>OZ018401.1:5178378-6525615 GCA_963969585.1 Drosophila helvetica | reverse complement strand
GCAAGGTGGGGAGTGCCAATTGCACTGAAAAGATAGTTCGAATGTGGCTATAATCGAGAGCATGTGCGAGTCATCAGACAGTTGTGTTTATCGATAGAAAGAATAAAGCATCGATGGCTCGATCGATAAACTAAAAATATATTAAATGGAATGGAATTTCTTGAGACGAATTTCGACTATTCTGCTATATCTTCGCCCCGTTGCTCTCTCTCTCTGGAATGAATCATTCAAGCCATCATTCATTCTATCAATTATTCATCAATTATAACAATGACTTCCCTGACAGATTGCTCTACATTTCAGTTTCCCACTACTTCTACATCTCTTTCTCTTTCTCTATTCCTGTCTCCATCTCTCTCTCTCTCTCTCTCTGTCTCTCTCTGTCTCTCTCTCTGTCTCTTTCTGTCTGTGTCATTTATATAAATTATTGGCAAAAATGCATAGCGGCTGAACAATTGAAAATGCAATCAAGTGTTGGCCAAAATGGCGCTGCTGCTGCTGCTGCTGCTTCTGCCACATCTTTGTTGTTGTTGCATCTCTTGCCAACGACGGCGGCAACATTTGCATGCCCCAACCAGCAGCAGCACCAACAACAACAACAACAACAACAGCAACAACAGCAACAACAACGTTGCCAATTAATCAAGAAATTCTTAAATAATTATTTGCCTATTTTTATAGTCGTGGCAGCGACACAAGAGGCAAGCGGCAAGAGAGAGCGAGAGAGACGCACCATATAGTGGGGCGTGTGGCAGGGTGAGTCTATCAGGGGTGCCAGTAGGGGGTGGGTGGTGGGGGTAGGGGGGTTGCCACATTATAGACAGCCGCTGCGGCTGGCTGAGTGACTGGCACGACGACATCGTCTGTTGGAGTGTAAATTTGTTGTTTGGGATACAAAGTGTATAGTATTCAGATATATTCTGATATATACATATTTGCATGGTTCACATCTGCTTATGTGTGTGTGTGTGTGTGTGTATCTATATATCTATGTTTATTTTTCTGATATTTTATATAGGGAGCAACAACAGCAACAACAACAACAACAAAAGACACCATGCACTTTTCGATTTTCATTCTCTGTGATTTGTGGTCTCTGCCTCTCTCTCTATCTCTCTCTCTCTCTCTCTCTCTCTCTGTCTCTCTCTCTATGCTCTGGTTCATTGTTGTTGCAAAAATAAGTTGCACAGCCACAGCCCAGACCCCCTCTCCCGCCCCTCTGCCCCTGTGGCCGCTCTCCCGATATGTGCCTCCGGGCATATGTACAAACAAATTTCTATGAAGCATTGCAGTTAGATGAGCCGTTTAGTGACAGTCAACTCGTTGGAACGGGGGCACAGCGAGCGGGGGGCACAGTGCGAATCAGTGGCATGCATTTTTTTTCCACATATATACATATATATATATATGTACATATATCGAGTGGTTCCCTGCCCTTCCCTTGGCTGTGTGTGTGTGTCTTGAGTGCATTGCCATCGCCATTTGCGGGTCGACTAATAATAATAAATATTTTTACAGAAATTAATTAACAGCCACAGAAGCTGCAGCAGCAGCAGCAGCAGCAGCAACAATGGGCAACAAAGTGTTGAAAGAAGTCTCTGTCCATATATCGGGTGTATATGCACATATATGTTCGATCTGTGTGTGCTTGAAGGGTGCTCTCTGGATGATATTCCCAGTATTTCAGCGCCAGAAGAGTTGCTGGTGAGGGAATGAAGCAAGATCTCTGGGAAGATCATTCGAGTATCTGCTGATCAGGAGTGGAATAAGCTTAGAGGGCGTCGCTTATGGCTATCCTATACAGCTACATTTGACCCCCAGCTGGCACTGTCAACCCACTGTTAACCCCCCGTTAAATTTACACCAAAACTAAGACAGACTTTTCGCGCCGTTAACCGCTGGTTAAGGTTCCTCTGCGGCAAAAGGGAAACTCCTTGCCCTTCAGCCTCTCTCTCTCTCTCTCTCTGGCTGTGTGGCAATTACTCAAATTCAAATTAAGTGGCAGCACACACACACACACATATGCACCCAAGCATGCCCCATGCCCCGTGCCCCGTGCCCCAAATAGCGAATGCCACCCCCAAAAACGAAATACCAAAATGCCGCAACTTGTCTCGTTTTGTAAATAACAAATCAGGCATTTATAAATGATGTGAGCATAAAATTTTCGGGACACCCAAACCCCAGCCCAGCGCCACCCCGCACCACTGCCTGCCACAGGACTCTCGATGCTTAAGCCAGGACTCTCGAGCACTTGAAACAAAAGCCAAGCGAAACGGCAAAACGGCAAAGGCAACGGCAAAGGCAACGGCAACTCTTTGGCAGCTGACACGCGCTGCTGCTGTTGTGTTCCCAACAACAAAACTGTCTCTCAATCCGCACACCCCCACTTCCCCACCCTCCGCCCAATCATGCCCCATCAGAGCCAAAGGACAAGCAACGTCTTCGTCTTCGTCTGCGTCTTCGTACTCGTCTTTCGGTCCTTGTTTGTGCCGCGCCGTCTTCATACGTCTCTAATAAGACATGATTGTAATTAATTAAATTAATTCGTTTCGGTTTTAATACACGAAATGTTTTTCGATTTTGCCAAAGGACTCCCCCCACCCCCCTCACACACACACACACACACACACACACAAAGGGCTATGCCACAAAAGGATTGGGCAAATGAAAGCGAAGAAGAGATTTCTGATTTACGTTCTCAAATATTTGTTTGTCACACACTCTTCAATGGATGGCAGGATATCAGACGGGCAGAGCGAACGACAGGCGGGCAGGTGAGGGTCTGAGGCGGAGGTCCTGCTATCTATCACTTGAGCAGAACAGCCACCCACTCTGCCACCCCCCCTCCCTCCCTTGGCAAACTATAAAATGTTGTCGATTTTGATTAGGCAAACTTGACAGGCAACTTTCGGGGGCTGGGTGGCTGGGTGGCTGGGGGGCTGGGGGCTGGGGCTGGCTCTACGATGGCTTTTCATTAAAAATGCCAACTGAGTTTTCCCTCTGTCTTCAGGGGTTGCTCTGGCATCCTTCCAGCCAGTATCTGGGTCCTTGGTGTTGCCTTGGTTTTTGATTGGAGAAGGAACAGCCGCAGCGGCGGTGCGAGTGGGAGCTATGGTGGATCTGGGAAGCATAATGAATTGACATTGATTGGAAATTTTGATTGAAAAAGGGTCTCGCCGACGAAAACTTGTGTTTAATAAATTGCTACAATTTTCGGTTTAATTAAGAGATTTTCCGATAGCGAAGAAGAAAGAGAGAAACATGGGATCCTTTTTGGCGGGGCAACAATATTGATTCAAACATTAATTCGTTCATTTATATTAATGCTTTGGTCTGATTAAAATGGATAAAGGACAGCAGACAGACAGACGGACAGAGACGAACGGACAGCGCCTAGAAGGGCATTGGCTAATTTTCCATATACATATTTTAATGAGGCTTTTCATGGCACAACTGTACCTTGTTTTCCCTGGCTTTTCCTTTTTTTGTTTTTGGGGAGGAGAACTGAAAAATCATTAATTTCGTTTAGATTTTAAAATGTCAAAATTTATGTAGCACACACACACACACACGCACACGCACAACCCTTATGTGGCAGCACCCCCAACCCGCTCTCAATGCCGTTTTGAGGCCCGCATAAAAATGTCAAAAATTACAAAAGAAGGAAGGCTTTTTGGGGGGCAGGGCAGGGCAGGAACCGGGACTGGGATTGGGACTGGGACTTCTAATCATTATTTGTACGGCCTGACCGCCACACACACACACACAGACACACACATCCTGGCTTTTCGGGCAGGAGGCCCACATATATGAGTTATATTTATTTGTATTTGTCTGGGGCATGCCACATGCCCCACTGCCCGCCCCTCACTCCCTCCCCTGCTGTTATCCTAGTGCTATTTGGTCAGTGTAATGCTTAATTATTTACTTAACAACAAAAAAAACAAAAAAAAACAAGAGACGAAAAATGCCAGCAGCCCGAAAAGGCCTACGAAACAAAGTGACCAAAAAATAAGGGTGGGGAGGGGGGGTGACGGGGCCAGAGGGTAGACAGAACAATGGATCCCACCCACACACACACACACACACACAGACACACACTCAGAGACCATCATCATCCTCCCAACTGCAAAAAAAAGGGTCATCCACATGTGTATGTGCGTTCATTTTTGATGTACGATTCGTCCTGGGCTGTAGGGGGTTGGGGTGGGGGTGGGGTAAAAAAGGTATGCATACGTTATGTAATAATAAGGATAAGCCAAAAAATTATTATTACTTTTGGTCACTCATTGAGGGAGGGGGCAGGGGGCACGGGCCATGGCGTTTCCAAAAGAACAACAGAATTCCCAAAAAAAAACAAAAAAAAAAAAGGGTTGACCAAAACCAGAGAAAACCCTTGTGGAAAATGGCATGCGAGTATTGTTAATGATCGAAATGGGCAACACAGAGTTAACAAATAAAATATTTCGCAATCGATGACGAGAAATTATACAAAAAATTAATATTTTTTGGGGGTTTTCTGAAGTAATAAAGGATCTTTGAATAGCAAAAGGATCGCTAACATTTGGTCATATATTTGATAGATTTCTGGCTAATTTTCTGCTTTGCTTCCACTGATCCATTGCTGGGCTTTAAAGATATATTTGCCCTTAAAGATCTGACAGGATCTATTTGTCAGCTTAATTGCTGCCTCAAGTGGCAAGCCTCCCCTGGGGCAACAGTCTGTCTGTCCAAAACTTTTGACAGGGCTCGAAGCGGCGTTGTCCCCATGCCACCAAGGCCTTTAGCAATTAGAAATCGTCTAATTTGATGCACGAACACACACACACGCACACACACATATGGAATGTGTAACTGTAATTTTTTGGAGTGGAGCAACGAGAAAAAAAAGCCAGAGACAGACATGAAATTTTTCTTTGACACTTTTACAGTATATCCCCCGAAAGCCTTTGCCTCTGCCTTTGCCTGTCTCTTACCCTTTCCCTTGTGCCTGTCATATGACGCATTAAAAATCGAAGCCAACCCCCCACACACCCCCCCTAGTTGGCTGTCTCTCTCTCTTTTGCTGGGGGGGGTGGGGATTTTGTGTCTTCTTCTTTTGGCGCACGCATTAATCCTTTTTTACAGCATCTTTTCCCCCCACACACACACACCAACACACCCACACACCCATACTGTATGTATGAGAGGCACGCGTGTATATAATCCTTTTTTACAGCCCCATCTCCCACCCGCCCCCGCCCTCATTCATTCCACATTCGACGCTTCATCTTCGTCAGCAGCTTCTCGCATATCAAAGCTAATTTATATTTTGTATAGCATACATTTGGGCGTGCACGCAGTTTTCTGTTACACACGCCCACACACACCCACCCACCCCCTCGCTACTACACTCCAGAACCTTACTCCCTTTCTATCGCACTCTTAGATCCCCATCTCTAAGCCCCCTCCCCCGCCCCGCACCATCTTTCTATCACACACCCAGTCGCTCTTTTGTTTCACTGCCTGATTTTTGATAAGTAAATAGAAAATTTTATAAAATTTACATACACATGTGTGTGTGTGTATTTGTGCGCTGGTTGGAGCGAGGCGAGGCGAGTACATGTGGAGAGGAGGGGTGGGGTGGGGTAACTGCTTGTGTTTCTGTGTGCGGGGTTGAAACGAAAAAAAGCCAGAGCCAAAAAAAAAAGAGAAAGAGAGCGAGAAAACAGAGAAAAAAGGAGAGATAGAGCGAGAACGGTACACAGTCGAATGTACAGTTATGTATTTGCATGTGTGTCTGTCTGTCTGCCAGTCCTGTGTGTCCTGTGGCCATCCCCATCGCCCCCACACTCCTTCCTTTGCACTCGACTGTACTTTGACTTTATCTTGTGCTGCCTTACTCCTGCCGCCTCCTGCTGCCTGGCTGCCTTTCTCCAGCTGCTTCTTATTTTGCTTTGCCACTGCCACACACTCCTGCCACACACTGCTCTTCCTGCCGCCTCTTTCTCTCTCTCTCTCTCTCTGTGTGTGTGTGTGGGTGTGCGGGTGTGTGGGTGTGCCTCTTTCAGCAGCATCAATACATCATTTTCGTTTCGTCTTTTCTCTGGCCCCGTTCTTCCTCGCTCCCTCGCTTCCTCGCTCTCCCCGTGTCGATTTTCATGCCACTCTTTTCACTCTTTTTTACTGCTTTTTTGTTGCAGTTTTTTTGCGTGTTTGTTTTCTGTTTAGGGAAGGGTTCTCTGTGTGTATTTTGGGTATTTTTTGTTTAATATTTAAATAAATAATTAGCAAAAAGGGATATATATATATATACACATGTATGTGTGCATAAGCATGTGTGGGTGTGTGGGGCATGCCCCCTCTCCGTCTGTGTGTGTGGGTGTGTGTGTGTGCGTTGCTAATGATGTTTGAAATTGTAAAGCAAATGCAAAGGCATGCCCCGAATCCAAAGAATAATACTGGGGCCAGGCATGGGGCAGGGGGCAGGGGGCGCACTTTCGGTGAAGGATTCGTATTTAGTGGGGAAGAAGCTCAGAAGCCCAGCAGGGGCGGGGGGCGGAGCAGCAGCTGCAGGAGGAACAGTAATTAATGGATAACAGTTGAGCAGCTTACCAGTAAATATGCAATGCAGGGGAGTGGCTTATTAATCAAGTGGTGGTGTGGGTCTGGAGAGGAGGCGGTTCTGGAGAGTCAGAGCCGAAAGTGCATTTGCTGTGGGGCATTCCTCAACTCTTTCGGCCAAAATCCCATCCAAAACGAGCAGAAAACGAAGGAAATCGGTTTGGTTTTCCATTATTCATCGATGCAGAATCGATAAATGTGGATGATATGATAAATAGGGATGAATAGATATATAAACTATTGTTATATGTGAAGGTAATACATTCAACGATGCCTTGATGAAAGAAAAACCATAGGTAGATATTTTTAGCTATAATTATCGATAATAAGAATCGATCAAATTAAAGATAAAGAATACAAATCCATTGATTGATAGTTGACAGCTGAGTAAATGAGAGATAGATGGAAATGTCCGTAATAATCGCTAATTATCGATCACTATCGATAAATGATCGCATTACGAAGTAACCCAGTTTTTGTTCATTCTTTCTGAATCTGTTCCCTCCATCTGCTTTCATCTTATGGCTACTCTCTCTACTCTCTCAGCCCCTCTCTCTCTCCTCTCAGCTGTCATTTGCCTATCACCAACATAAAGATATATACATATATATCTTTTTTCCTTTTTCATTTGTTGTTGCTGTCAGGGGCATAAGCTCTCCTGCCACACACACACACACACACACACACACACACACACACACACACGTCTCCATGCCGCCGCTTAAACGGTGGGCCATGCCAATGGCTTTGTCTCTGCGCCTAATGTCAGGCTACAGATTTTTCTTACACACATACACACACATGGCCATTCTCAAACCCGTTCTGCCACCCACAACACTTCACTCTCCTCCTCCCGCCTTTCTTATTCGCTTATTCTGAGCTCTTTCTTCTTTATCTTTTTCTTTCTTTCACGGTTTTATTTTTTTTTTTCTTACTCTTTTGGGGCCGCCTCTGTCTCCGCTCGCCTCCTTGGAGACCCATCCCCCTGCCCTGTCCCATCATGTCATGTCAGGCAGGCGTTCAAGTGCGAGTACAGGGGAGCACACCCCTCTCCCCCCACCCCTAACACACTGGGCTTCAAAGGGAGTAAACCCCCCAAGCACAAACCCAACCCAGCCACCTCTCAGATCGAACACACACGACCGACCCCTGGCTGCATCAACAGCGGCATCGTCATCATCGTCATCATCGTCATTTGTTGCAGCATTGATTTGCTTTGATTTATTGTCCAAAAACCGCACAATGCACTGCAATCGTCTTTGCCGTCGTTACCCCTTCGAATGTTGCCGTCGCACGGAAAACACGGAGAGAAAAGAAAAAAAAAACAAACTGAAAAAGGGGTTGCCCCTGCGGCAACAAGAAGGCTCGCTGGGGCACTCGAGAGCTTAAGCTGAAGCACACAATTCATAACATTGCCTTCGTACTAATTACAAAAAGTGCTCTACCCCCTGAAGTCCTGACAGCTGCTGCTCCTGTAGTCCTGGAGTCGCCCCTCAGCTATCGCGCGCGCAAGTCTTGAGGCAGCCACGTACACACGACAGAAAACTCACTTCAGACAAACAGCTTGAGACAATGCCGCATGCTGCAACTCCACATGTGGAAAGGGGCAGCGGCGGCAGCAGCTCTCTCTCTCCCTCTCTCTCTCCGCTCGCAAGAGTTGACATGTGCCAAGCACACGACAAACAGCTCGACGACAGGAACAAAAAAAAACATAAAAAAACAACAACATCAACAGAACAGAACAGAACGGAACGAGAGGCTCCTGCCAGAGCCAATAGTTGATACAATTTCCATCGAGAGATCTCCGACTGCCAGTTAAAGTAATGCTAACTGGCGGTTAGCTGCTCCTGCTCCTGCTCCTGTTTCTGTTCCTGGTTCTGGAATGGGAGGTCCCAACATTTCACTTAACATTTTTCGGGTTTGTGCGCGCGAGAGATTTTTGTGTGTGTGTGCGGGTGTGGGTATGGGTATGGGTGTGTGTGTGCCGCTCCTTTGAAGTGGCAACCAGGCCAAAAAATATTAAATGAAACCCAACAAAAAAAGAAGTGCTCCAGGAGTGGACGCTAAAAGGATGCTCAATACGGGAAAAGCCTTTTCTGCCATAAGCTGACCACACACACGAGGCATGAGGCATGAGGCATGGACATGGGCATGGGCCCATGGGGCACGAGAGCCATTGAAGTGGGCCCCAAAAAAAAACCAAAAAAAACAAAAAAAAAAGGAACGGTTCGGTTCGGTTTGGTTCGGTTTGGGCCAAAGCCACCCGCATTTTAGTTAATTAACTCATTTGGTTGGCGCTACTGGCTGCTAAGCCAGGCAGCAGGACGAACGGACTTCGCTCACATTTTTGGGGCACACAAAAGAGCCGAGCTCCTGCCTTTCACCAAAGTCTCCATTAATTGATTTGAAATAAACCAAAAAAGAAAAAAAAAAAAAAAAGAAGAAGACGAAAAACGAGTGGCTGCCGGACAAGAGAGCCAACTATTTTCCAAGAGCAGGAATGTCCAGAGCAAGTGTTGGCATTCCCACGGGGATTGCATTTCATTGTGGGGCCCAGGAGCGACCCGCAGTTTGAGAGTCGTGTCGCCGCCTCACCGCGCAGTTGGACAGCCATTGATCGATTCCACTCCAGGCAAAAAGTCAACCCGAAAGAAATGCGCAAAAGTATCCATCCGTCCTTCGCTTCGTCGTAGTCATCATCAGCCATTATGAAAACAATTTTCAAGCTTAAGCAGCTCATGGAATGGCAACAAACAAACCCAGAAGACCTCCAACCACCGCCAGGCCCAGGCCCAGGACCAGGCCCTTGGTGTCCTGTCTCTTCCCATGTTTGTTGCCTGTTGTCTGGGTTCTCGAATGTCTGGCATTTGAAAGGACACGAAACTGCAGCAGCTTCCCTGAGAGAGGCAGCCGCTTGTGTCTGTTGTTTGTACTTAAGAGCTTTTAAATATCATAAATATATATACATATCTGCACTCCGCAGAACCACTCCACGCCTCCACGCCTCCACGCCTCCACACACCACTCTCCACTCCCAACAGCCATAATGATGATGACGATGACAAATACATGCCTGGAAGGGCATAAGAAAAATGATTTGCTTTTCCCAGGGATATTGTCATTAAGCGACAGCACAAAAATCCCCTGCTTCCCACCCCCTGCCACAAGTGCATCGATTGTTGGGGGGGAGCGATGATGGAGCAGGATTTTTGAAAAGAACAATGTACACGACATGTATGTTGTTTGGGAATTTCGGGGATGGGAAATACCAAATACTACCGCTTAAAAGCCGCCAAGAATCGGCATATTTTTAGGTATATTTTCCAACTTCAGCTGCAAAACCATTTCAGGGAATGGCCCTGACTATCCTTAGAGCCCCGAATAGAGTGTGGGAGGGGGAGTCCTTGCACCCTTTTCTATGTAACGACTTCCTGCTTAACTTCTTCATCGATATGGAATAGAACTTGGGCCCAAAGAACGGCTGTAGTTGTGGCTGTGGCAGTGCCACAGTTGCAGGAGGGGGGCCATCGACTAATTTCCAAAGTTCTTTATTGCCTGCAACGCCCTGTTAGACCCCAAAAACTGCCCCCCTCCCCCCCCGGCTCTCTCCCTCTGTGTTGGTTTGTTTTTTGTTAGCTTCCGGTATTTATACAAATAAAATTGCACAGAACCCCCCCCCCCCCCCCCCCCAAACCATAAGACCCCATTCGAATGTGGGGATACCCCAACAGGAGCAGCAGCAGCAGCAGCAGCAACAACAACAAGTACAAATCAACATGAAAATCGAAGCCAAAGAGCCGGAAAAGTCATTGCCATTTGTGGGGCTTAGATTCTGGCTTTGGGGTCTGCCCTGGAGGAAGCCCCTTAAAACTTGTGGGCACGGGCAGGGGCGCGGGGCGAGGGTCCTGGAATCCCAGACTAATTTGCCAAAAAAGTTTACACCGCATATTTTTGTAACCTTCTTTCCCCCCACCCCCCACCGTCCGCCTTTCTTTTCGGTGTTTTTTATTTTGTATTTTTTTTGGTTTGTTTTAATTTTCGATTCCTTCTCCGAGTATCCTTGATGGCGAAGGATTGCGCCTTCCTTGATGCCGATGGTGGTGCCTCCTCGTGGCGCATTGAAGGTCAGGCCCGGACCGGCCCCCCACGCGCCCCCCCACCCAATGTGCAAGTTTCAAGGCTTATCGATACGAAACGATAAACTATAAATTTGTTGCTTCTCCTGGCTACTGGAGCTCCTGGCTACTGGAGCTTCTGTTCTCCTGCGCTGCCCTGTCCTGTCCCTGAAGCTCCTGTTCCTTCTCCGCTTCCGAGTCCTGTTTGTGCAGCTCCTTCTCCTTGTTTTTTGGGTTGCTAATGCAGACGGCATTACCCCTGGAATGTTTTTTAAGCCTTCCTTCCGTCTGAGTCCTTGTAGTGTGTGTGTGTGTGTCTGTGTGTGTGTGGAGTGTTGGAATGTCCATTGGTGTGTGTTTTTGGCCGCTTTTTGGGGCTTGCAACAAAAGTTTTTGCAACGTATTAATTTGGCTAAATTTAACCCGTAATGACTTTAAAAGTAAAATTAATGAGGGTCGATAGTTGTACGGCGTAACTTTTCCGCCTGCCTTCGTGCAACAACATATGTGTGGCAGCTCCATAACTAATCTCCGCCCCCCTCTCTGTTCTCCTCTTTTTTTGCAGCGCGCTACACTTGCCGAGAAGGAAGTGAACACACTCAAGGAGCAACTGTCCACCAGCAACACGGATCCCGCCAGCGGCAGCATCCACAGCGACAGCGACAACCACAGCCACAGCCACAACCACGCAGGAGGAGCGTCCGCCGCAGGAGCAGTAGAAGGGGAAGCCGGAGCTCAGGAGATCGAGGATTCGGATCTGGAACTGGCCAGCGGAGGCGGTGGATCTGGATCTGGATCTGGAACTGGCCATCAGCTGAATAGCTCCATTGTTGCAGCGGCCATCACGCTGCAGCAGAACGGCGGCAATCTGCTGGCCAACACCAACACGCCGTCGCCCTCGCCGCCGTTGCTCAGCGCCGAGCAGCAGCAGCAGTTGCAGAGCAGCCTGCAGCAGAACGGTGGTGGTGTCGGCGGCGCCTGCCTCAATCCGAAGCTCTTCTTCAACCACGCCCAGCAAATGATGATGGAGGCGGCAGCAGCTGCCGCAGCAGCAGCAGCAGCGGCGGCGGCGGCTGTCCAACAGCAGCAGCATCAGCACCAGCATTCGCCCCTGCATTCCCCGGCAGCGGAGGCAGCAGCCGCCGCGGCGGCTGTGGGGCCCACAGATCATCAGACAGTTGCCGAGGCAACTGCCACCACCACCCACACAGCCACCAACACCAGCAGCAGCAACACCACCAACAGCAGTGGCAGCAGGAGCCGCGGCAGCCTCCACCACAACGAGGACGAGGAGCAGGACGACGACGATGACGAGGACGATGAGGAGGAGAACGCCTCCATGCAGTCGAATGCAGCGCATTTGGACGATGACGACGATGACATGGAGCTGGAGCCCCATCAGTCCCTGGAGGCCATCGAGTCTGCGGCAAGAACTGAACCACACCAACAGCGGCAGAGGCAGAGGCATCTGGCTGGCGATGCAGGTGATCTGGAGGAGGCGTCTGCTGGGGCGTCAGCTGTGGCGGCTGCCACCGATCCAGATCGAGATGATGAGGAAGCTAGTTTAAATGTTAGCAATAATCACAATACCGATAGCAATAATAGTTGTAGTCGAAAGAACAACAACAACAACAGCAGCAGCAACAGCAACAACAGCGTCGGCACAGGAACAGGCACAGGCACAGGCACAGGCACCGGCACAGGTGTGGCACGGCGTGATAGCAACGATGATATGGATGATCCACATGTGGCAACATCGGTTCATAGTGCCGAGGATGATGACTGCACCAATAACAATACCAATACCAGCAACAACAACAACAACAACAACAACAATGGTGGAAGCAGCAACAACAACAACAACACCAGCAGCAACGAGAAGCGCAAGAAGCGTAACAACAACACAAACAGCAACAGCAACAATCAGCCCGCTGTACAAATTGCTGCCAAAGACAAAGAGGTAAGTGCCCCACACCACCATTCCCCCCTCACCAGATGTTGCCAGTCCGCTGGCTTCATCTCTGGATTAAGAAATGTATTAGGCTAGGTATTTATGGCCCAAAACGACAGCCAGTCGAAGCCCCAGCAGCAGTCGTGCAGCAGCGCCCCTCGGTCGGTGCGACAAAGATATAAATAGATGATACTCGTAGAAGATGAAGTCTATGACGCAGGAATGTCGTTGAATCGCGAATAAGTCAATATTGCAATGTTCCATTCTCACTGTTCCAGTGTTCCATTTCCACCGTTCCTTTGTTCCATTTCCACTGTTCCAGTGTGACACATTTACCCAAATGACGTAGATGTGCAGTTTAAAGTGCCCATCAGCGAAGGGATAAATAGATTTCAAGTGAAAAGGATTTCATCCTCTTTGACTATCCCATGGAGTCCCCCGTCTCCTCCCAGAGCGACTTTAAGTGACTTTTTAATTTAATAAACTAGAGGTCCGTCTGGGCCTCCCCCCTGCCACCATCATCGTCATCGTCATCGCACTGCTCCCCCTCCTCCTGCAGACAATTACCCAGCGCAATGAAATGTAAAACCGTTAAGATTAGACAAACGTTGCCGCCCACAGCTGGAAAATTCCTGAAGGGAAAAAGGATGCAAACTCAACGAAGGGAAAAGGGAAAGAAATTCCAACCGCAGACGACGACGCACGACTGACCCTCTCTCGCTCTCCAGCTATTTCTCTACCCCCATCCCCCATCCCCCCCTCTGACCGACCAACACGCACAATTGAGAAAACACTTGCACAAATAAGCAAACACTCCCCCTCTCAGGGAAACCAATCCAGCCCCACCCCCACCCACCCCCAACCCCCTCCCTTTTTGGTAGAACACTTTTCTTGTAATTTTCTAGCCAAACAGTAAAAATGTTGCCCGCTGCCCCCCGAAAAGAGAAACAGAGAAACAGAAACAGAAACCGAAACCCAAACACAGGGAAAAAAAACAACAAGGCAAACAAATGAGCGACAGGGAGCGAGAGAGAGAGAGAGAGAAAAGTAACGGGACTTTTGACTTCTTCTTTACACGCCCAAGAACAAGAACAGCAGAGCAGAGAAAGAGAAAGAGACAGAAAGGAGAGCAGGAAAAGGAAGGACAAACAAGCAAAAAAACAAAACCAAAACCAAGGGGAAAAAATACAGCCAGTCCTTGTGGATCCTGGGAGTCAAAAACCAACCAACAAAAAAAAAAAAAAAGGAAAAAGGGGGAAAAAAAAGCTAAAACGAAACTTTTTCGCAGGGCTTAAGCGAAGCATGGTGGCTGAAAAGGGGGGTTCCGCACAGGGGCAGAGAGTGCAAGAGGATAGGATAGGACATGGACAAGGACGCAGGACCAGGGACAAGACACGGGGAGTGGGCTGGGTGTAAAGTGATATCATTAAAATATTGACAAGACAATTTTTACGCCTACAAATTTGTTGAATGCCTTTGTTTACACTGGAGAAAAGAGAGGCAGGACGAGCAGAGACAGAAAGTGAGTGCAACAGAGAGGGAGAGAGAGAGAGGGGGTTGGGAATCCCCCAAGGGATGCCATTGGAATGGGTGTTGGGTGCACGAGGATATCCAATGAGGGATCCTCACACAATCCCCATTCCATCAGCAGCCAGCCTGGAAAAACCCTGGACATTACCTAATGATCCTTTAGATGCAAGCTCTCCTTTTCCGCATATCCACTCCCTCCCTTTTTGCAGATCCCCAACCCTTAGCCAGCCCCCCCCCCCCCCCCCCCGCCCCCCTCACCGGGTTTCCTTCCAATTTCTCTAATGCAAAGCGTGTGGCACCCCGTCTCCGTGCGATGCACTTGCCACACCGCATTGAATGATTGCTTATCGCCTTGAAAGAGCACATCCCCATGCCCATGCCCTTCCTCCCTCCCTGCTGCACCCTTGAAGGAAAGCTGCGACTTGAAGTGTTTTGTGTGGCTTTTTGTGTGGATTTGAAGGAGGATTTTGGGGTAGCGCTGAAGGAGGATGCATTTCAGCATCAATCATTATCATTTGCCATTAAGTGCAGCAGCAGCAGCAGGAGCAGCAGGAGCAGCAGGAGCAGGAGGAGCTTCCATTAGCAACCCCTAGGTGTTGGATAAGGCAAAAGAAGAAGCCCGAAGTCGAGTCCAAAGCCTCCAAGGAAGATGTGCAACAGCAGAGCATTTCTTTAATGTTTTATCACTTCACTTGGCCAGACACCCAGCCCCAGCCCCAGCCCCAACCCCAACCCCAACCCCAACCCGGCCCAACCCCACTCGTGACGCGGCTTTTGCTTTTAGACTGCGTTTTGTTTGCGTTTTATGCGCGTTTTCTTATTTGAAATCCATTAAAAGCTATTTTTGCCGCTCTGTCGCTCTGGCTCCTGCCTGCATGCCACCCTGCCACCCTGCCTCCCTGCCTGCCTGCCTGCTGGTGGGCCCAAGCTCATTAGTTTGATTACTGGCGCCCCGACCCCCAACCCCCAACACCCAACCCCTGCGAGTGCCACCTCTCTCCATCCCCTAGTCCTAGTCCTGGGTCCAATCCCCCGAACCACAGTCGGAGCAGCATTCACTCCCTCATTCGCATGCAGGCGGCTGTGATAAATGCACTCGCCTGACAACTAAATCACTTACGAGTATAGTATGTGAGTGCATCAGTGAGTGTATGGGTGTATGGGTGTATGGCTGTGAGTGTCGTCTGTCTATAAGCAACAGATTCAGATTCAGATTTATCTGTTACACATGTTCATAAATATGCGACAATATTTTCTGTGTCCTCGAGCGTCCAAAAAAGATGATCGACAGGAGGAATGAGAAGCGGCGCGGTGCGGACTGCCACAGAAATTATGTTAAATGGAATTGCAACAGTTGTTTGTTGTTAGAGTCACGAGAGTGCCACGCCACACCCCACACCCAACACCCCACACACCACCCCCTCTCTGCCCCTCTCTCCCTTTGGCATCCCATCTGGCCGGATCCGCAGTCTGCAGTCTGCAGTCATCGCCTCTAGACGGGGATCTCTAGCGGCTCGGTCTGGCTGCTGGCTTCTGGCTGCTGGCTTTTGGGGTCTGCTCTTCTCCCGTTTGTTTTGGCTATGAGGCATGTGTTTATTTTTTCGCAGAAGTGCATTTTTATAGACAAAGTGCTCGCCTCCATTTGGCCAGGGCTAAAATTAAGCATCGCAAAAACATCTAGTACAATGCGCAAACAAAAATTAAACGCTTAAAAAAGCAGAACAGCAAATTAGCAAAATGCGAGTGGCCAAACTTCCGCTTCGATTTGTGCGCTAATATATATATTATGCTCGTATCTGGGGCCCAAAATGGTTTCCCCCCATGACACGTTCGTGGGCCAAAAACCAAAAACAAAAACCACAAAAAAAATGATTGTTTTTTATCACGCGGCAAACAAAAAACAAACAACAACATGCGGAACCACACACGGAAAAAAAGAAAACAGCAAACTAGAGAGGGAAACAGAGTAGAGAAATAAAATATATTAAACATTTTGCAACCGCAGTTTCGATTTCAGTTTCTTTTTGTTATCTGCACATACATATATTTATAGAAATTCTTTATCGACACACATATTTTCAGCATGTATTTATTTTATGCACTAAATGGAAAAAACAAAAACAACAACAAAAAAACCACCAACGAAATCAATTTTTTATGACTTTGTTTTGTGGTTAGGATTTTCGGTTGTTTATCCTAACACCAGCACACACACACACGCACACAGATATAGTAGGCATATGTATGTATATTCATGGCCGATTAGCATTGAGAAAAAAACCACACACCCATCAAGGGGAGAGCCATTCTTCCGCTCCGCTCATTGATAAGTCCAGAGCCCTGGGAAACGATTGATGGGAGGCAAAGGAATATTCTTAGCAAGTGGATAGGCCTTCTTCTTTGGTGGAAGAGCAAGTGGACAGTCTCTAAATTGATTGTACTTCCCGTGCCCCCACCCCCCAAAAAAGAATCTCTTGGACAAGTGGACAACACCCCATCGGGCGATAAGCATCGCGAGGGTCTCGAGTACACACTTCCCGTCCCGTCCGGTCCCGTCCCGCATCTCAGACTCAGACCTACATGCATGGCCCCCGCCTCCGTCAGGGGTCCGGTGGACCAGCATAATTGTCCGACCCGAGATAGATAGATAATCGTAATCGTAATCATAATAATAATAATAATAGAAATAATCATAATTTCTCATGCACAAAAATTCGATTTTGTGCTTATCATCGCGTGACGGCGGAGACTCCGACTCCGACTCTGACTCTGACTCCTCCATTGGAATATTCGAATCAATTCGATTCGATTCGAATGCCAATGATGAGCAGCTATCAAAATTAATATAACACGCATTGATGGATGGATGGGTGGATGGATGGATGGTTGGATGGTGTTCCTCAACTAATTAAAATTGAAATAGAATGGAAATGGGAATGGGAGTGGGAGTGCAATATACGAGTAGCTCGTACTTCAAAGATAGTTATTATTTACTCGGCCAATCTACGTCAGAGGCAAAACCCCACAGCAGGAATTTCAAAGACCATAGGAGGGAGGAGGGGGTGGGAGGCAGTTCTTCGGTATATGTCACGGTTTTGCGTTGACAGATCCAAATATTTGGACACACGCTCCATGGCGAAATGCCGAAATGCCGAAAGACAATGGACAAAACGACAAGAACAACGAAAGCCCCGTCCATGCGGAGGGAGAATGAAATGTTATTTTTAAATGCAAATCAAGCGGAATATCCATCAAAAGTCTAACACAAATTGTCTAAAATTAAACCCACTCAAAACAAGCGAAGCCAAAAACCAGATCAGGTCTCTTTTTTTCTTTTTTCTTTTTTTTTTTCGTACAGCAACTGTTTAAACATCTCATCGATCCGATCCCTATGCCTGAGAAATTTCACACTCTCTCTCGCTCCCGCTCCCGCTCCCGCTCTCGTGATAATCTTTGATTAGAAGCCAAGGCAAGAGGCAAGGCCCCCCAATTATTTTGGATTTCTATTAATTTAAATCTCATTTATGATTAATCGCAACAACAACAGAAATAAATAATAGATTTCATGTTTTGATTCGCATAATTTTATTTGTTGTATGGATGGGATGGATGGCTGGATGGCTGGACTATGGATGGTTTTGTTTTTATTGTTTTCTGTTTTCTGTTTGCTTGCTTGTCGAATGTCCGGAACTTGAATTGAAATCAAGCCGAACCGAAATTATTGGCGATTATTCGAATTTAGTATGATTTTTCCCAATCGAAGCAAAAGTTCAATTTCATTTACGGCTGTCCCGAGTCGCCTGCGCGGATGTTGTCGGAATGAAGCGGGTAAGAGGAGCTGCTCCTCCTGGTAGCATATTTGGAGGATACTTTTGGCCATCACTGATGCGACACCCGCCCACTCCCCCCTCCCGAAAGAGTACCATTTTGTTGTCATTAGTTTCAATTCAGAGAGCAAATACATCACATACTCGCAATGTGTGTGCGCAAATACAAATGCAAATACAAATAGAGGAAAATACTGGAATACTGGAATACTGGAATACACAATTGCAATTATTCAATTCAAATCAATCAGCATACAGATACATTTACAAATACAGATACAGATACATATGCACACTCTTGCAGATAGATTACTGGAGACATTGAGCTTAGTTTAGGACTGGACTCGGGACTCTCTCGACCGTCTGTCTATCTATCCATCCATCTGTCCGTCCGTCTGTCTGTCTGTCTGTCCGTCTGTCTGTCTCTCTGTCGTTTCCATGCAATGATTTGTGTTTTCACATTCGCCTACTAGTATTTTGTATTTTGTATTTGTATTTGTATTTGTATTTGCTTGCTGCCTGTCACAGCAATTTCTGATTAAAGTGAAAAAAAAACCAGTCATTATCATATTGTACAATACACCGTCAGCGCAGCCCCCCCCCCCCCCCCCTCGGTACCCCCTCTTTCCGTGTGTGTGTACGTGTGTGTATGCCCCACAAGTCAACAGCCCCCTGCCTCGTGGCCAGCTGCTGTCTTTCTTTTTTCGACCAATTGCGGATAAATTCAATTTATTTATCGCATATGGATTCTGATCAGAGAAAGACAGAGCCAGAGAGCGACTGTAGATTACACTCTATATAGAGTCTGTCTCTATCTCTGTCTCTATCTCTCTGTGTGTCTCTCTCTCTTTCTGTTCAATGATTGCTGCTGCTGCTGCTCTAGTGGGATGGGATGCTGCTCCTCTCTCTCTCTCTCTCTCTCTCTCTCTGGCATTTGTGTATTTTTTTGAAAATGTGGGTAAATGTGTGATTTTGATTTTTTTAAATTGATTATTTCCTTATTTTCGTTCGCGGTCTGCCTCCCCCAACCTCCCCCTGCCCCATGCCACCCCCTCCTGCCACGCTGTGGCCATTGTGTTGCGTGAGTTAGTTCAGTAGTCAATTTGAATTACGAGTATTTTGCTGCCGCTGCCGCTGCCGCTGCTGTATTGTCGAGTATTGTCGCTCAGTGGACATCAGCGGATCAGCAATTGCTGATTGAGGCTGAATTGAAAAACTTTCCCCACGACAAGAAAAAAGAAAAACAGAAAAAAACAAATGCCATGCCATGCCCCGCCATGACAGGGCAGATCCACTGCCTGGCCGCTGCTTAAAAATCCATTTGCCACCTCATAAATGTGTGCAACAAGAAATATGATCAACATGAGTTTTCGATGAGCTCTTGGCCACGGCGACTCCTATCTAATTAGTGGCCATTAAGTCCCTGACAGCCAGAGAAATGCAATTGGCAAAAAGTCCAAATTGGAAAATCCGCCGTCTGATTTATGGCCAACAAATAAGCAACAGCAACAGCCAGCCAGTACCTGGGGGTGGAGTGCAAGTGGAAGTGGACCTGCCTGCCAGCCTGCCTGCCTGCTAAATGAATAATCTACCAAGTCTTTTGGGCCCCAAAAATCTCATGTAGCCATCAATTTCCCTTGAATATACATATGTATCTGTGTATGTATCTGTATATGTAGGTGGAAATCTGTGAAAATTGTCAATTTCGATTTCATCTTGTGGCACCTCCGGACACTCAGGACTCGGCAGTCGGCAGTCGTGTCTCGGACTTCAAGTCAATTACAGGCATGAGCGGAAATTCGAAATATTTCAATTAGAAGAAGGAGAAGACATCTCTTCCAGACTGTCAATAAATCAAATTTCATTTTATTTATTTTGTTTTTTTTTGTTTTTCTTAAGCCATTAAATTGAGTTTAGAGATACTCCCACTGGTGCCTCATGGCTAGAAGTATCTGCTGGTTAGCCAAAGTATCTGCTGCTGTTGCTATTTGATTAGCTTTTGTTTCGCTTTTCTTTTTGGCCTGTACGTTTTGTTTGGCCAACCTTCAGCCTTCCAGCCATTCAGACAGCCAGCCAGTACGTGAGACAGAGACCACCATCTCGAGATACATCTATTTTTTCTTAGCGATTTCCCCAAGATTAAAGCCAAACGAATGAGGAATAGCAATTACTTAGACAATTGATTTCAAATTAAAAACAAAAAAAAAGAACAGAGCCAACCCCTCATAAACAAAAAAAAAAGACTCGTAGAAAATGAGGAAAATATGTCATTATTGACGCCCCAAGGCGTCCTGCATTTAAGTTTCGGCCATCAAACGCAGGTCTTCCAGACACCCCACCCACCCACCATCCTCCCACCACCCCAAATTGAACAATTAAAAAAGGCCAAGGCATAAAAATCGTTCAATTCGAGGAGGCAGGAGACTGGAGATGATGTTGGCCGTGGGGCGGGGTGGGGCAAATGCCTTGACTTTAATTAGTTTGCTATGCTGTCGCTTCAGTTTCGATGCAAGCTAACCGCGACGCTGCCGTCGTCATCATCCGCATCCTCCATCCGCCATCCGCTATCCGCAATCCGCTGAGAAATCTCCAACTCAACGCAAATTAAGCGTCGTCAAAATAATTGCCGTTTGCTCGGTCAAAATGAAATGCGACCACCACCGCGACAGTGGGGCACATAGAACGATAAACGATCGAAAATTCCACCTTTGATTTGTCAATTTATCGATTTTTAATCGATGGTTCATTCGTTATTGGCTTTCGTATGTGATCGATATTCTTTCATAATTTTGTATCGCTCGTTAGCTTTCGATTTGTTTTCGATAGCTTCCACACTCATCGATAGTTCAGTGCTTGACCCACTGTCCATTTCATTTCACTCTGTGCCCCTTGCTCTCACTCTATTCCATTCCATCATTCCATTCCATCAAAGATTTCCTGCGCTCCTTCCTTCCGAAGCACCAGCTCCAACCAGGCGGGCAATTAAAATAAGCTTTTGCCATATCTATCTATTTTTTTCCCGACTTCTTTTCGGATGGTGGATAGAGGAGGAGAAGGAGAAGGAGGAGGCTGTGGGTTTTATGCATTTCCAGCGGCATTTTCCGCCCGCTTAATAGAAATGAAATTGTCATCAAATGAAGATTGAGCTTAGAGCCCGAGACGCAGTCGAGTTAATCGATGCACAGACACAGCGATGGCGATGGCGATGACGATGACGATGAGGGGCCAAATTCAATTAGAAGTTGACGCTGATGTTCAAATCAAATTAGAGTCCCCTTCCCAGAGACCTTCCTGTGTGCGCCTCTCCTTTGGCTGTGCGGGGCGGGGGCAGAACGGAATTTCTGTTGCTAGAGAGATAGAGAGAGAGAGCGATATCGATATGGGGGCCACCATCCTGTGTGCTCCGAGCTGCAGCTGTCGACGGTGACTCTCCGGCCCCCCCCAGACCCCGACCCCGAGCCACTGCTTAAGTAGCTTTATGTGTTGCAGTTGCAGACACCTGCTTAACCCACCAATGAATCCGCACAGCATTTCAGCAATATCAAAAACTGAAAAAAATAAAAAAAACAGGAAAAAAAAGGACAACTGCAAGCGGAAGGAAGTTGAAACCATTAGAAACTGACAAACCCACGAAATGGCCTCCACTGTAGGTTGGAGCATATTAAGGTGTTGTGCGGCACTCTCTCTTTTGTCTGCCACACTGTCTCTGCCACTGCCACAGCCCCAGCCCCAGCCACCGCCACAGCCCCAGCCATTGCCTCTGTCCAACTTTCAGCATGATGTGGCACATACCATCCCGAAACCCGAACATCCGTTCATATTTTTATATCCCCGAAAATACAAAACCCCCAAAACAGCAAAAGCAAAAAAAAAAACAAACACCACACAAAAGGCACACAACAATGACAGACCTGTAGCCAGGACGAAGGACGAAGGACCAGGATCCAGGATCAGAACGGTGCTGCTGCCTTACGAATGTTTGCTCGAGAGATGTTGATTGGCATTGCGTGGATGGGGAGCCACAGTCCAGGGTCCAGGGTCCATGTCTGCTCTGCTCTGCTCTGCTGTTGGAGGAGATGTCCAGGATGTCGAGGAGGATGCGGGCACACACAAGAGCAATGCTCCGTGCTCATAAATTATTGTCTAGACTATGATTTTAACGTTTTTTGATTATGAAAGCACTCCACCCACTCCGCCCACTCCCCCCACTACCGCTTCTTGCCCCTCCCTGCCCTTAACCCTTGTCCGCAATATATAAAATAAAAATCGGTGGGTTATAACCTTTTTGTTTCTTTTTTTTTTGTTTTTTTTTTATCCTGTTCCTGTTCCTGTGCTTTTTGCGTGTGTAGATATCATATCAATAAGCAAAAGGATTAGACATGTGACTGGGCCCCGAATACAACCTAGCCCCCTCCCACTCTCCCACTCTCCGCGGGGGGCACAACCCACTCAAGGACCAACATTTTTTGGGTCGTCGTGGACGTCGTTGAGTGCTTATCGACAAAAAAAAAAATATATACCCACTCCCCCACCCCGAAAAAAAATACCCAAAAAACCAGCCAAAAATTGAAACAAAATTTTGATATTTTTTTGGGCAATATGAATAAAAGTCAAGTTCACATGGAGCCCGAGGAGGAGGAGGAGGAGGAGGAAGGGGAGGGGTAGGGACAGCCAGACAATTATTAAGCAAAAGTTTAACGAATTAGAAACAAAAGTAAGCTGGTGAGTGGGTGGTGGGTGGTGGGGTGGCGGGGTGGACGCTTTGATTAAAAATATACGCAAATGTGCCGTCATTCATGTATGATGGAAGGATGGAGAGTGATGGCAGGCAGTGAAGGCCAGCCCCCACTTAAGGGTTAAAGTCCCAAGCAACGGGCCACCCATTCCCACTCGTTCCACCGCTGCTCCTTTCCGCGGGGAAAGACAATAAAATCGAAACATAAATCGAAAATTGTAAAATTCTAATAAGAAAATGTGCGCGGGAGGCCGGAGAGGAAGGTGCGGGCGGTCGGGGCAAGATGAGTTAGGGGTGCACTGGAAGGGGCGCAGGGCAGGGCAGGGCAGGGGGATGGTCCTGGGAATTGTAAAGCTGTCAAATTTTAATTACAAAACTTTATAATCCAAAAAATACAACAACATCTAGCGGCAGAAGAGGGCCAAGCAAGAGCGAAAGAGAGGGAGAGAGGGAGAGAGTGAGAGAGAGACGGACGCACAAAGACAACGGAGTCGAACGAATTGCGTGCCCCCAGGGGGCACCACCACGGAAAACAGACATCCGAATCAATTCAATAACTCTACCGTTCCCTGTGCGTGTGTGCGTAAATAACTGAATGAATGACTGACTGACTGACTGACTAAATGAATGCCTGTTTCAGTGACTGACTGACTGACAAACGGAGCAATCGAATCCAAAGAACGGAAAACTTGACTGGGGCCGCCCCCACACCCCCGCACACCGCCCACAACCCCAACAACCTCCACCCGTTTTTCGGTTTTCGGGAGGGGCCATTCCGTGCCAACTTCAACTTGCAAAATGTTTGATTTATGCCTTTGAATTGTTGTAAATTGCCATTGCCACCACTCCGCAGCCCCCACCTGCCCCCATCCCATACCCCCGCCCCGCCACCCCACACACACAGAACCCCCGAGGCAATTGACAAATAATGCAAAAATTCCGGGGGAAATTACCTGCGATTTAAGGTCTTTAAGCTGATGAATTGTCTGAGCGGCTGGCTGGCTGGGCCGTTGGGGCGAATGTGAATGGCTAAGTGAATAAATGAATCGGTGATTGAATAGGTTAATGTGTGGAGTAAAAGTTGCACTGCCACCCATCGATCACACTCACGAGTGCACTCGCCGAAGATCACAGCACAGCAAATGAATCATTTTCCGCTCTGGCAGGGACTCCATATGTGACCTCTTTCCGGGAGTCTTTTGTTTCTGCTGCTTACTTTTTCTTCTCTTTCTTTCATACATTTTTTGTTCCTTTCGTTTCTGTTTGCGTTTCACTCTTTGTTATCTTTTGTTGCAAATTGCCAACTTGGGCATTGCCAGATGCAAAAGAAATGCAAGAGCCACGGCAGCAGCGACAGCAGCAGGCGACAGGCAATGCTCCAGCAGCACACAAAAGCCCCGGCGCGGCGCGGCGCGGCGTCAAAGCTCTCTGGGGTGCACTTGGCAGACTTTAAAGCTTCCATTGCCATCCACCCCTTCTCCACCCATTCGCGGACCGCCAAGAGCTACTCCTTGGACCCAGAGGTGGGGGCACCGGGTCCTGCCAACACTTGAAACAATCGAAAATCAATGACAAAGAAAAGACCTGAAAAATCCAAATATGGAAAAGAAAATATGTGACAGCATTTGCGGGGTTGATCGAGCTTTGGTTACCCTTGAGGATTCATTGCTTTTGTCATGCACACGGCATGTAATTTGTTTTTGCATTCTCGCGCATTCCCTTTTGCTCTTTTTTGTCGCTTCAGCGACTCGGATCAATGGATGCAAGGACGTGCTTTACAGACTAGTTTTTCTTCATTTCATTAAGAATAGCAAAAGCTGCAGAGGAGTAGAAGTAATCATACCCTAGAATAAGGGTATCTTTGCCAAGCAAAGAAAAAAAAATTGGAATAAGAAAAACATTTGACGACATTGAGACAATCGATGCTGGTGGCTCTCTGCCCTCCCACTGCCTTCGCTGTGTTCTTGCTTTTTACTCATTTGTCTTTTGGCTTTTTGGAAATTAACAACACACCGTCACCCCCACCCCCAACCCCGACCCCCACCCCTCACCTGCTGGCGCTGCTGCTGGCGCTGCTGCTGCTGCTGTCGCTGTTCCTTCTGCTGGCAAAAGTTACCCCTTTTCATATGCGCTATCTCTATCCATCACCCACTCTTCAACTGCCACTCCCCCACACCCCCAGTCGTATATCTACAATATATATATTTTAAAATTTTTATGCCCGAATGAATTTTAATTCCTTTGACGGTTTTTGCTGCCTGCCTGCCAGCCTGGCAGCTGACGGCCTAAAAGTCTGATGATGCTTTTGCTGCTTGGTAAAAAAAAAGGACACCCCCCTTCTGAGGCGAGAGATTCTCCCTCTCTCTCTCTCTCTCACTCTCTTTGTGTCTTTGTGTGTGTGTCTTTGATTGCTTATTGTTAATTTGTATTTGTAGATTGGTACATACATATATCTGGGTGTGTGTGTGTGTGTGTGTGTGCGTGTGATGGTGCTGCTGCTTCAACTTCTGCTGTTCGCTGATTAAACCCTTTTTTTAGAGAGACCCCAATCCTTGAAACCCTTTGCCTCATGTGGCACACACACACACACACACACACACAGAGAAAGAGACAGACGCATAACCTTAATTCCTTTTGGCATTTTATGCTTCCTTCTTCTCCAGCTTCTCCTGCCTTGCCTCCACCTGCTGCTGCCACTGCCACTGCCACTGCTGCCACTGCCACTGCTGCTGCTGCTGCCAATTGTGCGACGTTTCTCGTCTTTTGCCTTCGAGTGTTTGTTATTGTTCTGCCTCATCCCCCGCCCCAATCCTGCCCCATGTGTGTGTGTGTGTGTATCTGTGTATTGACTGCTTTGTCAATTGTTATGCAAAGGGTAAAGCCGAAACGAATGGGTTGGAGGTGGGTTCTCGGCTGCTTGGCAATTTTGTTAATTACAAATCGTTTGCTTTTCGCTCGATGCTAATGTTCGCTCTCTCAATACCCCTCCCCCTCCCTCTCGCGTCAATTTTTACCCCCCAAAAAACTAAGCCAAGAGAGCCCCATACATATGACAGACCCCCGTCCCGTACCGTCCCGTCCCACCATATCCGATCCACCTCTATCTGCTCTGCTGGCTGTCCAGCCTTTGTCCGAGCACATTTCTCACGACAAGGGGCCGGGGGGGGCTGGGCAATGGGGCAATGGAAAAATGTAAATTTTCATAATTTTACAGTCAATACGGAAGGGAAAAGCAACCACGTCCTCTACCTTACCCCTCACGAGTATTTGTTATAGTTTGTTTGATTGCTGGCTCCACTCTTCACTCTCCACTCGCTCCACTCACCCCCCTCCACCATTCCGATCCCGGTCCCTGTCCCAAGGAGTATCCAGTATCCAGGACTGGGACCAGGCCATCCCACAGGCAGCCTCATCAACCACAGAGTTGCAAAAACTTTCTGCCTTTCAAGGGTTGAAAATGATTTCTGCTTTCGGTGGAAATGGCAGGGGGGGAGGGGCAGAGGGAGAGGGGGAATCCATGTTGAAAATCCAAAAAGTTGATTTATCGTTTTAATATTTCTTTGGCTCCCAGAGCGAGAGAGCGACAGAATTCTCTGTCTAAATACAACAAATCGAAATGACAATTTCCACGAGATGCCAGCCAGCCAGCCAGCCAAACCCTTTCGCGGGCCTTTCCAGCTGATTTTCCATATGATTTGTGATACCATGCGGGTACAGTTGCCACCACATGTGACTACATGTGTCCTGCTCCCTGCTCCCTGCTCCCAGTGCCCTGCTCCTTGTGCCCGAGTAAAAGGAAAGGATGAACCGCGAGCGACTGCCGCTAATTACGTTTATTTAAGAAAAGCTGCGAAAAATTCCGTTTACTTGTTTTTTACGTTTTCACTGAGCTCTGGGCCTGGCTGGTTGGCTGGCTGTGTCTGTCGAGCAGTTGGCAATTAGAAGCCACCCCCTTCGAGCAGCCAGCACCCCACCCCCCTCGGATACGCCGAGGACTCACCGCACCCGAAAGATTTTTATGCAATTAATTTGAGTCGTTTGTCGTCTTGTCATGTCTTCAGACCCGATGGCAGGCGGGCAGGCAGGCGGGCAGCCGGGCGGGCGGGGAGCAGCCTTTTTTGGGGTGGCTGCCACGTCTTTGTGTCCCGTATGCTAATGAAAAATCGAACACGCATGTGGCATGGGGTCCGCTCATTGCCTGCCTTGCCACACACTCGACTCCGAACCCTTTCACGTGTGTGTGTCTGCTCATGTGTGCGTGTGTGTGTGTCCTTTGATTGATAATAGAATTAACGGGGCCTGGCGGCTGTTTTGCATTTTTCGGCATGCCATCCATTCATGGCATGAAGGAACGTGCGGCATGGAACACACACACACACACGCACACACACACACACACGCATGCATGCCTGCATGCCTGATGCTTTTTTAATGCCAATTATGTGTTATTGCCTCTACCAAAACAGGCCATTGTTTATGGCCAATAATCATCAGACCCCCAGACCCCAGACCCATCCACAATTATTGATAAAATAGACACACGAATCCTACCCCCCTCCCACCCGACAGCCCCCACAGCCCCTGATAGGGTATGTGTTCCCATGTTGATGAAATTATTGTTTTATGCCTCTGTTCGACACAAATCACGCAATGACACGCAAATTTGTTGTTGGAATTATGTTGATTTGCTTAACTTATTCGATTAACATATGGGACGGCACCCCCAACCACTCCGACCACCCCGCACCCCCACCCCCACCCCCACCCCCATTCTCGTTTCAAGATATTCGATATTCGATGCCTGATGTGTGCGGTACAGTTGGGCGCAAAATGTTTCCCCTGCATTTTGTATCTGGCGTACGCTTCAATTAAAAACCGCGCCATAAAATTAATTTTAATCACATAATAAGAAATACACACACACACACACACAGCATACGGCATACAGCATACAGCATACACGTGGCCACGCCCACCTGGCTGTCATTAAAAAATTTCGTTGCATGCCACACGGCGGCTGCTGCCGAAAAACTTTATCTTGTCAACTTTCGCCGAACAAGACGACGCGGGAGACACTAAGGCTAGAGGGGGGGAGTGGGTTGTGGGGTGGCAGCGACACACACACACACACACACACACACACACACACACATGTCGCTCGACGCACTTAAGAAAAATTCCCTTGTCAAATTTGCCAATTATCATATTTTCATCAAACAAACAAAGTTCCTCCTTCAAAACAAAAGGATGCGTGGCAGGAGCGGGGCGGGGCGGGGCGGGATGGGGAGCTGACTGTACCTGGCGGCGTTTGTTGAGGGGGCGGGTGGTGTGGGGTGTGGGGTGCGGGATGCGGGGTGTGGGGTGCGGGATGCGGGGTGTGGGCTGTGCTGTGTGTCGCCGGCAATCACCGCCAACCGACATTGACGTTGTTGTTAATTTTATTAAAAATTATTTTATAACTCTCTCAAACTTTTGCCCAAAGTGGGAGAGAGGGAGAGCGAGAGCCTTGGGCTCCCTCGATAAAATCTAGTGATACAAGCAACCCTTGAACCCTTGAACCCTCGAATCCGAAAACATCCATCACTAATCGTGCCATATTCTTCATTTCTTTGCAGATTAAAGCACTTCTGGAGGAGCTGCAGCGCCTGCGTGCCCTGGAACAGACGCATCTGGTGCAGATCCAGCGTCTGGAGGAGCATCTGGAGGTGAAGCGGCAGCACATCATGCGCTTGGAGGCACGCCTCGACAAGCAGCAGATCAACGAGGCCCTGGCCGAGGCCACCGCCCTGGCTGCCGCCGTCAATGCGGCTGCCACCAACAACAACAACAACAACAACAGCCAGAGCAGCGACAACAACAAGCTGAATGCCGCCTCTCCATTGGAGGCAGCAACAGCAGCAGCAGCAGCAGCCAACGATCTGGATGCCACCCAGGCCTCAGTCCAGGCTGAGGACGACGAGGAGGAGGAAGAGGAGGATGACCACCAGGTCTCCATGCTCGTGGACAATGACGAGGGCGAGGAGGCTGCCTCCGCCAGCTCGCGACACCAGCACCAGCACGTCGATGAGGAGGACGACGACGAGGAGGATGAGGATGCCGAGGATCAGAGCATGCCAAACCAAACCGCAGCCAATGCAGACAGCAGCGAGCTGAAAATCAAAAAGGAACAGCAGTGAGTAACCATCCATCTATCCATCCGCCCCGTATCCCCGGCAGTATCCTTATTATTGGTTTTCTTCGGCTCTCCCTTTCCGCAGCAGTCCTTTGGATCTGAATGTTCTGAGTCCCCAGTCGGCCATTGCGGCCGCGGCCGCTGCCGCAGCTGCCGCCGCCTGTGCCAACGATCCCAACAAATTCCAGGCCCTGCTCATGGAGCGGACCAAGGCCCTGGCCGCCGAGGCCCTCAAGAATGGAGCCGCCAATGCCAGTGCCAGCGGCAGCGGCAGCGGCAGCGGCGCCGATTCTGCCAATGCGATCAGCGAAGGTGAGTGCTCCAGCTGTCTTTTCCTTTTTTATTGCTGTTGTTGTTGTTGTTGTTGTAAATGTATCTATATCTGTATCTGTATCTATGTCTGCTTCGGTTTCTGTGTGTCTGTGTGTCTGCGTGTCTGTGTGGGACTGTACTTCCGGCGCAACGGCTGCTGTTTGCCTTCAGCGCCTGTCTGCCACATATCTCCCTCTCTCCCACTCTCTCTCCCACTCTCTCTCCCACTCTCTCGCTCTCTCTGTCTGCCTGTCGATCAATGGCCCTTCTTATCAATGGGACCTCCAGTCGAGCTTTGATTTTGATCCGACTGTTGGCCGTTCTTTTATGGTTTGTTTGAGGCAGCCTTATCGCAGGCCCCAGGAGGAGGAGGAGGAGGAGGAGGCCGCCAGAAGAGGTGGCAGAGGCCGCTGGGTGGGGAGGGGTTGACGGAGGGGGGTCTGGCGCCAACATTTATGGCCCTTTGGGGGCAAACACAGTCAGAGTTGCAGTTTTTTTTTTTTCTTTGCAGTTTTCTGTTTTCATTTGAATTTATTTCTTTGCCTTTCAACACAAATATAATATAAATATATCTATAGATATAGAACGTTTGATGTGGTTCTTCTTATTGTTGTTATCGTTATTGTTATCGTTGTGCATGCTTATCGATAGATCCGACCATCAGAACGAAAGAAAGAAAAATCCGCAGAAAGAATCGAAAGGCAAAAAAAAAGAAAAGAAACAGACAACACATTCTCCTCTCTCTCTCTCTCTCTCACTATCTGTCTCTCTCTCTCTGTCTCACACTCTGTCTGACTCTCTCTCTCTCTCTCTTTAAATATATCATATAATATTACATATATATATAATCATATACACACGATTCTTTGTTATTTTGTTGCACCAATTGGCGATAAAAGAACGATGCTTGAAAAGTGATGAAAAACGATAAAAACCGAATTGAAAATCAAATCAAAACCAGAAAACAAAAGAAAAGAAAACAAAAGAAAATAAAAGAAAAAAAGCAAAGAAAACAAATATAATATATATACATATACAAATTTTGATTAATTTTTGGCGTTTTGTTCCATGGATGTTGTTGATAATATCAAAAAAATAAACCCTCCTCATTATGATATTGCCACCAAAAAACAAAAACAAAAACAAAAAAAAAAGCAGCAGCAACAAATCGCACAATTTGTCTGTTGTTTCCCGCAGCGATGCCGCCGCCCCCAGACGAGGCCTCCTCCGCTTCCTCCTCCACAGGAGCGGCAGCAGCAACAGCAGCTGCAGCGCCTGCCACAGGAGCAGCAGGAGCAGGAGCCGCCGCCACAGCCCAAAACCAGACCGAAACTGAAACTGAAACGCATGAGAACGAAACGGAAACGGAAGCTGCCACTGCCAAAGCCACAGCCACTGCCACTGCAACTGAGGCAAACGATCAGCTGGCGGCCACAGTGCGTCCAAAGCAAGAGCTCCAAGACGAGATTGAGAATGAGAACGAAAACGATAACCATAACGATAACGATAACGAGGATGAAGACGAGGATGAGGCGATCTTGCAGCCGCCCGCCACACTCGAAGAGCAGCTGGTCAACAGCTACTGGCGACGCGGCTTCGAGAGACCCAATCCACCGCCACAGCCCAAGCCAGACCCAACAGCTGCCATGCCCCAGCCGCAGCCACAGTCTCAGCCACAGTCTCAGCCACAGCCACAGCCACAGCCAGGGAGCAAAACGCCAACAATTTATCAAAATGTCAATGCGGGGCAGCAGCCACAGTTGCTGCCGCCACCGCCGCCGCCACCGCCAAGCTTGCAGCAACAGCAGCAACAACAACAACAACAACAACAACAACACTACCAACAACAGCAGCACGGACCCTCGTCCACAGCGTTGCTCAGTCAATTGGTTAACTCCACTTTCTCCTCCTCCTCTCGCCTAGATGCCGGATCCCATCCGCACCACCACCACCACCAGCAGCAGCAGTCGCACCACCAGCAGCTCCACCAGCAGCAGCAGCAACAGCAGCAGCAGCAGCACCACCTCCAGCAACAGTCGCAGCACCACAGCAGCGGCACCAACAGCAGCAGCAACAGCAGCAGCTGCAACTCGGGTCCAGGCAGCACCGCCGACGGAGCCCTCAACCACCACCTGTCGCACGGGCACGGCCACCATTTGGTGGGCCACAATCCGCACGGCCTGCCCCACGGCCATCCGCACGGCCAGCTGCTGCATCCGGCAGCGGCCCACCACCTGCACCACGCCGACTCGAACTCCTCCAGCGCCACCAGCACCCCCAACAGCACCGCCCAGCTGGCGGCCAGCCTGGCCAGCACCCTCAACGGCAGCAAGTCCCTGCTGCAGGCAGCCGCCGCCGCCAATGCCGCAGCCGTGGCAGCCGGCGCCGTGGCCGTGGCCGAGGACAACAACAACGGCTTGACGCCCAATGCCAATGCCAATGCAGCGGCGGCGGCAGCGGCCATGGCCGCCCACGCCCAGCATGCGGCGGCCTTGGGACCGGGCTTCCTGCCCAGCCTGCCGGCCTTCCAGTTCGCCGCCGCAGCGGCCGCCAACCAGGATGCTCGCGGACACTATCGGTTCGCGGACGCAGAGATGCAGCTGCCGCCCGGCGCCTCGATGGCCGGCCGCCTGGGCGAGTCGCTGATACCCAAGGGCGATCCCATGGAGGCCAAGCTGCAGGAGATGCTGCGCTACAACATGGACAAGTACGCCAACCAGGCCCTGGACACGCTGCACATCTCGCGACGCGTCCGGGAGCTGCTCTCCGTGCACAACATCGGCCAGCGGCTGTTCGCCAAATACATCCTGGGCCTGTCGCAGGGCACCGTCTCCGAGCTCCTGAGCAAGCCGAAGCCCTGGGACAAGCTGACGGAGAAGGGACGCGACAGCTACCGCAAGATGCATGCCTGGGCCTGCGACGATAATGCCGTCATGCTGCTCAAGTCGCTGATACCCAAGAAAGGTGAGTGGATTAGCTATATCCTACCATGTTTATCCGGCAACGGAACGGGTTGCAGTTGCAGTTGCAGCTGTGGGGCTTAAGAAGTTTGACAGCCGCCAGTTAGGCCAGACAGCAGATAGCAGGCAGCAGACAGCAGACAGCAGACAGCAGACAGCAGGTTTTTCCAACCAACAGGGGGAAACGGGGGTAAAACAGAAGTAAAATGGTGAAAATTGTAAAAATTGTAAAAATTGTAAACATTTTAAGGTTATCCCACATCCATTCTGTTCCGTTTTGCTCTGTTCCATTCCATGAGCGGCGAACATTGAACTAGTTCTCCAGTTGACGAAATTCTAGTCCCCCTCATTCGCATGAATCTCTTTAACTTCAGCTTCAAAACACTCTTCTTTATTTCCCAACATTCCCAAGGCTCTCTCTCCCGCTCTCCCTCTCCTTCTATCTGTCTCTCAATCTGAATCTCTCCCTGTCTCCATTTCTCACTCGCTCGCTCGCTCGCTCGCTCCCTCTCCGTTCGTGGCTTATGGCGTTTTTCATTTCATTTGGCCCGCAGCCAAAACATTAAATTGTGAAATTTTAATTATTTTTGATTTTTGCGTATAATCAACGTGCCAACAGCACAGAACACAGTCGCACAGTCACACAGCCACAGAGTCACAGCGACAAACTTGACGACGCAGTGGCAAACGGGAGAGGGCGAGGGGGTGGTGCCACTGCCACTGCCACCGGGTGGGGCAGAGACGAACGACACTCTGCAGACAAGAAGAGAGACATTTCAGTGCATTTCGAGCGGCCATTTGCCTGTCGCCATAAATTTCACCAAATTCGCACATTAGGCGTGAAAATGAACAGGAATTTCGTCTCGTTTCGTTTCGTTTTTATATCATTGTTCCCCGCCCCCCCCCTCCCCCCGTGGCCATTCCCATAACGGCATGATCATCCTGTTATCTGTTGCCTTGGTTGCTGGCTTTTCCCTATATTGATTAGTCATCAATTTCATGGAACCCCAAAGCCCTTCCCCCCAACAAATGCAAAAGTATTTTTAAAGTGGCTGGGCACGCATACACTCGTACCCCACTCGAATACCCATTCCATTCCATTCCATTCGTTCCACACACTGCTGCAGGCCGGCCCAAGCCATTCCATTCGTTTCACCTGGTGGACAGGGATATGCGTGTGGTGTCTGGTGTCTGAGTGGGACGGGGGAAGGGGCGACGGGACGACGGGGGGCTACCTAAGTGCAGGCAAATGTTGACAATTAATTTATGACGATTACTCATGGCAGCTAAACTAACTGTAGCCTATAACTGTAACTGTAACTGCAACTGCAACTGTAATTGTAACTGCAACTGCAACTGCAACTCTGTTGATAGAGCGAGTGTGTGGGGCATCCAGTTTATTTCCACTTTTTTTTGCATCCAGTCTCTGGCTAATTATAAGCAAATATGGGGGTTTAGCTATTAGCAGATCTGTTCTTTGGATTATGCCAGGCCCCCTCCGAAAGGGCGCACAAGACAGCATTTAGCCTTGCCTACTGCTGGGGGCACCTGCCACCTCCAGGGTGGGGGTGCACACCCTTAGCCCTGTACAGTACGCCACTACTGCCTTCTGTCAACTCTGTTGGCTAACAATACTTTGAAGTCATTGTGGCAAAAGTTAACCCAGGATCCGCGTCAATGAATTTTGAATTGTAATTGTTTAAAGCGCGTTATGAGGCAAACGGTGAAACGTGCGGGGGGTAGTGGGTGGGCAGTGGGCTACAGGGATGAGCGTGGGGAGGGGGGATTGTGGTTCGGTTCGGGGAAGGAGCACGGAGCACGAGCAGCAGACGACTGCCGTGACAATTGGTCTGTGAAAGGCTTGAAACAAAATACAACAGAAATAAAAAATCATAAAATAAAATTCCCATATATACCTACATATAAATGGATGTATATACTCCCTATATAGTATTGTATTTATATATATATACACATAGCGAGCAGCAACAACAACAAGTTGCAATTGCCACTGCCTCTGCCCCTGCCTCTGCCTCTGCCTCAGTCTCAGTCGCTGCCTTCAACGAGGCATGCAAAACGTTGACGTGCCGAGCGTTTGAAGTCGTCTTTGTGGTCGGTCGAGGATGGGGCGCGAGGCACTGCCAAGCGATGGGGCAGTGGCAGGATTGTAGCAGTGTGGCAGGGGTTGAACGGTTACTCGTCTACGGTGGGTTCTCTGTGCGTGTGTGTGTGTGTGTGTGTGTGTGGAGGGTAGCGCCCCGGCTATGGCTTGACGCAAAAGTTTTTGCGTTTTTGGTTTGCTTTTCCTCTATTTTCCCGTAGGTTCTTCATGTTTTTGTAACATTTAACGACAATTGTTGCATATTAAACTGTAAAACTGGAGGACAGGCAGGACAGCGAGTGTGGGGGGAGGGGAGGGGGTGACAGCGGTGCAGGGGTTGGGGCTAGTGCACTGCACTGATATCTCGATGAACTGGCAAGTGAATGGAAAAACAAATACAAATATAGAAACAAGATTGGGTTAAGGGGAACAAACTATCGATTTGCATTCCCATTTGTGATCAACCAACGATAACTAATCGATTTGCACACCTATTTGTGATTAACCAACGATAATTAAGCGATTAATCACCATCATTCATGATTAACTTTACCATGGATCAGTCCTATCATTGGTTAATGATCAGTTTTCCCTGTTTGGAGTGCTGCCCCACAGTAATCGCTCTTACTGTATATCGATATAATTTCGATTACTCGATACCCAACTCATTCCACAGTGCCTGCTGGGCCGCTCCTGTGCCAAGTTCTGGCCCGAGCGCACAAAAAACCAGTTGACAGGACTGTGCCCGAATAAATACGATGTCAGAGGATTTGATAGTGGCAGTGGATGGGAGCAGCGGTTAAGGGCTGAGGGGAAATGGGGGGAGGGGGTTGAGTGTAGAGGTAGGACCGGGTTAAGTGCTCAATTGAAACTCATTTAGCCCGGCCAACGCTCAAAGCCAAACACAGAAACAGCACACAAAAAAACAAAAACAAAAAAAACAAAACGTTAAAAAGGGAAAATTACTCTGCGTATACGTAATGACAAAAGAGAAATGCAGGAGACAGAGGGGCATGCCATGGCATGGAGTAGTGCTGGGGGGTGGGGGGGAGGAGGGAGCCGGCCATTATAGCAGCTAATAATACTAGCATATTAACACATAATTTCTGAGCAGACATCGCCGTTGTCGTCTATTTGTTTTAGCCAGGCCAACGCAGGCCAAAGCGGCGCAGAGTGCGAGTGGCCAAAAATAGAGCCGCAGGAAAGCGCAAGACGGCAGGGGAGAGGCAGGCAGGCAAATAGAAGAGAAGAGCAGAGCAGAGAAGGGTGCGGGGGGAATAGTGAGAGACAAAACAAAAGCATTCCAAACGCCAGAAGATGCCGGTCCGACTGCCTGCCTGCCTGCCTGCCTGCCACACATTTATTTGCGGCCGCTTCACAAATTATTTGTCACAAGCCATAAAGCGCGCTATGCATGAGTATGTATATGTGCATATGCATATGCATGTGTATGTGTGTGTGTGTGTACGAGTGCTGTATCTGTGTGCATATTACCAACACACTCACGTGCTGCTGCTGCTGCTGCTGCTGATTCGATAGAGAGAGGAGACATCGGCATGCGATCTGGTCTGACTAAGTGACCAACGGGGCGTATCAATTCCTTTGCTTTTGCGCGATTTTTCGGCCTCATCTTTATTGTATTTTATTTGATTTGATTTTATTTATACACAAACACACTCACACGCCCCGATGCGGCCATTAAAATTGTTCATTGAGTGGCATCGCATAAGTGTGGCGACTCATTGCGGTAACAGACAGACAGACAGACAGGACAGGGGAGGGGCATGGCAAGAGGAGTCGAGTGGGGATGGCCTGCGTGGGCAGACAAAACAATACGCATAAATTAGCATAAAGCTCGCTCAACAATTTTCATAAATCTGGCGATCACCTACCAAAAACGTACGAAAAACTAAAAGCCAAGAGGATTATGGCAAGCACGAAGCGTGGGATACCCTGTAAAATATGTAGATATTTCCGTGACAATTAAATATCTGTGCAGAGATTCAATCCTCGCCGATCGAGAGGATCATTATAAGGCCTCCTTCAAGGGGTACCACATATATAGAGAAAATGGGAAAGAAAATTTGTGAAATTTATTTTATTTCTCATTTCTTTGATATCTTTTGTGATGAACGAAATGGGGCAATCAGGCATATCACAGGGGGGGGTGCACGAGGATGGTAAGCAGAGGGGGATTGGGGCTGAGACATCGAAGAGTAATGGCCTCCGATCAAGGAGTGCTAATTTGATGGGGTTGCCAGAGGTATGCGCGGCAGTGGAAAGAACTAAAAGAAAATAAAAAAAAAATAAAATAGTACTATAAAACAGAATAAATAAAAATGTATACCAGAGAGGCACCAGACACCCCCCCAATAGGGGGTGGTAAGTGGGGAAACTTTTGGGCTGCGCCTGCCTGCCTGCCGCAAATTAATGTTGCACATGTCGTGTTCGTGTTGCCGGTTCTTTTACTTATTTTTGCTTCTTGATTTTTGTATTTCTTATTTTGCATATAAGGCAGCTAATTACTTTGTAATGAACTTTGACAAGAGCCAAAGTGAGTGAGAGAGAGAGAGATGGAGAGAGTGGAGAGAGATGGTGAGAGTGGAGGGGAGAGATAGAGGGTGTGGGGGGAGGTAGGTGGAACAACAAAGCGAAATCATGACGAAAACAAATTAAAATGCAAGACAAAGTTGCTGCTGCTGCTGCACGAGCTCCCCTTCGCCCTCCACCCCACCCCACCCATACCCATTCCATTCCCGGCATTCCGGCCATTCCGCCACCTGCACACACACACACACAGACACAGCTGTTGTCTCATTATTCCTCGCTCCCTCTCTCAAGCTTAAGCTCCTTCTTCTGTCCTTTCTGCTGCCTTCCACTCGCCGCTCTCTCTCGCTCCCTCTCTCTTTTGCCATCACATTTCCTTCTCTCATATTTTCTGCTTAATTGCAAGACAAACAATATGTGAGTGCCACAGAGATACAAAGAGAGCGAGAGAGAGAGTGAGAGAATTTGAAGGTGAAATGTTTTTTGATAACAGGTCGAGCCTCTGCAGTGCAATGCCGTGCCAGCCCCAACCCCGACCCCGCCCCACCCCCAGTCCCAGTCCCAGTCCCAACCCTGTCGAAGCTCTTCAATTTTCCATGCTACGTTTGCCCTCTGTTCAGCCAGAAGGAGAAGAAGGTACCAATTCATTCGACTCTTGGTCCTCCCCCACATCCACATCCACATCCAGATCCAGATCCTTCTTCTAGCCCCTGCTTAGCCTTGATGTGTGTGCTCTCTCTCTCTCTCTCTCTCTCTCTCTTGTTTTAATTGACACTTTTGCTAATACCAAGCAACAACAAATGGCAAGAGGGGGCATGCGGCATGGGGCATGGGGCATGGGATTTTGCGGAGGAGTCCTCATTCGAATGGGTAGAAAAGAAATACAAATGACTGGCATTTTAATTAGAAAATTTTTCTTGCAATTAATGCAAATTGCGTGCGTGTGCCAATTTCAATGTGCCGTTCAATTCCACCCGTTCCACCCACCCATCATCGCACATACTGACTCTGGGAGTGGGAATGGGAATGCGAATGGGAGAGAAACGAACCCTTTCGGTGCGACGCGACATGTTGAAGTATGATTACATATTTGTGTGCTGGCAAATATTTATTGTATTAGAATAAAAAACAAACGAATCAGCCCCACATGGCAACCACCTCACCCCACCCCTCCCCAAACACACCCAAAGACAGCGGTGGAGGGAGGAAGAAGTACCTCCTGAAGCAGAAACTGAAGCTGAAGCTGGAGCTGAAGCATCCATCCACTCGTGTGTCTGGGCTACCATCCATCCTCCTCCGCTGATTTGTTATAAAAGGCAAATATTCATCAGGCAAATTGCTGGAGCGGGAGAGGGCCGACCGACCGACCGACCCGCCGAGATGGGTTTAGATAGATTGTCATATATAAAAATATACAAATGCAAATACAAATACAAATACAAATGAAAAATATATCTTATCCATATAATATACACTCGTATTGGCATTCGTATTCCCATATATATCTCCTCTTTCCCTTCTCCGTACCACTCCTCATCGGAGGTAGACAAATATGATAGCTCATATCTGGCGTCCGGCGCAAATCCGAAATCCCTTTGAATGACAATTTGGTCAACATGTTCCTCTCTAATAAATTACAAAAAAAAAACAAAGCAAAAAATATTCCGAATTGGGAGAGCAACAAAAAAATGGAATGTAAATTGCAGACAAAAAAACGTGGCCATCCATATCTACACACATATATCTATATATATTTATATATATAAATATCTGTATCTGTATCTGTAGCTGTAGAGTAAAATGTTGAATGATGGCCCTAAAGGATGGCCAGTCGCGGCTGAGGCGAAAGTTGGGCCAAAAAACTGCGGGCTTTGGGGTGGTTGGGGGGGGTGTTGGCAAGAGCTTTGTCTGCTCGGAAATGCGCCACATGAGACGCTTAAATTATAGATTAAAGTGCTAGCAGATTCGGGCACAAACAATCGTTTCTTAAAGCAGTCCTTGCGGGGCTTATGTTGGCCAGAAAACTAAACTCAAAAGTGAGAGCTTTAATCTATGAACTCTAAGCAAACCCCATTATCCATTCCCCCCTCACCACTCCACAATCTTCCACTAAGACCGCTTAAGCTGTCTGTGTCTGTGTCTGTCCACTCCCTGCCGCACTTTCATTTCCATTTCACTCCATTCTTTTATATCCTGTCCCAATCCGAATCTGTGGGTCTGGGTCTGGGCCCCCGGATCTGCGTCGTTGGATCCCATGGATCCCATGGTCTGGGTCATTCCAGGTGTCATCAATGTCATCTTCGACTTTATAACACAAAAACACTTTGTAATCCCCAAATGAAGCGACGACAAGGAGTCCGCACATAAGGAAAAAATTCACACAAAAATCATTTTTCCAATTTTTATTCGCCACAAAAAACGAAAAAAAAATAGTAAAAGTGGAAAATGCATGGTAACGACTGGGCGAGAGAGAGAGAGAGTGTGAGAGGAGGCCACACTGGACAGGACCTGGAGCCTGGACCACGTTAAAAGTGCTCCGATCTATTGTAGTTGGCCATTTTATCGCCTTTATCCATCTATCCGTGCGGTCGGTGGGTCCTGTGGCTAGGACAACCACATCTCCCCCACACTCCCAGTCTTTCCCCTCTCTGAATCTATGAGTCTCTCGCTTCAATGGCTCTGTCCAGAGCCAGGAGGTTGGCAGGGGGCAGGGGGCAGGGGGCGGGCTACATTTGTCATTCATGTGTTGATTTCCGTTTCCGCTTTTTGGAGCGATTCCTGCAGTTTTATTTGGCATTCAAGTGTTTGCTCCTTTGGGCATCGATTATGCTTGGCAATTGTAAAGCGATTTTCAGTTATTTCATTTCGCAGTCCACAGTCTGTCCCTCCCCCCACCCCCCCTCCGGTTCGCGTTGAACGTGTGCGGCTGATTGATGTTTGTGCTGTGGCAGCCACAAAACATGCCGCAGGACATCACACAGGAAATTCTATGGTCCTTGTTTTGGGGGCGAACCACTTGTGTGATTATTTTGCAATTTACCACTCGATTCCCCCTTCTCCTTCCCCCTCTCTTCCCCCTCTCTCTCTCTCTCTGTCTCTGTGTCACGTGAAAAGTGAAAAGTAAAAAGCCAAAAAGCAAAACGCTTCTCCATTTCAATTGAATTTCTGCACAATAATTTTCCAGTTTTCGTGTGCATCGTTTTTTTTATTTTTATTTTTAATTTTTTTTGCTGCTTCGCTGGAATTTTTTGTTTTGTTTTTTGCATCCTTTGCTCTCAATTGCAATTGAATTCATTCATTTATTCATTTCGTTTATTCAACTCCTGCTCGCTGGCCGCTGGTCGCTGGCCCTGTGACCAAACTCCCGCTTCGATGAGCATCTGCCCTCGGAGCGGGTGGGAGGGAGGTAGGGGGGCCCAGGCGCGTGCCAAATTAGCGCAATGCTCTCCTGCATCGAACAACTATTTAAAGGGGGGGAGGGATGGGCAAACAGGAAGGGGAACGGATGGGAGGAAACATAACAGGAAGGCAGGCAGGCAGGAGGAATGGGGGGAATGGGGAACGGGGCACAAATAATTTTTTGTTGACCATTCATCGTTTGGCTGGATCGTTTTTGTTGCTGGATATAATTGAGCAACCCACCCACCCATCCACCCTTCCACCCACTCCCATGGCAGTCTCTCCCTGCCTGGGCATGGGCCAACCGCCTGCAGTTTCTGTCAGTGCATGGGGGCATGGTGACTGGGCATTTTCTCTCAGTGGCGGGACACTTGATGGGGCGCGGTGGCCCTTTCAACTGCAGCGCCGCTTTATGGCCACAAATTCGCTTTGGCTTTTTGAACGCTTTATGGCTTAATTGGTTTTCGGCTTGGACTCGCAGTCGGAGTCGGCGTCAGAGTCGGAGTCGGAGTGGGGGGACTGGTTCGAGGTCTGGGTCGGGGTCGGGGTCGGGGTCTGGGTCCTGTCACAGCCAATAGAGCGAACCTTAATAAATGAGCAGAGCTGGTCCACCAAAGCCCGCAAAGCCCAAGTGGAGGCCACATAAACTTTACAACCTTTAATGCGATGTATATCCCCAGCAGTGTCTTTACGATCGCCCTCTCTAATCCTGTCTCTCTCTCTCTCCCTCTGTTTCTCCCTCTCCTTTTGCTGCGGCAGATTCGGGCCTGCCCCAGTATGCGGGACGCGTCTCTGGCGGCGGCGGTGGCGATGACTCGATGTCGGAGGACCGCATCGCCCACATCCTGAGCGAGGCCTCCTCCCTGATGAAGAGCAGCGCCGCCCAGCAGCAGCGCGACCAGCAGGACCAGCAGCGTCGCCACGGCGGCGAGGACACGCACAGCAACGAGGACAGCAAGTCGCCGCCACAGAGCTGCACCTCGCCCTTCTTCAAGGTGGAGCAGCAGCTGAAGCAGCAGCAGCAGCACCAGCACCAGCACCGCGAGCAGCAGCACATGGCCTCCGAGCAGCGGGACGCCGTGGTGGCCGCCGCCCAGCAGCAGCACCAGCAGCACCAGCAGCAGCGGGAGCAGCGCGAGCGGGAGCGCGAGCAGCAGCAGCGACTCCGACACGAAGATCTCGCCCAGGACAAGATGGCCCGCCTCTACCAGGAGCTGATAGCCCGCACACCACGCGAGGCAGCCTTCCCCAGGTGAGTACGGGGAGACAATGCCCTTCGGCACGACAATCTCTCACCCTCCGACCTTTGTCTCCTCTCGCAAATAGCTTCCTGCTGTCGCCCTTCTTTGGAGGGGCCGCCGGCATGCCCGGGGCGGCCAATGCATTCCCAGTTCCCGACGAGAACATGCGCCACGCCTTCGAGCGGGAGATCGCCAAGCTGCAGCAGCAGCACCAGCAGCAGCAGCAGCAGGCGGCCCAGGCCCAGGCCCAAGCGCAGGCCCAGGCCCAGGCGGTGTCCGGCTTCCCCAACTTCTCCAGCCTGATGGCCCTGCAGCAGCAGGTGCTCAATGGCGCCCAGGACCTCTCGCTGGCCGCCGTCAAGGACATTAAGCTGAACGGCCAGCGCGGCTCGCTGGAGCACAGCAGCAGCAGCTCCAAGGACGGTGACCGCGACGATCCGCGCGACTATCCCCAGTCGCTGCACGGCCGCAAGTCCGACACCCCGGCCCCGCCAGCACCGCCAGCCCCGCCCTCGGGCAGTGCCGGCAGCGTGCCCGGATCGGCCAACAGCCTGTCCAGCGCCAGAGACGGAGTCGGAGCCGGGGCAGGATCCGTGGGAGCCGGCAGCCATGCCAGCAACTCGGCCGCCCCCAGTCCGCTGAGCAACTCGATCCTGCCGCCGGCGCTGAGCAACCAGGGCGAGGAGTTCGCGGCCACCGCCAGCCCCCTGCAGCGGATGGCGTCCATCACCAACTCGCTGATCACCCAGCCGCCGGTGACGCCGCACCACAGCACGCCGCAGCGCCCCACCAAGGCGGTGCTGCCGCCCATCACCCAGCAGCAGTTCGACATGTTCAACAACCTGAACACCGAGGACATTGTGCGGCGCGTGAAGGAGGCCCTCTCCCAGTACAGCATCTCGCAGCGTCTGTTCGGCGAGTCGGTGCTGGGCCTGTCGCAGGGCTCCGTCTCCGACCTGCTCGCCCGCCCCAAGCCCTGGCACATGCTCACCCAGAAGGGCCGCGAGCCCTTCATCCGCATGAAGATGTTCCTCGAGGACGAGAACGCCGTGCACAAGCTGGTGGCCAGCCAGTACAAGATCGCCCCCGAGAAGCTGATGCGCACCGGCAGCTACTCCGGCAGCCCCCAGATGCCCCAGGGCCTGGCCAGCAAGATGCAGGCCGCCGCCCTGCCCATGCAGAAGATGATGAACGAGCTGAAGCTGCAGGAGCCCGCCCAGGCGCAGCACATCATGCAGCAGATGCAGGCCGTGGCCATGTCCGCGGCCATGCAGCAGCAGCAGCAGCAGGCGGCCGCCGCCGCTGCCGCCGCCGTCGCCGCCCAGCAGCAGAGCCAGCACCAGCACCCCCACCAGCACCCCCATCCCCATCCGCATCCGCACCAGCAGCACCAGCACCAGCAGGCCGCCGCGGCCGCCCAGGCAGCCGCCGCCCTGCACCACCAGAACATGCTGCTCACGTCGCCCGGCCTGCCGCCCCAGCATGCCATCAGTCTGCCCGCCTCGGGCGGTGCTGCCTCCGCCGTCGGCGGTGGCCCCAATCCCGGCGTTCAGGGCAGTGCCGTTGGCCCCGCCGGGCCACCCTCGGGGCCGGCCAGCGAGAAGAAGCCCATGCTGATGCCGGTGCACGGGGGCGCACATGCGCCCAATGCCATGCGCAGCCTGCACCAGCACATGTCGCCCACCGTCTACGAGATGGCCGCCCTCACCCAGGACCTGGACACGCACGACATCACCACCAAGATCAAGGAGGCTCTGCTGGCGAACAACATCGGCCAGAAGATCTTCGGCGAGGCGGTGCTGGGCCTGTCGCAGGGCTCCGTGTCGGAGCTGCTCAGCAAGCCGAAGCCCTGGCACATGCTCTCGATCAAGGGCCGGGAGCCGTTCATCCGGATGCAGCTCTGGCTGAGCGACGCCAACAATGTGGAGCGACTGCAGCTGCTCAAGAACGAGCGGCGGGAGGCGAGCAAGCGGCGCCGCAGCACCGGCCCCAACCAGCAGGACAACAGCAGCGACACCTCCAGCAACGACACCAACGACTTCTACACCAGCAGCCCCGGACCCGGCTCCGTGGGCTCCGTGGGCGGTGCGCCGCCCAGCAAGAAACAGCGCGTCCTCTTCTCCGAGGAGCAGAAGGAGGCGCTGCGGCTGGCGTTCGCCCTCGACCCGTACCCCAATGTGGGCACCATCGAGTTCCTGGCCAACGAGCTCAGCCTGGCCACGCGGACCATCACCAACTGGTTCCACAACCACCGCATGCGGCTCAAGCAGCAGGTGCCCCACGGCCAGCCCGGCCAGGACAACCCCATACCGAGTCGGGAGAACACCAACGCCACCCCCTTCGATCCCGTCCAGTTCCGCATCCTCCTCCAGCAGCGGCTCGTCGAGCTGCACAAGGAGCGCATGGGCCTGGGCGGAGCGCCCATTCCCTACCCACCGTACTTCGCGGCGGCCGCCCTCCTCGGACGCAGTCTGGCGGGGATACCGGGCGCCGCGGCTGCTGCCGGTGCTGCCGCCGCCGCGGCGGCCGTCGGTGCGGCCGGCGTCGGTGTCGGGGATGAGCTGCAGCTGCAGGCCCTCAACCAGGCGTTCAAGGAGCAGATGAGCGGCCTGGACCTGTCCATGCCGACGCTGAAGCGCGAGCGCAGCGACGACTACCAGGACGACCTGGAGATGGACGCCAGCGGCCACAACATGAGCGACAACGAGTCGCTGGAGGGCCAGGAGGCGGAGGACAAGGTCTCCGAGTACGAGAAGCAGAAGTCCGCCCTCGCCTCGGCGGCGGCCGCCTACATGAACAACGCCGTTCGCAGCTCCCGCCGCAAGCCGGCGGCCCCCCAGTGGGTGAACCCGGCTGGCACCACCACCCCCAATGCGGGCCTGGCGGCGGCAGCCGTGGCAGCGGCAGCAGCAGCCGCCGCTGTAGCGGCCCAGTCTGGCGCCGGCAGCGAGAGCGAGCGCATCATCAACGGCGTCTGTGTGATGCAACAGGGCTCCTCCGACTACGGCCGGGACGATGCTGACGGCAAGTCGGTGGAGGCTGGCGGCGGCGGCGACTCGGAGCACGAGCACGCCCAGCTGGAGATCGACCAGCGGTTCATGGAGCCCGAGGTGCGCATCAAGCAGGAGGAGGACGACGACGAGGAGGAGCAGCAGCAGCAGCACCAGCACCAGCAGCTGGATGGTGGCCTCGATCTGCTCGAGGCGAGCGAGGCGGAGAAGAAGCTGAAGGTGATCAACGAGGAGAAGCTGCGTCTGGTGCGCGTGCGACGCCTGAGCAGCAACGGCGCACCCGGCCAGGCGGACTCGGAGGAGTCATCGGCGACCTGTGTCGCCGCCACAGGAGCTGCTGGCAGCGGGGCTGTGGCAGCCGCCCAGGCGGTGGCCAGTGCTGCGCCAGCAGCCGCGTGGAACTACTAGGACAGTGCAATGATCAACGAGGGAGAGGCAGATGCAGAGGCAGAGGCAGATGGCCATGGAGACGACCGTTTACTTGTGATTAAGTTTGGATGTTTAGACCTAGACGTAGACGTAGACCTAGACCCAGGACTCGCCTCGAGCGGGCTAGATATATCGATACATAGCACCTAGATCGTAGAGAACTCTATTTTTTTTTCCTGTTTTTTTTATTATCATATTACATACAATACAATACAATACAATACAATACAATACAATAGCATACAATACAATACAATACCTATGGGACTTAGGATAGGATAGCCTTAGGTCTGGTTGCCCGGAGTTGTAATAATTGTAGCTAAAAGTTTAGAGACGCTATGCGAGGAGCGCAAAAGTATTAAAAGCACCCAATCCCCCATATCCCCATATCCCCGTATCCCCTATCTACCCAAAACCCTAAAAAACAAAAACAAGGCCCCCACTGACTTGCCCAAGAACTTTAACCAAAAGCCAAGATCCAATGATAGCGAAAGAGATCTTGCAAAGATTTTTTTTCATTTGTTTCTACTTGAAGACTGTAAGCGAAGGCGGTAGGATGGATAACTATACATATATTTTGTTTGTCGATCTATTATTACCATGATTATGATTACGATTACGTTTACGTTTACGAATATGATAATGAATTATGAATTATGAATTATAAATAATGATGATGATGATGATGATATTGGACTAGGACTACGCATATTATTCAATGGTTGAGTGTACATACAGACTAAACGAACCGGAGAAGCCGTTCTGTACATAGACTCCTCGCGAGGCATGATCTTTCTTTCGATATTTCGTTCCTTCTTCGTACTCCACCCGATCCTCCCGTTCCTCCCGATCCCCCTTAGTCCCGACTTGTTAAACTATCTTTTGATCTCAAGCAAAACACACACACACACAAAACGAAAGGAGAAAGGAGAAGCGATTAAGCAAAAGCAAAATAAGAAAAGAAAACCCAAAGTAAAAGATAGTTGAAAGCAAGGAAAATGCCGCGAGGAAAATGTTTGCCCCTTTCCCTTTTTATTTTATTTTTTATTTTTTTTTTAAATACATATTTGTTGAATCAAAGTTCATTGAGAAGAAGGGAAGAGAAACGTAGAGACGAGGGGCGAAGCGAGAACAAAACGAAACGTAAAATATATAACAATAAATTTTGTAAATTTTGAATTTACATAAAAATCACACACACCCCCACACACACACACACACACACAAACAATGATAAAAAAAATTGAATAATTCATAATTATAGCAAAAGTAAAACCGCAAAATGCACTAAATTATTATTTATAATCTACTTACTCTATAAATAATTATACATACATACATATTTATATATACACATATATATATAAATAGTATATACATATATGAATATATGGAAAATCATATGCGTAGAGGGAGAATCGAGGAGTTTATCAACGTAGCCTAACGATAATTTAAATTCGCATTAAACCCTAGCATAAATACCAACAATTTCTTCTGTGACACTCAAATATTTCGAGATGGAAGCGAAAACAGAACACGAAAAACTTTAAAACACAAACCGCATATCGTACTAAAGAAATTACATAAAAAAGCAAACAAAAATCCAAAAAAAAAACAACAACAAACATTAAAAAACCCTAATCTAAGAGAGCCAATTTTTTTTTTGCCTAGCGCCTAAGTTTACATAGTAATCGTAAAATTAAACAAATTTCAAAAATAAAAACCAAAAACAAGAAAAAACCACAAAAAAAATGAATCTGTTTTCCTAAAAACGAACAACAACAAGAAAAAACCAAACAATTTTAAGGAATATTTAATGCAACCTTTTTTTTCCTAGGCTAAATATTTAAGCATAAAAATCAACATTTCTCAAAACCAAAAAGAAAATATGAAAAATAAAAGCAACAGCAAAACTAAATAAATTAAAACTACACAAAAAGAAACATTTTTGCATAGGCCCGAAATTTGCCGCGTTATTATTATTATTATTATTATTATTATTACATACATATATATGAAAAGTAATGGAGAGGTTGAAGAAGAGTAGGAGAAGCAGAAGAAGGAAATAAGGAAACGAGAAAATACCAACATATACCAAACACATTTCAAATACCTAAACAAAAATACAATTTGCGTCTTCAAACAAAATTTATTCAAGAATAAAAGAAAAAAACGTAAAGCAAAAATATTAAGCCAATATTTAAAAAATATGCAAAAGACAAGTGTCAGCGAATCTGTTGAGACCTTCTTTAATTTATTTATATATATATACATATAAACATGTGTACATATATATAGTTTTTCCAATCGACAATTTCCTTTCCTCCTGTTTGTGTTTAAGTTAACGTGTTAAATACTTTGCATTTTCATACGCTTTAGCTAATGGATAAAATACACCTAATATGGATATGATTAATGATATATATGAAAGTAAATATATATATAAAATATATATACAAATATGGAATACATTGATGGTGGGACCGGGACCCCTGAGAAGACCCCACCCCCAGAAAACCCACACGACACGATGAAATTGTTCGCAACTTTTAGTTTTAATTATTTCGTAATACACAACTTTTTTGTCTTTGTATTTTTATTATTATTATTATTGTAATTATTATAATATATATATATGTATATGATATATATGATATATATATATATATATATAGAGGAAGGAATGAAGAGAAGAAGAAGAAAAAACAAAAGCAAACAACATACCAATAATACATGAACATGAACGAAACTTTATCAAATAAAAATGTTTTATTAAACGAAAAAAAAACCCATCGAGAATCCTTTTTTAATTTTCCACAAATTTTCCACAAGAAAAACCAACGAATCCTTGCTCCGAATCCAAAGGCCTTTTGATTTCACTTAGCAAATCGGATGCCGCCGAGGAACGAAAGTACTCGCATTCTCTTATAAATCTCGTATCCCTTCCCTGACCCCGCCCACAGCCCACCCTTATACACACACACACACACACACACACATACACACGAACACACACACGCAGAGGTTGGCTCAACTATAGCATACTTTTAGGGATCTGGAAATAAGAGAAACCAATTGCTATACGAGCCATCTGAGCCATATGTTTATATATATGCATAAGCAGCATTTTTATGCATACACATACAAGTATATATATATGAGTGACATATATATACATAATATGCGGTGCTAGCCAAGTAAATTAAAGCAACAGAATACATAAAATAAAGCAAAATATATTGAAGCAAAACACACACAGAATATACAGATATATACAGATACATATATGGTATATAGTACATATATAGTCACGTAGGCAGATGAAATTTTTTGCATAGATCCGTAGATCCTTAGGCGGGCAGAACAGAGGAAGAAACATACGTAATTAATTTTAAACTCGATCAAGCAAGAAAATAAGATAAAAAAAAACACAATTGATTAAATCAAAACTTGAGCTGTAAATATATACAAAATAATTATGAAATGAAATGATATGAATCGATCTTAGTAATTATGAAATTATGAAAAATATCCTTCCAATTTAAAGAACACAAGAACCGGAGAGAATTCGCTCCACTTTTTATACTCCAAATGAAAAGGTAATTAATTATGAGTAATTGCAGTTTTTTTTAGCTCAACTTTTGTAGAAAGTTCTAAGGAGAGTTTCATATGTATGTATGTACATCTATATGGATATGGATATGAATATAAATATGAATATGAATATGATTATGAATATGAATGAATTTAAGCCCATGGTGATATACACACACACATAAACACACAAAAATAGACACGTACACATACTGATACTGATACTGATACGGATATACAATTTTTAATCAATGCCAAGTATCCCCTCCCCCCGTCGTTCAAGCCCGCGTTTAGCCCCTGTAGCTGTACATATGAGAAACATAGTGAAACCGGAAAAAGAGAGGAACCTAAGAACAAAATATAAAACCGAAAAACCAGACCATATCAATATTACGTTTAAAGCATAACGATTAATAGTACGAGTAATATGCGAGTTATTTTATCAGACACGAGACCGAAAGCGAACGCTAAACAGTACCCAACCCAATGGGGGCGGCACCATGTCTCGATATAACCAGATAAAGTTAGCCAACTGATAAAACGATATAGTATATACATGCAAATCTATATACATATACAAATAAAGATAGTTGAAAGAAAGAGTCATGAAGATCAGAAGAAAAACCGTAGTTAACACACAGCGATTCTCCGAAAGCCGGCAACCCTTAAGTTTTCCACCAGCAATGATCTTAACGAGAACCAGCTCCGTTTTTCAGTTTGAAATCCGCCCAAAAACCGAAAACAAAAACAAAGAAAGAGCAATACAAAATGATGATGAGAGAATTAAAATTAACAACAATTAAGATTCTTAAGAAAATTAGCAAAATGTGCCCAAAAAAAAACAAAAAAAACCAAAGCAGCAAAAATATCAAAAATATATATACATATAAACGAAATTAAATGCAAGAAAAACCATACATAGATATATATATATATATATACATTATATATATACATACATACATAGATACTAAACTTAAGCACATAACATTTTTGGCAAACCTCGATACCATTTTCTATGATCTAAGCAATCCAACATGAAAATAACCCCCAAAATAAGCATAAATGAGACACACACACACACAGACAAACAATTTTTTGTAGCATTTCTTGTATGAATGCACACGAGCGAGCATTCAATAAATAAAAGGCATATTTTTTTTTAAACCTAAGCTAAATCGTAATTGATCTTTGATTTGAATACGGCCGTGCACGTGTTACGTGTGGAACGAGCATTTTGCAAATAAAATCAAATGAAAACAGAAACCGACACTGCTGCAAAAAACAATTATCGAAAACAAAAACAAAAATTATATTAACAAAGTGGCAAATGAAACGGCAGACGGAGACGGAGACGATGATGAAGATGAAGATGAAGAGACGCACGAAATAATGCAAATATAAATATTAATAATATGATTAATAAACTAGTTTATATAGCATGTAAAACTGAACAGAGAAATCAAATTCAATAAAGACGAATCTACTGTATTCCAATCGAATGGCTGCTATTAGTGGTGGGTGCTGTTCTGGGAGAACATATTCCGCCTGGCTGTGGCCTTCTTGGCCTTCGATGAAAGGCTATTCATCATGGCCAGGAAGAAGTTGGTTGTGAACGAGTTCAGACCGAACAATGGCCCACAATTCCTCTTCTCCTACAGCAAGCTGAAAGGAAACGAAGACATAAATTAAAATCTTCCCACACTAAGGAATCTATACTGTAAATGTGTGTGTAAGGGGCAATCTCCGCCACGCGTGCACCAAATTCCATGCGGTTTTTTTTAAATGATAGCCAGAGTATGTGGCTTGGTTTTTATAAGCAAAAGTTTGTACTTTTCTATAAATAGGTTCCTCAAAAATGAAAAATTAGTCAAACAATTCTTCAATTTTGGCCAAAAATTTGTGTTTGAACGCCTATTTCATTTTATTTGGTCTAGCAGCGAAGCGAGCTGGTCTGCTAGTTGCTATCTAACAACGATTTTCCATGAATTAAGTCCTCGCGATCTGCTTCGAACTTTGGCAACGGATAACTCGGAAGTTGCTGCGAATAATGTCAGAGATTATTTTATTTTGTTTAGCCTCATAGATTGAACGTTTCTACAACCCGATTAACACTCTGAATATTCGTGGAAATTCTAGTATAAAGATGAGTTTGGACGAGTCAAAATTGGACGGGATTATCCAGGAACTTACCGGCCTAAAGGGTGGGCGCAACTGCTCCCTGTCGGAGGAGCTGATCCTGGCGCTGTGCAGGAGGGCGCGTGAGGTGTTCATGCAACAGCCGATGCTCCTGGAGCTGGAGGCGCCCATAAAGGTGTGCGGCGATGTGCACGGCCAGTTCACAGATCTGCTTCGAGTCTTCGGGGCGTGCGGATTCCCGCCGAAAACGAACTATCTGTTCCTGGGGGACTATGTGGACAGGGGCAAGCAGTCGCTCGAGACCATCTGCCTGCTGATGGCCTACAAGGTGCGCTACCCGGAGAACTTTTTCCTGCTGCGCGGCAATCACGAGTGCGCCGGCATTACGCGTCTGTATGGCTTCTACGACGAGATAAAGCGGCGCCACAATGTGCGGATGTGGCGCCAGTTCATCGACTGCTTCGACTGCTTTCCGGTGGCCGCCGTCTTGGCGGACCGTGTCTTCTGCTGCCACGGCGGCCTGAGCCCCTCACTCCGGAGCCTCAACCAGATCCGGGACCTGCCTCGCCCCACGGACATCCCCAGCGAGGGCCTGCTCTGTGACCTCCTGTGGGCAGACCTGAACCACACGGGCGGCGGTTGGGGCGACAGCGAACGTGGGGTGAGCTTCACCTACGGCGAGAAGATCGTAACGGAGTTTCTCGCAGGCTGCCGTTTCGAGCTGATGATCCGCGCCCACGAGGTCGTCGAGGATGGCTACGAGATGTTTGCCGACCGACGCCTCATCACCATCTTCACGGCCCCCAACTACTGCGGAATGTGGAACAACGCGGCGGCAGTGATGTGCATCAGCGACGAGCTCGTCGTCAGCTTCGTGATCCTGGACAGCGAAGTCCGTAAATAAGAATAGAAGCGAAATATCTTTACGAAAATCTCAACAGTCTCCCGATATTTGCTTTTCATGTTTGACTTTGATGCAGTCTAGAGCTCTTGAAGTATATTTTACACTAATTACCGATGATAGCTTCTCCTTATTGTACTTGCTATGAAATGGGGGGATCGCATCTCTTGGAGCTTCACTGCCGTCACACAGTGGGGCCTCGGCCATTTCAGCTTGCTAAATTAATGGCTTCTTCATGAAATAAACTCCATTTGAAAGGAAAATCCTTCAAAATTTAAACGGTGCTACGAAGTCTTGAAGCTTCATATTCATGTGTCAAAGATAAACTTTGTTCCGGTGCATATTTGCCTATATAAAATAACATTTATTTATTTTCGCTATACAACAAAAGTTTATATTTAAGTTTAATCGAATATAAATATAAAAAAAATACAAAAAAAACAAGAAATCTGGCTCTAAAATAGAAGGACAGCTATAAAATAGCTGAATTAGCAATTAATTTAGAATAAAATGTAATATGACATGTATTTGTACATCCATTGATGTAAGTAAAAAGTTGCACGACGCAGTGGCGCCACCTGACAAGATAATGTTGAACTAATCACAATTTGTAGTTCATTAGCTTTCCGCCAGCTGGCGTATTATTTTAATTATTTATTATTATTTCTCCCCCTTAGCCCTATTTAGTTGTCCAATTTCCCCGATCTGTGCGGCTAGGCCGTCCCTCCAGCTTCTTGAGTATTGATATGGCCCTGGCCACATTGCCGGGCGACCAGCCAAACGGGGAGGGGGGGGGGCGGCGCTATAGCACAGCAGGCGCCCATTCAAAATTCCTATTTGCACAGATTGTTTGGTTTTGCCTTTTAGTTTTTCGATATCGATTTAGTTTTACCGCTTTTCAGACCAAAACTTCTATCAAAATTCCTTAATGAACACTCAAATTTTTGGTCTCTGATCTCTTACATCACCTCTGCACTGCAATGAGCAACGGAAGTCACGCCCTACCACCCCACGGAGACGGCGATCACGAGGAGTCGTCCTCCTGGCTCGCACTGATGGACACGGATGCGATAGAGGACAACTTCACAGAGCACTATGGCGCTGAGGATGTACGCGACGAGCTGCGCCACATAATGTTGCGCTACAATGACGCTATCCCAGGGGCCGATGTCGATGGAGAGATATCGGAATGGCATGAGGAGGAAAATTCCATATCGGATACCACCTCCGTGCTGACGCTTAACACGTCGCCGGCCAGCACCAACATTGTCGAACAGTATGAGCGTCGGGATCGTGATCGCGGGGAGCCCCCGGGTCTGAACATAGACAGGCTGCCGCCGCCATCCCATAATCTCCGGTCCATTCAATCGCTGCCCCATCTGGTGGCCAGAGCACCCCTGGCTGGCCATTTCCGTGAACTCGTCCGGGAGCCCAGCGCCCGGCCCGCCGACGAGAGATCGCCCCGACACATGGGGCTGATGGGCAGACTGAACAAGGTGCGGCTGCTGGGCGAGCTGGTGGAAGTGGTGGAGGCCGTGCAGGCTGAGGAGGACTTCTGCGAACAGCTCAACCGCCGGCTGATGGAGTTCCGGCGCACGGGCTTTCGCGACATGGAGCCGCTAATCTTTGGCAGCGAGGAGCAGGCCGAACTGTTGGGACAGCCGCTGGACCGATACCACTTTGCCGAGGCCATTGCCTATCTGGACCAGAATATGCGCCTCGATAAGGATCTCTATCAGCTCGCTGAAGACTTCCTCAAGATTTTCAAGACACAACGGGCCGTGGTGTACACGCGGGCTAGTGAGGCCCAGAACAAGTTTTATGACCTGCTCGACCAGCTCGTTGAAGGCGAGAATTGCAGCGACATGAACATTGTAAGTGGTGTCCGTCCACTTGTCCACCAATGCTTTACCCTCCGATATCCCTCCAATATCTTCCGCAGAGGGTGCGCAGCGAGCTGCACGAGTTGTCGGGGGCACGAAAATGTCTGCGTAGGGTGGTCAATCAGCTGATTGTCTACCCACTCACGGAGAAAACCTACAGTGAGGTGAGTCCACATTCCCATCCCCTACAGCCCTCTACAGCCTGATCCGTACCCCGTACCCTTTACAGACGATGCGTATGATCAAGTGCCTGGTGGCCAAGCTCTGCGTCCTAATGCCATTCCAGATACCGTGCACCGTACGCTGGGGTCTGATACGCAACGAGGAAGTTACCCGCCTAACTGACTCGCTTACCGACGAGCTCTCGTGCCTGCAGCTGGAACTCTATCGCCAGCGGGAGCAAGTGCTCCTCGAGCGCAGCCTGGAGCAGGAGCGTGCCAGCGGCCATCTGCTGGAGCTTCACGTGGGCAGCGCCAACGCCACGGAGGAGGAGATGTCCGAGTCTCAGCAGATCTCCGACTCCGGCTACGGTACAGACAGAGACTCGGACAGCAGCTCCACTACGGAAGTGAGGCGCAGCATCGATCAGCGATCGGTCCAGCAGAGCGTGGTCGAGACGGCGACTCGTCGGCAGAACTTCTTGGAGTGCATGAGGCGCTACAAGCAGCTCAGCTTGCACCTCTTCCCCTTCGATGTTAACTGTCGAAGGATCGAACCAGGCCTGGCCAACGGCATTTTGGAATCGGAGGATCCGTCTACCGCGCAGCCACCTGTAGAATTTGAAGATATTGGCGATATGGTCGATTGGTCCTCACTAAGTAATCAATCTGGTCCATTTTCCACCGAAGTCCCCGAGGATCCGCTCTCCGACGACACTGAGCGGACGGTCAGTTTTAATGACGAAGTAATCTACGGCGATCCAAACTGATCAAAAGATCAAGTCACTTCCAGCTGCTCCCACTCAAGAGCTTTCGAGCTGAGAAGGGACACACGCTGAAATGCTTAGTATAGATACTAAAAAAAATATATTCTTAAATATACGAGTAATAATAAACAAAGAAAAGTTAAAATAACTTCAACACTTTTGCACTCTTCCTTGGGACCGCGATATAGGATACAGATACAAAAGATACCACTTGAACAGTATAACAACTTCAATGTCCCAGACCTCGAGACGTGCCTTGACATCAAGGTACCTGGTACTCATGACAATGGTGACTATCGTAGCACCAATCAGCACATTCCGATGTCTTGTTTTTGTCGATTTCGATCATCTTGTGCCTCTTGTCATTGAGATTCACCCAATTGCGACATGCTCACACGCACATTTTTATTCTGTTGCTGAACTCGTTCGGTATGCAACAATACTAAAATCAAGAAGGAATGCGAGCTATTCGTGAACCTTAAAAATATACTGCAGCTGCAGGAAATATGATGAACCTAGGGCTATCGAAACCCTGGAACATCTTATCTGCAACTGTGCTTAAAATATCAACAAACCTAATTGAGCCGAACTACTAGCCGGGGTAGGCAAGAAAACTGAGTCAAAGTACTGTGATGAGATAGGGAATCAGTCAGCACGTCAACACTGTCCAGTTCGGACCTAGTCGGACCCAGTCGGATCCAGTCGGACCCAGTCGGAGCACGGTATCAGTTTACGGAGAACCGTGACTGCGGCTGTCAGACGTCTTGTTTTGGCATTGAGGAGGGTGACCACGTCTCCTGGCTTGACGGCCATGCGTGAGGTCAAGTTATGTTGATGGGTAGCGACAGGGCGGTAGCCGCTCGCATGGCCGCTAGGATGGAAGCAGATCGCCTAGGAACTCATCCATGCCCTTGCATGGACGCAAATTGAGTCCTCCCGAGGAGAAAGTTATACCGTGGCCGCCAACAGGATCGGCTTGTCCTCGGGCGAGGTGCCGCAGCAGGCGAGCTCCAGCAGGACCGTGGGCTTGCAGCTTCTTTTGGAAATCGTCAGGAATAAGTGCAGACGCTCCTGTTCGGTGGTACTCCATGGTGCGCAACTCTCCGGTGATGCCGCACGGGCAGAGCAACGTCCAAGAGGAACAAAAATTCAGAAAAAACTAAAAATCATCTGTAAAATTATCAGTGAATATTATAGTCCTACGGCGTGGCCAAATTTTTAAACAAACTTGATTCTGGTTGAGATTACAGGAGCCTACACACCAAATTTGGTTAATCTATCTCTTATAGTCTCACAGCACTAGGAGTCAAACAAGACGGACAGGCTGATCAAGAATATATATACTTTATAGGGTCGGAAACGCCTACTTCCGCTATACCCTTTGAGCATGGGGTAACAAATTGGTCCAACCGTTTGTGAGGAGGTACAAAACCAAGAGATCTTTATATATTAGATAGTACATATATATACGCTATATATACTAAACTATACTACTATATATATATGTATGTATACATAGATGCCGGAAAAAAAAAGATGAACAAAGAGATATAACTGTGTGGCTTATATGCGTATGCGCTTGGTCTTGGCACGCAGTACGTGCAGAGGCGTCATCTGCTTCTTGAGTCATAAAGGAATAGAATTGACCAACGCGGCACTGAGATGTTGGGGTAACATGGCCTCCTGTCGCTCACCTCCCGATGCAGCGGAAGGGCAATGATTCAATCCGGCCAATGATTTGCCTTTCACGCTGCCAAACAGCTTTTCATGCTGTTGACGCTGTTGCTGGTGGTGGTGCTGCTGCTGCTGCTGCATCTGGTGGATCTGGTGGTGCTGCTGCTGCCGTGGCTGCTGGTGTTGGGCCAGCGCCACATTGGCAGCGGCACTGCTGAGGACTGCCATCTTGTAGACAGCCTGTGGCGAGGACGACAAGAGTGGCTGGTACTGTTGCAGGAGGTGGTGCTCGTGCTCGTGCTCGTGCTCCTCCTCGAGACTGTGGCTGGAGGGGCGCTTGTGCGGGGAGCCGTGACTGCTGCCGCTGCTGCCGTTGCTGTGATAGTGCGTGGTGGCCACCGAGCCGCACTCGACGATGGATGAGCGCGACAGCGAGAGCAATGCGTCGACCCCATCACGATGTCGCTGCTGATCGGCCAGCTCCTCGGGCGTGATGTTGTGACTATTGGGAAGAGGGAGCACAATTAGGTTGATTAGTTTCAAGGACCCCACGCTTGAGGAGACTCACTTCTCTTCGCTGCTGTCGTAGGCCGCATCGGAGCTGGCGCAATTGCTGTCCGATCCCCCGCCGACATTGGCCTGCGCCTGCAGCTGCATCTGGGCCGGCGTCTGCCCCGCAAGGATATTGCCAGTCGTGAGTGGGGTGGAGGCCCCGCTGTCCGCATTGCTATTGCCGCCAGCGGAACTCATAAGCACTGGGGCCCTTGGTGAGACAAAAGATAGACAGAGGTGGAGATTATAATAATTATCGGATTACGGGATCCTCTCGTGGCTTACTCATTATAAACCGACTTGGTGAAGGCCTTTGGTCCGTATTTGAGGAAGATCATGGCCACTGCAGCATGTACATCGTCCAAGTTAAGGCTACAGCTGTAGCCACTGGGGCCAGCAGTAGCATCTCCGGTTCCCACAGAGCTGTATCTGCCGCTGCCGCTGCCGCTGCCGCTGGCGCTGCCACTGGCGCTGGCACTGCCGCTGGCGCTGTTGTGGTTGCCGGACACATCGTCATCGAGGACTTCGCCGACACCATCCTGGCGTATTTGGCCGAGGGCCTTGGACACAAAGGGAAACAGCTTCGGATCGACACGCTCATCACTGGCACTCACTCCTCCGCCAGCGTTCGATGACGGACTTTCCAGTGCCATTGGAGCCACAGAGTTGCCATGGCCCATTCCCATTCCATTGGTGGAGGCAGCGGCGGCGGCAGCCACTCCATCAAGGCCATCAAGGACCACCCCCTGCCCATTGGGACTCTTCAGCAACGAACTGATCTTTTCCACCGCTGAATCCGGATGGAATCGCGACCGATTGAGGGCCTTGATTAATTTCGGACGCTGCTTCGGCTCCAAGCGCCACAACGAGCCCTTGCCCATATTGGGGACCTTATCCACTTTGACGAAGCCCATGTTTAGCGACAGCTTGTGCCGTACACTGTTCTTCCAGCCACTGGGGGCCGTCTTGAAGTACGGAAAGTGCTGGATAATCCAGGTATAGATGTCCCTTACAGGCAGCGCCTTCTCCTTCGAACACTCGATGGCCATAAAGATGAGGGAGCTGCAGGGCACATGGAAATACAAATTAGTATCGAATCAGAGACAGGATCGGCTTGGGTCTCACCCAAAGCTACATGGCGGCTTGTAGCTTGTATGCACTAACGGATCGTAGGGCATGTTTTTGGGATGCTTTTCCTTCTGCGGCCTTCTGCGTTCGTAGAAGGTCGAATATCCGCGGCCGCCTCGACTATTCCCAGCCCCATTGGGGCCGCCCGATGATCCATTAACTGTCAGGGATGAGGCAGATGCGAAAGCGGATGCGCATGCGGAGGCGTTCATCTTGTCCGGATGGTGGTTCGGTGGATTATTCTGAGAGCACGAAAGGACGGACGCAACAGAGACCGTGGCCATGGATGTGGCGGCCTTGTCTGCTGTTGCACCCGCCCCCTGGCTGGTCACAAAGATCTGCTGCTGCGGCTTGGCGAGCGAAATGGTGGCTTGTGTGGCCAAAGTGATGCTCCTGCTTCTGGTCACCATGTATTTTGTTCCTGCGGCCGTAGTCGTCATCTGGATAGCCGTGCTGCTTGCCGGCAGCTTCTCAATGGCGTCGACGCCAAAGCCGACGCCGACTCCCCCCGCGGCCATGTAGCCCACAGCCGCTGCCTGTTTCGCCGGCAATGCGGCTAAATCGCTTGCGCCGCTTCCTTTGCTGCTCATTTTTGCGATCGGATTGTCTGCATGGACCGGAGCGTGTTTGCATATATTGCATATATTTATTATAGTCTGTCAACTTACTTGATCTCGTTTTCCTGAGCAATTTGTAATTTGTAATACGCGTCTTTCGATGCTTTCCGAGTAAAGATGGCGGCGATAACAAAAATCGTTGACTATCGACTTATCGATATATCGAACCCAGCGCTGAACATATATCGCATTTATCCACTGACAGAATTTGTGTTTACACCTGCACAAAGTTGAGTTAATTATTTTCAGAGCTCCCATGTGCCGCGTGTGTTTCAAACGATATTAAATAAATGAGCAGAATTATGTAAATGGAATGGAATGGAAATGGTTCGGAAAATCGAACAAACTGCTACTGCTACTGTGGCAATATCGCTTCTAATTCCGATAAATAAGAACGAATTGATATGTGATATATAACTATTATTTTTTTTAACAACAAATAAGAAACATTTTCGTGATTATTATTATAATTTATTTAAATATTCAACTGTAAAACGACAATTATTATTATTTTCATTTTATTATTCAATTTTAAGTTCTAAAATTTACCCAATTAGAGCCCAATGCTATATTTAAACATATTAATGATTTTTCACCTCTAATTTAAATAGAAAGCACAAGTTAGAACTCAGCAAAGAGGTGCCAGTTCCAGAGTCAGGTCAGTCAGGTGCCAGTTCCAGAGGATTAGTTTTGTCTTTAGCATAGCTTGGGGCCCCACGTAATATGTTGTATGTATGTGATCAAATCTGTGCGTCCACTCTCTTTATCCACGATGTGGCGTTCCCAAGGTCTGGACAATCGAAATGTGCCAATTCGCAAGCGACCTGTACGACACAGTTCCAAGAATTTAGGGTCGCTGAAATTAGAACACATACAAATGCTGTTAATCAGCCATCCCTGGGGGGTTGCATTCATACTGGTCACATCCTAGACCGGATAGTTGGTGCAAATTCTTATTCTCCTAGCGTCGAGCCTTTATTCCGTCTCGACGATCTTAGAAGGACGCACTACACGTAACAATTAATCGACGACAGTCATAGATGGGAGCCACACGAGCGACATCACGGACTTGATGTCCTCTTTCAGATTCCTCTTCAGAGATGTACAATTCGTGGGCCTTGAAGGGGTGCCATCGCGGGACTTCCTCAAGTGATTGCTTCGACAGCATTCGCATTGACCATTTGGTCTCCATTGTGGGCCATATGCGTCAGGCATTCCTCTGCCAACTGAGGAAGATTATATGGGTGCGCTGCACCTAAGATATTTGACTAGCAAGCACTTCGCAGATGGCAGCCACGTCCAGCGTGGATATGGGTTGCTGGCCCGAATAGAGATAGCCGAGGATTACCTTGAGTGCCTGCAACGACTAAACACGAAAGTATTCACGCGCACTGCACCGGCAGGTGGGGAGGATCTGCCGTCAAGGGGGACACTGCGCAGGAGCTGGTATGGAGGGCATGGACGATTTAGTGCTGGCCATCGAGTGCACCCACAAGCCGAGGAAAGACCAAAGATGAAGGATATCTGAAAGGATATCTAAAGGATTTTATGCGCAACCGAGTTGTAAGCTGATATCAACAGATGGGTTGGTGAATAGTTTATTTATTGTATGACATACACAATTTGCTTATACACAGTGATGCAGGCCCAAAGGTCAAAGGTTAGTACCAAATCGGTTTAGAATTTGGTTTGTTCGTACCTTTTTTTTTTTTCTTTTGGTTGGTATTTTTTTTATAATTTAGCAACAAACGACAGCCAAATGGATGCTTTTCATTTCAATTGGATTTTGTGTCTTGTTTTTTTGGTTTGTTTTTTTTTTTGTGTTTTTTTGTTTTCGGTTTTACATCATCCAAAAAGTAGAAAATGTTATTTCTAAAAAAATACAGGGTAACATTTAGCTCTCATCCAATTTGTCTTTGCTTTCGTTTACACATATGTATATGTATTGTATATATATAAATAGAATTCATATTTTGTTTGCTTATTTTTGTTGGTTGTTTTTGTTGTTGTCGTAAACTTTCGATATATTTTGTTCATTTTAATAATCTTTTGTGTTTTTTTGTATTTTTGTTTGTTTTTTGTTTGCTATTCTTTTGTTCTTTGTACAGAGGTTTTTTAGAGACATAAAAACAGGCGCTATTTGAAACCTTGGAGGGCAAACAGATTGATCATCCTATTCTTCAGAGATATATATATGTATGTACATATGTATGTATATATGTATGTTCTATATAAGTAGATATCAGATCGCACAAAAAAAGGTTTTTCAAAAGTGAAATAGAGACGGTTCTCCATTCGATTTCTTCGAGATATATATATATATTTTTTTTTTTGCTATACCCTGTAGACTGTGTGTGTGTTTGTGTGTTTGTGTTTATGGCATACAACAAGGCTATATCAAAGGCGGGGCTTGAGGAGCGAGGAGTCCTGGCTTCAAGCTAACACATCAACTAACAAATCCGTGAAAACTGGCAACAGTGCGGCGTTCAATCAAAGCTTCAATCAGTGGAGCGGGGGCAACGGCAGGCACTTATACTAGCTCAACATAAACCGGCATCCATCGATCCTACGGATCTCCCCTAAATAGTTCTCTAAATATAAGTATATACAACTATGGACTATATGCACAGTTTACGATCCAGCGACGAAGGAAAAGCACATGAGGGAAAGTGTATCGAGGGCTTTACTATATCACCGTCTATCCATTCTAAGGGATCCCATTCCATCGCTTCAGTACCAAAAAAAAAACAAGTTCATACAGATACAGATAATCTGCTTTCCCATCACTATATTATATAGATTCCCCGCCGATTCAGTTGGTTCCGGGATACTCAAAAATGATAACGCAACAAACGAAATTATTTCACATTTTGATTTGTGTGTATTTGGTATGCAAAAAAAGTTTTAAAATCGAATATATATATATACATAAATATATATATATATCTCAATAATAATAATAATAATAGTCATAGTAATAATAATAATAATAATGATGTTGCATAATAATAAAATAGAAGAAAAAAAAACACATTAACAAAACAGTTTTGCTCATCGCGGGCAGAAGAAGGGTGTAGTAGGTATAGAGTACCATCGTACCGTATCGGATCAGATCGGATCAGGCGAATGGTCTCCCACCTGCTCTCTTTTTTGTATCCGTTGATTTAGTATCTATATATATATAATATATGTGTGTGTTTGTGTATAAACAATAAAGCTTAATGGTTTATAACAATATTTATATATGTATGTACTTTGCTATTGCCGTGTTTGTATGTATATAGATAGGTATTTATATGTGTAGAGTGTAGGTTGTGTGTCCTAGAGCTACATAGAACTTTTAACGTTTTTTTTAGAACTAAGCGAAAAACGACAACAATTCGTGCGGCGATTGTCTTTCGCGGGGCATGGTTGATCGAGGTGTGGCATGATGTGGGGGGTGCCCTTAAGCTTACTCCTCTTCCTCCTCCTCCTCCTCATCCTCCACACACACACACACACACCGTTACCCTATCCCCACATGCGCTTCAAAGCCATTCTCGCGTAATTAAAGTACAAAATAATAATAATAATTAAAAGAATCGTAATATTAAGATTTTTGAGCAAACAAAAAACATTTCAACATTTGTTTCATTTGTTTGTGGTTCTTTTTGTTGCAACAACTAGCAGATTGGTTTCTTTGACATCAACATTTAGTTTAGTTTAGTTTTAGTTTTCAATTTAATTATATAACTTTTTAATGCGTTCTTTGCTTTCTTTTTTAATTTGTTTTTTTTTTTTGTTTTTGCTAAAAAGGTACATGAAGTGTATACACTTGGGGCGTTCTTTGTCCAGTTCTCGTCCCTCCACTGTTCGTTTTACATATATACATAAATATATATATATACATAAATATATATATATACATATATATATATACCTACATATAGGATTTGTTTTTTTTCTTTATAGATTGAAACATCGTTTCAACGGCTCTTTCGAGGCTTTTCCGGTATATACACATTCCGCTCTAGGCTCTGGAGGGGGTAGAGGGTGCTGATTTCAACTAAAGTCTGCTTACAGTCTGATTAACAATTTTTTAGCATTTCAACTACGTAACCATTGGAGGGGACGGGTAGGGAAGGGGGAGGGGGAGGGGTAGGGTGTGGCCTTACTTAATTAGGGTTTCGCATTTGCTTTGTGGCTTTAACTTACATATATCTAAATATCTTTGATTTAACATTTTTTCTTGAGTGTCATCGTGTTGGGTGTGTTCTAGCAGTATATAGTATATGTCTATATATAGATCGTATATCCGTATAACAAAGCAGTTCAAACAATTCTCAACAGATCTCATCATCAATCATCTCTCATTCAACTTTTGCTAAGGACTCGATTCATAAGGCGCTAAGTGTGTCTGGGCTTCCTGCTTATGTACTACTCTCTCTCCCTTTCTCTCTCTCTTCTATATATATATATAGATATATTTTTTTTTGTATATAGATCATATAAGTAGTTTTCCATGCATGCGTGTGTTTTTGTGTGGTTCTTATTTGTATCGAAAAAATTTTGCTTACAGCAGAAAACATAAAATTAAAAAACATTATTTTACCATTTGTTGCTCTTTGTATAAAATTGTTGTTTCTTGTTTCTGCCTCGTTCCTTGTTCTACAATCTTTACGCTTTGTTTCATTGTTTCTTTTGCATTTTACATTTTACGATTTCATACTTTCTATTTTGTACAATTATTTTCTTCTCCTTTCTTCTCTTTTCTTTCTCTGCCTTCGTTTTTTGTATTGTTTCACAATTATTTTGCTTTCTCCTCTTTTTTTTGTACAATTTCGTACTTTTTATTTTTGTTACAATTTCTTGCCTTTTGTGTTTTATTTTACAATTATTTGGTTTCTTTGTTTTACAATTTTTTTTTATTTTCTTTTGTTGCTTCTCATTATTATTCATTATTCTGTTGAGGATTCTCCTACTTAAATGAATTTTTGTGATTGTTTCCTTTGTCTGTCCGTCGTTTGATATATGTAAACCCTGTCTCTCCCTCTGATACGTTGGAAATTATGAAATAAAGCCGAAAAGATCCGGGGCTGTACATTTAAGAACAATGAAAGAATTGCTAGGGGGCAACATTCTTGCACCACACGATCTGCAAAGGCTTCAAATAATATTCTCTTGTAAGAATTCTCGATTTTCAATTTACAATTCTTCCTTGCCGTAAAAACATTTTTAAACAATTAAAAATTATTACAAACTAAACAAAAAAAAATAAAAATAACCAAAATTGGGAAGCAGAAGAATTTTACAATTATTTAAGCTATACATTTTTACAGCTCGTTAAGGTTTAAGGTTGTTGTGTTCGATAGGTGTGTGTGTGCCTGTGTGTGTGTTTAATCGTATAAAATAATAGTCAAATATTGCTGAAATGGCCGACAATCGAGGACCCGAATCAAGTCCAAAAGACGTTTAAAAACTAAACTAAAACCTATCAAAAAATAGTCATCAATTTGTATAACAAACACAAGGATTAGAGGAGCAACGCACACATTCAAAATAAAGGAGAAGAAAAGGCGAGCAGGCGAGGGAATCGACTAAATCTTACGACTAAATGCTCTGATTTGAACAATTTGCAATTAGAAAGAGACAACAACACAGGGGACGTGGCCATGGAGGGGACATGCGAGGGGCTCTGGAGGCTAGGAGACGGTCCTCCGCCTGCCTCCGGCCTGGCGCCACATTCACCGCATCCATGCGGACTTCCGCTTGATCTTTGTACGCAAACCCCGCAGAGGCTTCACCTTGTTCTTGGCCGCGGCAGCTGCTGCTGCCGCAACCGCAGCATTTGCCATCGCAGCACTGAGATGTTGGGGTAGCATGGCCGCCTGTCCCCCAGCTCCCGTTGCAGCGGGCAGGCAATGATTCAATCCAGCCAAATAGCTGCCACTCACGCTGCCGTACAGCTCTGTGTGCTGTTGCTGGTGGTGCTGCTGCTGCTGCTGCATCTGATGTTGCTGCTGCTGCATCTGGTGGATCTGGTGGTGCTGCTGCTGCTGTTGCTGCTGCTGTTGGGCCAGCGCCACATTGGCAGCGGCACTGCTGAGGAGTGCCATCTTGCTACCGCTGCCATTCGTGTAGACAGCCTGTGGCGAGGACGACAAGAGTGGCTGGTACTGTTGCAGGAGGTGGTGCTCGTGCTCGTGCTCGTGCTCCTCCTCGAGACTGTGGCTGGAGGGGCGCTTGTGCGGGGAGCCGTGACTGCTGCCGCTGCTGCCGTTGCTGTGATAGTGCGTGGTGGCCACCGAGCCGCACTCGACGATGGATGAGCGCGACAGCGAGAGCAATGCGTCGACCCCATCACGATGTCGCTGCTGATCGGCCAGCTCCTCGGGCGTGATGTTGTGACTATTGGGAAGAGGGAGCACAATTAGGTTGATTAGTTTCAAGGACCCCACGCTTGAGGAGACTCACTTCTCTTCGCTGCTGTCGTAGGCCGCATCGGAGCTGGCGCAATTGCTGTCCGATCCCCCGCCGACATTGGCCTGCGCCTGCAGCTGCATCTGGGCCGGCGTCTGCCCCGCCAGGATATTGCCATTCGTGAGTGGGGTGGAGGCACCGCTGTCCGCATTGCTATTGCCGCCCGCGGAATAAGTGTGATCCTCGCTAGGCGAACTCGTAATCACTGGGGCCCTTTGAGAGAGGGAGACAGAGACAGAGATAGAGAGAGGTAGAGATTATGGGATCTGTCGGATTAAGAGATCCTCTCGTGGCTTACCCATTTTGAAAGGACTCGGTGAAGGCCTTTGGTCCGTGTTTGAGGAAGAGCATGGCCGCCGCAGCATGCACATCGTCCATGCTGTCAGCCCCGCAATCGCGCGCCAGTCGCTCGAAGTTAATGCCATCTCCACTGCCACTGGGGCCAGCCGTAGCACCTCCGTTGGCCACATAGATGTATCTGCCGCTGGCGCTGGCGCTGCCGCTGTTGTGGTTGCCAGCATATTCACCGGAGGCATCGTCATCGAGGACATCGCCGAGGAGCAGCTGCTGAGTGGGCGGCCCACCATCCTCGCGGATTTTGCGGAAGGCCTTGGACAAATAGGGAAACAGCTTCGGATCGACACGCGCATGACTGGCGCTCCCTCCTCCGCCAGCGTTCGATGACGGACTGTTTGGCACGGCGGCCGATTGACTAGCACCACCATTAGCCAGCACCAGGCCATTGCTTTTTGTGGGTGTGGCCAGGGCCACTGGAGCCGCAGAGTTGCCACAGCCCATTCCCATTCCATTGGTGGAGGCAGCGGCGGCTGCGGCGGCGGCGGCAGCAGCCACTCCGTCAAGGCCATCATATCCTGCGGACGATTGGGCCGCCCCCTGCCCGTTGGGACTCTTGAGCGACGTACTGATCTTGTCCACCGCTGAATTCGGAAAGAATGGCGACCGATTGAGGGCCTGGATGAGATTTTGACGCTGTTGCGGCTCCACGCGCCACAACGAGCCCTTGCCCATATTGGGGGCCTTCTCCACTTTGACGAAGCTCTTGTTCAGCGACAGATTGTGTCGCACACTGTTCTTCCAGCCATTGGGGGCCGTCTTGAAGTACGGAAAGTGCTGGACAATCCAAGCATAGATCTCCTTTACAGGCAGCGCCTTCTCGTTCGAACCCTCAATGGCCATAAAGATGAGGGAGCTGCAGGGCACATGGAAATCAGTTTAGAATCGAATCCAAGAGAGGATCGGCTTGGGTCTTACCTAAAGCTATATGGCGGCTTGTTGTTGGTATGCACCAGCGGATCGTATGGCACATTGTTGGGATGCTTTTGCTTTTGCGGTGTGTTGCCTGCACCGCCTCCTCCTCCGCCTCCTCCGTTGGTGGTGTTGGCGGAACTGTTGGCGTTGTTGCCGTAGCTGTTGCTGTTGCTGTGGCTCTTGGCTGCCGCTGCCACATATTGGGGCGTGCTGGTGTGCATCCTGGAGTTCACTGTCATATCGAACTCCTTCAGAGAGTCCTCATTCTCGTAGCTGCTGTAGCTATTGGGGCTGCGCAGATTCAGTGCAGATCCATTGTGGCTCCCCATTGATGCATTGACGGCCGGCGGTGGCGGCGACACAGACACAGACACATGCATGCCACGCTGCTGTTGCTGTTGCAGGTGCTGCTGCTGCTGCTGATGCTGCTGTTGATGTTGTTGCATTGGCGCGGCATTGGTGTAGTAGATGCTGCCACCTCCTCCCAGAGTCGTCTCCGTTGGTGCCGTCGAAGCCCTGCCAAGAACCAGAGAGAGAGAGAGAGGGAAAGACTAACTTTATTGACTGTCATCCCAGAGGCAGAGATCCCTGAGATACTCACATGACATGCGGCGTTCCGGCGAGATGATTCACAAAGCTATAGCCGCCCGTCAGGGGCGAGGAACTGATCAATCCCGTTGTGGTAATCAGCGTCGTATGATCGGGCAGGTGCTGTCTGTTGGGGTTGCTGCCGCTGCTGCTGCTGCTGCTGCAGGGCGTTGTCGCAGCGCCAGAGAACTTTACTGTCTCGTAGACGGTCGCATAGCTGTTGGCGGCCTTGGGCCCTGGACTATTCCCAGCGCCATTGATGCCCACCGACATGGATGAGGCAGATACGGAAGCGGAGGCGGAGGTGGAGGTGGAGCTGAGCGATGAATTGTTTGAGGATGCGGGCGAACTGACGACCGTCACCGTGGAGGCCACATGGCTGCTGTGGTCCACATGGACGTTCATCTTCTCCCGCAGATATTTCTTGTGCGGATGGTGGGTGGTGGTGTTGTGGTGGTTGATATTATTATTCGGGGAGCACGGCAGGGCGGACGAAACAGAGACCGTGGCCATGGATGTGGGAGTGGCGGCCTTGTATGTTGTGGCACCCGTCCCATTGCTGGTCACAAAGATCTGTTGCGGATGCTGCTGCTTGGCGGGCGAAATGGTGGCTTGTGCTGCTGATGTGCCGCTGCTGCTGCTGCTGCTGGTCACCACCACAGGCATGTAGCTTGTTCTTGTGGCCGTCGTCGTCGTCGTCTTGGTGGCCTTGTACTCCACCACTGTGGTGGTGCCGCTGGGTCCCTTGTGCACGGTCGTGGTGCTGTAGACGCCCCCCGGCGTCCCCTGCTGCTCTCCAGTCTCCGGCATATCGTTGCTGCTCGGCGGCAGCTCCTCGATCAGATCGCCGACAAGACAGACTCCTCCCGCCGGGGCCTTGAGCGACACAGCCGCTGCCCGTTTCGCTTGCGATGAGCCCGTTGTGGGGCCGCTGCTCGTGACAATACCCTTGATCAGATTGCTGTCGCTCAGCCACGACAAGGAGCGCAGCTCCCCATCGTCCGCTCCCGCTGCTGCTGCTGCCGCTGCAGCGGCGGCCAATGCATCTGCCGAACCCATTTCCAGGGGCTCGGCGGCTAAAAGAACAATATTTCCACCCGTTCCAGAGCCACCGGCGGTGGCACCACTGCCGCCGCCGCCGCCGCCCGTGGACGTGGTGGTTGTTGCTGCAGTGCCACTGCTATCGTAGGCCGTGAAGCCGCCGTTGTGGTTCGGTTGGATGACGACATATTTTGAGCTGGTGGCCTGCATGTTGCCACCTCCGTTATGGATGCTGCTGCTGCTGTTGCTACTCGAGGTGGTGGATGATGAGGATGATGATGATGCGTCTGCCACTGCGGAAGATGCTGTTGATGCTATTGCTATTGCTACTGCTACTGGTGCTATTGCTGTTGCTGTTGCTGAGGTGCTGATTGGTGGGGGGATTACGCTGCGGTATCCATGTACGGCACTTGGTGCCGTCGCTGGCGCTGCTGTCGTCTGTAGTTGGCCACGCAATTGGCCAAGATCCCGCGTGGTCAGGATTTGTGTGGGACTATCTGTGGACATGCTGCAAGAGAGCGAGAGAGAGAGAGAGAGGAAGGTTAGTGGGGAGCAATGTACAATGATGAAAAATATATAAGTACATATGTAAATTGATTCGTTTAACAAAATTCCCACAAGCGAAAAAGCAAAACAATTGAAAACATTCCAATATTGTGGGAAAATCTCTTTTCTTTATTTATCACAAAATATCATCAAAAATAGTCGGAACAAATTAGAGATCTCCCAAAAGAATACTTTGCTTGATCCTGGAGGCAGTGTTGGAGAACGATGATCGGAACCGAGAGTGCAAAAACAAAATACTAAGGGTTTCGTCGGTATTGTGATTGGTTCTTGTTGGACTGATTCCAAATTCGAAAAGCCCCCCCCACCACTCCACATTGATAAAATAGAAAATCCGGACTCTTGTCAATTAAATCTTTCCATTTCAAGTATTAACCAAGTTTTAAGGCATTTCCTTTTCAAAGCCTTAAATATGATCTTCTGTATCTTTTCTGCTTTTTTGGGTTCAGCAAATATGGTAAGGCTTACAGACTGACTCATAGAATATCATTTGCAATGATCAGATCCGATCATCGTCATTCAGCGATCATGAGTACAGATGAGTCTGTATCTATGTCTGGAAGACATTGTCTCATCGTTAAATCTGAAATTCTTTGGAGAAATCACTTTGCTTAGATACATTTCATCAAGTATTTTTAGCCATTTTGATGATATAATGTCTGATTGTCGAAACTATCAATGTTCCTGCACTTTGGGGCAAGCCAGTCATCAAATGGATGTCGTGAGCATGACTAGACAAAATTGATTGCTGTTGTTGTTTTTGTCGAATGCTGCAACAAACGTCCTTCACAGAGCATTGATTGCCTACTTTACTGCGCATTGCTGCACACGGACGAGCTAACGCGAGTGTGCTCATACAGCCACGGACACAAAAACAGTGCTCAAAGAAAACACACAATTTTCAGATACACCACAAGATTCCGAATGCGATAAAACGTTACAACATAAATATTTACTTTTAAGTGATTGGCAAAATGCCAGTCACACGATCACGGCGAATGGTTCCACCGAAAGCTTACTGTATTTTCCACTACAGTCACAACAAAAGGCGACTTTTGCATATTACCCGTCTCATTCTCACTTTTACTGTAACTATTACTTTGACCGCAACTGTATTCTCCATTCTGCCACTCTCCCACTCCTGCTATCTGAGTCTTGCTATCTCCGCTGCTGCTGCTGCCGCTGCTGCTCTCTCGTTTGTTGTTGCTGCTGCCATTTTATTGCTGCTTTGCTTGTTTACGCGTGTTAGCTTTTTGTGCCGTTTTATGACGCGACGGCGACGTCACCCACAATCCAGCGTCGCGTCGCGTCGCTGGCAGTACATTGCGCACTCTGTCTGACTACTTCATACATATGTACATATGTATGTGTGTATGTTCCACTTGCCTTGCCCACTCTCTCGGACTCAGTCACTCCTTCTGCCCGCTGCCTCTGCTGGCATGTGTGAGTGATTAGTGGATTATCTTATCAGCAGTTTTCATTTTAGTTTCGTGTGTCGTGTGTGCATTTCTGTGTTCATGGCTTGGCTGCTCATGTGTGTGCGTTTTGGGCATTGGTTATAAGTTTTTTTTTTTCATTCTTTGCTTGTATTCGAAGAGTAATAGAAGCAAAAGAAAATGTAACTAAAACAGCAACAAAACGAAAGAGGGAGAGTCCAAAGATCATTCGTTCATTCATGCATTCCTACCCCACCTCAGTTATTCCCATTTACACATGTATTCCTATTCCTGCACTCATCCAAGCCACTCTCACACGATGCGTTTAACACCGACGGTTTTTTCGCCATTAGTGAAGTTCATTTCAAGATATTCTCACATACATATGTATATGTATTTGTTCCTTTATTCATCATTCTCTTTCATTCCTTCCAATCAGTCTGACGAATTATTTCAGAACTATATCAATGCCGTCATTCTCTCACATTACTGCATTCCATTTATTCAACCAAAAATTGAATTCATCGAATTTTTCGCAATTAACTTGAATATTCATTAGCCCTTTTTTGGGCCAACTTTTTTCTGCTGTTAGCAAAACGGCAAGCGGCGGCACGTAGTACGGCCATGCAGCGCGGTAAGGGGGGTGGCAGCCAACAAAGTGTATTATTATTTATTGATTTTCAACAATGACGAGATATGCACATACATATGTATGTACATTCATATGTATTAAAGGTACAACAACAAAAAACACTGAAAAATGTCCGGCATAGAAATTTACTTTGACATGCCGTTACATGTTCTTCTTCGTCTCTCTATCCTCTTTTCGTTTTGCATGTGCAAAGAGCAGCCAACAACAATAAAGCGCGCCACAACAAACGAGAAAGAGAATGAGAACAAAACGCACAAAGCAATAGCAACAGAGAAACAACATTAAGAAGAGCACAAAAACAAATAAAAAGCTCCCCTCTGTCGTTGCCGCTGCCTCTCTGACGCTGCCTCTGCTACTGGCACCGACGACGACCTCCAAAAGTGGCGTCGCATCGACGTCTCTCTCACCTTACAGTGGCGTCTCAAATAAATAGACAAGGCCCCTGGAAGCTACGCTGCGACGCAGTTTTTTCATACCCTTTGCTGATTGGGGTATTTATGACTTTTCAATGCAGAACAAAAAAAACAAAAACAAAACTTTAAATCTTTAAGCCAGCAAGTGTATCAAGATCTTCGGCCTCTGAAGGTGGTCTGGCCTTCCTTTTACCGATTTTCGAAAGTTTTCGTCGTTGTCTTGGCAACTGTGTGTTGCTGTGCTGTTGCTGTTGCTGCTGTTGGAAAAACAATAAGAAAACAAGGGGCAATACCAATACAAACAAAATATAAACAATTTGAAAAATTTTTGCACGACAATAGAGGGAGGGGCAGGTGGAATAAGCGAGTGAAAGGTGCTCATCGAGTTGCCCATTTGTTGACACGTTCTCTTTTGTGCCTTCTTTTCGTATTAAGGCAACGAGATACACAAAAGAAAATTGTGAGAGCACTCTCTGGAGAGGCCTCACCTTGTATTTTATACACTTTGGAACAACGTGGTTTTTGTGAGGGCAGGCCAATGCGAAGAGCAGTGTGTTTGTGTGTGGGGAGTGGGGTGTGGGGTGGTGTGAAAACGTGAGGTGGAATGGGATCGGAGAGGTGTGTGTTTAACCGGGAGGGCGAAGTTATAGCTATGGCTGCCTTTGACATAATTAATTAGCAAATATGGCCGCTTAGAGACAACAACAACAACTGCAACTATTTGTTAGGCACACACACACACTCACACACGGGCATCCACACGTTCATAAAAACACACACAGATACTGTGGTAGCCGAATGCATGACGTTCCGATACAAATGCCGCCACAGATATACTTCGCTCTCTTAAATTCCGAAACACAAAACTCTCTTTTTCCGTCTCTGTCTTTTGCATATGCTACGTTGTTTATCTGTTTTGTTTGTTTTCCAAAGAGGGAGAGAGACAGCCTTTTGAGCCGCTCTTTCTCTTCTTTTTTGATTTTGTTTTGTTTATTATTTTACTTTTATCTCTCTCTCTCTCTTTTGTTGTTGTGACTGTGTGGAGATTAGTAGGAGACGCCGCCGCCACCTAGTCACATTTTCGTTCTAGAAACGTCAAATGTTCTGTGACCCGCAGACCTTTGGGTTGGCAAGCAGTGCCCAAGCAGGAGAGGAAGCAGTGAGAAGAAGAAGAAGAAGCGGCAGCAGCAGCTGCTTTAAATGTCAACGGGAGGAAAGGCGCCACCCACAAAACGTCAGTCAGTCAGTCCCTTCAGTGGATAGAATGATGGAATACAAGGATAAGTGGGCCCAAGGATGAATGTGTGTGTGAGAGAAGGACAAGTGTGGAGAGGATTGGGGAAGGGAAACAAGGAGAAGGAAGAGGAAATGAGGCAACACTTGCATTTTGGTTGGCACTCTTCTAACGGTGGCAGTGGCTCTCCCCCCAATTAGCCAGCAAGCAGTAGGAACAGGCAGCAGCAAGAAAGCAAGCAGCACATGGTGGTAACTGTACCTGAGCGTGTGTGCTGCTTGCTAAAAAAAAACAAAAAAATGAAAAAAAAAAAACAAAATAAAGAACATAAACAACAATCGCTAATGAAACGCCAGCCAGGCCAGCCACTGGATGAGGCCGTTGCTGATGATGATGTTGGACGATGATGATGATTCATCCAGATATACACACACATAGATACAAACGCCGATATGGCTGTAGATACAGATGCACACACATGTATGTATCTCAAGTCCATATATGCTATATGCTATATAATGAGCATTCTAACAGGGGGAGAGCCACTTTAGCTGTAAGCCACCAAAAAGCAGACAAGTAACACAGATACGACCTGTGGATACCCCCCACAACGTGAACTTTGACCTAAGGATACATTCTGTTGAAAGAAATTATCTCCTGCAGCCTTTCCAAGGCACCAGGATAGTGGATTTCGTTTCGAGCATTTGTTGACTGCATTTTTTTAATACCCCTTAAACAGACTTACCATATAGGAAACAAAAATAACTAAATCATGAGAGAGAGAGCCAGAGAGAGCATACAAAAATTGTTTCCGTCATACACTGCTTACAAGCAGTAGCCACGCAGAGCATACCCTGTGCTATCCCCTAATACCTGGCGACACCACTGTATAAAATAAATAAAAAACTGCGTGTAATCATCGTGCGACTGAACATCCTGCCCCGCTTCAACTTCTCCGCACACAACCCCCCTCTGCACCTCCTCCCCTTCCACCATTCGGCCGGCATGATTTTTGTTGTGAAAATTGTCGCCCAATTGAGATAGAGAGGGAGTGAGGAGACAGAGCTACATAGATGTGAAAATCTATATGGAGAAAATGTTAAATGAGTGGCTTCCTCTTTAAATACAATAAATAACAACGAGTGTAAAGGAGCGTGAGAAAAAATATGATTAAAAACAATCAAACACACAAAAAAAAAATAAATAAATAAAATGTGTACAAGAGAGAGGGGAGAGAAACAGATAGAGAGAGGGGTAGATACATTTATTTGATGCCGGCTAGCTGCTCCGACTTTTGGGAAAAAATAAAAAAATATAAAGGAAAAGCAGATATGAAATTTGAGCTATATTTTAATTTAATTTAATTTCTTTGTGGCATTTGTTTGTTTTTGCGTTTCTATTTGTTCTATAAAAATATTCGTACATATAAATAAAAATCAAACACACAAATTATTGCCACAGCTTTCCAAACATTTCATTTCACGTAACAACAAAAGAGAGATTGAGTGAGAGAAAGAGAGCGAGAGCGGGCGTAAGAGAGCGCCGAAAAGCTTTCGCATACTTCCGGCCATCAACAAGATAACATGCAACAAAAAAGTGGAATAGCAACCAAAACAGCAACAACAAAGAGAAAGAACAGAAAGCAAAAAGCAAAAACGAAACAAAAATCAAAGGGAAAGAGCAACAACAACAGCTGCTTGAGCATTTTTTGAGAGAACTGCAAAAACGTATGGCGGCAATCAATGCTCTCTCTCTCTCTCTTTCTGTCACTCTCTACGGCACTCGCTCTTCCTATCTCTCTTTTGCATGGCTTTGATGAAATATAAACAAATATTTCTGAAATTCATTTCGAAAAAATACATTTGATGATAATTTCTTTGGAGATGAATTAATATATTCACATAGTTTTCCGTTTATATTTTAATTATTTTTTTTTGAGATCGATTTTCTTTCTCTCAGAATATGGCCGTTTTTTTTAGTTTGTTTAAGATAAAGCACATATTTTTTTTTTGGTTATATCTTTAAATATTCAAGAATCTCAAGACATAACAGAAACAACTAAAAAGTGGCAGTGTGGTTGGGGGGTGCAGAGGTAGTACAAAATACGATGGCGACGAACCACGCGGCGTATACGTAATGCCCTCTGACGTATACCTCACGCTCTCGCTCTCGCTCTCACTCTCTCGCTCTCTAGTTTTTGCCCTGCACATTACGTATACGCCTCATCGAAAACTGAGAAAAAGAAGAAAAACTATAAGGAACGTATGTACATAGAAGAAGCAGACAAAAACAACAAAAACAAACGCCGATAAAAAATGGGATAGCAAATTCCTTACAAAACTCAGAGTATAAACTAATATTTGTATATTTCCTAAAAGAAAAATCAAAGAGGGAAAAGAGAATAAAATAGTTTGAAAATGTGTATATTCTTAACAAATAAAACTATGTACAATAAAAATTACCATAAACGCAATAGAGCAAGAAATAAATAACACAAATACATATATCATACACACATATATATGTGCATGTATACAGTAAATCTTATATGCATGTGTATACATATACAGATAGCAAAAAACAAAAAAAAACGCAACAAGGCCGCTAGAAAAACGCTTTTGGCGTTTATAATTGTTGCCCACTGTTCCTCTCCCACCTCACTACTACATCCAGCCCCTCCCCCTCCCACCCGACCGACCAATCTTTGCATATATTTTGAAAAACAAAACTGCTTTTCACGCGTTCATTTTAAAGCGAGACAAAGCATGGCTAGACAAAGAGAGATAGAGATAGATAGAGAGAGAGCGACCGAATGAATGGGCGGGAGAACGCGAAGAGAGCGCCAGCACTTTTAGTGTGTCACACAAGTCAAATCCCCCCCTCCCCCCGCCCCGACTCTTTGCCCCTCTCTCCGCACACCATTAACATCAACAACGTGGTAGTGGTGGCTTTAAAAATAATTATTCATGATTATGATTTTATTATCACTTTTGAGCAGGATTCCACCATTGAAGCACAGTGGACACTCGACCGTTCGACAGCCAGCTGCTCTGTCATTCCAACAAAGAGCAAAAGTTCTGGCAAGCTTTCACTGTACTTTTATTTGCACACATCACAGTTGTTGATGTTGTTATTGTTGTTGTGGAGAATATGGAACTGCTTGGCTTGGAGCACACACATGGCTGGCGGCAAGCAGGAGAGAGAGCGAGGCGAGCGTACGACGCTGACGCTCAACGCTGACGCTCAACGCTGACGTCGCCGTCCACAATTTCAACGTGGTTTTTCTTTGCTTCGTTGTTTTTGTTGCTTTTACTTGTGGTTTCTGTTTTTTCGTTTTGTTTTGTTTGTTGCTGTGTTGTTTGTTGTTGCTTTGCTTATTAATTGTTGTTATTTTTATACGTTTGCCGCATGCCATTTAGTAGCTTGATTATGAAATCGTATCGAATCGAGTATTATTATGCAAAAAAACAAACTAAACTAATAAAAACTTTAAAATAAAGAGAGCAAAAGAATTTCCCAAAATTAACCATTTTAATCTCAGCAAATGCCTCCCCCTCCCCCCTCATTTTTTCACTTTATTTATTTGTTGTTTTTTTTGTCTTTTCTCTGCTTGCACACACACACATTCGCACACACCTCTACCTTTACTCTCTATTGCTCTCTCTTGCTCCACCATTTCTTCTGTTCTTCTGCTTGCTGATATTGCCGTTGTTTTACTTCCACATACCTCTGCTCCTGTTCCTGCTTCTGCTCCACCTCCTCCTCCTGCTGCTTCTACACCCATACAAGGCGTTCTACTGCTTGTTATGGTTGTACTGCTCTCTGCTTGCTGTTTTTATTATTTTTTTGACTGCTTATGCTTGCTGTGGCGCCGCTCCAACTGTTTCTGTTGTCGTTCCGAGAGATGTACACGTTTTCATTAGATCTCGCCTTCTATCACTTCAAAAAAAAACATACATATATGTACATATATTTTCCAGATAAAAGTTAACCGCATTTCGTTGTGATTTTCATTATAAAGCTTGTCATTATTCACTCTCAGTAAATCTCAAAGGAAAATCCGTAAATACAATATATTTTTTGTGTTGATTTTCGTTGGGCTTTTATTTATTATTTTAGTTAATCTCGAACCGTAAGGCACGCGAGCAGGCAAACGAATGAAGCGAGGCGGCGGCGAGTGCGGCCGCAATTTTCAAAAATTCCCCCAATACCGCGTCGCGTCGCACACATACACTCGACAGCACAGACAAACACACATACCACGGTGCGCTGTCACAGTGTGTGTGTGTGTAAGTGTGTGAATGAGCGGGACAGAGAGCCGGCAAAAGCAAAATCATCGTAAACAAGATTTGTAGAGTGGGATAGAGAGAGAGAGAGATACGAGCGAAAGAGAGGGAGAGCGTGTGTGAAGCGTTCGCGCATGACATTGCCATTTATTAAAAAAGTGAACAGTTCTCTCTCTCTCTCTCCGTGTACCTCCCCCCTTTGGGTAACACAACATAAACAACTCTCTCTCACACTCTTCGGTTCCCCCCCTCCCCCTCGCTTACCTATAAGCTCTCCTAAAACATAAACAAGGACTACAACAAAGAGGAGGCAGGCACAACAAACAGCTGTTTGGGCTAGGCTTCAAAACCAGTCATCAAAAGCTCTCTCTCGCCCTCTCTCTCTTGTTGGCCGCACAGTGAGTCAGAAAAAAAAGCATGTGGAATGTTTATAAATAAATAAATTGCACAGCAATTACGATTATCATTGCATTTAAATGCACCAAATGAGATAAATCACTTAAATTTCAAGTATTTCGAGTACGTACCCTCCCCCTCCAACCTAGCCAAACATTTGTCGCCTTTTTGCATAATCCAAACACAAAAAAAACAGCAACAAAAACCTAAACCTAAACTTGGCTGTGCTTGATTAATGCATAATTAAATTAATTAAAAATCAACATCGGGAGAGGCGGAGCTTTGATCAAAATCTCGAACGAAATTAACCAGAAGCAGTAGCAGCATGGTAGGAAACAAACAAAGCCTGTCCGGTATAGCCGAAGCTATTGATACCCTTTGCAGGTGCATTTTCCTGACTTTTATAAACACTTTCTTTGACTATGAGAAAAGATTTGAGACTATATGTATGTAGGTTCAGTTATATGTACATATGTAGAATACGAATATATACACCTTTTGTTATTGTTATTAAAATGAACTTTAATACATTAGTAAATTATATTAAAATTAATTATATCGAGCATTAGCTTCGCGGCCTTCGGCTCATATACACCTAATATAATCCACTTTTAGTCTAAAACCATCATACCCTCTTCAAGGGTATAGCAACAAGCAAGCGAGCGACACCGTCGCCGATATCGACACGTGCGACAGCCACACACTCACGCCGTCGCCCATTGTGGGCGGGACGGGGGCCATAGTGAGGGGGTCGCAAGCAGAGCAGGCAGGAAATACAAGAAGCCGAAATACACACACACACACACACGCGCAAGAGAGAGAGAGAGGGAATGCATTTGTTGCCGTTTAACCATATTTAATTTTAGCAAAGCAGCGGAAAATTGAACAACGACAGCATTGTCGTTCGAATTTGTTGAAAATAAAAATACATTTATACAACTTTTTTAAACTTAACACTGCCGCCGCACGCACAAAGAGAGAGAGAGAGAGAGAGAGCGAGAGCCACCAGACAGAGAGCGCCGCACAGCAAGAGAAAAGCGCAGCAAAGAAAAGGCATAGCAAAGAGCGTAAAAGTGAAGTTTGCCGGCTTTTTAGATGCGGTAAAAAGAAAAAATCGGGAAGGGGGAAGAGGAGGAGGAGGAGACTGGAGGCAGGAGAAGATGATACAGGAGACTGTAGGAGGAAGGACCAACTGCATCACAGTAGGAGATAAAAAAAGGAAAATAAATTCGAAAAAAGTGACAAAACAAAGTTAACTTTGACGAACCGAAAAGGATATACCCTGTACATAAAACCTACATCCACATAAACTCATCTTTGATTCATAGCCAAGAAGAAATGTCAACAATTTCTATCTTTAAACGCAATCTACATATATCCACCCGGAATACGATCTTTATCTGGTTTATAGTGTATAAGGTTCACTGCTTCCTCCAATGCGTTACCATCAAAAGGCAACATGTGACCGAAAACTGTGGTACATTCTGCATCTATAGATGTGTCATGTGGCTTGCATGTGCATTTAGTATGCTGTTGCTTTGGCATTTAAGTTTATCCGATGCCCTGCTCTGTCTGGCAGACTGCGTTACGCTCTACCACACACACACACACAGAAAAAAACAACGAAAAACCCTGTTGCCAGGCGAACTTTCTCTCCTCTCTGTCTATAGTGCTCCCTCCCACACACACACACACACACACACAAACAAACACGCTATGCCCTAACCGATTCTCGTACCTTTCCAAGTGGTTTCGTCTCGAAGCTAAAACTGATCATTACAATTTTCAATTTCAATTGAATTCAACCGAAATAAACATATCTCTCTCTCTCAGCTCTCCGCTCGTCCCAGCATTCTCCTTCTAAAGAGTATGTGGTCTTTTTCTCTTTTTTTGACTACAAGCAATTACACAAGGCATACACTCGACTCTCGAGGTATCGTGTCTCTACTACAAGAACAACAAATTGGGTCAACCGCAATTAAATACAACTAAATATAGACAAAGCACATTTTCCTCGCAAAACGAAACCAAACAAAACAAAAGGGTAAAGCAAAACATCTACAAGGGAGCGAAAAAAAAATAATAAATGAGAAAAATAAACAAGAAAAAGGCACACACACACACACACACACACACATACACAAGTGTGGACACAAAGCGTTGTTTACTCGCTTCTAAGTTGCATGGGCTGATAAGGAAAACCAGAGAGAGATAGAGAGAGCGATCATCGTTGCGTATACGTAATATCGATGGAAAAACAAAAAAAATCAAAGGAGAAACGGAGTACCAACAGTGGCAGGAGTACGAAATTAAGAAGAAGTTGATTAGATGCAGAAAAATCTGGAAAGCTATTGAGAGACCGAGGAAAATGAGGAAAAGAGCAGAGTAAGTACAAATATTAGAGTCCAGAGTGTCCAGAGATTTAGAGAAAGTGAAGAAGTACAAGAGAAAATGAGAAAGATGAGTACAAGAAAAGGAAGTACAGGAATGACACGACCAAAGCTTGAAAGCCAACGCTGGACTTGTGATCCCGTTCTACACTGCTTTCTCTCAAATTCACTCTCCGTCTCTTGGTTCACGCAACAGTTGCATTGGCAACCCACAAAAATGTCACCATCAACTTGATAATCCATACATTTAACCACAAATTAATTTCTACATTCATTTGAGCGGTCGTGCGTGATGATTGAAGACTCTCAACAAACAAAACCAAAAAAGGAAAATGAAGAAAGAAAAAACGTTTGATTACTTCCCCAACCCCCCCACTGCCTTATTTGTTTGCCAGGGTTGCCCTTCAATCAACCCAACTGAAACCAATTGACAACACACACACACAACACAACAACAAATTCATACATATGTTTGTTTGTATGTATAAGTATGCGATAAACGTTTCCCACTAATTAGCACTTTTTGGAAGCAAAACGCAAATGTTCAATGCTGCAACCACAGTCAAGAAAGCACCTGCGACTGACTGCATGTGAGTGTGCGTGTATTTTTGTTAAACATTTAGTTAAATAGATGAATTGATAATTGATGGAAATAAGAGCAGACCGGAGGAGAGAAGAACGAGAGATAGAGAAATAGTTGGCAACTAGTTATGACACAGCTTGAACGGAAAATGATCAAGGTTTGCATTTTAAATAGGTTGCCATTCGTGTATGTATTCGTATATCATTTTGATAAACAGCAAAAAAAAAAACCAAACAGCTGTGTGAATAACAATTGTAATTACAATTTGTGAATAGCGACTCCCTTCCTCTCCCCACCGTACATACATATGTACATAGTATGAATATCTCTAGCGATGCAGTTGTCAGAGTTTCCTGCTCATGAACTGACGTTCGTAGCACTCTGCCGCTCTCTATTCATTCGTGTAAACGACTGCTTCCACTAAGATATTTTGAGATGTAATCCTGTTACTGTCTTTCATACACTGCTTCTACATATATATATGTATATCTCCAATGACACAATTGTCGCCTGTACCAAGCAGGCTTCTCCATCTTGCCATCTCTCACTTGCCTCCATTTTTCGATTGGAGCTTCTGTCGCGTGTACTGTTACACTGTTACTGTGATTTTGCTATCTCTTTTCTTTGCATACTTTTGTTGCTGTTAATAACATATGTATCATCACACATCCCTTTCTCTGGAACTGTTAATCAACTCTCCTCCTACTCCATCCTCCTGTGGCTCTGTTACACCTGTAACATGCCGGCCACCTTCTGCACTGCCACTGTAAATCCGAAATGTTAGCTCATCTTCGATCAGCTGTTACTGCAACTGCTGCTGCTTCTTCTACTGCTTCTTCTTCTGCCGAGTTCTGCTCCATTTTCTGTTGTTGTATAACAGCCAACAAAGTTGTCGACGGAGGCAGGGCAGGGGCAAGGCAACGGCTGTGGCTGTCGTCGTCTCCTGTTGCTGTTGCTACTTTTAAGTTTTTTGTTTGCATTTTGCGCACTATTTCGCTGCTGGTGCTGGTGCTGTCGCTTCCACGCCATATCTTATCGCCTCAACCACACACAAAGTCGTCGACTGACTTGTGCTGCTTTGTGCATACGTATGTATACGCATACCCATCTGTATCTGCATTCGTATCTGTTTATAGTTTCACGCACACGTTTGTGACTCTCTCGCTGTCTCTGTGTGTGTGTGTGTGCCTGACAATGTACATGAGTGTACATAATTATTTTCATTTTTTATGTAATCAACAAACAGCGCCTCAGTTGTCGCCGTCGCAGTAGGTCTTATGCCGATGCTTAGTTCTCAAAAAAAGCACACGCACACACACATCGACGCACGACACACGACGCACACGCAATGTGCTCGCGAGGTGCAAAGTTAACTGAAAATGTAGACTACCTTCTGGGGGGTCGAACTTCTCGATACCCATCTCAGCTCGATGGCTGTTACCGGCAACTACAAAATTCTGTTCTATTTACGACTTTAATCAAACGTGATTCAGGAGACAGTTCCTTCAATGCGTTGCAACCATCTAATCAAAATTACATACCCCCTAGGAAAGGATAGAGACTGAGAAACAGCAGTAGAGCAACAAGCAAAAAGTGGATGGTGGGAACGGGAACGGGAGAGAGAGCCAGAACTTTAAACGGAACAAGCGCCGTTTGTACGTCTTGCGTGATTCTTTAATAGTTTGTCCACCGCCTCTACCACCCACCCCCGCAAGCATACAATATGTCGAAAATGTTCCGACCCGATATTCAATTAATTTTTAATCCACCTTACCCCGCACACCGCAGACCATTTATGTAGGGCCTGCCTGCGCGGCCCTGTCAAGGAATTTCAATTTCCAATTGGTTTTTAAGTCGGAAATTGCCATCAGACACACACACAAGCACACACGCATAGCTTTTGACGAGCTTTTTGAAGTTTCCAGTATTCCATTATTTTGTTTTTTTTTTTTTGTGTTTCCTTCAGCATTCAATTGCGTTGCATAATCGCTGCTGCTCTGCCACCAACGCTGCTAATTGCACAAATACAATGCCTGAGCAGTGTGATGGGGGTAGGTACATAGGTTGAAGAAGAGCGGTGGCAGAGTCTCACGTGAGCTTCGATCTGCGCTGCGCGCCTGGCTCTTCAGCTTTTTTCCAATGCAATGCAATACAACGAGGAAAAGAAAACTAACAAAAAAGAGAAAGAGAGAGAGAAGTAGTAAGCCAGGCAGGCGCAATGGCGAGGTCGCTTTATCAGACGAGGACGGACGCAGCAGAGGTAGAGGTAGTGGCGACAGCGGCGGTAGCGGCACCAGCCTAACAATTAGCGTCTCTGGTAGAAAGAGGGGGAGGCAGCGACGGCACACAACAAAAAATGATACCGATCACAAGCTCTCACGACGCCAGAACGGTGCCGAACGCTGCCCAACGACGCACTCAATCTCTCCGTCGTGTGAGAGAAAGAGTGAGTATGTGTGTGTGTGTGCAGGGGTAAGAGGCCAACACAAAAATAAAACAACATACACTCATGGCCATCCGAATACGGACACCAGTGTTAAATTGTCAAAGTATACATTTTTTGGTGGATCAGAGAGAGACCGCAAAAGCAAACGAATGCGGATAAAGGGGACTCGAGACGTTTAATTTAATTTGGTTCACATAAATATCCAGCAAAATGATTAAAATTCTTGAGTATTATTAAACTCCAAACCATCTCTTAGTTTGGTGCCTGGATTTGTGCACGCCATTGTAAGTTCTCTCCTCGCTACACAACAAAAACACACACATTTACCGTATATGTACATACATATGTAAGTTTATTCGCAATCCACAAAGAAAGAAAAAACATTTATTGGAAATTATGCGCAGCAAATAAATGTTTATAACACGGCCCTCTCTCCCTTTTTCGACGCTTCTTTTTTTTTTTGAGAATATTACTAGGGAAGTATTGTACGTCATAGAATTATTAAAAATCTGCAAGAGCATGCGGGTGATGTGAATCCTACTCTTCAGCACCTCCCCTATCCTACCATCAGGCGTTTGCATTTTGCTTTTTTTGTTGTTGTTGTTGCTGTTGTTGTTGTCGTTAGTGATTGTTCTACCTCGTGCGGGCTATGCGGCAAATGCAGTACGGGGGGCGTCATAGAAGCAAGAACAAACCACAAGGCAGACGCGGGGGACCCGCACACATACCAACACCATACGCACTCTGGTGACACACACACACAAACACGCACAGACAGACAGAGAGAGAGAGAGAGAGATAGATAGGCAACACTAAAAATATTTTTTCGATTTGGACTACAAAATTTGGTATACTCTTTGCATAGAGGATATAATGATTTAATGAGAAGGCAGCATTTGCAACCTTTGAACATTCGATTGTATATTTTTTGAACATATCAACGAAAATAGAACAAGTTATTGTGGAAAAAAAATCTTTTCTTTGAAGTTGATACAACGAAATGTTGGAAATTAACTTGGAATATAAAAAGTTTCTATAGGAAAACTGGCGTAACTTTTCGCTCTAACCCTTGAAGATATTAAAGGGTACATCCACTTCGATGCCCTGAAGTTAGTATGTAAAGCCAGCACCACGTTGTTGTCGCTATCATGTTCTCTTCTTTCTCTTGTTTCTTTAAGTTTATCTGCATGTGTGTGTGTTATTTTAAAGCTTTTTCGATTTGTTTTGCTGTTGCGTTTTGTTTGTATTTGTGTTTGTTGTAGTATCTGTTTTTGTTTTTTCTTTTCTTAATTTTTGTTTCTCTTTTTTTGTGGTTTTTTCTTACTTTCTTGTTATTTATTTTGCACTCAAATTTTGTTTTTGCCGCCGCGCACGCACTTGCTCAGCCTGCCAGCCAGCCCCTACTCTCTTTCACTCTTGCACTCATAGACTTGTTGTTGTGGCGCACACTCTCCCGCACTTGCTCTTTCTACCACGTACTTTACGTTTTGCGTTTGGGGCTCGTTGGCTCTCTTTGCTTTTGGAGCTGGTTGCCTTACGTTTGTTTTCTCTCTTAGCTTTTGGCCGCCTTACACTCGCGCTCCCTCGCCAATCAGCATCTGCTGGCGGCACTTGCTAACTTTTCGCTAATTTTGCGGTTTCTTTCTTTTGTTTTTGGCAAATTACAGCACTACTTTTTTGGTAAATTTGTTGAAAATGTCACAGTTACAATATTTTGGCACTTGTAAAAAAAAACATCCTAATACTAAAAACAAGAAAGAAATGCATATATGTATATGTATACCTACTCAAGATGCTATTGTTGTTTGACAGTGGGACGATTCGGTGCGGACATCAATGCAAAAAATTAGTTGACTGCGTCTTTATACTGTTATTCGTATTGACTGCGTTTTGTTTGTTGCGTGTACGTTTCTGTGATTGTTTATTTGTCTTGATTGAATTTTTTGGTCTGTTTTTTGGCCACCGCGCTCTAACCACGTCCGTTGCGCTGAACGGCACAATGCAAAATGAACACGAGACGGCCGAGCAGTCTACAGGGTAAACGGCTGTGGCAGTGGCAGTGGCAGCGGCAGCAACTACATATGTAACAGTGTGGCTACAGCAACACGAAGCAGATACCTAAACCAATGCAATGGCAAAGGCAATAGAGGGTAGGGCAGTGACACTCCGCCAGTGCTTGAGTTATTTTCCAGACTTATCAGATGGGTTGGCAATTGCCTTACCTTTTAGTTTATGTACCTTGGCTAAAACGCATCTCTGTTGTTATGGTTGTTGTTGCTGTTGCTGCCGCTGCTGCTGACGTTCCGCTGCACTGTCAGCGCTGATCAGCGTTTTGTTGCATTACCAGATTGAAACTCATATTCCCCTCAAATCGTTTTTCTGCTCTGCCAATATTCATTAGCTCAATTAACTAATTTATTGCAATGATCGATTCTGATTTGTTTTTGGAGACGGATGGGCAAGAAAAAAACACATGGTATCGCGACAAAGAGAGCGACTTGCTTGCGTTGTTGTTGTTTACGCTCTCACAGTTCGAGGCCAAAGAGAGCGAACGCCGACACATAAAGAGAGCGAGAGAGAGCGTAACGTAAGCGCGTGGCAAACACATGGTTTTTGTTTTTGCCAAAAACTGGAAGAAGAAGAAGCAGACAATACTTACAGTTAGCTCTCGACGCGGTGTTGCTTGGAGCGGACAGTGGTATTAAATGATATCTCTGTGGTGTAAAATGAAAATCTTTAAAGATATCATGTATAACGAACCTTTATTCAGTTTACATTTGAATAGTCTTACTTATTTTAATGTGAAGCACATAAGTACTTGTAACATCACAAAATGGACTCACATAGATGGACTTGGTATAGTTAGTATATATAAAAACAAACATTTCGTTATCTGTGCCTTATTCGGTGACACTGCAAAAAAAGATTTTACAGAACCACCAACATACATATGTATGTACATATATCGGTTGGCTCATTCCCTTAATGGCGCCGGCGAAGCCCACTGTGCACGGCAAAAGGTAAATCATTCATTCTTCGAATTTCATTTACATAAATGTGCTTCGCTGTTCTATGCGTGTGGAGCGGCGCGTCCGTGTGGGTGCACACATGTGTCGCGAGGAGAGGCGAAAAAGTCAATCACACCAATACAACCTCAGCCGATAGCCGTAGCAGAGGTGGAGTATAGTATGTACCGTCGTCGGCGTCGCCGTACCGCAACACCCGCGCGCAAATAACAAAACACAGCGCTGTCGCGTCGTACAATGTATCGGCATTTACTTGATACATTGTGAAAGGGGGGAGGAAAGAGAGAAAAAACTGCCGTTATTGTTTTTACGTTGAGAGCGTACGTGCATGCTCCATATATGTATGCACGTATGTGTGAGTTTTGCGTGAGTGTGAGTGTTCTAGTTTGGTGGTAGACTATTAATGAAAATAAATTGTAATGCGAACGTGTTAATTAGAGAGACAAGGCGAGAGACAGAGCGAAAGAGTGGTAGAGAGAGGGAGTCGATCTAGTGGCAGCAAAAAAGTTGAACAAAACCGAAATAAGGCTACGGCGCAAACGCAGAGACGAGAAATGTGGCCAAAATAGATGGCCATTAAAACCAACAGCAATACCAAAGCAAAAGCACAAAAAGAAAGTCAAATGATACAAAAAAAAAACAAAAAATCAAACACAAAACAAGAGAGGACGCAGGCTTCAGTGGACGAATTTCTTGATACCCTTGCATATTGTCTTTATGTTTGTTATAAAATATAAATAGATACAAATGTACATAGACTCAGGATCGTGATCATTTGAATGCATTTGTACATACATATGCAAAGATTTGTGAAAAATCATTATACCTCTCCACAAGAGTATGAAAAACTCCAAGCTACATGCATATACATACATACATATGTATATGTAGTTCTTATCGTTTGTCACTCGTTTATATAAAATTCGTCCACACACATGCATAAAATGCCGAGAGATCGGTAGAGAGACAGAGAGAGAGCGCGAAATGCTCACGTAATTGAGTCGATAAACGGGCCACAGCGTCATTGTCGGCAAAAAGAAATAAACGTTCCAATGGGAATTGTTTGCCCGGTTTTTCCGGCCGGTTTTAGCCACAGAGATTTTTCTCTCCAACAACGTGGCTGCCAAAATACAGGCCGTAGGAGAGGCAGAGAGTGAGAAGCGGATTCGGAAAACGTGTGTGCGATAGAAAATAGAACGAAATCGTTGTCTACCGGCAGAGACGCGGCGCCGACGCAGTAGCTCAAAGAAGATGTGGACGAAGAAGAGCAGAAAAACTAACAAACAAAAATTATGTGGGACAAGCAGCGTATAAACAAACTGCAGGCGGTCGCGAGAGGGGGATAGAGCGACCACACTGTCATGTGTGAGTGTAACCGCAACTAAGAGAGTGTGAGTGTGGGAGAGAGCCATGCATGGTGGTATGGTGGAGACAATAGTGTATTAATACAAGGTTAGTCATTCCCGGAAAGCGCTCCTGCGAGTTGGTTTTTCAAGTCCAAAGTCTTAAACTACGTTCCTAGTGGACGATATTTAAAAGCGAAAAAGAAAATGTTGCTTGAATGATCGGCAGTTGTTCACCCCATCTTAATGCACCCTGGCATGGCGGCGACAACCAACTCCATAGCCGGCGATAAAAGTGAAGAGAGCGGCCCCAAAATTGTTTACACACTACTTTGACGACGCTACTGTGTTGGCAACTCTAGGCACCGCACCGCACCGACCGCACCGGTTCGTACGGTTTCGGCTGCCATGCGGTCGGTCGGTGACGGTCTGGTCTGGTCTCGGGTCTGGCCATACTTAGTTATACAACTCGCTCCAAGTCCAATTACCAATTGCGCTGGCTGGCAATAAGACGGTGGCGGCGGCAAGTGAAATTGCTCCGAGATTGGTGTATTGGAAATGGATATGGCAATGTAAGGGAATTTCGAAAAACCAGTTAGAACCATGGAAACTTTTGAGAGAGTTGGGGGGAAGGGCGACGGGAGCTGCCGACCCGCTCACCCAATGAAAACAAAAACAGTTGAACAGGTGCAGAAAAGCATAACAGAGTGGACGGAGAGCAGAGAGCCAGTAAAGAGAGAGGGAGAGCAAGCCAGTAAAGAGAGAGAGACAGAGAAGCAGAGAAGCAACTCGGCAAAAGCTTGCACAGAGAGAGCATCGGCTGACAAGTGTTCTTGGAGGTGCACAGTGGGCCTAAGTTCTGCGAAAATGTTAGCCTAGAACTGTCACGCTGTCGCTTGCCGTTCCTCCGCGCCCCCTCTCTGGCATCGACAACACGTGATGAAAGCATTAAAGCAAACACTTGTACATTGTTCACTTCGTTTGTGTGCGTTGAGAACCGATATTTCGGTATTCCCAGTAGAGGGTATGATGGGACAACTGGACGTCACGGGGAGATGCAACTACACTACAATATTTTTCCGATACGATCGATATGATCTAAAACGTGTACATATATATAAGATGATATACCATATAAGTTTATTTGAGAGCGGAATCCAAGGTTTACATGTGAAAATGAAGTGGAATTAGAAACAACCGAAAAAGTCGAGTATGTGGGAAATTCCACAGGCGTTTTTAGCGCATTTTCTCTATATCCACGTCGTAGCATTCGTCCTGGGACATTATAAATTTATCTGGCGGCTCATCTTCACTCCACTGATGTGCACTTGCTCTCCACACATGTGCATTGACAACCAGCCAGGCACAGAAATATCAGCGATCATAGAATGAATTAGAAATTGTTAAATTAATTACCATCGATTAGAGAATATCAATCAGTCCGTACCGCCCAGATCGCATCGAAAATTCCCAATGTTTGCAGATAACAAAAGAATGAAGGTAAACTTTGACGTCATTATGTTTCCGCGCAGAGTAGTCGACTGCGACAGGGACAAATGTGGGGAGATCAACAGATCACTCACTCAAAACGAAAACGTAACGAAAATAAGAATGAAAGAAAAGGCAAAACAAAACTGTTTCGAAAAGACATTTTCCTTAATACAAACATAAGTGCCTACCCTCTATTGGTGTGTGTGTGTGTGTGGGGGGGGGGGGGGGGGGGGTATCGGTATGTGTGTTTGTATAATCATGTGATACAAAAATAAAGAAAAATGTGAAAATCAAATAACAGCGACAGCAGCGGCCAAGCCAAGGCACTAAACAGTCGCACAAGAAAAAAAGAAAAAAAAAGTGGAGCAATAAAGCAAACAAAGTTGACGAAAAAAAAGATATATATTTGTTGTACTCGCCACCATCCATCCCATCCCGTCTCATTCCATAGTTCCTGTGCAACCCTGCTACAGCTACACCTCTGTGCAACACAACATATGCATATGTATGTATGTACAACATATATGTATGTATCCATCCCATGATGGCACTGTGGAGGGAAAAACAGAAATAAACAGCATGCAAATGCATCGCGACAATCAACGGGACCTTTGTCGTCAATCGAAGGCGGAGACCGGATTGGGGATGTCACAGATGGTGGTACTGATTAGATGCATCTATGGATGACATCTAAATGGGGGCTCTTGTTCACAAGGAGTATGTAATTTAGTAATGATATTATTGCAACATTTTTAGCCAAACATTAAAGCCAAAGTGGCACTCCATTACATTTATTTGCTATGATGAACTTTCGGATGTGGTCCGTACATTGCTTCGGTGTTTTATTGCACATAAAAAATATGGAAATATATCTGCTCAGTATAGTAATCGACTTCATATTATCGATCCAAAATCTGCGATATCACTTTACCGCTTTATCGCGGCTGCTGTATTGAATTTCAATGAACACACGCACAAATCGCGCATCGAGAGTCAGCCCAGGGCTGAGAGGAGAATAAATACAAATACGAAAAAGAAAAATTCTAAAAACATTAACAAATACATTTTTAGCAGCTAGCCGCATAGCCGCATAGAACGTGAGAGGAGAGTGGGCTGGCTGATTGGGAGTGAGAGGGAGAGGCCCCAAAAAGTTGTTGACGCTGAGAGCACGAAATGGCATCGATAGTGTACACTGTACAGTGGGAATAGGTGCTCTAACTGTGCCAGAACTATGAATAACTTTTATTTTTAAATTTCAATTTTCGTTTCCATCCCACTGTAAGGAGCGGACGGACTGCATGGCGGCGTCAGCATCGCTGTCTGCTGCTGCTGCTGCTTTGCCTTATTGTCTAGGTGAGGTCGTCGTCGCAGATGCTTGTGACGGTGATGGTTTAAGGGGGGTAGGAGGGAGGTGAATCAGTGGTCGGTGGGCAACGGGGATTCGGGTGACGACGCATTTAGCGGTTTGGCCATGTTTAATTTTGTTTGCATTGGTCGTGGAATTTAGGAGGAAGGGGGGAGCGTGGGGTTACTTTGCCTCCCTCTCTCTTTCTGTCTCTCATCTTGTGCGAGAGGGTGTAAAAATAGGCGGAAAATTGCATAGATTTAAAAAGTTTTCGATTTCATGCACGCGTTCCCACTTTTGCTCTTCTCTTCTTCTCTTCTCTCCTCTCCTCTCTCTCTCTCTCTCTTTCTTCCATTCTCTTTTTCCGCTACGCTTCATTTCGTTTCTTATTTTGTGTTTGTTTGATTGTTTTTACTGTTGATAAATGTCAGACAAAGTGGGTCTTGTATAAGGTGAGGCCGTGCCAAAGTGCGCCCTCAGAAAAGTCGCCATAGGTTTGAAAGCCAGGAATATTCCGGAATGCGGCCTCACCTTATATAAATACACCTTGACAGCGGCGGCGTCGCTCTTTCTCTCGCTTACAGTTGCGTTCGCTTGCGCTCTCACTACTTGGACGCGCTTGCCCGCTCCGCTCCCCCTCTCTCGCACTATAGCGGCGTCAGCGTCGCAAAATGATCTCGTTTACATTGTATTTTGATTTTGCGTCGTCTTCTTCTGCCTCTGCTTTTGTCTCACCTCCTTTTTTTGTTTTTCTAACCCCTTCCATTGAATGTTTCGCTGCTGTTCTTATTGTTGTAATTTTTGGACGAAATGCGCAGTTAACGAAAAAAATCCGCTTGTAAGCGCTTGCTCTTGTTCTGCTTGCTATTGCCATTCCACTCACTCAAACACACACCTCGTAAAGCACACAGCTATAAAATATTCACTCAAAAACATTTAAGGTTATTGGCATACCCTTGCAACGGTGAAGGGTATGATGATATCGATCAGATGTTCGTCGAGCAATGAAAGTGTAAGCTAAGAATCAAAGAAAAGGCTTCCACTTGGGAAAAGTCGAAAATTCAATCGAAATCGGACTATACCAATAAGAACATTGGCTTCGACAGAGTGCTTACAGCTTCGATACCCCTTAAAACTAGTCTTTCTTTTGTTGTTGTAGTGTTGTTTAAGGCGACGTCGTGCTGCCTCAATTAGCGTACTTATCATGCGTAATACAACAAAATCTACAATAAATGTTGGCTGGAAAATTTTCTCATAAATATGTATTAACAAATACGTCGTTATCCCCTTAGAAACCGCTTCGTTTATTTATTATTTTTTTTGGAGTATGAGATGAGATTTCATTGAGATGAGACCAAAATAATGCGATTGTAAATAGAGGGCGCGAGCACATGATATTCATTCCAAGGGCAATCAATATGGCTTTTTGGAACACTTAAGACAAGACTAATGCCTGACTGAGCTTCCTTTTCGACGATTAGTTGCTAATTTGTTTGAGCCACAAATTCCACCTATATCACATTTCGATAGTCAAATTTAAATAAACGCGCCGATAGTATGCGAGGCTGTTACGGCGAGGTGGCAACGCTTCAGGAGTGCTTTCCAAATGGTGGCAGCACTAGCCGTAATAAATGGCGCCACTGTGCCGTTTAACGGTCATTGTGTTCATTTTCTTAGCACAACAGATGGCGCCAGTTGGTCTGTTTTGGGTGGAATAAATTGTAAAAACAAAACCGTCTAAATAAATAAGCTGGGATTTCCCTTCCCCAGTCTTTGCTTCAACAGTCTTGAGACAATAGATTACCGCCAGCTAGTCTCCTGTTATTTCTAATACGCTTGGCACGTCCCTTCGGCAAAAGCATTCACGGGTGAGCAAAATGGAGGCCATAGTTTTCTAGCTTTTAATTCAGAATACGTTCAACTACACAAAAGAATAACGTGTAACGTGGACAGGTTTTACGTAATTTGGGATAAAAAAATAAATTATATTTCAATTGCCTCAACTAGAGGTTATTGAAGTAGCAAACAAAATTGACGTCGTTAACTTATTATGTATATCAGGTGTATCCATGAATGTACATACTAGAGTCCTGCATGAATCCACCATATTCGTAAATTGACAGCTCTACTCATGCCTCGATCATTAAGAAACCTTCCTTCAGTCAGTTTCGGATTACCACAAATTACTAAAAGCCGTTCTCGCTCTGAAATGGAGAGTGAAAAAATAAAACCTTAGCATGCGACACATTAAAAAATACCTACTGCGTTTAGTCCGATCTGTCAAGCGATTCGAAGTAATGAGAAAGCGAATACTGTACCGAATCCCACAGAATCGATTCGGTTGCCAGTTCATGCCGGTCACCACTTTCTATCCATCGCGCATTTTAAGCTCGGCTTAGCAGTAGCCTCAAGCTGCTCTAATGCTCTTTCCTTCGTTCGCTCGCTTGCATTGGGTGCCGGGCAATTCGGTCCGCCTGTCCTTAATTAGTCCTGAGTTGATCTGCATCTGGTCTGGCCCCAAGGGAGGAAGATCAAGAAAATTTAAGCATCATCTTACATCTATGATCACTTACAGAGCTATAAGTAATAATGTGGGGCATCCTGAATGCGTCGGCACATCGAAGTGTACAAGTGGACACCAAGGACACTGCTGTACTTATGCCCCAAAGTACTTCGCCATGGAAAGGCCAACCTTCTGGTATTCCCATGCACCATGAGCTGTATTCCAACCGGATAAACCCCATCTAACCCAAGAATAGAGTGCATTTATAATTTAGAAGGCCGAAATTGTATTATCCAAAACATTAAACAATACTATATATATGTATATAACGAAACAATCGAGTTTTTTTCAATCTCTCATGTATCTGTCATAAAATTCGCAGATCTCGCGGACCAGTCGGCCGATCTCCTGGTTAAGGGCTCTGTGTTCCATTTCGGTATCCGCGGCGTTCTCCTGCCGGTTGAGGGCCAACTTCCTGTCGACGGCATTTGTAAACTCGTTAAGGAGGTTAGAGTAAGCGTCAATGCGTTGTTGGTGGATCCCCGCATTTGGTCTGGCACGTTCCCGATATTCACCAACTTGCACCGCAGTATTTCTGACTTGTATCAATGCCATATATAAGTCACCATCATTCAACGCATTGTGCTCTGGGATTGGAACTCCGTTCGGGTTCGGGTTCGGGTTTGGGTTCGGGTTCGGGTTGTGGTCCTGGCCCTGGCCCTCCTCGTTCCAAAGCAAGGGTTCGTCGTTGCGTATAAACGCGGGCACGTCTCTCGGTGGCATTTCTGTATTCGGTGGAAAACCTAATTCTAAATGAAATATCGGTAGAACGGTTTAGGAAAATTTTGTTTGTTAAAAAACTTTTGAAAACCCGAGACGTGTACTCACCATAAAAACAACATTACTAATGACAAAAACCCTGTTGGGACTTCCACTAAAGGCTGTGCTCGTGAAAGCATGGCCTACCAAGTGCCACTACTTACAGAATTCCTAGCACGAAACGACATGCACAGAATAAGCACAGAATTACCCTTCAAAGATTTTCCTGCTTCCATCTAGAAGCCTGAACTTATCCCAAGCTAAAACTCAAATAATACCTCAACACTTAAGGCATAGGCACCAAGTAGGGGTCCAAAAATCCACATTATTCATATAATCACAGCTTTACTCATGGCTCTTTAATGTTTTCGATCATTACGAATACCCCTCCTTCGTTCAATCAGCTTCGGATCACTCCGAATCACTAGTAACTCTTTCCAGAAACTCAAGAGTGAGCGAGAAAAAAAATGGATCTTCGGATCGGACGAGGGTTTCTTCGTGCAGTCCGTTTCGGGCGAGCGATTCGATTGACTAAGCGACTACCGAATCCCACCGAATCGATTCGGTTGCCTGCTCTTGCACAGCTATTTCCTGTTTCATTAGCAATTAATTATACTATAAATCTGGTTTCTAACATATCCATTCGGATATTCCACTTTCATGGAAAACTCGAATGGTGTATTATTGTTTATTTAAGAGTGAATTATTGGGGATATTATTTAGTATCCAAGCAAAATGAAATACTTTTAAATGAAATTTTAATATGTGGATAATATAATATTCTTATTCTAATTTTTTCACCCTGCCACAACTCTGTATTTCGTCCCTTTTCTGGGGTGTTATCTTCTTGGGCAAACAAATCTATCAATTAAGAAAAAAGCTTTAAGCTGTCAGCACGCCCAAGTACTTTGCCGGTGGTGGACCCACCCCCTCCTGGGGATAAGCTGCACTCATTGTTTGTCCAGCACCCAACCCAACCCCATCCAGCCCCCACAGGCAGCAGCAGGGGTTTTCTTCTGCTGTGGTTTTTCCCTTGCCTTTTTCTGGCATCTTCTGCTCGTCTCTTGTCATTGGTGAAATTTGTTTTTGCCTCAAGTGGAGCTTATTGCCATTGTAATGCCAAACCAATGCCCAACCCACCCAGGGACAGGGACATCGTCTTGACGGGAAACCGCTGCCAATTGTCGACTGTTGCATGAATTATGAGCGTCTGCAAAGATTTATGAATTCGAGAGGATAACAAAAGTGCGCAAGTATTCATGACAGCGCCTCCCTCCACAGGCAGGCGGCGACTGCCATGGTCCCGGCAGAACGTACCCCTCGAAGCGAAAAAGGGAAAAATCTGTCAGCTGTTAAGTTGAGTTATAAATTTCCTGCAATTAGGTTGGATTTCAATTTCGCTCCTTTGCTCCTTCGCCACTTTTCCTTTTCGTACTTACTTTGATTACACGACGATGATGATGATGATTCTTCTCCGTTTTCTGCTTCCCGTACACCCCAAACCCCCCAACCTCCCAACCCCCACCCTCAATCGCCGGTTCATGCAAATTTGTATCGACAACTTTTGTACAGACTGTACTTTTGTTTGCTTCTCGCGCGGATTTTTATTTTGCTTTGTTTCTGTTTCTGTTTCTGCTACTGGGATTGGCTTCCATTGCAGTTTTTCTGCCTCAGTGCATTGATCGGGTGTGTGCAGAAATTTGCAAACTCATGGAAATCCATACGTTTGATAACAATACGAGTAAAAGGGGAATAAAAGTGGAACAAAAGAGGAATAAAAAATGGAATGGAAAACAAGAAACAAACGGAACACACGGAACACACGCGAAACGAAACAGCAGCGACATGCAGCAGCCCGCGCGCGACACAATGACAGCGCCGGAAACGGAAACGAGCCCGGCACAAACGCACAAGTCGGCACACGCCCCCCCCGACGCCACCATAGGACCAACGCCTCCTGCCCCTCCTACCCCATCTTTGCATGCGTTCATTAAGCGCCGGGTAGCAAACAAAATCAATGAATGGTGCAAAAATTAATATCCTGTGGGGCCAAAAAAAAAGAAAAAAAAAACAATACCGAGGGAATGCAAAATCAGTGCAAAGAAGAGCAGCAAAAATATATAAGAAGGCCTTAAGGGAGTGTATGCCGACTAGAAGATACCCGATAATCAGATTGCCAAAACTCTGCAAATTTGGAACATTATTTCATTTAAATTTCAAAGAAAAAGGAAATAAAATATAAGAGATTGGAAGACTTATTTATTTATCCGATCGTAATGACTTCTAACACATGGATGGATTATATAATGTGCCAGCTTTTCAGATTCATGCAGTTCCTTGGAAAACCCCAATTTCTTTCGGCATTAGAAATTTCCTTTCTGTACACCGAAAATTGATGGTCATCTGTGAACCTTTGTTGATAGGGCAGAGCTATTTCAGTGATTGGAAGCTCCTCATAAAAGTAAACTGACTGAACATTTGATCGTTCCAAAAATCCCAGAATTCTACCCAAGAAATCATCAACATAATCGCTGTATGCCACTGAATGGAATGGTCTAGGGTATAAAAAGTATGCAAAAGAATTGTGGAGCACCGCAGGGTAGGTGGGGTATGGTATGGGTATGGGTAGGATATGGTGGGCGTGGAGCCTTCTCGTTGTCGCTGTCGTCGTCATCCAGCAGCCGGCAGCAGTTTTAATTTACACAAAGCGTAGTCAGCCGTGTAATGCGCTGCGCTGTGGCAGGAGCATGGGGCAGGATGTTGGCGGATGGAACGGAATGAGAAGGCAAATGACGATGGTGAAAGATGGAGGAGATGGAGCGCAGCAATTCGCGCGACGACATTTAAAAAATGCCTTGAGGCAGCCGCAGCGTCGACAACGGCGTCAAATGATTTATGAAATTACTTTTACCGTTGCATACTCTTCAGGGCAGAGAGAAAGAGAGGGAGAGAAATGCTGAAAGAAGGATGAGAGAGAACTGAAGAAGCAGGGAGCGAAGCAGGAGTTGCTAGAAAGGAGAGAATCTCTCTTTTTCAAAGGCTCTCTTCAGAGATCGAAATGAAGAGAAAAGCTGCCCTCTCTTCCAGTAATTTTTTTTGCTTCTACGTTCACGCGTGACTGGCAATTTGCCATTCGCAAACATTTGAATGCGCAATCCAAATTATTTACGATTCTAAAGTATTATACACCCAATTGTATGTAAAACAATTTGAAAACAATTATTTCCACTCGTATTAAATATTTTTATTCATTCACAACAGCTGTACGACATTTGGCTTAAAGCATTACCCGTCTCTAATCGATCTATAATCGATCTCTAATCGATCTCTAACCGATCTCTAATCGATCTGTGTGATGGAGGCCTCATCATTGCTGGAACAGCGACTGCTCTCTCCGTCTGTCCGGTACTTGATCGAGTCGATGATCTCCACATCGATGTCGCAGTTGCCCTGCATATTGCCGGAGTCCATCCCGGCGGTGGTGTCGCTCGAGCCCCGTCCCAGCGAGTCCTCGTCGCAGAGATCGGGAGCGGAGACGGAGGCCGAGACCGAGGCCGACTCCGACCTGGCGTCCATGTCCTGGGCCTGGGCCTGATGCGCCGCAAACTGGCTGTAGAGACGGGGCAAGTGCTGGAGCATGTAGCTGGCTCCGGACTTGGACAGATTGGCCGCAGCAGCGGCGGCGGCAGCGGCCGCGGACAGATTGGCCGCCGTGCTCGAGGACGCCGGATGGTTCTCCTTGCTCTCTCCCAGATCGTAGTACTTGGCGTAGTGCTCGAATTTCCCCAGAGAGCCGGACACTCCGCCCGGAGCGGCTCCAGCTCCAGTTGCGGTCCCACCGGCGGCTGCCATGCCGCCGGATCCGTTGGAGCACAGGTTGATGGCATCGTTTTGGGCCGACTTGGGTATGGGCACGGTGAAGGCGGAGCCGTGGCGCTGCTTGCTCAGCAGATTGCTGGCCAGGCCCGAAGCGGTAACAGAGCCCGCTCCCGTTCCGGTCACCATACCTGTCCCCGAATTGGAGCCGGAGGAGGAGTCCTCGCCGCTGGCGGCCAGGGCATTGTTGCTGCTGGACAATGGGGAGACGTTCTCCTTCTTGCGGTCGTAGATGTGCCCGGAGACGCGTAGATCGATGAAGAAGTGCAGCGGATCGATGCCGTACGGAGCGTACAGCGGGGGATACCAAACGGGCGGTGGTGGTGGCAGGACCAGATCCTGTGGCGGTAATGATGCTGCCGGCGGTGTGTTGTCCTGCAGCGAACTGTCCACCGCTCCGCCCAGGCCGCTTTTGGCGGTGGTGCCGCCGGATGGCGGTGTTGGTGGGGCAGCTGCTGCCACTGTTGGGGTCTTCCCCTCCAGCTTGGCGTAGCCATAGGGCGTCATGGTCTTGTTGGTCAGCTCCAGGGGCTTTTCCGCCACCGTCTGGTGGTGGTGCTGCTGCTGCTGCTGATGTTGCTGGTGATGCAAATGTTGCTGCTGCTGCTGCTTCTCCTCCGCATCGCGTCGTTCCCTTAGTTGCTCGTAGTAGGGACGATGCGACCAGGACCGCTTCCTGGGACGCCGCACCAGGGCCGCCTGCTGCTGCTGCTGTTGCTGCTGTTGTTGCTGCTGCTGCTGTTGCTGTTGCTGCAGCTGCAGCACGCGAGCGGTCTCGTTGTTGCGGGCCTGCACCAGCGTCCGCAGCATGTCGCTGAAGAAGAAATTATTTGGCCCCACCGGCGCCGAGTACAGGTACGGCGGAGTGGCGGCCATCAGGCGACTCACGTAGTCCTGGTTCCGCAGCTCGTGAATGTTGCTCTTGCCACGCTGCTGCTGCTGCTGCTGCGGCGTCTGTTGCGATGTGGCTGCTGCTTGTGCCGCTGCTGCTGCGGCTGCTGTCTCCGCCGCAGCATGTCCGGCTGTGGGGGTGCTGGGCGTACTGGGCGTGGCACTGCTGTTGGATGTCGCTGCTACCGCTTGGGGCATCCCTGCTGTGCTGCTGGTGGAGATGTTGCTGTTGCTGCTGCTGCTGTCCTTCATGGCTGCCACAACACGAAGAAAGAGAGAGAGAGAGAGAGAGAGTGAGAGAGGACACACAAAAGACGTTAGCACTGTGTCTGTGGCAGAAGTCGCTCAAGATTTATATAGAAACATGTACGATATTTGCATTGTCTTGGCCGTGGCACTCCTTGGCAGCCCCTCCCTTTCCATGCTGCGGCCCCAAGGAATCCCACAATTAAATCCGAATTTACTGTTTGCTTCGCCTTCGCCTTGAGGATTGGGTGGGGGTTTGTCTTGGCTGGCGATGCAGATGGGAGCAGTCTTGGCAGGTGGAGTGCCAGAGAACCATGATTCGAATTTGGAAATGGCTATCCCAGAGAGAGATCCCAGAAAATATTGAAAATAATCCTAAGAGCTCCATATTCGACAGGTATCGACTTCATACAGTAATCGTACGGAAATAGTTATCAAATGAGTCTTCAGATATCCAACGAATAATTTACCGATCCAATCCAATTAATGGAAATCTGTCGTACAGACACAGTTATGGAGACATTAATCTATCAAATCAACTATTAAATTGAAAATCAATCGATAAACAATCGACGATTATTATGGATATACCAAGCGATTGCAACTGAATCGTAACACCCCGACAGACACCTTAAACATTTTCAATATATTCAGTTATGGAATGGAGTCGATTGCCTAAAGATATCAATGCTAATCAAATAATCGAAATGTTTTTGATAATTTGAATTCGAAAACAATCGATGGATGCAATGAAAAGGCAACCCAGTCTGAGGAGCACCGCCTGTCCATCATCATTTCCATTGTCCCCTGGATGGGTGCCGGAACACCTTTGTTATAACTTTATTAAGCCAACATCTGTGCAAGGGAACATTTGAAAATTTGCATAGAAAAACAAAAACAGCGATAAATGTGTCCTTACCTCATCCTCATCCGGGTACCAGGCCCGGGCACGGGCACCGGCACCGAAACCGGCACGGATGCGGATTCCCGGATCCCCAGCTCCAAGCTACCCCCATCATATCCCCGTTTTCAAGCTGTTAATAAGCTTACACACATTGCGCCAAATTCCAGTAAATTAAATATTCCTCCGCCTTCCTTTTGAAAGCGCCACACCCTCGACTAATTTCCCCCTGAAAGCCGCTGCAACCTCTCGACTAATTTCCCCCCCTTGGAAGCATCGCTCTTTCTGCCACAGAACATGGAAGGACAAACTCAATTGTTGTGTTGCCAAACTGTTGAGGCACTTGACGCCGCCATCGTCATCGCCAACGCCAACGCCGTGTGGCTGGCGGCTTGTATCCTGTGGCTGTCAATTCAGGAACCAGGAACTCCCCTCCCCCCACCACCCCAGCAACACCTACCCCCAAACCCACTCCATGACACTTGGCTGCCTCCTGCCACACCCCCCACCCCCAACCATGCCACTTGCCTTGTTGCTCTTTCATTTTCGCATTTAAAAAGTTTTTAACAAGCCACAGCCGACGCCTGTTACCCGCTCAGTGGATGGATACCCTGTAGTAATCGAGTGGGGTATATGCGGTTAAAAAATCAGGAAAGTGTGAGGGGAGGAAGGTTTAGAGTGGATTTCCACTTGGAAATATGGAAAAGGTTCGAGATGCCATTATTTAGATGATAAATTCGTCGAAACCGCACGTCGGGGTCACCAATGTATGATTATTTGGTTGGAATTGTTAAACAGAATATTACTGCCTGAAATTGTGTGTACATTTTTGATTTTATCTATAGAATCCTTTGGAGAAAACCAAAAATATGTCATACTTTGTTTTCGAGAAAATATATCTACTGTTGAAGAGATTTCCGGTGACACCTAATTGATTCTTTTTCTATATTAGTGCTTAGGCATTGGTTGGAAGAAAGTCCTTTAAGTTGAAAAACTAGAAGATCTGATATTTATCATAATTTAAAAAATTTAAGATCTACCGATTGGTTTATGAGTCCTTAAGCTAATTAATATTCGGTATAGGGTATTCCTATTCTACTATATATATTCCTACTTCTTCTTTTTTGCGACTTGTATTTCATTTCATTTCGTTTCGTTTCCTTCTTTTCATTTGCTGTTTTTCCTGCGTGGGGATTTGTGGGAATTCCATTTTTATTGTTTTTTCATTTCATTGTAAAAATATATAAAGTTTTCAAAACTTTTGCAGTATCCAAAGGAATATATGAGTGGCAGAATTGGGTGGGTGGTGGTGCTGGGATGTCGGTGGGGGCTTCTATTTGCATTTTTTGGCAGCCGCGCGTCCCCTTGTCGAGCAGGGGAATTTTTGCGACAAAGTTGAAATTAGATTATGCTAATTAAGGCGTTGCCATGGCGGGGGCGTGGACTTGGACACAGGGTGGCGGTGGGTGGTAACAGGAAGCCGGGGGGGTGGGCGTGGCTAGGCATCTGCCAAAAGCAAAAAATTTGTTGATTCGCCAGAGTCCTGATTGATGCCGAGGCAGAGCTTTAATTGCCATTTTTTATGGATAGCCGAAGGGACACTAAATGAGGAGTGGGGTAAGGTGTGGTTTGGTGGCCAGGGGGGGGGGGGGGGGGGAAGTGGAGCTGTGGCAGCATTTTAATATTCAATCAGCAGCTGTCGGGAACTTTTTTTCTTTCTTTTATGGCCCAGACCCAAGTTTTGAGCAACTTTTTGCAGCTGAGAACTTGGAGACTCTTGGACCAAGACTGAGATTGAGGATGGAAACGCTGAAACTCTGGATACAACTGGCAGAGAGCTGGCAGAGACTTTGAGGATTAATGCGCAAAGTGCATCACGACTTTGGACCGACTTTTGTTTGTCTTTCGTCTGCGGCAATAACTGCGGAAACTTACTTTTCCATAATAATTCCTTGGTGCGTTGTGGTTTTTTTGTCTTCCGTTTGCAAACAGCGGCAATTAAAACCGAACCAAGGCGCACTCATACACACCCTGCCACATCTCTGCCCTTGGGAGTCACAGTCACCCACTCAAGGTTGCGCACAACTGATTGATGTGGCATCAGTGGCAACGGCGAATCGTCGCACCCACCCCCGGAGGAGGAGTTGCAACCCTTGCACACACACGCACTTAACTGGCACTTGGGCTGTGGGCAACCTTAAAACATAATTACAGCATATCCAACAGCCATAAGTCGCGACAGAGCCAGAGCCCATCCATGACTTAGGGGTGGAGAGAGAGAGAGAGAGAGAGTGAGGGCCAGCAGCAACCCTCTCGACACTCAGCCCTGAGTAAAAGCTCACCTGGCATGCAACCCCGATCGAAGGTTGAGGTTTCCCCCGAAGGATGGAAGTTCAGGCGCCCAATTCGGGGCAATCTAATAATATTAATTCGCTGTAGAAAGTTTCCATAAACGAAAGGACACATTCGCTTAGGGATTCGAGACTTTTTGCATGAAATCTTTAAGTGAATACCGATTTTGCGCAAAAATCTATTATTCCAAATATTATTCTTGGGTATTTCAGTTGAAAAATAGATGATTTAATTGCAAAATTCCATTTCGATTATAGTTGGTTTTATATTTAAGTTTTTTTTTATCTCAAATTTGAATTTCTAGATCATATATTGGGACCATCAATCAGGAGATCGTTGGACTTCAGATCACAAATGAATTAATCAGAATCAGGAAATTCAAATAGAGAGAAGAGACTTAAAAACCAGTCGACATTTATTCGAAAGAGTTCCAGTTCTTGAATAATAATCCACGGCTACAAGAGTTGCCTTTGGGTTGTACCCTTGCTCAATTAGTCCCCATTTGCATTCCCCTTTTCCACTACTGTTCCTGTCCTGTGCTTGCCCCTGTCACTGCCACACATACGCACACGCACACTCGTGCGAACACACATGGACATGGACTCGGCCACGGACATTCAGCCATCGAGACACCCATGAACTTGCAGTGACATGTCGTTGTGGTGTTAACGTTACATCGTTTGACTGCGAATTAAAATAATGTGCCACTTGTGGCTCTTTGCAGGATGTGTGCGTGCTTGTGTGTGTGTGTGTGTGTGTGCACGGACTACACTCCATATGCAGACAGACATGGGGATTCCCATTCCATCAGGTCCTGGTCTGTGTCTGTGTCCTGTGCGTCGCCTGAAAATTTGACAAAATTTCATTTGCAACTTTGGTCGTTGCCACACATCGTTGCCCAAATCGAATTTGATTTGAACCCTTTCGGCAGGTTCTCTCTATGGAGAGTGATCCGTGTCCTGGAGAGTGCACTGCCACTGCCACTGCCACCACCCCTCAGGGGCGGCTGTCTGTGGCCTTGATGCGTGTTTGAGTTATGGCTAAATAATTTCAGCTTCATTTTGAAGTTCACATTTGGGTTGCATGACATACGGAATGGAATGGGATGGCATGGGATGGGATGGGATGGGATGTGGAAATTGTAAGAGGAGGACTGGGGTTGGATTGGACTGTGATGTGATGTGGTTTGCTTTGGTTCATTGAATGATAATGGAAACCTGGAAGTGGGACTGGGACTTCAACAGAACATAGGGGATTATACACTTACAAATTATCCAATTCTTGGATATTCATTGAGTAATCGCAGGGAAAGGAATTTACACTTTTTCTAAACCAATTAAATCCCTCCATTTTATATTTGATCTCTCTGTAAAAAATCAAAGATATATCTGCAAATCTTCTCAAGTCCCGATAAATGGAATAATACGAATAAAAAGAGGCAATGTTGATTTTTACTCATTTATAATGGTTCCATCGAATGAAATTTGATCAACGTTTTGATTAGCAAAGATTTCGAAGTGGTTTTTATTTCAAGTTTAATTAGAACCAAAAATCACTGAAATTAGCGAAATTGACCACTTATGTAATTCTTCAATAGTTTATGTTTAAATTTGTAAGGTTTAATTAGCAGAATTTTGTTAATTAAATAAATAAATAAATAGCGGATAAAGTTAGACCACGTTTCCATGTATACAAAAGTCAGGAAACTGATGAAATCCTTTAAAAGATTGATTTTAACAAGAAATATTGACAGTAATTCAAGTGATTCAAGAAAAGAAGTCTGCAGCTTTGAGGCAGCTCTTTGCAAAGGATTAAATCGCTATGGAAAAAGAAATCGGAAAAACTGCAATCCAAATTATAAGAAATTAGTTGTAAAATAACCATAAAAAATATGAAACTTAAGTTTTCATCTCATTAAAAAAGTCTTTAGGATATCTATGATTTATTAAAGTTGTAATTTAAATCAAAAATATAGGTTTATAATCCATCTAATTCTTCAGGAAGTCAGTGAGTGATTAGCTATCGCTTAAGTAGAGGAAAAGATTTTAAATCTTTGAGAACGTGAAAACTTGTGCTCATATTTCTATAGCATAATTATTCAGAAATTTCCCCTTCCTTAAACAGAGGTCTCGGGAACATAATCTTTGCTATCCGTTTCGTAAAGGTTGATTTAAAAGAGACGCCCAAAAGTTACGAAAGTCTTGTCTGTAGATTCCTTCAAAAAATGGAAAACCAATGAATTTTCTTTTAGGAAGAGAAGAATTAGAGACTTGGAGAATTCTACATTTTAGAACCCTTTGGTATTGTCTTTCTAGTGTTGCATGGCACTTCTGGGAGTATGGCTTGCTCCCTTTTCCGAAAGTTTAACTCCGATTAAAGCACAAAACAAACATCACACTCGGCTTACGCGATCTCACCTTGGCTTTTGGATCTTCGATTGTTTTATTTTTTTTATATTTTTTTTGGGAAGTAATTTAGTAATTTGTTTCCTCTCATTCACTGGCAAAAAAAAAAAACGAACCACAAAATATCACAAGCCGAGAGGACGCTGGTAGATGCTGAACTGCCGTCGATGACAGTTAAAAATCAAATGAAATGAATGCCACTGGCAGTGGCAGTGGCAGCAACAGCAGCAGCAGCCACAGCCACAGCCAACGAGTCCTGAGACCGAGACAGCGGCAGCGACAGAGGCTGTGGCAGTGGCAGAGCCAAAAGCAGCGACCGAGACCAGGACGAGGACGAGGACGAGGCGTGTGCGTTTGGTACGATTTTAAAATTATGAATTGTTGGGAATGAAACGGAGCAGAAGCAGCCGTGGCAGTGGCAGTGGTTTGTGGCAGCAACAGCAACAGCAACCGTTAGATAGGTGGGAGTGCGCTTCAGTGCTTGTTGGCATTGGTGGTGCGCATCAGCAGCAGCCGCAGCCGCAGCCACAACCACAGCCACAGCCACAACCGGAGTCGCCACAGTATGAAAAGCGTTGAGTGCGAAGGCGAGTGCCCGAGCCAAGGCGAGTAAGGGAAACCACCCTTGTGGCGGCAGAAGAAAGAAGGCCAAGCCCACGCAACAGTTTTTCGAAGAGCTTCTAGTGCCGAAAGGGTGTTGCATTGGATGGATCATTTCCGTAAGTCCCGCCACTGTTGCCGCATTTCAATGCCCTGCCAGATCGTGTGGCATATTAAGTTGAAACTGTCTGGGCATACGACTGTTCCTATGCCTCAGAGGCAAGGTATCAGGTTGATCCATCTGTTTGGCAAAGCAAAAACACAGTCGCGGCACACGTTCCTCGACATCAAGATACCTCTCTTCAGCTGTTGAGCTTTGGTGATGGTCTTTTAGAAGTTAGCACAATAATTCGGATATGGTTGTTCCAACTTTTCCCTCTGCTCACATGCAACGTTGCCCGTTTTCAATTACTGTCACTATCCCATACATGCATATTCCTCCCGGGCCGCCGGCTTTGGTCCCATTTACGAGTAGAACAAAAGATTGCAGGAACCTTGGATATGGGCAACGTGTTGCTAAAACGACAGCTCCATTGGGTTCCCGGGGAGAGGGGTTGTGGTCTACATGGGGGAAAGTGCGGTGCGGTGCGGTGGGGTGGGAGGACGGACAGCATAAGCTTATAATTTCTATTAAAATGAAGGCACGCGGTTGTGCAGAGGCTGCTGCCTGCTGCCTCCTGGCTGCTGATGTGCGGCAGAGTCGAGTATGTAGAGCGTGTTGCGTGGGTTTCTTTGCTTAATTTTCTCTTTTTTTTTTTCTGTTTGCTGCCAACTGTTTGCGACTTCATTAGCGACACCTCGGCACCCCTCCAACCCGCACCAGCCACGGTGGCAAGCTGTTGCCAAGCAATTGCAATGTATATGGGAGCGTGTGGGTGTATGCAACACGGACATTGCCACCGGCAATGGCAGCAGGAGCAGCCGCATCCGCATCGGGATGCGCATCCCATGAATGTTTCTTTCTTTTGCTCATATTTCCTCTTATTTTTTGTACGAGTATACCCTCAAGCAGAGGGTATGCGGTATTTTAAATGAATTTCAAAATATTAAGTATTGGTTTGAAAAATATATATTTTGGCGAAAATTAGTTTGAAGCGATTTTTAGATGAATTAATGAATTTTTTGAGATTTTTGATCATCTGTATACTTGTAGATAATCCAGGAAAAACAATATAAATTTCGTTGATTCCCTGTGCCAATTTCCCATAAGCGAACGGAACCTCAGCTGTTTTCTTTTTTATCAACTGAATGGAACTGAAACATCACAGTGGAAATGCGTATCATCGGCGGAACTGGAACTGTGGTATAGAAAAAAAATAAATTTAATATTTTATTACATCTTTTGGTACATATTTATTTAGAAATATCGATTATTCTGCTAGAGGGTATCTAATGCTGCGGCCCCCAAAGGCCTGCCTTTATTTTTCGTTTGCTTTTTTTGTGTTGGGCTTGTTTGAAATAAATACCGCATTTTTGGTACGTTATTCTCTGGTTTTTTGCCTTTTTTTTTGCTGTAAGCTCTGGCCGCACATTGGTGGGAGAGCAGGAGAAGGAGAAGGACCAGGAGCTGGAGCTGGAGCATCTCCAATGACTGCACATCAAACGTCAGCCCGGAAGGAAGCTGTTGTTACCCATTGCCCATCGTAGAGAGGGGGTTTTGGGTATGAATGGGTGAGTGGGTGGGTGGGTGGGTGGGTGGGTGGTCTGTGTGGAGCATTGTCTAGTGGTTGTGCCCCACCCTCACAAACGGAGGCTGTGAATGTTTACACTTTGGATTTGGTTCTGGTCGTCGCATTTCCTCTTCTTCTGCCCAGTTTTTTTTTTTTTTTATTCTTTTCATTTGGGTGGGCTCCTGCCACAAGGCTTGAGGTTTTAAATGTATCTCGGTTAACGGTTGTTATGGCAATCCCTGGTCCGAGACGGGGAGGTGGACAGCATGTTCTAGCGGCTGTTGCAACGATTCCCTGGGATTCCCTCAAGTTGCGTGTCCACAATGTCCATGGGAGTCGAGTGCAGTCGTTAGGTTGGGGGATTCCCGTGGGCGATCCTAAACCAGATTTTCAGGAATAAAATTAAAACATTTGCCAGTTATTTGGATTACAACAAAACCTTCTGAAATGCATTTCTCCACCTTGCTTCACTTTTCTTTCGATCTTTCCTATTTTTTTCTGTTCTAGATATATTCTTTTCTACAATTTCTCTCCTACATCTCCTGTATCTTCCATATATCATGTATTTCCTATATCCTTCTCTTGTGAATTGTCTCTCAGATAAAGATCGGTCCATCGCTCACTATCTCTTTCCTTCTTTTGTTGTATAGCCATCTAGCTCTTTCTCTCTCTCTCCTTCTCTATATATAAAGGTATATTGCTCTGTTGAATAGTTTTGCGTTCGCTGACATCGTTGCCATCTCCTTCCTCTTCTGGCACAACATGCAACACACCGCAACGTCTCCACACATGCCACACAATTTGTGCCACTTTTGTGTGCGCATCCATTTCCGCTTGGTCGGTGAGACATACCACCCACCAGCACTGCCTCCCTGCACCACATTCCCACATCCCACACCCCAGCACCCATCAACCACTCGCTTCCCATATTATCCTTGCTTTTATTATTATTTTTTTCACATTTCACTCGAGCGTTGATTGAAATGTTCAACGAACGACAGAGATAGCGAGAGAGAAGAAAAGGGAAAGAGATAGATAGAGACAGCAAGAGAGAGAGAGAGAGAGAGAGAGAGAGAGAGAGAGAGAGAGAGAGAGTGAGAGAGATGGGCAGACAGACAGTGGAACATCGGTCGCTGGTGGGTGGAAAGGAGAGCATTCCACTCCGGTGGGTGGTTTTCTGGGTGGGCCTGGGCTTATTTGTTTGTTTGCATGTAAATTGCAATGTGCCGTCGCTGTATCACCCCCCCCCCCCCCCCCCCACTCCCCACCCTGTTGCCTATATGTTTGCACTCTTCATTTCAATTTTTTTGTATACCCTTCAAAAGAGTTGCCCTATTATGGTGATATGTCCCTAAAAGGGCTTCTATTTGGGATTTTCGTACAGCAATGCCCAGAGTCGAACGTGATTAAATCTTCAGCGAAGACAACTGACATTGGAATACTCATATAATATATGTAATATATCGGTCGAAAAACGCACTATTTTGAGGAAATCTCCCAGGTAATGTATTGGTAAACATTATTAAATAATTAGCAATTAAGTATTAAAGTTTCATTTTCATCTGAGAAATAAAGTTCATGAAATAAAATGCTTAAACGTTCTACTTGTACTCAAACAGAAAGGGTATCTGCAGTTCGATCAACCGCAAGCAGATTTCGTGGATTTTTAGGTTTTAAACTTTGTTTCTTGTCGTTTTGTTAAATGTTTGCCGTTGTTCCCGGCCCGGGCTCTGAAACGTTCCTCCTCCATTGTGATTGTCATTTGCTTTTAGCAGCACCACCCTCCCATTATGAGTGTTTGTGGTTGAAGGTTTCAAGCTCCCTGCTCGGCCATCCGTCCGTCATCCATACATCCATCCATCCATCAGGGACAATCAACGCAGACGTTTTTTCTGGTCTTGATTTTGGGCTGGCTTTTTTCACTTCCTCTTTTTTTTCAATTTCCTAATTTTTCTCTTTTATACAAAGCTTCGGCTAATGAATTAGTTTTTACAAGAATTTGAAATTTTTTTCCACAGGGTTTTACGATTAATAAAATTAGAATTATTGCTGCCTTTGTTTGGGTATGGAAAAAACTACGGAAAAGCGAGGATCGGGGTCACCAAATGTTTGAAGATCGCTCATGAAGTTTATTAAGTGCTGCCTAGTAGCTGGCATGTGACTCTTTGAGTGCTGCCCATTAGTTTCAATGAGACTTGAAGAATTTTATCAAGTGTTGTATACTCTAAGCTAGCTTTATATAAATAGTAAATAAATAAATAAATATCTTTCGCTCTCGAAATGTTTTCTGATGGTTCGGTGAACTTTGTTAGAATTATCCAAAAGCAAAGCTAGCCTGTGCTTCTCCCAGCTACCCATTTGGACTGCCATTGCATATTACGGACACTTTGTTGGGACTGGAAACCTTGCATTGTGCCCCCACAATGGGGACATATTTGAGCAGCTTAAGTGCCGCTGGCGTCGGCGTCGGATTTGCCAAATATCCGTCAGATAGAGATACACACATACGCACACACACGCAAACGCACACGCACACGCACACCCAGAAGCAGAAGCAGATGCGGAGGAGCTGTGAGCTGCAGATGGAGCACTCTCAGGACCAGGATCCATTTCCATGCACTCACGCAGACTGAAATCGCTTTACGTGCGCTTTGTTGGCAATTGTCAAGTGGAATTGGATGGGCTGGGAAATATATCCTCGAATGGGGATGGGATGGAGTGGAGGCAGGAACATCATTGACGCCACATGTTGCCGGCGACAGATGCGTTGGATTGCAAATTGTCCCAGGTATAGCGGAAAATGGATGTGAGGGGGGGGATGGGGGGACTGTTGTCTGCTTTTATTCAGTTTTTCACTTTATTGAGACAGCTGCTGTGGAGTCGCAGTCGCAGAGCAGTCTGTCCGTGTGTCTTTCCTGTCAGTCAGTCAGTCAATTTACTTGGCTTGGGCTTGAGATTTTCCTGATTTCGCACTAGACGGGAAGGGTTTGGGGGAAGTGCTTGGAATTCCGTAATAGATTTCTGCCACCGAATGCGGCAAGCACCAGGCAAACAATCGAGCAAATAGATAAACAAACACTTGCGACAAAATTCCATGCATGTCAATTACGCAAATGAGAAATTGTGCAAAAGCAATTTCGAACTGAATTCATGTCTGGAATGAAACGATTGTCGCACCAGATTGCTTGTGCTATTTTGATTTTGATTTGGAGGCATCTATATAGTAGATGGAAGCAAAGCATCCCCCTTGGCCCATACCACGCCCAGAACTTAGGCTCCGACCAATGGCAGCAAGGCGCTTAAGCGCCAGTTTCGTGCCTTAGTAGTTCGTTTCCTTTCGTTAGTTTTACTCCACCCCCAATCGCGGCTGGGCAAAAAAGGAGTAAAGAAAATTAAGCAAAAGAAAACAGAAAGCCAAGAAAGGCGGTCTGTCGGGACAGACCAATGTTTCCAATTTTCACTGATTCTAATTATATATTTTCCAGAGCTACCAAGACTCTTATGAAACTACTGCTAAATGAGTGTTTGGAAATACCATCCTCACAAACCACAACAATTATTGCTTTTATATTTTATTAAATATTATTATATAAAGATATGGTTTATACTATATATTCTCTTCTATTTCGTCTGTCTGTCCGTCTGTATAATGGAGACTAGAAGAGCTGCAGAACCCAAATTCTGTTGTATATTCTAGCCATATCCGTTTGTCCATCTTTAAATATTTTAGGCAGTCTGGTTCATCTGCCTGTCCATTCGTTTGTTTGTGTCGAAGATATGTATTGTACATCGTTTAGTTTGCGTGTTTGCTTTGGTGCTTCGTTCTTCCATGCTATAAAAGCTATAGCTACAACAAGTTGTAAGAATACTTAAGTGATGCCAACGATAAAAAGGTTTTTTTAAGATTTTCACCCACGCAAAGCGAGAAAACATTGCATTTATAATTTATATAAATTCACATTTATATTTTATGTGAGAAAATTCAGTTTTTCGCTCAATGTCCAGACTTGAATGTCACGTTTGAATTGCAATTCGAAGTGCTGGCGGGATTACACCGGTGTTGATCGAAATGCAACCTTGCAATTACAACTCAAATGTCCATACACAGCTCACTAAACAGTGTAACCGTAGAGCATGCACATATGGTCACACTGGCACCGAACAAAATATAGGATACTTTTCGATTCTGAGTACTTAGCTTTAAACCTAATTTCTTAAACAATACAATAATAAGAGTCTTTAAAGTTAGCTAGTCGTTTAGAAAAGTGATTTGTCAATCATATAAAATTATGTTTTCAGTGCTAAGGGTCCTAGCTAACTGGTAATATTTAACGGAATATCAAAATCGAAGAATATGATTGAACATGAGTACAAATAATTTGCCAGTATATTTACAGTATATTTTGTAATTCGTTACGTATATTTCCGTATATTTCTGAGGGTCAGATCGTATATTTCAGCAATAAATCCGCGGTCACACTGAGTATAAGGCCGGCTGTATTTACATTTATTTAACTGGAAATATTAGCGCGATTTTAGCGAGTTCCAATTGCATAAAAGATACTCGTCTTTAGTCCACAGGTATTTGTGTTTCCATGAAGCTACTAAAGCCCCCATGGGTCCATCACGATGGTAAGTGAGGGAGTAAGGAGGTGCGCCATTAAGACGAGACTGCAGCATCAAGTCCTTTTCTTTTCTTTTCTTTTCTTTTTCTTGTGTGTTGCAGAAAAGCAAATATTCTCGGTGGACATCCATCAGGACTGTACAAAGTTCGCGACCGGCGGGCGGGGCAACGATTGCGGTCGTGTGGTTATCTGGAATCTCCAGCCAGTGCTCAGCGAGAAGGATGAGCTCGATGAGACAATACCGAAGATGCTGTGCCAGATGGACCAGCACCTGGCGTGCGTCAACTGTGTGCGATGGTCACAGAACGGGGTGTTCCTGGCCTCTGGCTCCGACGATAAGCTAATCATGATCTGGCGCAAAACGACCGGATCCAGCGGTGTCTTCGGCACTGGGGGCATGCAGAAGAACCACGAGTCGTGGAAGTGCTTCCACACGCTGCGCGGCCATGCTGGCGATGTCCTGGACCTGGCCTGGTCCCCCAATGACATCTATTTGGCCAGCTGCAGCATCGACAACACCGTCATCATCTGGGATGCCCAGGCCTTCCCGTCGATGGTGACCACGCTAAAGGGGCACACGGGTCTGGTCAAGGGTGTGTCTTGGGATCCAGTTGGAAGGTTTCTCGCCTCACAGTCCGACGATCACAGCATCAAAATGTGGAACACCATGGACTGGACGCTCTCGGAGACCATCACTGAGCCGTTCGAGGAGTGCGGCGGCACGACGCATATTCTGCGTCTCTCCTGGTCGCCGGATGGCCAATATCTGGTGTCGGCCCATGCCATGAACGGCGGCGTACCCACCGCACAGATCATCGAGCGCGAGGGCTGGCGGTGTGACAAGGATTTCGTGGGACATCGCAAGGCCGTTACCTGTGTGCGCTTCCACAACTCTGTGCTGATCCGCCCGATGTCCGAGGGCCTCAAGCAGCGGCAGTACTGCTGTCTGGCCGTCGGCTCCAGGGATCGTTCCCTCTCCGTCTGGATGACTGCTCTGCAGCGGCCGTTGGTTCTCATCCACGAACTGTTCGAGGACAGCATCCTGGACCTGTCCTGGGGACCCGACCAGTGTCTGCTGATGGCCTGCAGCGGCGACGGTACGGTGGCATGCCTGCAGTTTACCGAAGAAGAGCTTGGCCAACGGCTCTCCTCGGAAAAGATGGATGCCCTGTTCATGAAGCGGTATGGGGAAATGTATGGCGCCGGTCTGGGCTTCGGCAACAAGACGATTGTGGAGCAGTCCGATCAGAGCTGCAACTACCAGTCCGAGTCGTCGGCCATGCAAACGGCGCCGCTGCACTTCCCCCTGCCGAATGCCGCCCTGGAGCGACGAACGGCCTCCACCGCCCAGCGACCCATCAGCAAACAGACCGAGACACGGACAAAGGATGGCAAACGCAGGATTACGCCCATGTTCATACCGCTAAACGAGGAGGAACGGGCACCAGCAATCGCCTCCAGCAGTGGAGCGCCCACAGCTCTGGCAGCGGCAGCAATAGCAGCGGCAGCGATAGAGGGGCAGCATGCCACTACGCCCACGGAGTGCGCCGTCACGCCACGAATGCCCGAGCCACTGGTGTCGGCGGGACGCAAGACGACGCCGTCGCATCGCCGCCAATCGATGCCCTTCGATCCCAGCCAGCAGGCGGACTTTCCACGCTCGCCCAAGACTCCGGACGAGCATCAGGGAACAACGATGGGTCCCAAACTCAATATCACGGCCACGGCCAAGAGTGAGTTCGTGAAGACGGCCCTCGACTATAGGCTGCTCGTGCAGAACGGTCACCTGAAGACGAGTCACGGAATGCTGGCCAAGGTAACGGCCAGCATCGATGGGGAGTTCCTTTGGGAGTTCTATGTGGGTTCGCCCGTGGTGAATGTGAATCTCTGCGCCAAGTATTGCATGCTCTGCTCCCTGGACGGCAGCATGCGTCTGATATCGATGGAAACGGGCTGCCACGTCTTCCCAGCCATTGCCCTCTCCAGCTCCGCTGTACACTGCGCCTTTGTGAGTATTATAGAGTGACGATCCGCCGCTCCATCCGTGGCGAAAGCTAACCCTCTACCATTCCGACAGAGTCCCGACAACAGTCTGGTGGGAGTGCTCACCGAATGCGGCCTGTTGCGCATCTGGAATATTGCGGGGGCGACCATTAGCTTGGCCGCCGGCTGCAAGGAGCTGCTCATCAAGCACGGAGCGGTCGTCCAGTTCTCGGTGACGGACCAGGGCATGCCACTGATTGGCTTCCCCAATGGCAACTCGTACTCGTACTCGACCAGCCTCGAGTCGTGGCTGGTGCTGGCCACCAAGGACGCGATCATGTACCATGGCATCCGGGGCACTCTGCCCCGGGACGAGGATCTCGTGGCGCGCAAATTTCCGCTGCTCAGCATGCAGGCCAGCAGCCAGAATTACTTTGTTCTCGGCAGCGGCATGGAACTGTAAGTCAGCCTCCACCCAATTCACACTCCATTTGCAAATTTCTCTCTGCTCGTCTTTCAGGAGAAAACTGGAGAGCTGGCAGCAGACGGCGAAGATCCTGTTCATCGACAATCAAATCAAATTGTGCGAGGCTCTGCAATCGACGGATGAGCTGAAGCACTGGCACACGATGCAGGCCCTCCAGCTGTCCGCCTATGGATCGGAGAAGCGCCTGCGCACGTTCCTCGACGAGCTGCTCTCGAATTCGGATACGGGCATAGCGACGGTATGGTCCACCCTTACCCACAGCCACAACCCTTCTTACCTTCCCTCTCGCTCTAGTTCGCGTCGAGGCATGAGCTGGCGCAGTGCGTGCTGGACACGTTGAAGTCGCACGGTCAGTGGAGGCGCTTGCATGCCGAATACACGGAGCTCCTCAAGTTCTGTCGGAATCAGCGCATTGAGGATATCTTTGCCACGCCCGCACCGCCGCAGCCGCGATCGGCATCACCTAGCCCGCCGCATCCGCCGCAAACGGTGTCGCCCAGTCCGCCACGAGCGCCGCAAACGGTGTCTCCCAGTCCGCCACGAGCGCCCCAAACGGTCTCACCCAGTCCGCCACGACTGCCCCAAACGGTGTCCCCCAGTCCGCCACGAGCGCCCCAAGCAGTGTCTCCCAGTCCGCCACGTCTGCCCCGAACAGTGTCACCCAGTCCGCCACGTCTGCCCCGAACGGTGTCACCCGGCACCCCACAATCGGGAATAGTTTCACTGGGTCAAGTCACGACCAGTCCCCCACAGCAGCAGAGTGTGTCACTCAGTCCGCCACAGGGCCAGAATGCATCCCCAAGTCCTGGAACAGTGTCGCCCGGGACGTCGCCTGGTCAGGTGCTGGCGCAGACTCTAACAACCAGTCCGCCGCAGACGCATTTTGTGTCATCCAGTCCGTCGCAGTCCGGAACAGTGTCGCCCGACACCCCACAATCGGGAACAGAGTCGCCACAGTCCCCCAGTCTGATATATCCCTAAACCTTGAGGCACAGCCTGGCAACAGCAGCAGCACGAAAACGTGATCATCCCCAACGACGAGTCATCAGCATCATCTCCATTATAACCAAACGGAAGACCCCCGTAAGACAGCAAACAGCAGGAGTAGCTGCGGCACTAGCTGCGCTGCTACTTCCATCGAAAGAAAGATGAAATCCTTATAGATTTAGAGCAGGAGGAGCGGTTTTTAAGCGTATTTCCAATTGTACAGTCGTCCAGTCTAGATAGATAGCATTACAATTAGTCATATACATATGTATGTTTTTAACAATATTAAAATTTTTAAATTTGCAACCAATAAACAAAACAACCAATAAGGAAACATCCTGATAGATTTGTACTCTAGTATATATTATTTGTTTGCTAAAATGAATTAATCAATCGATTACGTTTCGCGTAACAGTTTACATATTAAGTGGAAACAATTATTGGCCATTTGTAAACGCACCATCAAATGCCAATATCTATTATATATCTATATATATGTATATATCCTCCAATTGTGAGAAGATTTCATAAAGAAGAGATAGAAATAATCCCCCCCCCCGTGCAGATCGTATCTACCCATCGATATACATAGTTATATATGTTTATGCTATATGCACGATATTTATAAATTTGGATTGGTTTCTAAGATTTAACTACAATTTGTTTGATTGCTTGTCTTTTCCGTTTCATTCGATAATACATTCGAACAAATATTAAGGCAGCTGCTATTTGTATATTGGTGCGATATTATATCCTGAATCCCCCGCATCCGCTTCCGCTTCCCCTCTAGTTCTCAAATCAGACAGACATATGACGGACATGGCTAAATCGCTTTGGCTATTTATGTTGATTAGTTTTTGGATAATTGGATATAAGATCTATCAAATAGAATGTGCAGCAAGTGCTTCCCAGAGAACGATCTGAAATCAGTACAACAAATTCTACGGCTATTTCTCTCTCACTCTCTCTGTCACTATCTCTATCTCTGCAAGGGCTGTAAAAACCTCATCATGAGCATCAACTCTTCCCAATTCGGATCATAATTAGAATGAGATTAATTGGAATCCCATGTATCACTCTTTCCAGAGCTTTGATTGTCGATCATCCGACGACAGCCGCTGTTACCGCGACCACCGTGGCCTCTGGCTATTGTGCATTGTAGTGCGGTCCTGGCGTTGGCACCGACTTCAGTGGCGAATCAAAGTCCGCTGGCGGTGCCTCCACCACCGGTGTCTCTGGCGTGCCCGCAATTCGATCCGTCAGCGTTTCGTACAGCTTATGCACATGCTCATTGTGGGCCGTCGTCGGCTGCATGGCCTTCATCAGTGTGCCCAAACGGCAGGGGGGCAGTTTGTTGTGGACATACCACAGCAGCTTCAGCATGTGGCGCGAGGTGACATTCTCGCGCGTGAGACCCGCAAAGATGAACTCATCGAAGAGGGTGGTGCAAAAGTCCTCGGTGGCGAACTCGTCGCTCATCGGAATGAGCAGAGCAATCTACAAAAACGAATGAACGATGAATGTCAGGTTAGATGAGGTGCATTATTGTGCTCACCAGCGAGTGAAGGAAGGGATCCTCGTAGGCGCGATGATCCTTGCAGGCGGAGAGTATGGCCAGGACGCGCAGCACGCCCACACGATCCTTGAGGCGGGCCGTGTGCAGGGTGTAGTACATGGCCAGAATGCTGGATACGGCACTCTCCTGAATGTACGCCTCAACGGCATCGGGCGCCGGCCCCGAATGCTCGATAATGGTCAATGCCGACTCGCGCTCATCCGGCGGCAGTTTCCCGTGCAGGCTGCGGCACTGGTCGTCCACCATGAGCGACATGAGGGCGGGCAGAAACTTGGTGACCACCTGGCAGTCCAGCTTCGGCTCCTTAAAGTCCTGCGAGTCGATCATCACCCAGGCACTGAGCCCCAGGGCCAGCATCCGCAGCAAGAGTATCAGAATTTGATTGTCCCGCGGCATGCCTTCGTTGTTGATCAGATGGTGCAGGATCTTGATGGCCGAGGTGGCCAGAAAGTTGATCGCATAGGGATCGCAGAGGGTCATCGATAGGTCACCCAGCACCTGCTCCTGGCCGCGCTTGATGTTGTCGAGGAATCCCTGCAGCTCGCGCGACCTTTTGATGTCCACATTCTTCTCACGGATGCAGGCGTCCAGGCACCACGTGAACTTGTGACAGGGATCAATCGAGATGATCTCCTGCACCTCCAGGTCGTGCAGGGCCATCAGCAGTTCGGCGCGCAGTGTGCAGTAGTGGACATTGCGGGTGCGCAGGAACAGCGTGCGAAGGAACTGCAGCACCATGTCGTACAGCTTCACGCTGGTTCCGATCATGTTGGCCAGCTTCTGCACCACCTCGCCCTGCCTGCGCACCTTGGGCGTGGGATGGAAGAACAAGTTATTGAGGTTCGTGTGGTCGAACAGGATGTGCTCCTTCTCCCTGATGTACTGCGAGAGCAGGGGCGATACCTCGTCGCCAAACAGCGACTGATTGTCCCGCCAGATCTGGCGCTTCACCTCCGTGTCCGTGTCGGCGTACAGTTCCCGATCGCGCACCAGAATCTTTAGGTACTTATCATCGATGTGCTGGGTGTTCCTTAAGATGGCCATCACCACCGGACGGAGCGACTTGACCCGCACGACGGGGAAACTCTTCACCAGTAGCTCCTTCAGCTTCTTGTCCCGCTCCCGGGGCTCCTTTTGGCCCAGCTCGTTGATGTGGGCAATCAGTTTGTCGCGCAGCTCTTCCATAAGGGACGTGTGGAAATCCAGACGCCGCACTCCATGGAGATCGAGCAGCGGTAGCATGGGGCGTAACGACGGCAACAGCACCCCATTCTCCAGCTGTAATAAAGTGAGACAGGTGCATATCAGCAATTTTTCGCGCCCATTTTGCAACGTAAACAAACCTGAAAACTCTCAATTGCCTTCAGCGGGTCCGTGCAGGAGGTGAGGGCCTCGCGCAAATACGCCTGACCCGGTATATTAACGTCCTCGAGTCCCGTGCCATTATTTTTAGCGGGCGTGCTCATTCTAACAAATTGAACACCTTTTTATGCGGCAAATTTAATATTCGGTTTTTTTTTTTTTTTTAGAGACAAACAATTGAAAGTGTTGCATTGGGGTGTGTTATCGGTAGCCGGTCAGCGTTTTTTGGGAAAACGATTGCTATCGATGAGTATCGGCTGCGTAGTGAGTTGAATTATTAATACATTTTATTAATTTACAAATTAAGTTTTATTAATAAATTGCTGCTGAATAACATAAAAATATTCGGGGAAATGGTAGGCAAGTGATTAATAATAATTTAGATTAGTACTGAATTCGATGTGGCATTCGATTGGCAACAACTATCGTGGAGAGTACCAGCTATGCAAATTTGTTCCATCCCTAGCGTACCGTCGCTGTCCTAAAGTCAATTGCCAATTTAATTCGGAATGAAATTAGAAAAGTGATTGCTTGCAAATGGAATAATGTTTTTTGGTTGGCATGTCTGCAAAGCATCAGATTGTCATGGAGTTTCTGCAAAGAACAAAGATTTCGCTTATCTCCAGGCGGTGACCGTGGAGGTAAAAATATCCGCGATAAGTAACAGGTACGCGAATGCTAATAAAGTCCATCACTAGGCTGTATTAGCCTGAAGAGAGGTAAAAAAGCATCAAGTGCAGTCAATTTGGAGTTTAGATAATCCACGTATTATGTGCCCCAGCATCAGCTTCCGCAGCTGGCGACATAGCTAGACGAGTGCTCCGTTTACTTCTGGCTACACTACGATTACGTCGTAGTCGTGTTCCGTGTGGCAAGCGCGCACCTACGCGCCATTTGTGTGTGCGTCAGTGTTGGTGTTGGTGTGCGACCTCGCCAATAAGCAGACCAGCAGAACCAACAAAAGTCTGGAACCGCACCGCATTCCGTGGAAAACAATAACATTGCTGGCAGGTTCTGAAAAGCAAACAAACGATTGCGGGGAAAATTGAATGTGACTACTGGAGCGGGTGGAGCACAAGAAGTCGACCACACAAAAACAACATGTCGTCCACATCAGAGCGGAAACGATACCACAAGGACAATGCGCCCACCGACGACATTCTGACGCTAATCAATCTGGTGCGCCAGAATCCGGCCCTCTACAACTACAAACTCCAGCCGAATCAGAGGCGACGGTCGGACATCTTGAGCGGATGGCAGGAGGTGGCCCAAAAGATTGGTCGTGAGTACAAACAGTTCTTTATTTCGTGTGTGTCTGTTCCATACATTTGTAGTTATTTAATTGTTCTTGGTTGTTCTTGGCAGATAAATACACGGTGCAGGAGGTGAGACGAAAGTGGAAGAACCTTAGGGATACGTACCATCAGTATCGGCTGCGCACACCCAAGTGCATAGAGGGGCGTCTCTCCAAGTGGCGGTATGCCAAGGAGTTGGATTTTCTGTCGACCGTCTACCAGCCGAAGCTGAAGTCGCATCGCACCCAAAATAACTATGAGGCGAGCAGTGCCACAAGCACAACGCTGCCGATTGGTTCCATGCTGCATCTGAAGGACCAGGGCGACGACGACGATGATGGGGACGATGACGGTCAGTCGGATACGGCAATGTCGGCGCATCATGATGCCCAGATCACATTGGTCGGCGATGAGGCCGAAACATTCATACTGACAGCCTATGAGGAGGGTGTCTCGGACGACACAGTGTCCCAGCACCATGAGCACCATCATCACCAGCATCATCATCACCAGCAGCAGCATCATCATCATCACCATCACCACCAGTCGCAGCACGATGGAAGCATCTCCAGCATTGAACTGTCCCAGATCGCACACGATGACGATGTGGTCGACGATGTGGACGACGACGATGATGTCGTGGATCACGATGGCCATGTGGTGGACATTGTCAAGCACGAGATGGACGAAGATGGGGCTACCGGCACCGAGGTAGACTACGAGGAGGTCTGTCTGTACGAGGAGGCCAGCGGTGCCCATGTCGATTGCGAGATGGGCGTCAGCGACGGCGTGGACGGCAGCAACGATGTGACCCACAGCAAGAGCTTCCACTACATCGATGCCCATGACTTTTGCATATCGGATATTGAGCCGCAACCGCATCAGCAATCGGTCTCTGTTGCTGTCCGCTCCCACCATCATCATCAGTATACAGGCAGCTGTGTGAATGGGCCGCCCACCAACAGTGTCCTCGGCGGCGGCACCGTTGTGTCCGACGGCAAGCTCAAGAATCTCACGCTGGTCACCACCACAGCAGCAGCAGCAGCGGCAGTCGGCCCCAGCCGGCACGATCAGAGCATTTCCACACAGCAAATCTCGTTGGTGGATGTCACAGAGGCAACCAGCACGAGCGTGACCATTTCCAGCACACCGGCTGTGTCGCTGAATGCCGCAGCGGTCACCACCTCGCCGGCAGCGTCATCGGCGCTGTGCAACACCACATCCTTTACCACGCCCACAGCCACCATTCTTCAGTTGCCGCCGCTCACGTGCGGTGGACCCGGCCTTGGTGGCGGCGGCGGTGGCGGCAACGGTGGGGGGAATTCAAATGGAAGTGGACCCTGCCCACCTTTGGCCATCAGTGCGGCCAGCAGCAGTACTCTGATCAAGGAGGAGGATCAGCATGGCAATGCCTATCATGTGGCCCAGGCGCTGGCCAAGCGAGACGAGCTGGATCTGTTCTTTGATTTCCTTAAGAAGAAGATGCAGTGCTTCACCAAGAGCCAGGTGACGCACATACAGATGGAGTTCTTGAATTGCGTGGGCCGTCAGGAGGCGGCCGAGCAGGATAGCAAAGACTAAGCAACCAGCACAGATAGATGACAACAACCGAAACCCCACAACCCCACCACCCCATCCCCTCCTCTTGCTAATAGTTGTACTCCAGTAGTAGTTGCTTAGTTTTAATCACTGTGTATAGGCTTAGAATCGTACCGTTTACCAGTTTGCAATTTTCTTTTGCCAAAAATCCTGTGGATCTCCACAGGGTTCTTCTATCTAGTTTTTTCTTCATTTTAGCTTTAGGCGAAATCCCACAAACACACACACACACATACACATACAAAAAACATACATACTCTATGTACCCCACATATACCATATATATATATATATACACATATATATAACAAGAAGCGTTATATACATATAACCCAATTGTAATTTGAATGTAATTGTAAAATAAACCGATTTGATTCTCGATTCTAGAGTGATAGCATTTACTGTCCAAAGAAGTGGGAAACAAACTTAAACGCAAACACTTAGCCTACGGATTAGCTATAGAGTATAGGCTTTAGGCTTCTGGTTGTGCCACAAAAAGACAGAGAGTGGGTGGCGGCGGCGGGCGGCCGCTGCAGTTAATAAATATACAAAAGCGCGAGCGGAGCGGAGCGGTAAGAAGAAAACAAGTCTGTAAGGAAGGAAGGGAGGGAGGGGATCACGCTGCCGGCGCTTTGTCCCCAGTACCATCTCTGAGCCGGGCTATGTGCTCCGTGTTGAAGTAGATGACAGTGATTGTGATATCGTCGCGATACAGACGGACCACATCCTTGGGCAGCGACAGGTAATACGAGATCTTCGAGTGCTCAATCCCATAATCGGTGGCACCCAGTGCATTCCGGATCAGATGTGTGGCAGCATTCTGATCGATCGGTTTACGCGTGAGACCAGCTCTACAAAAGGACGATTCAAAAGGATTTCGTTGGAATAACAAATGGAGTAGGGGAGCAACCGGGACTCACTTGCGTTCGGCCAGCTGATCGGAGATTTGCTGGAGCGTGACATTGCCCTCGGGCAGGCGCATTGGCTCCAGTATCTTCTTCGAGTTGATGTGCTCTCCCACGAGGCTGACTACCTCGCTGGGCGAGAGAAAGTCCCACAGGCCATCGCTGGCTATGACTAGAAACTTATCGTTGACGCTCAGCTCGTGCTGTTGGACATCGGGCCGGGCGGTCAGGTACGGCGGCGTATAATAGTTGGGTGCCATCGCCTGCTCACCGATCAGGGGCACCACCTTCTTCTGCATAATGTCCAGGGACCATTTGTAGCGATAGTCGCCAAAGGCGCGCAGCGGGGCTAGCTGGCTGAGCAGCCGGCCATTTCGTATGGCCGTATCGTGCTCCTCCTTGGGATGCTCGTCGAGAATGCGCTTCACCTCGGCCATGTTGTCTGCATTGTGTTCGATGTTGAGTTTCTTTGGTTGCCATTGATTCGTCTGGGGATCGAGGACGCCCAGAACGGCGCCACAGTCCCCCGTGCTGGCCACATGCAGTTGCAGTCCCTCCAAATGGACCAGACACGCCACAGCACCTAAAAAAAAACCAAAAATTCAGCAATAAATATTTCCGGCTCAAACTTTAGCTCAAACGGCTGGAGACAGGAGACTTACCCGACAGCGCCACACCCATGGTGCGCACATCGATGGTGGCCAGCGCCTCGTGGGACAGTGCCTCGTCCAGTTGCAGAAAGGCGTGCACCAGTTCGCTGCCCACGTCCCGCTGCGGGGTCTGGGCCAGTTCTTTGATGTACTTCTGGAAGCTGTGCTCATAGATGGGCTTGATCTCGCTGACAAAGTCCACGTTGTCGTTGTGACACTTGAGGAACGACTGGCTGTTGCAGTTCTGCTTTATTTGCTCCTGCAGCACCTGGCGGGGCAGCGTGGCCGCAGAGACATAGCGCAGGAGACGCTTGGACACCACCTGGCCGCAGGCGGCGCCGCCATGGCCATCGAATATGCCGCAAATGAAGCCATTTCTGTGCAGCAGACTTGCCTCGGTGCGGGAATCCTCGCAGGGGGAATTGGAGCCCAACTGGTTCGTCTCGTAGCTGCGCACAACCCCATCCACTGGGAAGTTGTACACAAATTCGTTCTCCCGCAGCTGCAGATTCACCTGCACCCACACATACAGAGAGAGAGAGAGAGAGAGAGAGGAGAAATTTTAGCACATGGACATGGACAGGCTTACATCGCCAACCCACTTACATCGTAGGGACTCAGCTGAGGCAGGGACGGCAGGAGGCGCAGAGCGTTGAGGCTGAACTCTCGCACATTGTTGCGCACACAGGTAGCGGCGTCGTTTAGCACAAACTTAAACATCTATGTTGGCTGAGTGTCGGCACATATAGCTGTATATATATGCTTATATATATATGCTGCCGCTGCAGCTATAATTAACGGTAAACGGTAATAATATTCGGTAACCTTGCGCAGCGCACACACGTTGAGTGTGTGTGTTGTTGAGACGGAGACGGAGAAGGTGACGGCGGATACGGAGTACAATCCGTAACCGGCAGTACGCTTTCTGGCTTAATTGCTAGCTATCTTTGGGCGCCTCTTGCCTACTGTCTGTGTGCGTTTTTGTTTCGTTACTGCTGCCGTTCCTTCGATATCGGACTTGTACATTTGTGTTACGGCAACCGAGCAATTTGGACAAAAAACAAACGTAAAATTAATATAAATCGTACAACTGTCAGTGTGACAGTTGGCAGGGGCTACCATACCAGCTGACCAATGGCGCTTAACAGCACAGCACCGCTCGTTTTTTAACAGTACATTTTAAAATCGTAAGAATTTCTGTTTTAATCAATCATTAAATATAATGTTCTTGGAAATACAAACAATAAAAAACTGAAAGTCAAGAAGATAGCTACATAAGATATGTTTAAAATTTAAACTTTAAATTAACAATTGCTTGGGTTTGGGTTGTTGAATTGCGCTTAACAGCACATTTATAGCGGCTGCTGCCCACACTCTGGCAGCCCTTGGCTTTATCACACACTCACACAATCACACTTTTTGTTAGAAAAAACAAAACAAAGTCGGGGCAGCTGAATATTTTGTAGTATATTTATAATTGGCTATTAACCGGAGCATCGAAACGTTAATTAGTTATAAATACAACAAGTGTGCACCAGTAGCCGTGCAGTAATATAGTTCCACGACAAAACAAAGAGCATGGGCTGGCCCCAAAACTGACAGAACAACAAAAGAACAAGGACGACAAGATAATTTGCGTCTTAGCCGAAGATTAGAAACACCAAGGGGCCGTTGCACTAGTCAATATGGTCGAGCCCATTTTCGAGTATCAATTCCGCCTGATACTCATTGGCGACAGCACAGTGGGCAAGAGCTCGCTGCTTAAATTCTTTACAGATGGAAAATTTGCCGAGGTTCGTATTCCTACATATGCATGTCCCAATCCCCTTGTCACCTCCCTGTGTGCGTTGTGTATGTGCGTATGTGTGTCAAGTGCGATCGTTTAACAGATGCATTTAATACGTTTTCTTACATAATTCAATGATTATTTCACACAAGAAAAAAGACAAAGGCTGGTTCTCAGGCTCAGATGCTGCCTCATGCGTGTGGGTGGGTGAGTGTATATATATGTGTGTGTGTGAGAGCTCGCCTGATAATGAAAGGCAACAACAAACGCTCTACAGGACCAGGGGTGCCATACCATGCACAATCGGTTACCCGCGCAATTTAAAAATGTTGCCTAATAGTGTTTTTTCTTTTTCCTCTGCAGCTCTCGGATCCGACAGTGGGCGTGGACTTCTTTGCTCGCCTCATCGAGATGAAGGATGGGACACAAATCAAGCTACAGCTGTGGGACACAGCCGGCCAGGAGCGTTTCCGCTCCATCACAAAATCCTACTATCGCAATTCAGTCGGCGTTCTGCTTATCTATGATATCTCGAATCACGCCAGCTTCGAGCATATACCCCTGTGGATGATGGAGGCGCAGCGCCACATCGAGCCGCACCGACCCGTCTTCGCGCTGGTTGGCTGCAAGCTGGACCTCATCAATGCGGGCGGCTGCCGCGAAGTGTCCACAGAGGAGGCGCAGACGTTTGCCAAACAGCATGGCCTGCATTTCGTTGAGACTTCCGCGCGCACCGGGGCCAATGTGGAGGAGGCCTTCCGCATGGTCACCCAGGAGGTGTACGCCCGCATCCGCTCCGGCGAGTACAAGGCGGAGGATGGCTGGGACGGCATCAAGGCCGGCTTCGCGACGCCCAACAGTCTCGACTTCAATCTCGTTGTGGCCGAGCCGGAAAAGTCCTCCTGTTGTTGATTCGTTGTTTTGGGTCCGTTATGATTGTTTTGTTTGTCCACCCAGCGATATAGGTTTTTTTTTTGAGTTTCTATAGTTTTTTTTCAATTGTAAATTTTTTTTTTTTCCAATTCTTCTGTCCATCCTCGAAAACCATATGCACTCTTAAAACAATCTAATTTAGCTGAAAAACCAAATCACTAATTTGTTAAATTAATCCAAAACTATTTTTAGTTTCGTTTTTAAGTAAACCACATAATTGGGTTGTTCTTTGGTGACCCCGATCCCGATCCCGACCTTGACCCCGATCCCGACCCCCAGGGACTAGTAGAACTATTTTTTGAGCCCTTAAATACATTAATATTGGATCCAAGTAATTCGGAATTCAGTAATTCTGTTCAGCTTTACACATACGTAGCAGAGTTTCTGGGCTCCAAAAATTCATACCAGACATAGGCTCTATATACCATACACGAAATACGAAAGAAAAGCTATGCATAATATACTTGAACATGAAATATAAACGTTTTTATTAATATTCTATTTGCCTGGTTTACTCCTTTCGACTCTGGATAAAATATCATAATGGCTGTGGGAATAACATAGGAAAACAATCGAATATATCTATGGTATTTCATTGCATCTTGAAATGTTGTATGGCAAATTGTACATAAACCTCGAATAGTGTTTTCGATGGAAGAGAATTTGCAACATTACAAGGATCTTGTGGATTCAGGGATAAAATGTCAGCATTGAATTGTAGTTGGAGTTGTTTTTGGAGATACAGCAGGGTCTCCATTCCGAGGAGGGGAGGATAAGCTGGTTGTTCTCGCTGCTGGGATTGTGATCTTCTGTTGTTCTGGGCCAGTTGATAGGTGTTTAGGATACCTGCCTTCTACTGGTACTGCTGGCAGTTCTGGGAGCCACCAACGCCTACGGCGGGTCGTTGATCTGCGTCTGCTTGTTCACGGCAGCGTGAGGTTACGCCTGTTCCTCTCGTTGGTGGAGTGTTTCTTGGTGTTCCCGTAGTGGTTCACCTGGCCGGCGGCGCGGGTTTTGAAAGCGTTCTTAGTTTTTCGCTGAGCAGGTGAAAACAGGGATGACATTCGATTTTCGACGATGATATATCGCGAAAAATTGGTTTCATATATTATCGATATATTATATACATTTTTATCATCACTAACTTTCTGGCATATCGCGCGTGTTGCTTAAAAATATTGTTAACAATTTTTTTGCATTAAAATAAAAATTTATAAAATGGGCAACGTGCTAGCGGCATCCTCAGGCAAAAGCAACAGTGTGGCTGCCGGTCTGAGTCTCCCCGAGCCGGTGGTTGCACCCACACAAACAGCGGTAACGAGCGCCGCCACTGACACTACCGGGAAGGATAATTCGCTGGAGAATCCCGGAACCGTAGAGGAACTGCACAAAAAATGCAAAGGTAAACGAAACGCAATCGATCACCACATTATGTGCGCATTTTCATAGACCAAAGTCGAGGCGGTTAGAAAAAACCCTCAGCTGTCTGATGACATAACCTACAACATGTGAGCGGGGGGCCGCAGTGCGTGCGTGTTTGTGTGTGTGTGTGCTGTTGTCTTTGATTATGCATTATCAGGCCATTGTTCATTCAACTATCCTATTCTCTTCTCTTCTCCTCTCCCCTCTCTCCTCTCCTGTGGTGAACGATCCACTACGGCAGATATACAGGCCGTAACCTTCGAGGGAGCCAAAATCATGCTGAACAAGGGGCTCAGCAATCACTTCCAAGTCTCGCACACCATCAACATGAGCAACACGGTGCCGAGCGGGTACCGCTTCGGGGCGACCTACGTGGGCACCAAGCAGTTTAGCCCCACCGAGGCATTCCCAGTGCTCTTGGGCGACATTGATCCATCTGGCAATCTGAATGCCAATGTCATTCACCAGTTCTCGCCGCGCGTACGATGCAAGTTTGCCTCGCAGGTAAGTCTTCAGAGTAGGTTAATGCACTGGCATTCGCAGCATCAGTCTCTTATGCATTTGGAATGTTACAGGTCCAGGACTCGAAGCTGGTGGCCTCACAGCTGACAACTGATTATCGTGGCGATGACTTCACGGGCTCACTCACCGTGGCCAATCCCAATATTTTCACCAACTCTGGCGTAGTCGTTGGCCAGTATTTGCAGTCAGTTACTCCGGACATTGCCTTGGGCGCCGAGATAGCCTATCAGTATGGGCCAAATGTTCCCGGGCGCCAGATTGCCCTTGTTTCAGGCCTGGGCCGCTACACGAGCGGCAACACGACGTGGTCGGGCACTTTGGGACTGAGTGGATTGCATCTGTGCTTCTACCAGAAGGCCAGTGAACAGCTACAGATCGGTGCCGAGGTGGAGACCAGCCTGCGCATGCAAGAGTCGGTCGCCACTGTTGCCTATCAGATTGATTTGCCCAAGGCTGATTTGGTCTTCCGAGGTGAGTCTTCAAATATATATGATATCCGGCTGGACAGGATCAAATAATAGTTTGATGCGTTTCCTTGCAGGCTCTATTGACACCAACTGGCACATTTCGGGGGTGCTGGAGAAGCGTCTGCAGCCATTGCCATTCACGCTCTTACTGAGCGGCCGCATGAACCATGTGAAGAACAACTTTAGACTGGGCTGTGGGCTGATGATCGGTTAACCGGTAGCTGAAGCTGCGTTAACAAAATTTTAGCCACAGACCCCGCCTCCCGAACCACATTCACATTCACACATCCAGTCAATTTTAGCACATCATTTGTCCACCCTGCCACCGCCACAGACAATTCTTTTGATTAATTCGAAATGTACCTTTTCGGCGTGTTTGTCTGCAATAATCTGCAATGTATGAAAAGACCGAAAAACAGGAGAACTGGCTCAAGTTTTTTGGGAATTAAGCCGCCGTTGCCGCTGTCGCTGCCGCTGTCATCGTTTGCTTCGTTCTTCTAATAGAGAAAGTTTTCAGTTAGTTATCTAGGAATATTCCACATTTCCACACATTTCAAAGCACACATCCAACAAAGAATTGTCACTGTACATTTTAAGTTGCTTCCTAGAAGATGAAAAAGGAGAAGAAACGTACGCATTTATTTTGAACAACCAAACAAGCAGCAAACCAAGAACAACCACAAGACCACACACAGACACACACATACACACACACAGAGAACATCAGGAGCAACAATAGTTATCAAAATCCTAAATGAAAGAAGTTAATAATAAATGCGTATTAAATGTATGTTACATTGTAAAATTGGTAACGAAACTGCTTTAAGTTTATAATTTATAAATTAACAATTAGTTATAATAACAAAAAAAAACTTTGTTAAACCAACTTTTACCTTTGTGGCGCGCCTAGAAAGAGACAGACGCAGACGCAGAGAAAGAGAAGGAAGAGAGAGACAAAACGTTAGCGCCAAAACGTTGTGAGGGAAAAAAAACCAAACAAACAAAAACAATAATAAAAAAACTCTACAAAAGAAAGTCCATTACTACATTTGTTAAAGATGGGGAGTGATTCAGTTGCAATGTAATACAGCCGCTTCCCAGGCATTCAAATAAAGAGAGATGCAGAGCAGCAACCAGAATGAGCTACCGACAAAAACCAGACGATACAAAACAGAATAGGTTTTAGTCAAAACAAAGAAAATAAACAATTTAAATAAACTTTTTGTGTTGTGGTTTCGAAAACGCGTTCAATAGGCAATGGAACATCAGAATCGGATCGTAACAATATGACTTGGCTTGGAAAATACAATAGATGTCCCATATAATTTATGTTTAAATGGAAAAACGAAAAGAATTACAGCTGGAGCTAAGCGAGTGACCAGCGGCTCAAAGCTGGCAAAGGCTTACTGAGGTTTTCCTGCGAGAGCTATACTGCACGGGAAAAGGAAGCGACAGGATATCCGAAACTCGTATAAAAATGAATCAATCAGAAACAAAAACTGGAGAAAATACCTAGAGGCTGCAGAGCGGAGATCAGTAGCTAGAGCGATGGTCGGATGTTGAAGAAGATCAGTCCGGTGCACGACGAAAATCATGAAAATCAGTAGTCATCGGCACTATCGGATGAAATCCAACACACAAATCATGAGCGATCATTGTACATATGTGCCAGGATATCAAAAGCTTCCAAATTTTCAAAGGTAGAGTTTCTCTTTTGTTTCTAATACAAATTTTCAACACGTTTGAAGCTGGTATGGGGCTATGTGGCTCTTTTTTGTCGAGCTATTTACAAAACTGTATTTGTCCCTGCTTCTCAAACTGTGGCTTTTATCCCAGAGCCTCCACGGCTCTGAATGCATTGACTAAAACTGTAGAAGCTGCTCCGCGTATTGCTGCTCAAACTGTACTGCGTACAGCTACTCTCAAACTGTTATTCAAGAATCAACCTTAATGTGGGCCATTTCGCGTAGCCTTTAAGACTTTTCCCCACAAACTTGACCAACATTTTGGCTCCATTTGCCGTCCATGGAGTCATTGGCAGCACATGTTGTGGACAAAAAGAGCAGCAGCAACAACCACAAAAAGTAAATTGTGTTGCCATATTCTCATTTGCAGGGCAGAAGTCAGGAAAGTGTGGGAACAGGCTATGGGCCATGGAAGGAGGCCAGGTGGATTCCTGAGCGACTATTTGATACCCAGCATGGTATTTAGGATTGGATTCTCCTGCTAAAACGGCGAAACGTTTTGCGATACCATGCCCAATGCTGCCTCAGCAGATCTACCCTGCAGATACCCTGTAAGTAGATATGACAAAAACTCCAACGACAAAATGTATGCAAGCAAACTTTGTTCAATCAGCCAGAGGAGAGCGTGGCTGTTGTTGCAGTCGCTTTGGAAGTGCAGCAGTCGCAATATTGTTTAGATAAGAAAATGTTGCCTGCCCCACACATCGACACACACACACACACACACACATACACATTGGAGCTGTGTGCTTCCTGTTGGCCCCTCTCTGTCTATCAAATGCTTTTTGCTTTTCCACATTTTCTTTTCGGTCTTCGGTCTTTTTTCCTCGCCCTCTCCCTCTCCCGTTTTGAGAGTGCTGTTCCACCAAATGCAATTTGAACTTTGGCAAAAAGCGGCCGCTTTGTCATACACCCCATACGCCCCTCCCCCCTACCCCCTACCCCCTACCCCACCGATGCTTTCCCCCTCCAGGGGCATGCCCTGCCAAACCATTTCAGCGATAAGCAGGACAGCGGAGCTAGGCGAGGCGAGGCGAGGCGACTTTCATACTCGTATTTTGTGAAATTTTCAGCATTTCCTTTGCTTCTTTTCTCCGGACTCTTACGACTCTCACTCTGCATGTGCATGTGTGTGTGTGTGAGTGTGTGTGCATTATGTAACCCGCGAAAGCTGTTTTCCAATTCAATTGGTCCAGCCAGACGGAGCTGCAGTAGCAGGCGCTTCACTCATGGCTAAGACAAAGGAAATCTGTGTCAGAAGAACAAGAAAAACTCATTAACATATAAAGTAGCCGCCACAATCTCGGGGCAGAGTGCTGAAAAATCGGGTAACTAATTAAAGAAATAGAAGAAAAAAACCATTGAAAAAAGGATAGTTTCAAGGGCCGAGTCTTCAGATACCCTTGTAGATTAGTCGCTCCTTTGAGTGCTATACAATTTTAACGGTACAAAATATGTGTCTAAAATCTTGCAAGAAGCAAAAGGGATGGACGAGATTTACCTCCGTTTTTCTTACCATTTTGGTCTAAAACTTTCTAAATTTGAGCGAATAAATTTTCCAATCAACGTTTGATTGGGAATCTGAAGGATTAATATATTCATCCATTCTTGTCTGCTATACTGTATGAAATATATTGGATTCCGACTCTTAGTGCTGATAACTTTTAGAAATAGTGTCTTTCTTTGTTTTATTGTTGATATACCCTCCCGTAAGCGTATCGTAAAAACTGCCAAGTCCTGTTCGAGGGCTGGGGAGTGGTGGCTCATAAAGCAGGGCGCGTCAAGGGCTGCCAGTAGCGGGCAGCTTAAGTGCTTGCCAAACTGTACAAAGCGCAATAAGCATTTCAAATATGTTGCTCCTCCACTGGCTCCTTAGAAAGGGCTTAGAAAGTAATTAGCAGCTCATCGCCCGCCCTCTATAATCCCACGAATTCGTTGCGACACTTAAGCTACAAAATGATTTAATTTTTATAGTATGGAGGGGACACAAAAGTCTGTATCCTCGATCATCTGAAACAGTGCGCAGATAATGTCTGAATGTGCTTAAGCCATATAGATAGATATAGTATAGTACTTGGCTGTAGTCGATATTGTTGCTCTTTGTCTCCCAAAAGAAGTCACTGAAAGCTCTATTGATAGCTCCATCACGGACAGCCAAGGATGCCATATCTCTGGGAGTCCAAATACAAAGAAAATTAGGAAAATTAATGAGCTTTAAGCCGGTGCAAGAAAAAAACAACAACAACAACAGAAAGCAAGTGCATAGCAATTGTGTTTTGCCAGTAACTCAACGTAACTCCAATGCTGCTGCAAGCGAGTGTGGGGTGAGCGGGGGGAGTGTGGGGGGGAGACTGCTGTTGTATGCTCGGCATATTTACGCCAACTTTAGTTATTTGAATTACGTGACTTCAGCAACAGTTCTATGACTGAGACAGGCACACACACCATACAGACCACCCCACCCACTCGTACTCGTACTCGTACTGGCACTCGCACTCGTCCACCCACTTATACACGGGGCACACGGAGAGCTCGAACTTTGTGCAATTTTTTAAGCACACATAGAGCAGCATGCGTATTACTTACTTTACTTCACTGACTATCTACCAGTGCCTTGATTACACATGCACAAGAGGAAAAATGGCAGCTTGGGCAGCCATGGGAGTGCCAGTGCCGGCGCCAGCTAGCGATGGCTACAGGTTCGCACACAAAAAATGATGCTCTATACAGAAATGTGTGAAAAGAGACATTGAAAAGGGGCTTTTCCTTCTGTTCGCTAATTTCCAAATGGAGAGATAATTTTTCTGTTTGCTGGAAAACCTGGAAATGCATACATCGGGTCTTTGGTCTTCATCGGGTCTCAGTGTTCAAATATTTCAGGGTAGCATTATGAGTGGGTGCTTCAGATGCTTGCATTGTAGAAACGGAACAATTTCCGGCTCTATGAAGAAGATATATTCTGATGTGCATCAACAGCCGATTGGATAAAGATTTTATTTAACGTACATATCTATACTGTCAATTTGTGGAACAAAATGTGTGTGAAAGAGGCTATCGCTGCACCGTGTGCACCAAATTGCATGCCGTTTCCAATCTAATTAGGCCCAAAAATGTGTGTTTGAACGCCTATTTCATTTCAGTTGGTCTAGCAGCGATGCGCGCGTGTCTGCTAGTGTAGTATATATCTCTATTATATAACAAAATGTTTTGGGCTGTCGTGAGGGCCCGATATTTTACTCGTATCGCTGCGAGCGAGCGAGGCGAGTGAGCTGGGGGTGATCGCACAAGGCAGCGAGTGTGCAAATATATATTTTTAATTTACATGAAATAATTTTCTCTATATTTGGAACAAATCACAGAAATATAGAAAATCTTGCAGAACTTTGGTTCGGGAAAAGGGTATCAAAGGATACCCGGAACTGCTGTGTGTGTACCTTTCTTTTTGTTTATGCTTGCTCTTGCGTTGTTGTTGCTGTTGCTATTTTTGGCTTTGAGTTTTTAGCCTTAAGCCAAATAAGTGTTTTAGCCGTCATGCAAGAGATAGAAGAAGGACACAGGCAGTGGGGCAGCGGCAGCGGCAGCGGCAGGGTCTGTGCCTTGGGGTGGAGTGCAGGGCGTTGTGGAGGGAAGGACATGGACTTTGGCGTCGACGTAAACGTTGTTGCAGCAGCCGGAAGTTGCCACGACAGCTGCAGGAAACTCTAACTCACTTACACAAACAGCCAAAGCGTACACCTACACCTCATGTGTGTGTGTGTGTGTGCGTGTGTGTGTGTGTCTGGCCACGTTTGTGTCTGTGAATTGTTGAAAGTTAGCAATAGATTTTTAACGGAAGTTGCACATGTGCGCACGTGTTCTTCCCAAAAATGTTCTTCCCCACACAATTCATTCGTCTTCTTCTTCGTCGTCGTCGTTGTCTTCTGGCTACTGCCACAGGCCGCCCCCTCTCAGCTCCCACAACCCCACCCACTGAACTGAAATTTTCGGCTTAACTCTTGGCACGTTGTAATTAAGGCTTTCATGTGTGTGTGTGTGTGTGTGTGCGTGTGTGTGGAGGGGGGGCGTGGCACATCATCATCATTCAAGCGCAGCTAGATTAGACCAAGCGATTATTGCCTGCCTGGTGCTTCTTCCTGGCCATCATGCCCCCCCACCATCATCTGCAGCCCCCTGTAGACTCCGGAGTCCGGACCCCATTCCGGATTTCGCCCCCTTTGCCCCCTTTGCCCGTTGGCACATCTTCATCTTCTTGGAACCACTAATTTTGCAGCTCAGATCCAGCCCGAGCCCCTTCTTCCCGGGCATTGCGTGTGCGCGTCTACTTAACGAGAATTTATATCTCGACTGCCGCTGACATATTTACCACTTTAACACTCCTTCCCAACTGCCGAACCGAAACCGTAGCCCCCTCGCCAACCATTGGGGGGCCAATTATGAGCCGCGAATGAGAACATTTTTCGTGGCGTAGCTCTGGTTTTTCTTTTTCGGATTTCCATTTTCATTTCCATTGCCATTACCATTCTCATTCCCATTCCCATTCCCATACCCGAGGTCTGCCGTTGTCAGTGCGCGGTGTAATTTAATGGAAAAATCGCTGAAGATCCTCCAAGCAAGTCGGCGTGTAATGCATAATGAATGGGGGGCTAGATGCCATCTCTGCATTGCTCATACGCCTATTTGTCATTCGGTAAACGGAAGTCGGAACACCCCTCCTTCTGGCTTCCTGGGAACGGGAGGCGTGGCTGCCGGGTCTTGGCTGCTGGCTGCTGGCTGTTGCCTGTCTGCCGTCTACTGCCTGTGTCACGCATGGCTTGGCCAGGACGACGCTGCCCTGGCAGTGACGTAGCAGCAGCAGCAGCGGCAGCGGCAGCGGCTCCGATTACCATTTGTGCCTCAATTACTTCATAAACCTGACAGCGACAGCTGCCACCTGGCGGCAGTCAAGGGCATCAGTGGCACTAGCAACAGCAGCAGCAGCAGTTGAAATCTTTCTACTCTGTAATCGTCGAGTATTTTTCATATTAATTTGCATTTGTTCCGATCTATAAAGAATCCAAAAAAAGCGTTTTCCACCGCGTAAAGTATACAAAACGGATTTAAACGAATCAAACTTTATGCACTTATGAATAGTTTCGATCGATCTCAAAGACCGTAAACGGTGTAGAGCTGATCTTTTGTGGTACTAGATAAAATTCGGTCACTTTTTTTTTTTTTTTCTTCTAATTGGAATTTTTAATAATGGAATTTGAATTTTAAACAATTATTTATACGAGCATGACTATTATCTACCGATCCACCAGGAATCTTTGTGATGGGATCTTTCCGTTTTTTGAATGTAATGTTTCAACTCAAACCAATCCTCTATGTATTGGGTATCGACTAGTTGTAATAGTTTCTTTGGTACTGGGTACGAGTACGAGCAGTTTAGCAGCAGATGAGATGTCCTGCCAGCATTGTTTGCCTCAAGAATTTATTATTATTTTGCATGTTGCTACGCCGAGAAGCCTGCAACTGCAGCAGTCAGGTAATAAACCACCGAAAGGGGAAGGCTCCCAAGTATTATATATATATACTCGTACAAGGCATTTTGCATTGGCAGATGGCTGCAGTGGCAGCGGGGATGTATCTGTACAGTGTATCTGTGTATCTGTGGCTGCGGACAGTCAGTTCATAAATATCCTTATTGTGCATGGATTGCATTTGATTCATGGACTAGGTCGTCAGGTGGAGGCATCTTCTCTCAGTGAGTCCTCACATGAAACCCTAAAAACTAGCTTGATGGATGAGTTTGTATTTCGTTTGTGTTTCGAGTGTGTTTTGAACATTGAAAATTATGGAATCTGACGGCTTATCGAATATACAATGCCTCGAAACACCAGCACAACAGATTATTCTCGTATAGTGGTAATTTCCAATCTATAAAACTATCGAAATTATATCCATATATCCAATATCCTTGGGAAAATAATTATTTGGACATGCTCGACAGTTATGGAAATGGAATAAAAATGAATAAATGTTTATTGTGCTCAAAGATTGATGCATGGAGTACGGTAATACTGTAATCGTTTCGGGTGTCGGGCTGGTGTTCGTCTTCTTCCTAGATGCTACTTCCGGATGCTGCTCCCTTCACTGGTATGTCGTGATGGTGTGATGGGAAATTACGATTCAATTGTCTGCATTTGAAAGTTGTCAATGTTCATTATCAATGGAATAAACGTTTCGAGCATTAATGATATCGTTGCGACCTCTCTGTCTCTCTCTGTCTGCTCTCGGTGTGCGAGTGGGTACAGTGATGCCTGCCAAATGGTAGAAATCAACTGCTGTGTGAAATGGCTTTGGCCTTCCTAATGGTTATTCACTGTGCTGCGTGTATTGATGAACATGATTTGGCAGTCCGGCAACTCCGACTCCGCCTCCGATTCCGATTCCGACTCTGAATTGAGTCTGAGACCCGTACGGAACGATGTAACGAGCAGGCGTTAGCTCATCAGGCGGAGATTAGAAGGGCAGGGGCCAGATCGGGACAGGACTTTGTCGGGGACAGGCACGGACAGGCAGGGACAGGCCCAAACCAGTACAGAGCACAGAGTACAGTGCGCTCTGCAGGACAGTGGAGTTCCAAGGACTTGTTGATGTTGTTGCGTTCGCTGCACATTTGTGCGCTTAATGGACTTCGTATGTCATTTTCAAATTGCAATAGACTTTGGACGGGGTCGAAGAAGGGCAAGAAAAAATGTCACATACAGACGGATAGACAGGCGGTCGGTCGGTCGGATGGATTGTGGAGGGCACCCAACATTTATCTATCCATCCATCTCTTTTGCCCGCTCTTTCACTCTCCCCCTCTGTCTTTCACACTTGCACTCTCACCGACATAAGCACCCACACACACACACACACACACACCCACACCCACACAGGGATAACTGTCAACAGCATGCGTGTGTGGGTGGGTGGCGGTTGGGCGTGCGAGAGAGTGTGAGAGCGAGCTTCAAATAGCGCTAAATGACCGCAAAGTGTTTTCATTATTTGTGGCTGCCAACAATTTATATCGTTCATTTAGGAATTTCTCTTTTTACACTCTCCATTTCTCCACTCCCCCCCATCCCATCCCATCCCATCCCATGCCAGAAAAAAGGGATGACAGCCAGTTGGTAGAATCAGCAGTAGCAGAAACCAGAGGAAAAGGCCAGCCATCGGAGATGAAACTTTTGCTACCCTTCCATAGCCATTGTTTTCTTATATTAATTTATATTCATTCGATCAATGGAATTACGCGAAAATATATTAATATATTATAATAATATCTCTCTCCTATATAAAAATATTTGAAGTCGTGCTAAATTTTATTTTGGCTAGCGGTTGGCACACGAGGCGTGTCCCCTAGTATTATATATAAATAATAATATATTAATAATGCTCAAAAATATTTGTTTCTTTAGCAGCTACATCAAAAAATCATTCGATTTAGATTGATGTTTTAAGTTTAATTGTAACCACAAGAAGAACTGCAGTGATCTACATCAGCTACAGCCACAGCCACAGCCAAAGCTCGAAAAAGGGGATACCCTCTGGTGTCGTATAAAAGGGAGTCCTAAAAGGGTGGACACAGTGAGAGGTCGACATCGAGGGCCAACGACTGCCGGGCATTGGTATTGCTGTGGCCATGACTGTGGCCGTGGCTCTGTCACTCTCCCTGGCTCCCCTCCATTCCACTCTCTCTCTCTCCCTCTCTCTCTCTCAGTGTGTGGCTGTGTCCTGGTGTCCTGGTGTCCTGTGCTTGGACCGCATGTGCATGGCTTCATTATCGTTCACGTTGCTGTCGTCGTCGTCATCAGCATTATCGTCTTCTCTTACAGTAGCATTGAAACGGTCGTTAGTTGTACAAAAATGCCATCAGAATGGCTTTTATTAGATTTGCTCGGATCGCCTCGAGCAGCCATTTAAGTACGGCACAGAACTAGATCCAATAGTCAGGAAAATAGTAGGTTGGAGTGGTATTTGGCTAATTGTATATATATAGATCCACCTTCGAGTTAGGTGAACAAAACAAAGAAGGTATTCCAACTTTTGTTGGATGGTCCAGAAAATCTTCAAATCTCTCAATAAATCATTTCTTTCCCAATTTAAATATATATCGTTGAAAATGGTCCTCGAAATACTCTCGAATACCTCAATCTCTTCCATCTATCTAATTGGAGATCTATAATAGTGATTCTGTAATGACTTAGTCCACGAAATCCCTCAAATTTGTTCCATAGTTAAGCAACAATAGCAATAATAATAGCTGGGGCTCTTCAGAACTTCCAGTTCCCTTAACCAGCAATCGAATCGGCATGTCAGACTCCACCCAACCCCCCCCTTTATGGCATCCACCCATACCGCTACGAAATCGAAGCAACAGTCCAGCAACTGAAAGTTCTGGCTGTGCAGGACAGTTGGACAGTGTTTTGTGTGCAGTTTATAAATGCCGATGACGATGCGGTAAAGACAGGGAGTGGAATGGAATGGAGTGGAATGGAAGTAGGACTCCGATGGCAGCTGCATGTGGGAGCCAAAAGGAAGGGTGTAGGAAAGTTGAGGAAGTTTGGGAGGGAAGGATGGCAGTTGGTAGTAAATGGTGACGGAGGCTGAGGTTCCCGATAATGGTCATGGCGTTGACTGTGGCAGTGTTGGCGCTTGTTTCCCGCCGCCTCTCTCGGTCCCCTCTTCTTATCTTCTCCACTCTCCACCCTCTCTCTCTCTCTCTCTCTCTCTCTCTCTCTCGCTCTATACCTCTTTCTCTGTGTGGGTGCCTGTGTCCTGTGCGTCGATGCAAGGAATTTTAGTTGATAACGACAACATCAACCATAGTTGCTGTTGCACTGCTCTGTTCTGCTACCCTTGCAAGGGGTATGATGGGTTTTTCCACTTGTTTGAATAAGCTAGAACTTTTTAACGATTCTATCTCCATATGAAACTGGAACACCATACCAAATATGTACCTGCCAGAAGCATTTAATTGAACATTAAGTAGAACTTTTAAAAACTTTCTAAGAACACATTTTTTATATCGAAAAAGAACTCGAGAAAACTTAAATTAAAGTTTCCTCGACAGTTTCCTAGATTACTCAGCCGAAAAGGACTATCATATTTTATAAGAATTGTGTAATATATATTTTGATAATATATTCTCTGATCATTCCAACAGAAGAACCAAAACTTTGAAATTTCATTCTAAATTGGCAAATCAGTTCCTCATTGCGCTTCCACTTCTAACAAATATGTAACTCCCAGGGTATCAATAGTCTCGGTTCTCGACGATACGTTATCCATTCTTTCTCGTTGTTGTTGTTGTTGTTGTAGTTGATGATGGTGTAGTCGTCGCTGGTGCCGTTGGTGTGGTTGGTGTCCTTGTTGGTGTCGCTGGCATTGCTGCAATTGAGTGTTTGGTTTTGAATCGCAAGTGTCAATTTGGAAAATGTTTATTTTATGCGACACTTGGGCGTTGTTGCCACGCCCGCCGATAGCCTGGGATCCCCACCAGGACCACTCTCCTTCTCCTGCCTTACCAACCTGTGGGCTATTATCGGTTAGCATTTCGCTTAAGTTTCCACAGTTCTTGTGTTCTTTTTTCCCGTTTATTTGTTTGTTTCTCTGCGTTTAATGTGAGCCACTGATAAGCCGCGCGGCAATCGAAATCGCAATTGAAATGCAATTGCAATTGTCAGCAATTCAATTGGGACTTTATTGAGTCGTCTGTCTACCATCTACCATCTACCAACCCCAAGCCACTGATCAAGGGCTCCGACTACGGCGACTCCGACAACGGCTAGTCATAAATTTTGCGAAACTGCAGAGAGCCATAGACAGTCCGTAGATAAAGTCAATGCGTCGCGGCTATAAGTTTATTCCACTCGATTGAATTGCAATTTCAGTCATAAGTATTCCTCCAGTGGTGTCTCCAGCGTTGTAGCCAGATCGTTGGGAAGTGCAGGTTGGGATTGGGATGCACTTAAAATCTTGACAAGTTGCCAGCCTTACGGAGGGATTTCTAAGAATCATTTCTTTGTTGAACAACTTATAGTTCCTCAGATTGTTGAATCTATTATCTACTTAAGGATTTTCCCTACGCAGAATTGTTCAACGAATATAAGTTTCCCAATTTTCGGTTATAGCTTTGGGACTAGCGAAACTCTACTACCATTTAGCAGTAATCTTATGCAGCATTTTCTAAATCGAAGCCTAAATTTATCTAGCAGCTACTTTCACTATACTTTGATCATAAAATGCACTCCATTTGCAGGCGAAAAATATCCGATTTTAGGATCTTTTTATAGTCCTGCCATTGCTGTTCGTATGAACTAATTTTTCTAGAGCGTAACTTGAGCCTTTTTCAGCTCTCTTCCCACTTGGCAGCACTCTTTCTACCGCCTTAATCCACTGATGCGGAGAGGAGAGTCTGAGCCTAATCAGATAATTACATTAGCCGCGCTCGAAAGTATGCTACATAAAATGCTGGCCCAGGCTCATTAAGCCAAGGCCATGGAGTGGGGCATCCGCGGTCGGGTGCCAGCGGAGCGGTAAACAAATCTCAGGCCAAGAACCGCAAAAAAAAAGACGGCATAAAACATTTATGCGAGCGGGATTTAAGCCGTGTCGAGGCTCTGTCGAGCTCTTCTTCCTCCCCTTCCCTGCCTGGCCTTCTTATTGATGAAGCTATTTAAGCGCACAGGGGCAATTTATTATGCCACAAAGCGGATGCAGGAGGCAGCACCAGCACAAGCACCAGCAACGGCAACGGCAACGGCAACAGCAGGAGGAGCTTTATCTGCTGCAGTCACAATAATTGCTGGCAGCAAGTAAATCTAAGAGCTTCATTAGTATCGATTATGTGTTTAACGACCTGAGCGGCGATTGGGGCGATTGGGGCGCATAATGATTGTCGCCATAAATGTCAAAATACCGAATGGTACAAGCATTTATTGAATAAGTTTATTGATTTATACGAAATGTTCGTCTCTGCCAACAAATCGAATTATCAGCCAGTCAAAATATATACCTACATACACATACATATATAGATTTGAGTGTCTGTGTCTGTTCTGTTTTTGTGTCTGCGTCTGCATGCGATTTGGAAAACTTTCAGCAATGGCAGCAATAAAACAAATGATATTTTACAAAAGAAACTTTTCTCCAGGTCGTGTGTCGGTGTCTCCTTTTCCATTTTCCATATCCAAGCATATTATCTATATCTTTATCTGTTTCTTTATCCAAACTCAAACTCAAGCTAAAGCTAAGGCTCATTCCTATTGCGCTTCAGTCTCGCTCGCACTGTCTCTCTTTTGGTTTGAGCCATCATCAAACTTTACACATTTACAGCAAGTGCAAATGGCAGCGAGATCCAACGGAGACGGCGGTGACTGGTATTTAGTCGGTCTTGGCCAGGACCAAGGAGTCCAATGGAAAGGGAAAGGATTGAGCAGCATGGGGAAACAGGGCCAGGCAAGAGGCTTGAGCCTCTTGCACTTCAAGGTAAAGAAGTCATAGATTATTCTTGCCTAGAACTGACCCATCCTTAGTCCTAAATATACTAACTCAGGCAAATCGAAACTAATTCTACCTAATATATGTTTATAGATATCTCGCAAGATCGATTTGTGTATGGCCAGAGCTGAAACCAGTCTGGCTATGAAAGTCTTTAGAAATTCGTGTAGGTTTTAATTATAATTAAATTATGGAAACAATCACATAATGAAACGAAGCCATAGCGCTGAAGCTCTCTTGATTCGATTGTTCTGCACATCCAAATTGGGCCAAGAAGTGCAGTTAATAACAACTAAAAGCTAATGCTACCAGCTTCCAGGGAGAGCCCGAACTTGGTAGCACTGCGGGGGGGTAGTCTTGACTTCTGTGGAGCATTAGGCAATTTGTCGGCCTCTTGGCTTTCGGTCAGAATGGGTTTTCATGAATTTTTAAGTGAAATTTCATTTGTGAGCAAGTTGCTGGCCCAGGTCGAAGCCCAGGACCTAACCAGCACGCACGCACACACTCACAGCCTAGCGTGTATCAGTGTGCAAAGTTTTTGGCTTCTAAACTTTGCGTAGAGTGTAGGTATCAGTGGCAGCAACTTGCAATTTGAAGTGGCTCAAAGCGACTCGACTCGACTCGACTCAGCTAGAGCTGGAGCTGGAGTCGAGTGCCGTTTACGAAATTTGTTCACAAGTCGTCGTCCTGGTCCTCATCTTGGCGTTGGTCCTTTCCCAGGACTCCTTACAACTAGTTGCAATTTGTTTGCAAAAGTTTTAACACCATTTAGTCGGTTTCATATGAAGACAATTAAGCGAACGATTAAATTTATATTATCAAGGGATAAAGTTGCCTTTCCCTCGCCTCCCACTCGTTGCACTGTATCTACGACCCTGTGAATCTGTGACTGTGACTGTGTCGGGCTTGGTGGGGGTGCTGGTTGGCTGGTTGGTCTTACACTATCTTTACACATCTCGGTCTTGGTCCGCTCAACTTTTTGGCCTTGTAAACATTCCCTTTTTTCGGGCAAAAAGAGAGAGAGAGAGAGAGAGAGAAGGGTGGCAGAGACAAAGGTTCGGCACGACTTTCATATTCATATTCGCATTTAAACTTGCGTTATTTTTTCAAGGCCCACACCGTTCTGGCTCTTGCCCCGGCCCCGGCCCATGCCAACGCCCCACAGCTCATTAAATACACATTAAAGTTTAATTATAAACATTTTGCTCTTGCACTTGCCGGCAAAATGGCAAAAAAGGACGAGAGCGCTGCCGAAGCGAGGTAGTGGGCGGAAAGCACCAAAAAGTGGCAAAAAGTGCAAGCGAAAGTCAAAGCAATTTGCCCTCTTTGCACTCTCCCCGACATCAGGAATGGCATATGGACTGCATCTCTCAAGTAATCGTCTCGGCATGGGACCCAATGCCACAAAAGGAGCTACGTATGCAGCGGAATGCATGGCAATGGACAGGATATGGATATTAAAAGAACAAGTGGGGAGCTGGAAGTGGAACTATTGTTAAGGAATAATCAAAAATTCAGGCTAGTCCCCACCGGATGAAAGGGAATAAAAACGGAAAGGAATGACTTCCTGGGTCATTTCTAAGGTGTTGGAAAAGAGTCCTGATTGGTGATGGATTATTCGACTTTCGGGCAGAACCATTCGTGAGTGTTCAGATATGGGATATCATCATCGGGATGCCCCACACAGATCGTAGCGCACAATATTTGTAATGGCCGCACTTTGCATGCGCCCTTCCTCCGTTCGGGTCCACTCCAAATGACTTTTATAAATGCCATGAATATATATGTTTATATATGTACGAGTATAATTTTTTGTTGCCTGTTTTTCTGTTCTTTGTTTGTTGTTTTCTGGGTGGGGTCGGGCGGTGGGGGGGCAAACATAATTTTTAACGCAGAATTTCCTCCAACCGAGAAGTGGAGTCGTGGATTGGAATTGCCTGGAGCCTGGAGCCTGGCGCCTGGCTGGGGCACGGAGCAGAGTCATTTTCCCTGGCCCTTGCAGTGGCCATTTAACATTTCACATTTTCACATTTCGCACTTTGCACTCGTGCAGCTAATTTCGCCTTAGCCCTGCACAGTGTCCCACCATTTCCAGCGAACGGCAGTTCTTCCCCACCCAAAAATAATGCAATGAAATGCTGAAGACCCCTTAAAGTCTTCTGGCTTGGGGCCCCGGCGAAGTGCTAATAAGCCCGCTCCAGAGTCCAGAATGGCTTTAAACAAAAGACAGAAGCCCAAAAGGGAATCGAATGAATGGAGGAGGATTGAAATCGAATGGAATTTCCTTGGCAGGAGTAAGGACAATGCCTCCGATGCTTATCGGCATTTAATGCGGTGGCCTCCACTTCCACTGCCACTGCCACTGTCCCATCCACATCTCCATCCACATCTACTCTTTCGGGCACCCCCAGACAGTGGGACACACAAATACAGAGCCCCAGAAAGGGATACACATTCAATATCGTTTTACTTATCGTTTGGCCATAAAAATTGCCAGCCCAGAAAATTGTTTAGTCCTCTTGGCATGTCTGGCACTTTGAGAGATTGGCCAGCAGCACACCGAGAGGGGGCTCTATCTATACGTGGTACAGGGGCTAGTGGATTGGTTTGCAGTTGAAGCTGCCAGCCTTATCGCGACCATGGTGGAGGAGGGGCGGGGAGGGGAGGGGGTTTCATTTTGGGGCTTGTCTAGTTTTATGGCGGCCAGGCGAAATGTTTCGATTTATTTGCGGCCAAATCTGCACATCGTCGTCGCTTTTCCATGATGATGATGATGATGATGAGTTAAAGTTGCGGCTAGAGGAGCTGCAGCAAAAGGCAGAGGAGTATGTGGGGAGTGGAGGGGCTGAGCACCAGCCAAAGACGGATACGACTGGTGTTTTGGGGCCATTTTGTAATTTTAGTTTATTGCCGGACATTTGCAGCCATTCAAAGGCTCGACATTGAACTTGATCAGCGCTCAAAAGAGGACTGAAGGGTACAACTGGAAGCAGGGTATGGACTGGTGTTAAATGGGGGTCACAGAGAACTAACCCTCACAACTGGCATTGACTTGGACCGCTCTCGAATCCGCTGGCATATCAAATGCAAAATGCTTCGCTCGACAGAATAGTCACCGAAACCCAACCGAATCGAATGGAGTCGAAACAAATGCTCAGATATAACGTCTATAGGCCCTATAGCCTTTCTGTCCATGATCTGGTGTTTGATTTTGATTGGTACATTTTCTCTCACTTAACTTTAAATGCTGAAAAGTCGTTGAAATTGGGAACATTACAGACCAAGCAATACCCTAAGCTCTCCATCTGGTTTGCGAGTGATCCGTATAGATTATTTATCGATGGGTGATCCGTTATCCCATACATAGCATCCCGATATGCCCCATTTCGCACCTTGAGGGGTATGTGCTCAACAAACTTCCGGTTTCCGGTTTCCGTTCCCATTCCCATTCAAATTCCATTTTCAGTTCCACTTCCACTTCCGTTTCTGTTCCTGTTACTGCTGCGGTTGTCACTGACAGCGGTTGGCTGGCAATTAAAAACTTTGCAAATTTTGTTGCCTTCAGCTGTTTGTTTTTGCTCTGTCGTTGTTTTTTGTTTGTTTGTTTCATTCGTATTTTCACATGAAATGGCTTCTACGGTCATTTTAATGGGGCCATGTTCGGAGGGCATTTTCGGGGGTCATTTCAATCAGCGTCGCTGTAATTCGCATGCAAATTGCAAAACTTAAATTAAATGTCAACAAATAAACGAAAACGGACCTACAACAACTAAGCAATGCCAAAAGTTACACTTTAGATAACCCTAAAAATACAATTTTTATTTTTTAAGAAGACTGGTCTTAAGATTGATTTTTCAGTCAAGTTTTGAAGGAACTATCTTGCAATGAAATGGACGGGAGGAAATGGGCAAAACTGATCTGTACGTTGCAGGACATGCTCTGGATAGGGTACAATCACGAAAGGACATCAAGGGAGACGCAACGCCAGCGGGGCACAAAAAAAGCTCTGCCGCGGGCCGTTTGGCAGCAGTCAGCTTTTGTCAGGCGGCATAATGAAATAATTAATTGCTCGCAGGCCACGGACAGAGGACAGCGGACAGCGGATAGCGGATTGTGGATAATGGGCAGTGGACAGCGGACATCGCCCGGGGTCCAGCGGCAAGCCAATTAAATGGGCTGCACTTGATTATTAAGTGATTTATGCTGAGCACCTGGCTTAGCAAGGACCCACCAACCCCCAACACCCAACCCCCACCCCCCAACCAGCCCACGGTCCTGCACTTTGTCCTCTTCCCTGCAGCTCAATTTGTAATTTGTGCTAATGAGTGCCTTAATTTAACGTCTGATTAACGCTGCGGCCAGAATGGGGAGGATGGCTCTGACTCTGGCTCTGACTCCGGCTCTGGCTTTCGCTGAGACTCAACCACCCCTGGCCCAAAGTCAAAAGGTCAGTTCGCTGGGGGGATATGGATTGGGGTTTTCCGACTTATAAGGAGCTTTACATCCTCCTCCTACTCCTCCCTGTCTGTATGTCTGTCTGTCTATCTGTCCATCTGTCTGCGTGTCTTCGTGTCCGAATGTCTCCTCTCATCCACCATCGCATTTGTATCATTTTGGGGCTTAATTATGATTAATTGTTATTATGTGGCCTGTGTTCACTTTTCAATGGCTGTTCAATGAGCTGTACATGACTCCCGAGCAGGCAAATCGCGTCAGTGCATGAATCATGGCTAAAATGTAGATTTACGATGTGGAGATTAATGTTAAATGAACAAGGGAATATAACATAAACAGACGATATACAAATAAGAAATCATTAGATATTTACATAAAGAATAGCTGGGTCCGCACTTGGCTGATTCATACGAATCTTTTTCGCGTTATTAACTTGCACTAGAAGGCACAGGAAAAGATGGTCTTAAAAGGGTACATCCTGTGGGACATGTCCATCTCGATTCGGCTTTTGATGGTGCCACTTGGCGTCTCTGCTTTAAAGGAAAACTCGCTTTACTAAAGAGAAGTGAGGAAACCCACCAAAGAAATCATCGATGAAGCCAAAAGGCTGTTGAAAAATGAAAGTGAATCACAGAAAAATCGAAGAAGGACGCAGCAAGAAGAAAGGCTGAAAGGCCAAGGGGATGGGGAAGGAAAAACGTCATATACCATGCAAAAAATCAACAAAAACAACCTTAAAAGTGGCAAAGAAAACCAGTGGAAGGTGGACCAGAAAGTATGTCAAAAGCGAAGGCAAAGGAAAAGGAAAAGCGAGTGCAGGACAAAAGCCAATGAACTAATTCAGCTGGAAATCATCAAACATACTCATCTTGGGGCACACACAAAGAGAGGGGGAGAGAGTGAGAGAGAGAGAGAGAGAGAGCGATGCAGGGGAGCATACACCCGCTCAGATGCTCAGTTACTCAGATACTCAGATACTCACATGACAGCCATATCAAAGTGCACTCAAATAGATACATTAGTCGTCACTTCATAATCACATTGATGGCTCCGTTAACAGGCACAAAAGAGGGAAATTCACGGAAAAGTTTGCCAGCCTCTCCTCCTTCTTACCCTGAAGCGTCTTTTCTGGGCCTGGGTCCTTCGTCTTGCCTGTTGGTTAGCGCAGATTGGCAGGACTGGCAGGACTGACAGGGCAGGCCAGGCTAGCGCCGGAAAGGACAGAGCAGAGCAGAGCGGAGCAGGGGAACAAAAACTTTGGCTAGTTACTTTTACAGTTATTATTGAAAGCTGCAAAAACTTTGGCTTATTTCATTACGCCAAAACTTTTCATTACGCAGAGGGAGGCTAAGAGGCTGCCACACTGCCAGGCTGCCAGGCTGCGAGAGTGGGCTTAAAGGAGGCACTGCATGTGCGTGGGAATGCTATAATGGCAACACACACAGATCCATGCCATGCCTCACCTTCTCTCGCCCTCTCTTTCTCGCTTATCAATGCGAAAGTTTTGCCAAAGTAACCGAAAACAGTGAGAGGCAAACTTGATCCTAACTAGACGACATATCATGTGACCCTTCAAACAAAAAGTGCCAAAGTCAAAGCCAAAACCATTTGAAACGTCAAGCAAATTGAATTGAAAGAGAGAGTGTAGCGTAGAGGACTCCAGATCCCAGATACCAGATACCAGCTCCCAGATCCCTGCTCCGTAATAGCCCTGATAATTGTCCCAGGGTTATGGTTGGTTGTGGTGGAGGGTGAGCCAGAGCCAGAGCCCCGTCCAATTGAATTGCGTTTGACGTGTGAGGCTTTTAAGGTTTTTTATTACATTTATGAACACACAAGGTTCGATTGAACGGAAAAGTCAGAGAAAGCCAACATTATTCGGCCAGGTCTGAGCGGCTCGCCGTTGAGTGCTTGAGTGCCCCCCGAGTCGAGTTCTCCCGCCTATGCGATATCCGATATGAAAATTGATTTCTTTGATTAATGTCCCATTGTCCACTGTCCATTGTGTATTGTCCTTATCCCTGACGAGGACATGTAAGCGAGGCCTTATTAATTGCCATCTAATTGCTCACGGTCACGCAACTCTCCAACAAAACTGAAACCAAAACCAACAACAACAAAAACAACAACAGAAACCAAAACAAAAAAATGCGAGCAAAAGGAAGCATTTTTGCTGCACTAATTGAAAAAGTCGTCGTACAAAAGTTATTCATATATGTACGATACTACATATACATATAGATGTACCAGTGCTATATATATCCCTAGTAAAAATGCAAATTAATTTGCACCACAAACTTCATCAAAATGGGGGTTAAAAAAAAAGGGCCAGAGAGAGAGAGAGAGCGAGAAGGAGAGTGTGAAAAAGAGGGAGAAAACAAACATTTTCACACCATAACCAAATTAAAAGTTCTGCCAACTAAAAAACAATTTGTAAGCCAAAGTTGCAGTTGCAGTCAACTGCCAAAGGAGAGAGAGAGAGAGCGAGAGAGAGAGAAAGAGAGAGAAACATAGACATAGGGATAGGGGCAGGGGCAGGGGCAGGGGCAGGGGCAGGGGCAGGGACAGGGGAAGATGGAGCTACTGCTGTTGCATTCCGCTTCTGGCCCCGCGGGGCACTTTGTGTTGTTGCTTATCTAATCAGCGCAGTTGGCGCCACACTTCAAAGCTCTGGGGGCCAAATGCAATTTCTGCCCGCCCCCCCCCGCCCACTCAAATCCATTTTCCATTCGCGCATCCCTCGCCCCTCATCCCTCTTTTGTATTTCACATTTTATGTTTCACCATTTTGCACAAATTTTTTGCACAGCCCCAGCCACAGCCACCGCCCCAACGGCCGCCCGCCCGCCGTTGCCCACTGTTGTTGCCGAGAAAATGAAATCAGTGGAAAAGCCAATTGCATTTTCATATGGCAATCTATAGGCAGCAGCCGTCAAAAGGCCAAAGAAAAGAATCAAATTTGATTGAAAGCAAAAGGCAGAGCCAGAAGCCAGAATAGAACATGAATGAATGAAAGTGCTGGTAAAAGAGGGAAAGTTGAACATTTTTTGGTGAAAAAGAACGAGAAAAGGGGGGTGGGGCACGTGGGCTGGATATCGTTTAACCGTGAGCTAATCTCAAGTATATCATTAAATCAAATATGCTCTTTTAGAGTGTAGATTCGAGCAGTAATTGGTAAAGAATTGTTTGAACATGTTTTAATACAATACACAATAATAAAATACATTAATACAAATTTTGCAAGTGTGCATGTGTGAGAGATGCAGTTTAATAAGTTGAAGTTGGCGAAAACTCTACTTTGTAGACAATCCTTATTGTGTTGGTGCAGCTGGTATCGTATTGTATTGTATTGCTTTTCAATAGCTGCTCTTTGTGTGCGTTCTGCTGCTGGTGTTGGTGTGCGTTCTGCTGTTGTTGTTGGTGTGCGTTCTGCTGTTGTTGTTGGTGTTCATTCTGCTGTTGGTGTTGGTGTTCATTCTGCTGTTGGTGTTGGTGTTTCCTCTGCTGCTGACGATTGAGTGTGTGTTGTAGTGGGAGAAATGGCCTCTCCGAGATCCAGTCCAGCGATTACTTAGAGTTCTTCCCAGGACATTTCATCAGAAGCCCAGGAAGGTGGATGATAACGCTGTGCAGGGGAGCTGCTTGCCATGGACATATCCTGCGGAGAGAGTTCATCGGATTCGTCGTTATCGGACGCAGCGCGGTATCCCTCCGATTGTTGATCCAGATCCTCGTATTCGCTGTTGTACCCTGAATAGGATCCCGTGTCCATGTGCTCCCCGTTGAGCCAGTAGCTGTGCACCAGGACCGGACCAGTGTCCACGTTGCGTGCCGCGTGGCGTCGGCTGCGAATCTTCTTGGTGCCCTGCAGCAGCTTGCTGGGCTTCAAAAGGGGATAATTCTCTCGACAGAGCCTGCGTTTGGGCATGCGGCTCGGCACAGAATCGTTCTCGCTGACATCGGGCGGCACACAGAACGGATTAAATAGGCTCGGGGGTGGGGCACGCCACGAGCGGTCAATTTTGAACACCTCGAACATCATGCAGGCCTCGTAGTACTCCTGGTCGTAGCCTACGGCTCCCTCGCAGGGTGGCTTGATGCCGGCGGCTTGGTCCTGCGCCGCCTTTGAAATAGCCTTGGTCTCCTCCTTGACGTCGTCGAAGATTGGCCGCTCGCTGGTGAACGAAACGGGCTTCACGTCCTTGAAGGGGCTGCAGTGAAACCTCGGGCGCGGCGGCTTAATGTAGCTGGGGTAGGGACACTTTTCCAGCTCTCGCACGATTTGGCAGGCCCTCTCCACCGGGGACTTGGTCCCCTCGGGCAGCCTCCATTCGCCATACTTGTGGTCGTCGTTGTTGACCTCCTGGTATGGCTGGGGCTCCTTTTCCGACTCCGCCATTGTATTCAATAAGGAAAGGGACAGCACCAGCTCGTCCATCTCGTCGGCAGTGATCAGCTCCATTTCGCATGGCGGTGGGCGACGCGTAAAGCGGCTCTTTATTGGCTTGGCACGTCCCATCGTATTTGGAATAATGCGAGAAGTTGACTCACCAGATACAATTTTCGAAATGAAATGAAATGATTTAACTTTTCAGTATGACTTTTCTTGCCTATGTCATGGCTAGAGCTGCTATATCATATGTATCGAATGACTATGATTTTCTACAGCTCTAGTGTTGAGCAAAATTGTGTTAGAAACGGTTAACCTGAAACTGGTACTGGAAACTGGTTCTGGAACTAGTTCTGGAACCCAAATTGATCCTTTGCTGCAAAGACAAAGATAGCTTGAGAGACAAAACGCGAAAATTTGTGTAGTCACCCGTCCCCAGAGAAGGCTCCCGGCTATCAGTCGCAGAACTGGGGCAATATTTATAATTTTCCAAAATTCCAATTGGATCTGGAGAGTCTAGCAATCCCAGCTCCCTCCCTCTCACTGTATGCTTTTCCAATGGGGCTATCTCTGTTTCTGCAGTTGGCAGTGTCCAAAGTCCTACCATCATACCATGTCGTTCGGTAAATTGATAGGACCATATTCAATGTACAGAGCAGGTGCAACCCTGTGTGGAGCTGCTGAGTCACGACATCCAAGCAAAGTAAATCCAAATTGCATCAAAAGTGTATATATTGGCATCTTATTCAATATCGGGCTCCATTTCTCTCCTGCAGAATATTCTACAAGTTTTCCCGACTCGGCCCAGCCCTTTCATTTGCCATTTAACAACCAACCCACCCACCCACGCTATCATTTCGGTGGGGGATTATTACACAGCCCATTTAAATCCATAAAACCCTAATAATTGTCTGTGCCATAATGTTTATGTGTATTGTTGTCGGCGTCTCTGTTGTTTTCCCTACTAATTGTTCGATGATAAGAAAGCAAAGGATAGTGGATAAAGGGAGGAGTTCGGGGCTGGCTTAAACCCTTTTTTGCGGGCTTTAACCGTTTTCCCCGCCCCGTCGAACGTCGCTTACATGACACTTGAGGCTTAACCCTGGGGAAAGCAGCCAAAATGTGTTAAACCATTAAATGAAATTGAAATTCTTGCCGAGTTTACTTGATTATACTGTCACCAATAATTAAATGTCGCAACAAGTTGCTACCCCACAGGGCACCCGGCACCCGGCACCCAGCAACCACAGCCACAGCCACAGCCCACCCACCACACAGGCACCTACAGCCAAGGACGCGGAATGAAGAATGAAGGATGCAGAGCGAAGGACAATGCCAGTGGGTAACGGGGTCTCTCGCAAACGGTTTCAACCGGTCTGCCAGCCCCGCTGGCGCGTGATAAATTGTACTCATTAAAATATTTTAATTTACTTGCCAAAGCGCGACCCACAAATGCCGCGACAGCCCCGAAACTGGGGCAGGGACAGAGCGGCAGCCACGGTTAAATGTGACATTAAATTAATGCTCGACACATTTCGGGGCAGACGATGGCGGTGTAAAAAGTTCTCTTTGTTTTTTTTGGCTGGATGTTTTGTTCTGTGCTGTTTTCGACATAATTGGTTATATTAAGGCGAGTTTGTCAGCCCCCACCGCCGCCATCTGGAGCTTGAGCACCGCAGAATCTGCTCCTCCGTGCATCGTCTGCAGGGAACATGTGCTATTTCAGCGACCCGGAGATGTCATCCAGCCAATTATATGTGTCAATAATAATCGTTACTCGATGGTATCGATTCATAACTGTGGTTTTTTATGAGTAAATATGTGCAGAATATGGAGTATCATTGATTGACTGATACATACATATATGTAGTACTTATAGCTGGCACTATAGGCCTATATGACCTTTGTATGGGCTAATGGTAATCGATCTGATAATGGTGTACTTTATTATTGTTTTCACACAGCCATATGCATCGTATCGCTGGTATTAAGCATGTCTGGACAGTTGATCACTTAATGCTTTTGGTTATACAAGTGGCGTGCATAATGTAAATACTCTGTTGATATTCCATAAAGAAAAACCGCACACATGCACATACATTGTAACCAGTTTACATACATGTATGTATGCGTTCACAGACAACTTGATGTGGCATCAATAACGATCCGATTGCCGCTCGGGGATGCCCCCTGCCGGATGAGGGGAGCTGCTGCTGCTGCTGTTGCTGTGGCAGCCCTGGAATGAACGGATAATCAGAATTGTGTAAATTACCCGAAAATGTCATCAAGTCAATTTGCGAAATGAGAAAAGTAATCAGTAAGAGAAACACTGAGAACTGGTACGGGGAGCGGGTAGGTGGGTGGGTGGGTGGCTGGCTGGCTGGCGAAAATACTGAACAAAACACAAATCCAAAAAGTACTTAAAATTTAAATCACTTCACAGCAAATCCTCTTCCACACGGGTCTCTCTCTATCTGGCCTTCTCTTCTCTTTTACGATATCCTCTTACCCCCCTGTCACTCAGCATGTCTCTTTCTATCTCTCTCTCTCTCTGTCTCTCTCTCTTTCTAGCACACACACAGACACATATATCCAGCCACAATATAAATTATATTTTGAGGGTAAATAAAACACTTAACGCCCTTTTAGCGGTTGACACCCTACCTCCCCCTCTGAATCCTCCATGAGCACCCCCGAAATCCGCCATCGTACCACCCCTCTCCTAATCCACGCCGAAAGCGGAGCCACGATATGCTCTGTTAACGGCGGCTTCTCGGCAAGGACCTACCCGACGACCCCCCCCTATTCCAGCGAAGCAAACACATTGTCGCAGCGGGCGTCCTTTAAGCCATCATTACCAAAATGGCAGGCGGGCAGACGGCAGAAGAACAGCGTGAGGCAGGGCGGGGCCAAGGGCGAGGAAGGGGAAGGGGAAGACAGAGACAGAGACAGAGACTAAGACTAAACAAATTTGCCCCGCTGATGTCTTCGTCAGCTTTACTTTTTCTCATAACTGTCAGTTGACAGCTTCAGAAGTTGCTTTTTCCAGCCAGCCAGCCAGCCAGCCGGAGTTGTCCTTCGTTTCCGCCTCGTCCTGGCGTTGACGAAAAAACTTTGGCGTTTTGTCGACGTTCGCTGTAGTCGTACCCAGGACGAAGCGGCACAGTGGAAGGGTATATTGTATTCGAGTAAGCGCGGACAACAGCAGGAAGACTGTCCTGAAAGCAACGGGCTTTTCCGACTGCCTCGATCTGGAAGAGGAGCCATAAATAAGCATTTTTATCTTTCTACAAAGGAAAAATTTACTGATTTTGATTTACATACATTTTGAAATCCTTTCTTGGAATCTTAATTGTTTAATTCAGAAATGTATCCACTTGGGCCATAGGAAGTCTTCCTCGTGCTAGCGCTATAAAAAGCAGAACTGCATACGGTAATCACGCGCCAATCGGGACTCCAGGGGTATTCCGTATTCGAAATAAGGACTGTGTCATTTTTTTGCCAAGCTCTTCAGCCACCCTTTTGTCTGGGTTTGTTGCTTTTGGCTTTTTGGTTTTGGGCTGCGCGATTTGACATTAACCTGTCAGCGCTGTGCCTCCGACTGCCGTTTGGTGGCGTCTTGCATTTTATTTACGGGCGTGTGCCGCAGCCGCCCACATTTCTGATGCCGGGGCGGGGCGGGGCGGGGCGTCTGACTCCAACACACAGGCAAATCGACAGACAGAGTAACGGAATGTTTTTGCCCAGTTGGTTTTTTTCTCGGGTGACGGGAGTGCGATAAGAGCGTAAAGGTGACGAAATTGTGGCTATCGGTAGGTGCTATCGGACACTGGTGCACACGGAATACGGAATGTGGAATCCCTTGGGCTTGCCATGGATACACGTATTCGAAGGGATTATCTCATCATCAAATTACTTCAATATTGAGTATTAAATAACACTGGACAATGACAGGAAATGGTGCCTGGGAAATGCATGATCTGTCGATCTTTCGCTAATAAGAAGCACCCTACCCTACCCTAAAAAAAGAGACACTTGCACTTAATAACTAATTAATTATGGATGGCTTATATGGAAATGAATCAATATCGATTGACTCCCCGCTAATACATATATCTGCCGCATGCAGCACTGGCCTCCTTCGGTCCACTGGGGCCATGTCGCGCTCAAGAGTATGCTTAGAATTTCGGCATTCAATTTGTGCACCCATGTATCAAGTGCGCCCGCAAACGCACCCACACCATGGCACAATAGGGCACACGCACACACATTCAAAGAGCGAGAGAGATAGAGAGAGAGAGAGGGAGAGGGTTGAGGGAGCGAGATATGCTCAAGGACATTCTGGCTACCACAGAAGACCGCATACACACACGCACCCATGGGCACAGGGCACAGGGCAGAGGGCACAGAGTACGCTTATTTGCTGGCTTTGTTCCTCCTGCAGCTGCATACCAAGGCGAGTGTCCTGGCAATGTAATTAGTTGCTCGAGGTGCTTTAATTAAAATGTATATCCTCATTGTCCTCGCAGCAGCCAAGCACACAGTACTCCGCCCAGCCCTATCGTAATTGTTCGTGTCACAATTAATTTTGTCAAATGGACCGACGCACCAACCGCAGTCCGGGCCACGCCTCGCCAATTCAGCCCGGGAGCCACATAGATGTCGATGTCTAAGGACTCGCTGGGCTCGCTCCTTCTGTAGCCAGATGCAGAATCAAATTCAATGCCCAACGAGGCGGGCACTCCTGAAAAACGACCCCCTCAGATCTGCGGGAGTGCTGGGTGGCCAGTGTTTTGTCAATCAATTTGCATATCGATGTCCTCAACATAGAACCCCACACTCAATCGAACACCGGAGGGCCAGAGCTGCGTTTTCAATAAATAAATTTAATAACTGTAAAGCTGCTCGCGGCTATCGGCTATCGGCTCGTTGCAACTGTTGCAAATGCTGTTGCACAATGGAAAGGCATAACAAATGGAGTTGAAACCCAAAACCAGAGACCAGAAGCCACAATTCTCCAGTTGTCCCAGCCCCAGCCCTGCATTCCAGCCCCTACCTGAAGTTCGGTAAATAAATAATCAAGTCGTATACGTAATCCCATTAATTGACTCGTGCGAGCGTAGGAAAATTAAGGAAAAATCATCACAAGCAGCTTGGTTCAAAGTACATACAGATGTAGCATATATGTATGTAGCATACTCTTATATAAATTACAAATTTGTACTATAAGTTCAAGGGAATTATACTCGTTGCGGAAAGTGCCAAAAACTATTTGATGAATATTTAAGTGGCTTGCTGTCTTGCCATGTCTCCTTCTGTACCTCCTTTTCGAAGAATGCACCTTCGAATGAATCCACCCATTTCCTTTCCCAAAATGCATTCCCTTTAAAACTGTCAATTTTTGAGCAATTTTTGGGGATTCCCCATGGGCCAGCAGACGCAACCGACAGCGTTGAGGGCCAGTCAGCGAATGCGGGAATTCGTGCGACCGCCGTCAGCTTTTATACGACCAAATCTGTATAAGACAGCCTCTTATACTAGCCCGAAAATACTGGGAATGCCTTGGAGCAATGCCTCTCCTTCGCGCATAGTCCGGAAAACGATCCTTAAAGACCATCCATTCCTGTGTGCCTTCTAGAGTATTTCTAGTTTATGCTAATAACACGCAAACGATTTGATGTTTTGCTAGACAAAAAGTTTTTTATTTACATGGTTATGTTGGGAAGTCTAATATAATAATAAACTCTTTTCCACACCACCATAGAGGTAGAGTTTTAGGCGCTTTTTCTTATTGTGTTATCCCCAGTAGGCCTACTCCACATCTCAAATCTAAATCAGTGTCCAAGAATGGTCTAAGTACATTTCCGAGTCCGCATCGATTATACCCAGCAAATGACAATATTGGTGCTCAATCATGGCTATACTTAAAATCAGAAAGAGAGACCGAATCCCTCAAATTACACTTACCTTATTTCGTGTCTGTCTTCCTGAGTGTAGTGTGCAGTTTCTAGTGTGTTCTCATTGTCCAGGGTTGAGGAGGTAACATGTAACGAGTAACAATAAACAAGACAATCAATTTTCGATGAAATATTATAAAATTTAAACAACAATTTGGGGACTACATAGAGCCGGCGTAAGCTTCTGCGGCCATTAAGCTTGTGTGGCAAAGATCTCACTTAAAAGAACTCGCAAGTCTTTGGGTTTGAGGACTATTGAATTTCCAGGAAATCTCCGAGGGAGGTTTTGAAGTGTAGGGCACGTCTGGGGTAAGTCTAGTTCAATGATCCAACTGGGCGTTGGATCGTTGCAGCGCGGAATCCAATAAGTCTGTTCGGAGAAAAACATTTTTTATTTTTAATTGATCGAATCTCGAATTGATCTGAAGTCGAAAAGCAAGGACCTCTTATTGGGAATTGTTTTATTGTAAATTTCATTTATTTCGTTTGAATAAAAGAGCTGTTTGGCTTTACCAAATCTGTCATAGCCTCTTGAAGCTAGGAGTGTATGACAATCATGGAGAATCATTTGAGCTACCTTCTTGATGGTGAACCACATCAGCCAAGTGTAGGAAACTTTTAGATCATAATACCTTAAATCGGATCCATAACCAATTAATTGTAGCTAATTTTAATTGGAGGTGGGGCTTGTTCCCTTTTCTATAACTGCAGGACTGTGATAACGAAAAGGTCAATACCATTCCTTGGAGAACCAAAGAAATTGAATTCGTCAAGGTCAAGAGCCATCAATCTGTCAACTCCCAATTTAAAATTTTTAAAAACAAAATATTCCGCGGAACCGTTTCAAAGTTCCCCCAATATTTGATGCACTCGATACGAAATACAATAAATAAATCCATTTAAGATTTTTTCCTTGCGAGTCCTTCCGCAGCGTTCCGCTCTCTGTGTTCCGGCCTCGTTCTACCAATATTTGTAAAACATTTTTAATTTGCCTCAGTTTTTGGCGTGGGCCAAAATGCACAATGTGCATGGGACAGGGCCTAAATGTGGCCTGTGCCGCCCCATTTCACGCCGGCCTGCGCTATCCTGCCCTATCCTGCCCCATCCTGCCCTGCCCTGCCCAGCCCCTGCCCTGTCTTCGCTTCGTTTTGTTGTTTTTCCTTTGGTTCTTTTGTGATTTTTTCTTTTGCGGCTGGTGGCTTTGGCGCTTTATTTGAGTTACGTGACCCTGCGCCATTGAGAGCTGGAAAATTTCTTGCGACATGAACATGGTACACACGATGGGCGTATGCCCCCAAAGCAACATACGTACTTACCGTCCGCTTCCACTCTTCCACTCTTTTTCTGTCTCTCCCTTTCCCCCCCCCCTATGTTTGACTTGTTCGTCTGTCTGTCTGACTGTCTGACTGGCTATGTAGCATGTGTGCAGGTGGGCTGTGTGGTCTATAGGTGGGGGCGGGATTCCTGTGTCCGACTGCTGCCGGCCTGGCAGCATGTCGTCCTCGTTCTCGTGCTCGTAGTCGTCGTCGTCGTTGTGCGAGCTTGTTAAGTTCATTAAGGTTGAATAATAACAACAGTAACTACATTTTAAAGGAGTTGTCAGTTGTCAGGAGCGCTCCTTCGGCCCCTGCCGCTGCTTTCCATACTCTGTGGCACAGTGGAGAACCCCTGTAGCGGCTCTATTCTATTCTATTCCTTTCAAATGGTCGCTATCGTTCCCATAAACTTTCCAATTCATTCTGAGAAGTTTCTGCCATCTTCGGATATTTGTATTTCCCATCACTTTCATTCACTGCGCCAACGTCCACTCCTTCTGTCCATCAGAAGGCATCTCCACTGTACACACGTTTGTGCCATGACGTTCAGGTGTCTTGGCCCCGTCGTGTGCCGCTCGCCTTGGCCTCACTCATGTTGTTAACTGCTCTTATTACAACTTATTTTACTTACGAGGAACGGGTGTGGTGTGTGGTGTGCGCTCCTTGTTTGTCAAAAACAACAGAAAACATTCAAAACCAGAGCAACCTGTAACCCAGAACTCTTGTTGTTGCGGGAACGGAACGGAACGAAACGGAACGAAACGAGAAGTTAAAGTTGCATTTACATTGCTGCAAAACTCCTTATTTTCAACTTTTATCCACAAAAATATCGTACAAGTAATTTTTCCTTTTTTTGTTATTTTTTTTGGGCTGTCGTGTTTTTCCATGCCATTTCGTGGGTTCTGTGGGAGGGCTAATCCCAGACTGCTTCTTTGCACTCAACCGCCGCCAGCATCCAAACATCTTCAGCCACATGGAGACCCACTGGGGCTGGCTCCGAAAAAAACGATGAAAATAATCAAGTTTCCGACAAACATCAACATGACGCCAAGATAAAAAGCTTCCAGGATGCGCTGGCATCGCTCAGCCACTGCAGGACAAGATAAGACACATCATCGGGAGAGAGAACGAGAGCAGTAGCAGCAGCAGCAGGACCTACAGCACTTGGAGCTGGTCCATTTCCAGGACTTGGTCTGAAATTGGCTGGCTTGTGCTGCTTTCTCTTTTTATACCCTTCCAGAGGGTGTAAAGGTTTTGTTTAGAATTTTGCATTCACTCTAGATCAGCATCAAGACTAGAAACTAGACCTTCCGATCTATTATTTATCTGCCTTCTTTGCGGAAATCGGTTCCATATTTCATATGGCTCTCATATGGCTATCGATCGATGCAGATCTGCAAGGGTATGTGCATCTTCGGGCTTTTGATTGACGCTATTTTTCGTGTTTCGCTGCTGTTTGGTGGGAAGGACTGTGGGTGTGGGTGCCCGGACTGTGGGTTCAAGTGTCAGCCGCTGCCATCTACAGGCTTGCTGGCGGCCTCAAGTTGTGTTCGTGTTTGCTCTGAAAAGTATATTGGATTGGCCCCGCCACATTCATATGGGTGTGCTCATCTAGCCATGTCCATACACAAACGAGTGTGTGTACATTTATATAATATATTTTCCTATATCAGTCTGCTGCTGACGTTGAATCTTTACCCCCTTTACCCCCTTTACCCCCTTTACTCTTTTTACTCTTTTATTTGGGGCCAATTTTGCTTTAGTTTTAATCTCCCTCTGCCTGCGAATCAAATCAATAGTGGCGGCTCTACCCGAATCATCTCATAGTTCCAGATCACCTCACTCCCCGAGCCAATGACTGGGGGTGGGGTGGTGTTGGGTCTACCCAAATATTTTCCATCGTTTGCGGTGGAATTTTTTGTTGTTAAGTGCACAAACAAAGCCACTTCAAATGTTAAACAAAATTATAACCGAATGCATACATATACGTATACGTATACTTGTAGAAAAAGGAAAGGTTAGAGGCCCACACGCCCGCACATGTCGTGAATAGAGCGGGGGCTGGGGGTGGTCCCGGGTGCTGTTTGAATTTCTGCTGAAGTTAACATTTTTATAATTCCATTAAGCGTACGGCCCTGTCTGTCCCCCCATCCACCAGAGTCATGTGTGTGTGCGTAACATGAGGATGCCATATCCCCATATCCCCCGAGCCAACAACAACGGGAGTGCGGCCGTACAAAGTTGGTCCGAAAACTTTTTACATTCATAAATCATTTTTCCTCTTTTTTCCAGCCTCACCTTCGGCTCCGACTCCGATTCTCTGCTGCCCGCCTGCCTGCCTGCCTGCCTGCCGCCACCCTCTGGTCCTTCCGTTTTAAAGGTGGAAAAATACTTTTCGCTGAATTTGTAGAATTTCTCAGCTCACATGCTCACACAGAGCGCAGAGCACAGAGCAGAGACGGGGAGGGGTGGGCTGCTGGGTATTCATGTTTCGAATGCCACTTTGGGGCGGGGGCGGTGGCAGTGGAAGTGGCAGTGGCAAGGTGGTCCGAGGCAAGAGGTGGGCAACGTTAAGTTGCAACTTGTTGCCTGCTTGGGTTACACGATTTGCGTCTGTTCATCCGTACTTGTGCTGGTCCCCGTCCTGGTCCGGTCATATCCTTGTCATTGTTATAACCCGCACACGTTTCGTGCCGTGCCGTGCCGTACAGGGTACAGGGAATCGCCTTCGATCCCATAAGCTATACTCATGATCGGAATTTAACCTATGGCATTTTCCTTATAATTAATTGGAATCAAAAACTTGTATTGGTCGTTAAGCTTCACAGACACTCTTTCAGTTTTGATCTTTAAGCAAAACTCTGTGATGGGAATCTTCTCGTCGGAGCACTCGCCCATGTCACTGCCACTTGTTAATTTATGCGCAGACAAAGCTTGAACTTTAGCATAACTTAAGGATCGGATGGGGGCGAAAGCGAGTGGCTAGAGGCAGAGGCAGAGGCAGAGGCAGTGGCAGAGGCAGGGAGGCAGGGGAAGTGCGTCATACCATGTTTGCTGTTTGCCGCCAGTGGCAATATAATTGAATCCACCGTCTGGATTGCCATTTGGTAAAAAATTCTGGTGAATCTGTTTGCTTCAAAGCCCCGGCCAAAGCCGGAACGTGAATATCCGGCCAAGGCTGACACTTGCCAAAAATTAGCAAACGTTTTTCCAACGAAATTGTATTCCAGTTTTGGAAGAAGCAAAAGAAACAATCGTCGGTTACTATAAGGGATTTCGCGATCCTTTTTCCATCCTATCTTCACCGTCTCAAGTCCTCCCATATCCAAGGGATAGCTGCTAACAAGCGTCATAATTACAGTTTCCCACACACGAATACGCGTGCACATTTACAGTTCGTTTGCCGCAGTCGCTTCTCCGTATCCGTATCCGCATCCGCATCCATATCCCGCTTCCCCTCCGGCTCTCCATTTGGGTCTGCGACTTTTGCATACTTTCTGGCAGAGCCGCAGTGAAAACTTTTAATTTTCGAACTTTTGTCGCTCGCTCGGCATATGCTCTCGGCTGCTCCCCAATCCGATGACGTCTCAGAAGGCAAACTTTACCGACCGACGGCATGCCAGCGTCTTGGGCAATTAGACTCGAGGACAATGGCAGTACGATTGCATGTAAGGGTGTACGTATGCACATACGTGCATACATACATATGTATGTACGTGTCTTCCATTAGTGGCCACCATTAATGGGCACTGAAGTAATATTTATTTCCAGGTATATTTCCGACTGACATCGTAGGCTAATCGTACAATTGGGAGCACTTTTCTGCAACATGATGCTATATAGGACTAATAATAAATTCGTATACTTAATTTTGAGCTAAATAGATGTACATATAACACATTCCGTCTGTTCGAAAGGACAGTTATCTGATTCTAATGGTAGTGGGGCAACCTTGTGGATGAAAAGGTCCTAAAGTTGTTTTCAAACCTGCCACTCGGATGCGATTATCGCGGCCAGCGATTACAGAAACGATCCGAAGCAGCTGGCACTGTTGCGGAGGCGAGTCAAAGAATAGTTCCAATATCTCTTAGCATAGCTGAAGAGAACGAACTTACGCATAAGAATTTCCCGAATTTTCACTAGTCCACCATGATGGGCATCTGTTTATCGTTTGGGTCTGCGGCTGCCCACTCCGCACTCCGCACTCCGCACTCTGCTTATGCAAGTCACTCGCTAATTGCAAACAAAGGTGGGCAGGGGCGCAGCATGAGGCAGGGGCGCAGTGGGAGTGAGACCTAGATAAGCCAGCGTAATACGAATGCATATATATGTATATGTATGTGTGTACGTACATAAGCAAATGTAGTGTCTCGCTCTCGCTCTCGCCTACGAGCACAATGTGCATTCATGCATGCTGCTGGACGAAGGATTGGGCTGGGCTGGACTGGACTGGGCTGGGCTGGGCAGGACGGGGGCTCGGACATATCGCTTCGTTTTTAACAGCACCGCATTTGCATTTATATGCACATCCTTTGTGCCCAAAGGATATTACATTTTTCCACTTCAAGCATTTTTGTGAATTTAATGAAATTTTTAATTTTTATGCGCGGCAGAGGGGGGCTACACTGGACTGGCCACTGCCACTCCCACTCCCGCTCCCGCTCCCGCTCCCGCTGACATACCCTATCCCCATCCGTCTGTCTCTCGCTTGGACTAACAGCCACAGATATGTACATGCATATATGCTGCATTTGCTTTGCATTTTCAGTCTGCCAGTCACCGCACGGGACCCTCGACTGCCATCTCCTCGACGCCGACGCCGACGCTCCGCAAAGATAAATAAAAACTGGCCACACACGGGGCCATGGTATCTCCCATTACACGGCTTTCCCCGGGGGGAAACGGGTGGAGGGGGATTGTGGCAAAAAATTTGAATTGGCTTTTGGTTTGCACTTGTTGTGCAGTTTACAATCTCTTGGATTGCGGCCACTTTCCTGATGAATACCACTAGAAGAATGCTCAGCCTGATTGCTGTTGAGCCTGTTCGGTGAGGAATACGAAGTGTGCGAGCATAAGCGGATGCTGATCCATCATCCGGAGAAAGCTTCTTTGTTTATTTGGCCAAGAGGTTCCTAAACGAATCTAAATAAAATGGGCACAAAAGTCTCGACTGGTTCAGCTCCATTTTCATACCATGCTTTTTTTCTAGCCAATGTACTATGAAAATGTATCTCTCAAACAATATTTTGTTGCCATAAAATTTACGAATTCCTGCCAAAATATCGGCTCTGTAGCCCAATGAACTAATAATAAGGAATAAATAAGGAAAGTAATTAAAAGCTCATGAACTTTGATTCAGCCGTGGGTACCCTGTACCTTACTGAAAGGAAATTACTGAAATTACAAATTCCAGAATGGACTTCTTCCTTGAGCTGGAAAAACAATCGAAGGCACATTTGTTTTTTGTAGAAATTTAAAAATAAATGGCAATGGAAGCAGCGGAAGAAGTAAACTATGATTAAATCTAAAATCAGCCCTAAAAAATATTGAAACGTTTTTTATATAATTGAAATTAAAGTCCCTTTAATTGCAACCATTTCTGTTGCTAGATAGGTAAATATATATCGATATCGGTATGTATGTACTTCTCGAATATATGCACAGCATTAACCTAATAGGATGTCCAGCGAGGATAAGCATGTGTCTCAAACGAGTGGCATTGGCCCGGCCCGCTCGATATGGATCTACTAATTCATCATTGTGCAATAATGAAGTGCAGCTTGTCCAGATCGAGAGACAAGCGACAGGCATTAGGGAAATTGAACTGCACCAGAGCTCTGGGGCTGTAGGAGCGTCAGTTGTTGTGCAGCGAGCAGCGAGCAACGAGGTACGAATGTCGTCGCATCTGTGGCTCTTAGTGGGCCTGCCAGCGGTGGCTTTGGCCGCTCTGCGTCCGGTAGAACTGTACCAGATGACACCACTGGCGGCGGCTGCCATGGACATACTGGAGAGGCAAGTGAGTCCCACCCAGAGCACACTGGGAGTGATTGAGTTGATACCGGAGGACCCTGGCCATGGGCATCGAGACCACCAGCAGCAGGAGCTGCTCACCTCGATCCTGCTGCGGACGGGCGACTCGATGGCGCTGCGGGTGTACCAGGAGACCCCGGACAGGCTGCCAGCGTCCTACGTGCTCATCCTGGTCAACTCGGCGGAGGCCTTTCGATCGCTCAGAGTTCCGTCCACCAATGCGCCACAGACGCAGGAGTTCAACTTCCTCATTGTGCTGTCGCGGCGCCTGGGCAGGAAGGCGGAGAGACTGGAGGCGATGCAGGCTATATTTATGACCTGTGCGAACCTGTTCCACACGATGAATGCCATCATGCTGACCCAGCGGAACGATGGAGTAGTGCTCACATATGGCTATCGACTCTACAGCAAGGACTGCAAGCTCACCCTGAACTTGGAACTGCTCAACCGATTCGAAAACGGATCGTTTCGGCACACGACGAACCGCATGTTCGACCGGGTCCTAGGCAGCCTCAGCGGATGCCCCATCAGGGTCAGTTGGTACCCGGTGCCGCCTTTCGTCTACTTTCTAGGTGACATGGATGACCCCGCGGAGCGGGAACAGGATTGGCGGCTAACAGGGATCGATGGTGAGCTGCTCAAAGTCCTGGCCGAGATCTTCAATTTTCGCATCAAGCTCTTGCCGCCGTGCAGGAAGCAACGGAAGTGCAACGACAGCTGCAGCAGCTGCTTCGACCAGCTGGACAACGGCAGCTCCTCGGTGCTGATCGGAGCGATGAGTGGCTCGCATGCGCGCAGAAATCATTTCACCACGACCGTCTCCTACCACCAGAGCTCCCTCGTGTTCGTGGTGAACATGAACTCCAAGATAGGGGCCGTGGCACAGCTGCTGGTGCCCTTCTGCTCGTCCGTCTGGCTGGCTCTGGTCGTTAGCTGCATCCTCGTGGTGTTCGTTCTGTGGCTGAGGCGTAGGCGCAGGAATGACTCCGATATTGCGGTCCAGTCACTGTTCGTGCTCACCACCCTGCTGGGGAATCCAGTGGAGGCGGTCCAGCTGCCGACGAACAGTAGGCAGCGCCTCTTCTACGCCGTCTGGCTGTTCCTGGTGCTGGTGCTGAGGGTCGTCTACCAGGGCAAGTTGTTTGACTCGTTCCGCGCGCCGTACCACCCGCCCCTGCCCGGCAAAATATCCGAGCTGATTGCCGAGAACTACACGCTGATCAGCCAGGAGTACTACGACTACTATCCGCGCAACCTGACCGTCCTGTTCGAGGAGAGCACTCAGGACCGCTTCGATCGCATTCAGAAGTATGGCGAGGCCGAACGTCTGACCACCACCGCCCTGATCGCGAACATTGGCTACAACAACTGGCTGAACTGGCAAACCAGTCAACTGACCCATGTCCGGGAGCACATCTTCCTCTACCAGCTGGTCATCTATCTGCACGTCCGCTCCCTCCTCAAGTTCGGCTTCGACCGGAAGCTCAAGCAGCTGCAGTCCTCTGGAATTATCAGCTACATCGTCCAGAACTTTGATCGGCCCCAGTACCGGGTGCCACAGACGGAACCCCACGAGATCTCCCCCCTTCCCCTGGAGGCCTTCTGCGGCCTCTACTATATCTCCTCCATTCTCCTGGCAGCCGCTGTCCTGGCCTTCCTTGTGGAACTGCTCAGCGTGCGCGTGGCCTGGCTGAGGCGATGCCTGGTCTAGAGCCAGACTCATTTTCCGTGTCCCTTTCTCATTGTCGATGCTTAATAAATGTTTGCTTGGATACGGTTTGCAGTTGGGCGAATTTCTGGGAACGGTATCCATCGGGTTGATGGTCAATTTCTAGTACCCTTACAGCCTTGGATCGGAACCAGATGAAGTTCCCATGTTCCCTCAATTTTCCGTAAAGTTGGGGACTTCAACTAGAATCGGCTGAGATTGGATTGGATTGCTCTACGGCTCTATAAAACGGGGGCTGGAGCTTGGCCTGGTTGGACAAGTACTCCCATATGTAGGGGAATGCCTAAAGTTGGGATGTTGGATTGTCTTGGTCTGGCCTACCTTGCCCCCATCCTGTCAGCCCATTGACTTTTGGCCAAGTCAACGACATGCTCATTATCATCATGACGATGGGGAACCAACCAGAACCACAACCAGAGCCCGGACTCGTACCCATACCCACACCCGCACCCGAATTCCATTTGGCTTTCGCCATCTGCCATCAGGCTGTGACACCGCCGCAGGCATTTTGTCTGTGTGGGCCGTGTGCTGGTTGTGCCACCAGAAGACAATGGAACGCCCTCGTTAGCCGTCAGAAAGAGCAACAACAACGGGACAACATCAGGAGAAAGAGAGAAGGAGAAGGGTTACTGGGTTGCCGGGTTGCAGGGTTGCAGGGTTACAGGGAAATAAAAAGATGAAGAAAAACAAGACACGTCCGACATACTCGTGGAACGAACTCATTAGCCTACATGGCCGCATTTTCCGCCTACACATGTGGCAGGTCCCCACAAATGGAACACAAATGCGCTCCGGCTTGTTGCAACTCTGCCCCTTGTTGCTACATATTTTGTTTGCCTAAATGCCGGAAGTGTTGCGGGCCCTAGCAGGAGAGTGGTTCGAGGAGCATTCTCGGTGTGCCCCTGCCCCACCCAAAACTGCTGCAAGCAACAAATGTTGCCAGCATGTAGCATTCAATGTATGATGTGTGTCGTTAGCCAGACCCGTGCCCGGACCCGGGCCCGAACCCCAACCAGTGCATGGCCGGTCGGGCAACACTCTTACCCCTACTCGTAGAGAGGCAAATAGTCGAAGAAACTTTAACCTAACTAGTGGTAGAACTATCCAATGCAGAGCTTCAGGAGACATTAAGCTGTCTTCAGTTACCCCTGCAGATTCGTTGACTGACTCCATGGAGAGACGCGGCATTCATCAGCTCTCCGCTGAGAGGGTATCTCGCCTTCGTTGACTGCTCTTTGGTTTCCCGTTGAGCTCTCTCTCCTCCTGTTTGGTTGTTCAACATTTACCGGTTACCAGTTATCGTAGCATCATCAACAGCATCGTCATCGTCGTCGTCATCTACATTGTCGTTGTTCTAACTCTTAATTATGCCTTTTAAGCCATACCAGACTTGTACTGGTGGTTGTCATCTCCTTGTCAGCTCTTCGTGTGTGTCTGGCTGCTGTCAGTCGGCTACTAAGCAAAAGTTTTCGTCCTAATGAAGAGATTTGCATTCGGTTGGTTGTATTAGTTACATTTAATTGCCTACTGCGGACCGTTCGATTCTTCCTGCCCCCATCAGGGCCGATGTACCTGTCCCTGCCCCCAATCTGACATCCAGCCAATGGGCGGACACTTGACGTCGCCAGAACGCCCCCAGGCCCCGCGGGACATGCCGACCAGGCCTACATACCGTGCGGCTGATAAGAGCTGATAACAAAGGTAAACAAAGGCCGTGCGCCAGATGCACGGATGGCCTGATGCCCGCGTTGCCTGGCCTTTGGCGGGAAACGTTGTAATTCGTCAGACAGCCAGCGACCTGGAGCGCATGCGCCGGCACTCGGCAGCCGTCTGGTTGGGCGCCTCGTCGTTGTCGTCGTCATCGTCATCGTCAACGTCGTTGTTTCAGTCGCCGTCGCAGTCGTTGCGGTATAAGAGTAGACTGAAACCAGTATTACGGCGGCACTCGCAATAGTGGGAAATTTATGCCAGAGCCATACATGCATCAGCCTTTAAGTTTGGTTTGTCTCCTCTCAAGATCAGAGACAGAATTAATTATGTGATGGTTTTAAGACCAAGGTCCTCTAGGGCTGAATGGGTATGCGATTTGCGTTCCCTGATGCTCATGGAAGAGAGATTCTCAATGGGTTTAAGACCAATTGCATGCTGTTTTAATCCGGAATAAGATACTCGACATATGGATGATCAGAAATGGCATAAATTAAGAATTGCGAATAGCAAACAAGCCCAGGCAGATGCATTTCAGATCAGGGTTATGTGCAGAGCCGAATCGGCCATAAAAATTAATGCCAGATACCTCAGGAGTCTAACGTATGGTTTTTCTTGTCTCAAGATCAGGATCAGCATAAATTGAGGCTCAGCCAATGGTGAATAGTGGGCGACAAAGATCAAAAGATGGATATGAAGCCAAGGTTCTGCAGAGTGGAATCAAAGCGAGCTGGGAACTTGAAAATATAGGAAAATATATGCAAGATTCATCGGAAAGCCACAGCGAGCTTTAGAGCCACGAAATATTAATTTAATGGCTTGCTTCGAGCAGAGCCTAATAGAATCTTAATGAGTGCCAAACTTGGCCTTGCAATCTGGCCAATATAAGCGGCTTTTGCGAGAGCTGGCAGCACAGTTAATGCCTTGCCACATAGCAATGATGATGTTGCAGCGATTTCTAGCTCCAATCCTGATGGTTGCTGCATGCCTGGCCACCCAGCTACCGTTTAATGCCTACCTGCCGCCACCCAGGGATTACGAACTGGAGGATGCAGGCCTCGGCTTCCTATTCGAGGCCCAACACCCAATCGGAAGGTATGCCCCCGACTTTGTGGACTATCCTGGGATCCATCAGGCTCTGCTGCTGAGGCAGCAACAGGAGTACGCCCTGGACCTGCCATTTGAGGAAGAGCTGCAACAGCAGCAGCAGCATCCACAGCAGCATCCACAGCAGCAACAGAAACACCACCAACAGAGTGCAGCTGAGACTTGGTGAATAAACATTCCTTTGTAAAATGATGTATGATAAATAAATGATTCTGCGGCCAGTGGAAGGGAAGCCGGCAAAAAAACAACAAGAACTCCGACTCAAGTCCTTTGGTCGATGGCGGCTGCACAACCGCAACTTAATCCCTGTCCTGTGTCCTTGGCAGTATCAAAAACTTTTGCCACCGATCAGGGCATGGCTTGGACGTCTGAGCACCTCCCATCTACCTGCCAATGGCTGGCTGTAGCGTTGCCCCCCGCCCCCGCCGCCTGCGTGTGCGGTTTTAATCAAGTTTCACCACTTAAGTTTGTGCTCAGGTGGAAAACACTCAAAAGCCGCCTGACCGAACGAAACCTGACCCTGAACAGGGGCCCCCAGGCTCCTGTGCCCAAGTTTGAAGAGCTTTACGACGCGTTGCCTTGTTTTCTTTGTTGGGTTTCTGGTGGGTTTCGTTTGTATACTCTTACAGATGATGGCATGATTATTTTGACCAGAATTCACCGAGCTAGACAAGTTTAATATATATTGTTCATTACAATTTGTTCACTATTTTTGTTGTTGGAAAGAATGGATTAAAAAGGGTATTAAAAGCTTCGCCTCTCACAGCTAACATTATTTTCTTCTTTTTTTGTTTGGTTTTTGGTTCCGTGGGATGGATGCGCTTATTATTATATGGTGGGATGGCCTGGGTCAACCTGTTACACATATGTTCGCTGCATACGCATGAGTGTATATGTTTGCATGTATGTACATATGTACCATTGATTGTCCTTGCTACCCATTTCGCACGACCATACCCTGCCGGAAACAAGCTGAACTTTTGCTGAAACTTTAAAATCAATTAACCTGAGTGCCCGCATGATTGGGCAAAATGATTCTGCATATGTCTCGTGAAGCTAGTAGCTACTATTACCAGTAAGTTTACTCATTCAACCTCATTCATCAAAGTGGTTGAGGCAGGAAGAGGGCAAGCTCTGGGAGCTTCTGGGAGCGTTCTGGTGGTGGCTCGGGTGTCGTCAGATCTCCAATTGGAATGGCGTTCTGTGATAGATTCCTTGACGTGGTCTGTTCCCTCATGACTATAGGGTTACCAAGGGTTGTGGCTATCTAAGAGATACACTGAGAGAAAAATGGCATAATACAAATAAATGCAGCCATATTCGAAATGAATATAATGAAATTAAATAGAATTTACTTTGAATTACACTCACTCTAAGTGAATATATTTTTTCCTCTGGGTGCAGGAAGAAGAACAATAAAATGGGTTTTGTTAATTTCGATTTATTCACGTATTATTTTGTATCTTTAGTTTTGCAGTGATGATATTCTAAGGCGCAATAAATTTAATCGTATTCCTTCCTTAATGCTCTTGAAAGCAGTAAATACTCGCACCACTGGAAGAAGAGTTGTCTTTCCTTATGCAGGAGGATTATAGTTTCTAACTATAATTATCGATGGTGCTGAATAATCGGCTGTTGTTAATGCGGTTATAGAATTGTAAAGAATATCTTTCTGTTAGAATCACTCAGGTTATGAAATGTTAGAGAAAGCTTTTTCCTTCGATCCTTCTCTCCTCGATGCAAAGTGAAATTACATACATATATGCTTTTAGTGGATATTGTGTGATTATAAATATATATATATGTATATGTATATGTGTGCATATGTGGGTGTGTTTGAGTGGCACGAGTGACGATGTGCCAACTGGCTGCAAAAAGCCAAAGTCAATTGTCAAATTGACACACAGATACGCACTCGCCTACACGTGTACGCATACATGTGTGGGGGTCGCGTGTGTGTGTGTGTGTGTGTGTGTCTTGTTGTTAGCTTCATTATTTGCCAAGTAGAAAGTAATGAGACTTTTGTTGCCTTGTTGGGTTGCACATGAGTGCGCCTTCTATGAATTCTTTGTATTTGCACTGTCAGACATGCATGTACATACATACATACATACATACATGCATACATACATACATACATACTCACTCCTTAGCAGCGGCTGGGACAATGCATTGACAGAAAATAAGGTTCCACATACACCCGTGGAGCATTCGAGTGTTGGTGTGTTGGAGTATCTCTGTGTTGGTGTCTCCACCCAATGAGCATCTGTGTGGTGGTGTGTTGGTGTCTCTGTTTCTCTGCTGGCGCTGGCGCTGGCCTTTTATATATTGGACAAACAAAAGCTCAAAAGCGTTGACAGACAATGGGGCCGCACAGTGGGACCAACAGCAGCCACAACAATCGCTGCGCAGTATACAAAGTAAAAGCATTTGGAAATGCACAACAGAACCGGGTCCGCAGTCCGGACTGCAATTCCTGTGGACAACTTGGCCATGGGAGAGGAATGGGAATGGGAATGTGGAATGGGTGTCCTGGCTGCTGGCCAGGCTGCGATAAGAACGTTGCCGAAGCCACTGAAGCCGTAGCTCCTGCCGTGGACCCAGACCCATCTGGGTCCTGGACTCGCATTACCGATAGAAAATAAATTAATTTTCATAATAATTGGCTCACACTCGGCCAGTTTCCGGCTAGCATAGCCCGCTATCCGATACCCACTACCCAATACCCAGTACTGCCCTTTATCCTTCACCGTTTATCCGGTATACGCTGCCCTCTACCCTTTATGCGCCACCAGATTCACTGCATTGCCGGGGGCCATGGCCGTGCCGTACGGAACCCTTTTTCGGAACCGGGCGCCAATAATAATAACATTGTTAACACAACGTGCGCATGTAATAAAATCGTTTATTGAATTGGCCATAAATTTTCGTAGCTACAACAGCCGCAAAGGCGCACAAAGTCAAAAAGTTGCAGTCCACAGGGGGCATGGCTGCGAGGCGAGGCGAGGCGGGGCGGGGCTGGGGAATGGGGGCGTCCCATTGAGGGCTGTCCTTTTGTGCGAAAGTTTAGAGAGAGTTTAGGAAGCTCGTCGTGCCAGCGGCGAGAAGCAGGAGCAGCACAACGCACAGGACGAATGGCGAAGGAGTGGCGCGGTGAGGAGGAATAATGTGGCTGCTCGAAGCTTTGCCTTGTGGGCCACCAGGTGGTATACATATCTCTTTCTTTGTGTGCGTAAGTGTGTGGCTTGGGCCACTCGGCCACCTATCCACCCATCCCCCCATCCACATACACACTCAGATACGTCTATATCCACACGGTCCAGCTAAATCAGCTATTGAAACGCTTCGAGCAGAAATGACTTAAGCAATTAAGCTCCACCATCGAGAGAGCTGTAAGATGTGGCTAGAAATCGTGCGGCACAGCTAAGCACAGCTAAGTGATCGATGTTTCCAGGATTCGCTTCCTGCCCAATGGCTTTGGGTGTTCAAATGCCGACAGTTGGATCCAACTACTTCGGAGATCCAACTGTTCTTCAGACGCTCATCACTTTATCCGCTTAATCGCAACACATTCGTTTCATTTGCAATTAGGCAGAGCCGTGTCCTTTTCAAGAGAGTTGGGCTTGGAGGAGCGGATGTGACTCGGGGACATTGCACATTTCGTCCATTAATTTGCGCCAGTATTTTAACTATCCAACATAAATTGCATGTGACGCCATTAATAAGCATAAAAGCATCTTCACAGCAGCGCAAGCGGCAGCCAGCAGCAGCCAGCCCCTTGGCAGCCCCTTGGCAGCCATCTTCAGAGCCAGTGCCACTCGGGTTGCTATGGGAGGGCAACGCAAGTACATATTGCGACGGGGCGTTTCCAGCTTCGAGCTCCGAGCTTCGAGGACTTGTGGAATCGCTTAAAATGTTTTCAATGCTGTTCAATAATTCCGGCAAAGGACAACCACAGAGACACAGAGACAGAAACAGCGACAGCGACAGTGAGAGCGAGGACGCCGCCGAGGATGGGGACGGGGACGGGGACGGTGACGGTGACGCGACAACGACTAATGAGCATGATAAACGAGCTGAGACGAGCGCCCACTGGGAGATAAGATTCTCCTTTTCTGCTGCATTTTTTCTTGCCATCTCCTATCCTCTCGCTTGTTTGCTTAAAAAATGGCGCGCTCAATGAAGTGATGTGTAAATAACGGTATTATATTTCAAAAGGCGCTTAAACGAGGCCAAACCCCGTTCATCTCGCCTCATCTTTGGCTCGGCTCTGGTCGGTTCCGTAGCCCCTCCCCGCTGCCTCCCCGCTAATTATTGGATGGATGTGCAACAGGATGTGCACAATGTGGGAATGCTCGGGACTTTGGAGTCCCGAACTGGAACTGGGTGGCATCACAACACAAAGGACATTCCACACGAGAACTTGCCAATGATGAATAATGAATGGGATCAGGCTAACGACAATAGAATAGCTCACTCTTTTGTCCCTCTTCTCCTCCCCTGCTCATCGCGATGCCTGCTCAAGGGGCAAGTGGATGCAGAATACACTGAAAGTATATTTCTGTAGAAGAATAAGAAAGGAACTATTGAAAAGTTCTTGGGATTTCTAAATGTATCCACTTCTTTTTCGTATTCTTCAATTATCGTACATACCATATTTTGTGGGTTCTTGGATAGAGATAGACAGTGTGTATTACACACATTTTTGCATACTTAGATACATATTTTTATTTAGGAAATCTTTCTTTTTTAATTTGATCTTTTGTATTAATACTTCTTCGATTCATTCCTCATGAGATTCTCTAGTAGCCTCTTCCTGTATTTTAAATTCTACTCCTAATCGTACTTCTGTCTAGATACTATTGGGAGTAGCAGTAGCAGAAGCAGCAGTGGGAGAAATTGTTTATCTACGAACAGATGAGAGCTGAGGGCACTTATAAATTAAATTAAAAATGAAATTAATTAATTAAAATTCTCTTTATATTTCTTCCATGTACTTTCTTTATCAATTTCGATTTATTTTGATATCGTGCCTCATTTAATCCTTTTGTTTTTGCTGTATTTTGATTGATTCTACTGCCGTTTCGCCTCTCTTTCGTGGGCGTTCTTCATTGTTGTATCCTTTTTCTGCCAGTGTGACCACTTCACTTTACTTTTAATATGTTAAACTGCGAGTTGACGACGCACAAAAGTGCGGCATGCCAGGCATGTGGACCATTACGACCCACCCCTGCTGCTGCGTGTGTGTGGAGTTCATAAAAAATATAAAGAAAAGAAGCCATGGGGAAAGGGGCAGGGCACGAGGCAGGGCACGGGGCAGTGTAGGGCTGTAGATAGGACACAAAGCAACTGCACAAAACTGTAAAACTGTAGCCAAGCACTTTTTGATTTATGGAGAGCCAAGCGGCACTGCTCGTAGGTTAGACAGAGTATGAGCCATGCGAAGGAAGAGGAATGGAGAGGAGTGGAATGGAATGGAGAGGGCTGGTGAGGGATGGTGAGGGATGGGCTGGAAATACGGGGGGCTCCGGCCAAGTTTGTGTGGGATATGTGGCGCGGGACAGGAGAGCGCAGTTTGGTCGGAAGTGTAGACAATTTGTTAGAATTTATACAAAAAATGCAGGCCGCTTTTCACGAGAATGAAGTGGGGGGGGGCTACACGGGGCTACAAAAGTGGCTATATGTATATAGCCATATAGTTTTACATCCATACATATATATCGTATAAGGGAAGAGCAGGCCCGTATAAAACATGAGAGGCATTTCATTTTAAAGCAGCTCAAACAAATCAAATGCCTTGGCTTTTGTGTGGACTTGAAACTAATGATTTTCACTTACCACAGCGGCAGTCCAGAGAGTGCTGAGAGCAGGGGAATGGAGCGTCATGGGGCATGCCGCACATGGAATCTCTGCACAGATTTACATGACATTATGTCATTGTCGTTGCTGCTGCTGCTGCTACTGCTGCTTCTGCTGTCTGTTTTTATGACGTCAATTATGTTTATGAGTGTCTAAACAAAAAGTCTTATAAAGACCTCAGCATTCCCCCCTTTTGCCTCGTTCTCTGGATGTGTGGATACTAAGGGGTGGGGGGGGGGGGGGTGTACTAAGGGGGCACTAAGACTTCCTTGCAGTTTGAGTTTAAGTGAATTTATTACCATGAGCAAAATTTATTTAAGCAGTCAAATGCACGTGAAGTGCATCTCAAGAAAGCTGTCACACAGTCGTCTCCACTCCACTCCACTCCTCTCACCGCCCCTGGCCTATCGGCGACCCGCCATGCCCCATGCTGACATCAAAGGCAGAAACTGGAAGGAGGAATGGGCTGCGCCTCAGACAAATGCATGTGTAGCAAGATGCTGCTTTTTTTCGGTTGGGCTTGTTACGTGTGTACATTGGGGTGAATCACTGGAAATGATTTTCAAAATTTTACATATAATTTACTAAGTTTACGGTGTTGTTTTCCGGTTTTCCAAAAGATATCCGTGACACATAAGAGACTTTATTTTAATCAGGATTTTTTGGATTAGGGCTTCAGTATTTATTCCTTTATTCCTGCATATTATCCTACCATAATCATCACACTGAAAATATATCTACATATGTGTATGTACATTGTATATATAAGCCTATCGTGTTCCATATGTTCTATTTAATGTCTGCCACAACGGTTTTTCTTAGGGTTTCCTTTTTAAATTTCCCAATCCACATGCAATACTCGGAAATGTGGTCTCTTAATGGATTGAATCACCCTGATATGTGCACTTGTGCCAATGACTGACAGCTCTCACACACAGAGCTGCACACACTCACACATAGATACGCACACAGACGCAGACACAGACACAGACACAGACAGACACATACACAGGGACAGAGACAGGCTGCTTGCTCGGGGCCATGCAAATCCAACTTTGCTGCTGCTTGAAGCAGTTGTCAGTAATTTCAAGCGAATGGCAGAGCCAGGCCAGGCCAGGCCAGGATATTTCACAGCGGAGTAGCAGTAGAAGCAGCAGGAGAAGGAGCAGCAGCAGCAGCAGGAGCGGGAGCAGCAGCAGCGGCAGGATCTAAGGGATAGATGGAAATGGAGGTTGCAGTGCCAACATTGACGAGGACAACTTCGTTGTCACCGTACGCCTTTCGCCATGCCCCATTCTCTGTGCCCCATTTTGTTGCAGTTGCTGGTGGAAATCAAATCAAATTCCCGACAAACATCAGCAACAACAGGACATGTTGTCATTGCTGAGAGTGTGCACATCTCCGTCTCTTTCCTCTCTGGGATTGTGTGTGTATGTCTGTGTGTGTGTGTCTATGTGTGTGTGTGTGTGGCAGGGATGCGATAGCTGTCATGGATAATCAGCGTGATGGGGGGAAATTGAACAACAAGCTCCCGATAGCATGTCTTGGCCAGAAATTTCAATTTTTAATCCAGAATAATTCGGAGGCTGCCCCCATGCTGAGAGACCATTTCCTTTCAGCGTTTCGGGGGTCTAACTTTTGAGGCAAACATTTTGTGGGAAATTTTTAATTCAGTTTCTTAAGTTTCCATTGGGGACATCCGACATATGCCGTCCTTGAAGTGGGGGCTGGGCGTGACCGGGAGCCGCGCACCTACAATTTCCGCATGTCAACTGCACTTTGCATGAGTGCCCCGCACGCAGACACACCCACACCACACCACACCACACCACACCACACACTTGTGCCACATCAGCACTTCAGCACACCAGCTCTTGACTCTGACTTGGTTGTGCTTTTGGCCAAATCCAACTCGAACCAACCAACCAACCAACCAGCCAACCAACCATCATCGTGTGGATCATCATCATCATTCTGCTTCGCTTCTTGCCTGTCCCTGTCCCTGTCCCTAGCCCTGTTCTCATTCCCGTTTCTGATTCTCCTATCTGTTTTTTTTTTTTTCGTGTGGCATTTCCACTTGATTTACAAAACTCAACGCAACAACGAGGCAAGTGTACTGAGGGGCACAGCAACAAAACCACATTTGACTGACTGACGACTGACTGCCAGTCCACCGCTCCACCCTACACCCTACACCCCACACCCCACACTCCACCACCACCCCCCGGCATCTGACAGTGTATATGTGTGTGTGGCCTGTTACAGAGTTGATTTATATGCACGTCGATTCGACGTAATTGAAGACGTGATCGAAATTCAAATTTTTGATTTTTAGACCCCGTGACTGGATTGGCATTTGTGTGACTGCCACTGCGACTGGAGCCGGGAATGGGACTGGGACTGGGACTGGGCACACACCCAGACCCCCACATCATTCTGTCTGTCGCTATCCGCCAGCCCTTACCCCAACCCCGTCCAGCTCCTGCCCTTTCCCACTGCACTTCTCTCGCTCTTCCTTCGATTCTCAATTCTTTGGGTGGCTTAATGTGATTTCGGTTTCGATTCTCTTTGCTCACCCACAGACCCTGCTCGCCTACATATACATACATACATATATAGTATATTTGCAATGAAATAATTTCCATTCTTCTTCTGGCAACAAGTGAGCAGGAGATGCAGCTTCCTTGCCGCGTTTCCTTTCAGCAGCTACGTTTTCCATATGCTGGCTGGCTGGCCGGCTGGCTGGCTGGCTGGTTGGCCGGATGGAAAGCTGAATTCTTTATCAATGAACTCGATTCCACACAGACTCTAGTCAATTTCACATTTTATCATTGTCACGCTGTCTTGTGTGTGGGGATGCCCTTTTCCCGGAATCGGGGGAGTCCATTGACTCATAATATCAGCTGGCAGCTGGCTGGTGGAAGGTATTGGGTATTACTTTTTGTTGTTCTTGGCAACTCTCCAGAACTCATCGATATATCATAATATATCATCAGAATATCAGCACTTCCTGCATTTCTTTGTAGTTCTTTGGGTGGCTCAAGATAGTTATTATTTTTGATATCCTTTGGTTAGGGTATTAACAATTCTGCCTTGTTCCTTAAATTCGTTTCCTTGTTTGTCGCCCACCGCCCCCACCGCATACACCAGTCTGGGTCTCATCTTCATCCTCTCTGTCGTGGCATTTCCAGCATCCCAAACTTTGTTAAATCAGCCATGAAAACGGATTGTCGTCTGTGCATTTTTGCATTTCTTTTGCTCGTTTCATTGACTCTCTGGCTGAATGAATGGATGAATGAATGAATGAATGAATGACCGACTGAGTGACTGACTGACTGACTGACTGACTGACTGGCTGGCTGGCTGACTAACTGACGGGGCTTGACAAAACGTGACCTTCTGTCATGTCTAACAGTTTTCAATAATAATGCTCTCGTAGCTACCCCGCAGCATTGTTTCCCTGTCCAGTATTCGACCCGACCCAACCCGACCCGCTTTGCTTATTACCATTGCCGGAGTCTGCCTCCGTCTTGGGGATTACACCGCTCTCTCCCACTCTCCCCCTACACACACACACTGACATGCACATAGATACAATCACTCACAAGCAGGCACACATACACCCACACTTTCAACATTAACTTCAACACCTGACTGGGCGACTGACTGGGGTACGGATAGGCCAGGGGTACAGTAGGGATAGGCCGTCTTGTGGGGGGCGGGACTCATCCAGATGCTAATGGCTCTGTTGTCGACACTCTAGACATTTGCTGGCTTCATGTGTGCTTCTCGTTTGCTGCTTCTGGGGCCCCAACTTCCTACCTGGCCAACCTTCCCCGCTCTCGGAGCTGCCTGTTGTTCTGCCTATGACAGTCTATGGCTTTAGTGATGAGTCGCACAGCGTGACTCCATTCACTGTTTGTCTCTGAATATTTGTCAGAGTAAAGCTGAACATCGTTTCGAGGGATTTAGCTATTAGGCACTGCCACATCTGATCATAATTCCAATACTTATAATGCGAGTGTGTGTGGCTACAATATTAGGCATAGCATTGAGATCCTATATGTGTGTAGGATCTATCCTAAAATGATAGATGCTCTGTCCAACGATCGCCACTTGACGGTGTGACTGTAACAGTAAATGTCCGCCGAATCACAGTTTGGCATTCACCCCCAGACGATGAGGATGAGGATGCCTGTCGCTGTCGCTGTCACTGTCACTGAATGTGGATGCGTGTGCCTGAGTGTCTGAGTGTGAGTGAGTATCTGAGTGGTTCCTTATGGGCTGTTGTGCTGTTGTGCTTTTGTCTTATGTTTCGTTTGTGTTAATATTTACATAATTGTGGTTAAAAGTAGCTTTTAAGATGTTTTTAACTGGCAGACAAAGAGGAGCGCTCTCAATCCGAATCCTCATATAGTTGTTGCCATTTTGCTGGCCCAGCTTTTCTTTTCATCTCCTCATCTCTCCTCTCCGGACTGCATTTAATGGCCTCAACAGCGGCAACAATCAGCCAGGGCTGACAAATGCTAGAATCCGTTTTATTGCCGAAACCTCCGGCCTCTCCGGAGCTCTTAGCCCCAGCCCCAGCCTCAGCCCCAGCCCCCCTTAATGGCTTGACATTTTAATAAAGAGCAGCGCCCCTCTTTCGAGGGGAAGGGAACAAGAGCTGGATAGGCTGGATAGGCTGGATAGCGGCAACAACTTTAGACATTTTAGTTGGTTGTGGCCCCCCCCATATTCGTATATGGATGAACGAGTGTGCACACTGGAGAAGCAGCACCGACAGGAAAACTGAAACAATATTCCACTATTTACACACTGAAATGCTGGAAATATTTCCGGTAAACCTCAAACATTTTATTTTGAATTTTTCAATTTTGTTTCGACCAGTTTTTGTTGGGCTTTTTTGTGTTTTGAGATGAATTTGCTGTAAAAATGGTTTGGGTTTTAAAATATTGAAGAGAGGAATGGGCGAGGGGCTGTTGGGTTTTCGGGGATATCTGCACATCCGTTTGTGTTTAGTTAGCCCGCCCCCCCTCACAGAGAAACATTTTTGTTGGTTTCTCCTCTGTCTCCTCTGTCTGCTCCCTTTTCTCTGCTTGGTAAACGTTTACGCCAATGGGATTCCCACTCGGAGCACTTGTGTGCGGGCGTGGCACTTGATGGGGCATCCACTCTTGTTGTTGCAAGCCACAAAAACTTTAACTTTTGGCAACTTGTTTCAACGCCAGAGCGGGGTCGGAGACGGTGGCGCAGGAGATGGTGGGGCTGGGGGCGAAGGTGGTCAGCCGCATAAAGCAAAATTGTGGCCGAGAAAGCTCAAAAGTGTTCCAAAGCGTTGGAAGGAAAGGAAACGATAGAGGGCGAAGGCTAAGCGGAAACGGATTAGCAGGCGAGATACGAGTACTTCAGAAAAACGAGTACTTTTCTCTAGGCTCTAAGACTCTCTGAGACTCAAGTCAGCACCCGAACTACTTTCAGTTCAGAATCAACAATAGAAAATCCAGAAAAATAAGAATTATTATATATTGAATATTTCAAGTCGGGCTATCCGAAAGTCATCCGAAAATGAATGCTAATTCGCGCATGATTCTCCCCCTCTTCATTCTGTTCGCCTTGATCTTGGCCACTGTTTGGGGTAAGCCATTGCCATTGAATTCTTTTATACATACTATATGGTGGTGTAAACAATCGTATTCCAGTTCTGACCAATCGCCAGGGCCTGATTGGGGCGTACCACAAGCAGTTGCATGGGAATGCAAGTGCAGTTGGCGTTGAGTGGATGGATAAGCTGGCACAGCTCACGGATCGTAGGTGCAGATGGGGCGATGGTTAGAGCAAAAGGTGTGCTAATGCTGCCAAATCTTTCGCAGCTATCAGTGTAGTCATAGCCGTGGCCGACAAAGATAGTGCAGGGACGAAATCTGAAGATATCGGAATAATCAAAAATCTACTGGGGTATAACGGAGCAACCGTTCCCCCTCTGGATCAGAACTCAGACGAGAATAAGGAGGAGGAAGTGCTAATGCTGGAGGAATATCAGCAGGAGGAGGATGATCAACCACTGGGTAGGTAGCATTACTCAACAATTAAAGTGCAAGTATGTCTATTAACCCAATTTTCCCATATCCTTAAGTCGAGAAACTGCGCAAGTTGCGAATATCCCCCGATTTGGATTTGAAGCGTGAGTTTGCCAGCGATAAAGCCAATCCCTATATACAGGACATCAATGAGAACTACGACATAACTTCCAAGTAACTTAGTCTCCCCCAATAAGAAACTACATATATTTTGTACACTGTTCAAGTGCGTTGAATGTTCCCAGAAGAATTATTGAAATAAAGAAAGAGCAATAGCAATCTCTTAGTTGTCGAGTTGCTAATGTCTCCAAGTCCGCTCCCTCGGATGGCAGGAATCATTAATTTCGCTTGGTTTGGCCTAGAGCTGTCCAAAGTTGAAACTTAATTTCACTTTGTTTGACAAAACATTTATCTCGAAATGCTTAATTATCCTGTGAATGTGCCTGTCCCATACCAAGTGCAAGGACCAGTCCAAGTCCAAGTCCAAGTCCAAGACCAAGACCAACTGTCAGACAGTTGCAGGAAAGAGAGATGGAAAGAAGAGAGTCTGAGTGGAGCTTTTCATTTCGATCGGGGCTTGGCATGGCCTGGTCCTCTGTTGGTCGGACAATTTGAGGCAATTACCGAGCGATTAAAGAGTTGTCGGGCCCGGGCCCGGGTCCCGGCTCGGCCGAAACTGACGAAAGTTTTGGCCAGAATTGTTGCCAGCTGGCGCCCCATAAACGTAATCAAATTTAATTTCAACAAATTGCTTTCGAATTACGCGACCTTCGGTGGCGCCGCTCAAGCGCGAAAGAGTTGGAAAATTGTTAAAATAATAATAACTTTTGTTTCCCCCTCCCCCTTCCTCTCTCTTGCCACTCTTCTTTTCTCACTCTCTCAAATGTGTGTGTGTGTGTTGATGCCGCAGAACAATCGCCACAATAACAACAGCAATTTGCGTTTGAAATAATGGAAAAGTGGCGGGGAGCCGAGCCAGAGACCATGCCATTGCCTCTGCCACCAGGGCGTATACGTAATCATAAAAATTATGATTCATTCGACCAGACAGACACTACTGCACGGGGGACGGGGGACGGGAGTGATAGTGGGAGTGTGAGTGTGATTGGAAGGCAGGACGGCAAGACGGGCAGGATGAGTGAGTGAGTGAGTATTTGCTCTGTTCCTAATAAACAAACTAATTTGATTGAAGCCAAAATGAAAACTTTTCCCTGCGTGGCCTGGAAGGAATTTTTGTTAAGCAAAGTAGTATGAAAGGGTGGCCGGAAAAGTTTACAGATTAAATTTGATTTGAAAGTTCTGCAAGCTTTTGGAAATGATTTCAAATTGGATATGATTATATCTTTAATTAAATATTGCACCTCCTGCATGATCTCAAGTAACATTTACATATGCCCAATGAATATTTGAGGAATCATTCAGCTAACCAGAGAGTATACTCGTAATATATATACCATAATCACAGATTTTTAGCTTTTAAGTTTTTTAATTGTTAACCGCAACGCCTGGATAACATTTTGTGTTCAAGGGAAGCCATGGCATGTAGTCTGTTTCTTCTGTGTGCCATACAAATAAATTTTAAAAATATTTTTTACAAACTCGTAAGATGTGTGTTGAACAGCTTCGAAATCGGTGCAGATTAGAGAATTGCACGGCAGCAAGGGACGATCTCAATGTCAGCTTCGGAAAAATGATATTCCCCATCCGAAAGGGAATCGGAGTCACTTCCGACCAGCGGATCATAAGCCGTTGCAATCGTTTCCCAGGCGCTCTTTATCAAGCCTGTCGACTCGTCCCAGAGCGAGTGGAAGCGAAGGGCTGCGAAAGCCTGCAAAAATACGGAGATCAATTCACGAGTCTTGCTCGCCCATTGGGCGATGATGAAGTCCTTCAGCAACATTCCGCGCTCTTTCAGCACTTGCATCTTGTTCTGCAGACGGATCTTCTTTTCGGAGAGAAATGAAACGTTCAGCTCCCGTGCCGAATAGCCGCGTGACAGATTGCGAAGCACATAGATGTCGTAGTTCTTGACTACGCGGGTCACAATGTCCGACGTGGACACGCCCTCAGTGCGCTGGGTGGCCACGAACATGCCGCGTGCCTTTAGGCTAGCATAGACATCATTTACGCCTTCAGCGCCATACGGAATTTCATCGTGTGCAACAAAATCAATTTTGTGCTCCTCGAGAAACTCATCGCTCAATGTCCAGGGAGCATTCGGAACGATCTGTGAATAGATGAGGGGATCAGGTATCCTCCTTGAGCCCATTGCCTATCCTGGCCACTCACCTCATCCACGTAGCGGCAATGGCGCACTGCCTCGTAGCGCTCAAGGTCGGTCATCACTGTCGGACCCTTCATTTTCAGTGTCAGCTCATCATTGCACACTCCGACAATTAAGTAGACATTTGGAAACATGTTCTTTGCCTGCATCAGCTGTCTGGCATGGCCCTGGTGGAAGAGATCATATATGCCATCGGCATAGACGCGCACCTGTCGCTTTGACTGCCCCGAACGAGCCATCTCGTAAGCGATGCGCTGGGTGTAATCGCAGCCAGCTAGTTCCTCCAAGGCCTGCACATCATTCGTGAAAGGACACGGCTTGCAGACATTCTAAGACACATAGGGATAAAATATGAATATGACTTGTTACCTTGGCGACGGCTCTCGCTTACAAATTGGCCAAAGCTCTTATCATATACCATCATAGGGAACGGCTGCTCATGGTACGAGCCTGAATCCTGATCCTCCTGGAAATGTATGCGAGGCGTCGATCGCCCTGATGCTGGCGGAGAGGATGACGAGGCTGGATTCTCGACCAAATTATTCATATTGAAAATATTTTCAATAGATAAAAAAAAAAAGAGAAAATTTCAAAAAATATTTGTTTTTGCTGAATTAAACCGGTGGAAGTGTTCGGTTTGCTGCTATATGTGATACTGAATACTGAAATATAAACTTGTACCTTTTCAACACAAATAGTTCGGCCAACTTATTTTCGAAAATTTTCTGAAAACTGTTCCTAGAAATCTTATTTGTTTTTGCTTTGAATCTTTGGTGATTGGAATCTTTATTCACTTCCCAAAAGGGGTTAAAACCTTCAGAGTGATTAACGTTGCATCAATCCCAAGCAAGGAGCTCAGGCCAGCTAATTACGGCATTGACCAGGCCAAGACCCGCTTCAACTTTTGTTTCATTTCCCTCTTTTCCTGCCTTGGGTCCTGTTTATTTTGATGATTGTTATTCCTGGGTAATTTACATGTAAACAATTGTCGGATCCTATTTTTGTTGCCAGAGCTCTCTTTTTTTTTGCTACCATTCCCGTTTTGGCCGTCATCAACTGGCAATTTTGCGACTCTCCGTTGTGCTTCTCACTGCCTCGTCCGGTTCGCTGCACATTTAAATTTTGGCCAGCAGGACGGGCTGTGGTGGGGAGTGCATCGGAGGGGATCAAAAAAGTCAAACTAATCTAACAACTGCTAACAATAAGAACCGCTCCCCATCCAGCCCTTCCACAGTCTGACTCTTTAGCGGCGCATCTAACGCTTCGCACCCTTCGTACACTTAGCAAAAACCGCTATATAATCTAGAAAATCTACGTTAAAATAATACCAAAAGATTGCCGCTTAGATTCTCAGAAACTACCCATTCAGAGAAATGTGAGAAACTCTCGCATTTGGCAGAGACAATACATTTTTTGAGTGTACTTCTCCTATCTTTCCTGGCTCTGTGCAAGTTGTTTTAACAAAGCATTTTGTAGTTAGCAAATATATTTGTATATCTCTGCATCTGTGTGTGTGTGTGTGTTTGTTAATCTGTGTATGTGCGTTTGTATTACACAAATACGTTGACAATTTTGCGTTGTCAGTTGTTGTTTTAATTAGAAAACTTTTTTACCAAACAGCAGCAACAAAAAATACAGCAAAAGCAAAACTCAAAAAACGATTTTGAACACCACAGAATTTCGCCACTCTCCTTGATGGTAGCCCCATCCTGGTCGTCCTGCAGACATTTGTATTTGTTGTATTTGCATTTTCTATTTTATTTTGTTGTCTGCCAAATAAATAATGAATTTCTCTTCATTTTCCCATTTTGGATTTTCTATTTCTGCTCATCCTCTCAACACATCCTCTCCTACATATTTTTGTGTCTGTCTGTCTGTCCGTGCATTTGTATCTGTATCTGTATCTGTGTGTGCTTTCCTATTGTTTCTGTATGTGTGCATTACTTATCGCAAAATTCATGGGCATACATAAAAGCTTCCCACTTCAATCAGCCAAAGCGGCGCAGATATATGAAGAAGATATCCCACAATCCACAATCCACAATCCATCTGTTCCAAGGAGCGACACATTTCCTTATTTCCCCCTATTACTCAGCCCCCTTCTTCCGCAATACACCCACCCACTCCATGGGTATATTCCAGTTTTTTGTGTTTATTTTGCAAAATTAAATCCAACGTTTTAGTTTTATGAGGCAAAACTTGCTTTGTTTGCGGAACACGACGAGAGATCCAGAAAGAATTGAGTTAGGGAAATGGCAAGGGGTTCCGCGCTGGCGCAGGGGCAGGGGCTGCTTGCCACCACAAAAGGCAACGGCCTAAGCCGAAGACAAGACGAAGCTCGCATCCACTTGCCACAAGCACATCCCTATTGGGGCTTGAATGGGATCCAGGAAGGCAAATTGCCATCACCATTATTATGTCAATCATTCAGAAGAAAAAGTATATGCATTCCGGCTATTATTATGCTAAATAGATCCCTCAAAGGTAGTGGCTGCAAATGCTTCAAAGGTTCCATGATAGAAATACTTACCTACCGAAGCATCCCCGCAACTATCTGTGCCCATGTGCACAAGCCTATTAGTATAGTCGGAATAGTCGCATTATCCTTTGCAGAGTATCCTCGGGATAGCTACAAAAGCGTTGATATAAAAATGCTGCACCCACACAAAACAAAAACACACACCCATACACCCATACACTCTCTTGTGTGGGCATTCGAGGGGATGCCAATGCGGTTTGTTGTCAATCTCGTTAGAAACGAATCCTTTCGTAATCCTTGTGCTTCAGCTGCAGCTTTGTGTCTTCCGTCGCTTTGGTTTATTTTCGTAACTTGCCCCGCGTTGACGTCATGGCCTGCCACTGCCACTGCCACGCGAATGACAATGCCACACCACCACCCACCACCCACAGGCGGCTCATGCGTTTTTGCTGGTTAATCCGCTGCCACTATCAAGATGAGCTCCATGTGAGTGCTTAGGGGGGTGCGGATATGTGGAGCACAGGAGTCCTTCCGCGTGCCGGCCAATCAGCAGCTCAGCATCTAGTCGTTTTCCTCCCTCCCCCCCTCCCCCCCAGGCCCTGAACCCTAAACCGCTAGACCACTGTGCAGAGCTTGCAACGTTTCCAATTTCAGGACGGGGGACGCGGGACGCGGGACGGGCGCTGCAAATCCCACATAAGAAATTGTTTTCAAGTTATCTTTCATTTTCCGCTCAACCCATTTCACATTTCCCATTTCCCATTATTTTTTCGTCTTTTTCCTGCCTTGGTGGCACACAGAAGAGGGGGGATGTCCCTGAAATGTAATTACTATTTTCGGTGGCTGGATTTAGGCCAGTTAAAAATGTTAAATGCTGCCACAAGGAGCCGCTAGAACAACAAATGGCAATCATTTATCGTGGCCTGGCGAATCCTGAATCCGACTGAATCCTGGTCGGGTCCTGACTGCTCCTAAATATGATTGATGGCACTTGTCGCGTTACGTAATCGCTGTCATGTGCGGGTTTCTATTAGATTAGAGAGCGCTGAATGCTGAACGGTGAACGGTGAACGCTGAACCCACCCAGCCCATAAAAACCCATCATTTTTGCAGGTGTGTCGTGTGCACTGAGGAAAAAAGGGCTGGAAAATATGCGCAATTGTCAAGAAATTTGAAAAAATCGATGTCAACAAATTGATTTCATCATTGTTAGTTTTAAAGATTAAAAACCTATTTTAATAACTTCTTAATGGGAACGGAAGACCTTCTGCACCCTGAACCAATTCTTCTTTTAGAATTCCAAATGTTTCGCTCAGTGTACATGGTAGCACTTTGTTGCCACTAGCGTGCAGCAATCCCCAAAGTGTTCTCGTGATTTCAAGATAATTATCAACATATTTTGTATGACAGCAGAGGAGATTGAAGATTGAAGATTGAACGTGCACTCTGCTTAAAGCCACCTGCCTTTAAGGCCCCGAAAAGTGTGCGATTCAGTTCAAAGCAGATTAAGACCAGGACTCAGAGCCGCGGAACGTATACTTACGCATTAATCAATGAGGCAAACACAGAATAAGGAATCGGGAGAGGTGAATGCGGATGCGGATGAGGAATGGCCAAGAAGGAAAACAGGTAGACCAACATCTCTTCTAGGACTCGTTCTCGCTCTCTCCCCGACTGTCTGTCTTTCTCATTTCCATTTTGATCCTAAGCCGGCCGTGGCCGTGTCTTGGCCTTGCCTATTCATGTGGAAATCGAGTGCGGTTTGCGGCCAAACAGACATAAAAAATGAAGACGAAGGTCCCAAGGAATGGAGTGGAGCGATGTGGCAGTGGAGTGGGTGATACAAGGCGCGTGGCGCCTCGGGACATGAGCGCCATAATGATATGAGTCACTGACTCAACAACGACAACGGCAACCACAGCGGGGACGGGAACGAGAACGACAAAGGCAACGACATCGACATCGACATCGACTTCTTTCAGGGGTGCATAATAATCGCGTCCGCGTCGTCGTCTACGTCTTTTCCCTGCAGTTGAAGGGGAGCGAAGCCGGCAGAGCAGAGCAGCCGGAGCGGAGAAGAGTCTCTAGCGCTGACGTCCGTAAAGCAAATCAATTCGTTGTTGCCGTAACAGTTTTGTCTTCTTTCTGCTTATATCAGCAAATTGTGTGCGTGCCCCGAGGGGAGCAGACTGTGGCGGGGCCGAGTACTTACAGCATGTATGTATATATTGACAGGGCATATAAATAAATTATTAGCAAAATAAATGTTTAGCTAAGGGCGTGAGAATGGGCCCCCACCTTCGCCGACGCATGGCGCCATTTAGCCGGGGTGGGGGTCGGGCCGGGTCGAGAAGTGTTTCAGAGATTAGATGGGAAAACAGATTAGATGCAAATACTCGTTATCCACAGAAACGGGGGGAATTTCCTTTGATCAGTGCTGGTTCAATGCTGGCGAATAAACTCTCTTAAATATAGATTCTACAAATTCATGGCTAGTGCATCCTATCCTATCCTATTTAACTTCAATTCCAAAGAGTCTATCTGAATCAATTGCAATTCGCAATAGATAGCTGTTGAGATGTAAAATATTCCTATAGCTAAAATACCTTTCCGATCCATTGCCATTTAAGGATAGCTTCCGTGAAGGCCTGTTATTTTCGGAAAGTCATTCGCCAGAAAACTGAGCAAATATACCATCGAACGGGGAAAGCTTTCCATCAGGTACTGCTCCTGGTAAACGAATTTAATATGGAGTACTCCTTCGTTGGAGTATACATTAAAGAATGCATTGTAAATGGCAAATAAAATGTCATTTGAATGGGGGCTTGGGTGTGGGCCAGGGCGTCCAGTGGGCGAGGCGTGCCTCGCGCATATTTAAGTGGCAAACAATTTTTGGCCAAACAGATGCATATCACATGAAGATGATGATAGAGCTGCCTCTGCGGTAGTGGCAGTGGCAGTGGCAATGGCAGTGGTTGTGGCTGTCTCTGTGCCTGCTCCTGGATCAATTTGCATGCGCCGCAGAACAATGCGAGGACGAGTTCCCAACGAAGTTTCTGCCCGGATAGCTGACAGACACAGGGGGGCGCAGCGAGTGACGAGGGGAATGTGGTGCATGGAGCATGGAGCATGGAGCGGAGTCAGTTTTGCTGCAAACTTGACGACAAAAGTTTTTAACCGAATTAGCATCTTGCCAGACAGTTTCCGGCCATCACACAGAGGAATGGCTAGTGGCAAAGATTTGCAGCTTCATACCATGCCCCCCCCCCTCTGTTTGATTTCCATATGTATTGTTATCCCTGCTGCCCATTTGTTTGTTGTTTTAATTAGAAAACTTGCCAAACAGTCGTCGACGGACGGAATTAATGAATTTCCCACTTCCCATACTCCCACAACCACTCCCACTCACACACTCCCTTCGAACCCATTTTCATCGAATGTCCACCCTCCTTTTGGCCATAAAAATTCGTCCAACCAGCAAATTGGCAATGCCCGAGGCTTACACCACGGGTACAGCCACAGTTGCAGATGAAAAATACTTTTCAGGGATTTATATTGCTTATTGGATGCGGCGCGTGCCAAAGGCCACACCATTCATTCTGTGAGCTTCCTTGTGCAATCCTTGCTGGCCCGAGTTTTATGGCCTCCATATGGTCCTAACACTGCCTGCAATTTATGTTGATTTGCGTGTCGTGGCACTCCTTGGCAGCCTTTAATTGCAGTCTTCAAGTGGCCCGAGCACAGTCGCATCTTGGCCCGGGTCATAATTAATGAGGCCATCATAAATCTGAGGCGGGGAGAGAGAGGCCAAAGAAGTGGCCAGTGTGCCCAGACTGGCATCGAGTCATTCTGTCTGTCCTGCCATGTCCCTTCGGACAGGTCATAAGATTTCATTCTCTTGTCGCCTTCTTTGCCAGTGTATTTCGCAGTCTGATTTATCTATGGGCCAGTTCCCTTCTAATGAGCATTGTTCGGGCCGGGCCCTTGGCTTTGTCTCCCTTCATCTCTTCCTCTCCGGGGACGTTTTTTTCGAGGGCGTCAAACACTTTCGCTTTTAATTACCGCATGGCGCTTGCAAAATTAATGTTTGCTGTCATGTTTGCCCAGCAAATAAAAAATGAACGTCCAGAGTACTTAGCATGGATGACAAATGCCCGAGGGCATGGATACTTACACACACACTCGCACCAGTGCTCGCACTCGCAGGACGAGAGTGAGAGACTCGTTGTGCCGCAGAGCGGACAGTTTATTAAGTTTGGGAACCGGAGGGTTCCGATTCGGGCGCCCCATCCGAATCCTTTGTGCCCGGTGGGCCACTTTATTAAAATCCAACCTAATGCTCGGGCAAATTAATTTTCTCTGCCAAGTAAACATATAATCTTTTCTCATCTACCGAATAGTTTCGAGATCCCATCTCTGGGTTCCAGATAGGGGGGGGGGGGGGGGGGGGGTCCAGATGACTGGACTGTCAGCTGTCAGTGGACAGGGGGACAGTAGGGAGCCGAAACCAGAAGGAATTACTCGTAAAATAAAAGAATGGAATCAAAAGGAGGCAATTCCTTTTGCTTTTGCTGCGACCCCTGTCTTTTCCCTTTCCCTTTCCCTTTCCCTTTTGTATTATGGCAGAGTATTATTTTAATAAAGCAAAAATGTGAGTGTGACATTTCACCTTTTTGTTTGTCTCCTCCTGGAATGCCTCTCCCGATTTGACCCGAGACACTTGACAAGGGTCATCCCATCTTAAAGCTGGCTCCCACCCAAACCAAACCAAACCACACCAGAAAAATTTAAAGAAAACTGAAAGCAAACCCAAAACCGAATAGCAATGGCTGAATGGCTCCGACTGGGGCTCTGGCTCTGGTTCTGGCGCTGGCGCTGGCTATGACTGTGACTGTGGCTGTGGCTGAGGCAAAAGCATTTCATTAAAAACTTCCAGGCTATTAAGCAAAACTTTGCGCAGCATTTTGCCAAAACTGTGTGATAAGTATCTGAACAAAATGCAAAGCTGCCAAAGGACGCAGAACGATGACGAAAACGAAAACGAAGACGGCAATGGCGACGGCGATGACGACGACAGCTGATGAAAATCGCGCGCGGTCGCGCTTTCTACAACAAATCACAATTTTCGCCGCAAATTGCTGTCGGGGAAAAGAAGTTCAAACATTTGTCCAAGGAACCCGCCAAAGGACGGGCCTGGTGCGGGTCCGGGTCTGGGTCCGGGTTGGGGTTGGGGTCCGGGTGAGGCGTTGTTCAACAACAATTGAATTGCAGTTGCTGGCCGTGCCTGGCGTGACAAGAGTGCAAGAAGTGCCAGAGTGAAGCCGAGGACCGACCAGCGGGGATTGCGGAATTGTTGGATTGTGGGATCGGAGGTGGTGCTAACCGAAACCGCGTCAAATGCGTGATTCAAAGCGGCGACAGCTACATCCAGAGAGCCATGGAAGGAAATAAAGCAAGTCAAGTAGGATAAGACGAACTGGGGATACATTTCTGTCATCCATGGATAATCATGGCTACATTTATACCAGTAATAAGTCTTTTGTGATTCATTGGAACCCACAAATGATTGTCCTCAATTGCTGTTAGGGCTACAATAAACCCCTAATAGATCTCTTTTAGTATTATGCTATATTTAAATCGCTGAAGAAACGATTCTCGGAAAGCATAATATAGTATTATTTTATTACGATATTTTTCAGCAATTGCTTTAAATATTAAGTAATGTTCTGAGACTACCAAAGCCCCTCCACCACTTTATGTCGCCGACCAACTCAATGAAAACTCTGATATACCCTTCCGGGGCTATGCCAAATACCACATAACAATGACTCCCCTCCCCTCCACTCCACTCCACTCCGCTTTCTTTGGCTTGGAGTTTGCTGCGTCAATGAACTTCCGTTCCGCTGTGTGTTTCTGGTGCTGCTGCCGGCTGAAAGGAGTTCTCCTTTCGGGCTGTTTGTGTTTGTTCTATAAATTTTCTGGCAATTTGCAGAAGCCACGAGAGCCGATGCTCGGCTAATGTAGCACATGATTTATAATATTTCGAATGACAGCAGCTCCTGGCCAAAAAGATCTCTGCTCTCACGGAAAGCGTAAAAAGGATTTCTGGGCTTGTTCTTGGCCAAAAACTTTCTTCGAGGGGTTTCGGCCCCGTTCTCGTTTTCGTTCTCGTTCTCGTCTTCGGTCTCGGCCTCGACCACGGGTTCCTGGTTTCATTTTGCCGTCTGACTGCCAGTAAATATATGCTAAATAGGCCTTTTGACATTCTACCTGTCTCCCTGTGTGTCTGCTTGGCTGTCTCTCCGTCTGGGTCCTGGCTGAGGTGGGTCTGAGGATGGGTCTCAGGATGGGACCCGGAGGCTGGGGTCGCGGCTGATGCCGGCCAGCTGGAGGTAAGGACTGGTGGCCCGGCGTGTGGCATATCCAGTTACATTTCATTAAATTTTATTTTTACGTGCCGTCTGCTCTGTCCCCCCGCCCGCTGCCACCTGCCTTGTGGCATTTTCGGGCCATTGTGTGCGTCGTGTGCGTGTCCTTAAGCGGAAACTTCGACAGGAAACACCTGATTCGTAAAATATTGAAAAAGTTTTCTTATTTTATTTCCCTCTTTGATTCCTCGAGCTCAGCTCTTTTGGGAGGCTGTTGTCTGTTGCCTGTTGCCCTTCTGCTGCTTCGGGCATACTCGTCCGTCGATTGAATTTGTGCGAATGAACGAATGAACGAATGAATCTGGATCTCGATGGAATTGGCTAACTACACTCATCATCGTTGGTCTTTAGCCTGATCCATGATCGGTCCACGAGCTCAGGGAAAGCCCCGACTCCAATCTCTCTCCCCGATCTCTCTCCAAGCCCTTTTCAGAGCATCTGGCTTTTCTCGCGACTCGCCTACCGCCTTCGCCTTCGCCTTCCTGTGCATGCCAAAAGTTGCTGTTTGTGCTGTTGTTGATGTGAAATTATTGCAAAATAAATGCAAATTGAATTTCCCATGCATAATTTGCTTAGAACTTGGGCGAGAGAAACATGAACCCGAAAGTTACAGCCTGACGCGATTCGATGCCAACTTTGATGTATCTTGTGGGTGCTCCTTCCATCGGGGTGGGTGGAAATGTGTTTTGAATTTTAATGCGACATGTGTGCAATGATGCGTTTCTAATCGAATGGGAAATGGTCCGAATGGAGCATTAGGAGCTGCGACAATAGTCTCCCCCTGGCCTCAGCCCCAGCCGATAGTGTCATCGAAGGTCTAATTGGAGGAGACCCAAGGCGGACTTCATTAGCTCCTCCCAGAGATCATCCACTCGAAGATGTCTCCTCACGTGTGTGTACTCGTGTTTCAGCACGTTTCTCATATTTATTTTGATTAATGTCCACTTATCCACTTGCCACCAGCAATTTCAATCGTCCTCAACTTGGACCATTCCACGGAGCTGCACGTGCTGCCCAAAAAACCAAGCAGAGAATCCCAAGGATGAAGTTGGACAGAGGAGAGCGCAGGAATTGTCTATTGGCCAGTTGGCAGAGACAGCAATTGATGTGCCGCACACTTTTCACGACCTTTGCACCTGGCCCAACGCCCAACGCCCAACGCCCCACGCCCACGGCCCATGGTCCTCGGACCACGTAGACATCTCAACCTTGCCATCTGACCCAGTCTTCGCCTGACTTCAGTGCTAGTCCCAGTCCCAGTTCCAGTTCCTGCTCCGCCCTGGCATCAGTTGCACTGAGCTGTGTACGTGTTCGCACTTGGTGCGCACGTGACTACTAAAGCCAAATTTATTGAATATTTGCCATTGGCCATTTGATTTCTTATTAACATGAGGGCCCTGAGGCCAGACAGGGACAGATACACAGAGACAGAGATAGAGATAGAGATGGAGCCAGGCCAGAGCCAGAGCCAGAGCCATGGCCAGATACGTAGTCTTGGCCAGAGCTTTAATCCCTGCTGCGTATGCTAATTTAAAGTCCACCAACCATGCGGGAAAACAAGCTGCGAAAGCTACTTACATAATTAAATAGAGATACTATGCGGCACCCACACACCCACACACTCACTCGCTCACACACGGCACACACGGCAGACGCGGCAGCCGAGAGTCGGCTCTGTGCGGGATTTGCTCGCTGGGGCGCGCCAGAGCATTTGGCATTTATCTCTCATCATATGCGGCTCCTCCTGGTTATGCTCGTTGGCGACCTTTAACAGTCAAGCCGTAGCGCCAGAGCCAGAGCCAGAGCCAGTCCCCACCAGTCCCCAGGACCCAGCCTTTCAGTCGGTCCACAGTGACTCCGTCACCCAAAAAGCAATGTGAAATGTGTAAGGAAATTCCAACCTTTCTATACCCTTCTTGTGAAAATCAAATTAAACCTGAGGGCTGGTTCGGTTTCAATTCACAATCAAGCGGTCAAGCAGTGCGTCGCTGAAACCTGAAGGCTTGGTTCGTTTTTCGCTGAAAATTTCTTGTAAGCAGTGCACCGTTGAAACTAGACGGTGTCCCTTAATTTCCTGCTTGAATTTTCCCAACAATTCGTTCCTAGTACCCTTTTGGGCTGTGCGTTGATCTGCCCGTATGTCCGCCCAATCTCATTTAAATATATCAATTTGAAACGGACCTCAATAAAGTGTAGAATTTCTATAATTAACTAATAAAGATCTTCTCTTAGTGCGTACCCATATTTGGAAAGGCATCAGAGGCCAGATCAAGAGTGGAAGAGTGCCATAGAGGAGATTACGGTAGATTCCAGTGAAATCAAAGTTCAGCTTATAGCTAAAGTGCCACACTTTGCCTCACTTTATGACGTGCAGGTCATGGAAAACACTCGCTCGCCTACTGGCAACTGCAACTGCAACTACAACTCTTTAGTCGCTGGCATACACACACACACACACACACACACACACACACATAAATGCATACCCGTCACGTATATAAATATAAAGTTTGAAATAGTTTATACACGCATATGAATGTATATTTTCATGATTTTTCATGTTTTTATATGGCGAACGAAAAATGTTTCTGCAGCGTTGCACAAGCAGACGACGTTTGAGGATGACACTTCCGTGTTATCTGCACCTATGGAACTGGGTTAATGTGGCAGCTGACGGCGGGAACAGCAAAGTTTGTTGAATGCCCCTACTCATGGTGTGGCCCCAAAATTTCGCCACTAATGTCCTCGAACTCTGTGGCGCCAGCTAGCCAGCTCGCCAGCTCGCCAGCTCCTCTAGTTGTCCGAGAGTGCGGCCCACTCTGGCATTTGATGTGTTAATCATGCGTGAAATTAATTCGTTCCACAATGTCTCATTAGTCTGCATTAACTGGAGCGGCCAAGCGGTCAGGCCAACAAGGACACAGCTCAGCCGAGGACACAGAACATGGCCAGGGCCACACACACACGCACACACACACACACATGCTACTATTCGCACTCGTAGTCCTGGCTCATATATTATTAAGTTAATCCGAAGCCATCGTCTCTCCATCGTCGCTCTCGGTGCGCTCAAGTGCTTAAAATTAAATAATTAATTAAACTTCAGCCTCAGAGCGGAGGGACTGAATGGGTAGGAGGTCCGCAGTGTTCGGTCCTCAGTCCTCAGTCCGTAGTCCGTAGTCCGCAGCCGGCATCCTTTCTTCTGGAGCTATCTCTCTCCACAGACACGGACAGCAGTGGCTGTAGCTGTATTTGTATCTGTAACCGAAACCGAAACCGTATTTGTATTTGTATCTGTAACTGTAACTGTTACTGAATCTGCTTGCTGGCTTGTATCACAATGCCAGTCACATCTGCGCTTAGCAGCTCATGAATATCGTATTAACTTTTACTTTCCGTGCCGCCACTGCCGTCTACGTGTTTGGTTTTTGCCTTTGGCTTTTCGCTGTTGCCACAGGTTACCAGTTGCGGGCTGGTCGTGTCGGGCTCTTGCAGATGGTAATAGGTGGGGGGGATGCCACGGCGACAGTTAAGCGACAGCTCCGACTCCTGCTCCATCGCCAGCCTTAGTCTAAGTTGTCGCTGATGGTTCAATCACAGTCGTCAGGTTTTCTGCATAATGAACCAGAGCAGGTCTCGGTCGCTGACATTACTGTCGTGGCTCTGAACTGTTTTTGGAGTACCAGTAGCACAAAATGGAAAATTTATAGTATTATTGATAGCAACTACCAGTTGCACACTGCCAACCGAAACCCTTATGGGTTTTCCAGCTCCTCTTAGCAGCTGAATGTGTATGGGATTCTCTGTGCAGGCAAAAAACCAGAATAGGCCGAGATGGTTTTCTTTTAATTGGAAATTAAACAAAAATTTTATCCGCTGTTCACAATTGTTCACATATTGCAATATTTTTTTTGATGTCCTCCGTGAGTTTATTGAGCGCCTTTCCCATGGCCTCTTGTTTGTTTTCCAAAATTTCCTTTGCGTCCCCAGTCGTCTCAATCATCTTGTCGCTGTCAATGGATTCCTGATCGGTATCAATACTGGTCACGTCTTGGAATAGTCCGTAATTTGAATATTCATATGTTTCAGACGATGATGATGACACGGACATTGGTTCAGATAGGTCCGCCAGATTTACCTGATATTCAGTTGTTTCAGATGTTGAAAATGACAGTGTGCCCAGATTACTTGACATCGACCAATTTTCGGAGCCGTTGGAGCTGACCTCCAAGTCTGATATCTCGAATGAGCTTGTGTAGGGCGATTCGTAGATTTCCTGGTCGCTCTCCAGTTGCGATCCTTCATCGTATTCTTGGTTTTCGTCCTCGACTCTGACCCCTTCATCTAGTTCTTCCTCTTCAATATCGATGAATGCGAATCCCAATCCGTCCTCAATGTCGAATGGGAAGAGGAATCCTGGACCTTCATCATAGTCCAGCTTGTCCTCGAACCATTCAGCCGGCTCATCAAACGAAGGCATCTTTAGCCAACAAAAGTTCGTCACAATTCGTAGCTCAACAGATTTTGTGGGAGTCTGACGCAAGCCGCTTGGATTATCAACATAAAATTTGGAAAATTCACTCACCTTCTATCGTCTGATATTGGCGTATGTCTACTCGAAAAATTTGTTATGAATAAATATGGACCTAGATTTCGATTGACATCTAAATCGTACAGATTTAGTTAAGGCAGGGCAAAGCCAGACTCACCTTAGTGACACATTTGTGCAGTTCTTGACAGAACTGGCACATCTAGTCTGCATCTGTCATCTAGCCGCGATTGATTTCTATATATATCTCTATCTTGATATTTTTTTAAATAAATGCAGGCAATGGAAATGACTTGGAGGAGCACAGCAGGATGCATGTCCTAGAAAGCTCATCAGTTACACAATTACACAAATTATATATAAATAGAAAGCAGAGTAAGATTGCACTGAGTCTCAGCCGCAGGGTCTTTGCATAGCTGGAGACAGCGTCGGAGAAAGATGAAGTAGGTGGACAGAGGACAGGGGACAGGGGACAGAGGACACACCTGGTGTCGTCTCAATTTTATGACCAGCCTCCTTCCTCCTTCTCTCAGCCCAATGTCCGAAGTGCAAAACAAAGAAAGAAGATGATTTATGCGCTGGCTAAAAAGTTTGCGGTTGTCGCCGTTGCCGTTGCCAGCCGCCGTTGTCTTTCGGGAGTGGGCGTGACCAGGTGGAGCAGGACCGAGGACCAACGCTGAGCGGTGTGAGAGCAATCTCTATAAAAGCGCGACCAGTACGAGAACTTCACACGCCGCACGCCGCACTCCATACACCATACACCAAACACCAAACTCTATACTCTACACTCGATGAGAGGGAACTCCGCAGCGCACTCATGGCCATGCCACATACAACATCCCAATTATGAAGTTGGACCGCCTTCCTGTTGGATTGTGTGTTGGGTGTGGGGTGTGAGGTGTGGGGTTCTGGGGCAATGTGGGCATGGAGTCTGGCTTCTGGGATCTGGGATCTGTGGGGTAGGGAGTTTCGGCAAATGCTGCCTGCAGGTCACGTAGCGCAAATAATGAACTTGGGTCTGGTGACTGCAGCCGAACGCCAACGCTGGAGACCGTCCACCATCCCAGCATCCAAGTATCGGAGCATCGGAGCATCGAGAAGCCAGCATCTGGCGCAGTTTGTTTTGGCCAGCAATGGGCTGAAGGCCCAAAGGAGGTGGATACACGGATACTCGCCCTCTCAGCGATGGTTAAGCGCCCGCTTTAATGCCAACAACGATGGACCATTGGAAATGATTACGGGTTACTGATTACTGCTCGGGGGTGGGGTTGGGGTTGGGGTAGTTTTGGCCGGGATTCCGATTGCGATTGCGATGCGGATACGGATGGGGAAAGGGAAGGGGAAGGGGAAGGGGAAGGGGATATGTATTGATGGAGGCACACAACAATCGGAAAATCGACTGAATTGAGGATAAATCTATTGAGAATTTTTGCGGATTAGGGATAAGTATCATGGGTAAGTGGGAGAGGATGTGCCAGAGGAAAATGGAAAACCAAGATAGACATAACAATTAGCTTTGGTCAGTGGTGATTGTTTCAAAGCTGTGAGCCCCGGATGATTCAATAAAATATCTCGTTCTCGTCTTTTGTCCGTTCTTTAGAATCTGTATTTCTAGTATTTGGTATCAGATCTGCTATACCATATACTATACCATATATATATATATATATATATATATATATCCATGCTGAACTTTACTACTTTCAGCCCTGAAGCACACCAAAAAGCCATCAGTAGTAGAAGAAGGGATGTAAGTCTGTCGCCCATTCCTGACGTCCAGTATCATATCGTTCGGGCCACAGCAATCAGCTACAGCAGGCACTTTACGGCCCGCTTCCGAACTCCCCGATCGGGGGCATTATTGGCCATCAAAATCACCAAACTGTCATTAGTGCGGACATCGGTGAATGCCACATATTCAATTTGCTCCCATATTGATTGACTAATTGAGCAATCTTGATAATTTGAGCTACTGACTGACCGTCCCCGACCCGACCCGACCCCGCTCGCTCACCCACAGACCGACCCCGTTGTGCCATTCATAATTCACCAAAATTATACACACGCCACGAGTGTATGCAGGTTTCAATCGACAAATTAACCCCAAGAATTGACCGCAATATTAGTTTAGACTGTTTGTGCGTGTGTGGGTGTGCGGGGTACGAGGTTCGATGTTCCATGTTCGATGTTCATTGCGGCCAGGTCGAGTGAGCCGGGTCGGCATGGAGCGTGCGTACCCAATGGTCGGCCAACCAATTGACGAAATCAAAATGCTTAATTAATAGATTAAAACTGAATTATGTTGGCCAACTACACTGCTCCACAGCTCCACAGCTCCACCGCTTCGGCACTGGACTCTGTAGGCCCCGCCAATCTATCAGTCATTCAATTGAAACGTAAATAATAATTTGGATATTGGAACAAAGTCACTCACCAGCTACAGCTGCGGGCACTACTCGAACTATTCAAATCAAATGAAGTCGGACCCCCGCACACACACCCACACACCCACACACAGATAGCGGAAGGAGGGTGCGAAGGGGGAGTGAATATGAATATAATTACAGGCAATTGTTGCCACTGAATTGAAGTTGGTACAGTGCGCTCTGCATGTTGGCCACCCTCTCCGCCACTCTCCTGCTCCCCAATAACATGCCGACCACAATGTAATGGCAGGCAGCAAAGTGCTCTTCAAGTACTCGTATTGCTGCCTGGCAAATGCTAAATGGAAATTGAGTGTTCCATAGCTGAACTTCTCCCCACCTCCAGCTCTAGCTCCAGCTCCAGCTCCTGCTCCATCTCTGTCTTCTCCTATGAGTGGATATTTCATGGAACTGCCTTCCAGTCAAGGAATCTCAATTAAAATACACACATTTCCCATCAGAATCAACTTTGGAATCGATAAAGCAGTGACCGTAGCATTGGTTTAACGCATTCGAGTGTAGATTCGCCAGTCTCTCTGCAGATACTATAATTATTTTTTGAAGGAATTGTACATTTTTAATGCTAAATCACAATTTATGAAGATACAAATCTAAGGGCAAACTTAAAGGGCATTCAAATGTTTCCTTATTCCTTTGTGCTCCTTTTCTGGGTAAAGTTCGATAAGTGCATAATTAAATGTTATTTTAATGGCTTAACGAAAATGTACATATGTATGCGATAGCATTTCCCATTCCATCCATCTATCATTAGATACCCACGTGCTCCGTTCATATTCGGGTAATTAGCAAATGTTCGGAGGGGAAATCAAACGAATAGGCGAGTAGCTTGGATTGGGGATAATTTCCACAGAAATATCCAACCAAATAAATGTCACAGCAATCAGCTTGTGTGGGGTGTGGTGGAGTGGGTTCTTTTTTGGCAGATGGATAGTTGATGGCCTCCGGCTATGCGAACTACAATCACGCCAATAAATATGCAACATGAAATTGCACACTCACACAAACACAAACAAATAAACAAACAAAAAGAGAGCGAGAGAGAGAGAGAGCAGAGAGGAATGTGTGTCTGTATGTGGGGCAATTTTGCATTCCTAATGCGACAAGCCAAAAAAGAATTCATAACAAATTTACAAAAATATATAACGAAACATAAATAAAATCCCCAAGCAGCTATGAGTACCTCCCTTCCTTCCGTTGCCACCAAAAAAATTTCCAAAATATTCTATACATGGACATATCGAAATACATACACAGTGGAAAAATCTAGTTGCTTCTGAAGCTTTTTTCAGTTGAAATTAAATTGTAACTATTAAAATTAATGTTACAACTATTGCGAACAGCAATACCAAGCAACATATAGAATATCTTGTATAAATCATAAGCTCACAGAGATATTGATTGAGTACGCGGATAAAGTACAATTTACCTGTCAATATCCCATTGAAATGGCTGAATTTTCTCTGAGTGTATATACATAATCGTATGTACATATTCAGGAAGATAAACAACGCGCGCTGCGGCTGTCCAAGTTATGGCTGGATGACTACGTGGAGGCCAGGGCCAGGGCGAGGGTGAGGATGAGGAGCTGGGCTTGGATGTGGCCCCTCCCGGCACAAATCAATTGGATTAGAAAATTGTCAACGACAATGTCATCGGGGAAGAGGAAGAGGTAGGGTAGGGGTGGAGTGGAGTGGTGTTTGTATGGCGCTGGAGGCAAGGACGCGGGCAAGACGGCGCTGAAAATGTTGCAGCTTACATTGATAAATTATGGATAAAAGCGACAAGCAGCCAGCAACAACGATAACAAATCGAATAAATATTTATGAAACTAATGAAATGACATCAGCGGGATTTTCTATCCACATATCGGAGTATCTGTGTATCTGTGCATTTGTGTATTTTTGTATCTTTGTATCTTTGTATCCTTGTAGCTGAGTATCTTTGTATCGCTGGCGGTGCTCGTTTATGTTAATCTGTGTGCGTTTTGAGGGCGGAATGTGTGAATAGGACGCACCTTAAGGACGAAACAGGATCATAATCACAATAATAGGGACTGAGACGATGATATTTTGATGATGGGGATGATGAAGTTCCCTCATATACGTACGACTAGGAAAACCTTTTAGAATGTTAATGACTTCTGAGAGTTTTCCCCCACCCCGCATTCCAAGGAAACGGCAACGGCAACGGCCAAGGAAAAGCCAACCATGATGTAATGTCTTCGTTGGCTGAAGGAATATTTTTATTGCTCTTGTTTCTCCGGCTCGAGGAGTCGTTAAAAACACAAGCCATGACAAGGCACGAAAAATGGTTTCTTTTCTTGTGCCCAAAAGTTTCAGCCGCAGAAGAAGGATTAAATTTTTGGGGGAAGCTCGGTTTATTGGGATAATTAAAATATGAATAGGCACGCACTAGTGCAACAAGGACAGGGACATAAATAGGCAGACAGGCAGACAAGCAGACAGACCGAGAAAGACCGAGAGAGAGCGAGACAGAGCGAGGGAAAGAGAAAGAGATTGAAATGGCTGGCGTGACATTTCTATTATTTACTTATCATAATTGAATATTTTTGTTGTGCATTGCAAATTGCATTCTTTGCCCCCAAACAATTAAATGTCCTTTGTTTCCTAATTGAAATTTATTGAATTTTTTCCACTCATCGTTTATGTGGGTCTGTGTGTGTCAGACTGTCAGAGTGTGTGTTGTGTGTTGGTGTGTGCCGCTAAAAGCGCTTTAATTAATTAATTTGGCTGCGTTTTAATGTTAACTAAACACGCAAAATCGTTTCGCAACCTCAAAAGGCCATCAAGTCGGCGGCAGAAACCAGCGGAGCAGCGGAGTAGCGGAGCAGGGGAGCAGAAGCGGGGAAAATCAAAGCACAAATGAAATAGAATGTTGGCAATCGAAACCCTTTATCCATTTGGGTTCTGGAAGGGGCGTTCGATTTTCTTGGGCTATAGTTTGGATACCTGAACGAAGGATTGGTAATCTATCCTCTATTGGATTTGTCCTTGAAGGCATAGTTCTTCCTCCCTGTGAAATCGAGGATTCATAGGTATTCCTTCAGGTACTTCCATCCTCGGGTACTAGGAGTGCTTTTCAAAGGGGAGAACCGCTGCTGATGATTATAAGCCAATATTCGGAGTCTCCTTTCTTATTCCCCATAAACTATCGTATTCAATGGATTGATCCTTTTCTTGTTGCCCCATAGAGCATACCCTGGCCCATCACTCCTCCATCACTGCGAATTTCTCCCATGTTTCGGAACAAAATTGATGAGGCAGGCGGCGGTTGGCGCTGGCTGCCCTTTTTTGTGCCCCTGCCCTGGTGGCAGTGCAATAAACATTTAACAGCGTCAACATGACAAAGGATGTCGTGGTCGGGCAGTGCAGGACTCTGACTCTGGGCCACTTTCTGACCGCAAAAAAAACGGAACGGCACAGGGGTCGAGCGGTGCGATTTTGGGGGTCGAGTCGAGTCAATGAGCCATGAGGAGCAAATCGATTGCTCGAGTGCAAACCGCAAACGAATTTAAGACGAGACCAAATACCCTAAGCAGCCTAATGTGGTTGAGGTTGAGAGGTTCTCCCAAGCCCAAGCCCAAGCCCGTGCAAAATGTGAGGGGCGGGGGGTGAAGCTTACGGTACGAGCACCATGTTGCAAATCAATTTCGCAGGACGCCTGACAGTTGCCTGGGAGAGGCTGGGAGAGATAGGTGGGGCGGCAGCCTAAACGGGGATTATGGGCTGCTGAAGATGGGAGCGGAACCCTGCATCAAGTCAAGTCAGCCATCCATCAAAAGCATTTGGCGCCCGAAGCGTTAATCGTTGTCAAAACCTGATAAAGACTGATTGAGTGCTTAATGGTGTTGCTGGCACAGCACAGCACAGCACCGAGTGCTGAAGATATTGATGAAGACGTTAAACGGCCATGGGGACGCTGTATGATAATCAAGACGATGTCCCCGCAAATAGAAAAATAAATCTGGGGAAAATGAAATGCGCGGCCGTGGGCCATTCACATTCACATTGACATCGGCATGGGCATGGCTCTGGATATACGAGAAGATGCGGAAATGGGCAAAAACAGGAGGGGGAGGAGGAGAAGGAGAAGGTCTGCACGGCCTAGGTAAGTCGACGACGCTGATGAAGATTGAGCAGTTTTCTTAGAGCAGGTCCTTTCGAGTCCCTTCCAGATTCACTTTGAGCACGGAAATCTTTGCTTTTTAAAGCCAAATATTTGCTATTTATGAGCGGCGGAGGGGAGCCTCCTGAGGACCAGCAGCACACCCAGCAGGAGGGGCATATCGGACTCTTCCCTTGAGCATCACTCTATCTGATACGCTGTATTTCCCCCAGCCCATGGGTAATCCCCTTAGTCGAGTATTCGCCCCACGAGCCTGCCAACTTGTTTTTGGCTTTTCCCGTGTTTTCCTTTTGGGAAATGGGAGAGGGGTGGGGGGGGGGGGGGGGGGGTTTTCAATTGCAGCTATGGGAGATGCATTTGCATATGGCTCTGTGTGTGGACTGCATTAGAGAATGGCTGCCATGTGTGCTTGTTGTTGGTGTTGGCGCGTATCTGTGAGCGTATGAGTGAGTGTTTGAGAGTGTGTTTGAGAGTGTGTTTGAGAGTGTGTTTGTGTGTGTATGGGAGTTGGCTGCCTTAAGCGGCTGCTGGTGAAGCGCTCTAGCACTTGGCACTCGGCACATGGCAGATGCGGAATTCGCCCTGCTGTTTACAGAGCAGCAAAAGATGGAAAAATGTGCGAGCGCAAATAAAAACGTGCTCCACATACACACACACATACACACACACACACACACACACACACTCATGAGCACACAGAAACATGAACAAACATGGGCACACAGGCATGGAGTATTTTTTAAACAACAAACAGAAATTGTTTAAAATTGGTCTTGGACCAATTTAAAGCTTGCAAATAAAAAATAAAAAGGGTTTGCCCCAATTACAAATGCAGTTTCAATGAAAAATATTGGAATTGTATTGAAGCTATTGAAGAAAAGGGAAACCCAAGGCTAAGCACTTGCATTTCCCATAATTCGGCTTGGATACGAGTGGGAATCGATTATGGAAGTGCTATAAATCAAACTCAAATCGTGGGTTATTACAGATATGTAATGCCGTCTCAATTAAATACATATACGACATATAGATCGTACGAGTATTGTGATTGGTTCCACCACCAATTCGAATAGTCCAATTAACTGACTATTTGTTGAGCATTTTGATATTTGCGTCTCTTCCTGAACTCCTCGGAGCGATATTCTTCGTATTGCTCTCTCGTTTTTAGAATTTTGTAGGGTCATGGGGAGGTCTGAGTGCACATGCACTTAGCTTTCAGAAAAACATCCACACAATCAATTTATGGTAATCAATTTCAATAAGCAATAAACAATCAATATGCCAAGTGCATCATGCGTTGGATCCCCACCGTTCGTTCTGGACCTGGGACCTGCCCCACATGGTTTTGTTTAGTCTCCTCGACTCCGGGCCCCTTTTGTCTTTAGTTGATGCAGCTCCTGCTGCTCCTGCTATGGAACTCCATGCTGCTACTGCTGCTGCTGCAGGCTTCAAAATGTTCCATTTTCCACTTAAATGGCTGGCAGCAAGTCAGAAATTTATGCATGTCTACTTGCTCTTAGCGCTGTGCCACGCCCCCCACTCTCTAGCGCCCTTACATGTGTGCCATCTCCGTCTAATTCTTGCTCGTTCTCTTTCCCTCTCTCTCTCTCTCTCTCTCTCTCTGACTCTCTCTATCTATCTGTGTCTCTGTCTCTGTGTGCAGTTATAGCTGCAATCATAGATTTCAAACTGCACAATTCACGTCAACTGCAGTTGGATTTTGAAGAGCAATGGAATGTGTTGGTGGTGGGGTTTTGGGCCTTCTGTAGTGGTCGGACCGAGAGTGGGCCGTGGCAGTGGCTGCTGCTGTTGCTGTTGCTGTCGCTGTGACAGTGGAAGTGGAAATGGCAGTGGCAGTGGCAGTGGAACCGGGTGCAGAGAGTGAGGTCAGTTGAGAGACTGTTCAGTAAGGTGTTGGCACTTTGCACGGTTGCAATCAGAGCGAGCACAGCCTCGGTCCCAGCTCAAACCCTTTCCCACTTCAGTTGTGCTGGAAATCAGAATCGAACGCTGCACTCGAGGTCCGAGATGGGTTTGGTCGGAGCCTGGTTGTGGGTCTCGGTCTGGGTGTGGGTCTCGGCCTGGGTGTGGGTTTGAGTTTGAGTTTGGTTGTGGGTGTGGGTGTGGGTGTCGTATGGGTACGGTCTCGGGGGGCAGGGCGTTGTTCGGGGCGGTTCAGTTTAGTTGGCCAAGGTAAATACATCATTAAACATGTAAGGCAAATGCATTGTCAACAGCAACTGCAGCACTAATCGAGTTCTGTTGTTGTTGTTGCTGTTGATGCTGCTGTTGGTAGCAGGAGGGGGCGCAGAGAGCGACGGGGGACTGGGAATTGGGGGAAGAGAAGTGAGGAATGCCATTTGGCTTGCTCCCTCACTTCTCTTACCCCAAAAACCTGTTCGCTTCACCCTGCAGGCACCCTACGTGCTCAAGTGTGTTCCAATTGTGTACCTGCGTGGGTGTGTGTTGGTGTGCCAATGTTGGTGTACCTGCACTGGTGTGGGCGAGTCCTGGAATTGAAATACCAACTGTGAGCGCAGGGCCCAAGACAAATGCACATTTTGGCAACTTGCATTTGCATCACAGGTCCTCCGCTCCGCTCCGAATCCCATCTTAGGTTCAGCGATTCCCCTCCATTGCGCTTCGTGCTCTCCTGAGTGGTCATTGTGTCCGCCGAAGGAAGCTTTCCGCCGTATGCCCGAACAATTGTTGCATCACAGTCCCTTGATGGCTATTTTGGGTTTTGTTTTCTCCTGCTCTCGCGTGTTTGTTCTGGTGTTTGTTCTGGTATTGGTAGTGGTATTGGTGTTTGTGTTGTCATCTGCCGCTTGCCAGGAAAGTGGTTTTCATTTAAAGCGGAAATTAAAAAATGTCCGGCCGTACAAACTGCGCTGGGTGTATGTGTATGTACAGTATGTGTGTGTGTGTCCGTGGAGAAGAAATGAACAAAAAATTGAAAGAAAATAATGAACCACCAGGGATTAACAGGCGTCACGGACTTATTCTTTTATTCTCTCTCGCTCTGTCTCTCCCTGTCTCTGTTTTTCTTTCATCTCTCTCACTCAACTGCTGCTCTCTATCTCTCTCCCTCCCTCCCTCCATGCTGTTTGCTCAGCTCCAGCGAAAGTGTTATCAACACCAATCCACACTCCGAGCCTGATCCAGAAAGAGACGCCACACTGAGAAAATTTGTTTATATTTTAAGATCTGCATAGTTTTGCATTCGCATTTTATATCATTATTAAACATTTAGAAATACCATTTTGATTTTCCATTCGATTAATGCGCTTTAGATACAGCAAAAATCGAACAAATCAACGAAAACATCGATGATAAAATATGACAATATCTCTACACAGAAAAGAAATTCAATTAAAACTTGTATCGATGATTTTACATTTAATTTTGAAAAGCATTTCTTTGTTTTTCTTTTCCAGCATCTCAATTTGATATTAAAATATCAAAACGAGATTGTTGCAGATTTAATATTGACGATTTTACTGATTTTTATTTACACATTTCTGAATATTTTATATACAGCATTTAACATGCTACTAATTATTACTATTATTCATTTACTAATTAAATAATAATTATTAGTTATATTAAAGTGTTGAGGTGTTTTTTGGGTTTTAGCTTGGGATAAATGCAGGCTTCTAGATGGAAGCAGGAACATTTTTGAAAGGTAATTCTGTGCCTATCATACGAGTAAGTGAGGCAAGGACGCGACGTTTCGTTCTAAACTAGTCTTGACTGATAGCACTACTTTAAATGAAGCTACTAGGAATCCTGTAAGCAGTGGCACTTGGTAGGCCGTGCTTTCACGAGCACAACCTTTAGTGGAAGTCCCAGCAGGGTTTTTGTCAGTAGTAATGTTGTTTTTATGGTGAGCACACGTCTCGTTTTTCAATACTTTTTTAACATTAAAATTTGTTATACCCATTTAGAATAAGGCTTTGCAGCGAGTACAGAAATGCCACCGAGAGACGTGCCCTCATATATACGTGAGGACTTGCGATTGATCTGGAACCAGGAGCACCAGGACCAGGAGCAGGACCAGATCGGAGTACTAATTGAAGACGACAATGAGTTGAATGATAATGTCTTATATATGGCACTGACACAAGTCAGAAACACTGTTTTGCAAAATCGTGAATATAGGGAGAGTACCGGCCTAAATGTTGAGAGCCACCAACAACGCTTTGAGGCTTATTCGGACCTCCTTAACGAGTTTACAGAGGCCGTCGGCAGGAAGCTAGCCCTCAACTTTCAGGAAAACAACGCGGAGACTGGCATGCAACACAGTGCCCTTAACGAGGAGATCAACCGACTGGTCCAGGAGATATCCGAATTTTCTGACAGATACATGAGAGAATAAAAAAAACTCGATTGCTTCGTTATATACAGATATAGTATATTTGTAATGTTTTGGATAATACGATTTCGGCCTCCCAAGTTATAACTGCACTCTGTTCCTTGGTTAGGTAGGGTTTTTCCGATTGGAAGCTCATGGTGCATGGGAATACCAGAAGGCATAAGAACAACAGTGTTCTTCGGGTACCCTTGTTCTCTTTGATGTGGCGATGCATTTCAGATGCCCCACATGACTGCTTATATGTAGCTCTGTAAATGATCATAGATGTGAGTACAGTTCATGCCTCAATGTTCTTGGTTTGCCTCCCTAATGGCCACTTGCCTTATTGGCTTTCCGACTTTTCCGATTTTCCGACATGCATATCGATTTGATATTGGAAGTGCATTTTGAACCTGTAGTTTCGTTTTCAGTGTACAACACAAACCGGGCCACGGCCAGTTGGAGATGCAAAAATTGCTTTTGTTTATTTATTTGACAGGTTTATTTTGTGCACACTGTTTTTATTCGCAACCTCTCCGCTAGACCCCTCTTGACCGCCTCCCCTCGACCACCGCACCTCAACCACCCATGAACTTAATATTTATTTTCAATTTCATCTATTTTCACCTATTTCTATTTCCCATGCTCGCAAGGTGTCCTCTTTCTGGGGTTCTCCCGCTCCTCCACGCTCCCCAGCTGTCCGTCGATTAGCATAAGAGATCCAGAAAGTAGCCAGCTTCGATGCACTGCAGGCATCCCGATTCTGTAGATTCTGCTGAAGACAAGTAGGACATGAAGACTCCCACAGACAATTTGGCATGGGGGCAGCTGTTGCTGCTGATTCAGATATCTTATTTTTGTTAGAAAAACCAATCAGATTCCCAAAACGAGGACGTGAATCATGACACTGCCTCGATACGCGACCTGCTAGGTATAGCCCCTTTCCGATAACCCCTCTAAGCCAATCTGTAAGCCTTTCCGAACATGCAAGAGTGCTGTTATATATGGCAATATGACTATGAAATATGAAAATGAATAAAATGATGTATTTGCACATGTCGGACTCGAATCCAATATCAGGCAAACGGAAACTGTGGAAGCGACTCCGAAAGCGACTGCGACTGCGACTCCATCTGTGATTCTGATGTCATGGCTGGGTGTGTGGGTGTGTGCCCACCCTACTACCATGTCTGAAAAGGTGCCTGCCTCTTAACCCCACCATTGACGACACATTTGACTCCGCAGATGTATTTATGGCGGCACACTTTATCATCATCATCATCGTCGTTAGCTTCATCGGCGTCATCATCGTTGTCGCCGCTCTTGGCTTTGGTTGTCATTATTGTCCTCATCGTCCTGGTCCTCAGTTTCGTTGTCGTTCTCCTTCTCGTCGTCCGTGTCGGCAATGACACCTCATTGATGGCAGGCTGAGTCCTTTTGGCAGGCTCTCCGACTGGCTACACGTTATTGCATTTGTCCCTATACCTCCACCGCCGCCACTAGCACTGCCATCACTTCTCTTTCTAGTTCTCTATGTGCATCTCCTTCTTTCTCTATATACTCCTCGCCCATGTAAGCACACACACACACACACACACGCACACACAGAGACAGTTGCAGTGCCTGTCTGAGCTTTACAACTTCAATCAAATTCAATTGAGTTCAATTCAATTGTAACGTATTGTATTTTTATTGAGGCATAAAAAAAGGGAAGCTGCCGCGACATGTGTGTCTCTCTCTCTCTGTGCGTGTGTGAGTGTGTGTGTGTTGGTGTGTGTGTATCACTGCATGTACGTGTGTTGTTGTGCTTGTGTGAGAGAGGCACACGCTCGGATTTAACAAGTGCGACATAATGGCGCTGACAAGCAGCAAACTGGAAAGGGACGCACACAAACACACACACTCACGTGGAACATCGCAATCACTGACACGCAGCATAAGGCTTTTCCACTGCTACACAGAGGTCCTCCCTCCCAACCCATCCCCATCTCCATCTCCATCCCATCTGCCTGGCAGCTTCTTTCGGCGACGACTTTTATGACTTCAATTCAATTTGTTTACGAGCCAAGGGCTCCCAAAGTGTGAACCGGCACCAGCACCAGCAGCAGCAGCAACAGCAACAGCGAGCGGTAAGCGGCAGGCAGCAAGCAGCAAGCAGCCTTGTGCCATATTCAAAAAGCCCCCGCACACAAAAGTATGCTATGCTAAATAAGTAACTCGGCAGCGGCAGCAACAACAAGGTCACAGTCACCAGGGAGAGAGGGAGGGGGGAAGGGCGGGCCTGTGGCTGGGACACTGTGGCAGCGACAGGTGATGAGCGTAAAATTTATGCAGCCACATGTAAGGCAGACACCGTGAAAGTTGCCCAAAGGGGAAAGCAGCTACGCGCGACAGTAGAACGGGGGGAGGAGAGGTGGCAAATAGTAGCGTGGCTGGTGGCAAAGGGGCCAGTGCCGGGGGAGTTCCCATTAGGTTGACAGATTTTTCGGTATTATTGTCACGTCACGTCTGGCGGCGGATTTGCAGCCCGGCCCCAACCTCTTCGGCTCTTCGGCACATTAAAGCAGCTGCCACGGGGGTATGTTGGGGTAGGTATGTTGCAGGTGGCAGGTGGCAAGTGGCAAGCGGCAGGCAGACTCGGCTTTAAGACTCGCTTCCGAGTCCACTAATTAAACAAACTCAAGTGGCCGAGCTGCCGCCAGGTGGTCGCCACACAGCCTCGGTTTGTCGGTCGCGTCGATCGGGTCGTCGGGTCGTCGGTCGGTCGGTTTCCTCTTTGTTCTCCCCTCGAAGTGAAGCCAATTAAATTTCATGGATAAACACAAGACGTCCGAGGGGTGTTGGTAGGGGCGGTGACTGCTGATGTGACTTTGGATTTGTGGCAAAGCAAGGCCAGGAGAAACGAGGGGGGGGGCATTGAGGATTGGTGATTCGTGTTGCCTCCGGCATTTTCAAGTTTCGCACAAATTGAATTTCCAACAATTTTTGCAGCGTTGGCGTTATGAAGGTGTTCCCCGTCCCACTGCCCTCTCGAAAAGAAAAGGGGAAAACCCCCGAATAAAAGGAGAAGCGGAAAGAAAGTAAGCAACAACAAAGGAAACGGGAGATGAAGTGCCAGTACAATGGGCAACAAAGGTTTAATGTTTGCTGAAATTTCCTGCCACTCCCCTCCACATCAACCGATTTCCGTTCAATGGGAAAGAGATCCTAGTGCCGCAGCCCTGGCCTTTGCCAAGGGGCAATCATTGCAATGATGCAGGAAAAATCCGGCTAGCCTTGTCGGGTGTTGGGAAGATCCAAGGCGGTCATGTCACCTTCACCTTTCCCTGGCATTTGGGAGGTGCCCAAGCAACCAGCCTCGTCGCTTGTCAACAAGGACTGCCAAAGCATCCAACTTGGTATGGTATTGGGATTTTGATGGTACTTGCTATGAGCCGGAATAATCAGTTATCAGCGTCTAAAAATTGTTAGTTCTGAAACATTATTGTTATTATAATGAAATTTCTCTGGAAGTAGTAAACAAAAACTAGCCAATATTTCGAATGTGTGCCAGATCCAGCTATTTAGTGCCACAACAATCAGTACCTGTCAACAGCAGCCAATGAAATGTGTCAGCCACTGCTCCCAGTGCTAACCTCTTCTTTGTCGCCCATTGTGCTTAATTCGAGGGTGTTGAAAGCGGGGAGGGGAGGGAAAGAGGCTTGGGGGTGCCGCCAAGTAACCAGAAACAAAAAACCAGTTAACAGCATTTTAAAATTACAAACAAACAAAAAAACCTAAATCAACTCGAGGATGACGTCGCCTGCCACCTTAACCCCGCTCTGGCCACGTTCCCACTCATCCTCTGCCCCATCCCCATCCGCATCCGCAGCCGCACCCGCCACCACCCCTGATGCTCTTAAGCGGCGGCAATCGCGTTTTTGCACAACTTTTTCAGACGTAATAAAAACGTTCAACTTTTGCCTAGTGCCTTGCATTTTTCTTTTTTCTTCGTTGGCCCTGCCTTTGCTTTTTCCTTTTTTCCCTTTTTGCTTTTTTACATTTTCACATTTCTTTTGTATTTTTTGTTGCTTTTGCTTTTGCCATTTTCATTTGCCGGCGCTGCAGTTTTCCTAGTTGGCGCAATTTTCCGCGTTTTCATCGTTTTAATCGATGTTGGTCAAAGTTGATGGCGCACGGGGATGGGGCGCCGGCTGGATTGGAATGCCGGGAGATGGGGCTTTGGTCTGGCAGACAGACAGTCCTGGCAACACCAGCACCAGCACCAGCAGCAGTACCAACAGCAGCAGCAGCAGCAATCGACAAGGACTAAAAATCTTTGTAACCATAATTAAAAGTTGTGCTGCCTGCTACTCCTTCTCTGCCGCCCAATCGAGCACCAACCACGCCTCTGCTCCATGGCACTTGTGGTGCAAACAATAATTAATTTAAATTGAAACATTTTAGCGCGCTTACTGCCTCGGGAAGGGGAAGGAATGCTTAAGCAGCAGGATGCGGATAAGAACAAGGATGAGAAACCGTTTGATGGGGAGAGCAGCAAGAAGGAGAGCGTTGAAGAAGGCGTTAATAGGCGTTCTAAATGGAATTCGGTGCTCTCTCTTGTATTGTGCAGGAAAAAAGAGGTGTCATTGTGGGAAAACCCCCCGAAATCCAGTTTCTGCGAACCAAATTCAAGAAAAACAGCTCTGAAAATAGGATTTAACATTAGAATTGAAGTGAGTCGTGTACTAATTAAACATCTCAATGGAACGGAACTACTTGGAGTTTCGTATGCGAATCTGTTGCAAGTGAAATCAGGATACTCATACGAGTTTTATAGACCGCATTTCAGGACGAGAAGAATAGAAGAGTGACCGACTGTTCAATGAATTTAACTCCACTTTCAGGCAGATGTTGCATTAAATTCCGATGCAGATATTTTCCATTGAGCCCCGACTCGAATATTTATTGAATATTTGTCCAAAATGTTATCAGCAACTTTGCCAAAATGTATTTTATTGTATTTAAGTTTATTTTCGTTTGGTTTCCTCTCGCATGCGAATATTTATTGTTGGTCCAATGTGGAAAATGTCGACGCATTCGAGCGGCAAGTAAGCTGAAAAATGCAATGTTGTGGCATCTCGGGCTATCGGGCTCTCGGGTTGCCTGTTGTTCGAATGGTTGTTGATGTTGCTGTTGCTGTTGCTCTTTCTGTTGCTGTAGGACATCCGAGTAGGCTGCTTCGAGAATTGTGATTGCTGGCTAATTGTGATTGCATGTATTTAGGGTACTTTTAGGGGAATCATCTCTGCTTAATTGAACAACAAAACAATTAATTCACACACAGGGTGTGGGGCGTCTATTGATTGTTTCATTTATCGATTTTTCCGTTCACTTAAGTCGAACTATTAGCCAGGCAACGCTTACGCCTAAGAATCAGTGTCGTAGCACAGCAAAAGGATTAAACAGAAAGGGAATAGATTTGGGGCATATTTGTTGGTGAATTCTTTGGTGCGTTTGTGTTTGATTCTTTGGTGGATTTAATGTTTCTTATATCTTAAATAAAACGGCAATAATCCAATCCATTGCTGAGCCGATTCATTGGAAAATTCTTTTTTATTTTGGCGAGTTAAATGAATTGTGAATTTATTCGCAAATCTATTGGCTGAAGTTACTGGCTTAATAATGGATCACATATTTAAATACTCGATGAATTTCTGTATGGCGACTTCTGTGTTGATTTTGCTGACAAATTGATTGGACATTACATAGTTGATTGGAAATATGAATTGATTTAGTGACATAAATAAGTACATAAATAAATGCATAGCACAGCTTTAAAGCACCATTTAAATGCCACAACAGTGGGCTGATTTGGAAATAATACTCAGATTTATTCCAATGCTGCAAGGAGTGTGTCCAAGCCCATGGTGGCCATCGGATTCTGCCTAAATACGAGTTTGTATGACTGATTTTACCTTCGGAAGATTGGAAGGCAGCACAATGCGCGATGCCGTGCCGTGCCGTGTGAAGGCTATTTGCATTATCCCCGCAAGCCAGTTGCAGCAGTTGGTCCTGCCCCACCCCTGGGGCATTCCTTCAGCCGCCTCACTCCGTGCTGCAACCCCACCAAAAGAGAGCCACAACAAGTAGAGCGAGAATAAAGAAAAATGAGACGGAAATGGTGCTGAATGGATGCGGCTGTCAAATGCCGTGCAATTTGCCATGCAACGTGCAACGTTCCTGCTGCCGCTGCCGCTGCCGCTACCCGGCCAACTGCCAAACTCGACTCAATCTCAGCTGCGGCAATTGCGCAACACAACAGCAGGAAGACTGGTGAGGGGAGTATCGCAATAATGTGCGTGGGTTGCATGCCACACATACACACTCACACACTCACACACTCACACACAATCGCTGGGAAGGGCAGGGCAGGGCATGAGCAGCGAACCCCCCTGGAAAACGGGGCCATCTGGCAATCTATCTCCGAGAGGAGCCATGAATTTGCTGGTGAATGGAGTGGCGGAGTCCTTGGTAGTGGAGGTGGCAGGATGCTGAAGGAGCATGTGTGATGTATTGCTTTGTGTGATTCTGACAGAATTAGCAGCTGCCGCTGCCGAAAATTGCATAACAATTGCCGGCTTGTCAGGCAGTCCCTGCCACACGACCACAAGGTCCTGCTGCCCTGCTGCCCCGCTGCCCACGATAGTAGAAAGACGCAGGCGGTAATAAAGTTTCACATCTTCGATAAGCGAATGGCCGCAGCGAAGGGCCAGCCCTTGTCCAGCTATTCAAAGTGGAGTGCACCGAGTCGCCGCCACCCCCCAATGGCTGCCACAGAAAGTTGGCCAAGAGAGGCGGGGCGGAGAGGCCGGCAAAGAAGTCGTCAGTTTTAATGTACTTTCGGTCTCCAAGGATATATTAATTCGGTTTTTATGTAGCGCGCTTTTAGGCCGGAGGCATATTTTTATGTTTATTAGCCATTAGCCAGGATGACCACAAAGTAAGAGCAACATTCCTGTCCACCCAGCCGAAATTGGGAATAGACAGAAGTCCGAATGCCAAAGAACTTTCCCAATTAAAAGTTGATGCGACTTAGATTAAAGGTTACCAAATCAAACGAAACTTTCCCTGGGCTCACAGGCGGAATGAGAATCGGTGGAAGGGTGAGCTCTAATTTTGGAAATTGATGGATCCCTGATCAGACAGGCCGCACAAAGTCCTTTGGATCTGTTTACCGGTGTCCATTGCATTGCTTGGGTCCAAAGGTGCTCTTTAAGAAAGATTGGGCAGGCTTTCTTTCGGCTCTAATACCCGAAATTGCTTTCCCTTCGTCGTAGCGCTCATTGGTGACCCCGACCTAATCGATTGTTCTCATTGAAAGTATATAAGAATATTCTATATATGTGTATATATATTTAAAAGAGCTGGGAAATTGAGAATACTATTGTTTGCGAAACATCCTCAGTAGTAAATGAAAATTCTCTTGAAGCTCAGTCCTGCCCTCCTGTTTAGCTGCTTGCCTTCTCGTGATTATTCCCCCCTGACATTTTCCGAATGCCCACTGTAGAGTCAGCAAACACATACTTGCCCTTGCACCGGCAGTACAGTGCACACACAATAAAATAACTTTTAATTACGCACAACTAAGGGCTGATTTGCATACATATGTGTCGCTTTCCCTGTCTCCTCCCCTGTTGCTCTGCTTCTAGCACTCGTGTCGTTCTGTAAAGTCTCGTAAAATGTAATTAGAGTTTTGTGTAGTGAAGTTGTCAGCTTTTGGATAACCGAAAACGAGCGTTTTAACAAGTTTAATTGGTGCAAAGTTGCACACAAGTTTATCGAGTGAGTCCCCAAACCATTTCCAACTTTGTCCAACTTTCTGAGATACTCGCATACGTATGCATATGTGTGTATTTATGTGTGTGGGGATGCATGGATTCCACACCAAATTGCAAGATTGAGTGGCCGCCAACCGAAAGTTGGCTGCAAATTGATCAACATTTCCATCCATAATTGGATCATTTTGATGGTGCTTGAATGGGACAGCATTAAAGTCACCTTTCTGCGGGGGCATGGTGGGTTGGAGTGGAGTGGAGAGAGATTGCGAGAGACCACATTGCGGTCTGCGGCTGACACAGATCCCGTCCCCCATACTATGAAAAGACAGGCCAAGACCGACAAACTTTCACCAGACAACTTTTGTCATCTCATTCTCAGTCCTCAGTTCTCATATCCCTTTCTTCCCTCCTATTTTTTTTGTTGCTTAGCAAAAATTTTAATATTTACTAACTTATGCAGAAAGTGGCAGCCGCTGCTGCTGTTGTTGGCTAATGAAATGCAGTCTCCGCTGCAAAAGTCTCCTCCTGAAGAAGCAAAAAAAGGAAAAGAAACGGAACGAAACGAAACGAGGGAAGGAAAAGGTAAAGTGTCGGCGGCAACTTTTGCCAGCTGCCAAAAGTGGAGACAGTTGATAGCCACCATTGCATGGGTAGGGAGGAGGAGGGACTCATGGAGAGCGGGCGACTCGGTTCTATGCAAACTTGGCCCTAAGTAAATGCTCCTCTCACCTGGAGAAAGGTTTTGCTCTGCTTTCTGTTCGCTGATTCTGGCAAATTGCCCAACAACAAAGACGGCAGACAGCAGTGCAAATGCGAGCAATTTTCCACTGGTTAGCAAATTGAATTGCCAGTCAGTTTACGAGTACCTAATCTATTCTCTCGCAATCTCTCCTTGATTCTCATTGGAAATACACACATTTGTTGGGGTTCTATAATTCATAAACTTGTTGCATTTCCAGCAGTAAATTAATGTGCTGTTAATGCAATTAAATGTTCCTTAAACCGAATGATTTCCCTAGCCATGGCAGCCCGTTGCACGTACCACCCAGAGGCTTTTCGTATGAAATCCATTGACAATCGGATTCCAATGCCTGTCCAGAGCAGACGCTGAAGAGTGAACAATTGACATGACCCCGGGTCCCCAATGAGGGCCCATCAGCCGCCCCCCTTGAGCCGGCGGAGCCCATGCTGAAAACAAAAGTTTGACTGTGTGAGTCCTGTGACGTGTGAAAGGCCAAGAGCAACAGCGCTCGCTCTCTCTCTCTGTCCATCCTGGCCATGATTTGCCATTCTCTCTACTTTACCCTGTCTCTCCCTTCCAGCCATTCAGTCAGTCTGTCTGTCAGTCTGGGTCCAACTCCACATTGATTTACGTGGGAGAAGGAGCAGCAGCAGCAGCCGGATCTGGAGATGGGGCTTTGGGGTTGCTGGTCACTTAACGCAGCAAACACGCTTGCTCGATTTCTGTATTACACTCGTCCCCCTACAGCTCTCCCCCTTTGGCGCCCTGTGTTTTTCCTTTTTTTTCATAACTGTCTGCCTCACATTTTATGGAGTTTATTAATTTGAGTGCTTTTACCCCCTGGTGACATGGTTGTTCATGAGGCGGCAGCAGCACCAGAGGTTCAAACAACAAATGGCGATACTTGTTTTATTGAATGACCCCCAACGAGCCATCGGGTCGTGGAAGGGCGGACGACGGTCCTCCAACGCATGTGTCGCATCTGTCAATGAGAGTAAACGGATTGGCTTTCAAATATGTGAGCCACTCCTCAGGCACCAAACGGCTCTTGACCCTCCCACCAGCTACCAGCTGTCACTTGGCATTGGCATTGGCATCCTTGTCGTCGTAGTGGCAGTCGTCTGCCAATTGATTCCCAACTTTGTCTGCCACGTAGTTTAAAAATATTTCATAAATATTGGCACTACCGATTAAGCAACTCGACGAGGGGATGGGGGGCAATGTCAACGGCAAAAGCCAGGACAGGGGCGAGAGTAGGTGGAGAGAAAATAAATCACGTATGCGCCATGTGGCAAGTGCTGGTTCGAGAGTGTGTTTGTGCGTGAGTGTAGCAATTAGCATGCAATTAGTAGAAGAGAGAGCAGAGAGAGAACAGTGCACGGCAGAGAAGTCCTGTGAGTGCGGGAAACTTTTTGATTTGTGTCATTGTCTTTTCCCAGAGCTACTGTTGCCGTGCATATCCCCCTCTCCATCTCGCACTCTCTTTCTCTTGCTCACTGTGTCTGTCTGTGTACGTGACACAAGCTGTGTTTTCTCCAGTCATCAAAATTTCCATCTTCAGTCAGCCGCCAAATTTTGGGCACTTTTGGCGCCAACTTTTTAATTGTTTTGTATGCCAAAGCTGTTTCTCGGCGGAGTGGAAGTGGAAGTGGAAGAGAGTAAGGCTGAAAGGGGGCTGGGAGGAATACTTAGTGGGGTGGGAAAAATGAGAGCTGAAGGGGTGCCGTTAGTGGGAGAGACTCCAAAGGGGCTCTTCGTATCAATGTGAATTCTTGAAGAACTTTAACAAGATTTTCCGATGCGATGCCCACATTTCAGCGCTGCTTGCAGCTGGACTTAAAGTTGGACCCCCATTGGCTCCCTCTCTCTCTCTCGCTTTCCCTCTGCGCTGTTGGTACCTCCTTCAGTCTCTCTGTCGGAGTAGAGAGCCACAAATTGCCAGACAAGACAAAACATAAAACAATTTGCCAGCTAAATAACAAAACGCCAGCAAGATGACAATGAAGTTGGGGGAATGGGGTTGCTCGTAATGATGCTGATGATGATGATTGGAATGGGGATGATGACAGCATTGCCAGACGCCAAACCACAACAAAGTGCAAATTTATGCCACAATAAATGTCGCTGGCAATGCCCTCACCCCCAATTTCCTCTCCTCTCCCCCTATTCTACTTTCTTGGAAAACAACTTTTTCCATTGCATTTGAGAAGAGATTGAGGTGAGGGGGTTAAAAGGGAAAGAGGTAGTTGGGGTCATTCTCTGCCCAACATCTTCCCATTCTCTTCACCGTCTCTAAAACGTTTGACGAGCCGAAACGGACGAAACGAGACGAGACGACACCTAGAACGGCCGCTCAACCTTAACCCAGAACAGACCATAAATAAAATGTCTTCTTGTCTGGCCACACTTCAAGTGGCTGAAACTGCGGAGAGTGGAGTGGCGTGGAGTGAGAAGAGCAAGGAGGATCCAGTGGCATAGGCAGTCGCCGCAATTTTAGTCTCCATAAACTGTCAGGCATCAGTAACTTATCGACCCTTAGCTTTTAAGTGGATGATTTCAGGTTTCAGATTTCCGCACACACCCACGTAAAAACACACACACACACACGCACACACACACACTGCTAGGACACCTGGCCAGGTGCTGAGCGGACTGGAGTGGCTGAGGGTAGCGGACTGAAGTGGAGCCTGTCCTGAAGTGGAGCTCTTGTGTGGGTATTTTTGTTTTATTTCACTTTCTATGCGGGTCGCTCGTCCTCGTCCTCGTCTGACGTTTTCCGCTTCTGTTGTTCTTTCTATCTATTTTCTTTATGCTTCCAGTTTTGCAACGTCCTGGTCTACTATCATCCTCATCATCATCATCTTGTTCTGCATCCTCTCTCTTTCTGTATCATCATCATCATCATCATCTGCTGCTGCTGCTTTCTCCCCTTCCGCATCATTATCATCGTCATCATCATCATCATCGTCCTTTGTATATCATCGTTGTCGTCATTTTGTTTTATAAACTCCTACACTTCTGGTCAACTTGACTGACTTTTAGTTGGTGGTAGACGACGGGTCGGGGATCTAGCCGATGGCGAAGGTGCGGTGGTACGGTGGTGCGGTGGTGCGGTGGAGGCTTCATTGAAGTGACAGTCAAGGAGCAGAAACTGGAGGGGAGCTCCGTGTAGCTCACGGCCAGCAGTAAGGAGCACATCCAATTCTGACTTTGTCCAAGGTGTGCCAGTGTGCGGTTTGTCCTGCTGTTGGTATGGTTGTTGTTGTTGTTGTTGTTGTTGCTGTTGAATCTTGGTTGGTGTTGTTGTTGGTGTTGGTCGTGCACACGTCAAGTGTCCTTAAAGGGATTAAGGGTGAATGATAGCGGCTTATGTCTTAGGTGTGTCTGGTGTCCTTTTGTAAAATAACTAATGCCTTTGCTCTGCTTGTGGCCGTATTGTTGTTGCATTAGTGCTGTTGTTGTATCGTTGTTGGTGTATTTGTTGGTGCTGTTGTCTTTCCGTTGGTGTGGCTCTTTTCAGCTTTTGTTGCTCTTTAATATTTTCACATTATATTGCGGATTTGCTGCTTACCATATTTTGCTTTTCGGCTCCCGGAGTCCTTGCAGGTTGTGGGAAAATGACTTTCCCATCAACAACAAAGGAGTGGGACACAGTGGGACACATATATTCAGAGTGAAAGAGCGAGCAAGTGTATTGTAAGTGAATGAGACAACTTGTTGAAGGAGCAAAGGCTTTGGATGAGACCGACAGTCAAGATCAATTCCTGCGACTCCCCCATTTACTTTTCCATTAAGTCTCCCTCCCAATGCTTGGGGTGGGCAACACATTAGCTGTCTCCACTCCTTGGCGGGGGTCTAATAAGATAATGTTCTGTCCTGCCCCGATCGCAGCTCTTCGACACATAAAATACTCGAACAAAGTTATACCATTTGCTCCCCGAACCCATGTCATCATCTGGTGCTCTCTGGTACTCTCTGGGAGCACTTAATTAACACCGAACAATATAATGTTCCAGGATTCCGATGTCGGGGTAAAACTTTTGTCATTTGCACATCGCTCCCTCTGGCTTTTCTTTTTCCTTTCCCTTTCGCCATTTTCCCGTTTGCCCCCCACCCCACTCCCATGCACCACTACACTCATTAGGAAAGCTCATTATTGTCAATAGTTGGGAGATAATTTCAGAACTCACTCTCCCCCTCTCTCTTACGCTCCCTCTCTGTCTCTCTCTCTCTCTGCATCTGTATCTGTGTCTCTTGCCCTTCTCGTCCGCTTTCTTTCCATTTGTTGTGCTGTTTTTATTTTCAAAGTCATTACGAAAGTTTGCCGCATCGATAAATGGATAACCAAAACAGCAGCAGCAAAGAGGAGCCGCAAGGGCAGGATGATACAGAGGGGTATCCTTCCTGACCAACTTTCTGTTGTCATCCTGCCCTCCCCTATCCCCTATCCACCATCCCCACCATCCCCACTATCCCCCCACGGCCCTCTCAGGTCCTGCTAGCGCCGACTGGTCAACAGTTTTCCTACCTGTTCCTGTCTGCAGAAAATTTCCAATTGACTGCGGTGCTCCACAACTAATTGGCAACAAATGAGCACGAAGGAGCGAGCCGGGCAGTCGGGCAGTCGGGGAGGCAACTGCATTCATGGCTCATTGTCTGGCCTTGTGTTTGGGGCACGTTTGCCCCGGACATGGAGGGGCAGGTGGTGACCAGGTCCTGGGCCAGGACCAGGACCAGGGCCATGGCTTGAGACTTAAGGACCTGCAAATCAATTAGGCAACGCAGAGCGTTGTTAAACATTGCAAAAGCAGTTTGTATTCGTTGTTATTCTCGTTGGAATAGAAAAAACTTGTTAATTGAAAATGGCGAATGTTTCCTTTCCCTTTTCCGTTTCTCCCATTTCCTTTTCAATTTCTTGAGCTTCTTCTTTTGGTGAAATTCAGTTCGAAGTCCTCGCTGGAAGCCAAGAAGTCAACTGACCTCTGGTTAATTCCCCTCTGACATGCTGCGACAAAGCCAACTGAATTAACACATTAAAATTACATTTTATTACAAGTCAAGCAAGCGCACAAACACACAAACACACGAACACTGACAGAGCACACTCATACACAGAAAGGCACACACTGCCATAGAAGAGCAAACAAAGGACTATTTCCTGGATGGCGGCCAAAGTTGAGTAATAAAAAGCGAAGGCAGCCAACCAGTCAAGAAGTTGGAGAACAGGCTAAAGCAGCACCCACTCACTCTTCCACCCACCCACACATACCCACACATACACACACATGCCCGGAGCTATACGTGTAGCCAGGTGTTGCGTGCCTGTGAAATGTTTTGCGCCATGTGCGTGACCGAATACTCGAGTGAAAGAAGAAAAGGCTCTCCAAGCACTCAGCCTCCCCACTCCCCACTCCCCGCTCCCCATAGACACACCACACACCACACACGAACACACGTAGGCCAGCTAATGCTGTCCCTAATCTGACTAAAGGCATGGACCCGAAATCAGTAGCTGGAAATGCTCGAGCTTTGATTTGTGTTCCGCATTTGTTGTTATTGGGGAATAATCAAAGATAGCCACAGATCATGATTTATATGCAAAAAGGGGCATATTCAAGGCAACGTTAGAACTAAGGGATATATACATACACATATAGATAGTCTACGAAAATGCAAAGCCACAGGAATCATATTGAATTTGATGGCAGGTGAAGTCGAGTGAAGTTATTGAATGCCTAGTTTGTGGCTCTTCGAAATGGTCACTAGATGCTGCCAATTATCTGAATAAGCATCTATATACACATACTCGAAAATAGACCAAATTTGAAGAGACTGCAGCACAGACTATTGTATTCATATTAGTTAGCATTAATGGTAATTGGATAAATTTATTGGTTTCATTTTCCAGGCCATTGGCAATGTCCAACTCAATAATCACAGATTAAGTTTATTGAAGCAACAGATTTGCTTCCGAAAAGCGTCGAATGAGGCCAGAGAGTAGGAGCACATCATTTTAGATGGAGAAATATAATCGCATGACAATGAAAATAATTTGTTGGACAATTATCAAAATTTAAATTAAATTTGCAACAGCCGGTAATGACAGATAGATAATGGCATTTATCAATCGCAAAATGAATATAAATGTAAGGGTCATAGATCTGAATGGTAGTAATAAAAAGTAAATATAGTATAATGCTATTTAAAATCAGTGAAATATGTTGTCAATCAATCAATAAAACAAACCAGTAATGGGAAATAATTTAATAGCTGAAATTAAATATGTAAACTAATATTCTGTAATTGATTGATTTTCATGGAATTTATTCGATCACTTGGCTTACTCGGAGAACTGCTTGTGGAATAATTTCAAGGCAAACACTTTTCAATCATACATTTAGTACCTACTGGTTAACCTATTGATCTGCTCTAAATTGTAACCTACATTTAAAATGCTAGCCACCACTTAACGTTGCCAGGGAAATGAAAGTGATGCCACTTCTTAAATTGCCTTGTTGTGCAGCGAATTTGTTTGAGTCACCAGAAAATGAGAGGACGTGAGAGCGTTATGGGGAAGAGGAAGCTGGATAGGGAAAGGAATCGGAATCGGAAACGGAGAAAGAGAGCGGAAGCGGAAGTGCAGGACGACCACAAGACAGCTCTGAGTGAACGTGAACGTCTGGAGGGCAACCAAGAACGAATCGAACCGCAAAAATTCAATTGAAGGAATGCAACAAACGAATTCGATTTCACAGCCAGCTTTGGATGGGTGGGGCTGGGGCTGGGGATGGGGTGAGGTGTGGTATGGTAAGGTAAGTTTAGGTTAGCAGCAGCGTCAATTCAATATTCAAAATGTAATTTAGCGTAATGCACACACACACACACACACACACACACACAAGCATACATTCAGAGAGCAACAGTCGAGTGCTGCTTCTCTGCGTCTGACACGAGTGGAAGATGAGACGCAATTGCAGCGATAAAGTTGCTCTTCGATTGCCCGGACAGACCGAATAGATAGGATGTGGCCTCCCCCGCCCCGTCTCATACTCACTCCCATTGCCGCCCTGCCACACCCCTTGAGCATATGCAATAAATTTCTGTTTGGAGCGTGAAAATGCAGATAGTGTTTACACCTGAAGGCCAGGGCCAGGATTAGTCTGAACGGGATGGCACCCAAGGCAACACAAGGTAGAAGGAGCGAGCGAGAGCTTGCCACGTAATGGGAAAAGGAAAGCGGATATTGCGCTTTAAACTAAAACGGAAATATTTGTGCAAACCGAATTAAACAGAAGAAACAGCCATTGCTCAGGGATGCATTTCCCAGTGGACATTTGGCAGGCAACGCTGGTCACCTGACTCCCAGGAGCTTGCGGCCACTTCTACTCTCAGCTGCTGGTGGAAAAGCTCTTCTAGTTCGGGTTTTCCACTCCGCTTTTTTATGATAAACAAGCCGAATGGTGTGGCTGAGCGGAAGGGGATGAACAGCGCAGCACCCGCATCCGCATCAGCATCAGCACAATGCATAAATAAATAAATAACAATTTCAATGCGTTGGCTGCTATCAAATATGGCTGACTGGTTGAGGTGCTCATGGAGTGCGGCTGATGGAGTGGTGTGAAGGCTGTGGCTTAACCCATGCGTCATGCGACCAATCGCCAAGCGAACTGGGATCATTCGTGTCTCGATGGAGCTAGTTGCCCCATGGATACAATTTCGAATTTATTGCGATTTAATGGTTTCGGTTAATGTTGAGTACACTCGAAACATTTTTAAATAAATGCTGGGCAGCTTAGGAATGGTTATTTCCAGCGAAGTGAATTGAGTCCTTCAATAGCCCAAGATCCCTGTAACGATTTGCGGGCGCCTGCAGTTGAAGGTCCCACTTATTCGAGGTTGGTTCGACTGCATCACTGTCCACTTTCCAGGGGCACAGTTTGCCCTGGGGTTAAAGCGAATATTCTATGTGGGTGAGTACCCTCACACCCTCACACACATGCACAGCCGCAGAGAACCCAAGCGTCAAAGGCCAAACCTACTAAACGCAACGTTCCTCCGGAATGGAACGGAAAGGAACGCACCGCAGGCATCCGCCAGTTCCTAGTTTTCCCGCGAACTTATTGGCAGGAAAAAAAGGAGAAAAACTATACACACATATAGAAAATAACGAAGCAGCCAAGCAGTGGAAATCAATAAAAAAAAATACAAAAACAAGAAAGAAACATGGAGAAATGGGTGGTAGGAGTAGGAGAACACGGCCACAGACCGGGTCGAGGCAAGACGTATCCGTCAGATACAACCGCACACACTCCCACACGCAGTCCGACACCCATATAGCCGGGCGATTGAATGAGGCGCCGTAAAACCTTTTAGTTATATTAATTTCAAATCATACCCATCCCACAAGGTCCGTCCCCTCGCCTGCTGCTATAATGCGCGAAAGGCGTAAACCGAAAATGCCGTAAAACTTTTATGAGTTTCATTATTTTCGCCACTCCTCCTCCCCGGGGAGGGGGGCGGGGGCGAAAGTGCGAAATTTATAACAATTGTGGACCTTGAACCTGCCGCGCGACTTGGGGGCCAGCATCCAACATCCAATCGGATGGCCAAATTGATCTTGTCGCATAATTCTCGGCAAATTGCCACAGCGATTTGTCTTGTCGCCAATTAGCCTCGGTTCCAGCCGGCTCCAGAATGGGTCCACACGGATGAGATGGAGCAGTACCTCTGACTGCTGGCTGCGTCACAGGCCAATGGCAATTGCCATCAGCGTTTTTAATTAGAAAATGCGCAGTGTCTGCTCTTACATGGCCCCTCAACATTACCCCAACCCTCAGGCACACCATCACCATCACCATCACCATTACATTTCCCATTGCCCATTTTCCTTTCCATCCCATCCCATCCCATCCCGTCCCAACCCCTCCCATCCATCTATTTATCCATCCCACCTCCAACCCACACACATATTCAATTCTGTTTCTGCGTCTGTGTCTGTGTCTGTCTCGCGTTCGGTTTTGCAAGGTGTAAAAACTAATTACATTAAAACTGCCACGAATTCAATTGCATTGCCTGCGATTGCAATTCAATGTGTTTGCCTCCGTGTGCAGCTTCGTGTGTATGTGTGTATGTGTGCATGTGGGTGGCTGTGTGGGTGTGCGAGGCTATACAAAAATGTGTTGCATACTTTTTGGCGCGGGCCTTAATCAATGCCGAATGCCCGCCAATTACATGAGCACCAGCATCCGAAAGGCATTCACAGTGCACTCTGCCCTGCCCTGACTATCCGACAAAATCCGAATGCTGCACATCAACTTTCTGAAGAAAGATGGCCTGGAGCGAGTACTCCAATACAAAATAGATGGAACAGTTTAAGACTTTTCCTTTAAGAACAGCAAGATCTTCTTGAGTGTAAGGGCTGAAATAATTTAAGCGATGATTTAACGGTCTAAAATACTCGTTTTCGATTCGGACTTTAGGGGTGTCAGTCCGAATATAAGCAAAAATTATTATTTCCTTCCTTTATTTATGGGAACTCTGTAAAAATATCAAAATTACTTGTCTCTATTGTGCTTTAAATTATGGAAAAAAGTCTCATATCATTTGAGATATCTAAAGTATATTTAAAATCGTACTTTATAGACAATGAATCATTTTTAGGCATATGAATTAATTGATTATCAATGGAACTTCGCTTAACAGAAAATAATTTAAAGGGAAATTGTCTTCAATTGGCTGAAATCCTTTTTTTTTGTACAGCCTTTTCCTTGAGCACCTACTGATACCTTCCAATAGAGCTATTGGTATACGTACATATATTATGCACAATGATCATCAGCCTCAGAGCCAGCCGAGGTTGTCAGAGACTTTGTGCCATATATTTGTTAATTATACACAGAGTATTCGCATAGTCGGATTGAGAACTCAGATTACTCTTGGTTATTGTTATTTTTAGTTGGGCACCTCCCCGGATCCTCCCACAGGCGCCACCGAACTGGGCTGCCATCGCATTCAATTGCAATGTCAAGTGATTGGCTTCCAGCGCGCTGTGGGAGCCGGATCGAATCGAATGGAATGGAATGGAATGAAATCGAATCGAATCGAATCGAATGAAATGGCCCCGAATCGAGTGGAGTCGTGGGAAGCATGTCCCTGAGACTGGCAACTGCCAACTGGCAACTGCCAGCTGCCTGGCGACCGCCGACTGCTGACTGACTTTGATTGAAATGCTTTCAATAATGCAGCGCGACATTCGAATTGAATTAGTGGTGAAAGCGATTTTATGGATTAGCCAAATCGATGGGACGCACTGCGATGCGATACATTGCAGTGCGAGAGGAAATTAAAATGAAAACTGTGTAACGCTGCTGTTCCATTCGCTCTCGCATTCGTTCTCTCATTCGCATTCATTCTCTCCAGCCCTTCGTGCGCCTTGCCGCGGCCCCGGCCCCGACCACGGCCCCTGCCTCCATCCACTCGTATAATTGAACAAAGGCGTCACAATTTTTGTTTTGTTTTTATTCTGGAGCTAATTTATGCACGTGTGTTGTGCAGGATGAAGGATGCTTGATTTGCCATTCACGGATTCGCTTTCCTTTCCCCATTTGTATGCAAATGAGGCGAAAATCTAATTACGACCAAACAAAAGATGAACTCTGCTGTTGTCTTCGAACAGAAAAACTGTTTATGCCCTGTGTTATGTAAGATGATTACATTATGTGCTAAACTCCCACACAGCGAGAAAGAAAGAAAGAGAGAGAGAGAGAGAGAGACGGAGACGGAGACGGACACGGACACGGACACCCCTCCACATGGAGAGCAAAAGACGACAATTTGTAATGCGCCAATAAGAATTTATATCAACGCTGACTGCCAAGCAGAAACGAGGAGCGCCCGAGCGAGCCCAAGAAGCCCGAGGAGCCCGAGTAGTGGGAGTAGTAGGAGCAGGAGCAGCAGCAGCAGCAGGACGAAGTCTCCCTCCGTGATAAGAAGCAGGGAGCCCGGCTCCGCGAAGGAAAAAACGCACGTAACGTCTCGCTGATTGCCAGAAAGACAGCTAGCGGCGGGAGCAGCAGCAAGACACAGCAGGAGGCAGTGGCGGCCGGAGCAGCAGTGGATGGGAAGCGATGTAATTCGTTGGATCCGCGGGATTCGTCGCCCCAAGTCGCGCAGGCGTCGGCAGCGACGTCAGTGCCTCGTGCCCACACACGAAGATGCCTGCTCCCTCGTTGTAGAAGAGTTCCCGTATAAGAGTGGACTGCCGTGGAACAGCTGTCGCCCAGAGAACAGTTCCCATAGCCCATAGTCCAGAGTCCACACTGGGAAGAGCTTGGGGAAACTCAATTTTCAATTCAATAATAGAAATTTAGAAGCCCAGCTCCATATTCATTGCTTAAATGAGGAGCCCCCTGACACAATATTTTTATTTTAAAATTTAAATGCTTTATAATCCCCAAATTACTATAGGAAGAGGTGTATGCCCATTGATCCCCCCACAAGACAGTCGTTTTACCTTTAGGGTAAGACAAAGCATCTGAACAGACTCTCATTCATGGCTTTAATAGATTGATGTAAAAGTTCGAGATATTTTAAACAATAAACTGACAAACTATTCAAAACTAAGCTCTCAACATTATAGTGTGTTTAAATGTTACAAAATGTACAAGTAAAACGCACTCGAAACAACGGAACCATGCCGAAGCATCGGCTAAGCCAAATATCCTTACCCCTAACCTTATCCAAAAGTTACCATTGATTCTATTTTAAAGCCTATAACTGACTTAATAATTTTATGGGATTCGAAAGATTTAGATTTTGTTTCTCTTCAGATTCAGTTCCCAGCTTCGGGCTTCGGAAATGGTAAATTTCCCAAACAAAAGTCCCCCGCAGCCACACTTCGATGGTGGTCCCATTATTTCGATTGCGAGTCAGTCGTGTGGCCGATGCTGGTGGCGCGCTGCTCGGTTCTGCTCGGGCTGCTTCGTGCTGGGACGAAGCTCGTCCTGCTGCGTCAGGCTGCTGCTGCCGAGGACGCTGTGAGTGCTGCTGCCGCTGTGGTTGTTCTTGTTGCCGCCGCTGCCACTACTGCTGCCGTGGCTGTTGCTGCTGCTGCTGCGCGCCTGCCGACAGCCCGTTGCATATCCTTTGGCGCTGATGGCAGTGACAATTCAGTTTCAACTCGGATTCAGAGATAAACGGACGCGTCTGGTCGGCCAAGCGAGAGTGCAGTGTGGCCAAGTGTGCTTTTGAAAGCGCGAAACCCCAAGCGGAAACGAAAGCGAAACTGAAACTGAAACTTGAACCTGTTTTGTGAGGAGTGTTCCCGGCTCCAGTTTCTCCATTACGAATTTTTTATGAGTGTCTGTGAAGAAAACCGAAAGGACAAGTACAGCCCGAAAGAGTGCAATAGAGACAGAGATAGATAGATAGAGAGACAGAGAGAGATTGAAGCTGAGAAGAAAGACGGAAATGAAGCATGCAACTTGTGTGCACATCAAAGAAAGCAGCGGAAATTAAAATTTGCATATGCAAAGAGGTGGCCCAGTGCAGTCAGCAGAGGCGGAGGCCCAGCCAGAGTCAGTGGCCGTGACTGTGGCCCTGTGCCCCAAACAGTCAATGACAATGCGGCCAGTGATGATGCTGCCGCCCCCAGACCCAAGCAGCTGGCCCAAGCAAACAGAAACCGAAGGCCACTCGCCGCTCTAAGCCGCCAACCCAGCAACAGACTCAAGTGCCAGATCTCCAGAACTCTAGACTCGTGCGCAATCCAACCCACCAGCCTGCAGACTGCAGCCTGCAGCCTGCAGCTAGCAGCCTTCTCCCAGAAGCCCCTCGACCTCCGGCTGCAAGTCCCAGCCATCCACAGAGATGCCGTCGCCCGGGCACACATTTTACTTCTCCTCAGCAGGATTTATCGCTTGCTCAGCAATCGTTCTGCTTTGTAGTTCCGGTAAGTGAAATATGCCCAAAAGCAAAAGCAAACGGCAAGGGGCAATGGCAACGGCAACGGCAACGACAACGACAACAATGAGCTGACCATGGCCAAAAGGGAAATGTAACGAAGCAAGCCATACATTTCGTTCCTCCATTCATTCATTCATTCATTCATTCACTCGCTCACTCATTCGATTCGGGCAGTCAAACAGATGCAATGAAGTTGTAGCGCTCCTTTCTTATTCCAGTCTCTTTTTGCCATTTTTTGTTCGTGTCTGTTTGGGATGGGTGAAGGATTCCCTGATTCCAAATTTGATTTTCGTTCCGCCCTTTCACCTCCTACACTCGCAAAAAATATGATCCACTTCGAAATACCCGAGGAAAAAATAAGAACAATTGGTATTGCACATGACATGGAACATATACACTCAAAATATTCGCCAAATTCATGAAAATATCCATATATCCAATAGATACTGTATTAGACTTACAAAACTGATCTCTCAAAATACTCGATTGCACTTTTTTCTCTGTGTATCCTTCGCTGTGGATGAATCTGGTTTCGCCTGTGCTTCTTGGGTTGGGAATCTGCTTCTGCTTCTGCTTCTGGTTTTGACCCTTCCTCTGATTGTAGTCCTGCTTATGGTTCTGGACCTGCTTTTGGTCCTCCTTCTGGGTCTGGGTCTGGCTCTGGTTCTGGTTCTGTGTGTGTTTATTGTTGACGTTGCATCTTGCAATGAAAACGTCATCGAATGTAAAATGTTTTGCGAGGCAAGTTTAAAAGGATTTTGGCAGGCACCATACACACGGACAGAGACATGGACAGATCCCCACATGGAGACAAACCGCAACAAAAACGCACCGACACTTGCCACACATGGACAGTGGCAGAGACAGTGGCACGGGGGAGGAGGGGGAGGGGGAGACAGAGAAAACACTGGCAAGGCTGGGACAAAAGGACAAATAGACGTGGCAGGATGTGCTCGGACAACTTCAGTTGAGTTAATGCATTTTGTTGCACAGCAAAAAAACACACACACACACCCACACACAAAAGCAGGAAGAACATAAATGTATTTGCACAAAAATGTGGAGAAAAGAGCTTAGACCCCAGCGGCAGCTGGAGAGGTTGCGAGTGAAAACAAATTAACGCTCAAGTAGCGTTGAGCTCCGCCTCAACCTTCTCCGAGAACCTCAGAACCGCGACTGTAACCTCAGATTGCCCAACAAATATTAAGGATTTTCCTTCTGCCAATCTCATATCTATACAAGTTTTGTGGAAAGGAATCCATAAAAAATGTTCTTGGAAAAGATTTGAAGACTAAAAGATTCCATTTTCCTCTCCTATAACCTATCAAGAGATTTCCTAAGAAGTATATGCCCAAAGCGAGAAAGATCATGGGAAGGAAATAATGTTGAGGAAGATTGCAGTTGAAGAATACAAATAAAAGGCGATATCGAACGTATTAGAACCTTTAAACAGTAACTGTTCACGGCTTATATTGTATCCAGTTGCTGCAAGCTGCCTTCCCCCTGCTGTTGGAGCACCACTTCAAAGCCATTGACATTGGTTGCAGATGATCTGCCCGCACAGAGTCCACAAATCCGTATATAATCCCCAAAAAACTTCGACAAGCGTTTCCATCTATGATTATGCTCCAGTCGAGAGAATTTTCCGATTTTCCTGGCATTCACAAGCACATATTTCTGCAGGAAATACAAATAAGAAGAAAAATGAGCAACGAGTATGAATAGAAGTGGAAGCAACACAAATAAAATAAACAAATACTCCATAACTTTTGTTCATCAAGTTGATTTAACACATGGAATTTGCCAATGCATAGAGTTCGATTCCCGTTTCGTGTGCGGCATCGCATTGAATCTTTACGGTTCACGTACCTCTACCTCTGCATACATATGTATGTGTGTTATATAAAAGCTCGCATGGATGCGAATATATTTCATAATATTTGTGCACATTGAGCGACATTAGCGGGAAAAACCGCAGACAGATCGGTTCGCCAGGACAGTGTGTAGTGGGTGTCACAGTCAGGTGGTGTTTGGTGCGGATACCCGGGTGCAATGCCGTTTATTATAAAAATTGCAGCATAAACAAGTGCAAATAAAAATAAGCGGAATACAAACAACAACAATTGCAGTGCGGTCAGACAACAACGACAACGACAACCAGAGGGAAAACTATCTTCATGGCCGAACCCCTTGATACCCTTGTAGATCCAAAGACTTTGACTTGGCCATGAAGACACACACAAAGGGAGGAAATGGAGCTTCTCTGACTGACTTTTTAGTTGAAATCGAACATCTAATGGATAATAAAGTGCCTCAATTACAAGATTTATAATTATGGAGTCAAGTGATCCGATCTTGGAGGTTCCGACTGAAAGATTGCCTGGAAAGAACAGATGGAACAGAGAAACATAATCCAGACGGAGGCTAGGCAACATTTACAATCGTGATACCCTTTTGGTAGGGTATCACAACGACCACGACTACGGCATCAACTGAATTGCATAAGCTGCAAACTGCAAAAACTGCAAAATGACTGAAACGACTTGGGGGCGACATGGTTCGAGAGGCGATTCACAGAGGGGAGCAGAGAGAAAGAAAGGTGTGAGAGAAATAGCGACAAACCGTTTGCAGGCATAAATATGGGAACCCTCTGCACATAAGGGAATCCCGAATTCTCTTTCCGGAGTACAGAGTGGAGATCGGCCCTAGGGCTGATGGTGCAGATAAAATCTCCGAAATATACCTTTTTTGGGGACAATATTGGAGATTATTTGGCAGGTATAATGTTTAGTCCAAGGACCTAAAGTCGTGGAAGGTTGAATATACATATATATATATAGCACTAAGTGCTATGCTATTGGTATGCATCTATTTCGACAAGTTTGAGTCAAAAATTAGAGAGTAAATTGTGCGAGAAGTACGAAAAATGTCATTGGAAATGCCCATCCAAGAATCGAACGTTTAGAAATATCCCTGCTAAAAATCATCATCGCAAAAAGTATTCTTGCAAAAGATAATCTTATTGGTTCAAAAAACTGATTTCCATCACTTATATTTTCGTTAAGGAATGGCGATCGATTCGGTAAGTTTCATTGAAAGTTCTGTGATGAAACAAAATTAAAATATGAATTGAAAAACTCTCTCTCGAAACCTTTTAAAAACACGTTACTTTAAATCTAAGCAGATTAATCGTACTAATGTTTACAGCTAACAACAGCCTAATAATAATCCCAGGAGCTTTTTCTTTTTCTTGTTCCCCGGAAAGCCAACCAGAATAAAAAAAACCACTACAAATCTAGAGTGAAAGAGGGGAGAAAGAGGGCGAAAAAAGCGGAAAACATTCTGTGGGGCGTTACAAAAAAAAAGCCAAAGCCAAAGGAGAACTGCATGCAGGACAATCAACTCTCATACTCTCATACACACACCGAGGCAGACAGACAGACAGACAGACAGGGTCAATATATGGGCTACGCAGTGTGATTGTGTGTGTGTGTGTGAGGATGGTAGTATTGGTAGTGTGTGACTGTGTGTCTGTGTGTGTGTGTGTGTGTGGTTTATGATACCATTTAGCCAGAGGGTTGTTTTGACAAATTGTGCAAATTATTGTGTTAAATTTGCCCTTGAGGTGAAAAATCACTTTGACATGGCATCGTTTTTTTCCACCATCTCTCCCCCTACGGCTCTCTCTCTCTCCCTCTTTTGCTTTCCTTCATTTCTTCCCTTTTTCTGGCTGTTCTGCTCTCTCTCTCGCTCTCTCTTTGGCCCTAAGTAAGTGCTTAGCTGATTGTGCTTTTGCCTGTCATATTACAAACGCCAATACATATGTCAGCCGCAGGGCCATCCAATGAAGATGAATACAATGACCACATCGCTTCAGATGATGACGATGATCATCACGATCATCACGATGACGATGACTGTGGTCGGAGTGGCACTTAAAGTCGCCTGCCTCTTGCCACAACTGGTGCTGCCTCGTTTTAAAGGCCAATGCCACTAATTGAGGAACCGTTCAAAGATAGATGAAGTTGGCCAAAACTGGTGGAAAGTTTTCAAAAAACGATTTCGTATGCAGCGTTGACGTGACTCGCATTAGTACCCCTTGCCCCCTTGCCCCGTCCATCCAAACTGCACACGTGTGCTTGTGGCGTGCCACGCCCACTCCTATCCGCCCAACACAAATAGGGTAGTGAGAGGGAGGGGGGCAAGGGAAAATGTACTGTTGCTTATTATCGAAATTGTATATGCCAGGCAGCGACGGCCACAACTTCCTCTTGAGCCTCGACTCTGGGCCGCTGCTTCTTCGCCTTCTTTTTCTGCATTTCCTTGAGTTTTTTCCGTGGGTTGGTGGTGCTGCTGGTGCTGGTGGTGCTAGTGCCAGAAGTGGAGGTGGGGGTGGAGGTGACGGTGGGCAAAAGTTTGTTGGCACCAACAAATTAAGATAGTTGGATGGTGGCAAGCGGCAAATGTCTAGACGGTTTTCAGTCAAATTATGGTTTTCAAGCGTTCTATTTGGCCTTAGGCGGACCCCCTCCTCCATCCATAAGCCCAATCTCCAACTCGTTTCCTGAACATGGGCTTTGGCTTAATTTGTTAACAATTACAGGTCGGTGAATTTGAGTTTGGCCAGGATACGCAAAGAGCTTTTTTTATGGAGAGTGGATTTGATTTTGAACTGATATTTGGCAGGAAGGTAGGAAGCTCCGATCCAATAGAGTACGAGTGTACCTATATATTCGTGCAGAGCATTAACAATCGAGTCGAGCCAGCACAAGATGGCCTTCCTTTTGAATTTCTGGTACTCTGGGATCCGAGATATGATATCCGTCATGGAGAGCGGATATTTTTAACCCAATTGACATGCATTTTCGGGGCTTTTCAATCATTGCTTCCAGAAGCATTTAAACGCGCGAGCCAGAACTGGACCAGGACATATCCCGAAATCGGGCCACAGACCAACTTCAACTTTTGCTGTTAACTCATCGCGTGAGTTGAACGTTTATTTCCCTCCACTTTGTCCGTTTTTCCATCAGCATTTTTTCTCTCTCTCTGGCTGACCCATTTTTAATTTACTCCAAAAGATGAAATCGGAATTTTCCTTTTTTGGGAGGGGGGGGTGCAAAGAAAAAAACACAAAAGTATTTCACAAACCAACAGCAACAAAAAATAAACGGAATTCCTTTGCGGGGAGAGATGGAAAAAGTTTTCGCAACTATTTAGAAAAATCATGTAATGGTGTGGAAATTGTTTCTGTTCTGTCGTTGCCGCTGGTTAATTTGCTCGACGATTAAGTGTGAATTGTTTGTGCCGGAGTGGGAGGGGGAGGGGAATAGCAAATGTAAATTGCAGACAAGAAAGTTCTAATATGTTTTTCATTGCTCGAAAGAAAGCCCTTTACGGGAAACTTTGTAATTTGTTTAACTAATAACTGAGCATTGTTCGGGTGAAGTTTCAATTGTACGAGTACGTCATCGGTTTAATGATGCTAGAAATTAAAAATCTCTTGGAAAATCTCCAAGAAAAAAGGATTCTCTAAGATGATTGTGAAATTGTGTGTTATATCTTCCAAAATCCCAGAGTTTGGATCGACACTAGCTAAAAAATAAACCTCTTTCCCATGGGCGAGTTCCGTTTCCCATTTGTTAGTTTTTAGCTTTCGCTTTATTCTCCCTTTCCCCCATGCAGTATTTCAGCCAGTTAATCAGTTTTCCATCGAACCGATGCTGGACAGTTTGTAAGTTTTCCAATCGAGCTCCCAAACCATGTTAAAAATTGAAGGAACTAATGAACATTCTGATTGAATGTTTGTTCGCCATTGAAACCAATGAAAACTTTGGGGAACAATGAAGCATGGGGAGGATAGCAAGGATAGCGTGGCTGAAGCATTGCCAGATGAAGCATGGGCGGGAGGCGGGAGGCAGGAGGCAGTAGGGAGGATTGGGTTTTGGTTTTGGTTTGGGTTGGGGGCCAGACCAGAGTTATGCTCGTCAATCTTCGGGGCTGCCAAGGCGACAGTTTGATAAACTGAAGCAGCAGCGCTTCAGATACTAATCAGCGCTTCGTTGAGCGCTTAACAGGAAGCAATAAATTTACCCAGGACATGCCAATGCACAAGTAGACATGTGTGTGTGTGTGTGTGTGTGTGTGTGTGTCGCGCCCTTGTCTAGAAATTTTAATTAAAAGCGATGACATAGCGAGTAATTCTATATCAAAATGTCGCCTATTAATTTTAAGGGCATTTCCTTTATTGATTCATTGTCAATATTATATTGAACCCATAATTTACACATAAAAGGGCTATCCCGGGCCCCCCGCACCAACCCTCTTCTCCCGATGTCTATATTGGCCCATCATTGTCTTGGTATCGTTTGCTTTTAGCTGCTTTCGGCTGTGGCCCATTGTTTGGCTTCTTTAATTCATTTAGACATTGAAATGTTGCTGGGGCGTGTTTGCCTTTTGATGAGCCCAGCACACGACACACACCGACACACACAGATATACACTCACACACCGAGCCGTTGCGTGTGTGCGTGACTTGGTCTCTAGCCGGGGACATTCCCCCTTCTCGTCTGCCGCTTTTGATAGCCAAACATTCCATCTTTACGCCATTTTCAAGCACGCCAACAGGACCCTAAACCAGAGCAGGGTCAGGGGCAGGTCCCAGGGGCAGAGCCAGAACAAACAGAAGGCTTAGACCCCGCCACCCGCCACCCGCCACCCACAACCCACCACTCTCCCTGGGGGCCTCACTTGATTCTGATTTAACGTTCACCATAATTACAAACAGCCAAACACGAGAGTGGAAATGAAAATCGCTGTGGATGGGGAAATCTGTCTTAATTTAGTCATCTAAACGAGCTTGTTATCGATAAGAAAATAGAATGGAAGCAATGTACGAATTATAATTACAATATTTTCTGGATAGAGTCACCAAAACGCAATAATTGGGGGCGCAAAAGGCCTAAAGAGGGCACGAAACTCCGAACTCTTCTCTACGCTTGTTGTTTTCCTGAGAGAACAAATTAACAGAAAAACACTCTCCTTACAAATATGAAATTTTCATCTCAATAAGGACGCCAAAATCGGCTGCTCATAGGACGGAGGCTGCCCCCCTGCTCTTAGAGTTTTAACTCTTCGAGCACTTCATTAGAACGACAGACAGCCGAACTGGTCCAAGACCAGATATTTTCGAATCCCTGTCGTCTTTTGGCAACTGCAATTGATAAACAGCTTTGGGCAAGAATTTAAGCAGCTCGAACTGGAACTGGAACTGGCACAAAGGCCTAGTGTTCCACATGCCGCCGGGGCCAAGGGAATCGACAGAGTCGGACAGACACAGAGATGGGGGTAGAAGCAGGCGAAATAGGGACAAAAGCCAGATTCCATTGGAATGGCCAACAGAAACCCATAAACCATTGGTCAAAACACAACTGTGGCGACAGACTGACTGTCGAGTCCAAGGCCCCAACCCCCGAGACTCCCCTGTGCCGTTCTCCAACCCCGCACTATTTCTCCTATTGGGAATATCGAAATTTTGTGGGTCGAGTGGGGGGAGAATGGAAATAAAACTGTTTTAACAATAAATTAAGTTGCTGTTGCAGCATAAAAACGAATTTTCCATTGCTGGTAGAAGAAAGAAGGAGGGGATGTACAATGTGTTGACGAACTATCGAAGGTTAAAGTTGGACCAGAACCTTTCGACAAGACCCCTAAAAATTGCCAATTTCCATGGTACAAATGGAAGGGTACGAGGGTATACCCTTCCAGATATAATCCAGATCTGCCTACACTTTGGGACATAGTTGTGGTACCAACAGAGATCTGGTTTTCCCCATTCAGTTCCCAAAGCTCGGTTAAATCCTGTGACAGTAATTACATACGGAATGAAGAAAAAGTGGGAGAGTTTCCGGTTAGAGCGTATCATCTGGTCGGAGTGATGACTCTGGCGCTCTTTCCTTTGGCTGTTTTTCGTCTGAGAGTTGAGTCCGTCGGAGGCCAATTTAATAGCATACTTTACAGCACTAAGCAGACTATAATAACAGCAGCAAGAAGAACGGCGTAGAGCCGTAGAGCCGTAGAGCGACAAACAAACAAAATGAAGTGACGTCGCCGAGTCGCGACTCGCAAAAACGGACGTTCATTGTTCTGCCAAGAAAAGCAACACGACAAACCGAAAAGGAATTCAGGGGAAGCAAACAGAGACAAAGGTTTGGCCAGAACGGAGTCCCCACAACGACTTCCAGACACACTTTCTCCACAAGGCACGACACACGGAATATTCTACATTTCACGAAATTGCTTTCAAATCTCAGATCGAATATGTTCATATATGTATGTATATATCAAATATTTATGGATGGAAATGCTATCTGCAGCTCGAGAAAAGATAGCTTACTTTTTAGTCAACGAACTTTTTAGAGTGTTTTTCCCAAGGTTCCATTGAAACTAGACCTATAGGAAAAGGCGATTTCTTTTGGAAAGCTCCATAGAAAAACACTCTGCTCTCTTATTGCCTCGCTACTCCCCCCAAAAAAAGATCGACCATCCATAAGAAAACTCAAATTAGAGATCCCTTACATGAAGATTTCGCAATGCTCCAAAGTTAGGGAAGTTGGATGATGCTGCTGCTGGTAGCAGGCAGGAAGCGGGCAACGGTTCCAGCGACTCCCTTTTGAACTTCCGCTTTGGCTTGCAGCAATTTCTTTGGGCTTTATTGCCAACCCAAAGCCCGTCCCCCATCCCCCCATCCCCCAACCCCCAACCGCCCGCCGACTCGCAGCACTCTACCCCACACCACACACCGAAAAGCCCTGGCACGACGCATACAGCATAAATTTTGAATACGCTCAAACTGCTCAAAGGGGGACGGGGCGCAACGGGGAAAGAGAGTCGAAAAAAAATAGCGAAAATTGTCTGTCGCTTGATAAAGCGGAAGCAGAACTTGCCCATAAACGAAATGTGGCAACTGAGTGTAAACTTTATTGGCGCCAGACTGCCTGGCGACAACGCTGTTGTCATGCTCATCCTTCTCCGTGGCAGCATCCTCCTCATCCTCCCAGCTCATCCCAGCAGCAGGGCCTTCCTTCGTCTACTCCTGCCTCCCAGCTCATTCAGCGCTTCTTGTTTTTTTCTCTCTCTCTCTCTCTCTCTTTTGGCCTGCTTTGGCCCGTTGTGAGTCATGCGACACGCATTGGAAGACAGCAGAAGGAGCAGGAGCAGGACCCAGACCGATGGCGTCTCGATGGCTGGCAACTAAAGTCATCGTTTACCCCCCAAGAAGAAGCTGCTTGTTTGTTTTGTCTGACTTTGACTCCGACTCCGACTCTGGCTGTGGCTGTGGCTCCGATTCTGTCGCGGACCCGGTGACTCTCAGTCTGGTTCCAAGTGGGTGCGGGTGTGGGAGTGGAGAGTGGGGGAGTGGGATCTGGGGCCAGGGGCCAGGGGCCAGGGGAAGTCTTACATTAGTTGATTTCATGCGCTGTTTACATTGGCAGCGAATTATGCGCATTGGAAAACCGAGCTTCGGCTGCCAGCGGGTGGTGCCCCATATGACGCTATCGCATCGAGATGAAACGGAATGACATTCAAGCTCTGGTCATAGCAGGCATTAAGTCCTGGATTAATGCATGTGGCAACGTTCCTTGCGAATACTTGAATCGGGTTCCCGGGCTTTGTCTTGGGATGGGTTTCATCTATCTGTAAGATTCACAATTCACCTTCGATGTAGTCTCACAAAAATTTGCACTTCTTTCTTTCAGAGGTTTTATCCAGTTGGGAGGAATGGTGGACATACGATGGTATATCCGGTAAGTAGAGCCACATATTTGTAAGTGGGATGTGCTGGGAACTCCTTAGGGAAATAATAATTCATGGGTTCGCATAGCGAAGAGACACCCAAATTCAGCAAATCCAAATCGAAATGCAGATCGTTTCGATCCTAAATAGGATCTGTTGCATCAAAGGATTGACCGATTTCGTGGAAAAACTCGTATGCCTTATTTGCATACATAAATTGGCAAATTCTTTCCAATGACCTCGCTCCACCAATGCGACTGGATTCTGCGACTGATTTAATTACATTTCAAATCGTTTGGCAACAAAACAAAACAAAACACAAAAAAGGAAAAAAAGAAACGCAGACAAGCAAACATTTCAGATCAGATGAGTGCAGGATGTTGTTGCAGTTGTAATTGTTGCATGTCACTGTCTGAATGGTCTCCCCACTCACGAATGCTCCACCTGCACCCTGCCAGGACCTCAGTTGCAGTTTTATTTATGCAACAGCAACAGCAACAGCAGCAGCAGCAGCAGCAAAAAAAGAGAGAAACAGGCAACATGAAACTGCAACTGCAACTGCAACAGAAGCAGGAGCGGGAGCACGAGCGGGAGCAGGAGCATCAGCAACAAATGAATGCAAACACACAAAATGAACAGCGGCCGGGACAGGCCACAAAAGCGACAAGTGCGGGGTGGCACAGACCAAGGGGGCATGTCTGGGGCAGTGTCAGAGGGTGGGTCAACTGCATCATCATGAAAAACTTTTTAAACTTTGGCATTTATTGCCTCCATCGCTCGGGCATCGTGTGTCGCGTGTCATCCAAGCAGCAACACACACACACACACACACACACACACACAGAAATAAAGCCACACGCTGCACTATGGTCCCAACGACCGGTTTTGTTGGCCAAAACCCATTTTTTCAAAGTTAACGAAATAACGTTATTTTGGTCACTCTGCATTGGAAAAAGAGTGATCTTCAAAGTTGCGTACCATAAATTTCGATAGATGGCGCCACATTCGCGAAATCTGTTGTGCAACACAGATTTTGTTATCGATAATTTCGTGCAGGGAAAAAGTGCAAATTTAATAGCAATTTAAAATCATTGATAAATTGAAAAAAACCCACTAACTGATCAAATTTTTGTAATGAATTTTAATCAGAAAGGTTTGAACTACGTGTTTTGTAATGTGAACTGTATTTAGTAGTTGTGATGTCTTCGTAATTGTATGTTAAAGTTAGTGGTTCAAAATTAACCAAGTTTTTATGAAAACTAATTTTTGAATAGGCTTACAAAGTGAGTCCCACCTAGTCCCACCTTGAAACTTATTGTTTGTCGTAGATTAATAGATCCTTTTTAAAATGTATGTAGTAAAAAATGCCACATTTTGCCACAATTCTTGAAATTTGACTTAATAGATCATAACCTCAAATTCAATCATTTGAATTTGAAAACTTAATAGCTTCCAGACGGTAAGTAGCAACTGCAAAGTTTTTGGATCCGATTGATAGCTGCATTTATCAGCTTTTCAGAATTGTGCATTTTAATACAACCAGACATGAGATGCTTGGGTAATGTGAAAAAAAGACGCACTACCACTGAAAAAACATGCAAAATAATGCCAGACTTCAAAAAATTCTATAAAAAAAACTACACTCTGAAAAATAAACCATAATTCATCAAAAAATTTTAAATTTCAAAATCTATCAGAAAAAGTCGGGTTGGGCCCTAGCGGAAAAAAATATTTAATTTTTTTTGCCTTAATTAAAAAAAGGCGGTGCCACACCCATTTTTTTTTTGTAAATCCACTTCGTATTGATTATATCTATCCAATACAAAAAACGGAATAAAAAAATCTTGTTTCGTTCGCGAGTTATTAATTTTGGCCAACAAAACAGGTCGTTGGGACCATAGTGCGCTGACCGGCTCACACAGATACTTATACACCCACACACACGCACGCACACAGCTACAGAGGGATCGAAAACCTCGAAACCGAATTGCAGTGAACGAAATTCACATCCCGAATGCCCATCAAATGTTGTCCCCAAAAATTTGGATGGGTTCCATCCGCTTAATAAAGATCAAACTCACACCATTACACACCACTGCAGGACCTTCTGTTTCTGGAAGGCCGCATAGGTCTTTCGAAAAGAGGATAGCTAATCATATTTCGGAAAGAGTTCTTCTTTTGAATCTAATTCAGATTCTACTTTTCAGTAAATTTACCCCAATTAAAAGATAGGTATTTCAGATATCCCCTTTATATCTCACCTAACTAAAGCGAAAAATATGTAATAATATACATATAAAAATAATATTAATTTATTTAATATGGTTTAATAATTTAAAAAAAGTTTACCAATCAAAAATGAATATTCCATAATATTCCCACAAAACTATTTTGATTTCCTTGAAATCCAAAGAGATAGAGCATCCAAAAAGTCGACTACCAGCACGTGGGCCCGCACCATTTGTTTGCTTCAATTTATTTGCGTGGTGTTCGCATGGTATAGAAAAATATTAAATTTTGTATGAGGCACAAAGGCCTAATTCCCATAACCCAAAGACCATAGACCACCACCACCATCCAGGCTACCAGAAGGACCATGCTACCCGGCTACCCGCTGACCATGCTGATGGTTCTCCCCAAAAACCGAGCATTGTTTTGAAAAGTTTCGACAGTTTTCAGCCCGTCACATCACATCAGGCATAGAACTTTTGGGGCCGCCCCGAAAAGCCCGCTACCATTTCCAGTGCATTTAATTGCCATTTAAAATGGTCTGCTGTGGGTGCAGTGGGAGGTGGTGCCGTATGGGCGTTTCATCCTCGAAGCTTATGAAATTTCATTTGGCATTTGAAATTGTCATCGATGTTGCTGCTGGGGCTGCCACTGCCACTGCCAGTGCCACAGCCACAGCCGCTCCTGTTTGCATTGGGAAGGAGGCGAAGACACGTTTTCCATTTGGTCGATTGACAGAAAAGAGTGGATCGAAAGAGGGCGATTGGGTAGAGGGGATAATAACTGATGCATACTGTGCTCCTTTGTGTATCTGTGTGTGTCGCACACGACTCTCATTCGTTGATTCGTCTGGCAGGACCAAGCTTCTGGGGCCTTATCAATCCGCAGTGGAATATGTGCAACAAAGGCCGACGCCAATCGCCCATCGATGTGGTGCCTGACAAGCTGCTGTTCGATCCCTACCTCCGACCGCTGCACATCGACAAGCACAAGGTGTGTATATACACAAATCACATGCACATTGCCCATATTGGGCATTCTCACCAGCCATGAATCGGCCAACAGGTTTCCGGCACCCTGCACAACACGGGCCAGTCGCTCGTCTTTCGCGTCGACAAGGATACCAAGCAGCATGTGAACATATCTGGCGGCCCTCTGGCCTATCGCTATCAGTTCGAAGAGATCTACATCCATTACGGCGTGGATAACACTCGCGGCTCCGAGCACTTCATCCAAGGCTACAGTTTTCCCGGCGAGGTGAGTTGAGTGTCTGGTTCGGACACAGATACATATACCTAGAAGGACCACGAACTATTCTGGCTTCTCCCTTGCAGATCCAAATCTACGGCTTCAACAAAGAGTTGTACCACAACATGTCCGAGGCCCAGCACAAGTCGCAGGGCATTGTGGGACTGTCGCTTATGGTGCAGATTGGCGAGACGCCCAATCCGGAGCTGCGCATCATCACGAGCACCTTCAACAAGGTGCTCTATCGAGGTGAGTGTGCCACTTAGTAATCTTAGTAAGTCTTGGTCCACCTACCTAGCCATATAAATATCGGATGTCGGATGAAACATCGACCATTATATCAGCACAATACTTAACCCATGTATGCATGTATATCTTTGCATTGTCCATGTTTTAGCATTCGATATCTGATCGGCTAAGTATCGATAGCGTTTGCCATCTCTAGCTTACATTTACCTTGCATAACCTTTTCCCTGCCTTCGTTTCCGTCCACGCAAAATGCCCCCGGAAATGTTGCAACGTTAATATCGTTGCAATGCTCTGCCGTCGGCTTCCTTTCTGCTCTCTCCTTTTATTTTCTTCCTCTCTTTTTTTTGCGAATACCATTCTGCTTCCCTGACCTGACCTGCCCTGCCCTGCCCAGCCCCGTCCCTTCCCTTCCCTTTTATGATGTCATTGCAACAACAACTGCAGTCGAGGCCATAATTATGTCCAGGCGAGCCATAAAAAATGACTCCTGGCGGGGGCTACGAAATTGAGACTGCCCTGCACAAAGTGACGAAAATGAAACCGCGAATTACACTAAACCGACACTTAATAATTTCCCCTTCCCGGCCGGACAGACCCACAACTTCATTGCACGTCTCGTTGGCAGTTTCTTGGCCAGTTTAATAGCCTTTTTACAGGTCGTACAACTTTATGGCAGTCCAGCCCCAGCCTTAATTTGTAAAATGCCAGAGAAGCCAAGCAGCAACCAAAACCAAGAAATATGCCAGGCCACTCTCCAACAACAACAACAACAACAACAACAGCAACAACTCCAGAAAAAAGCCAACAGAAATTGTTTACTGCATAGTTGAAGGTTGAACAAATTGTAGATACTCTATGGCACTGAAAAGTGGATGAGCGAAATGGCAGGGAAAAGATACAGATAGATGAAAACATGATATTTGGAAACACACAGACCAAGGGATCCAAATGATTAGATAGATCCAACAGGAGCGGGCAGGAAGAGAAATTTCAGGGGTGAACAATAGTTGTACAGATTGAAAGATATGTTCTTATATTCACAGATATACACATTAATTTAAGAGCAGATTGGCAATGGAACAAAGCAAAGATAGACAGATGAAAAGCAAAACATTGATGTCCATTGTAGAAGGGTACTGAAAAGGCTAAACACTTAGTCAAGGATAAAATCACAGCCACAGTGAGGGGAAATTATTGAGATACCTATGAAAAGACACGCAAGAAAGAGAATGCAAATACATTTTGAGAGACTGTTTCCTTTGAAATCATTCTCTAGAAAATTTCAATCAATCTCCTTGCATATAATCTCCCCATACAATTCGGTAAGCTACTTTCCAGCCAGAGTACTCGTATACCCACTGGCAGGTGGTCTCACCTCAAGGGAAAGTAAAACTAACACTTCTGATGCAAATACTCATGCCCCAATGCCAGCCCAGTTCTATTCCCAGTCTCAGTCCCAGTCGCAGCCCGTGACCACCCATTCACACCGAGACCGACACCGACACCGTCACCGACTCCGACTCCGCCTCGGCGATGGCCAGACATTGAGTTGTGCTACATTGCGGCCTTACAAGCCGCGAGTTGCTTCATTTCCGGCTGGCAAAATGATTTGTATGAATAAAGCCGTGCGCTGACGTTGAAGTGGTCAGGTGGGGTCAGGTCGAGTCGGATTAGGTCGAGAATGGATAGCGAATAGGTCGGGGACTGGGTGCAGATTGGGTCGGGAATGGGCCAGGATGTTGCAAGTGTTGTTGGGGTGGGTGCTGGGCCCGTGTCTGAATTATTCATTCGACTTTGGCATGCCGAAGTTGAAGACGTGTTTTCATATTTTTTTGTGCGATATGCGCATAAATAGCTCAAGCTTTCTCTCCCCCACCCCAGCCCAGTCCATCGTTTTCGGCTGCACCTTGAACTTTGCATGCCTCATGTTTTATGCAATCACTGAACCGTTCCATCCTGCTCCGTCCTTCCCACAGGCTTCTCGACACCCATCCGGCACATATCGGTGAGGTCGCTGCTGCCAAACACGGATCACTACATCACCTACGAGGGCTCCACAACCCATCCCGGCTGCTGGGAGAGCACCGTCTGGATCATAGTTAATAAACCCATCTATATCACCAAACAAGAGGTGAGTTCGGAAATCCCCCATCCAATCGCATGCGACATGTCAATTTTGCATAGTGTAATATCATGTGAATATAATTGTAATATCCCATGGATGTTACAAAATGTATCCGATGTATATAATGTAACTAAAATATTAAAACATTCAAAATCGATATTTTTAAACATGCAAAATTGATAATTGATCTGTTAAGGTACGGTTTGCTTTGAAACAAAAACAACAACAAAATCATGCAATGGATCATCAAAAAATATCCTTTTTCATGTTGTGCCAGTCGATTCTTTTGGTCGGACACCGCAAATAATTAAATGCATTTTGTGTGTGTTTTCAATTGCAATTAGAGATGATTGTTATTGTTGGTTTATTTATGTGCAATGGGTTTTTTATCCTCCCATACGCGTCTCTTTCTCTCTGCCCGTCCATCTCGTGTTTTTTTTTATGATGATTGGAAGTACAATGAAATCGCATAAATGCAATTATAAAATTGCTCATCAATTTGGCCATTGGTCAGATCGCGGTGGTAGTGCGGTCAATATGCCGCTCTGTGCATAATTAAAAAACAATATTTGGTTAGTTTAATCAATTTGCATAAATGCATGTGTAATGGAGGGGTGGTGGGGCGTGGCAAGGGCTGCGCAAAGGTCGAAAAAAAGCACATCGAGAAGAGTAAACAAAATAGGAATCAAATGAAACGCAAACAAGTCAACGGTTGACTAAAGAGAGATTTTTATGAACTTGCTGGGAACTCCATTGCCGAAACAGAGAGTTGAATAGCTTGAAAACTCTACGGATAATAAACTGAAGATAATCTAACTGAATCGGTATTATAAGTAAGTGGTTTAATGGACCATGGACTTTAGGGAAATTAAGATTATGGATTCTAAGACTCAAAGGAGCGACTCACTAAAATCCCCAGGAAACGAGAAGCGTAGGAGCTGTTCATCAGAAATCTGCTTTCAGCTTGCTCGCAGAATAATCCCTGCAGGCCAGCTCTATAAAAAGCTCTCTATAAAAACTATACGTTTATATGGTTTGCTGACATACAAATTAGTACAGAGTTGTCAAACATAATTATCCGCAATCTGGTTGACAAATTGTGCAAAGCATTTGACACTTCATTCAACTTCAATTAGTGGCCAGGAAAAACCCGCAGAAAAGCCATTAATATTTAGCCATTTGTTAAGTTGTTCGTGCGGGGCGAGAGAGAATGAGGGGATTGTACAGTAATGAGGTATTCCGATGGCCAAATCAATACATGTACCTATATCTTGCAGTTATACCAACTCCGACGACTGATGCAAGGCTCCGAGAGTACTCCAAAAGCTCCACTAGGTAATAATGCGCGACCCGTGCAAAGTTTACATCATAGAACCGTAAGAACGAACATAGATTTTAAGCGAAACAAGGTGAGTGATATTTGGGCACTACGCACATTTGTATATTTGAAGCCCCCTCCCCCTTGTTGCCCCCCACCACTGAAACGTTGTATTTTCTCTGACAGAATCAATACGCTTGCCCCTCGATGTATAAGGATATGTATTACCGGGCGAATCGTTGGTCACCAGACACGGGACTCCTGATACGTTGACAACCGTGCGTGGAAGACTGCGAAAAGCAATTAATATCATTGCTATTATTATTAATATTATATGTGGTGAATAATGCTACATGGACAACAGAAAGGGCTCCAACTGCTGCCACCGAGGCGGCCAGCGGGCCACTGCACTATGGGGAATTTTGCCACTTTTTCTGGCCAAAACCCATTTTCAAAAAGTCGTTAAAATTATATATTTTTAACCGCTATGTACCAGAATAACATTAGTCTTCAATGATATGTAGTCGAAATTTTAACAGAGCGAACCACTGTTAAGTTAACAGCTGTCAAAAACAGCTGTTTGCTAGCGATGTGCAAGTTTTCATACAACGAGTAATTTTTCTCTAAGTTGAAGGAGCTAAAAAGTTAGTAACTGACCAATTTAAGTGCGATTTTTACAATGGATTCGAATCGAAGAGGTTTTTAATATGTATTTTTGTTTTTGAACTGTACAAATACTCCTTATATTTCTTGTAATTGGTTATCGTTTACGGGTATCATTTTGTGACAAATATTAGTCTTTCAAGAGCCGTACAAAATGAGTCCAACCTATTCCAACCATAAGATTTAATACATATTGTAGAGATTTCAATTCTCTTTTAAATGCATATCATATTAATGTGCACTTTTGCGCACTTTCTCTGAAATTTGATATTTTAGGCCCTAACCTAAGTTTGTCAAATTCAGAGTTGTTTCCCATGCGGCCATGATTATGATCCGATCTGATCCAGATTCAAGGCTCTGATAGATATGGTCATTTTTAATGGTTCCGCGTTTTTAGTTTTATCGAATATTTAAAATTTTGGATGCCACAGATTTTCGTCTTTTGTGTGGGCGGAAGAGGGCGGGGTGAAATTTTGAAATACACTTGTAATAATGGGATATGGCAGAATATTGGATAAAAAGTTTGGTTGATCTAGCGTTTATAGTCTCGCAGATCGAGGCGCTCAAAGAGAGGGAACGTTGCCTCTCTAAATGGTTTTCTTCATTGTGGCTATATTAATTATCCGATCTGATCCAGAATCAACACTTGGATAGATATAATCATTCTCTATGATTCTGCGTTTTTAGTTTTCTCGTAACTTTAAAATTGTGCATGCCACCGATTTTCGTCTTTTGAGTGGACGGAAGGGGGTGGGGCGAAATTTTGAAATAGACTTGAAACAGTGTGGTAGGACAGGAGTCTGGATACAAAATTGTGTTGCTCTAGCTTTTATAGTCTTTGAGATCTAGGCGCTCATGAAGTCGGTACTCTCTAGTACCGGGTATAAAAAGGGCCACCACGCCCATTTTTTCAAAATTACTTTCTATTGCTATTACAAACTCATATCAAAAAACCAAATCAAAAAATATTGTTTCGTTTGGAAGTTATTAATTAATGCCACAAAAAGTGGCAAAATTCCCCATAGTGCACTGTGCAGTTTTTATGTCGCATTCAATTTTCATATTCATGTTTTAAACACGAGCTCGGGATTCGTTTGGCCTGCAATATTCCTACAGCAAAAGCAGCAGCAACAACACGACAATTTATGTTATTTATTGCATTATTATTAATAATAAAACAAGCGCCGCCACAGCAGTAGCAACACCATTAAACATGAATTTAGGTAACAAATGCTTGCAACAAAAATAACAACTACTCGTAGGAACGCCACAATTAAGTGCCTCGACTATGCAATACCCGGTACTTGGGTTCTCAAAGGGTAAACAAATGGCATGCATTTATTTGCAGTGGCGACCCCACAAGACCCCACAACAGCCTTTCACTATTGCTTTAAATTTTAAAACCTCTAAAAAAATACTTTTTTAGTTTGCTTGTGAAACATTTAAATATATCTCTGGAACTCTGCAATTATCGGGTGGGAAAATGTAGCATACAACACAGAAAAAATAGAGGCATTTTCATGCAAAATCCAAATGCCACATTCAACAAAACAAAACGCACAAAAACGCACTGAAAATATGCGGAATATTTTGATTTTATAGTTTTTTGCACAAGTCGTGAATCAATTATTGTCCAGGCAGGCATTTAATGAGAATTGCGATGGGAATTATGCTATTAAAAATACATAGTCCTTTAATGCAGATCAGGGGCTCCGATCAAAATCAAGTCCCCCAAAGAGAAGTGAAACTTTCGATGCTTGAGGGAAATTAAGCAGACTTTGGACCATCGATTTTGGATGATCTGTTAGGTGGTGCCATTGCTAATCGTTTCTGTTCGAATTTAGACTAGAGAGGCGAATCGGTTCAGGCTTAAAGGCTTAGGCTTAGATTTAATCCGAGCTCATTTGAATATTTTCGATTCAGCGCATTCCTGAATGCAATAATTATTTGCGATTTGCATTTGTGCTGCATTACACATCTTTTGTTATGGTGCACAACCACAGCTACAAGAACAGTAACAAATAAGAGAAACAATATATGAAAATGAACAAAATAGGAGAATTTCCGTAAACTGGATGGGTGGACAATAACTAACAAACAAATCGAAAACGAAACGAAACGAAAACGAAAGAGAACGAGAAAAACGAATGGAGAGAAAGTATAACAAATGGCAACAGAAATTAACAAGAATAAATATTCATATAAATATAAATATAAATATACAAATAGTAAAGGTATCTATATATATACATATATATACACAGGCAAACATATATATACATACATACCTATATACAACTCTCTCTCTATATATATATATACTATATACATATGTAGTATGTGTTATACAGACATGGATGACGGAGAACTAAGGAAACTTAATGCAATGCAGCCAGGAAGTTGAAAAGGAAATTCGCATAGGATGGGCACACCATTCGCACACTATATATGATAGCTATATATAAATATATATATATGACTACGATATGTAGGCCGCAGACACTATAAGTACTATAGACCCCCCATACCCTCCCACACAAAACACAAACAAAATAAGACAAGACACTATCCAACCAAAAGCATTTACAGACATACAATATAACCGGCTTTGACGATGATCTGGCAGGACATCTCGTCCTCTAACTATACACAACCCCCATACATGCATACCCACATACATATATCTAACCATGGAGTATACACAAAGCGAATGGGCTACAAAACATAACTAATTCTAGAATGCAAGCATTAGAACTATGTAACTAACTAAACTACCTAATTGATTAATGGATTAACTAGCAGAGTGGCTAACAAAAATCAAATTCAAGTAAAGTTAGATGCGAATAACGAAACGAATAAGACGAATGAATTTTTTTGGTCATTTTTTTTTGCGTCTGAGTGTGCAGAAGTGTTGCAAAAGTGCTGTAGAGACAAGTATTATGGCTAGTTAGTGTAGAACCTAAGTTACTGAATAGCATTTAGCATTTAGCAGTTGGCATGACCTGAGTTTGTAATATATATAGACACGACACGACGAATATATAGTATATATAAAGAAGTAAACATGTGTATCGGATCCGTTCAATTCCCACATTCGCAGCTGTCGGGCAGACAATTAATGTGCAATTATTGTATTTCCTTTGGGCCAGCCAAGCAAAACCGACTAAGTAACTAACTATCTTACTGAGGGCCCCCGATCCCCGATTATGTGTAGAGCATTAACTATTTGTATAAAAGCTAAAACCGAGAACGAAACAAATTCCTCAACGCGGAAACACTTTGCTACGACTGTAAGTTACTATTGTGTTGCCGTAACAAAATTCAGAACTATATGGTATAGATATATATATAAACTATACAAGCCCCATTTATATATATACATACGTGTAACTATAAATGCAAGAATTACCAAGCAAAGTGCAAGAAAAAACTAAATTGAGAAAGGCCTAACAGCAAAACGAAAAACGAAACAGATACGAAACGGAATGTTGTTTCCCCCAAAAACGAAATTGAAGAATGCAAAACTAATAAATGAAAAACGAAAAGTATTATATGAGAAAAAGAAAAACCGAAAAATACACTGAATTTGTTTATTTCTGGCTTAATGGGGTGCTGGACTATTGCTGGGTAAGTATCTGGTTTCCATTTCCCCAAAGGTAATCAGACTGCCCTCTGGTTTTGGTTCTGGTTCTGGTTCAATATCCGGTTTCACCTAATCACAGGACCATTCAGTGCCAATGGAATTGGAAATTTTTAGCAAACGACGAACGAAGAATGAGAGTTTGGGGAATCAAACAACGAATCTACTGGTAGATGGGGCACAAAGATGTCCTGCAGATGCCTTTGAAATGAATGGCTTCTGGAACTCAGGCAGTACTTACAGGGTATCTCAAGTATTTCCCTTGCAATACTCTGCTAATCCGCTCATCAAAATGAATCCTTCCACGAGACTAAGCCTTTGGGTTTCGAATTGCATTCGAGACTAGCCACACTTGGAAGTTCAGGCTCTCGACCAGGGCGCAATAATAATTACAACAGCGAGTGCGTTACGCAGTCAAGTGCTCAGAAATGTGGCAACAACGAAGAAATGATTTTATTTCCGTTTGCTGCCACGATGACGGCACAGTGGGGCGCTCGGACACAGTGGGAATGGGCCTGTTTAAATATGCAATTTCAATTTCCTAAAAACACAAAACGCGTGCAACACGCAGAGGATTCACACAGCTCAGGATTTCCATGCGAGTGCGAGTGCGACTGTGAATGGGAATAGGAATAGGAACGGGAACGGGAATGGCTATAGCAATAGGGATTGGGATTGGGAGTCGGTATGGTAATCTAAATGGGAATGGAGATGCGGCTGCTTGGCTGCATGGTGGGGGCGGGAGGGTATGTTAAATGTGATGTTGAATGTTACCAGGCAATCGGAAACAGTGGGTTTAGCTGGTGTGGATTGGGTTGGTGGTGGTGCTGGTGCTGGTGGTGGTTGTGGGCCACTGGCCGCATGTTTAATTGGACGCAATTGAAACTAAACTAGCGTAAAATGGAAATAAAAACACAAATGGAATTGTTGCTCTTGTCCGCTGCGCTCCGTTCCGTTCCGGCCAGCCCTGCCATAAGGTAATAGGAATTCATTCGTTTCGTTTCGCATAAAAATTAATTACAAATTAATTTACCATAAATTGAAATTGGTGCCCATATTGAGCGCACGGAGGGACCGGTTGGGGGGCTGGATGAGGGTCATGTCGGTCGGTGGTCAGTCCAGTGGTTGGCCCGAAGTTTGCAACTGGCCGTGGAGCAAGCGGCATACGAATTAGCAGCAGCAAAAAAAACTGTGGGTGTCAGCAGGATACTGGTGCAGAACCCTTCTCCATATAACAAGTGTTCATTAGCACCCAAAGACTGGCATACAGTGGTCAATGGGCACCGGATAACTTTTTTAATATTTGCATTAGAGCTGTCACAATTTATGATGAGTATAAGAACAAAATTCTCAGCTCTACTACGCTGTCTGTTCCGCTCTATCGCGAATACTATTCCCAAACGATTGACAAATTCGGATTCGTATATGAGTGATGGCCAGCGCTTTCCATGATACCCACACTCAACTGCCTTTTTTCAGCTGCCGCCGATTGGACCATTGTTTATGTGGATGCTCCGCATGGGGTGAGTGTGATCGTCCTGGAGCTGGGTGTAAAATTAAAGCCTGCACCGCATTTTACGAAATGCGGTCAGAAGGACTAATTATGCTAAACGCTGTAACCGCAACAACCAGTTAGCCATGGCCGAGCGCCCGTCCCCGCGAATGGCCGGGACCCTGTTTTTACTATTTTTGTTGTTGCTGATGCGATAAACCAAAAATTGTTCGCGATATTTCAATTAAACTCGTGTACGGCTACACTCGCACATACATATGCACATACATGCAGAACCATTGCCCAGGGCCGTGCATATGTAATGCATTATGGATTTTGGCAACGTTTTAGCTGTTGCCTCCTGCCACGACGCACAGCGGGTGGAGCGGGTGGAGCGGGACGACAGTTGCAATGGCAAAGCTCACAGACAAAAAGAGTTGCCTACTTTTTAGGGCCCTCGCAAAGCCATTGAAAAGAGCCCGCTCGAGCGGTCGGATGGAGTGGCCATGGGGTGGGGAGAGGGAGTGGGAGTGGGATTGTGCTGGTGGCGGGAGGTGTGGCCATGCAGCAGCGGTACATGTAAATAACAGCAAAAGTTTTAATTAAATTTTAAATACAAGTTAATTTTGTGTATTTTCACGCGCCACACAGAGTCTCGCACACACACACACACCCACACACACAACAGTTTTCATTTTATTTAACTCTTTGCGTATGTGTATGTGTGGTCAATTATTTACATATGTGTGTGTGTGTGTGTGTGTGTGTGGGAAAATGAGTTATAAATATTTAGTTGTAATTCATGTTTAGTTTTCCATTGTTGGCGGCCTTAAAAACCAAATTAATATTCATGACAAACGGTGCGACCGCTTCAAATTTTAATTAGAAATAAATAATACAGATAGCAATTCTCGTGCAACCAAAATAACTAACTTGTTGCACCAGCCTCTGCCCCTGCCCCTGCCCCAGGCCTGCCAACACACCCAGCAACCGTCAAACACTCGTACATTCCACACATCCATAACCATTCCGGCCAAGACTCTTTCTGAATTATCTTCCCTAATCGAAAATATCATAATGCAATGCACCTCGTCTAGATACCTATCCCCTCTCTCGACATACGTCCTTGCACATGTGAACTTGTGTGTGTGTGTCTGTGTGTGTGTGGAATAATCCCAATCACATTCACGTGATTTGCAAGTAATCATGTTGTACACTTTCAGGCCATACAACGCATACTGATGATGATTCCCATTGCTCTTCCCGTTCCTGTTGCTATTCCCATTTCGATTCCCTCTTATATCTTCAGTAATAAACGTGCGTAATCAAGACATGACCAGGTCTGCCTGGTCCAGAGCTGGTCCACAACAAAAGCCAGTGGCAGCAGAAAATGCACATTTGCACGAGTCCTATATGCAAGCTCCTTGATCCATAGTCCGGGTGTAATATTTGATTTTGATTGAAGTGCAGTCAGGCATGTGCGGCCAAGGAAAAATCGCACGAGACCTTGCCAATCCTCTCAGCCAACCGACTACCGACTACAGACTACCGACTTTCACATGCCGCTTGCCTTGCACGCCGTCCGCCTGTTGCCTATTCAGACAGTCAGTCCGGTGTCAGGGTTTCGGATAACAGGCTACTGGCAACGGTCTGCGAGTTGCGGGCTGCGGGTTCCAAGGCGCACCCATAATGAGAGCAAGGGACCAGAGAGGCAGAAAAGAGGGGAAAAAAATGCATTATAATGCTGCCTGCCAACCGAAATGAACGTGAACGAACGCCTCCGGATTGCGCTCTCCTGAGACTCCATTTACGCTACGTGACCATCCTTGGTCCAGGGCTGCAGCCTGCAGCTACGGAACGGAATCGGATTTCGATTTGAAGTTGTGTGGCAACTACTATTGTGTTTGAAACCTGGTTGGAATTCAATAGGAATGTTCTGGAAGTGTTTTAATCGGTTTTGCATTCAGAATTGTGTGGAATATATTCAATGATATTTTTCTGCAAGAGATGCACTGGATGGGCTGGATGGTGTCGTGTAAGTTGGGGGCATTTCTCTGACCATTTACAGGAGAACTGACCTGCAGTCACTTACCAAAAGGATTGTGAAGTATCTGGAACCACTGGAACCTCCAATCAACCTCCATTTTGCAATGCACCAATGGAACTAGTTCCGCAACGGACTTGGTTTGCCAGCCCCAGAACTCTATGCTGCTTCGTCTCGCGCTGCATTCGCTGCGACTTGACAGGCATCCTGGAGCCGACAACCCCTGACTGCACCCCGAAACACGTTGATCTCCTTTCAGTTCGGGGGCTAAGCCTGCTCTGCCTTCGCCTTCGGCTTCGGCACATCCACTTCCCCCCATCCACAGCGGCAACGTACTCCGCTTCCCACGACTTTCTCCGTTTTTTCACGCCAAGCTATTTTATGGCCTGCATAAATCAGAGATGCCCCTGCACCATCCTCCATGGCAAGCTGTCTGGACACGCTTTCCCCACCAACAAAAAAAAAAGTAAGGGCCGTGGGCGTGGCACTTGATGATGACGATATTATTGGGTGCCCTCCACACTAAAAATATATATACGGGTACATCTATATGTATCTGCATCTGTAAAGTTTAGGCCTTGGTAATTGCCGACACTCGCAGCGCATGAAAATTTAAAACGCAACAAATGAAAGAAAATGCCTCTTTGCTCTCGCCCCACAGTTTTCCAAGTGGCTTTCTGGCTTTGACTGCGAATTAAGGGGACTCCCAGGGAAGGCCCCCTTGCCTCAATTTGTTTTGGCCTGGTTTTACAAGGCGCAAGGCAGTGGGAATGGAAATGGGATTGGGATTGGGATTGGGGCTGCTGCAGGGGAGAGAAAAAACATTTAGGCAACTTGGCCCTTTGAAGGCTCGTGGTCATAAATTCCGTTCTCACCACATTTTCCCTTTGCCTTTCTCACACACTTTTCATTTATTTCTTTTTCCTGGGCTCTCTCCCTGTCCCTGTCCCTGTCCCTCTCCCTCTCTCTTTCCTTCTCTCTCTCTATCTCTCTCTCTCTCTCTCTCTGTTTGGGGGTAAGGCACAAATATTTTCGTCTGCCAAGGTGCAAAAAACGGCAGACCAAACAGCAAGGGAAGTCAAAAGAGAGGATACCCAAAGTAAAACCAACGAAAACTGAATACTCTATGAAAATTCAACTCAATTTGAAGTGTAATGCCTGGAAAAAGTTAAATGAAATGCACTCAGATCAATCCGATTTTCTATTGTGCAAATATTAAGTGAAATAACTCTCTAAAAGTGTCCCATAAATGCTCCAAATGGGACGCTGCACTTCCAGGGAAAGCGGTTCTCTGGCTCACCAGAAGCCCACACAATGAAATGATAAAAAACAAAGCATATTTCTGGCCATACCATCTAACTTGACTTGGTTTGGGCCTTGGCACGGGCTGCTGGCTGGCTCTTTGGCAGACAGACAAACAGAAAGACAGTCCAGAGAGTTTCAGAGTCAGAGAAAGAAATAAGGAATCTAAAATGATAATAAAATATTCATATTAATCTGCTTGGCTCATAAAATATTCAGCTGCGTAATTGTTGGCATTACGCTCGAGTCCAAGCCCAGCCAGCTATGACGACAGACGACGAGTCAGTGTGCCAGCAGTGCCATTATCATCATCATCGTCTCCCTCTCCATCTCCAACTCCAGCTCCAGCTCTCGCATCAGGAAAGGAAATGCCAAACAAAAATCTTGCAAGTTTTGTAATTTACACCTGGCTGCTCCTACCTCTCCCTTTCTCCACACTCCCTGTTTGTTCTGTGTCTCTTTCCGACAAAATAAAAGAAAATACATTTTAAAGCTAGTGGCTTTAAGAGCTAAATAGAGAGGTTCATGGTGCATGAGGAGAAAGCCACAACAACGCAATCCTAACGAAAGCAATCCCATTAAGCTATTCATAATTGCTCATAATTTTGGTTGATTTCATTAGCATATGTAGCATTTTAATTTGATGTGGAAAGCTGCCACTCACCGGCACTCACCGGCACTCACGACTCCTCCATCTCCTCTCCACCTCTCCTCGCCACCTGCTCCTCCCCCAAGGAACAGCCCATTCCAGTTCCTCACAGACCTCATATGCATATATGCATAATCAATGAAGCCTCATTAACCTGTCGCTGTCTCTACCCCTGGCTGGTTATTGTTGTTGCCTGTTAATTACGCAACCCATAAAATATATATTGCTTCTCATCGCGCTTTACATCAGAATGACGTCGATTAACACCTCATAAATGTGTGACAGTGTGTGTGTATGTGTGTGTGAGTGTGAGGACGAGGCTGTGTTTGTGTAAAACCTGTTAATTGGTTTAACGGTATAAAATTGAAACCGCCGACGTTGTTGTCGGAAATCGGAAGCCCATGCGGCGTATGCGTAATATATTTCAACCAGAACCATCCGCCCAACCCACCAAAAAAACAAAAAACAAAAAATTGAAACCATGTTCCCAATAGCATATTCACCTTGCTTTTTCCCCGTGCAACATTTCGGATAGCTTCCCCACATATTCCCAAACATTTTTATAGGCTTGCGTGGGATTTTTTTGTGAATTTGCAATTTAAACCGAAAAAGCCATCTCCATATAACTGTCTGTGTGAATGCTTTGATGTCAAAGACTATAAGATACAAAAGCTGTTTGACATTTCGCTCACAGATGTATTTACGAATAAATGGACAGGCAATAAAGCTTTGTCTCCAATAAAAATCACTGCCATAATAATTTAAACAAGTTCTTCACACCATATTATCTTTGAATTTATTGGCACTTTCACCTAGTTATCGGACGTTTTTTTCTCTATACCGGATATATGCAACCTTTTGTGGCTGCAGAGATTTCGCAGAGATTTGCCGGAGTGGAACCGAGTACATAATTAATATTTATATGTTACCAATCATGCATTTAGTGGCTTGTGTTAATTATGACACATACATATGGGATGTGAACATGTGGCAATTTTGCTATGTCTGCTGTCGACCGCGTTCTTAGAAGGGGTACCATATTGGGCATGCACACATGTTAATCATTTGAAACGGATACGGATACTGATACGGATCTACCCACAAGCAGACACACAGCTGCCCACCCAATTGTACACACATGTGTGCCTACTGCTTTAATTCGATCTGATTTCAATCACAATTCATAATTGACTCATTAATTGGCTCCATATTAATGGTAATTATGCCCGAACGTACTGCAATTTGTTGCGCACAAAACTGAAAGCTTATGAAACCCAAGTCGAAGGACAAGGCCTTCCCAGTTTCCCAGGCAAATGCTTAGTTTTGTTCAACATTTCCGCTACTCACAGACTCACACAAATGTCCACACACCCACACAGATGATCAAAAACTGAAACACAAAAGTGTTGCACATTGCGCGAAGGCTGCTCAAAAGGTTGCTACATTTTTCACATCTGCAGATAATCCCTTCCATGGAAGTATGGCACATAGCCAAATCCAGTCTGCAGGATGGAAGAGCTATAATTCTGTCGAAATATAAAAAACACAACAGCTCTAAAGCTCTTCTGCAATATCCTTCAATTTATCAAAATATCTGCTACAAATGCAAAACATTAGGATCATTTATAGTGAAAGATCATAACTTCTCCATCGCTCCAGCAGTAATCAAACTGTTTAAACTGCACCTCGTTCTTCCTGGCTGACCATCTGGCCCTCTCGAAAGCCCTCTCGAAACCCCCTCGAAACCCCCCTCGAAACTACTCATCTCTCTTCGCTGGCATCACATCTTTATGAAGTTGAAGACAAAATTGTGTTGCATCGTTAGTCTAATTGCATTTTGCACAGGCGACAGTACAACAGATTCGTGTTCTGCTCAACAGTTGCCACGATGCACTCATATACATACATACATAGATATTTATAGTATAAGAAAATATGTCTGCATGTACATGGGCATTTATGTGTGTGTGTGTATGTCCACGGGTAGGCAGGCATGCGTGAATGTTGCAGGAACCAGGCTAGAATCGAGAACAGGACATGCCGGGACAGAACTGGACAGAACAGTAGGAGAATTGCCAGGCCAGGACATGCTGCTGCTGCTGGTGGTACTGCCATGGCTGAAAGTTGAAGCCTGATGGCATTTTTTGGTTATTAAGACGATACGAATTTTCCCCTCATCACCCATGTGAGCCATACACACACACGCCCGTGTAATAACTAGTAATTTCCCAACGTTTATGTGGCCGAAGGAGGAAGCGGCACGAGAGTCCCAAGTCTAACTTTTGACTCTTGATTTCTCTGGCCCAAATGAACCTGACCAACTCGCAACGGCTACAGCCACACCAGCAACAACTGGCCTAACTGGCATTTAAGTAAGGATTTTTGGGGTGCAGAATACAGACCAACCAAATGTATACCCTGTCCTCGAGTAAGAAAACGGCCCCTGCTAGAATCATAGACAGAGCTCTGTTTACAGGCTGGCAATCACAATGTCACAATGGAATTATTCAACTCCTGATACCCTCGACTCACCGAGCTGTAGACCAAAAATGTGTCGCATTCAAATGAACCAAAACTGAATTGTGTCTGAGCCCTGCGTTCGCACTCGGTAGTCCCTGGCTGTTGGCACATTTCGTTGTAGATTTTTGATATTTTCATTACGTGCATCTGCCAGTTACGCTTCATTGTCTGTCTGCATGCGTGTGTTTGTGTGTGTGTGTGTGTGTGTGTATGTGCCTGGTAGTATATAAAATCTTGTACAACGTGTCCTTGCCGGTCCTTGTGTCGCTCGTTACGCTTCGTTACATTGCATTGGTTAGTTGGCATCTGAACCCTGTCTAGATTTTAGCCGCTTAATCTCTGCTGACATTTGGTAAGACTGCAACAGTGAAGAGGGAAAGATATGGCGTCGAGTAGCTGCTCTACAAGCTTTTGAATGTGAAAACAACAATGAAATGTGCCACTCCGGAACAACTCAACTCGAGTTGAGCAGCCAGCCATTAGTCAGTCCAGTACATTTCGCTCCTCTCACACCTGTCGGGCTTGACAATTGAAATTAAGAAAAAACATGGGCGGAAGAGAAGCTTCTGTGAATCATTTTTTAGTGAGAGGATTGAGATTTGCCCAATTTGTTAAAAATAAATAGAACTAACCCAATAAGAGCCCACCCCTCATAGCTCATACTGCAGCCGAATACTGCGAATTCGACTCTGACTGAGCCTGACTGAGCCTGGCCCAGACACGGTCTGGGCCTCGCACTAAGTATACTGTCTCATAAAAGAGCGCATTTCGGCCGCAATCCCGCGGCAAGCCAAACACGAACAAGACAGACCCATAGGTTGTGAGATGAGATCGCTTAGCCGACCAAAATTCCCACCACCAGCACATTTTATGTAGGCCAAATGCTCGCTTAGCAAATAGCTAAGGCCACCGAATCGCAGTACCTTGATAACTAAAGCTATCCGTGCATTAATATTTAAGGTAAAGTGAAACAATTGTCATTTTTGTCATTAGATTTAATAATGCGCAAGAACTGCGTGAAAAATTAATTATTTTATTTGTATTTGTATTTTAACGAGAGATCGTGAATGTGTAGTGCGTGAATATTCGGGTCCAGCCAGCTCATAGATGTCAGCGGTGTAGGAACCTAGGAAAGCTGTGAAGGGCAATGACAAATTAGTTCACGGCGCATCCACTATTGGCCACGGCTTGAACTTACCCCGTCAAAAGCTGTACGCTGTGCCTCAAGAATGGCTGTGCACCAGAGTAAAGGATTGTGTGTGTAGAGTTGTCGCCTTGTGGTTCGCAGAAATTATTTAGTTTTCCATGTATTCAAGTATCTAAATTAAAGGGTGTCCGAGTGCAGAACGGAACACTCGTGTTGTTGGTGTGGCAGCATCAGCAGCAGCAGCAGCAGAAAATCTTCCATTCAGCGCAGAGCGTCCCATCAGTTTACAGGGCTTTCCGAACGGCTGTGTATCGTATCGTGTGACACTGTCCGGGTAGAAGAGCAATGCGGAACTCAGTCGGGCTACGGGGATGGCACTGCTGTTCCATACTCACGGTATCAACGGCTTGGCATGTCCTCCATAAGTGTACGTACACGTGTACCGATCTGTGGAATTGGTTTTCTAGTGTTTTTGGTACATTTTTATTTTTAACAACAATTTTTATTTTATTTTTTCCGAAACTGAGTTTTTTTTTGGAGGAGATGTTGCTTCTATGAAGCCCTGCACGATACTGAATTGTTTTGTTTTTCCCCTGGCTCGTATACTTACACTTGTACTGCGACTGGATTTGAACCGAATATGGCCTACTCTATGCACACAAATATTGACGAGGTGTTCTTGGGGGGATTTGCAAGTCATCGTTTGATTTCCGCAGCTCTATTGCCAAACTATGACGACTTAGCAGTTCGAATTGGGATAAAACATGGACGCAAGAAGAGCTTTTGTGAATAATTTTTGAATACGAGGATTATAACAGAATTTAGAATTAACTAGAATTTAGACTGCTGCGGCCAAACAAATATTTTCCACCATTAAATTGTAACTATTTGTGTTGGGTTCTGTGGTGCTGCTAATTGGACTCTAACTGAGCCTGCGACACGGTCTGGGCCTCCAGCTTCTGGATCTCCTGATCGATACGTTCCTTGGCTCGAAAAACCTTGGACTGAATGTAGAACGAGCCCCCTACATCCTTCTGATTGACATGAAACAAGTTCTGAAATTTGGTTTCGACTTCTCCGCGATCCAGCACAGACCTTACGTTCAGAATCAGCTGTGCCTCCGACAGTGTCATGCTCGTGAACGCAGCATTGGGTTTGGTGGGCATCAAGGCGGCGGACAGCACCGGATTCACCCGCGCTGCCTTCTTGGCTTCGAACTCCTGGCGCACCGTCTTGGCGAGCGCCTTGCCAATGGACTGGGCCCCCAAGAGAACGATCTTCGCTAAGTACCGAGCCATGTTTTCGCCTAGTGAATTGTGTTCGTCAGACTTTTCGTACGACAATGCTACTAGTTATAGTGAACTCTGTTGTTATGACAGGCAACCAAACGGGTGCTCCTATTATCCATATATTCCGATGGTATGCATATACCACGAAGGTTAACAGCGGGTCCAGTCCCATCGTTCCCTGCCAGAAGTTGTACGATTTGGTGATCCGCTATTGCAGCTGTCAAATGAAGTGCCACCTGCAGCTATAAAAAGAGTGTGCCGTCTAGTCTATATGGAAAATGGCATCGCAACTAAGAATCAATTAAAGTTTGCAATTATTTTTTATTTGTACAACGGATAACTGGCAAAAAAAGGCTGGGCCAACTCGATGCTTATTTCGGGCGTCCGATCAAGCAGTGCAGCTTCTTGACGGGAACTGTACGCCAGAAGAGAACGCCGCCACGGTGGTAGAATCCACTGCGCTCGAAGATGTCAAAAAAACACTTCAACCAATCTTCATATTGGGGCATTTGAGATGGCATTGCGGCAGCCAAGGGGGACCCCTGGACATCCATACAGGTGCCCACCACTGATAGTGGGTGTAGCAGGTACGAGGCCGAGATATTGACCACGATCTCGTGGAGGGCCCGTATGGTGCAGTTTTGCGGCCCATAGTGAAAGAAGATGGTCGTCGCGATAGTGGTGACGGCCATGGTGCCCATATTGCGCAGCAGGCGTGGCAGAAAGCCGGCATAAAAAGCGGCCAAGCCTTCGTCGGTGAATATCTTGATGAAAGTTTGGCCCATAGTACTGTAGAACGATTCGCACCCTATAAACTGGGCTATCTGCCGTGTCAAGACTACAGTAAAGGGCTGCATGACGACCAGATTCAGGGTCAGGCGAATGCTTCTGACGAGCATGTTCCAGGTAACTTCCTTCACGGTAGTTGCAGTCGTACGGGTGAGCTTGCAAGTGCGTGGACCAAGCTCCACCATAGCTGCCTCCACCACGTAGGAAGTGATGCTTCCCGCGAGGCTCGCCGTAAGACCCCGAAAGAGGCCGAAGAATCCATCGCTCTGATGGATGTATCCAATCAGGTGTTGCGCCCCAGGCAGGAGATTGCGCGACCCGAGCAATCCCAGACGGACAATCTCTCCAGGAAAAGGTTCAAAGCCCAGTTGCATCAAGACACCGGCATGGTGCAACGGGTGCATCAGCGTATTCCACAGTACAGTCGTGCAGATGAAGTCGAAATGGTCCTTCACCATATAGGGGATCATGCTGTCGTTATTCTGGCGGTGGCTTCGTTCCCCTCCAGGCCCAATGTTGTTTCGCCCATTCGGGGCCATCCCGTTCAGAACTTCATTAAGCGCGTAGCGACCCGCAACCAGGCGATGACGTTGCAGTTGAGGATCCCACACGTGAACGCCAGCCTCCAGGTAATTGCCATCCCCAGCACCGTCGTTCTGCGAAGGGTTCACGGCTAACAGATCATCGTCTGCGATGTCATCAGGCACACCATAGTCTTCTTCCGTCTCGATCTCGTATTCGGGTTGATTTTCAACCATGATTCTGTTGAAGTAAAATAAATTTTATCAAATGCTTTTTTTATTTTTATTTTTTCTTTTACCTAATTTTGAGAATAAAATTTATTATTGAAATATATTGGTAGGTCTGATTCTGTTCAAGGAACAAAGTATACTGATACTTGGGATCTGAAACCATAAAAAATCTAAAATCTTACATTCTCATGGACTGCTTTACTACAAAAAATATATATGTATATACATAGGTACACAGATGAACAGGCGAGGGCTTAAGAAAATTATACTAAATTTATAGTATAGATATTAAAAATAATACGATACTATACAGCCAAGGAAACAACAATTCAGAAGTGAATCTTACCAAATACTAATTAGATATTTTAAAAAAAATTTTGGAATATTTTGGCAAGTGCAAGGGCCGATGGAGGAGGTGACAAATAAATACAAAAAATATGAGAAACTTCACCTTTGAAAAAACAGCTTTTATTGTGCAATTTTTTAGGAAGAACAAATTGCAGGGAGAGTGTTTCAAAATATAGCCCAACAAAGCATTTAGCAGAAGTCGTACTCTTATATATATATATATATATATGTATATACCCCTGAAGGAACCACTACCCAAAGAAGCAAAGAAACCTGTAACTGGAGTAACTATTTGTAAAGATATTTGCTCTATGCTACATAAATATATGTACATAATATAGTAAATATGTACATATAGCTCGATCGGTGGCAGTTTGTTTGCAAATTGTTGCATTTCTTTGTGGCCGATTTCTTTAATTATACCCGGTACTCGAAGAGTAAAGGGGTATATTAGATTTCTGCAAAAAATTAATGTGTGTAACACCCAGAAGGAAGCGTTTCCGACCCCATAAAGTATATATATTCTTGATCAGCATCAATAGCCGAGTCGATATAGCTATGTCTGTCTGTCCGTCCGTCTGTCCGTCTGTCCGTCTTCATTAGCGCCTATAGCTCAAAGACCATAAAAGCTAGAGGAACACTATTTTGTATCCAGACTCCTGTCCTATCGCACTGTTACAAGTGTATTTCAAAATTTCGCCCCGCCCCCTTCCGCCCACTCCAAGGACGAAAATCTGTGGCATGCACAATTTTAAAGATACGAGAAAACTAAAAACGCAGAATCGTAGAGAATGACAATATCTATCAGAGTGTTGAATCTGGATCAGATCGACTCATAAATATAGCCACAATGAAGAAAACAATTTCGAAATGCATCGTTCCCTCTCGCTCTCTCTCACACACAGGGGTAGGCGCTATGCCTGATCGAATTTTTTGACGCCTAGTTCTCAGAGACTATAAGAGCTAGAACCACCAAACTTTCTATCCAAGCTCCTGTGATATCAAACCGAGACGAGTTTGTTTTAAAATTTGGCCACGCCCCCTTCCGCCCCCACAAAAGATGAAAATCTACAATTTTGAAGATACGGGAAAACCAAAAACGCAGAATCATAGAAAATTACTATATCTATCAGAGTATTGAATTTGGATCAGATCGGATCATAAATATAGTCAGAAGGAACAAATGAAATTTCAGTGGCCTCCCAAGCGCAGACTGATTCCCTCTCTCTCTCGCACACAGCCGTGTATGTATATGTAGGAAGTAGATAAAAACATGTAGAAATGGCAGATGTAAAAAATTTATGTTAACCAATATGGAAACATCTAATAGATCAAAATCTCCGAAAAGGTTCGACTTAAATTGTTTTTTTTTGGCTAAAATTTAATTTTTTCCTTTTGCGAACATGTAATAAATTACAACAAGCTCACATACATATATACTGACTGAGTACCGGGTATAAAGTAGAGCCGCGGCGCAGACGCGGCTCATAACGTTCCCCCTCGTTTTTTTCTTGTTTGGAAAATTTAAAATTCTTGTTGTTGTTTCTTCTCCCACTCGTTTACTCCTTTCTTGATTACAAATCCCAGGGAATCCACCGACGAGCTACCACCCATCCACCACGCAATCGGCCTCAACCGTTCGCTCGCTTACTTTACAACATGAAATTTCAATTAGGCTGACCCCGATGCCCTTTGCTGTTTTTCTGGTCAATTTACTGCAGCCAGACGTATTGGCAGCCCGACACCCGCCACCCAGCACCCAGCACCCATCTCCGCCTCTTGGTCATCCCCACCCATCGCCCATTAGGTTGCAATTTTTTTGTGTTTCGTGGAGAAACTTTTGATGTTAAAATCAAGGCACAAGGCACAGCAGCAGCACCAACGAAAACAGCAGTGCAGGGAAGAAGGAAAGGTTCTATTCACCAAAAAGGGAATTGATATTATTCTTTGGAGAATTCTTTCGATAAATTAAAGAAGACTTGAGCTCGAGTGACCTTGAGCGTGGATGCCAACATTTTTAGCTACGATCTTCAGCCGCAGTGCAATTTTCCACTTACTGGGCCAACGGCGCGGCGGTGCAACTGCCGAAGGATGCAACCGAATGAATGGCCCATTTTGTGGTGAATGGCAGCGCCAGTCCAGGTCCAGGTCCATGCCCATGGGCAAGTGGCGTCTCCTCTTGCCACACTGTTCCATCCAATCCAATCCAATCCCGTCCAACCAACCGAAAGCAAATGCAACTTATGCGACACGCACAGTTGATTAACAATGTCGCAATTTTTGAACCGAACCAACTACGTCGAAATCCCTCACCCATGGCCATGGCCGTGCTTTCCAATCCTCGGAAAACCCTCCGGCAGGCCTCTGGCAACCAACTCCAACCACTCCCCTCCGCCCACAGACACACGCACGATTATTGCACATCACTAATTAGTGATGTGTGCGACGCATCGCGCCTAAAATTTTTGATCATGAGGAGGAGGAGGTGGAGGAGGATAAAGTGGAACTGGCAGAAGCGAGACCTGACGTTGACATTCGACTAACAGTGAAATTGTTTTCCAAATCCTAAGCTTGCATGTGAGCCACAAGCAACAACAGTACGGAAATCGGCCAGGGAGTGGAGAGCCAGTCGCTGACTGGGGGGCTGGAGAACGGGGACTGGCGACTGGCGACTGGGAGACTGGGGGACTGGGAGACTGGGGGCACTGGCGGACCGGTGGTCGGGGCGAACCACGAACGGCAGCAGCGAATGAATGGCAATGAATGCGACACTGGACACGGACACTAGGCCTGCTCCGACCACTTTCAGCGCCATGGCCATGGCCATGCATCACCGACGCCAGCCCCGCCACGTTGCAGCAGATCCCACGTTGCATGTGCGTGTGTGGTAAATAGTGAACTATTCGCCTCTGCCCTCTACCCCCCACAGATGGGTGTACTCTTCAGTGTACTCTATCTGGAAAGGGGTCATCATCTATTATCTATTGGTTGCCTTCTTCTAGAAGGGCTCTTATGCAGAGGGAGACTTTGTCATTTACTCTCATTAATTGTATACATAGCATAATCGTATTATAGCCTTAATCCATTCACTCTCGAACTGCTCTGATATATACATACATACATATCCAAATCAGTTTCAGTAAGGGAAACCCTGTATTAGGTTTACTGGAGTGGGAAAAAGTTCGCACTTCTTGTTGCATTTGCACTCGAACATTTTTTGTTGCATTTTCGAGAGGGGAGAGGACACTGTGTGGGCTCGGGCTCGGGCTCTGGCTATCGGGGGATTAAAACTGCCGGATGCAGTGCGGAAATCAAAATGCTATGGCGGCCAGCCATCGGACACAACTGACGAGCGTTCCATCCGCTGGCCGCACTCCTACTCCTCCCGACAGCAGCACAGAAAATACCAAACCAAATGGAATCAGAGCCGGAATGGGAATGGGACTAGGACTAGGAATGGGAATAGAATAGATGTAGGCATAGGCATAGGAATCGGAATGGAATCGGAATCGGAATCGGTGGACCGATCGGGGCGGTAACAGCAGTTTAAATGGCAACTAATCGCAAAAGGCAGGACTCCTGTCAGTCCTGGCAGGCCGAGGCGAGCACGATGCTGGCCATGGCCACGCTCAGATAGCCATGTGGAGGTGTTTGCATAATGAATGAGCCCCAGCCAACAGCGAAAGCTGCGGCCTCTGAACTAGAAAATGGGGAGCAGCAGCCGCAGCAGCAGCAGCGTCCACAGTTCTGTTTTGAGTTTGGGTTTCGGGAGGCTCCAGACACCAACCAGTTCGCGCACAAGACAATGAAATCAAACGACAAAACGCAAATGCGATCAATTACAGTTGGTGCATTTTAACGGAAAATGGCCAGAAAGCCGAGCAAATGCAAATGCAAATGCAACTGCAACTGCAATTGTTTTGCATTTGCGGCGAGCAGTTGAGTGAATGATGAAGCCACTGCAACACAGAGGGAGATGGGTCGCTCCCGCTCCTTCCTTCCATGTGCCACGTAAAATTATGGCTGCCAGAGATCCGCAGAGGCAAAGGCGAATGGGGTTTTGAGATGGGACCCCGGCAAGGCAACAAGTCATTATTGTAATTATGTTAATACCCCTAACGCACTCGTTATATTGCATCAGATCTCCCCAAGAGAGAGAAAGGGAGAGGGAGTGGGAGTGGGAGAGGGTGAGGGAGGGGAAGGAGCAGCTGCCACAACGTACGTGCCCCAAGGAATGGAAGCAGCAACAGCAACAAGAGCGACTTAAACTGCTTGACAGCCCAACGCCCGGAAGTCTGTCAATTTGCGTATAATTTGTTTATGAGCTTCACACACACGCACTTACACACACATACGTACATACATATGCAGAAACGCCTCTGGAGCGGATGCGGAAGCTGGGAGAATCTGAGCAAGGAAACGTTTTGATTACATTCCATGTGCCAAGCTTTTGACACAATCGTCGGATGGCATTTTTAGGCATATTCGGAATACAAAATGAATCCAATGAAGAAAACGTGAAACTATTCAATTAAATGTGACGAGATCTCACAGAATGCAATCTAAGCTGAAAAGTGGCCATTTGTACATAATTATGTACATATGATATGTATGCATAAGTGTTGCGCTTATTTGTATAAGCGAAAATAGATGTGTCGGAATCAAAGGCCTTGGGGTCTAAAAATGTTTTTTTAAGCATTAAAAAAGAACGTTTAGAGGTGCCGACTTTAGTCCAAAGATGAAAAATATGATATTTGACCAATGCTTCCTATGGCAGCTATACTATATATCAGTCTGATCGGATTGCATTTTTGGTATCATTTAGAATTAGAATATAATTGATTTCGAATATAATCCAGCAGCTAAAATGTAATCTCGATTGGTTAATATTTAAGGCAAGAATAAATACTTTACACTCAACCTTTAAAGACATTTTTATTATTCAATGGATACGGACTGGAATATTTCTTTGCCACATTTAGCATCTTCTGAAACTCATCTTCTTTTTGGTCAGTATTTGATTGTTATTTTCTTAGGTATTTTTCCCCTGTAGGTAACTCCGTGACACTTCAGAATTAATTACTAGATCAAACATATCTTCGCCCTAACTTTAACGTAACACCGTGAATACAATATATTCATGTTTTTGATCAGCAGCTCAGTGGACATAGCCATGTCTTCCTGTCGTGGCTAACCAAGCCACAAATCGAGCTGTGAACCATCGGATACTAAGGAAAACAGCAAGTCCAATTATGTATATAGTTTTATAATTAATTAATTAATTTTGGCAACTCTCTTTTCGGATATTAAATGTAATATATATGGCCCGGTACTTAGCGAGTATCGTTATCCTGGGGGCCCCGTTGGTTGTCAAGGCATTCGTGAAGACGGTGCTTACAGGAAAGCACCCCGGGTACATGCGGCGCAGTCAGCCGCCTATAACCCCACCACAACCGATGCTGCGTCCACGAGCATGACACTGTCGGAGGCACAGCTGATTCTGAAAGTAAAGTCTGTGCTGGATCGCGGAGAAGTCGAAACCAAATTTCAGCACTTGTTTCATGTCAATCAGAAGGATGTAGGGGGCTCGTTCTACATTCAGTCCAAGGTTTTTCGAGCCAAGGAACGTATCGATCAGGAGATCCAGAAGCTGGAGGCCCAGACCGTGTCGCAGGCTCAGTTAGAGTCCAAGTAGCAGCACCACAGAGCCCAACACAAATAGTTACAATTTAATGGTGGAAAATATTTGTTTGGCCGCAGCAGACTAAATTCTAGTTAATTCTAAATTCTGTTATAATCCTCGTATTCAAAAATTATTCACAAAAGCTCTTCTTGCGTCCATGTTTTATCCCAATTCGAACTGCTAAGTCGTCATAGTTTGGCAATAGAGCTGCGGAAATCAAACGATGACTTGCAAATCCCCCCAAGAACACCTCGTCAATATTTGTGTGCATAGAGTAGGCCATATTCGGTTCAAATCCAGTCGCAGTACAAGTGTAAGTATACGAGCCAGGGGAAAAACAAAACAATTCAGTATCGTGCAGGGCCTCATAGAAGCAACATCTCCTCCAAAAAAAAACTCAGTTTCGGAAAAAATAAAATAAAAATTGTTGTTAAAAATAAAAATGTACCAAAAACACTAGAAAACCAATTCCACAGATCGGTACACGTGTACGTACACTTATGGAGGACATGCCAAGCCGTTGATACCGTGAGTATGGAACAGCAGTGCCATCCCCGTAGCCCGACTGAGTTCCGCATTGCTCTTCTACCCGGACAGTGTCACACGATACGATACACAGCCGTTCGGAAAGCCCTGTAAACTGATGGGACGCTCTGCGCTGAATGGAAGATTTTCTGCTGCTGCTGCTGCTGATGCTGCCACACCAACAACACGAGTGTTCCGTTCTGCACTCGGACACCCTTTAATTTAGATACTTGAATACATGGAAAACTAAATAATTTCTGCGAACCACAAGGCGACAACTCTACACACACAATCCTTTACTCTGGTGCACAGCCATTCTTGAGGCACAGCGTACAGCTTTTGACGGGGTAAGTTCAAGCCGTGGCCAATAGTGGATGCACCGTGAACTAATTTGTCATTGCCCTTCACAGCTTTCCTAGGTTCCTACACCGCTTACATCTATGAGTTTGCTGGACCCGAATATTCACGCACTACACATTCACGATCTCTCGTTAAAATACAAATACAAATAAAATAATTAATGTTTGACGCAGTTCTTGATTATTATTTAATAGAATGACAAAAATGACAATTGTTTCACTTCACCTTAAATGTTATTGCGCAGTTGGATTTTGATTTGCTTTGGAGGGTAATGCGATTGAAAATATGACAATTTGTACGAGGTCTGCAATTGAGGGACAGTGCTGTGAAATGTTAACATGCTGTAGGTGTTGCTTTGGTATCGATAGCACATACTATTTTATAAGCGATGGGTGTTGGGCAGCACCAGCAGCGAGGGAACAGTGCTGTGAAACGCAAAAGGGGACGCTTGCCAGCTGCAGTCGGAAACTGGAAATGAATAAATTGTGACATCCAACATGGAGATTTTTCCCCATGAATAATGGATGGCTATAGATAATCTTTAATGCTTAAACACTAATTTTATATGTGCGCGCGTGTACGTCAAAAGAGCAACAATTTACATTCAAATTGCGCTTGCAGCATGGACCTGCCATTGATCTCTATAATGAGGCACGTTTTACCAAAGCAAGAGTTCAGCCCACACGCACACACACACATGCATATCGTATTATGTATATTATTGCAATTTTCAATTTGTGTGTGCATTTAAAATGCAATTTTCCCTGGCAAAGTGAGAGACGAGGCTCAATGAAATTTAAGTGATTTATTTATACGCATTGTTGTTGTGTCCGGCACTGTGTCGTGTCCGGGGGAGGGTGGGGCGGTGTCCTGTGTTGTCGGTCCGTGGGTGAAACTCTTAATAAAAAGAATTAAGTCAAATTGGCCGCAATTGTAGGCGAAAAATTAAATAAAAAAACCAAATAATTTTAAACCCAACACACCGCCAGACACCAGACAGCAGACGCCACTCAAGACAGTTTTGGGACAGCTGTAAGCCAGAAAGGTTGCTACAAACACCCTTCAAAAAATTGATGATCACGATGTCGGATGGAAGAGAATAAAAAGATGATGATGCTAAAAACTGCACACTTAAGTGGAAATGCAGTCGAGTGTCGCCATCATCATCATCATCATCTCAGCAGCAGCAGGGATGGCACCTCTGGCAGGAAAAACAGCAAATGCAGAGTAAGTACACGCCTCCACACACACACACACACACACATGTGTGTGCGTGTGTGTGTGTGTATGGGCAATCCATGAACAAATGATAAGCAGCAAAGTCGACGTCAATGCCGCTGCGATTTGCGTTCGTCGTTTTCTTAGCTTTTTTCGATTTTTTTCTTATACCCTGTACTCGCAGAGGACAAGGGTATAGGCACTTTCCTAAAGGAAATATCTCCTAAAGGCGAATCTCCATAAGAAATTCTTTGGTCATTTAGGTTAGCTTTTAGTGTAGGGTATCCGTTGGTCGAGCTATCCACTGCACCACTCTTAGCTGATTTTTTTTACTTTTTAGTATGGAAAAACTATTCAAGTCTAATGGCACGAAAGAGAATAATGACGCACAATACACTTCGACAGTTTAAACGGATTCACATGATTACAACTAAAAAGGGGGAGTAGATCTGAAGAGCCGCAGCAGAGTGGAGACTGAAGAGTGGAGAGTGGAGAGCGGAGAGCGGAGAACGGAAACCGTGAAGGGGAGTGGCGATGAGGACAACGGCTGCGTTGCCCTTGGATGCGCTGCATTGGCAGTAAGTAATGATGTCTGTCGATGTTTGCAGAAACTTGTTAACCATTTGAAGGCGACAAATGTCGTGCCCATTTCATCAAGTCATCAAGTCCACAGTGGGCCGCATGGCACTAAGACCCGTTGAGCTGTCAACCAATCAGCATCTCTGACTTGGCCCACCGTGCGCGGCCAAGTCAAGCACTGCACTTCGTTCGGGAGAGCACGGCACGACCCTTCTTCAGGTTGGCACTTCAGCTCAATCTTCAGGCAAACAAATTGCTAAATATAATGGATCAAGGCGGGCGTGGCCAGAGCGTTGAGGGTACGCCGGTCGTCCTGGCCGTCCCGCAGAATGCGGTAGGAGCTGTGCTGGCTGATCAGCGAGTCATATAACTTACCCTGGCAGCACCAGTCCCAGGAGAAGTTGTGGGACTGGGGGGACCCCTATGTATTTGTATCTAAAAGGATTCTTAATTGCAAAAGTTGCTGGTGCATCAACGCTATCATACGATAATGCCAATGGCATTCGATTGTGGACTGAAACCGATTTAAAAATGCATGTCATGTGCACATGTGCACACGTACAGACTGGCCGACTCGAGGCGCAGATATCCATGTGCATGTGCGACAATCACGCTGTGAAAGGGACTCTGATTCCCACTCTGATTCCGACTTGGTCCATGATTTTCTAATTCAATTATTATTCAAATCATATAATTTCATCTTGATGGCACGCACAGCACGAAAAAGTGTCAGACGGTGGCAGGCAGCAGGCAGCAGGCGGCAGGCAGGCTGTAATAATCATATTACGTATACGCGACTACCACAGGCGACACATCACTTGTACTGGGTGCAAATCCAATTTCATGCTTGCGGCAGGCACAAGGACATCAGGAAACAGGGGGACACCGGGACACCGGGAACACCGGGAACACCAAGTAGACAACAACGATGACAACGAAGACTGCCTGCTGTGTGCGAGTATGTCACGCTCGCCTACAATGAAATTTGTTTGCTTCATTCCTTCATTATTTATTTTATTCTGCCTGGAATCCCACTGCCATTGTCTCCTCTGGCTTATCCTTCATTTGTCGCCGCTTGCATTTATATTATTTTGCATATTAATATTGTTAAAAGCGAGCCAAGGAGACAGACAGACGGACGGACGGACGGACAGACAGGCAAGCTCCACGAAATTAGCCAGCCATTCATGCCGCCTCGTTGTGGTTAGGAGAAGGACAGATTGGCGACGTCTGGCAGCGGGAGGCCATATCAATTCACCCACCGGAAGGCACGCAGCTCCCTCGAGCAGCAGCAGCAGCAGCAGCAACAACAGCAACGACGGCAGTGTCAGTGGCACAAAAGAATGTGGCAAGCATGGGGGGGGGGGGACCCATTCCGTTCGTGTCGTTTCGCTGCGGCTCGGCGGGAGTTCGAAAATCGTAAACATGTCCGACCATGAGGAGAGGACATGCAAACATATCGCATGAATAAGGTAGTTATATAATATGACTGTATATGTATGTACACACCAGGTTTTCTGTGTGTGTGTGTGTGTGTGTATGCACTTATTAATGCGTATTCATTGTGACATCCGGCGCGAGGAAATTATATTCCCCAACGGTCTGCTACCCAATCATCGGCCATGCCTCGCCACGCTTCGCCTTGCTCCTGCCTCTGCCCCTGCCTCTGTCTCTGCCACAGCCTCGCTTTGCCTTGCCTTGCGGACCAGACGTTTTCTTTTGTCGATTTAATTGAAATAATTGCAAAAATGCAAATTGAATGGACAACAGTTGACACAGGATATTAACCATGGACGATGGATGCCGGCCACGACGACGACTGGCCGCGACTCCCTCTGCGCTGTGGATCCCTTAATGAGCTAACGAATGCCACTGGATAATTGGGCGAAGACCGTATATGCAGCTGGTCACCATTACATAAGATGAACGAGCTCTGAACGTTACATGGGATCAGGAATTACGTTAATCCTAGAGCATAATACAATGTATAATGGCAGCTCTTAGACATCCCTTCTGATGTTTCCCATTGTTTTCAACCCCGTCAAAATGCATGCCATATTTGTTTGAATTATAAATTGATGTTTTAGCTGCCGCTTTATTGAAAATCAAACATATCCAATAATTAGTGCAACCAAGCTGTACGCTTCTGTGGAGCTCGTCTCGACCACTTCAGAGATTCCATTTAGCACCTCAGCGAGCTGCAATGAGGCCACGCGGTGCGTTGCATAGGCAACATTTGCCACATTGTGCGATAGTTTGGTAGTTAGAAGCCAGAGGTCGGATATGCGGATGTGCGGATGTGGCGGCTGTTCAGCCATCCCCCGTCTAAACCGAGTACTCATCATCGATGTTGTCGAGGATGATGATGATGGTGTTTGGTTTTGTTGCCTGTGTCTGGGCAACTTCCGTTTCGTTGCAAGGGTGAACAACAACCATCAAGCTCTGGTCTGGTCTGGTGTGGTGTGGTGTGGTCTGTGTGCCCCAACCCGGTCTGTCTCTGTTTCTGTGTCTGTTTCTGTGACTGTGCGCACCGTACGCATCCTGGCCGCAGGTTGCACCATAATTGTGTTGATTAGCTAATTAGATGTAATTTCGCGGCCGGAAATTGGCAGTGGCTGCAGCCAGCGCCATTAGGGCGACAATTCCGGGAATACTCCCCCGAATGGATCGCTCCTTTAATGCTTACTTTTAAGTGCAACAGCAGTCGGGGTCATCTGCCAGCACCCGGCATAATCTTGTCATGAATATGTTTGTTTAGAGCAGCCATGTCTCGCCGTGAAGAGTTCCGCTCCATCAGATTCAGATACTCCGGCCCTCTGGTACACCCCACACTGTCCCGCCCCACCCCACTCCACCCCACCCCGTCCCGCCTGATGCTGACGTAAAAGTCGCGCCATAAAAATTCATTGGCAAACGAGCCAAAGTATTGCCACTGCCACTGCCACAGCTAGTGCCTCTGGCTTCGGCTTGGGCTGTGGCTGTGGCAGTGGCACTGTCACTGCCAGTGGCAATTGCCGAGAGTAGTCCAGACGAGACGCCATCGCCACTGACTGAGCTGCACAAAGCCACTGAAGCGCTGCCGGCCGGGTAACGGATCTGAAAGTTGAGCTGCGCCCCAAGCCGCCATAGCACCGGGCAAGCCTTCTACGCGCAAATCATTTACAGGCCAAGTATCGGATGAAGGGGTAAATGGATAGCTAATTAGCTTTGAATACCCAATGATATGATAGCCCTATGATTTTGTTATTTTTTAGCTGATTTATGCATCTATCCTGCACTTGCTAAGCTTGAGTTTAGATTTCTTTAGAAATTCCTGTAACTTTTTGAGAAAGTAATAAAATGTTGACAGTTCCTTAGATGCATATATTGTGGAATATATTGTGCATATATTGTGAACAAATAAGTGCACACAGATAGTTGTGAGATTAGGAGACTATTTATATCCATTACGTTGTTGTCTGTTCATGAAGAATTTTAATACTTTCTTAGGTATAAAATGCACTCGGATCGGAGTGCTAGTAACCTCTGCAAGAGGTGGGAAAATTACCAGACGCCCTAATGCTATCGATTTCCGGCAGCCCTTTCGAAATGTTTTCGTTTCTTCGTTCACTTTTTGTCAACTGCTCGAAAACTTTGTCCTCGTTGTCATCGGCCGACCAGGCCCAACCATGAATGATGCAGAAAAACCAAAAATAGGAAACATTTTATAAAAGGAATTGCATAAAGTTTTTCGTCTTTTTTGTTAGCTTTTCTCCTAAACAGGGCAGCGTATTAAAGACGACTGTGGTGGTGAGGTGGGGGGGGATACGAATGGGGATGGGAATGGAGGGAGGGGAGGGGAGGGGAGGGGAGGGGAGGGGAGGGGAGGGGCGAAAGGGATGTATCGTTTCAGACACTGACTGCGACATCGGAGGCAATGAGCTTAAGTTCAATACATTTACTTGAATTTCCAGCAAACGACAAGGACGAAGACGATGTCGTTGACTACTTGGCGCGACCAGGATGGGTAAGGGTAGGGGTAGGGGTAAGGGTAAGGGTAAGGGTAAGGATGAGCGGTAAGACGGGGAAGGGAAGCCATGGGGAAGCCGGGCAACGTTGTGCCCATTACAGACAGTTTTTGTGGCGAGAAATTTCAAAAAGCTCAAATGTGCGAGGCGATAAGCAAAGCAGCAAGAGATTGGAATGGAGCTGGTGCTGGAGCTATAGCTGGAGCTGGCAATGGCGATGGGTTCAGAGAGTGTGCTCAGAGTGTGGCACAGGACTGAGTGGGGCAGCAGCAACAGCAACAGCAATGGCAGCACTTACATGTAACCAGTCGATGGCGACAACGGCAGCCCCAGCCGCAAATGTTGCAAGGATTGCCAGCAAGAAGCACACACAAAATTGATGTCTATGTGTGTGGCGGGAGAGGGTGGCATGAGCATGAGTGGGGGGGTTGGCGCCCCACACCACTATAGTGCCACCACAGACCGTTGCGGGGCCTCGTGAATGGGTGGGCGTTAGATCGGTGGGGGTTGATTCGCTTGCGCAAGTTTTGGTTTTGAAAATTTATCGCTTTTAGATAAAACGTTTTGCGTTTTTACGATACGAGCAGCGAACACTTTGCCCAACTATCCACCCACCCCGTGTCTCGTGCCTCGTGGCCCAAGCCCATCTGGATTGGATGGGATGGGATGGGATGAGATGGGATACGATGGCTGGGCAGGACAAAGGATGGGGATCGGGAACGGGGGCCTTTGTGGCACCCAATGGCTGGGGAGAAGTATCCTCCGGTTCGGGGGATTATGAAGTAATTTAATTAAAACGTTTGGCCCGCAAATAAATCCAGCATTATTTATATGTGTATTGCTTTCGGTCGGGGAGAGGAGGGGTGGGGAGGGGAGGGGAGGAAGCTGCGCTGCCTTAAATATTTACTAAACTTTTCTCAGATCTTTCCACTTGGAACGACTGTGCAGGATAAGTTCCAAGGCGAAAACCACAACGGCACAGAGATTGGCCCACAGGATGAGCCAGAAGAGTGCCGCCAGCTCCCGCATGGACAGCACATTGCGACGGCCCGTTACCGACTGCTCCTCCTCCTCCGTGTCGGGCAGCCGCGGATCGCCATCGATGCCGTCCAGAGTGCTGTAGGATGTGGAGGAGATCCTCGCCACACCCTCATCCGCCTCATCCACAGCACTGACATATTGGCGCGTCCAGTGCTCGAGGAATCCATGGGCATGCGCATGCCGGATCTGGTCATTGAGCACGCCCACCAGATGCGAGTGACGCCGCACATAGAAGGCCAGCTGCTGGGTGTAGATGCGTTCCCGGACCAGGTGCAGGCGCCGGCTCATCGGATGCACCTTGCGGAAGTATCCGAAGTACTCGTACGGCGTGAGCGTGGCCAGGCGGGCGGAGGAGCCGCTGCTCTGGGCCAGCGCCAGAAAGGACTGCAACTCGTTGCCGCTGAGGTAGACCATCTGCTCGGGCCGCAGCTCCGGCAGGCTGTCCAGGATGCGGGCAGCATTCACCTCCATCAGCTGAATGGTGAAGCGCTGGCCGAGTACATCGGCAATCGTCTGGGGAGGATTCCGCTGCGTGTCCTGCCGCAGCAGCTGGTACATGCCCGACTGGTAGGCGCCCCGCAGGACCAGGGTGGAGAACAGCCAAGTCAGCAGCAGCAGACGACCGGACGCCCTCCGGGGTATGGCCCAATCCGGCAGATTGCCGCCCATGGTGAGCACCAAGAACTGATAGTAGGGATGCTGGGGCAGCACCAGCTGCCAGCGGCGATCGATGCCCAGGAGCAGGAGACAGCCAAGGGCCAGGACCAGGCCAATGGCCTGCCACACAAGCGGATGGAAGGGGAAGGCCAGCTTCTCGTAGGCGGAGTAGGCGCTCTGCAGATTGGTCACCAGCATGATGTGGCTCATGAAGTAGTAGGTGGACTGCGAGTAGGGTATCTCGCTACCGGCGCTTGGCTTGAAGTGGAATCCACCCAACGAGAAGTCCGCATGCCGGCCAAAGATCTGCAAGGGACAACTTGTAGGCCGCAATTCATGGAAAGGCTGAAAGACTGACCTCATTGAACACCCAGCCGGACTCGTTGAAGGTGGCCAGCACCTCCTCCTTGCTCATCCAGTAGAGGCCCACACTGAAGTTCAGATTATCCGCCAGGAACTGCAGCAGGGCGCCTTCGATGCCCACGAATCCACTGGCGCCGACAGGCTGGTCCCCAGGGCGAAGCTCTCGCCGCAGCACCAAGTACGGCATATCCTCCCAGGTGGCGCACGTGAGGACACAGCCGTAGAAGTTGCCCAGCTTGGGGGGAAAGTACTCGGTGCTGGCCCAGCGCCCGTCCTCCTCCTGATAGCGATTCACAATGCTGGCCGTGATCACCTGACAGCCGTGCACCGGACTGAAGGGAAAGTAGCTGACCATGATGAGCCGACTGGCGGCAGTGCGCAGCACTAGGCCCACATTGAGTACGCTCAGGCGCCACAGGAGACGCAGGGCCCCCTGCACCTCCTCCTCGTAGGCTTGCGATGGGCCCGACATGTAGATGAGGGTGTGGGAGAGGTCCTGGGTGGCGCGCAGCTTTCCGTACAGCTGCTGGAGATCCTGCAGACCGTCGACCAGCAGAAGGACAGCGTGCACATACGGCTTGTACTCCATGGGCTGGTGGGAGCAGATCCGACGGGGCAGCGTAGTGGATGGCAGCTCCTGGAGCACCTCCGTCAGCAGCTCCTCCAGGTGTGGCCGCACTGTCTCGGCGCTGGTCTGCAAGTGGATATAGAGGGTCCTCCTGCCAGCCATCTCCGAGCGGTGCACCACCTGGGCCAGGGCCTGGGCCAGTCCAGATCCAGATCCTGATCCTGATGCAGCGGTGCCCGCAGTCCAAGCAGCCAGGACGAACATCCATAGAAGGCAGTGGAACAGATGGATCTGCATGGCCAGCCGACGACTGCTTGAGGAATGTTTCCGTTTCCTGTTCGCAGGTGCCTTTTTGGTTCGACTGATGCCTGGTGTGGAGTTCGTGGGCCCAAGGGAAATCTTCGGAATGGCTCCCAATAGCCGCGCGTTAATCATGTCAAATTATATGGGATTCCTGATTCCTCTTGGGAATATGTACGCCTATGGAGTTGTCTACGCGTTCCCTTAATTACAGACACACATATCAACGGTTGCTTGAGGCGCAGGACCAGTGTCGTTCCAGGAGCATGCCTATGGGTATGAGAATATTAATGGCATTATCCAGCTATCCATTATGAAGGTCTACACCTATCTCATTGGTCGAGGAATCCATAGTGAGGGCCAAGGAAAGGAAATCTGCAGTCGGGGGAGGCGACTCCGCGAGCCTTGACGATCGCGCGTGGAGCTGTGTCCGTCTCCCAGTACAGCGGAGGCAACTGATCTGAAACGAAAGCCAGATCTTAGTACGAGTAACATAGGCCTTCTCTGTCACAGCAGGTCGTTCAACAGAATGACATTATGACTGTCAGTAGCATTCTATAAATCTTCATTCAAATACTTTCCGACTTCCAAACAACAGTAAAAATTGTGATAGTTATTAAATAGTTATTCAATTTTTAAAATGCCACGAAATTCAAACAAAATTCGGCGTGAGTTACCGGTCCCCCAGAATCTGTGAGCCCAACTAATTAGGCTCCTCTTCACTCCATTGCAGACACTAAGACTAGCCACCTTCGCGCCTTGGTAAACAAGTTATGGGTGAGTTGAAGCCTCGATAGAGAAGGTGAGGATCCCGTGCCAACTAAAAGGGAATTTTCTCCAGGCCGCGGGTGAAGAAGAGAGCTCGCCTGCAAACTCTCCCCGACCCAGGATGCCGATGTCGCGGGGCAGGTACTCCGAGAGTGGCTCTCCAGGCGAGCTCAATGTCAGCATTGCCTCAATGCACCTTCCGGTAGTTGACTCGCGCCAGGGATCTGACCACCAACTTAATACAGACCCAGAGAAGTCCAGATCCAAGAACCCGCGACCAAGGATGACCCTGAGCCCACCTGCTGCGCAGTCCACGAGCCTCGTAGCGACGGCAGACCCTGCCCTTGCCGACGAACGTAGGTTTAACCTCTCATCTTATTTCTCTCGAGTCCTTTCTTTCGCTCTCTTGTAGTCCAAGGCGAATGCCGTTTGCCAATCAGCGAGAAAAATCGTCTATGGCCCATTGAGAAGCAATACCAGATTCTGAAATCGGATTTTGTACGCTCGTTGGAGTCCTTAGAAGCGCAGGAGTCGGAGAAGATTGGGGCGTGCAGATGTATGCCACTGGTGCTCGATGAGGACGACAAGTGGCTTGTCCAGAATGATGGTCTGACCCTGAATTTGCGTGAGTTTACATGGATTCCATTACCACCACCCACACAGCAGAACACGTCAGTTCTCTCTCTTTGTAGCCACCCAGAGTGTTCAGGATCTTAAGGATCGTTGCCAGGCTGCCGTTGATTCGGGCTTCATGCTGCTCTTCGATCATTTGGATCGCGTCCAGTTGGCCAACGACGAGTTCAGGGCTTCCCAAGAGAAAGAGAAGCTCCTTGTCAACCTAAAGGGTCTTCTGGTATGAATGTGTCAATCAGTCACGCTTAGACCGACTCGGGACACGGGCCTCTGCCTTTAATCCACAGAAACGCAAAGTGGACAGCATCGCTGAGAGTATCGATATGGTGTGTGGGTCAACTGTGGGCCAACAGGATGCGCACGAGCAGCATATGTACCGGGAGATAGACAAGCTGCGGAAACAGAAGGAGTTCATGGAGGGGCGAATCTTGGAGATGACTAAGAATCACAACGAACAGATGGACCGGCTCAGGGCGGAGCTCGAGGCAAAGTTGAAGGAGGAGCAGGGAAGCCATCACCAGAAGTTGGGGGAACTGCAGGAGATGCTGTGTGACAGCGAGGCCCAACGAGTCGACATGACGGGGCTGCTGATGAACAAGGACAACACCATCAAATCGATATTGGCCGAATCGAACAAGCAAATGTCTCTGTGAGTGGAGCAACCATTGCCCAGACGAACTGTCTCTAAGTCATTCATTCCTCAAGCAGCAATTTGAATCTGGACCACCTATTGGAGGAGTCGAGTGCTGAGCTGGTCCGGACTCGGAAAGAGCTCGAAGAGAGCATGGAGCTTATCGATTTTCTGGAGGCCGAGGCGAAGGAGGAACGCGTGCATGTCCGGGAGTTACAGAATCGTCTGAATGTCATGGAAGACAAAGATCAGATTATTGACGACTTGATGGCTAAGGTCCAGCAGCTTGAGGACATGCACCACGAACAAGTGGAGAGCTCTCCGAGGCTGAACGGAGGAAACGATCAGCTGCCATCCGCAATGTGCGACATCAGGTGAGGCCCCCGACTGAACTGTGTAACTGTGGTGTCCTGTGAGCCAGGTGAATATTGCCATTCGAAATCCGCAGCGTGGAACAGGTGCTTGCGGATATGGAGCATGTGAAGTCGGAGCTGTACAAGTACCAGCAATTGGTGGGCGAGATGAGGGCACAGGCGAAACGCGACCAGGCGACGATAGCCAAGTGCTACGATACCATCGACACCTGTCGCCTGATGGATATTGAAAACAAGAAAACTTCCTACAAGCTTTTTGTGGAGTCTGGCGACAAGGATGTGCTGATAAATCAGGTTCGTTGTGGAGGGATGTCCTTAGCCTTAGTCGTGCTTTTTACGAGTATATATCTCTGGTTGCAGATGTGCCACAAGCTGCACTCGAACGAGAGGCTGCTATGCCATGCCTATGGAAAACTGATGGTCCAAGGGCAGGAGCTCAGACGCCTGGAGGAGCTAGCAAAGGTCTCGTCGCAGGATAATGCTCGCATCGTGCAGGAAAGGGACAAGTATCAGAAAGCCAAAAACGATGGAGAACAGCAGGTGGAAAGACTAACGCAGCAGATGTAAGTACTGCAAACTGTCGCCCTAATACCTACCCAACGATGTCCAACGAATTCCGATTTGCAGCAAGGAATTTGTAGACTTTCTTCTGCACAAAGGAAAACCGCCGGCTTCAATTAAGGGCCTCATCCACGTGTGCACAGTGTGCGGCTGCATACATCAGCAGAACAAGGATTCCCAGAAGCAAATCGTGATCCAGCAGGGGCCACTCGAGGCAATCCATGGAGCATACTTTGAGCCGCTGCATAATAAACTTGCCCAGCAGCAGCCGCAGGACTAGCTCAGCCAACAGGTACTGCAGCAGGATCAGCTCAACCAACACAGATGAACCGACATGAGTGCACTACCTAAGGAATCCCACACAGCCAATATAGATCCTATATCCTCTTTTGACGCCATTCCGTTTCATTAATGAAACACCAGCAATTGAATATGCTCCAGGGCGTGACCAGGGTTAGTCAGACATAAAACACATCTAAATTGTCTAAATTTATTGTTATAATTGTGTGCGTTTAACGGAGTGCCCTACAATAAATTCTCCATAAATCCGTATTACTTGAATTCATTTTCCTGCTCATTAGATTAGTTTCCCAAGTGGAAGCCCAAAGAGTTGATTCGATTCCCCTTGAAATGATCCTGCAAGGAAACGCTTTGTTTTCACTAAAAAATGTTTGATCTGTTTTATTTTGGAATAACAAAAGTCGCATCATCAACATTATCCAAATCATCATCGAAGCTAAAGTAATCGAGTTCGCTCTCATCCTCATCCTTTCTGCCAGAGTTGTCCATATCCTGGTCGTCGTCTTCGTTGTCGTTGTTGTTGTTCTTGTTGGTAACGCTCGACTCTTGGCTCTCCTTCAGATCCAGGTCCGGTTCTATATCCTCCACCTCTGTTCCTGCCTCCGCTTGATCCTCTTCTTGCTCCTCCTCAAAAAGTCCCCGCTCGGCGGCCCCCAGCTCGTAAACGGGCCCCTCCTCCGACTCATACCTGGACTTGGGCTTCTTTGTCGCTGACTTCCGGCCCAGCAGCGGTGGCTGGACCTCTACGCGGGTCTGGTTGGTGTGGTGACTGAGCATGGTCTTGTAGAGATGGGGAAAGCGGCGCTGGAACTCGACTTTGATGCGCAACAGGCGCTCCAGCATGTCGGGTGTGAGTAGACTTCTGTGCTGCGGAGTCTGGGCCATGATGTGCGTATCCCGGCGATGCCGTCCATCGTTGTCCTTGAGGTAGGCCGCATAGCTGCCGCCGCCGGTGTACAGGGCATGGTGGGGATCGTAGGCCTTGTGGGTCCAGGGATCATCAGGTCGGGACACTGGCAGCAGACCCATATACGGATGCAATAGACCCTCGCTGTAGCTGGTTATGGAGCCCAAAGTTGGATCGGACTCGGTCTCAGCTGCGGATGCGGATGCGGGTGCGGATTCAGATGCGGTTGATGCTGATGATTGACTGAAGATGGACGATTTGTGGTATGCCATGGAAAATGAAGAAGGGATGCATGAATGATTAGCGATTCAAGTGATTTGTGATCTATGGGTGGTGGCCTATGTAATCTAATCTAAGCTATGATTATGGTTAAATATGGTTGCGATTATTATAATGGTTATAATGGAGGGCTCGTGCCGATAATGTGAGGGGGCTTCTGCTGCCTGCGTCGCACTCGCTTGCGCTTCAAGACGCTGCTGCTCGGTGGTCGCTTGGACTGGACACTGGAGCCTGCTCTGCCTCCCACTTCTCCCCCCGAGCTGTGCCTTTCGCGCTGCAGCTGCAATTGGAGCAGATCGTTTAGCACGTCGACCAGTTGGTCCAGTTTGCTGCCGCTGAGCCTGGCCACATGACGGGTGCCGCCCACTGGCTCTGGCACTGGCACTGGCACTGGCATCGGCTTCAATCTGGTGGTTAGCTTTGCCTGCCGCGTGGCCCGCTGCCAGCCATTATCGCTGTGTCCTCTGCCCCTCCTCCTGCTTTCACTGCTTGCACTGCTTGGCGTGCTCCGGCGGCGCACAAACTTCCCACGCATCGCATATGGACTGGGTGTGGTGGCGGCGGCGGCGACACTGTAGTCAAAGTCATCATCTTCAAGTGCCGCATTTAGCAGCGCCGCCTGCTTCTTGAGGTTGAAGGAGGAAGAGGCGCTAGAGGAGGTAGAGGAGCGCTTGGCCTTGTTCTCAGAATCGGACTGCAGCTCGGGATAGGGATAGGAGGCGTCTTCAGTGGAGCCATTCGGCTCGTAGCTGTTTCCCTTGGACAGCTCCAGGTCCTGACCCTCGGCGTACTGGCGCTCGTGGGACTTTGTCAGGTATTCGGTGTCGTAGCCACGATTGGCCAGCATCCGCTGCCAGGTCTTCTCATCCTCGTACTCCATGTGGGACATGGCCAGGTCTGAGGCGGAGGCAGTAACACCGTCTTGGTCCTCATCTGTCTTGGCAATGGCATTGGCATGCTTCCCTTTGGTTGCGGATTGCCATGGGGTCCTTGGGGTGGGGCTGTTGCTGGTGCTGTTGCTGGTGCTGGCGGTGCTAGTGCTGGTGATGTCGGCGGCTTCTGTGGTTGCCTGGACACCGCTTGCTGTGGTGCTCTCCGGTTCGAGCTGCTTCTCTACTTTTGCCACCTTCTTCTCCTGCTCCACTTTCTTCTTGGAGTCCACATTGGAGTTTCCCTTGAGCCTCAGATATTTATCGGTGAGCAGCGCCAGCTCCGTCTTCAGCTCTGCAATAATGCTCTGCAAATGCCCGATCTCCTCCTCTGGACCTTGGGCACGATTCGCAAGGGTTTCGTTTCCTGGATGCGAAGCGGCCACCGCTGAATCTTGTTGTATTTCCGGTTCAGGAGCCTCTTTTGCTCTTACAGTTGTGGCTATCGTCTCCGTTGTGCTGGACACCTGTGGAATGTAGATCTCGTCTGGATGGGGATGGTGGTGGTGGGGGTGGTGAGGTTGGTGTGTGTGCTGCTGCTGCTGCAGCTCCTCCTCCTGTTGAACCCCTTCGGCATAATCATCCCCGCCAATCTCCAGCGGCTCTTGACTGGCCCTCTCTAGGGCCTCGCGTATGGAGGCGGCATTGTAGCGCATCAGCGCCTCGGCAGGATCCTCATCCGGACTGAGGGTGATCTCCTTCAGGCCCAGCTTGTACTCCCGCCGCAGAGCGTTCAGAGAACTCTCATCGATGGTCTCCAGGGTCCCGTATTCGGCATTGCGTCGATGGCGGCCGCTTCGACGGCGAGTGCTTCCGCAACGACAGCCCTGGAAAGCTCCTGCTCCGCCAGTGCCGCTGCACTGGCACCCCCTGCCGCAGCGGCACTGGGAGCTGGCGCAGCCACAGCCCTTATGGGCCACATTCCCCAAAGAACTCTGAAAGATGGCTAACCTTTTGTGTAGTCGCTGTTGCGGTGTGGCTGGTGGCGTCGTTTGTGGGGTCGTCTGGTTACTGCTTCGCTGCTGCTGCTGCTGCTGCACTCCGCTGGGATTGCCGGGGTTTATTGTCTGAAATGCGTCGCCTGTTTAATGACATGAAGAGGAGCACGGAGAGAGAGACCAAACCAAAAGAAAGGCGAATGAATCTTATGAAATGGTTCAAATGGAGGCAACTGCGGAGGTGTCTACGTGTATTCGTGGCGGTGTGTGGGTGCTAGTGGTGTGTGGCTTGTGGTGTATGGTGGAGGAGTGGCTTCTATGGATCTCAACTTACCCTCGCCATCGTCTGGTGCTGTCGCAGCATCTCGTCGACCTCCTCATTGCCCAGGGCAGCCCGATAGCCGGAACTCGAGTAGCCGCCGCCTCCGTAAGCATTCGAGCCGTAGCCGCCGCCTCCGTAGCTGGTGCCATAGCTGGGCACCGGCCGTGGACGTGGCTGTGGCTGCTGTATGGCATAGTAGTTGATCACTGTAGGCGTTCCATGGCCGTGCTTGGACTTCTTGTGCTTGTCGCCGCCCAGGCCTAGGGCATCGACTCCTGGAGATGATAAGGTTGGTTCACGGTCACGATCACGGCTACGGAATACGCCAAAGAGATTACCTTTGTGGCGTGCCTTGCCAGGTGCCTCCGGCATCTGCGGCTCTGCCTCGCCCAGCATTGCGTCACCCTCTTCTCCTTCTGCTTGGGGCTCCCCCCAATGACGGGCTGCATGCATTGGGTCCTCATTCCTTTGCTGCATCCTCATGTCCGGCTGCTGCATTTTCATTGGATCCATTGTCATCTGTCTTTGCTGTTGCATCATCATCATGGGGTTCTGTTGCATTTTGGCCTCGGTTTTCTCGGCCTCCCACTGCCTCTGCTGCATCATCATGGGATTCTGCTCCATCATCATGGGGCTCTGTTGCATTTTCGTCTCGGTTTTCTCGGCCTCCCACTGCCTCTGCTGCTGCATCATGGGATTCTGTTGCATTTGCGGAGGCTCCATTGCCATTTGTCGCTGCTGCATCATCATGGGCTGCTGCTCCATGCGCACGGGCTGTTGCATCATCATCATCATCGGCTGCTGCTCCATTCGCTGCTGCATCATTGGCTGTTGCATTTGCGCATGCTCAGCCATCATCTGCCTCTGGGCCTGCTGCTGCTGCTGCTGTTGCATTTGCGCACGCTCAGCCATCATCTGCCTCTGCTGCATCATCATGGGGTTCTGCTGCAGCTTGGCCTCGTTTTGTTCGGCCTCCCACTGTCTTTGTTCCATCATCTTGGGCTCCTGTTCCATTTTCCCTTGCTGCATCATCATGGGCTTTTGCTGCTGCTGTTGCTCCGCCATCATCTGGCTCTGCTGCTGCTGCTGCATTTTTGCTTCGCTTTGTTCGGCTCCCCACTGCCTCTGCTCCATCATCATCATGGGCTTCTGCTGCTCTATTTGCCCTTGCTGCATCATCATGGGCTTCGGCTGCTGCTGCTGCTGCTCCGCCATCATCTGCCTCTGCTGCATCATCATGGCGTTCTGTTGCATTTTCGCTTCGTTTTGTTCGGCTTCCCACTGCCTCTGCTCCATCATCATGGGCTGCTGCTGCTCTATTTGCCCCTGCTGCATCATCATGGGCTTCTGCTGCTGCTGTTGCTCTGCCATCATCTGCCTCTGCTGCTGCTGCATTTTCGCTTCGATTTGCTCGGCTTCCCACTGCCTCTGCTGCATCATCATGGGATTCTGTTGCATTTTGGCCTCGTTTTTCTCGGCTTCCCACTGCCTCTGCTGCATCTGAGGCATGGGCTGCTGCTGCTGCATCTGTCGCGCCTGCTGCTGCATCATTTGGGGATTCTGTGGCTTCCCTGGCGCCTCTCCGGTGGCCCGGTAGGCGGCATAGATCTTGTCCTCCTTGCTCTTCTCTTGGGCCGCCGACTGCTGTTCTGTTGCCATGCGGTAGGCGTAGGCCATGATCTTGACAATATCCTCCTTGGACATGGACGCCTCCGAGGGCATGGTCTGGCGCTTGAAGGCGGCATGGTTGGCGCGCGACTTTCGCTGCGCCTCCTTGTGGAGCAGACGTCGGACGTAGTCGTCGCGCAGGGCCCGCTCAATGTCCGCCCGTGTGATTTTGTGGACGGGGGTGCGACTCAGGGGATAGGAGATTGTATAGGGGGAGCTACCGCTGCTGCTGGAGGTGGCACTCGAGCGCATCTCCTTGGCCACGCGCTCAATCTGCTGGAGCATCTTCAGCTCGGCAATCACCTGGCGCTCGAACGCCCTCAGCTTCGCCTCGACGCGCAGATCCTCCAGCGTCTTGGCCTCGCCTTCGTCGCCTTGTTGGCTCATGGGCATGCGGAACCAGAGCAATGGCACCCGCTCCTTGTCATCCAGGTCGTTCTCCTGCGAGTGGGCCGCTTCGGGCCTTACACGCACCTCTGATATGTCCGAGGCCTGGCCATCAGAGCCGGGCGCAGGGCCAGGATTGGCGGGCGGTGCTCCCGGCCACATCTGTCGCAGATTGCTGAAGAAATCCACGTTGCCGGGCATCGCTTGCATCGCTGGCATCGGTGGCAGGGCCTGCTGGGCCTGACCCAACAGTTGATTGACGTCAAAGTTGTTTGGAGTCAGGAACGAGAAGGGATTCGGAGCTGCCACTGGGGTAGCTGGTTCGATGGCGGCTGGGGCTGCGGGCGGTGCAGGCTCTGCAGGGGGTGGCGGCACTACGGCGGGCGGCGGTGGAGCTGCACCCAAGATGTTTTCGAATCCGAATTGCGGCATGGGTGGAAGCTGCATATTGGTAAGAGCCTGGCCCACATTGGGGGCGATCTGGCCGAGGTTGAAGCTATCCGGATTGAAGTTCGCCGGATTCATCCAGCCTTGGGCAAAGTTCGTGTTCGGCATTTGGGCCAGCAACTGGCCGAACGCGTTCGGCATTGGGGGTGCGTCCTGGCGGGGGACACGAGTCTTGGCCGTGGGATCGTCGGCCAGGACTAGGACCACCTTTGAGGCCGCCTCCGTGGGCTGGAGGGCATCGGGAACGGCGCCTAGGACCGTGTGAGCCGGAAAGAGCGCTCCCCAGCGCAGGAGGCTGCCCAAGGCGGGGAAGAGCATGTAGAAAGCATCTATGGAGGGCACTCCGCTGCGGAATGGCGTGATGGGCGGCATCTGGCCGAGAATCTGGGCCAGGACAGGGGTTAACAATCTTCACTTGGGATCAAACACTCTCGATTCGAATACTCACCGCATCCTCAGTGGGAAAGCGTGGCCTCGTCTCGGCGGCGGTTCCATTGCCAGAGCTCTGCTGCTCGGCAGCATCCTTCGTTGCGGCGGCGGCCTGCGATGGCGTCTCCTGGCCAAGGACCTGGCCACAAAGCACCAGCGCCAGGAGTGGCGCCAGGGGCAACAGGCACTGCAATCTCATCTCGGACAGGTATCGCTCTTGGATTGAAGATCGATCGATATACGCCGGAGCTCGTTCGCCGACTGACTGCTGCAGCTGTCACGACACTGGCCCAAATAGATTTTTTGCCCCCATGGGGAGGGCCGGCAAACTGTTGACGTTGGCGAATTCGTGCCCCGCCGGTCGGTGGCTGCTTTGCAGCTTTGCTGCTTTTTGCACGCACCCCGCGAACCGAACATCGTTTCCGTATGAGTGTGCCCCCGATCAGTGGCACCTACTCTTCACAGCAGCTCTTCTGGCTGCAGCAGCAAAAAACCTTGCTCAAAGTTCCATGGAATCAGCGTTAATGCACGGATGCACGGTAAACAATACATCGCTGTCCAGGGCCGTAGTGACGAGGAAGGGTACGGCCTTTGACATTCCAATTTGCCAATTTGACATTCATTCAAATATGATTAACGACTTCATGATCACTTACATGTCGCGCAGATATATGTATAGAGATATATGTACATACATATATGTATACTGCACCCTGGGCCCAACCAAGTCCGTCCCTGGCAAGTGGTGGGCAGCGGTGTGCCCTTCATGGCTTCATGGTGTTTCTTCTGATCCGAGAAATTCTTGCAGCGTTGCGCCCTGATCGATGTGTGTCACCATGGCGTAGATCAGATGGCTGAGCTCAGCTCGATTCTGCTTTTCTGCTTGTCCAGACAAGAGAAACAAAAGAAAAGATTGTTTTTGTTTTTTTTTATTGTGGAGCGGGTGCTGCTGTGGCTTTGGTCTGTCGTCAGCGGAAAAGCACTCACACACACACACACACACACACACGAAACACTACACCGCAGTACAGCGACCTTTACAATCTGTCTGCCGATGCACATTTATCATGCTCTGAAAGATAATATTGTGAAATTACTCATGGGCAAATGCTATGAAAAAATCAAAGAATCACGCTGCATTCCGTTAGCTGGGCACGGTGTAAGGGGTGGGGGGGAGTCGTGGTAGTAACGTCGTTATTTGAAGATTCAATTGATCAGACGTCTATCGATCTATCGGTTCATCCTCAGGCCACACGTTTTCCAACACTGCTGCCATTAGAAACAGAAAGCGGCTTTTGCCACCACCAAAGCTGTGCGCTAAAAGTTAAATGTATATTTATAATGCATATGCATTTACAAATGCCACAGATGACGTTGAAGGCCCGCAACAGTAACAGGTAAAGGGATTTCGAAGATCGACCCATGCTTAGCGACGACACGACAGCCATGACCGAAGACCAGACTAAGTTGTGATAACATATACTTTGAGTAAATTATATACATTCAATGCTAATTTATAATGCATTTACAGATGCCAGAGATATTGGGGCCCGCAGCACGCAACATTACAATAACGACCCACGTTAAACGGAGCATGCAACTGCAAAAATGCAAAATGCTATCCAACAGTTGCAAAGGAGCCACCGGGGAATCATGTTGTCGAGTGTCGTCCACAATGTGAGCCTGGTCTACGCCCTTGTGTGGGCCATTGACCATCACTATGGACAGTCGACTAGTACGGCCCTGGCCCTCGTCCAGTTCGCCACCAGCCAGGCCAGCCGAGGCTTCCACAATGATCTTATTGACGCGACCCTGTGTCGAGCGTCGGGCGAGGCTAAAATTCAGTTTTTCCTCGAGGATGAGCGCATGGACATGACGGAGAACAACGATGAGTTGTCACCGCCCAGTGGGTTGATGGGACGGCCATGTGCCATTTGGTTTTTGGACAGCCTGCGTGCCTACATCCGACTCGAGCGGTATCTGCTCCAGCCGGGCAGCGCCTACAAGCGGAATGGCTACTTCATCATTGTCTATACGGGCAGGGAGCCGCAGCCCCTGGAGACAATCAAGATCATGTTCAGGCGCCTCCTCAACATCTATGTGCTCAATGTGAATGTGTTTCTGGCCAGGCACGGCCTTGTCCAGATGTACACCTACTATCCCTACGGACCGCACCGATGCCAGTCGTCACTGCCCGTCTATTATGGATCCTTTCAGGGCGTGCCCTCCAGTGCGGAATTCGGCCTCAGGAAGCAGCTCTTTCCCAGCAAGCTGATGAACATGCATGGCTGTGAGCTGGTCACAGCGACCTTCGAGCACCGGCCCTATGTGAGAATCGATGACGATGCCGATTCCCCCAACGGGCGGCGTCTGCACGGCATCGAGGGAATGATCTTCAATTCCATTGCAGAGCGCATGAACTTCACAATCAAACTGGTGGAGCGTCAGGACAAGGATCGGGGCCAGATTCTGCCCAATGGCAGCTTTACGGGTATTCTGCAAATGGTGATTAAATTTGCATTTAACATAGGTTTAAATACAAGTACGTTTAATTTAATTTTAATTTGAATCCCCTCCCCCCCCCCATTCAGATATTGGAAGGCGATGCCAACATCACATTCGTGTGCTTCATGTACAGCAAGGAACGATCCGATGTGATGCTTCCGAGCATCTCCTATACGAACTTTCCCATTGTTCTGGTCATACCTGGTGGGGCGCAAATGACGCCGCTGGAGCGACTGATGAAACCATTCCGATACATCATCTGGTCCTGTCTGATCGTGAGTGTGCTGGTCGGCCTCAGCCTGATTGCCGTCCTGCAGATAATGCCAGTGCCAGCGCTGCGCGATCTGGTGCTCGGTAGAAACAATCGATTGCCCTGCCTGGGCCTGTGGTACAGCCTCCTGGGTGGCTTGGCCCTGCACACGCCGCGTCGTAACTTTTCACGCTACCTGCTGGTCATGTGGCTGCTCCAGACTCTGGTACTGCGGGCCGCCTACACGGGCCAGCTGTATCTCATCCTGCAGGATGCTCAGATGCGCACACCACTGCAGACGATGGCCGAGGTGGTGGCCAAGGGATATGTGTTTTACATGCTGCCGGCTTTGAGGGGCGTCTTCCGCGAGTCGCTGCTCAGCACAAACATCCGCGTGGTGACCAACCACGAGGCCTCGCTCCAACGACTGCGCGACGAGGATGATCCGGGCATAGCGGTGCCGCTGCTGCTGCCGACGGTCTACGAGTTTAACTATCTATCCGGGCCGACCCAGCGACATCTAACCGTACTGCCCGATGCCCTGTTGACTGCTCCGCTGACCTTCTACATGCGTCCGCATTCGTATCTGAAGCGTCGCATCGATCGCCTGCTGATGGCCATGATGTCTTCGGGGATTATCTACCGCTATCGACGCATATATCTCGATCGCATCGAGCGAACTGTCAAGCAGCGCTACCTGGAGCCCCATCCTCTGACCATTATGCAGTTGAGTGGCGTCTTTGTCTGCTTTCTGGCCCTCCAGCTGCTGGCTGGCATTGTCTTTGTCCTGGAGCTTTTTGCGCTGAGGCATCCGCGTTTCCGCAGAGTCCTGGATGTGGCCAATCGCTATATAGCCTGATCCGTAGTCCCTCGCCAGCACCCAACCACACACACACACACACACACACTTACTTTGCACGTTGGATAATTGTACGAGTATGTATTAAAGTATGAAATATATTCCCCTGATCCTTCTCCCTTTAAAACCTCTCTATTAACAAGGCCAATCTTCGCCAGCGTGGCCTCTGGCTGAGCAGCTCCAAGGCAAACACACAGATGGCCACAGCCAGGGCGACGCCCAGACAATTCAAAGCGGCCACAATGAAACCCATGGACTCGACAAATCCCGCCTTCACATCCAAAGCCGACGATTGATGCATCTTCCGAGCAGGACCCTTGCCGTCCGTTGTGGTGGGCAAGTTGGTCCAGGCCAGGCGCTGCGCGTGATGCTGGAACAAGCCGAAGCTGCGCATGTGGAAAAGCAGAATATTGATTTCGTCCGCGAAGTAGGAGTCGCGGGGAAAGTACACGCACAACATGTTGTCCAGGATCTTCTCGGCGAGAATGACGAATCGGGGCCGTTGCTCCTTGTGCCGCGTGAGATGGGTGGCCAGAAAGTAGGTACTGGTGAAGGCCCCTGTGAGGGGGGGCTCCTTTAGAAGCGCATCAAACACGTCCACCGGCTGGCCGGGCGTGATCTTGACGCGCCCATGGAACGACGGCAGTTTGAGCGTCATGCGGTAGGTGGCATGATCCGTGATGAACACAAATCCGGCAGCCACCATCTGATCAAAGGTGTGCGGCATGGGCTTGGCAGGTGAGTTTTGGAGAAAGTTGAAGACGGATCCCTCGTAGCTGGCGCGCACCACGAAGCTCCAGAGTAGCCACCCGGCCATAACCGGCGCGGGCATCCTCCACCAGCGCCTCAGGCACCGATGCACAATGGTCAGGCCGCCGAGCAGCAGCCACGTGTATCGCTCGAAGGGGAACAACATGATCTCGTAGTTGCTGTAGCCACTGAGCACCTTCAGCACAATCACGTAGGGCATCTGTGTGTACGGCCACGTGGCTGTGAGGTAGGTCTGCCGTTCCGGGGTGCAGGCGGCACAGCCCATTGTGAGATTTGCCCGACGCTCCAGGAGCATGCGATAGGCCCCCGTCATGGTGCCATTCAGGTAGCTGGAGCCCCCAATAAGCCCGATCGGTTGGTTGGGCATCAGCTGGAGGGTGAAGTTCATCTTGGTCGCCATTATCCTGAGCAGCACGCCGTCCAAGCCATCAACCTGATCCTCCACACGGGGCCGCTTCCAGCGAAGTTTCATGTAAGGCACTATCGGCCACACAATCACGCTCAGCGGACAGCCATGTAGGTTGTTTAATCGAGAGGGGAACATCTCTCGCAGTCGCCACTCCCGCAGGGGCATCTCCACGGGATCGGTGCTGGCACAGCTGCCGGCGGTGTACGGCAGAAAGCTATATGCCGTTAGGGTCGATCTCTCCATGTGGGCCAGCAAGAGCAGCACATCCAAATTGTACAGGCGATGCAGAAAGTGCCCGAAGATCAGGGACATGGTGCTCCGTTGTATGCTCGCCTCTGGCTGGGATGTGAGCCACACAATCAGGTACATGCCCTTGATCTCCAGGGCGGAACAGGCGGCTCTGTTGATAGATAATGATTATTCCACGTTTTTGGTTTCTCTGAAGGATTGCCACTCACATTGCCTGCTCGGCACTCTGGACAAAGAGCAGCTGGAGGCGCACACGTACACTCATCTCGGGACTCAGCTCCGACGCCAACACCACGGGCACCAGCTCCTCTCTACTCATGGTGTGGTCGAGAATCCACCTCACCAGATTCGCCTCCTTCCCGTCCAAATGCTCATAGTCGGTGCTGACGAACACACTCAGATTGTGCGCGACACAAGTGTTCAATCGGATCCGTTGCAGCACCTCTGCGATCTTCCCGACCAACGGCTCTTGCAGCGACGGCTCTTCGACGGTCCACGAACCAACCCTCACCTGAAGCAGCCCCAGGACTTGGAGCACAATCCCAGCACTTGACAGCTTCATGTCAATGGCAGAACTGAAGGAATTTTTGCACCATCGAAAGGCTTTTGTTTGCAATTTCAATTTCGCAATCGATTTAAGGTTGCTTCCCAGTGGACCCTTTTCCTATCAATTGCAAAAATCTTTGAAAGTACAGTGCGCTACGGTAGATAATGCACCATCCATTCATAATTTCCCAAAAATAGTTCTCAGATTGGGTGGACCATTACTACGCTTTGAAACTAGAGCCCTGCGTGAACGAGCAACCGAATCGATTCGGTGGGATTCGGTACTCGCTTCGTTCGGTCCGACCGAATCACCTTTCTCACAACTTCGAATCGCTCGACCGTACGAAGTAGGTCTCGTTATTGTTGTCTGATCCGAAAGGTCAGAAAGAACAGTAACACAACATCTGATGTAGCCACAACATCGGATCCGAAACAACAGTTAGTAATATTTTACAAATATTTTCATTCAATAATTTCTATTCTATAAATCAGGGAACCTGGAGTGGCAGCGACGTTCAGGGAACTGCCTCAGCATCAGATCCGAAACAAAAGTAAGTAATATTTTAAAAATATTTTCAATTAATCAATCCGATTCTAAAGATCAGGGGATCTGGAGTAGCAGCTATGTTCAAGGAACTGCCACAGCACATCACACGTTTCTTTGAACACTATGGATCAGGGCGGACGAAATCTGGATCGAAGTCAGTCCCGTATAAGCGAAGGGAGTACTCTACCCCACGAAGTCGGCGTTGATTGTGGTATAAGCCGAAGACTCCTTTCAGTAGCTTATCCTTCACAACCCGAATGCTTATCCAGTATCAAAATAGTCAGCTTCATATACATCGGTTACGGGGTGCGTGGGCCAAGTAGAGAACAGTAGCTTAGGCCTGCGGTTGGGCACGACCACCCAAAACTCGGAGTGTGTGACACTAGTTGACGATACACATAGGGACTTTATATTATTATGAGTGAGTGACGAGTGACACTAGTTGATGGTACACATAGAGACTTTATATTATTATATTATGAGTGAGTGACACTAGTTGATGAAATGAATAGAAACTTTATATTTTGTTATTTCCCTGTAAAACAAATAAACATATATTTTAATACTACTCTCGCTGGTTTTTAGTTGGTAGACGACCCAAATGCTCCCAGTTCTGATCTCCATAGATGTATGTATGTTTCAGCTTCTAGATGCAGTTGAAATTGTTCGTTCATCTATTTTAGTAAAATACAACTTAACGTTCACGAGTGACTCGGTCGGATGGTCTCTGCAGCCGTTTGCTTATGGGACATTTGGACAGCGAACGCAGCGAGTTTTGCCTGAACTTTTATTACATATTATCGATTGCCTTATAGCTGTGGAGTGCACTGTATACCAAGAGGAAAAGCCACCCTCCCAAGCGATTCCGAGCGATTGAAATGAATTATACGTATGGGGAACCCGTGACTGTTACCTGTAATGCATTAACAAATCCGTGTTCATCACTTAAACTAATTGCTGCGTACACGGTAGGGCGTGGTGCGGCCACCCAAGGCACCCCCAACCATCCGCCAGCGGCTGTGGGTGGCGTTGGCGGTGCCGGGGCATGTGCGTGACAGGTTTCGGTGTCAGTATTATGCATGAGGCGCATAACCATAAATTAACACCATCAACGGAGCACACACACACAGACACAGCACAGACAGGCAGACAGGTTGTGCCGTGCCTCAGACAGGAGTCGGGAGTGGGTGTTGTGTGGTGGTTACACTGCCCCCACCCCCACCCCGCCGTCAGTGTCAGCGACATGCAAACGGCATGTGTCGGCCCGTAAGAGGTTTACAAATCGCCGGACACCGCAGTGGGGAGCAGTGGGGCGCTACAAGAACAGCCGTTGCAGTGGAACCAAACGCCTGGAGAGAAGTTCTAGGAGGAAGATGAGCAGACTGAGCACATGACCCACCGCCACCAGCAGGAACATGGCGTACAGCTCCACGAGACCGAGCTCCTTGAAGCCCTGCTCGTTGCGAAGGTAGGTCTCGACGAGCTCCCAGCGTGCCCAAACGGAGACCAGACCCACGGATCGCATCCACATGATCTCCTCGTTCAGGTGATCGATTAGAAAGGAGTGCTTGCTGAGGTACATCGTCAACTGCAAGCTCACAATGTCCTCGGCAATGATCTCGAAATGATCGGCCTCCACCGGCTGGCCCAACCTCTGGCCCATCCTCTGGGCTCGCTCCGCACTGAGGCGATTGAAGTGGATGTACATTTCCAGGGCCGAGGCAGAGACATGGTGTGGCTTCTGCGGATTCGCCACCAAGTATTCGAGGGCCGCCGTCTCCTCGAAGCCGGTGAGAATGCGAAAGGTCATGTGCTGCACGCTGGGTATCTCGGAGAGCACCTCGTGCACCACCGGCGTGACGACCACCGTGTAGTTCTGCTGGACCAGCGCATCGATGGACTGCGGCCACCGGTTCAGCTGGTGGGTGCGGATCAAATGGTAGAGCAGACCCTGGTACACCGTCCGAATGATCAGCGTGTACAGCATCAGCAATAAGCAGTAGAGGCGTCCGGTGTGCGAGCGTGGCGCCACCAGCAGGGGCATGCCCACAAAGATCAGCTCCAGATTCAGCCAGAGCCGGGACTCGGGCCGCGTCTCGTGCAGCAGTCGTTCGATGGCCAGCTGCAGGAGCGCCGACAGGGCCAGGACCCCGACAATGGCCAGCCAGATCTGCAGGCGGTACGGATAGAAGAGGATGTCCAGCGAGCTCAACTCGAAGCTGGAGTCCAGGATGCCGAACACCTCGCGTGTCTGGTGGTAGTTGTGCGTGGAGGTGGCCAACAGGCTGCGGTCCACCGTCTGCCGGATACCGCCCAGCGTTAGATCAGCATCGCGACGCCGTAGCTGGAAAATCAATCGATTAACAATCGAATAACCGTTTGAGGGAAGACTCACAAGCTCCAGGGCCTCTTCGCGGACATTTTTCGCCTGAAGCTGACGCACGGCCATGGAGAAATTCATCCTCTCGGCGAGGGCCAGGAGCAGGCGACCCTCGTAGCCCCCCCTGACGCTCGCCTCGCTGCTCTCTGACACGTGCACCTCAACAAAAGGTGGCACATTCCAGAGGGCGCAGCGCAGGGGGCAGCCAAAGAGATTTCGCAGCTTCCGCGGAAAGATCTCCGGCTCGAGGAGAGTGCTGCCATTGTAGCGATTGATGAGTCGCGGCGACATGTCCGAGCAGCTGCGCTCGCTGAACGGATAGTAGCTGTAGATGAGCACATCCCCGTTGGACTTCTGCACCTGGACGCTGCAGTGGATGAGCTGGTAGCGCCAGCAGTACTCAAAGATCTGGCGCATCTCCTCCTGCAGCAGATGGTCGCGCGCCTGCAGGAAGATAAAGTAGTGCTCATTGTAGTTGTACTCGCGGGCATAGTACTCCATCCGGATCTCCGAGAAGGCCGCAAACGAGTCCGTGAATATCACATTGAAGTGCCTGCGTCCCGCAACCGGACGCCATGGCACCCCCGCCTCCACCTTGACAATCTGCAGCGGCGCCAGGCCCCAGTTGCGGAACAGAGTGCTCATCATTTCGTTGTAAAAGTTGCAGGTGTGCTCGCTCCGGCAGCACAGGATCAGCACCAGCGAGGGCGTCACACTGAGTATGTGATGGTGGACAACGTGCAGCAGGGCTCGGGCCACAAATTCGTTGATTTGGTTCTCCTGCTCGCCGGACAGATCGCAGTACGAGCTGAGCAGACCGGTTATGTTCATCCTCCGATTGCTTCACGACTGAGCCGAAATTCTTCCCGATGGCAGGGGTCAAAAGCCCAGCAAGTTTTTGTATGACTTTCCGTTTAATTGAAGGCAAAGGAAAACTTTTTCCCCCATGATTAATGGTCACAGGGAGGACGCAGAGGAGCATTAGGGCTATTGGGTGCTTGGGGCTTGGGGCAATCGATTCGGCTCTCGACTAAGTGCTTCGGCCAGTCCGACGGTCCCGCCAGCGTTGGAGCAGCAGCTCCCCGGCAAAAACGAGACCAGAAATGGAGTACAACGCCGTCATCAGCTTGTAGACGCCGGACAATTGGGCATTGCTGATGTAACGGCGCCGATCCTCTTTCTGGGACAGCTCCTCCTCCCTGCGGTGGGCCACGAAGGCGGCGCGTCGCCAGGCGTGTATGAATCCGGTGTCGTCCAGCCGTGTGGTGGCCCCGTTCACCTTCTCGTACAGATACGAGTGCTTGGGCATGTAGAGGCCGGCATATTCCACATTCACCGGCTGCCCCACCACATGGTAGCTGTCCGGACGGCTGCTGGACCGCAAATATGCCAGAGTTACGTCCAGCCCGGCTATGGCAAAGACCTTGTCGCCTCCGGCCTGCTGCATTGAGTCCAGCACCTCCTGGTCGTAGGCCGTGTCCAGGCCCGAGAAGCTCTCCGTCCGGCCCGCCACCAGCGGCATCTCTTGCAGCATTCGCAGCGTATTGGCGGTGGCCACGCCCCGAAAGTTCTCCGCCAGCAGCTGCTCCAGGGAGCCCGGCAGCGCGGCAAAAAGCTGCATCCGGATCAGGTGGAAGAGCAGCGACTGGTAGCAGATCCTCAGCGGTATCACGGCGTACAGCCAGTGGGCGTAGACCAGCCTGTGCGGCCAGGAGCGCGGCAGACGGGCCAGCGACTGGCCCAACAGCAGCTCCAGCACCGGGAGTCCAGCTCTCCGAATGGCCACCTGCAGGGCCAGGGACCCGAGCAAAATGAGCCACACGGGCACCTCGAAGGGAAAGGTGAGCAGTGCCAGCGAACCAAAGCGATAGCTCTCGCGCTCCAGCACAGCCACCAGGGGCGCTGAGTAGTAGGGCATGCCGGTGGTCAGCAGCTGGTTCCGGCGTGCCGTCTTCCGAAAGTATCCCAGACTCAGATTGGCCCGCCTCTGGACGAGCTGCACCAGAAGTAGAAGGAGGAGGATGAGGATGAGCCACGAGTGACTGGAAAGGGGGGTACTTACCCACTCCATGGGTCCCTCGCTGCTCCCATTGGCCAGGCGATAGAGCTGCGGCTGGACGAGTGTCAGGTTGATCAGCTCCACTGTAAAGTTGAGCAGGCGGGCCAGATGCTCCACCAGCTGGATCTCGAAGCCGCTGGCTCGCAGTCGGTTGCTGTCCTCGTCCCATGCGAGCTCCACGAAGGGCGGCTGGTGCCAGGTGAGCACGGAGATGGGACAGCCGTGCAGCTGGCGCAGCTTCTCGGGGAACATGGTCGGGTTGACCATGCGCCGCCCATCGAAGCGATTCACCTGCACCGGATGCGCCGCCTGGCAGTGGTCCGACGTGTACGGATAGTAGCTGTACACCAGGACATCCACGTCGGCTGTCTGGATCATCACGTTGCAGTGCAGCCAGTAATGCGCCAGGCAATGGTCCAGGATCAGCCCCAGTTCCGTGGGTATGAGATGATCGCGCGCCTGCAGGAAGATGAAGTAATACTCCTGATCATCAAAGTCCGCATTGTCCTCGGTAATGTTTGAGTTTCTGCAAACGAAAAGCGAATGAATTGGACCATCACAGCCGGGAACCCCAACCGCCCCCACACTCACAGCAGCCCCTCGTAGGAGTCCACCAGCATCAGATTCAATCGCTTCCTTCCGGGCACACGTGCCCGCTCGACGTCCGCACTGAATCGCAGGAGCTGCACTGCTGCCACACGCCACGAATAAACTAAGCTGTTCATCACATACTCGAACCAGCGGCCGGTGCCCTCGTGACGCGTCGAAATGGTCACCACCAGCGTGGCACTCAGCTGGGCCAGCACATTCTCGATGACAAACCGCATGGCCCGTGCCACATACAGATTGGCCTCCTCCACCTGCATGTCGATGCGGGAACGCTCCAAATAGTCGCTGTAGATCCCGCTGCTGGCGTTCATGTTGCTCCGATAATCGCCCTTCCAGGTCTGACGAGGCGCTCTGCCTCAGCGTGGGCTTGGAGCCATGGGCTGCCATAGGCAGGCCCTTACATCCTGTCTTGGATCCCAATCTGGAAAGCTAATTAAAAGCAAATATGTATTAAATTCGTGGCCATGCTTTCGGGGGGGTGGTATTTACACCCCAACATAGTGGGCAGGAGGATGGAAAACACCAAATAATTATTCCTTTCAATTCGCTTTGTGTGAATGCTCTTTGGGGGTGTATAAGCCCTTAAATGGTGGCAGGAAAACCGTCAATAAGAATGCAGCTCTGCCTGTAATTCAATGTAAGATTAGATTTCGAATTCGACCATTTATTTATTATACGAGAAAATATATATAATTGATTCCTTAATCAGAATACTCGATGATTTCCACATTCTCGATGATCGAGGCTTGAGGGATGCCGCTCTGGACAGTGCCGATGATCCAGGCCGGATTTTCACCATACAGCCCGATGAAATTGCAGAAGGCAACGGCATCCTCACGTGACATGCAGATGAGCAGGCCACCCGAAGTCTCAGCAGAGAGTCCTTGCAGCAGGAGGCACTTATCGTCGCCGCCGGCGGCTGCTTTGGCAGCAGCTGCCATCTTCCCGATCACCGGCAGAGTTTCAATGACAAACGACAGTGGCTCCTTTTGGGCCGAAGCCAGTTCGTTGGCATGAGCCAGGATACCCGAACCGGACACGGCGATGGCTCCATGGGCATTGTGCACGTGCATGAGGTTGGCGGCCTTGCGATTGAGGCAACACATCGACTTGATGGCCTGGAGATAGGCCGCACGGACATCCTCTTCGGAGACAAACGTCTTGTAGCGATCCCAGCGTTCCGGCTGGCCGATACACTTGTAGGCATCAATGGCCACCTGGGTGCCCAGGGGCTTGGTCAGCACCAGGACATCACCATCCAGAGCGTTGTCGCGTGCCAGCAGTCGGTGCTGCGGCCAGAATGTCGAGGCCAATCCGCCGGCGATGAAGCGGCTAGTGCGCTGGTACATGGCCCAAATCTCCGTACCGGCGGTGTCCGTGCAGCACTCCTGGAAGCCTTGCTCCAGCAGCCCGAACACCGCATTGAATTCGGCAACGGGAATCTGAGGGGGCCTGCAGACCAGCATCAATATTTTCTCGCACTCGGTGATGCCCTTGGCGTAGAGTTCGCCGAGCGCCTCGGCGCAGATGATCTTCCCCATGAAGCGGGGATCGTCGATGCTCGGATACCGGCACTCGATGGCCAAGTGGTGCTGCTCTCCTGCAGCCCGTGGAGCGGTGCTGATGTTCATTTGGCGCAGGATTGACTCCAGCTGCGATTCCTTTCGCTGGCACCCTAAGGTGGTGGTGATCGCCAACACCAAGCTGGAGTCGGCGGTGTTAACGTCGGCGTTGTCGGCGTTGTTGGCGTCGGCGATGTTGGCGTCGAAGTCGGCGATGTTGGCGTCGGCGTCGCCGAAGTCGGCGATGTTGGCGTCGGCGGTGTTAGCGTCGGCGATAATGGCGTCGGCGTTGAAGTCGGCGGTGTTGGCGTCGGCGATGTTGGCGTCAGCGTCGCCGAAGTCGGCGATGTTGGCGTCGGCGGTGTTGGCGTCGGCGATGTTGGCGTCGGCGTCGCCGAAGTCGGCGATGCTGGCGTCGGCGGTGTTAGCGTCGGCGTCGGCGATGTTGATGTCGGCGATGTTGGTGTCGGCGTCGACGATGCTGGTGTCGGCGTCGGCGATGTTGGTGTCGGCGATGTTGGTGTCGGCGATGTTGGTGTCGGCGTCGGCGATGTTGGTGTCGGCGTTGGCGATGTTGGCGTCGGCGGTATTGGCGGTAGCCGTGTCGGTAACGGGGCTATCGAACAGCTCCGAAATTACGCTTTTTGGTACCTTGCCGCCGGATACACTCAGGTCCACGTCGGGGTCGAGGTAGCTGGTCAGACAGAAAACAGGATCCAAGCCGTAAGACGTGGGGTTGAAGGTCTTCATTGTAAAATTCAATATGAAATCTCCGGTGTTCTTTTTTTCACAATCAGAAAGCGTTTGACAGCGTCATCCAAGTGGCAGGGTTGCCTATACAATTTTTGATAACTGTTCTTGTTAAAATGGCGTCACGAATGGAACTTATCGATAGGCTTTATAGTCCATAAACATAATATATTATATTTTTATATGTATTATTTCTTCGTTAACCGTCTTTGGACTTAAATGTTTAATTATATTTGCATAATTGTTTGCATCAATGCATTAATTGCACTTGATTTGCCATCACTTGAGTGATTGCTTGAGTGAGAAAGAGACAAAAAGTTGCGCACACGCACACACACACACACACGCGTGAGAGACACAATTAAACATAAAAAAAAACATGAATTAATGCATGAAATAGTTTTAGTAGTTCATTTACTCCACTTACTTTTCGCATATCTCCGCAATCTGCCTTTTCTCAGCCATTTGGCCTCGTGGTCCGACCCTGACCTTGATCTCGCACTTTCTCTTGCACTTACATACATAAAAACGATTTTAGAACATTTTTTATGTTTATTCACGACAAGACTTCAGTGCGCACACACGCGACAACTTCTCCGTGGTATTTCACCATTTTCCAAGCTTTTCTCAACCCCAATCCGGGGTTTTTTTGTAGCTGGACCGCCGGGAAGAGGAAAATTTGAGAGAGCGCGGTGCAAATGCAATGCGTGGGCGGCTTAGGTGCGCGTGCTCGCTCATTTCCTGCTCTCCTTCCAGTCTTCCTCTTCCTAATCGCTTGCACATTCCATGCTCTCTCTTTGCCTCGTTTGCTAATTGCTCTCTCATTGGAAATTTTGTTCTCCGTCGCCCACTCCTTTGGTAAAGGGATGGCATGGGGAGATCGGTCGAAGGTGAGTGGCTGCGGGCACCTGTTGGTGGGAGTGGAAGTGGTATGGTGTACTCATTCCATGCTCTTCTTCTCCTTCTCATCCTAATTGCTGGCTCATTGGAAATAGGTCACGTCTGACAAGGATGCGTCGGCAGTGCGCTTAGCGACGGAGTTAAATGCAAAAATATGTAGTTAAAAGGGCATTTGTTGGCAGTGTGTGTGTGTGCGTGTCTGGGGGGGCAAGAGGGAATGTAACTGTGGATGTAATTCAATGTACAATTTAATTTCGAACGCAATTTCTGCGACTATTTATTTATTATAAGAGCAAAAATAATTCATTTCTTATTCGGAAAACTCGATAATTTGCACATTCTTGATGATGGAGGCTTGAGGAATGCCGCGCTGGACAGTGCCGATGATCCAGGCCGGATTTTCACCATATGCCCTGAAGTAATTGCAGAAGGCAACGGCATCCTCACGTGACATGCAGATGAGCAGGCCACCTGAAGTCTCAGCAGAGAGTCCTTGCCGCAGGGGGCACTTATCGTCACCGCCGGCAGCTGCTTTGGAAGCAGCTGCCATCTTGCCGATCACCGGCAAAGTGTCAATGACAAACGACAGTGGCTCCTTTTGGGCCGAAGCCAGTTCGTTGGCATGAGCCAGGATACCCGAACCGGACACGGCGATGGCTCCATGGGCATTGTGCAGGTGCATGAGGCCAGAGGGCGTGCGATTGAGGCGACACATCGACCTGATGGCCTGGAGATAGGCCGCACGGACATCCTCTTCGGAGACGAACGTCTTGTAGCGCTCCCAGCGTTCCGGCTGACCGATACACTTGTAGGCATCGATGGCCACCTGGGTGCCCAGGGGCTTGGTCAGCACCAGGACATCACCATCCAGAGCATTGTCGCGCGCCAGCACACGGTTCTGTGGCCAGTAGGCCGAGGCCAATGCGCCGACGATGAAGTGGCTAGCGGGCTTGCAGCAGCCCCAGCTCCTTAGCCCGCTGGTGTCTCTGAAGGATTCCTGGAAGCCGTGGCCCATCATCGATAACGCCACATCAAAGTCGTGATTGGCCATTTGAGGGGGCCTGCAGAAGAGCATCATCATTTTATCGCACTCGTTGATGCCCTTGGCGTACAGTGCGCTGACCGCCTCGGCGCAGATGATCTTCCCCATGGCGCGGGGATCGTCGATGATCGGGTACCGGCACTCGATGGCCAAGTGATGGTGCTCTCCATTAAGAGCACTTCCGTTGATTCCCATTTCGCGCAGCAGCTGCTCCAGCTCTGACTCCTGCCGCTGCACGCCTGAGCCGGTGGTTGTAGGGGGCGTGGCGGTGGCGGCTGGGTCACCGAACAGCTCCGAAACCACGCTTTTTGGTACCTTGCAGCCGGATACACTCAGGTCCACGTCGAGGTTGAGGTAGCTGGTCAGACGGATGGAAGCATCTGAGCCAGGAAGCATAGCGTTGAAGGCGTTCATTCTAAAATTCAATATGAAATCTCCGGTGTTCTTTTTTTCACAATCAGAAAGCGTTTGACACCGTCATCCAAGTGGCAGGGTTGCCTAGACAACTTTTGATAACTGTTCTTGTTAAAATGGCATTACCGATAGTTATTGCAATTAAAAGTGCATTTTTTGCACTTGATTTACCATCACTCGCTCTTTTTTGGCAAATCGAGCTCGATCTGGCATCTCACTCGTTGCAGAAACCACGCCGCCCCGTGCAACGAACTCGTCGGTGTCCTTACTCATGCTCATAGCCTGGTCGCCTGGATGCCATTTTCAGGGAAATCAACAGAGTATCAGTTAAAAGGCCATTATCATCTTGGTTGTTTGTTTATTTTAATATTCCTAGTGCTTAACAGATATTTCTTATACCTATTGCACGAGTCAAAACAATATTTAATTAAGATCGATTAATAGATACTTTCTACATATATTTGTTTACATTGTTTGAGTTGCTAAAGTTTCTAGCAAAGAAAACCATAGGCTCTACCGTCGACTTTTTAAATGTAAGGCTAGAGCCCGACTGTGCGTCGTTAATCCACGAATATAGTATAAGTAATATATATACATACCATACAATATTCCCTTAAAGTTTAATCTATGGAATGTATACACTTTCTTTAATACCTTCAAAAAGTGTAATCGAGGCGCCTACAACCACCACCACCTTATCGATGGAATCGTTAGCAAGTATTGTATATTTTTAGGCAATTGTTTGAGCCAGTTTGAGCTCCACTGCGTGCATGACCTCAGAATAGAGTTTTGTTTGACTTTGTTCTAACGACCCATCGTCGTCCATCGTTGACGACTAATGAGAGGCAAATATCAGAAAGTGGCCAAAGCAGAGGCCACTGGAGCAGATGGCCTGCGATGCCGTCCATGTTAGTAAGCAGGCAGCACGGCGGAGCGACATGAACATAACCAGCCTGCTCCACTTTGAGTCGATGAAGTACAGCGGTGCCCAGACGCAGGCGGCGGCCATCAATCAGTTTGTGGCGAGCGCATTGCGCGTGTTCATCGAGGACTTTTACCAGCGCCTAGCACCAGCCTTTATTGTGATCCTGTCGTGCCGACGGCCCAGTCCACTCAATTTCTATCGGAACATCATGCAGCTGCTGTACGAGAGCGTGGACACAATGATCGTCCAGCTGGTCCACCACAATCACAACCTGAGCCGGCAACGCATCGAGGGGCCACGTACGCACAATCTGCTGCTGGTGGACTCGCTGGACGCACTGCTGTAAGTCCATCAGATCGGTAATCCTCCACTCATTTCCTTTCGTCCTTCTTGCAGGGACATCGAGATACATACGTACACCGCACAGTCGGATGCCAGCGAGTATTATTTCATATTCCTACAACAGCGCGATGCCCTGATTCCGCAGGACATGCTGGGCGTGTTCGCCTACTGCTGGCGCCATCAGCTCATCAACTGCAACGTGATGACCCAGAGCTCTGGCGGACAGGTGGTCCTTCACACGTACTTTCCCTATGCTGCCCACCACGAGTGCGGCGACACAATGCCCACGCAGATCAATCAGTTTGCGGACGGAGCGTGGCAGCATCGCGACTACTTTCCATCGAAGCTGCGAAACCTTCAGCAGTGTCCGCTGATGGTGCTGGCCCGCCGTGTCCAGCCCTTCTTCGATGTGGATGGACGGCAGCAGCTGAAGGGCCTGGAGGGTCGCCTGCTCCTGGAGCTGGCCAAGCGGATGAACTTCAGCATACGCTTTAGGGGACTGCAGGAGCAGCAGGAGACGCACACCACCTGGACGGAGCAGCAGCTATTGCAGCAGTTGGTGAGTGGCCAGAAGAAGCAGCTCCCTCAACATCCTCCTCCTCCACCTGTTCTGTTTAACTCCACAGATGCAGGACCGGATCGCGCATTTGGCGATCGGCTATGTGCGCAAGCGGATACAATATGCCGCCAATCTGACGGCCGTGTTTCCGCACTACTCCAACAAGCTGGTCAGCTGCCTCCTGCTGAATGCCCACAATCTGACCAGCTTGGAGATCTGGTTCTCTCCCTTCCAGACCATTGCCTGGCTCTTTTTGCTGGGCAGCCTCCTCGGCTTCTTTGGCATCCTTTTACTGCTGTGCTGGCGGGCCGGAGATCGAGCTTCCCTCCTGCTGGCCGTCTACGGTGCTGCCCTGGGCGTGCCTGTGGCCCCGCTGGAGCAAGCCTCGCTGCAGTTGCTCTTCGGCAGCTGGCTGTGCTTTACGCTGATCGTTCGGGCCATGTACTCGGCCCTGCTCTTTCTGATCCTGCGCTACCATGTGCACCAGGCGCTGCCGCGCAGCCTCATGCAACTGGTGGAGCGCGGCTACACGGCTGTGATGAGTCGCATCACAATGCAGGACCTGCGCGTAGTGTCGAGCCTGCAGGAGTTTGTCAGCTTGCGCTCTGTGATCGTCGCATCCGAGCTGGACGATGAGATACTGCGTCGGCTGGATCAGTGGTCGGAGCAGACTTTGGCGGGCACACATCCTCACTTTTTCGGACTTCTCGCGCAGGACGCACTGCTGCATCTCACCCAGAGGGGACACAGGGCGGGCGCCTACTACATTGTGCCGCAGTACGTTCTGGAGCAGCAGTTGGCCATCTATCTGCCGAAGCACTCGCACCTGGTGGTACAGTTCGACCACCTGGTCATGTCCATTCGCGCTGTCGGTCTCATGCACTACTGGGCCGGACAATTAGCCAACGAGCAGTACTTTAGCAGCACGTTCTTGTACAGAGAGAAGAGCATCAGGCAGACGGATCTCTGGGGCATTTACGTGATTGCCGCGGCCCTTTACTTTTCTTCACTGATCGTGTTCTTTTGGGAGCTCATATCGGTCAGATGGGGTCACACTACAAGCTGAAAGGGAGCTGGAAATGTATTAAAAACATCTTTTTTTTAGAAGCGCAAATATAAATTAACCTGCAAATAAATGTCCGTTATGCTTTATAGCGATGGGCGAAATTCGTAGATTGCACGCTAGGGACGGTAGCTATCGTGATTCGATAGCTTGCAATCAGCTGGCAGCGCTCTTTAAGGCCGCCCGCCAATCAAATTCGAATTTTTTATGTTTCAGTATGTATTAAAAAATTATAAATATTCATTAAATTTCAATATAACCAATAAAAATATTTTGGGATATTTCTAGAAAAAAAAAGCTCTTTGGAAAGCCATAAATTCATTTTCTTTTCATAATTTTATTATGCAAATCACAAAATTCTATTTGATGCTCAAGAAAGGGACAGATACATACAGCTATAGATAGAGAGGGAGAGCATATTGTATAATAACATTTAGCAGATAAATTTCAATTGGGTACAAAATAAATGCATTTCTGGTTGCTGGAGTCACAGGCTGCAGCAAAAATGAGCTCCTGCTTAGAGCTTCTCCAGCAGAATGGAGGAGGCACCACCACCGCCATTGCAGATGGACGCACATCCCAGCTGTCCGGGCTTGAGGCTGTGCGCGAGATGGGTGACCAGACGAGCTCCGGACATGCCAATGGGATGGCCAAGGGAGACGGCACCGCCGTGCACATTCACCTTGCTGGGATCCAAATCCATTTTCTTTATATTGGCCAGCGCGACCAGGGAGAAGGCCTCATTGATCTCCCACATGGCCACGTCCTCCTTGCGCACGCCAGCGCGCTCCAGCAGCTTGGGCACAGCGAAGGCCGGGGCGATGGGGAAGTCAATGGGATCGGTCTCCGCATCCTGGAAGGCCACAATCCGGGCCAGAGGCTTGAGGCCGGCACGCTGCACGGCATCGGCGGACATCAGGACAACAGCGGCACCGCCATCGTTCAAGGTGGAGGCGTTGCCGGCGGTCACAGTGCCGTTCTCGCGCTGGAACACTGTCGCCAGCTGGCCGAACTTGTCGAAATTGATCCGCTTGTACTCCTCGTCCTCGGAGATGATCACCTCGGGCTTGCGCTTCTGCTGGATCTTGACGGGGGCGATCTCGTTGACAAAGGCATTGGCCTGCCAGGCAGCGGCCGAACGCTTGTACGACTGAATGGCGTACGCATCCTGGTCCGCGCGGGAGATGGTCATCTTCTTTGCCGTGTTCTCCGCACAGTTGCCCATATGGAACTTGTTGTACACATCCCAGAGGCCGTCGAACACAATGCCGTCGACGAGGTTGACGCCGCCGTAGGGTGTGGCGCCGCGCTTCAGATAGTAGGGGACATTGGACATGGACTCCATGCCGCCGGCGATAACCACATCGGCGTAGCCGAGCATCAACGACTGGGCGCCCAGCATGACCGACTTCATGCCCGAGGAGCACACCTTATTCACGGTGGTGCAGCACACGTTGGTCGGTAGGCCGGCGAAAATGGCCGCCTGGCGAGCAGGGGCCTGTCCCAGTCCTGCGGACACCACATTGCCCATGATCACCTCGTTGACGTCGGTCTTTGCGATCCCGGCCCGCTCAATGGCCGCCTCGATGGCGGTGGCGCCCAGTTGGGTGGCGCTAAGCGGCGCCAATTGGCTCTGGAAGCTGCCGATCGGTGTGCGGGCGGCGGACACCACCATCACATCTTGGAGCTTGGAACTGTACGCGCGACGCGCCTGGGCGCAGAGGTTGCGCGTGGCCTGCAGAAGATTGGCGGACATCACGGTGTTGGATGCGGGGGCAACAATTTAATGATAGAATCGACTGATCACACGATGTGGAATATAATCAGATCGAAAACCTGTTGCTCTCTTGCGTAACAGAATCAGGGCTATCGATCGCCCCCCTCCAAGCAACTATCGACTGCGAACAGCTGTTGATCGTTGGCCATTTAGCAACACTGCAATCGAATTATTTGAATTTAACGGCAGTTGGAGATCAAAGTGCAAATTTCTTGTAAAACTTTTCTTTTTATTCAATACAAGATATTGTACTGCTAAAGAGGATTACTTCTAATACAAATTGCACAGATAATGGCATGGTCTTACAACTAATAATACACTTTATAGTATTGAAAGACCTTCATGAAAAAAAAAACACAAAAAAATAGGAAAAAAAATATTATGTTGTATGCTTGCATAACGGAACTTATTCCACATCACAAGGCGCGAATCGCTCCGAACCGCTCCTGGCACCCGCCTCCTTCCTCCGTCCGCTCCTGGCTCGCCCTCAAATCAGCATTTGCTCGCGGGACGACAGCTTCTGGGGACCACCGCCGGCCACAACCAGAGAGCGACGCATGCGGTTCCTCTGCATCGTCGAGTTCCGCTCCCGCACCGACTGACGCAGGTGCTGCCGCCGCCCTCCGGCTCCGGCCACACTGCTGGCCCCCGCCGCATCCTTCTCGGCCGCATTCATGGCCGCCAGCAGCTCAAAAGCTTGCTTCTTCTGCTCCTTGGTCCAGAGGTTGGCCAGCGGTGCCCCCGGAGCTGGTGCCGGTCCTGGTCCTGCTGGCTGTTGGGCTGCCGGCAGTTTTAGAGCCAATGGTGGCCGGGATCGATTGATGGCCGGCGGCTGCGCCTGCAGCTGGGCTGGTGGTGCCACAGCAGCAGGCTTGGGCACCGATTTCGAGCCTCGACTGAGCCCAAACAAAGCCAGGATGGATTTGCGGCGAGTGGAGGAGGCCTGGCTGTCGCCCGAATCATTGCTGGAGACGCTCATCTGCATGGGCTGGACTGTGGCAGCTGGAACAGGCAGAGGCACAGCACTGCTTGGAGGAGGTACATTCTCAATGCCGTACGTGACAAATTTCTGAGGCGACTGGAACGTGACCTTGCGCAGGGTGTTGGAGTGGCTCTGCAGGGACTTGGGCGCCGGCAGGGCGGCCAGGTTCAGCTTCGCCACTGTCGGAGAGGTCTCGTTCAGCTCGATGGTGCAGTAGGTGTCGTCATGATGCACTTTCGTATGGGGCCTGCGCGGTGGAATGGGTGGAGCTGCCATCGCTGTGTCCGTCTGGCTGCACTTGCAGGACTTGGCTGCTGGCGGCTGTTGATCCAGCTTCTCGAGGAGTTCCCGTTGCAGGGCCTGGACGCGCTTCTCGGCCAGCTGAAGCTGGTTCTCGCGTGCCTGCAGCTCGAGGAGTTTCTGCTGCAGCAGTGACTCCTGGGCACGGATGGCATGGAGACGCGTCTGCAGCACATCATCAAAGATGTTTTGCGTGAGGAGACGAGGACTCTGGCTTTGGCCCTCCTCCAAGCGCTTCTGCGGCTGATCCGCCACTTGCTCTTCGCGTCTGATGCTCTCGTAGAGCGCTGGATCCGATTGCTGGACCTTGTTGCTGGGAAAGATGCGACGCTTGGCCGAGTAGAAGAGCTCGCTGCGCAGATCCGGTGTGAAGACCCCTGTGACGCTCAGTCGTCGCTGTCCGTAGTCCTCGTTGAAGCTGTACTGCTCCGTAAACATGGTGCTGGACAGCTCGGGCAGATCCTCGAAGAGCCGCCCCATGCCGGGCACATTGAAATCCTCGCCAGCCTCCACCAAAGTAGGGAACTCCCCATCCAATTGCGAGATGTTGCGCACAACAAGCGGATGCCGGATGATCACTTCGATGCCAGGACGCTGCTCATGGTCCACGGCCAGCATAAAGGCAATTATCTCCTGCAGGTCGGAGCTGTAGACGCCGGGAATGCGGCTGAACTCGCCCTGAGCAATCTTCTCCGACAACTGATCGAAGGCGCGCCCCCTGAAGGGTGGCCGCAGGGCGCACATCTCGTAGACCAAGCAGCCCACGGCCCAGACATCGCTCTTGCGGTCGTACTGCCGTCCCTTGACCAGCTCCGGACTCATGTAGTGTGGCGTGCCCACGAAGGAGGCGGCAAAGCTCTGGTCCCGTCGCAGCATACGCGCCAGACCGAAATCGCCCAGCTTGGCATTGCCGGCCGCATCCAAGAATATGTTCGCCGGCTTGATGTCCCTGTGCAGGATGGTGCCGTTGGGTATCTTGTTGTGGCACACCTGCAGGGCGCGGCACAGCTGGAAGAGGACGCGCCAGATGTAGCGCTCCTCGAAGCGCTGCCGCTGCGATCGGGCCCGCTGTATGAGCTGGGAGAGGTCGCCGCCCGCACAGCACTCCATCACAATGTAGATGGACTTGGCCTCACGATTCACCAGATGGTGGTAGTACTGCACGATGTTCGGATGCTGCAGCTGGCGCAGCATACTGATCTCCGAGACGAGCGAATCGCACTTGTCGTCGTCCAGCTCATCGTAGTTCATGCCCTTCCAGGCGAACAGCTCGCCGGTGCTCTTGTCCCGCACCTTGTAGCAGGTGCCGAAGGAGCCGTTGCCCATCACGGCCAGCACCTCGTAGTCCTGCAGGGTCTTGTGGGCAAAATCTGATGGATCCTCACCGGATCTGGTGGCCGCATTGTGCGGCTTGTCGCTCATTCTGTGTGTGGATGCGAGCGAGCGAGCGAGCGAAGGGGGGACGACGCGTGATTCCGTTCTTTTTGCGACTCGGCTCTACTCCTCCTCTCTATTTCTCTCCCTGTATCTGTACTTTCGCGTCGAAGTCCGAAAACGAACTGAACTCCAGCCTTGCCTCCTCTCTACCTCTCCATACGGGTTTCGGGCGAAGCCGAAGGCTGCTGCGCCGACGCACCCACACAAACAAGCTACCTGCGCAAAAAGGAAACAACGAAATACAGAAAAGACTGATGGCGCTGCTCGCTTAGCGTTTTGCCCGCTAAATCTAGCTATTTCCGCTAACATACCAAAGAAATGGTTACAACCGGACAGATGCTGACTAAGCTACTATAGTAATTAAAAGAATGGGAAAATATATGTATTTAATGGTCTCTTATATTTTAATATCCTCCCGCATTAGATTTATATTACATTATATTACGAAAGTTTTGCTTTTATGTGAATGCAGTAACCTAAAATATTAAGAATATGTTAAGAATACCGACTCTTCCTGCTGTTCATAAAGAACAAAAACAATTAAGTACATTTATTTAAAAATTAAGCACATATATGCATTACTGCGCCACTTGGCCATTTTGCCGCCATCGCGTGCTGCCAGCACTGATGCCGTGATATTCCTGCATTTCTCGTTTGTTTCCAAGAATGGTAATCTGTTGCTGTCGCACTCTCGCACACAAACGAGAATATGCACTTTGCAAATCGCCTTTCCTGTCGTTCTCGTACACTCTCCCCCCGCTGTGCGAGTAACGTGCTCTTGCGAGGCGTATTTTCGGGGCCACAGGAGAGCCTGTGTACAAAATAGAACCGTTGGACACAATCAAAATCTTCCATGACGCAGCACGCCCTGGCAATTCCAGCTATTGTTGCCTCTTGAACCCAAACCCGAGCCTTTTCCCCCCACCCTTAACGAGCCTGACCATAAAAATAAATTAGTTTTGTTGCATTGGCATTTCAATTTGGTTTCTCAATTGTCGTCTGGCTATGCTATGCGGTGCGGTGCGCCTCTCAAGCGGAGATTGGATTATGTTACCACTCAGATTTCATAAACATATTTCCAATGCATTTCCATTGAGTGGAGAGAGGGAAGGAGTATGACGAGCTGTACTGTTAGCAATGCAATCTAACGGGAGGGAACAGACACACACACTCAGAAGCATCCATCGCGGGTTGGTGGTGTTGTCTCGCTTCCACTTGAGTAAATAAACATGCAATAGGAGGATCCTCAAAGCCAGGTAAATTCGAGGGAAAAACGAGTTATGTTATCTGCTGCCTGGTCCAGAGAGAGGCCTGGCTTATCGTTAGGCCCCTGTGTTGATGTTTTTATGGTTTTCATGTGTAAAACAAACAATGGGCCCAAACGAGACGCAGACGCAATCCTTCATAAATAAATCAAGTCTCAGAAAGGTCTACCCTCGGGTCCGGTCCCGTCACCGCAGCCAGATTTGTACAGGTCGGGCAGATACACAGAATTGTGGGTTATACAGATTACAGATTGCACTCTCCAGGGTCAACTTTCACATAGCCATTTTACGGTTTATTCGTTTAGAGTGAAAAAACATGTTATTTTATGCTAAGTAAAGCGCTGCCCACGCTCACCAGGATGGCGTTTCGCTGCCACCGGGACGGGCATACAGAGCGCTCTTGTCGCGGAACATGGTCATGCGCTCCGTCTCCTTCTTGTCCAAAAAGTGGCCAAGGGCGAAGCCGAATAACGGCACGACTGCCCACAGGGCGCGCTTGTCCAGGCCGAGCACCATCTTAGCGGATATCGACGAAGTACTTCCTCCTAACTCTGACTCTTCAGCTGAACGCTATGTGCCAACTGCTGTTGCTGGCGCTTCCACTTGCGGGTGTGCGACCAATCTGCGTAGATGGAGCCGACTGCAACAGTGGGAAAGAAAATCACTGCAGCGTACTTTCGAGCCAATTGCGAGACAACACTACTGCCCATAAGTCTGTAAAACAAACACAAGATGAGACATGAGGATATGGTACGTACTAGGTAGGAAAGCCGGAGCGTGTTTGGGTTACGTAATGAAAATGACAGGCAGACTATTTTTCATTTGTTAGATGCAAGCGCTGTGTGAACAATTGCTTACTATGATATAGTTTACGGCGTTTAAATGCTTCGGAATCGCGAATATTCCCTGAATTCAGACTCCAATTTGATAAATTAGTTTTGTTTTGCAACTTACTTATAGCATCGATAGCACTAGTGCTGCCGGACTTCACAAATTCAATGTCCGATCAGGCAGCACCAACGTCAGCTGTTCAACTATCGATTGCTACGATACACTGGGTGCGATAGGTATTTGCACCGAAATATCATATTTAAATGGTTTTTACTTTATTTTCCCTCATTTTTGTAGATACAAAAATACACTGTTTTCCTAGCTTGCCATTTAAAATTAACACGAATGTATGGGCGAAAAATTAAATTATAACTTGAGTGAATATTTTACCGGTTACCAGTGTGCGGTCACACTAATTGCGAATTGAAATTGTTATTGGCAGAAAAGCGGCGCACGAGCGCGGGATTTTTTTTCTAAACTTTGCAAATCTGGATGCATTTTCTGAGATGATAGCCGTCGCAGAACCGCCACGGGAATTCGTTCCGCGCGGTCGTCAGGCGGCTGAAGAGCATCCCGGTCCGCCGGATCAGCCGCTGTCAAAATACCAGCCCACCGAGCACTTTCTGCTACAGCGTCTACAAAACGTGAACATTTCCGCCGGCGGCGTCACCGAGGAGCCGCAGGAGTTCTGGTCGATACGCGAGATCTACGACGACTATGAGGCCAGCTATGAGCGTACCCATCGTCGTCGCCAGTTGATTGAGCACGCAAAGAAATGCGGTCCCCAGGCGGCCGCTGCCACGCAATTGTCCTCGCTGCCGCGCCACCTGCTGAACCCAGAGATGCAGCATCGCGAGGAGCCCATGTGCGACTACATGGTCAGCAACGAGGAGGAGCTGTATGTGAACAAGAACACGGTCATATGGACCCAGGGCCTCGGAGACTCTGACGATGGCGTCTACAAGCGCATGTGCTTCACCACCGACTTTCCGGTGAAGTTTGCCTGCTTCTTGAACCGCACCTTCGTACGCGGCCGCCTGGCCCAGCTGAAGGCGACCATCGACTCTGACGACGACAATCTGAAGGCCATCTGCGTGATGGACTCTGATGCCATGCGTGTCTATTGCAATGATGGCGAGGATTTCCTAGCCAGCGTCGAGTTTCCCGTCAGCCAGCTGTGGCAGACCAAGCACGGACTGCTGCTTGAAAAGGACGCAGACAATGCTCTGATCTCGAATCTCTCGATACCGATGCCGCGGCTATTCTCCATGTCCCATCCATTGCACGAGGCCTGTCCGGTGGTCCTCAAGACGTGCACCAATTCCACCGGCTATGTGATAGAACCCGAATACAGTGTTATCTTTACGACAGATGACTCCGACCTGGTGCTGCTCTACGATGCTAAGTTTTTCAAGCACTTTGTCACGCGCCTGCGGAAGGTAACGCCCGAGGAAGTGAATCTTGTACAGCAGGATCTGGGGCACACAACGATCGGACCACGATCGTTAAGTGCCACTAGCTTCAGCACACCCAAGGCCACAGGAAGTGAGTCCTAAATCCATATTTCCATCCACATATCCTTTAGATTTTCATCTCTTTCTTCCAGCCACGCCGAAAGTGCTGACGAATATCTCTGGGTTTCTGGGCAGGAATAACACCACCACAACGACACCTGGAGGCGTACATACACACACTCCACTGGGGCACAATCTCTCCAAGTTTGTACTCAGCCAATCGCAGTCGTTCAGCGGCGTTCTCGGCCAGACCAAGCAAGTGGCTCCTCCTGCCCATCCGGGAGCTCGCTTTTAATCTTTTTTTCTTGCCTTTCAGTCGCGCCTCCTTGGGCACGCCGCTCAGTCAGCTGCAGAGCAGCTTCGGTCAGTCCATGTCCGCCAAGGATATGCGCAAGATGAGCCACGTGAAGCCCGCCAAGCCCATCGAGCCGGAGATGTGTCTGGAGCATATTTGGACCGAGAATACCTATGGCACGTATGTGATTATATGTTCCCTGTTCCCCTTTTTCTTCGTTTATGTGGTAAAAATGGGTTTCCCTCTGACAGGCAACGCGAATTCTGCGAGATGGCCACGCGCGGCTTTATCCACACGGATCTGGTGGGTCAGACGTACATGTGCTATCTACTGGCCCGCTCCTGCCGCCTTCAGATGGTGCGGATCACAGGCTATGGCAGCAACGATGTCCAGCTCTCGACCATGGCCTCTACGCTGCCGGCCAAGGATGCTGTGGGCTTGAATCGCATGCATATGATTGCTGTCTTGGATCCTGGTGGCAATTTAATCCTCTACACGGGCACTGTGCTCATCTCCAAGGTGCACATCACACCACTGCTGGCCTCCAGTGTGCCCAACACATCGATGGGCACGCCCAAGGTTGTGCCAACAACAGCAGGAGCAGCAGCAGGAGTCGGCTCCGCAAAGGCCACCACTGCCAGCAGCAGAAGCTCCTTTGGGGATGTGCGTCGTAGCAGCCTGCTGCCCTCCAAGACACCCTCAGATCTGGCCGCCTTTGACGAGGAGCTGCACATGCTGTCGCCCATTGCCCCGCAGGTCATCTCCTATACGCACCGGCAGGCGCACAATATCTGCAAATCGCTGCGTGATCCGGCCGGCAATCGTTTGACCCTTGTCTATGCCACCGGCCGAATGCTGAGGATCGCCCTGCCGCTGCTGAACGACACACGACTGGTGACACGCTGCATTGCCACGCTGCGGCAGGTCCTGAATCCCACACAGTTTCTGCATTTCATCATCCGCTGGTACAGTGCCCGCAATCCGCCGGGCTCCCGTGATCTCAGCAGCGAACAGGAGTGGCAGATCTTTCGGAGTACGCTGCTCGCACTCATGGGCTGCACAGCGGCGCCCGATATGGAAACGTCCGAGAACTATGGCCAGTGTGCCACACCAGTACCCCATTCACCCCAGACAGAGGAGAGCGGGGGAGCTGGAGGCGATAGCTTGAATGCCAGCCTCCAGAATGAGCCAAAGAAGCGGCGCAAATACAACGATTGCGAGGAGTACACCGACGAGGATTGGGAGTTTCTGCTGCTGCAAACAACACTGGCGCCATGCGGCAGCGATGGCCACAGCTACAGCGTGGACATGAGTGCCCCGCTCTTTCAGATGATACCCGCCATCTTCTACAGCCTCCATTTGCTGTACGAGGACCTCAAGTTGGATGTGATCTTCCAGGCCGCACAATCGTATTTGGCAGGGGTGTGTATCGGGTGTATCCTTTCGCGCAGGCACAATATATTTAAACATTTCTCTCTCTCTCCGTTTTTGCAGTTCCTCCATCAGATGGCCATTGATATGCAGCTGGAAAACTATGTCCTGCACTATGTCCTGGACTTTCCCGAGCTCACGCACAAGACCAGCAAGCTGTCGCTGCTCAGTTTCGAGCACGGGGCCATGATGCAGCACCAGGAGCTGTTGCGTGTGCCCACGCCGAGTGTCTTTGGCCAGATGGAGCACATTGTGCTGGGCCGCGAGGAGGTTCTGCCCTATAGCTTCATCCAGTGCATCAATGAGCGCAGTCGCAACATGCTGCAGCTGCTGTCGCTGGTGTTGCACGGGACCGAGCGCATCAAGCACTGGTGGCAGCTGCTCGAGCTACCCGAGGCCGTTCAATCGAACTATCCAAAGCGCCCCAAGCGCACGATAACGGGCGGTGTGTCAAGGTTCCATCAGCTGCTGGAGCTGCTGCTGGCCATGCACTTTAAGCGGCAGGATATTGAGCGATTCCCGGCTGCAGTGCATCTGATTGTGGCCGAGGCCTTGGAGGAGGCACGCGTTTCGCCGCCAATCAGCAGCAGCATGTCCGCCTACGATCTGATACTGAGACCCGAGCTGGCCTCCCACTTTACGCTGGCATTCCTGGAGAAGAGCATCGAGCAGCCGCACTGCGGGCGTATCTACAAGGAGGATTCCCTGTCCGCGAGGTGTGCCATGAATGTGGGGCAGGAGTGGATGACCACAGAGCCGGATGCGAATCTGCGGCACGATGATATGGACAATATGGACACGAAACTGCTAAGATTGCGCTTCCCGGACGACATGCGGGTGGAGGAGGTGCGTCGCCTGCTCAGCAGCTCCGAGCCGGTGCCCATCGAGGTGCAGCAATCGCCCGGGACGAGCGATCACGAGTTCATCGAGGAGCAGGAGAAGCAATTGTTTGCCTTGTGCGCCCGCACCATGACCCTGCCCCTGGGCCGTGGCATGTTCACGCTACGCACCCTACTGCCGAAGCCCAGCGACAGCGTGCCCATGCCGAAGCTCTGTCTGGTGGGCCGTGAACCGCACAAGGGCACCACCATCGAGATGCAACAGATCGAATTTCCCGCGAATATGAGCATGTGGCCATCGTTTCACAATGGCGTGGCAACCGGCCTGAAGGTCTCGCCCCAGGCACAGGATGTGGACTCCACGTGGATCGTGTACAACAAGCCCAAGGCTCAGGCGAATAATGCTCTGGAGCATGCTGGTTTCCTCATGGCCCTGGGCCTCAATGGACACCTCAAAACGCTGTCCTTTATGAGCGTCTACAAGTATCTCGTGAAATGCGATGAGATGACCAATGTGGGTCTGCTATTGGGCATTTCAGCCGCCCATCGCGGCAGCATGGACACCAAGATTACCAAACTGTTGAGCGTTCATCTGGAGGCCCTGCTCCCAGCCACCGCCATGGAGCTGGACATACCACAGAGCACACAGGTGGCTGCTCTGATGGGAATTGGTATGCTCTATCAGGGCTCGGCCAAGCGGCACATTGCCGAGGTCCTGCTGCAGGAGATTGGGCGTCCCCCCGGCCCCGAGATGGAGAACTGTGTGGAGCGCGAATCGTATGCCATGACGGCGGGCCTGGCCCTGGGATTGGTCACCCTCGGTCAGGGCGAGTCGCCCGCCGGGCTCAGGGATCTCCAGCTGCCGGACACGCTCCACTACTATATGATGGGTGGGGTGAAGCGTCCCATCACGGGCTCCCAGAAGGAGAAGTACCGCCTGGCCTCGTTCCAAGTGCGCGAGGGCGAGAATGTCAATATCGATGTGACGGCCCCGGGGGCCACTCTGGCCTTGGGGTTGATGTTCTTCAATTCGGGCAATACAGCGATTGCCGAATGGATGCAGCCGCCGGATTCGCGTTATCTGCTGGACATGGTGAGGCCCGATTTCCTGCTGCTGCGCACCATTGCCCGTGGGCTGATTCTATGGGAGGATGTGCAACCGCACAACGAATGGTTCCAGTCGCAATTCCCTGCGAATCTGCGCCTCCATCTGCGGCTGCCGATGCGCGACGATGAGCCCCAGGCAGAGGATTGCGATGTGGATTACGAGGCCATCACGTAAGCAGTCATCACAAATTCTTCTTCCTGTTTTCGCAGCCAACATTTGTCTTTCCCATTCCGCAGTCAGGCCTATTGCAACATTATGGCTGGTGCCGCCTTCTGTATTGGCCTGAAATACGCGGGCACTGAGAATGCGGTGGCCTTTGCCACACTGCGGGCGGCCATCAAGGAATTCCTGAGCTTCCCTGGCACACCCATGGGCGAATGTGCTGGCCGCACCACCGTCGAGAGTTGTCTGATGGTGCTGCTGATTGCCATTTCCCTGGTGTTTGCCGGCTCTGGCAATTGTGAGATACTGCGCATCATTCGGTTCTTGAGATCGCGCGTGGGTCCGCAGTATCCGCACATCACGTACGGCTCTCATATGGCCATACATATGTCGCTGGGACTGCTCTTTCTGGGCGCGGGACGTTTTACCATTGCCAAGACGCCGGAATCGATTGCGGCATTGGTGTGCGCCTTCTTTCCCAAGTTCCCCATACACAGCAATGACAATCGGTGAGGCACGGCGATTTATCCATCGAGGAGTAGTCTTTATCCTTTCTGTTCCTTTTCAGCTATCATCTGCAGGCCCTACGGCATCTGTATGTGTTGGCTGTGGAGCCGCGACTGTTTCTCCCGCGGGACATAGACACCCATCAGCTGTGCCTGTGCAACGTTTCGGTGCTGGAGGTGGGTGCCAGTGAGCTGCGGCGCCTGCCTATCGCTCCGTGCATCCTGCCAGAGCTTAGCACGCTGCAGAAGGTGATCGTTGACGACGAGAACTACTGGCCGGTGTGCTTTGAGAGGTCGCGCAATTGGCATCAGCTGGAGAAGGCCCTGGAGATGAGTGCACCCATTGACATTAAGAAACGGACGGGCTGTCTCTCGCACTTGGAGGATCCGGATCGTCTGAAGAGCATGCTCGCCCAGACACTGACCCTCGAGCAGAGCATCTGCTGGCAGATCGACATGAACGATCTGAAGCGGTTCGAGGCGGAGGTGATGATAAAGACATTCCTCAGCCGCTGTCTGGACACCACAGGCACGCAGCTCAGTCACGAGGAGCTGGTGAAGCGGCATCAGTTGATCCTGTTGTTCTACAATGCGGTGGTCAAGGACCGTATGCATCTGCTGCCCGTCTACCTCACCCTCTTCGATGTAAGTGATCCCCAGAAGCTGAAGTTGAGCTCCCCGTTGACTCTCTGCATTCTTTCTGTTTCGCAGCACGTGACGAAGCCCATGCCCAACAACACGGATGTGTGGCAGCTGAAGCTGATTGATTCGTATCTGCGTCGTGGCAAGGAGTCGGATCATCCCCGACTCTCCGTGGAACTCATCCAGATGATGCAGGAGATCTTCAAGCAGCAAATGGAGGCCTCCACCACCGAACTGTGCATACCATTGCGGGCATTTCTCAGCCAGAAGCGTCTGGAGCCCAGCTATGTGGCGACCATCAGTGGGCCCGACCTGCAGCGCGTCTTCTGTTTAATCAACTATTACAATCTGATGCCCAATATGCTGACTGGAGTGGATCTCAACAGTGCTGGTGGCTCAGTGAACTATTTGCGCTTGCTCTATGCGTTCCGGCACCTCAATCTCGGGCCAAACACCGTCTTTGGCCTGCTCAAGATACTGCAGGCGCTCGCCTGCTGCCAGCCGACGGTACTCGAGGAGTCCCCCTCAATCATGACCATGGCCATGGGCGGGCCATAATACGCGCTTCTGGAATTCATGAATGTAAATGAATTACGAATTATATTTATACTATCTGTGGCTTACGGATATGTAGATAATTGACTCAGCGGGTTTTTTGTTTTTTATTTTCATTTATAAACGAATTCCTTTTTTTAAATTTGCACAATCCACCTTTCTGCGGATAAGGAATGGAGTTGATTAGAAGAAGAAGTATTACTTCTGCTCCATAGATGTTCCTGCCTTTAGCCATCATAGTCCTACATTTAATAATTTTTTTGAGGGTTCCTTTATTATCAAATAATACGTGGAATTATCGTATCACTAAGATATATTCTAAATTCTAATGTTCGGCTTGGCCTTTAAAGCTACCTCTTCGGCGGCAAACCATTGTAAGCCGCTATATAAAAGATATGTATATATATAATACAGATTATGTACAATCAGATGAATGAAACAAATATAAAGATACAAAAATGCCTCGGAATGTCAATCAAACAATGCGCTGGGACTCTCCCGCAGCCACCTCGTCCGGCTTGGGGCGACAGCAGCGATTGTACAGATAAATGCCGAGCAGGGGAAGTGGTGTCATCACGGCCACCGAGACGGGCACCACGGTGGTGAGATCCGACTGCGGCGACTCCAGCGTGGTTGTCAGCAGGAAGATGGCAATGCCCGTGTTCTGTATGCCCGTTTCGATGGCAATGGTCAGGGCATCAGCGGCGGTCTGATGCAGCAGTTTGGCAGCCAGCCAGGCAAAGATATAGCCCAGTCCGGGCAGGGCCATGCCGGCCACAGCAATCTGGGGGAGGAACTAGTTATTGTACATTTCACGATTGAGTTGGGGCTGTGGCTCACCTGCCAGGAGAACAGATAGAACAGATAAAAGTTCGTGATGATCGCAAATATCACAATGAACAGGATGAGGCAGGCAGAGATGGGCTTCAACAGGCGCACGAGGACTCGCGTGAGGCGTGGCGAACGCTTCTGTATGGCCAAGCCCATCAGCAGGGGTATGATGAGGCAGACACAGTAGGTGGCAATCGTTCCGTATGGCACCTGCATCCCGGCCCGCTCAAAGATCAGCTGTCCGAGTGTGAAAATCCACAGCGGCATCGTGACAAAGGCGGCCACATTGCTAACCGTTGTCATTAGCACCGAGAGATGAATGTTGCCGCCCAATACCGCGGACCAGGTATTGGATGCTCCGCCGCTGGGCGAGATTCCAGTGAAGAAGAGACCCAGCTGCATGGCCGGAGCCTCGGGGAAGATGAATACCCCAAGAGCGTAGCTTAGCAGCGGCATACCCACCACCTGCATCACGAATCCGATGCAGGGACCGACTGGTCGCGTCACCAATCCCTGCAGCACATCTAGATTGAGGGCGGCGCCAAAGTTGATGTACAGCAGCGACATCAGCAGGATGATGGAGCCGATGAAGACATGATCCACCACACGGCTCGGCCGCTGCACCTTCACGTCGAGCGTGCTATCGTTGCTGCTCTGCGTCGGCAGCTGGCTGCTGTTCGACAAGTTGTCAAACAGGCTGACTGTGATCTTGGTCTCGCCCAGAAAGTGGGCATTCACCTGTATGTCGCCCGTCCAGTCACGTGTTTGCGGATTGAACTGATCCACGGCTATGGTGGAGTTCTCTTCGGGCACACTGGCCAGGTCATTGGCGGCACTCTCCAGGCGGAAGACATAGCGCTGGGGCTGCTGCAACGTTGACGGTGGCACGTCCTCCAGCGTGAGCGACACCCGTTCGCCCTTCTCCATGCGCAGCCTGAGGCTGGATGGCCGAAAGTGTGCCGTCCAGGCGATGGCAATGGGCGAAAGGCCCAGGGCGAGCATCAGCCACATCCATCCCAGCACAGGTGAGGCCATCTTTATATAATAGATGCAATTAAGTATCTTTCGCACGCTGCAAGTGTCTGTCTGGTCGGGTCTGGGATAGAGCTGGGCGGCGAGTAAATCCAATGGAAAAACAAAACGCACTAAAAGCACACATATTACCAACTGCAATTGCAACTGAAAACCCCCCACCTGGAGTAGGCCAGACAGAGATGACTAGATGCTGTCCGATGGTGCGATCGCTGATCTGAGCGTGCCAGAGCGGGACAAGCCGAGCCCGAAAACCGGCTAACAATCGAGAGCGAAATCTATCGACCAGGCCACATCTAATCTTGAATACCCTCTCTCCTCTCTCTATCTGGCAACAAGCCTCCGATGCTAACAAAAATATTTTTCTTCGTCAAAAAAATGTGCTTACTCACCGAATCTCAGGCGTTCTAAGAGATAACAAAAAAACAAATTTAGACGGAAGACATCTGGCAGATTCGATTCGACCCGCAGGTCTACAAGGCAATCAGCTAAACTAATGTACCCTAACCCTGAAGAGAAAAGAAAATAAGCAGTTACTTGGTTGGGAGTTTCTCTCGCTGGAGAGTTTACGTGAGATGCGTTTTTATTGGAGCTTTTGGCGGATCAGTATTTAAAAAAAAGGTAAAAACAATGGATAAGACGTTTAATAGAATTGGATAGCTATTGGTTTTAAGCCTTTGGTTTTACTTAGTAGCGGTAGTGGTCGGGCTTGAAGGGTCCAGTCTGGGACACACCCAGGTAGCTGGACTGCTTCTCCGTCAGTTTGGTGAGCTTAACGCCGAGCTTTTCCAGATGGAGACTGGCCACCTCCTCGTCGAGGACCTTGGGCAGGACGTGGACGCCGACCTTGTACTGGGAGGCCTTGGTCCACAGCTCGATCTGGGCGAGCACTTGGTTGGTGAAGGAGTTGGACATGACAAAGCTGGGATGGCCGTGGGCACAGCCCAAGTTGACCAGACGGCCCTCGGCCAGGAGGATGATGTGACGGCCATTGGGCATGGTGTAGCGATCGACCTGGGGCTTCACGTTCACCTTCTCCTTGGCATTGGCATTCAGCCAGTCGACATCGATCTCGATGTCAAAGTGGCCGATGTTGCAAACGATGGAATCGTCGGGCATGTTGAGCAGGTGCACGGAGGTGATGATGTCGCGGCAGCCGGTGGTGGTCACAAAGATGGAAGCCTCCTTGCTGGCCTCCTCCATTGTGGTCACCTCGTAGCCCTCCATGGCCGCCTGCAGGGCGTTGATCGGATCGATTTCGGTGACGATCACCCGACCACCGAATCCCTTCAGGGCCTGCGCACAGCCCTTGCCCACATCACCGTAACCAGCGACGCAGCACACCTTGCCGGCGATCATCACATCTGTGGCGCGCTTAATGCCATCGATCAGGGACTCCCGGCAGCCGTACAGATTGTCGAACTTGCTCTTCGTCACCGAATCGTTGACATTGATGGCCGGGATGCCCAGGCGGCCGTCCTTGAACATCTTGTAGAGGTTGTGGACACCCGTGGTCGTCTCCTCGCTTAGACCCTTGATGTCCTTCAGGTACTGGGGGAACTTCTCGTGGACCAGATTGGTCAGATCACCGCCATCGTCCAGGATCATGTTCAGGGGCTTGCCATCGGGGAAGACCAGAGTCTGCTCGATGCACCACATGTACTCCTCGTCCGTTTCACCCTTCCACGCGTACACGGGCACACCGGTGGCAGCAATGGCTGCCGCGGCGTGATCCTGTGTGCTGAAGATGTTGCAACTGGACCATTGGACCTGCAACAAGGGAGAGGAAGAGAGAGAGAGAGAGATGGTGTGACAGCAGTCGTTGCCAAGTGTGGAAGTACAAAAGTGTTTAGTCAGAGGAAATAACAATGCTGCAGCATCAGCATATCAGTGGGAGCCCGAGCCCCCATTGACCCCGCTTATCTTTGGGTTGCGCCTTGAACTTGCCCCCCGGCGAAGTCGAAACTATTGTTTTTCGGCCAGTCGATTGTTGTGCGTAAACAAAACTAAGATAAGGAAGGGGATAATGGAGGCAGATCTCACCTCAGCGCCCAGCTCCACGAGGGTCTCGATGAGCACCGCCGTCTGGACGGTCATGTGCAGGCAGCCGGTGATGCGAGCCCCCTTCAGGATCTTAGACGGCCCGTACTTCTTGCGGCAGGCCATCAGGCCGGGCATCTCGTTCTCCGCAATGATAATCGCCTTGCGTCCCCATTCTGCCAGACTGATATCGGCTGTCGTGTAAAAAATGGAAGAGATACGGGGAAGATAAGCAAATAAATATGATGATGTGTTATTAGCCTGGCAACAACGTGCGCAGGCTATTCGCGCGCCTCGCTCCTCTTTAACCTCAGAAACATGTGCAGATTGCGGCACATGGACCTGGAATTTCTGTTCGCGCGCGCACTTCTGCAGAGGTGCCTGAGGCGGGAGCAGGAGCAATGCTCCCTCGGGCATTTATTTTTAAACTCACCAACTTTGTAGGCAGGCTTCGACATGTTTTTGCAAGGATTGGGTTCTACAGGAACAGAGCAGAAAGATTAATGCACAACCGAATTGAAGTCGCGGGCAGCGGTTAATGAAACAGAAACATGGGCGCTCGTGCCGGAATCACTTGCAGTTCAACCGGAGCTGGCTCAATTGGTTCCTGAACCAGTTCATTCGAACCTGAACGGATGTGATTCAAACTTCTAGGAATAGAGATAACAAATTAAAATGTAAACATTAAAAAAGGAATAAACATTTATTTTCCAAAATAATCCTAGTTGGGAAAGGGGATAAAATATAACCGCCCCCGAATATATCTTACCATCGCTAGTGTAGACACGATTTCATCGATAGCAACCATCGATAGAGCCGCAGCTATAGATGACACAGCTTTGACCGAGCAGCAGCGAAAATATACACAGCAAAAAGTGAGAATTCGAGTGCGTTTTCGTTGGTCATAGCTGAAGCGAGCAATTAATCATCTTTAGCCAAGAAAATGTCTGGCTCCGGTCTTGATGAAAATCCCTTTGGCGAGCCCAATCTGGACAATCCGTTTGCGGTAAGCCCGGAACGAAAATTCCAACCGACACACACTCACACGCACAACACCCACACACACACACACACACACAGAGTGAGTGAGTTCATGCATGCGTGGGTGTGTGTGTGCTGCAACGACGACACCAACGCATATGTTTCACTTTTCTATATATCGTATAACCCGTAGGATCCCGCCATACAGCAGGCAAGACGGCAGGCTGGAGCTGCCTTGGTTTCATTGGAGGACTACAATCCCTTCGAGGAGCAGGCCAAGCCACAGCTTCAAATCAACTCGACCAACACGGCGGCCGTCGTTCAGCCGCTCTCACAGAACGTTCCACCCCCACAGACCAGTTCGCTGGGCGCCTCGGCGCCAAGCACTAGCATACAAATCACCTCTGAGGAACTGCAGGTATATGCGTGCCCCAATGTGGCAACCAGATCAGTGTGTGCGTTTGTGCTAGATCAGCAGAAACAAGAGACAAAAAGACAACAAAAACATTAAAAGAAAAAAACCGGCACTAGACGGTTTCGCGTTACACGTCTCCCATGCGGAATGTACAGTGAATGCTCTCCATAGAGGGTCGCGGCGGCCCGCTATCTGTTGGATCATGCGAGAAAATGTTTTATTGCTGAACACACCCGATAAAGCCGTATCCGTCGTTATCTTGCGCCCTGTTTTGTGATAAATTTATCCGTCTCCAAAAAGTTTGTGTATCTTGAAAAGACATTTTTCCCGCAGATCATATAGTGGTACGCACTGTATACATTCTCCACTTGCGGTTGCATTGCTGGGGCTGCCGTATGTGGGCGTTGCTTAGGGCCCAACGATTATCAATGAATGGCAAACATTATGCTGATAATTCTTCTCTCCCTTTGTCTTTGCATCGATGTAGCGCCGGCAGGAGGAGCTGGACCGCAAGGCTGCCGAATTGGATCGCCGCGAACAGCAGCTCCAAGGGAATGTCCCACAGCTGAACAACTGGCCCCCGTTGCCGGACAATTTCTGTGTGAAGCCGTGCTTCTACCAGGACTTTGAAGTTGAGATACCCCCAGAGTTCCAGAGACTGGTGAAGCACTTGTACTACATTTGGATGTGTGAGTATCATATGGCGTTTTTCTTTAGCGGCTGATAAGCCAGCCGATCGACCGACCGGGATTAGTCATCCATTATAGAACGTACAAACATATATGTATGTTTTATTATGGATAGATTGGATTCGTTTGAAAAGTGCAGGCCTTCTGCCGGTTACCTGCAATTTTTACTAATCTCGGCTTCCCTTCTGTCTCTCTACCCCGCGTAGTCTATACCATGACGTTGGTGGCCAATGTGATTGGGGGTCTCATCTTGTTGTTCCATAATGGCGATTTTGTTACCCTGTTTCTGGCCCTGTTCTACACAGTTCTATTCACGCCCGCCTCGTATGTATGCTGGTAAGTGCTTCTGTGCGATATATGCTCTGTAATATTCCCTTTAAATATCTTTATCTTTCTCTCCTTTGATAGGTTTCGGCCCGCGTACAAGGCCTTCCGCAATGATTCGAGCTTCAATTTCATGGTCTTCTTCTTCATCTACTTCTTCCAGACCATCTACTCGGTGGTGCAGGCCGTTGGCTTTGATAAGATGGGCTATTGCGGCTTCATTACGGCCATCTCTCAGTTTGATGGCAAGGCGGCGGGTATAATTGTGGGCATATTGCTGCTAAATGTTGCATTCTGTTTCACGGCCGTGGCCGTGGCAAATATACTGATGATCACCAAGATACACACGATCTATCGCAGCACTGGGGCCAGCATGGCCAAGGCCCAGGCAGAGTTTACCACGGAGTTTCTGCGTAATCAGCATGTCCAGGAGGCGGCCTCATCAGCGGTCAATACGGCGATCAGTTCGCAGTTCAACAACAGCAGATACTAAGCTAGACAAACGGAGAGACAATCAATCAATGAATGAATCAATCAATCAACCACATTGTATTTTGGCACATGGAGTCGCAAGCTCCAGCACCCATCCACAGAGATAGTTGGCTTCGAAAATTGGCACAGAAAGAAAGGAGATGGAGGCGCAACAGAGCGTGAAACAGAAAGAGAGAGAGAATGAGAAAGAAATCGGAGGAAACATTATGAGAAAAAAAAACTAAAGCAAGCATTGGAGGAGAAGAGCATTGAACTAATAACTAATTGCTTTTGTGCATAAATAATTCCTAGAATGCCGTCGTCTTTATTGCAAATAATTACTGTAACGATATGATAGAACACCAAAACACCAATAATTAACAAATACCTTATAGAAATGAAGCAAACAAGCAACTGAGAACTAAGTAGAAGCATAGACAAAACTTGTGCCTCACTTGTGGCAGGAAGATAAGAGACGAGAGTCCGATTCAAATTAACAATATAAAATAACATAAATTACAAACAAATACAATATCCGAGTATATATACATATACGCCTAGGTATATGTATATAGGAATGCTTCGAGTGCAGTTTTTTTGTGTGTGTTTCCCAAGAAATTATTAATTTATACAAAAGAATTTATCCAGACACGGATACACACACGGATATTGATAATGCTGCTGATTGATGGATGATGTTTTCTAGTTCTTTAAGTCCCACGCGTCACACCTCCTTCGCCCTCGCACACAAGCACACATACACATACATTCAAGGCATACATATATAAAAACCTATATATATATATATATATATATATATATATACGATTATACATATAATATAAATAATATATTTAACGCTTACATTATAAAAATTTATCTCTTGTCGCCTGCCCCGCCCCGCCCTGCACTCCAACATGAAATCAAAATTTTTGATCACACGCCTTCCGCCCCTGCCCCACGCCGCCCTTCGCTCTGTTCTCCACACTCACATGTAATGTCGTGTCGTGTTTTTTTTGTAATCGTAATTGTTATATATTATATATATTTATGTATATGAAGAGAGCATATAAAATATTGATTCACCCATTCTCTAGATACAATTATTTGAGGTTTTTCCTTTTCCCCCATCCCCCTCCCGCCATCCATTTGCTTGCAAATCGAAACAAAACAAAAGTTATGTTATGGCATACATATATATGTATTTAACTCTTAAATTGAACACGCGACGATGATCTATCGAAATTGTATTTGAAATTCAAGACAAAATTATGATAATTTCAAAAATAAATATAAATACCTATAGCTGTAAGGAGGCCTTGAAGCGTTTTTGGTGTGGAAAATAATTGGGTTAGAAGACAATAAGTTGAGTAACGCCCATAAATTTGCTTTGGCAATCGTTTTTTTCTGCCTGGCTTTTGGGATGGTTCTGAGATTAGACTGCATTCAGGCTCTGCCTACCTGTTATCGTTTTCTGTTTACAGCGCTGTCGCTGGCGCTACCTTTTACTTTATAATTTTGTATAGTGAAGAAGCTTGTTATCTACATATATCTTCAATCTGACTCCGTCTTGAATCGAGCTAACTCTCAAGGGGAGTTTCCCGTTCTTAGGCCCAAAAATTGCCAACACAAAATAAAGTATTCTCTTCGCTCAAATTAAAGCAAATTAAATTTGGGAGGCCCTGACAGAGAGTTTTTTTTTCGAAAACATTATTATAAATTTTTGTTGTTAACTTTAAAATGCAAAAAAATCATGAAAAAATGATTTTTTTTTTGTAATGAAAGTCATCTTGTTTTAAAAGGTTATATTTTTAAATCCGATAACGTCAGGGACCTACAAAAGTCATTTATTTGTAAATATTTGTTGGTTTTTTAATTTTAGATCACACGCGGAGGCTGTAGAAGGTACCGCGCCAGGTCACTTCGTGCTGGGAGCGTCTCTTTGGTGCGAGCTGGAGCAGATCTTTTTAAAATATTCTTTACTGACAAAATTTGTTAAATTACTTCTTTTAATTACAAAGAAAAGGTTGGAAAAGGTTTTGCAGAATACTTTATTTTGTATCGAAAAATAGTTACTCAAATTTATGCAATTTTTGGGCCTTAAAGTGGGAACCTCCCCTTAAACTGACTTGGCTCTCGTTTAAACCTAATGCGAACATTTCGCTATCTCTGCACCACTTTATGGCATAGCTCAATAGCCACACAATCGGATTCTGGATATATTTTAAAAGCTACAGTCTTTTATAGGGCATGAAAACCCACTCTTTTCCGAGTAGTTTTCTTCCTTGGAATTTTTCTTACTCTGGCAGCTATAATTATAATCATTTTTGAAGCATTAGACGCGAACATTTTCTTGAAAGATGAATTTTAAAAATTCTAAGACGCTTTACAGAAATTAACAGATCCAAGAATATAATGCGTTAATTACTCCAATTTGATTTTTTTATTGTTTCCATTTGAAAATTCGGTAGTGGCTATTTGCCAGGTGGCCTTGCCTTATTATTAATTTCAAATTTTATAAATACATTTTTAATTAATTTGGTATTTTTTTTCTAGCTCCATTTCTGGGAGAACTAATGGATTTGTATAGTTGCTGAGGGATGTAGCCTTTCATTGAATCATTAGACGCGAACATTTTCTTGAAAGATGAATTTTAAAAATTCTAAGACGCTTTACAGAAATTAACAGATCCAAGAATATAATGCGTTAATTACTCCAATTTGATTTTTTTATTGTTTCCATTTGAAAATTCGGTAGTGGCTATTTGCCAGGTGGCCTTGCCTTATTATTAATTTCAAATTTTATAAATACATTTTTAATTAATTTGGTATTTTTTTGTTAGTTTAAAAAAATTGCTTTTCTATTTAAAATAAATTTTTCTTTCAGTTTGGTTTATAGCTACCGAAACACCGCAGCAGACGTAAATTTGGTTTTTAATTTGCCTGTTGGATGGTTTCTGAAGAAAACTGAAGAATTTTAACACGGCCTTTTCCTGTCGGAATGAATGTACTAGACATGACTTGAGCAGTCTTCCATCGCTTAATAGCTCGATCTGGGGCTGAAATCGAGTCAAATGGAGTTGTTTCTGCTCCGGTTTGAAGCATTTTAGAGCCAAAATTTTCTCTTTTCTTTTCAAAGTTCTTGAATAGTAGAACAAAGAAATCCTCAGCGGAAATCAATCAATTTCTTAATATCCATATAGCAAACCTGTTGAGATTGTGGCTTATGAATTCAAAGGCAGAACATTCTCGTGTAAGAAAACGAGCAAGGCCCATTGGATCACTTAAACATTCCTGGGAATAGGTTTCAGCTGTCGAGTTCGGGGAATCAGGGAATTTATGTACCTCCCCATAGCCCCCTGCAGAAGTGTTCAACCTCATGGGCCCACATTCTAACCCCATCTCTGATTGATTTGGATTTCCCGACTGATTGATATTCCCATAAGTGTGATGGGGGTATGTGCGGAATGCGCCTGTCTCCGAGACGTTTGTCACCGAGCGATGAAAATTTCATTTGGCGAATGTTGAATTGAATCAACAACAGCAAATGGTTCTATCCGCACACACACACACACAAACAAGCACACACAAGTACACATACATATACACACATACGTGTACGTGTATGCTCATCCCTTTTGGCCTATCAAATATTTGTGTGAGACCCTGCCCATCATCCGTCCCGCCCCTGCTCTGCCATTCAGTTTAGGCAAAAATTGCGCATACGCCACGTTGAGGGAATATTTGCAACGATTTGTTTGCCATTTTGCTGGCAATCGAGATAGCCGCAGAGCAGTCTATGAATAGCACTGGAGGTTTAGGACGGGGGTGATGGCGATGGCAGCAGGTTGGGGAGGATGGAAGGCCGGTTGGATGCAGTAAAAAGCGAGAATGATGAGCAAATATGCTCAAGAGTGCTGCTGCTGCTGCTGCTCATGCTACTGCTGGTCGGATGCAGCGTTGTCATCGTTAGTGGCAAATCCATTTTGGCACACTTCAGGCGAGAGCCTGCATCACTCACGTGTTGCAGCTGAATCCACTTGGCCAGAAAGGGGGCCCCAGGCACAGGCACAGGCCAGGCATAGGCACAGGCCCACCTGCCCTCGCCTGGGCCTGGGATTGGGGCTGGGCCCTTGGGTTGGGCCTATTCTCGTATCGGACGCTAATTGCTGACAACGATTTGCTATTGATTGCATTTTCACGCTGCTTGCGTGCCAAGAGCACACAGAGCGAAGTCAAAGGACATGCCGTGTGACAAGGTAACCTTATTGATTTTATGTCCATGCCAAGAATAACCAAGCAGTCAGGTTCCACGTAGCTGAAATGGCTTTTGAATCGACTGTCCACAACTTCATTGACCCCCAAATCCGCCTTCCCCCCTCCCCACACCACGTTCCTATGTTCAAATTCGAGCCACGCCTCAGCCCATTTTGCGATCGTCAAGGACTTTTTTAAGGACTTACTAGCTCTCAAAGTTGATCTTCTTTCTGATTCTGAAATTCCCTCGAGAACAGATCCTCAATTCGATCTTTTTTCGTTTTGAAATCCGTGAATATTTGTGCTCTTAAGCAATTCTTTGGCAATTCCACTGCTACCCGACTTTCCACCTTTTCCGTTCGTCCAGTTTATCGCTTTACTGATGGCCATTTCTATCTGTAGTCTGCTCCCTCTAGTCCTCTAATAAGTCCTCTCCTCCTATTCTTTCCACTTTCCATCAAGTCGAAATTCCCAGACGCTTCTCTGATGAACGTTTCGCACTCGATTGGCCAATCCGCATCTTAAGAATCACTTAAATTATATGCCCTATCCCGCCGGCAGCTAAACGCCTCGCACGCTCGTCTCGCCATGCATCGCCACGCCACGCCATGGGGGGAAGTACCGACGACAAATTAGGCGGCAAATGCGAAAAAAGGGGAGAAAGAAACGGAGATGGCAACGGCAATGGCAATAGCATTTGCCAAGTCGGGGGCCAATTTTTCACACTATACGGAAGTATTATTTGGGTCACATTTCCTGCTTCTTTTAATTAAAATCTTCCACTGGCGGAAGTACAAATTTCTTGATGTTACAAAGCGCTGAAAATGCTCCCCTGGACACGGGCACGGGCACGGACACGGGCACGGTCGTCCTCTCCCGAAAGGGAATGGATGGTGTCCGGGAAGGTAGAGGGTAGAGCACACGCTGCCAGATAGTGTGGGGTTGACTGGCTTAGTGACTTGGTCAGAGCTAAGTCATACCCGAAGGCGGTTGCCGACCCGAGCCCGAGCCAGAATCCGACCCAGACCCAACCCGGCCACGACCCGACCCAACCCGACCCGAGTACACCAAATCGCATACAACCTATTGCCCTTCATAATGCCACAGGGGTGCGGGTGCGGGTGCGGGTGACGGCGGTGTTTGTGGGTGTAAAGGAGGCAGTGGCGGTGGCGGCAGCGACAGCAGCGGCCAGATGATTTCAACTGAGATTGAAGATAAAACACATGCGCTCATCACGTTTGCTGTTTTGTGCCGTTTCTGTTTGTGCTCTTCGTGCTTCGTCGTCTTCTCCTTTTGCTTCTTCTCATCCTTGTCCTTAACGTTATTTTCCCAAGCACACACACACACACACACGCATACATAGACACACCGCAAGGCCGCACAAGCACACACACACATAGACACAATCACACTGAAGCGCCGCACATGGCACTTGGCGCTTCCTTCGTCCACACAGTTTCTGTTCCTCTGCTTTCTGCTTTCTGCTACTGCTACTGCTTTTCTGTCTCTGTCTCTGATGCTGCTCTCTCCTGTTGGCTTTGTCCCCGCTGGGAAATGCGCATCGCCAGCGGCGGGCAAATATTTCGTTCTTCTTTTCATTTTCTTTTTTTGTTTTTGTATTTTTATTCAATTCCACCAGTGCCCCTGTGGCCCTGTGCCCCTGTGCCACCGAGCATCCGTGCATTCCGTTGAGCGTTTTCGGTTGTGTTTTTTGTAGGGCATCTCAAAAATGATTCGGTTATTGTCTTAATTGGAAATTCGGTTCCAAGTTTCATTTGCCAAATGGAGCTGGGAATGTCATCTTTAGTTCCCCATCACCATCACCATCCTGCATCTCCAGCTTCCATCTTCAGCTTCAGCTTCAAAATTTAATGTATGTACATTCCATTAGCGGGCACAAACAAACATGGCGAAAATGTTTTTATACATTTTGTTGCCTACTTACAAGGGCACTTTAGCCGCAAGCAAAAAGCGTAGCACACTTTTAAGAGCCTGCAATTGTATCCTCCATTTGGTGGCAGTTTCTGTGGGATATTTTCGATGTATGTATGAGATTCAGTCAATGAACTTCAACTTTTTAATTTAACGGGAATATATACGTAAGTGTTTCCAATACTGAAATGTTGTTACTGAAATTAGATAAATGAAATAATTTAATTAAAAATTAAACTTTGTCGCCAAGCAATGTTGATCTTTCACCCAGATGAATGCGCTTGCCGTAGCGATCGTATTTGGCAACTCCATATAGATCCCAAGCTTCTGCACGAATCCACCTTATTTCCCAATGGGGCTTTTGGTTGTCGGTGCAGTTCGTGTCGGTTCGGCTGGGGCTCGGGTTCGTTCACGTTCGCTTCGCTCTGAGGCTGCGGCTGAGCTTTCTTCAATGAACATGTGTGTGCGGGTTGGGGCCTGGGAAGGGGAAGCGGACAGGCGACAGTGCTTTCCTTTGGGCATGGCTACAAATTTTTTTTTGTAACAGTCGCGCACATCCTGCTGCCGACACGCTTCCTCCCCCCCCCCTCGCCCACACACACACACACACACACGCACACGCACAGCTGTTCGGCTGGATTCGGCGGGGGTTCGGCTGTCGGCTGTTTCGCTGTTTGGCTGTGGGGCTCTCGGCTGATAAGCTGCTCCTGGCTGGCTCGCCCTCAGTGCCAAACTGTCAATCGTGTAGTGCGGTCATGTGGTGCGGAGCCAGCGCGCGCTCTCCTCCAACTGTCCTTTGAGCCAGTGGTTTGTTGTAACCGAACCGAAACTGAAAGAAAGCACTGAAGTCGCCAAGAGTCCGAGCCACAGCCGCAGAAACAGCCGCAGAACAAGCACCGCCAGAGAAACAGAGGCACAGCATCTCTCCGCGTTCTCACTTTTTTTTTCTTCCTGTGTGTGTGTGTAATGTGAGTGTGTGTGTGTGTGTGTGTGAGTGTGCTTCACCGTGCGGTCGTTCGTTGTGCCGATTCGCTCGCTGGCCCGCGTTGTTGTTCTCCATAGATTCCATAAATTTTGATTTCATTGCAACATTTAACTAAAACCAGGAAAATAAAGAAAGTTATCCCCGAAACACCCACAGAGAGAGTGAGCGAAAGCTAGAGAGAGTGAGCGAGAGAGAGAGTGAGCGAGGAGGAAAGTGCTCAAGTGTCAAAACAACCAACAGAAAGATAGAGAGCGAGCGAGAGCCCAACCATAATCGAAGCAGTAAAAATATTCAAATTAGTAGAAATATTTTAACAGATTTTTGAATATTTGTTGTTGGGTTTTACAATTCAATTTTTTTTTGGAATTTTTTTCGTGTGACTTGAACGCGTGTGCAGCAGCATCAGAAGTAGCAAGAGCAGAAGCTGAAGGTGAACAGAAAGAACACCAGAAACAACAAACAAAAACAACAACAACCAAAAACAACAAACAACAACAACAACAACACGAGGAACTACATCTTTCAACACGAGGAGCAAACATCTTTAAACAACATAACACGAGGAACAACAACGACTACAACGAGGATGATGATGGGCTGCTGGAAATGTGCGTAAAATGTGACCAAATCCTTTTCCTTTCTACACATGTAATCCACCATTTTATACAGTAAAATGCCCTATAGCGGACACTCCCTAATGCAGATGGCTTTCATAGCCTCATCGACAAACGTTTCACTGATTTTCCGCATACAATTCCAATATTCGCATAATTCCAATAGCTGGATGATTCAATAACTGTCCGTTTTAGGGAGGTTTCACTGTACATTATATACTGTATACTGTACTATATATATATATATATATTTTTATTTTTTTATTTGTCAAGTGTTTGACATCTCCTTTGGGCGTTTGTCTGTGTGTGCCGTGTGACGCGGCAAATGTGAATTATGCAAAGGTGGCAGCCACATCTTGGCCGTTCGCTTTGTGTGTTAGCCCTAATCCAATTTGTCCCTCACACACGCACACCAGCGAATTCCCTCTCGCTCTCTAGTGCTGGTGTGGCTGTAACTGTAGCTATGTGTGTGTGTGTGTGTGCCAATTAGTTGACAAATTACGCAAAACTAATGCCAACATTTAATTGCCACAATGCCAGGCTGTTCTTCAGCATTTCAACATTTTTATTTATATAACAAAACAGAGGGAACACACACACACGCACAGACACTTAGACACACAGTGACACAGCAAGGATTCATCCCAATTGAAAAGCCCCAAATCCTGGTGCCATTTCCCCCCCGCTTATTCATCTCGGTTCGACCCTAATGAAGTTGTGTGGCTGAAGGGAAAAAAAATTACTCAATCGTTTTTAGTGTACGCGTGTGTGTGTGTGTGTGTGTGTGTGCGTCTCAGTGTCTGTCTGTGTGCCACCCTCGGGGTTAGGCCTCTGGCTGCCTTGCCACAGCCGCCTCTTGTCTGCGCCTTGTTATTTTTACAGCTCCTTGAGCCACTGACCAGAATTTCGCTTTCCTTTCCGTTTCTCTCTTTTTTTTTTGCTGTAATTTCTTTTTTTTTTTTTTTAAGCGCGATTTTCTGGCTACAGGGTTAGTGCTTTTGCCGCAGGGCTTGTGTGTGGGGGAGGGGGGCGACAGGGTCCTCAAAACTCTATTAGCTCCATTATTAATAAAGTTTTCCCTTTTTTGTGTGTGTGTTTGTGTGTGTGTGTGGGTGGCCCACCATCAATGGGATTTCTTAATGATATTTTTTGTGTGTGTGGGAATCTTTTGACAGAACTTGAAAATTGTTTACTTGGGATGGGTATTATCATGAATATTTTTTGAGGAAATTGAATGGGAATTGCTCGTTAATTTCTTTTTATCGACGATCTGTAATACCCAATGCTTAGGTATTCTTTATAAACAATATTCTTTGTGTTGGCACATCTTATTTATATGCAATATTCTTTGAAATAAAACATTTTGAAGGAAAGGTGGCTTGAAAGAAAAATCGATTCGATCAGAAAAGTCATTGCTTTTTGATTTCGATATATAATCGATACACTTGGAGAAAGTGTTTGAGTATTTCGTACTGGAATCGGGTATAATTCTCAATTCTGACATCTATATGGCAGATATATATATAAATCATCATTGTAATAAATATAAGAGCGAAACGTTTTCACTTCTATCTATCTCTTGAATCATTTTCAAAAGATTTCCCTAAAATTTCTTGCATTTAAGAAACGGAATTCAGATTCAAAAATATAAAATTTTTTATTTTTTATTTAGGTATATTTTTAATGTAATATATTTTCATATGTTTTCAGGAGAGATATTTGTATAATCAATTATGTATATTTTCCATAGTGTTCTATTCAGCAAGCGGGTCTCCTTCCACGACAAGAGAAAGGATCAATATGTGTCCCCCAATTCATTGACGGTTAGCTCTTGGGACAATCATCACAGCTGGGCATCGGTATAAAATTCAACTTATGGGTATATCTGCGGTTAGCAATTTGCACAATTAAAACTATTGGCTATCTCTCAGGACAGGCATCTGTCATCCACTTCCTCAAAAACTCAATATTTTCATACTTAAGCGCTCCCAATCATTCCATGATCTTTTGGTAATACCCAAATTGACGACTGCTCCAATTCATTTCGTTGGAATCATGATTGTGTTTCATTCAAATTAATCTACGGACTACGATTCCAGTTTAATATAATTGCCGCATCCGCAACGTAAATTTTGCAGTGCGTGCGAGTGTTGGGCAAAATGTTGCAACATTCACTCTGCTGCATGCCACATTGCTCCATTTGTCGCGGGTCGAATATTAAATTGCCTTTCCCCTTCTCCTTTCGCTCTCAACCCCTCTCCCACTAACTGACATTCACACTCATTTACACATACACACAAACACACACACCCACACACACACACAGATGTCCCTGCACATGCACGCACGCAGTGGATAGCCCATTGACGGGAGTGGACCCTGATATTGCCCATACGCCGCGTGTGTCCTGCCAGCAGCAGCCTCCTGCCTCAGCATCGTGCTCGGAAAATGTTTGCTTGTTTGTTTGGTCGCCGCCGCTGGTCGTTTGTGACTTTGATGGGTGAAAATTCAATGCCTTCCAGGGAGCACGATAGGGGATTGACAGAGGCCCGAGCAGAGGGGTGGGTAGGGCGGATGGGAGGGAGGGTAGGCGGGTAGGCGGGTCAGAGAGAGGATTCTTTTTAGCCAGATTGGCTGCCGATTTTGCTGTTGATGCTATTTTCGGTTCAGAGCTGTGAATGAATGTCATAATCGATAATTTAATGTGGAAAATGGATGCTGCTGCTGCTGCCGCTGCCGCTGCCGGGCGTTTTTGTCCCATATTCTCTATCCTCCTGCCTGCCCATCCATTCCCTTTGGCCAGCGCTGTCGCTGTTCTTATTCCTGTCCACGCTTTGGTTATTTTTTCTGTTGGTTGTGGACCCGGCCATAAACGTGTTTAATTAATAGCAATGACACAAACACACACACAGAAACTGAACACGAAAGAGGAGAGAAGAGATAGAAGGGGAATTGTGAAGAGGTAGAGAATGCGAGAAAGAGAGAAAGCGAGAGAAAGAAAAGAGGGAAAAGAAAATGACACTCGGCCAGAGTCACATTCGAAATATTCACAAAATAAACAGTGACGGAAAAGCGGCAAAAGTAACACACACTCACTGAAACGAGATGCTCAAGAAGGAAGCAGCAGAGAAAGCATGGAGGAACAGCTAAAGACAGAGAAAGAACAAGATAAAGAGAGAAGGAGAGGGAGAGGGAGGGGGGAAAGAGAGACCGACACTTGGCACAAAAGAAAAATGCCAAAGACGAAGCAGAAACAGAAGAAAAAACAGCATCAGCAGCAGCAGCAGCGGCAGCAGACGAAGATGCCGACTATGAAGGAAGGACAATGGCAAGCAGACGACATGTTTGCCTCTCTCTATATGTGTGTGTGTGTGTGTGTGTGTGTGACTCTATGGGTGTGTGCTCTGCCGCTATGTATGGTTGTGTGTATGTGTGACAGCAATAATAATAAAAACCTAGAAGCAGGCAAAAATCCCATGTGTATGTGTATCACAAACACATATACGGGTAAGGCAAGGGGAAATGCCAAGAAATGAAGTGCTTCTCTTTCACACACAGAAACAGACTCCCTCTTCCTCTCTCTGTCTCTGTCTCCCTCTCTCTCACTCTCTTAATCTGTGTGTGTGTTTGTGTGTGAGCCCTACAATTACATAATATGGTACGCGCATAAGACGAAAAGTATTGTTAAAGCCTTTTTTGATTTCCGAGCAGAGAAGAACAGAGCAGAACAGAGCAGAGCAGAGTCGGAACAAAACTATGCCACTGAGAGCTAGGATTTCCCTCTTATTGATTAAGCGACACTCAAGCGGATAGTGAGGGCAGGAGCAGGACTTTGAGCGGGTGAACATTGAGAGTGAGAGTGCATTCTTGGTGAGAGGAACGGGGAAAAGGGTAAGGTGAGAGCTGGAAATTCTCCTAGAAATTCTTGGGGGCTCTCGCAAAGTGAAAGTGAACTGAATTTCTGTTCAGCTGCTTAACAGCTCATCCAGGCTCTCAACCGTTCTCTGTCTCTGTCTCTGTCTCTCTCTATCTCTGTCTCTCTATTTATCTGGCTGTGTGTCCTTCTCTCTGTCTGTCCTTTCCCCTCATTGTGTCCTTCCCCCCTCTATGCACGAGTGTTGAATGCATTTTTTTCCTAAGGCTCTGTCTCTCTCTCTCTCTCTCTCTCTCTCGCTCTCATGTGAATGTGAGCGCGGTGATTGTGTGAGTTTGTCCTACTGCCCTAATGAAATTACATAGACCAACGATGGCCTGCCAACGCATGAAATGCACTCACACACGCACACATGAACACGCAGACACACACACATGGAAAGAGCGAAAGATAGAGCTCTGGAGAGCGGAAACGGAAAGGATTGCACTGCTTTATGGGCACCCACACAGGCAGACCGACGACACCAATGGTGTGCTTTTTCATAAATTGCATTTAGTTGGCCAAGTTTTCTCCTTTCTTCTCCCACTCTTTACCCACTTTTTTGCACACTATTCTCTCCCGTTTTATTTCTCCTTTTTTTTGTGATACTTTTCAGTTGATTTGATTTTATGGTCTGCCAGAGTACGGGAGCGAGTGCGAGTGCCAGTACGAGTACGAGCACGAGTATGTGTTTGAACAAATGTGTTCGTAATGGATGCCAAGTTGAAAAGGTTCCTACAGCAGATTATTTATAAATGTTATTATGCTGCTGGGAATGTAGAGAGATATACGAGTAGAGAGGCAGAAAGGCGTGGAGGCAGGGAGCGATGAAGATGATTTGAAAATAGTCGTTTGGAAACGCTTGTTTGTTTTTATCACCGGAGGGAACTCATCCAAATCGTTTAAATACGAAAATGTTGCATGATTAAGCGGCAGTTTAAGTGTAAGCATCCTGTAAGATCCTGTAAGATCCTGTAAGAGGCAGGATCCCTCAGTATACCCTTCTTGCACATAATGCAACATCAAAGAAAGGAAAAAGGAGACTTTGGGAGAAGATTTGCTCTTTTGAGAATTAAAACGACTTACTCCAGATGCCAAGCCCTTGTGGGATAATCAAAATAATAATATTGGAGAGCGTGGATCTAGGGAAAGGCTTGCTGGTTTTACTCTGCAAAATGCATCCAATTATATTGTCATTTGTCATTCGAAGTCGCTGTCTGGCAGCAGCTGAAACCGTATTTAATTAGCTAATTGCATTAACGGCTAATTTATATCACATCAATGCATCCAATCGATAAGAGGTATGTCTGTATTTATGCGACTATTACCCATATTCGATTACAGTTGCCATTCGTTAAACTAATTAATTCGCAAAAATGTGTGTGGGATAATTGATCCTATTCAGTAATAGCATCATGTATCAGAAACCATATTCTCGCAGTCGATATCAATCCAGCACATTTTGATAATTTAATGATTGCACCCGTTTGAGGCCTTTGGCAAGAGCCTCCTATTAAATGGTTAAAAGTTGCGGTTAATTTAATCCGTGCTGAAGCTGATTTAATGTGAAAATTAACTTTAATCGATGTCTCACTCAATTAACGTTAATTCAAATGAAATTATTTCCGAGAATCAACTAAAATGTTCGCTTATTAAAGCCTCAATCGATGGGCCCCAAAAACACCACAGAGATAATCCATCGATTATTTATCGATTAAAGACCCAATTGATGGGATAACCGTTCACCCAATTCGGTTCTATGAAATACTGTAAGGGACCCTTAATTTCTTTACAATCGGAGCGCTTATCCTTTGATTCTTACCTTTTTCCTTTTCCTTTCCCTTAACTCCTTCTTCACGTTTCCCATTTCACACTCACTTTCTCTGTGTGTTCATCCCCTTCTCCTGGGCCTTAACCTTCGATTATCCATGTACCCAAGCACCCAGGAACCATAAACATCTCTGTTTCATCTGGTCATCAGATTCGCGACGCTTTCCAACCAGCTCCAACGAAGCATCTTCATCTTGAACGAGGAGCAGCGGGAGCGGGAGCGGCAGCAGGAGCAGGAGTACACGTTCCCCGGACCCGTACCCGGACCCGTACCCGGACCCGTACCCGGACCCGGGCTTTGAGGCAAGTAACTCATTTGCCAGCGAGCTTTATCGCCGCATCTTTGGCGCTGCCACGTGGTACGTGCCTATTAGCCGGAACGTGTTCCATTTGAACGTGTTTCATTCATGCCCTGGCCTGCCTTTGGGTATGGCGTTGAGGTCTGCATGTAACAGACACTTCATACCATTAATTTCCATTTTGATTGCCCTACACACACACGCACACCAACACGACCACACACACACAAACATCCTTTTTGCTAACCTTTTCCACCAGCAGGCAAATCAATCAAACATCAGTTTCTGTTTGATGAGAAAAAGTACTCTCTTCATTTTTTTTTTGAGCAATTTTCATTTAATTACGAATATCCTGCCAAGAAATTGATTGTGTGGCGCTGTCTGCAGATGCTATCAATCATGCCCCATCCCATATTCCACCACACACTCCGAAAGGGTTGATACACACGCGCACGCACACGCACACACACACATACACATACATTGTGGCTGATCCGAGACGTTCAGAAGTTAAACTCACTCAAGAAGGCAACTTCTTAAGCCTCTGCCACTTTTCCTTCATCAATTAGCCATATACTCGTATGTATATGGGGCCCCATCTACCCCAAGTCTTACCACATTGCAGGATAGCATAAAAAAGGGCCGTCACCCCCGACCCGAAGGCAGCCAAATGACTTGAAGAAGCCCCAGTAAATGCACACCAGGGACACGCACACATGGGAGAGAGAGAGAGCGCTCCTCTAGTATTCCCATTCCTATCCCACATTCCCATCCATTTGAGGCAGGAGGCTGTTTGCATGGCCTTTGCGTTACTGTGTGTGCGGACATGAGGCATGTCAAATAGTTGTCAATTATTTTTATTACGATTTCCCCCGCTTGGTGTTTGCGCCCCGGACTTGACTCGAATCGACATGCGAGTGTACTCATGTGGCCGGGGCATGGAGAACCCACCTTCTACTCCGTCATCGCCATCGCCAGCGTCAGCGTCAGCGTCACGCCCTTGCTTTCACCGGGCCCTTTTATTTTACACGAATACTCGTGCTCATACAATATGCACACACGCATATGTATTCCCTTTTTAACGCATTTATTATTTGGACGAGCGTCTTTTGTTGATTGCCAGTGAAGGCGCGCGGCATTCTCCCTTTTCGTGGACGTCGCGTTGCGTCCTTCGTCCTTCGACGGGCTGGGTTCAAGTGTAGGCTTAATTGGCATTCATCTGCCTGCCATGAGAGCCTATGACTGTGTGTGTGTGTGTGTGTGTGTGTGTGTATGTATATATTTTATAATTTTTCCATTTCTCTTCGCCCTCGCCCTTGCCCTCACCCTGCCCGCTCTGTTCTCCTTTCCCTCCACTCACTGCGTACACATTTCTGTTTCCTGTACCGTGGCACTTTCTGCTGCTGCTTTGCTTTTTACGCTTTCATGCGCATTGTGCGCACTTTTCCTGTCATTCGCGTAATTGTATGAGTTAAAGTCTCAGTATATGTATGCGTGTCTTCTGTGCGTGTGCGTGTGTGTGTGTGCTGGTGGCATTTCATGAAAACAGTCTGAGCCAGCTGAGCTCGTCTCAGTTCTGCTCAGAAGCGGACAAGTTACCTTTTCATACACTCACAAAGGGTATTCGTATTTCCCATTTCGATATACATATACATTATAATCATTTTTGCGGATACTGTCGATCATTTTGCTTGCTGTAGGCCGGATTTATCATCTATTCGTTTGGAATATCAAAAGTTTCTCTCACTGACTCACTGATGATTTCAGTAGCATCAATATGTATATCTTCTGTTTCTTAGAAAGGTCAATTGAATGTCACTAATTAAAGCTAAGTAAATCGGCTTCTGTATTGTAAACCTCTGATAAGTCGTATTAGCTGTCAAACCAGAGTCTGCAACTAACTTTTAGGGCTTGCAAAAACAGTACATCAAGTAGAGTATATATTTTGGAACCATAATCGAATTATCAAGCCATACAATTGGTTGGAAATTCATAATTTCAAGATGAAAATCCCAAAGCGATAGGTCTGCAGTTCCTAGAGATAATCCAAGTACCATAGGCTAACGTATGATAGGTTTCTACACAAGATCTATAAGATCTGCAAGGGCATAAACTGTGTCGGAGCCAGAAATCCAACCAGTTTTTTTTAGCTTGCCTTTTGTGCCCTGTCGTCAGTCTTAACAACAAATTCAAATCCAGCGGAAGTAATTTGACGCACATGCGGGGGACTGACTGTGACCTAGCCGCACTCCTTTGCAGCATCTCTAACCTCCTCTAACCGCCCCATGCTGTTCAGCGTTCAGCGTTCCGCGTTCATCATTTGAATTCGAATTGACAGCCCAGATGGGGAGAAGGCCAGAGGAGAGAAGCGAGCGAGATCCAGTCTTATGCCAACTGTTGTGTGTGATGCCAATTATGTGTGTGCGTGCCTGACCCGCTCTCTGAATCTCTTTGGTGTGTGTGTGTGTGTGTGAAATATCTTTGGTGCGAAAATATTCCCGTTGCATACTTTCAGGCAACTCGAGGCCAGATTTTATTTGCTTCAATTAAATATTTAAGCTAATTAGCTTACACTTTGCAGCCAGACAAAAGTTGATTGATGCGAAGCGTTAAATAATTATGCTCTCCGCCCCGTCCCGCCCCGCCCCGTCCAGCCCCGCAACGGCTTCCGCTTCTCCTCTGCCCCTGTGCATGGATGGATGTACAATATGTGGGTGGGTGTGTGTGTGTGTGTGTGTGTGGGTGGGTGGCTGGATGGCTGGTTGGTATGAAGGTGTGGTGCAATTAAGTGCAAAGGCATTAAGGGGCCAATCCAATGAAGCGTGCCAGATGAATCGGAGCACGGCGCTGAAGGGTTCGTGTGTAAGTGGAATTGGTGGGTGTGTGTGTGTGTGTTGATGCTCCTTCAAGGGGTTTTGCTGGGTCCTGTTACCAGATCAGGCGCTAAGACTTTAAGTATCAGAAGATGGGGCTATAGAAGGAGCTGCATAACGAGCAGATGACGGAAGCAGAATTCAAGAAAAACAGTTCTGGTTGGAGCAGGAACATGAGCTTAAGTAGGAGCGGAAAATGGGAATTGGATTGGAACTAATGAGGGTATGGAAGCTGCAGCATTAACTGTCGGGTCCAGGACGAGAGCTGTGGTTACATCAGAAGCAGATGCTGGCAGCGGAATTAAAATTAGACCTGAAGCTGGAGCTGACGCAGGAGCTAACGCAGGAGCTGACGCAGGAGCTGATGCAAGAGCTGACGCAGGAGCTAACGCAGGAGCTAACGGCGGAGTTGACGCAGGAGCCTAACGCATGGAGAAGCACCTGAGAAGCACCGCAGAAATTGGCGTAAACTCTCCAAGCAGATGGAATGAACCTCATTATTTGTGATTAGCGAATTTAAATGAGTCCCAAAACAATAATTTTCACCTCACAATTGAGATTCTGTTCTTCATTCGAATCGCAGCGATAATTGGACAAGTTTTGGCCCGAGATGCACTCCAATGTCTGTACTCGCAGTGCTCTGCGGTTAGTCGCCAGCTAATTATTTTCTCTGAAACTGGTGATGGCTAGGCCAAGAGCTGCGCCTGCAACAAATCACATTCTGACAAATGTAAGGTGATATTGTACAGTGAAAGTTACGCCATCAGCTGTATTTCGAGGCATCGGTACAGCTCCAGTTGGCCCAGATCTAGCCCCAGCTTTGGGCCAACTCCTTCGTTTTCCTTCCAACCACTGGTCCACCTTGGTTGCAATTCCTATTGCAGCTGCGGTTCCCGGTTTAACCGCAACTGTTGCTCTGACCACAAATCTTGCTTCAGGTACTGCTTTCAACAGAATCTGGTTGTTCTGACGGTGGTTGTGGATTGGAAATTCCAAAACGATGGAGACGACCGCTTCTACGACGAGTAAATGTATAGTTTTTGCCACTTTTACTGTTTGGTTTTTCCATTCGTCTGTCCAAAGTTTGATCATTAATTGGGCAGCTTTTAAATTATTTTCGTTCCTCTATCATCTCATTATTCCACTAATTAATGGGCAACAGTACTGGCTGGCAGATACTCGTATAACCAAGCATTACCAATGGCTACAATGAAACATTGCCTTAAATTCAGGTGTAAATAACCATTATGGCCTTTAGCTTTTATTACCGTTGAAAGAAAATCTCCAGGGAGACCAATGGGAGACCCATTGTTCAACGCCCGTGTTCGATGGCATTGTTCTCTGCTATTTTCAGCCATTCATTCATTCGTCGAAGTGGGGATTCGCCTGCCACTCGTTCAGTATCCGTATAAAGTCAATTTCAGACAATTCGCCTCCGCACATTTTCACTGCTTCCATTGGCGTCGACAATTGCATTTGCCCGGCTCGACAGTGGCCTCAGACACGCGGCGTATGCGTAATATGGCGAGCGATTGAGCAAAATTAAACGCCAGCCACCAACAGCTGGCCATTAATTTCCATTGCCACTGCCACCGTGACCGCCGCGGCGCTGTCACTAGCGCTGCCGCCTCCATTAAAACGCTTTTCAATTTTTCAAACAGCAGCCATAGCACGTTGCAAGGTGGCAAGGCGGCAAGGTGGCAAGGTGGCAAAGCAGGCAAAGTGCAAAAAAAGGAATCGACAAAAAAGTAAAAAAGAAGAAATTCTGACATTGAAAAATTGTTGAGCCAAGCCAACAGCAAACACCGAGCCGTCGACAAGTGAGCAAACATCCAGGGCATGGAGCATGGAGCGTGGAGCGTGGGCGAGCATCGGCCTTAATCAGCCAACAACCAGCCCCACGCAGAGGCCGGCGATGAGAATCTCTAGCGATGGGCAATTCCCAGCGATTGCCACTACACTCGTGTATCGAAGAGTTGTTTCGATTGATTGGCACACAATTGCAGGGCTAATTAGGCGGAATGAATAGATGAGTGAGTGAAAATTTAAAGGAATCAATGAGAGGATACAAAGCGGAGGTCGTACATCAGTGAGAGGATATGGCAATAAATACATAAATATCTAAAAGGATACTTGAGAGAGATCTGAATTTGCTTTCGAAAATGTTTGCTGTTGAACAGAAAAAGAAACAGAAACCACCAACCAATCGTTTGGGATTTCCTTTTGATCAATATCTATCGGAAAGCCCTTTAATGATGGTGAGAACTAAAGAATCGTGTAAGCATCTAAAGGTACAAGTACACTGAGTGCAAGGACGAGGGCAAGTATGAAAAGCGGAGTGAAAAATGATTTACCACCGTCAGAGAAGCCCTCCCACCGACTGTTCCATGCTGGGGAGGAGACCTTAAAAAATACAAAGGAAGAAAGGAAAAATTAAAAAAAAAAAATAATGAAGCTAGCAACGAATACTGCAAGAAATGAGAAAAGGTATAACATAAGAAAAGAAGAAAGTTAGCAACGGAGGAAGGAAGAAGCGAAGAAATAAGTAAGCGAAGGAATAAATTATTAAAGGAGTAAACGAGCAAATGACTGATGCAACAAATGATTATGGATTCAAATGAATTCGGGAAATAAATAGTAAAGGAATGAACAATGGAATACGTGAATAAATGTAGGAAGGAATGAACAAATGTATCTGTATATTTGGTTGCATCACATTGCGTATACGCCTGGCTAACTAACGGAGCAATCTGCAATCAGGTGGCCAAAAAGAGAGCACACCCACAAACACGCAGAGTGCTTGAGTGAGAGAGAGAGAGAGAGAGGAGGGAGGGCGGTGACAGTGGCATCCACATGGGCAAACAATTACGTAAGCAACTGGCGCACTTGAAGCGACAATCGCCAGGGTCTCATCCATCCAGACTTACAGCCATACAGCCGCACAGTCACCCAGTCACCCATCCATCCAGCGAGTCAGTGAGGCAGCGAGGGCAGCCAGTCACCGAGGCACTGTGGCACTGTGGCAGCCGCGGGCCACGAAAATCGAGAGCCAAAGTGCATTAAAAATTCAACGTCTCTGCGAATGATTTTTCACTTTGCGCTCAGCGTGAAATGGAGATAGTCGGCCTGACAGGGGATCCTGGGGGGGGCAACAGAGAGATGGAAAGAGAGAGAAGAGAGAGAGAGATGCCATGGGGGTGTAGATGATGATAATGCCTTGTGATTGCGTTCATTGCATCATGTTTCATGCAGAAGGCAGCCCAGCCCAGCCCAGACCAGACCGAAAGGTTTCCAGGAAAGGATCCATGATGTGTGCTTTCATTTCCCCAGCGTTCACTTTATTCTCCTCGTCTGCGTGTGGCTTAATAATTTTATTGCCCTTGGTTACGCTTTATGCTCGGACTGGCTGCAGGATAAGCTTTTTCTTGTGCACACCCCGTGCCCCGTGCCCCATGCCCCATGGTGTGCCCTTCTACCTGCCAGTGTCTGCGTCTGTGTCTCTGTGCGTGTGTGTTTCGGTGTAATTGCATTATTCCTTTCTCTGGGAAAACAGTTTTCGTTTAATTGAATTTTCCGCCCCGCCGTGGGGCGCCGTCTCTGCGTCTCCGGCTTATTTGCATACAAGTTTGTGTTTGTAGGCCCAGGCTGGCTGGCGTCTCTAAAGGGTTCGTTCCGCCCATATAAATCACTTTCTGGCAATCCCCGATTCGATTCGAAGACAAACAGGCAGATCTTTTCCTTCCCACCTGATATATGACCTTTATTATGGGTGTGATGTGTGTGGTGTGGGCCGCCGGCTGCGGAGGCTGGCGATAAATAAATCGCTTTAAGAGGTGCCACATCTTCGAAAAATTTATTACACTCTCGGCTTGTGCGGAGTATGAGCAATTCCCCCATGGCACTCCCGGCAATTGATACAAAATCACAGTCCCACAAATTGCTTCATCTTTGAAAGGGGCTCTGCGATTGGGGTATGGGGTCGGATTCGGATTCGGAGCGGACTCGGATAGGGTATGATATGGGGCTGGGTAGAGGGTTAACTGACTACCGAGTGTCATGTTTATGCATGAGGCAATCCACGTAACGAGCAGCACCGGGCGAAAGTCGAAACGCATAGCGAAAGCCCTGCCACATGCTGGCTTATTATCAAGGTAGCCCCGTCTCGGGTACCCGAGATGGTATCGATGCAGCCTGCCATCCCCATGACAGGGTGTGAGACGAACAGGAGCATACTCTACTATCCATCAGGTGTGAAATGACATTGATCGAACCTCCTTTTGAGTGCCTATAACCCAGGGATTATTTGTCAATTTCCAAAGGCCTTATTTTCCGTGGTTTCTGCCATCTTTGACTCGTGCATTTAAGCATTATTTTACACCGATGATCCGTAACCTTCGACCCTACAGTATTAAAAAAAAGCAAGGCTCAGATAACATGGTCCAAGGAGCGTATCTCTTAAGTCCATATTCAGTCGATTATATTGCGAATTAATGCTTTCAATCGATTCGGTTTTCAGCCAGATAAGTTATAGTTGTTTTATTTTGTGCTTAAATGCGATATTGTTCGTTTCTTTATCTTTAAGGATGGTTTTTTTGTCGACACAACCTACTTACTTATGCTCTTGTTTAATACACCCAAAATCCTTTGGGCCAGACGTTCGAATAACCGAACTAAAGCACAGCAGAAAGTCTTAAGATCGATAAATTCATATTTTTTCTTGTCATCGAAAATGGTAATTTTTTGTCTTTAGCATAGATAAGCGATAGGTTATGCTAACAGAGCCGAAGCACTAGCATCTCTAGTAGAAATACGGGTAACACCTTGTCGACAATCTTGCAAGAATGACCCTAGGGTATTGGTTTGGCCACGGCTGTTGATTCTGCATGAAATCTCTAAGGCAAGAGACTCGGAGCAAGGAGAAAGTGGAGGCCATGGGGGGGAAATTCGGAGGCACTGGGACGTAGTTATTGAGGGGCTCATCCTTGTCACTGCGGTGATGCTCTTTCATGCAAATCGTGTCTCATCCTAATTTATGCTTCGGCTCAGTTTACAAAATTTACATGCGACAGCCAAGGGGGGACAGCAGCAGCAGCAGCAGCAGCTGCTTGACCTACTCCGCTCCCAGTCGCCCGCATCTCATCCAAAATCAAGCATCAGCATCAGCATGAGCATCACCATCACCATCACCATTGCCATCCATCCCCCATCCCCCATCCCCCATCCCTCATCCAGAATCACTTAAGTCGGGCTATATGCATGAGCAATGGCAACATTTGGCTTAGCCGGAGAGGCCTCCTCTCCGTGTACATAACTTCATATTCATAACATACTACAGGATTTCTTTGTTGCCTCGCCGGACCGACTGGAGCTTGTCGGCCTGGCTTGGCCTGGCCTGGACTGGCCTGTCCTGTCTGCTCCTTGTTGCGGTCTTGAGACAACGCCAAGCGGAAAAGCAATCCAGCCGCACCAGAATGGGGCACGGGGAAGAATGCGACTGAGACTGAGTGAGAGTGACAGCGGCAGCGGCAGTGGCAGTGGGAGTGGCAGTGCCAGTGCCAGCGGCAAAAAGGACAAAGGACGAGCCTAGTGGACAACAGTTTGGCTACTTAGTGGCCAAACATTTGACATAATCGTTGATAAGGGATTCCCGACCAGAACGAAAAGAAAAGAAAACTGCGAAAAGGAACACGCAATGAGTAGAAGGAGCACAAAGCCAAGGACAATTGTACGAGTATCTGGGTGAATCTGAAATACTCTGGGCCAGATTCTTGGCCAACTGAAATCGCAATTGACTAGCGTCTTCAGGGGAGGGCAGCGGGCGGGGCAGGCTATCTTTTCAGTAACTTTTTTACGAACTTTTTTTTAGGTCAAGTGAATGCAGAGGTCTTGCCATTGAAGATTCCATCACTGATTTGAACTGTGCCTTTCCTTGCCATATACTATGCTTTCCGCATTTATGTGAATTTCCTCAGCCGCAAATTCTTCATCTTTTTAAATTTAGAAGAGTCTATACATATGTATGTATAAAGAGCTGTATGTCCATTCAAGTGCGTCATTGCAATCTGTAAAAAAGTGTGAAGCTACTGCTATTTATAAGATATTGCAGAGATTTCAGTGTGTTTCCATTTATTTGATTACTTGCAGGCTTTCACTTTTCGACAACTTTAAAATCCTTTAAACAAAGATTTATCCCTTTATGTGTATGTACCCGTATGCATCTGCAAAATAAATATTTATATACGTCGCCTGTAAATTGATGTACGCTTTCTCTTTATAAATGATGCTCGTATGCAAAATTTGCATACTTTTTCCCTTAATGAAGGATATGCAAATTTTTATGTATTTTTTATCCAATTTTTTTGCACAACTTTTGTACATGGTTTTTTCTTGGAACATTATTAACCACCTTCCATAATTTTAATTCCCTTAGGCATTCATCAAATACAAAAAAAAAACAACACGAAAAAAAAACCACTGCCTCGTCCAAATATAGAAAAAGTCATGCATTTTAATGTACATTTCTCACATCGTTATTTTCAGCGACATGTCCCTTAATTAACTACCAAAAAAACCAATCAAAATCCAGCGAATACTGGGATTTTTGTTTCTTGATATTCTGTTTCAAAATTTGAATGTTACGTAACGTATACGCCGCGTGAGCCCGGCACGATAGGTTTTTGATAAATAATCTCTGTTCTGGTGTGTTCGGCTGTCGGCTGTCGGGTCTCGGGGCTGACAAGTGGCTACCATTTTTTAATGTCACTTTTTTGTTGGACGCTTGGGGGTTTGGTATCGTGGCATCAGGGTATCAGGGAATCGGGGTATCGGGGTATCGGAGGGTGAATGGGTGTTCCTTACTGCCCAATGGAGCGTACATTTTGAAATTGAAATCAGAAGAAGGGCGATGGAGAGGAGCACAGCACAGCACAGGCAGAAGCAGAAGCAGAAGCAGGAGCAGCAGCAGCAGCCGTTGCCAGTTTCTTCTTTATCTCTCGCCTGTCAGTGGATGCTTCATTGAGTTTTATGTGGAAAAATGCGCATATACGTCCAAATATACAGACACGCACACACACACACACACACATATACACCAACACTTGCGTATGCGTATATATAATATATCCTATATATTTATTATGCATGTATATGTATATGTATAAGGATGTTGATGGGCAGCCTGACCAGGCAATAGCTCGTAAAACTTACAGCGGCTTTTTCAGCTCCATAAGCCGGTTAAGCGTTCGCACAAAGTGTTAAGTCTCTTACTTTGTGTGCCCCTTGGCCCAAAGCAGCACCCCAGTCCTGGGTCTTGTGCCCCTCCTTACCCATTCAGCCCCTCTTGATTTAACCGCTTTGTTCCCCCTCTGGCCGAGCCAAGTTTATATCTCCTTGGCGGATGTTTGAATGCTTTATAATTACATTTTATGTGCCATCGTTGGGTATACGTAGTATATAGGATGCCAACAGGTGCAATTCATGGAGTCAGAGTCGGAGTCCAGAATCGGGAGTAAAGTGCGAGTCGGTGGGGTTGGGGGTGGGGGTGGATTCCAGGGCAGATTCCGGTTCAGATTCCGGGGCTGAGTGTGGCATAGAGCCCGGGCACAGAGCCCTTCCCTTGGCCATCGTTTATTTAATTTACAGTCTTGATTGAATGTTTGCCTTCGGCTCAATGGATTCTCGGCTGTAATTGCTCCGAGTTTATGCCCTTCTCCCTCTTCTTGTATTCCAACTCTATCCATCCTTCTCTGGAAGATACTAGATAGCTCCCAGGAGCTACAAAAATGTGCCAACAACACCAGTATCTTGGGTATCCTTGGGGCCGTCCATGAGACTCTGTCTGTCATACATTTGATTTACATTTGCGACATGTTTACAGCCTCGTTCGAGACATGAACTTTTTTTTGTCTTGTTTTTTTGTTATTCAGTGGAGGCACCACCAGCCACCACCCACCAGTCACCAGCCAGCAGAAAGCATCCCCGAAACACAGCAACCGCACCACAGGGTGGCCAACCGCCCACACCTCCGGACGTATTTTAATAAAGAATACTTGGCCCATTGTTAACCGTAATAAATCCGGTTCTGTGGGGGGCATAAAGTGACGCCATTGTCTCTGTAATGAATGCCGAGTGAATGCTAAGTGAGTGCTGAATGAAAGAATTGAATCAATTCGATTAAGCGCCAAATTGATTGGCAATGATGCGCGATTGATTGCCATCTGATTGAATTGGGGCTCAGCGTGAACGGAACATGGCTGACGGAATGCTGATTGATCTGTGGTCGAGTGATTCATAGATTATTTTTCGATATCTGAGCGAGATTGTAATCATAAATGAATGAGCCAAAGACCCAAGATCTGCTGTGATTGGGTTAATGACTGAGCAAGATTTAAGGCTGGATGATCGATATACAGCGACCCAATCGAAAAAATCAAAGAGATGCACAGATTCGATCGCTGTTAATTGCTTTTATTGATTGATGACCCCTTTCATCACTGATTCCCGATGTTTAACTAATAAATGCCCAATGCCCAATGCCCAAAGGCTAACTAAGGTGGACTAAGATAATTCCCTGATACGCGTAGATTAGCACACCAATCAATCACGGCCATCAATCATGGTGCTCCGGAGTTGAGTAACTTCTCCATGCAAAAGCTTCAATTACGCCCCAAATCAAACTTGCCACAAAGTTAATGAACTTGCCCCCAGAATTTTCCACACCGACACACCCACGCACACACCCACACACACACACACACATAGTGTGTCCACCATCCACCAACCTCCCTCTTTCCCCTTTCCATTCAACTCTCGAGACTATTTATTGTAGATGACTTTGGGCGAAAAGTTTTGTATTTAACTGCAAATGGGGTGTGTCCTGTGTGCCTGTGTGTGTGTGTGTGTGTGCGCAGCTCCAACGATATTAATTTGAATTGCAATCCAAACAAGAGGGAAAGGTGAGATTGTGAGGACCGAAGCTTGGGATACTCTTGCAGATGTATTTTTGAGTTTTTTGATGATACATATGTACATTGTACATACATTCAAAATCATTGAAAGTTAAGAAGAAGCACTTGGACTCCTCTTGGATTAAATCTATGTGATGCTGCTATCCGACCTATAAGAACTGACTATACATATATACGTTGGCTTTAACATGGCTGCCATTAAGAGAGCTGCTTGTGTGTTCTCGCGCCGATCAGCATGAGACTGACAATATTTCGTGTTCTTTTGAGAGAGTGAGCTCCGTTCTCTTCGTCCTTTCGGTGAGCAGACAGCATAGAACAATTGGTTCTGCTTCTAAGTATTCGATAAATATTTGATTTACTTTTTAGAGCAGTACAAGATCCATGCCAGAGCTGGTGGTGGATCCCTTCGTTTTATGGCTCCCAAATATTAAAAAATAATTTAAAAAGAAAATCCCTATTAGGCAATAGATAGAAATTCGTAAATTTTAAATTACTCATGGCGAATGAATGTTTTTTATGAAATACTTTCTGTATACTTTCTGTGGCAAACGTAGTAATCATAATATCCTTTGCAAGGGCATAGCAAGTGTGCGTAATAGACACACGGATGGTGATGGGGGGAGATATTGTCGGAGGGAGCAGATTGTGGCTGCCCTTTTAACGACTTTTGCTCGAGGAATTCAGTTAAAAACTAAACCGATCCAAGGCGCAAATGAGCTCAAAGTTTGCCGACACGCACACGCAAATACGAACACACACACAGACACTAATGCAGCACATTAAATGTATGCCCGTCTGTGTGTGCGCGCCTGTGTGTGAGAGAGCCTTTAACCTTGTAACTAAATTGTTAGACATTTTAATTAATTTCCACTTTAATGTTTACTTAGCTAAATGTTTTCTTCGCTGCAGGCAAAAACGGGAGATACACCAGCAACAACAGCAACAACGGATACAATAGCAGCAGCAGCAGCAGAAGATACAACAGCTACAGATACTTGTAACTAAAGTGACATGAGGCCTTAGCAACAAAAACAACAACAACAACAACAACAACAACACAAACAACACCCAACTACAGCAACAAAAGACACAGCAAGAGCAGAAGGAACCGTAGAGCACTAAAAACCAAATTACAAACAATTAAAAGAGAACACGACGAAGGATCCTCCAGAGAGCTTGACAACGGTAAAGGCGGCGCACCCACACGCAAAAAGGACCCTCCCCCAGAACAGAAGTAGGAACAGAAGTAGGAGGAGCAGCAGCAGCAGTAGGAACTGTAGCAGAAGAGCTGGAGGTGGAGGAGTAACGCAACAGCCACCTACATGCCCCCATGCCAGCCGAGGCAGCAACGTTTATGGCCAACTAAAAGTGAACAGCGGCCCCAGAAACAGACCAGAGCGGGCATACCAGAGCCAGCCCAGCCACGGCCTGGCCAGACCTGGCCAGGGCACAGTAGTGACACATAGTCCATCATCTGCATTCCACCCGTTGCCAGGACCTTTGTCTTTCTGTCGCATCACAAACAGGCGAACAAACAATAGCAACAACACCACGAGGCAAACGCAAACGCAAACGCAAAGGAAAAGGCGGAGGCTGAGGAGGAAGAGCAAGGGGAGCAAGGGGAGCACGGGGAGCACCACTAAAGGCGGCAATAAAAAGTTTGCTTTGTTTCTGGGTGTCAACACATTCTTGCTTTGCTCTCTGGCCAAAACGCCTACCCTCCTGTTAGCCAGAAAACCCAAAACGGTGTCGTCCTTGTCAGCCGCCTCTGGGCACTCAATTAAGCCCAATTCAACGCAACTTGAAAGCAACTACAACAATAAAAGCAACGTCAAGAGCAGGACCAGTAGAAGGACCAGTAGGAGGAGCAGGAGACAGCAGACCCAGGACCAGGAGCATTAGGGCAGTGGAGCGACGCACGAACCACGCCCACGCGGTGGAAAGCGCACACAAACGGCGACACCAATCCGACTACAAGTGACAACGCCCACAGAAGGTGGGGCGTGGGGGGCATCGAGTTGATGCCACAATGAAACTGAGCGTGAGCGCGTATCGGGCGCATGCATCCGCACACAAGAAGATCCTCTCCAGCGGCTATCACTCGCAGCTCAATTACGGCAGCACTGGAGCAGCAGCATCCTCCTCCTCGTCGGGGGCCACTGCAACGGGCCTATATACGGTGAGTCACTACAGCCGACCGACCCTGATCCCTGTCTATGCCTCATTCTGTTTACCATTCGCCATTCGCCATTTGCCATCTGCCATCTGGTACCATTTTTGCTGCGGGACAAACATCAAACATAAAACATAAAGTTTAAACATTTTTGATTATGCTTTTTTACGGTTATGCCCTCGGTGGCTATATTTTTTGATATTGATATTGCTGCAGTAGGGTATTCGATGATTGGGGCTGGGCATATTCATTGAGATATCAGCGATTGATAAAAATATGTGCAGGACCTTCCAGTGATTGAATCATTCTATTAAACTGCATACATTTCGATTCTGATTGTGTTTCATGACTTGTTTTTTAAGAACCAAAGTATGGGCTAGGCTTCTTTTATGGTTTGATTTATTTGCACTCCAAAGATATTTTAAATATTACTTACACCAGCCAAACTATGCCATTCCGTGCCAATTGAATTTTAAGCAACTTTTTGATTTAAAAAGTAGCTCAATCCGGGACTAGAGATGGTTATTCGAAAAATGTACGCCCTTAAAGGACTTCCCCGCAGCAGTTTCAAAAGTTTTCCATGGCCAAGGCGCCCTATGAATCTATGGATTTCATTAAAACAGTTCCAGTGAAATGTTTTTCAAAAAATTGCACGAGTTTTCCCTGAATCAATGCAGGGCGTGAACGCTGCTTCTGGGAAATGTCCATCAGCTGTCCCCAGCAGCAGCTTTTCCTTGTAATTCTTCCAATGCATCAGGGCAGAGACTTATTGCTGCTGCACAAAGAGGTCCAACAGTTTTCCTAGTAATTGTCATTAAAAAGCACCCAGAGCAAAATGAAAATTCCTGAGAAATGAGAATTCCTGTTTTGCAAGGGAATCAGAGCTGTTTTCCTTTTCTTTTAATAAATCAGAGCAGAGCATTTGCCATTCGCTGATGATGTCTCACTGATGAATCGAGGGCGCCATCAGGCCAACCTGTTGTAAATTATTCAAAACGTAATAAAGAAAACCAACCACCCTACGACCCTTCGTCGTAAAAAATTGGTTTGTGGCTGCAATTTGTGTGCTCTTCGCTGCACCCGTGCCCGTGGCCGTGCCCATGGCCAGGGCCATGTTGACATAGTCCAGAAAATTGGAACTGCTCCTCATATCGTATCGAATCTGACTTGTCATTGCCTAATTAAAACGGAGACCATGGGAAAAGGAAAACATCAGCAGGAGCCCCGACCAATTCACTTTTTAGCCCATAAAAGTTTCGGTCATAAATATTTATGGAATCCCTTTTGTGGGGGAGCTCAACTCAACTCAACTCAACTCCGACCTAGATCCAGACCCAGACCCAGACCCGCATTCAGACCGAGAATGTGAACCACAATAAATTCCAATCAAGTTTTGTGGCACATACAATTGGGATGTCCCTGGGTTTGAGTGGAGCTTAATCCGGCACTGAACCGATTTGTCAGCTAATTGGTGGGAGCGGCATACAAATCCCGATAGATATGTTATGTGGTCTCCCCCCTCTCTATTTAGAACGAATGCCAAATTGAAACTCTCCGCCGGATTAACGCCAGTTATGTAACGGACACGACACACACGGACTGGGGACGGCCTCAAGGACACTGGCAATCTGTCCCAATGGGCGAATTGAAGCGAAGCTCAGCTCTCAAGTTTACCGCACTCGAGCAGCGGCGAGTACTTACCCAAGTGCTTTGGCAGCATGCCCCGAAGTTGGGTGTAAATTTCTAATGGGTTAGAGGACAAGTGCTCCGAACACTGACCGAATCAAAGTGTACGTGAAGGTTGTTATAGGGTAGGGTGGGGGGGGGGGGACACGCTGTGATTTCATTGCCACAGTTACGCAAAGTTCGGAAACTTGTTTATACATACCGACCTTTGATAGCCGATGCTTATTGGGATCTGTATCGCTGGTTAATGTTCGCTGGAGAGGGACTTTGATGTAATCTTAGCCGTTGGCCAAGAGGAAACAGGCTTCTGATTCCATTCTGTGTCGACAGGTTGTGGCTTTAACCGATGCTTACTAATGGCTTATTCCATTTTGGGGATTTTTTTCTGTAGCTATGGAGAAAATCCATTTATCTGCTTAATCTATGCCAGCCCTTAAAATCCATTAATAAATTTGAAATACATTTCTCACCAATTTAAGCTTAAATTAATATTCGGTTTTGCGGTTTTTACTTCATTCTCACGACCACAAGCAACTGCTGTTCGCTCTCTTAAAGCTTTGAATAACCGTTGATAACCGTCACTAGCTCATCCCAATATCCCAATTCTAGTACTTCGACCCTCAATCGGTTGCCACGGAAATATATGAACCGATTCGTACTGTTTCTTAAGAGGACTTCTGAGGAAACACTTGTGCTCGTAGCTGCAGCCGAAACATGTTAACCGATTCCAACTCTTGCGGAAACTTATAAACAATTCATTCGAAATGAATTGCCAACTGATTTCAGTGAGCCGATTTGATCCCAAGAGCTGGCTTATTACTCTGATTTTCTCAGGTACATATATATAACTTCAAAAAGTGTCCGACGCTGAGTGGCCTAATGCGGGCCGCTCTCTCCAACGGCCGCCTGCAACTTTTCTCAAGTCACCAGCCAATCCCCCCCCCCCCACCCGTTTTTCTGCTCCACTGCCTGGACAAACGCTCACCTGCAGGTCGAGACGACTGTGGAGCTTCAGTTGAGGAAGTTGTCATGTCGGTAGCACTGAGATAAATTATTAAGTATCGTCATCCGATTTAGAATGCAGCAGCGGGGCCAGGCGGAAAATGACTCTGAGCACTGGGTAGATGTTTAAAAGCTGAAGCTGGAATAGTTTCTGATGCTGTTGCTGTTGCTGCTGCTGCTGCTGTTTCTGTTGCTATGTCCTGAATATTGCATTTGTTGTCAAATTGTCTGCACATAACACTTGCTCCGGGCCCATTTGGAGGCAAATTTGCATAATAAGCAATAAGGATACGCTCAATTGCACATTCACACATGCACACTGGCAACACTGGCAACATGGCAACATGGCACCATGGCACCATGGCACTATGGTTCACTGGCACACACGTCGGACAGACACATCGATGTGATGATGAACCCAATTAATATAATCGACTTATCCCCTGATGATAATCCTCTTTACTCGGCAGATGGAAACGCACGAGCACGAGCACGGCGCTGGGAAGTTCGTCAAGGATGTGGCACGCCAGATTCACGACTGCAACAGCGACACGGATGTCATCAGTCCAACGGGGACCAGTAGTTCTGGCGGTGGTGGTGGTGGTGGCGGTGGTGCCAGCGGTGCTGCCGGTGGCGCTGCCGCCGGTGAAAGCTCTGGCGGCTATCACAAGCGACATCATAAGATGGCCCATGACGATGACAACCACAGTGCGCCGCATTCCTCGGATAGCAAGAGTCCCAGTCAGCGGTAAGTTCAGGCCACATATAGGCCCAAGCAAAAAACACACATACACACACAAATAAACACCCACACATACACACACACACACACACACATACTCGTATACATTGACACGTGCATAGCTGTAAAATAAAAGTTGAAAGCGAAAGCGAAGGCGATGGAAGGAAAAGGCAGGAGAAGCAACAAAGATGATTTATTCAAATCGCCGGTCGTACAAAGTTGTTGCGACAAACACATGAACATAATCTGGCAAACACGAACACTCATACTCACAGACATCCATTCACATTCACACCCACACCCATACACACGTGTAGACATTGCGTTTACATATACATATCTACATAGACACGTGCAGTAAGCGTAATTGATAAATGTGTAGCATACTTTGTTGGGCTTCGTTCGACCCGCCTCGCCTCGCCTAGCCTCGCCATGCCGCTACATGCCAGCTTGGCAGCTTTTTGTATTTGATCAACCGTAAGCTACATTCACATCCGTATCTGTATCCGTATGCGTATTTCGTATTCGTAACCGAAAAAAAAATCAACAGCAACAACAACAAACTTGATTCAATTAAATCTAATTAGCAATTAGCCAGCGCCACTGCCCCCACCCCAATGGCGTGCGTACACTCGTACATTTGTACAACACAAATATTTTTGAGGTTGGAGCTGGAGTTGACACTGGAAGGAAAGGAATGGAACAGGAAGGGATGAGATGGGCGATAGCGACAGGGACCTGAGACCTGGGACCTGGGACCGGGTGTAACATCAAAAGTTTTCAGTTCGGGTTCTGGTTAACCTAATCAAAAGTCTTGGATCTGCAAAGTAAGAGCTATACACAGATACAGTGCGTTTCTTATCTGTCAGGAGCGTACTTGGAACGTAAAGGGAGTAACTGACGAATTGGGGCGACTATTGAGGAATAATTTTATAGCTGACTCGATGAAAGAATCGATTGGAAGGCGGAAGTTTAATCTTCTCTTCGTTTGAGAGCATCATTCAATGCATAAGCTTTTTGGGTAATACCCTTTCATCATTCTTGGACTCTAATCGATAGCTTTGATGCGTAAATGTATTCCATTTATTTCATTAGTCGATTGCTGATTTCGTATAATTTTGGCCTCGTTATTTGTTGAGAAATTTCACAATTGAATGAATCAAATTATATGCTTTCAATAGAATCAATTAAATTTACATTTTAAATACTCGTTTATATTAAAGCTTAACGCTTATTTTAATTACAAATTAATTTAAATAGACTGGTTTCTCTTGACGATAGCCGAATATCTTTTTGATTACTCAGGTTTCGATAAGGTACGATAAGAACTGAAGAATATCTGAGACATTTCTGTAGGTGCCGGTGCTGCCTTACAGCGCTGAAGCGCACTGTATGTGGAATGCTTAGACTGCGGCTTCAACTTTTTATGTTTTTGCAGTTGAATGGAGCTGTCGCAAAGACAGCCACACGTACGCACACACACACACACACACACGCAGACAGACAGGAAGAAACGTGGACAGGAGGAGGAACAGGAGCAGGGGACAGGAGAACTTTTGTTTGTGTTTATTGTGGTGACAAAAAGGAAATTAGCAATGACAATTAGCCAGGATTGCCCATGTCCGTGTCTCAGCCTGTGCGTATGTGTGTGTGTTTGCTTGCTTGTGTGAGTGTGCTTGTACATGATTTCATTAATTAACTGAGACAAGAATGAGAGAGTCAAACAAGGCCAAGAGGAAGAGTTACTGTCCCAGGAGACACATACACGGAGAGAGTAAGTAAGTTAGTGACTCTTTGCGGCTACTGCTGTGGCTACTCATGCCCTAATGGGCCATCTCAGTTGGGGTTAATCTCTTTAAACACGGCCACTCAGCTCCACTCCAACCACGGCATACAGATACTCGTACTCGTACTCGTACTCGTAAACCTAAACCACCACCACCAACATCACCACCAACGAACAGCAAAAGTTAATCAGTGTAAGAACTTCTTGCATCGCCTGGATCGCCTGGATCACGCACGGACTTAGATCGGCCAGCTCGTCCCAGATGGCTTGTGGCTGCACACCCAGTAGTTTAGGATACACAGAGAGGGATAGACTTATAGTGACGCCGGGACAGGGACAGGGCCAGGGACAGCAACAACGACAGCAGCATCCGCACCAGCGCCGCCAGGTGCGTCTCCTTCAGAACAGTCCGTCCTCCGACCAGAGCAACGGCACAGCGGTGGCACAGCGCCTGATCAACTCCGGCAGCTGCACCAAAATGAAGACGCTCTCCTCCTTTATCAGCGAACATCCCGAGGAGCTAGCCCAGCCCAGTCGCGTCCAGGCCAACGCCAGCGCCAAGGCCAACGCCAATGGGAATGGGAATGGAAATGGCCAGCAGACAACCAAGTGGAAGAGCCTCAGGGCCGTGATGGCTTACTACTGCTCGCTGCGACGCATCAAGAGGAATGTTGCTAACTAACCTACTATCCATATAGTCGTGCATATATGCGTATATACCCACAATATCCGTTTAACTGGAGATTCAAGTTTTTCTAGCGTTATCTAACCTATGTTTTTGTGTGTGTGTGTAAACTCTCTTGCATTGTGTGCGTGCGTGCGCGAGCGCGTGCGCACGTGTGTGTGAGATAATCAATCCCTCTTCTTGCTCACCCTAAACAGAAAATAATCGTAAAGCCCCTCGTATATGCCCCTCGATACTAACTAACAGACTAACTCTCATTGATCTCTCTCTCTCTCTGCCACACACACACATACACACACTCCCACTCTGTGTCTCTCTCTGTCTCTGTAACTAATTACTAACCCGATCTTATCGTAGTGTATGAACCTATGTGTAACTATCTATATATCTTATATATCATTGATGTGTAAGCGAATGCCAGACCTCTCTCAAAACTCAAAACTCAACTCAACTCAACTCTAATCCAAATCGCTCGTTCGCCTGCTCGCTCATTCGCTAACTCTTTCCCTCAGCCCATCTTTAGATCTGTTCATTTTCCTCTGTGTCTCTCTTTCTCCCTCTCTACGTAGGGTTCTTGGGCGGTACGGTTAAGTCTTGTCAAAGAGACTTCAATGAACCATTAATTACATAGGACTTGAAGCGGCTGAGGCTGTCTGAATCGGTTTTTAAGTGTTTACAAGTTTTGCAAAGCATTGCACAGATATATGATTAACCTTTTGAATACTTTATTGTACAAGGGAGGTAGCTCTGTAGGTCTGTAGGCTTAGTTCAGGGGAAGCGAATGTCTGTATAACCTTAAACTCAAATGATTATAACATTCTCCTCGATTAACCAGTGCTGAAAAGCGTTTTAAGAAATTTACATAAACCAAGATAATACAAGAAAAAGGAAACACTGTATCATTTAATAATTTTCAGATACTGCGAATATAAATTACCTCGAATTTCAAGTCCCAAACTTTAAAACTTTATCAACACACACTTTTCTTACGCAATCAGTGTTGAAAAGCGTTTTTCATAAATTTACTTAAGTTAATACACAAAGAAAATACAAGAAAAAAGAAAGACTGTTTCATTTAATTATTTTCAGATACTGCGAATATAAATTACCTCAAATTTCAAGTCCCAAGCCATACAACTTTAATCAGTGTTGAAAAGCGTTTCGTTTGTCAGAAATGTACACAAGTTCATCAATCATGCATATGTCCAGTGCCACGTACATACATCCTTGTGAGAGTGGTAGCACTATATTATTTAGAGAGAAACGAAACGATTTTGGTTTAGGACTAGGATTATAGGGACTTTAAAACTTTCTCGCTGCGTTGCTCTACAGGGATTCACTCGTTTAATAAGTGTTGGAAAGCGCGTGACACAAATTTGCATATATTAAGCACATGCATAATATATGTACATATGTATGTATGTATGCATGTATTTCTCTTATGGCGGAGGTAGCACGGTATTATTTAGCGGGAGGGGAGCAAAAGGTGTCAGGGCCGGGAACACTCCACTCGTACACTTAACCACTTTCTGTTCTAGTTTCGGTTCATTTTTGGCAAGGGGAAACTTAAAAGTTTACCCCAGCTAAACAAGTTGATGCCAAGCTGAGGCAACCACACACAGATGCAGAACTCATACACAGATGCACACACAGATACAGAACTCACACACACATATGCATGACATGACAGTGTAAAGGGCCTGAAGAAGCAGAAGAACTTTTGCTTGAAAAATCTCGGCAAACAGCAAAAGTTAAAGTGGCTTTTGTTTGTGTGAGATGAGAGAGAGTGAGTGTGTGTGTATGTGTGAATCGATATGTGTTTAAGCTGCTGCTGCTGGCTGTTGGCTGCAATGTAGGTGAACTTTTGACACAAATACACCAACACACAGATGCACATGCTACAGAGAGAGGAGCATTCACCATGCGCCTATGCATATGCCACAATGCTTGCCGCTTGCCGCGTGCCGCTTGCCGCTTGCCGCCTGGCATTGTGCATACCGAATGGGAAATTGCCTTCTGACTGACAACTTACAAAGAATTTGAATTTAGAAAATTGCAAATTTATGTAGAAGCCAAGTGAACACACTGACTCAGACTCAGACACAGACACAGACACAAACACAGACACAAATAGACTCCGCCCCCAGAGAAGGGGAAACCCTTGAGAATCCAAAATCTATGCAGTCCTCTTTGAATCCGCCACTGAGTCCTGCCACAACACAAAAGGGAAACGAAAGGGGCAGCGCCTGCATATGCATGACATCTCACTGCCCCAGTCTCGGTGTCCCCCATTGCCCCACCATCTTTTCCCCTCTCTCAGTGTCTCTCTCTCTCTCCCAAGTGAGAACTTGTGGTTAGGTAATTCCCTTACAAGTTACTTTGATTCGCAATCACATTCATTGTTCGATCTGTCGTCTGTCGGCAATTGTGTTTTGATTTCCAGCTACTTGAGATGCTGCTCACTTCTGCCGTGTGGCACAGGTACGAGTACACATACTCGAATAGAGAGATGCCAAGCGGGTGGGCTATGTGCTGAGTTCTTAATGGGGAATGAATCCTGATAGCAGGACGAGCATTGCATCTATCTATTTATACACTCGGGTCAATAGGCTGTATATGTGTGCGTCGCTGCCGATGTGCAGTATAAAGTTCAGTAATTAAAACTGTCTGAATTGGGAGCAGAGTTCAGTCAACTGCCTGTTTAGCTACCAATTAACGCATAATTGGACATTGATAAATTGAACGATATTTTAAGTGGCCCCAACTCCAAGGCCAACAAGAAGTTACGGATCATTTCTGCTTGGCCTGGCAGGTGGAAGCTAAGAGCAGTGCAGACTAAAAGCTTATATTAATTAGTTGTCCCTAAGCCATGTTGAATGTGAGAGCTAAATAATTACAGGAAAACGACTCCGATTCAATGACCCTAGAGCAGCAAGTACTCGTTGGAAACAGGAAGGACCACGACACAATGGGGGCATTAGCTTTGGTCACGCCTGGAGAGCGAGCTCAAATTAAATTAGATAGTGAATCAGAACCAAATCACACCAAGGACAGTGCAGAGAAGTGTGGGGGCAAACGTTTTTATTTTGGGCATCCATGACCACAGTCAAATGTTGTCCCCAGTCCAGGCCAACTCCGTGCAGGGCAGGGCAGAGCAGGGCAGGAAGCGTTCAGAGGTTTCCCTCATGATGGCTGGATGAGTCGGCGGAATTTTTCAATTGTTGTTTCATTTGATGCCAGTCAAGTGGTGAACCGAACGCGAATGCTGCAAACATTCTGGCTGGTCATGGTTGCAGCCTGATAGCCGCACAACCCCCAGGCGTTAATTGAAATCCGGCTTAGGAACTGGGGCCTGGGCCCGTACCCGTCCCCGGACCCGGACCCGATCAGGGTCCCACGAAACATCCAAAACTCGGACATCATGCAGCCATTAAACAATAACAATTTCACCGAACCGCACACATGAGCACACACACGAAAAACGACTAATGCGGGAGAGTCCTTTAACATTTCGTTGGATGATTTGTGGTGCAATAAAGCAGGCCATTTAATAGGGGGAATCGAGACCGAGACTGAGACTAAGAATGAGACAGAGACTGAGACCAAGACCAAGACCAAGACCGAGCCCCGAGAACCTCTTTAACCTTTTCGAACCCAAAATCGAAAACGAAATGAAAGGAAACGAAACGAAAGGAAAGGAAAAGGAGAAATTGGGAAATGCCAAAACTAACAAGCTCATTCCCAATTTATATTAAATCGAAAGTCCACAAATGGTTCAGCTGACCCCAAAACAACAATGGGGTCACCCACACGCGCACTCTACCGCTCACATGGGCCATAATCTTATCGTGCAGCAAGCCTTTTTCCGCTTGGCTGGTGGGCAGGGGAAGGGAAAGCCTGTAATGGGAATGGGATGGTATAGGATAGAAGGAAGTGTTCCCGGATGGTTTCCGGGATGGGTCCTGCGATGCCCTGCATTGGGAGCCCGCATATCAGCCAAGGGCCAAGTCAAACAAGTCCGCCAAATGGATTGTCTATCTTGCTGGCGTGGGTGTATGTTTGCCTCTCTTTCTGCGTGTGTGTGTGTCTCTCTCTCTCTCTCTCTCTCTCTCATTCATTGTCTCTGTCTCACTCTCTCTCTCTCTCTCTCTATAAATATATATATATCTATCTATCTGTCTGTCTCTCTGTGCCAATCTATTTCTATTGAATTCTCTCTCACTTTGCCTCAAAACATTACAAACAAAATAATAAAAAAAAAAAAAAAATGAAAATGAAAATGATATGATGAAAAAAAAAACAAACAAAATATATATGTTAAAACAAAAACCAAAAATACGAAGAAACAAACCAAAAATGAAAAACTTTGGAAACTCGTTTAGGAAATCGCGTATCGGAGATGGAGCTTCAGATCCAGATTCCGATTGGTAAGTTTATTTTCTTGTGTTCCTTATGATTTTTGTCGGTTTTGTCTCTGCACACATACAAACACTCACACACACACACACACACATAGGCAAACAAAGCCATACAAACACACACACACACACATAGACATACACATATAGAATAGACACAGCTAAGCTTTGTTCATTCTTTTCATTTGGTTATACTTTATGGATTATGATAATGATGCTGATGATGATGATCGGCATGTGCGCGCTTTGCATTTTGAATAGGCAACAAAAGAAAACCAAAATATATATATATAAACATACATATATATACAAGAACATACATATATAGAGAGTAGGGTTCTTGGTGGGGAGCCATTTGGTAGCGACGAGCCAACCTCGCCCTTAGTCCAAAGCCGAAAACTCCTCTCGAGCAGCCAGCACCAGAACCAGAACCAGAACCACACCTTGTATAAAGCCTCAGACAAGATAACAGCCCACAGAAAAAACACACACACTGAAAGAACCACACACAAATACTGATACTTGGCAACCACACCTATAGCTATCATAGTTTTCCTTTGATTTATCTTTCGTTTAGCCAACTGCATTGCTACCAATCGCTTTCTTTTCTCGTACCTCATCGTACCACATGACGTATGCGTAATCACTTAGCCAACGCTGTAAATAGTACAACAAAAGCGTAGAAAACCAGCCAACGAATAACCAAAACTAAAACCAAATGCAAATGCCAAAAAACCGAAAACAAAAAACAAAAAAACCAAAAAAAACCAAAAAACCAAAAAACCATAAATAAAACAATGCAAACCTTAAACATAAAACGATATACATTTATTCCGTAGCTTGGCATTTGCTATGCTGAATGAGAATATTAAACTGTGCATAAATTAAGCGAACACCATCAATTAACCAATCAGCAAGAAATCAAATTTGCAAATTTTAATGTACATAAGCCATGTATATACTCGTATATCGTACATCGTGTATCGTATATAGAAAAATCAATTGTGTACATCATGCAATAGCAGAACAGACGATTGAATGGCGACCTTGAGCGGCTTGAGCAAAAGTTTAAAGTGGTAAAACCTCACCCACAACCCCATCAATCCCTACCCGAAAGCTCCGATTCCCCCCAAGTATCCCCAAGTAGTTGTACGCTAGTCCTAGATCAAGTCTGTAGATAGTTCATAGTAATGCCCTTGCAGGGAATAGTTTTCGGATCCAACTGTCTGACTGTCCGCTATCATGAAACTACTGTGGGACTGTGGGGACCAACGGCAGCCACTGACATCCGATTATCTTAAGGTCGAAATAATCATTGGAGAACAACTAATACTTCTTCAGATTCCATAGTTCCTCTGCTCTCAAAGTTGTAATAATTCTTGTACATTGTACGATTCCCCTCTGTTTGCTAACTTGTTAACTTGAAGATCATTGTTGAATAGCCTTGCCCAAGTTTACAAACATTCCTCTGGAACCTGGTGGAGCAACAATGCTCAACGCTTTTTCCGACCTTGCAAGGGTATTCGAAGCCTCGGCATGCCGTCGCTAGCCTAACTTCCTTTCTTGTCAGCTTTTTAGTTTTCTTAATTGAGAAAGAAAGTTTTCAGTTTCATTGGATTTCGCGCTGAAGGGTAAAAGTGCTGCGAACACGAACACAGCCTGCCTTACATTTCACCTGGCCGACAGCTTAACAGCACACAATTTCCCATAGCTATTCGTACTCGTACGTTGAGTGCTATTTATATCGGGAGCGAAAAGTTGCTGGCAGCTTGCCTCGGCTTTCTGTTCCCCCCCCCCCCGAGCTTTTCCCACCTTCCGTCCCGCCCCACTATCCCCCATTTCTCTCTCAGTCTTTCGCTCTCTGTCTGTCTCTGCCTCGCGCTGCCGCTGCCGCTGCTGCTTCTCAGAAATGTTTTCCAATTGCAATTTTCTTGTTAATTTCTTCCTGTGGATTGCATAACATCTCTGATTGCTATTTCCTTTGGCTTGATTTGATTTCCGTGGAATGCCTCTGCCTCTGCCGTCTGTCTGCACTCAAAGACATTTAATCTATAATCTTTAATGTTAAATGTTTAATCTTTGATCTCTTACATTTAATCCATCAAACCGTAGCAGAAATAACCCCGCTATACTCAAACTTTTGCATGCCCGCTTGCTCCACTGCACCATCCATCCATCCATCTGTATTCCACTTGATCCACTGTCGTCCTTCTCCGTCTCCTTGTTTTGTTTGTTGCTTGTTTTGTTCGTTGTGTTTCCGTTTCATCTTACTGTTAGCGTTACCGTTACAGCTATCGTTACCGTTAACGTTACCGTTACCATTGCCGTTCCCGTTGCCGTTGCCGTAAATGTTGCGTGCCCTTACGTTACGGCCTTTACGGCCCTCCTCCTAACCGTTTGAATGTTTGCCTTGACACTAAGTATCCGTAGCCGTAGCCGTAGCCGTAACCGAACCAGTATTATATCCGTATCTGTAACCGTACTCCGTCATCAGCAATAGCATAGCGTAAGTGTTTGTTGTCTCGTGTTACGTACCCGTAAGTGAATGCGCGTGAATGCGTGTGCGTTCCCCGCACTTCCCGCACCTTAGCGTAACGTGAGCGCACGCTTAGTTGGAATGCCTTTTCAGTTGCGCCCTACGCCTCTTAGAGGTCCTCCTACTCGTACCCGTACCCGTAGTTCATTTCCGTTTCTTTAGCTACCGTAGTTCGATGTGTGAGACAATCCCTATCGCGAACCCTATGGGGGGGATATCGTTGTATGATCCTAATTGTATGCTCTCTCACTCCCACGCACAACAGGACACGATCGAACCAACGCTGGATGAAGCTGCGCACCACCGTGCAGATCTCGTCGGCGATACAGAAAAAACCACCGCTCAAGCGCGAAGACTCCTTCCTGAAGCGTTTCTCGACTAGACAGATACCCGAAACACAGGTAAGAATAATACACACACACTCGCACACACTCGCACACACTCGCACACACTCACACACACTCGCACACATTGTGCCATTGCAATGGAGGAGGATGAATACTAAACAGGAGCATTTGCAGGAAACTGTTGAAGATACGGGTTCAGAAAGTGCCTCTGGTGACGTCGACAAAAGTGTTAAACGTAGACGACGCTATCTGCAGAAACGACGATCCGTTGTTAATCCAGATGAAAATTTTTACTTCTATTGGCTAATGATGCTAACTGTATGTGTTCTATATAATCTATGGACCCTAATTGTGAGGCAGAGCTTTCCTGAACTGCAGGTGAGTCTTATCTGTCCCATCAGACAGTCACCTTTACCTTTACCCTTACCTTAACCATTACCATTACAGTTCCCATTCAGTACTCTTCCTTTTGTGCCCAACCCCGAGTTCCAGTCTCAGTCTCAGCTCCAGCCCCCAACCCTTAGGTCCATCAGTCAACCTTTCAAAGGTGGTCCAGACAGACCTTTGTTCGCCTTTGTGAAAGCCAACACCCTTTTGTCATTACGCTTAAAGAGTTTTGTGTAATGCGAGTTGCCTCGCTCTCCCAGTCGCTATCCCTTCCAGAGCGGAGGTACATTTCCACAGCAAGTGGACTTGGTCACCGGCCATGGCGGATATTGGACGAAGGGTATCCCGTAGCCACTACACCAATCGCTTGAGTGGCGGTGGTAGTGAAAAGTTATCCGTTTTTTATCTGTTTGTTCCCGCTCTTTGGCTTGTAATGACTCAATTATAAGACACGCAGCCAGGCCTGGGCAAATGTTTGTTTATGGCCCAGTTAGCTGGTGTTTGCCATCAGATTAGAGGTGGCTACGGCCGACTACGGCCATGACTATGGCAAACAAAAGTCGGGTCCTGAGCTGACCGTTATCCTGGCCACAAAGGCCCGCAGCTGTGGCTACCGTTGCCTGGACAGGCCTGTCCCCTGGCAATTGTCCACTGCAGCCCTGATGTGGGGCCCTGAATAATTGCCCTTGACCACGAAAAACCCAAAGGGATGAATTTGTCTTCTCTATGTTTAATTCACTTTTTATCTACTTTCAACTTTCTACTTTCGGACGTGCAGCAAGCTGTGCCTACCTTTTGGCTTATCTGCGATTCGATGACAGATGTTGTATTTATCTTAGATATTATAGTTCAATTACGCACAGGCTATCTGGAGCAGGGCCTAATGGTGAGCGGACCGTTACTCTGCATTTTTCCAAAAATAAAAATAGCCCCTCTAACCGCACACTTCCCTCTGCAGGTATATGATGACAGGAAGCTGGCCTGCCACTACGTTCACTCGCGTGACTTCATCTTCGACATGATAGCGCTGATACCATTGGATCTGCTGCAGCTCAAGATGGGCACCCATCCGCTTTTGCGTTTTACGCGCTTTTTTAAAGTGAGTTCCGCACCGATAGAAGCCCGAGAATACCTGAAAACGTCTTAATACCATTTTGATATTTCCCATTTCCCGTTTTGAAGGTTTATCGATCTGTGAGATTTTATTACATCGTAGAGAGTAGAACAGTTTGGCCAAATTTATGGCGCGTTGTTAACCTAATTCATATCCTGTTAATATTGGCCCATTGGTTCGGTTGCTTCTATTTTTTACTCTCCGAGGCGGAGGGTTTCCAGGTGAGTAGCAAGCCCAGTGCCCTTGCCACTGGCACTGCCATTCGCCACAGTGATTAACCGGGTCCGGGTCTGGGTCATATCTTCCAGGGTGATTGGGTCTATCCCTATAGGCCGGGTGACTATGCCACCCTCACGCGCAAGTATCTGGGCAGCCTCTACTGGTCCACCCTGACGCTGACCACCATCGGGGACCTGCCGACGCCCGAGACGAATGCAGAGTGAGTACGGCTGCGATCACATAGTATATGCCATGCCAGACGAAAGATATACATATTCTGATCGGGTTGGGTTGCGGGTTTTGCTCTCATTTCAAATTTGAATTATGAATGTATATGTGTACACCTGTATATTCGGTGAACAGACCGAACTTTTCGGTGGACGGCCCAAGATCAATACCTAGACGTGGCATTAAATCACGCCTCCTTCAGTTTGGCTCTAGCTATGGGTATGATCATCAACCAATATCCATCTACATAAGTCACAGCTCTACTCTAAGCAAAGTCAATCAAATCGTATCAAATATCATGCAATTTGTTTCGGGGGCTGTCCACCGATTCGTCTGCCTTGGTGTTCTAGTTCTAATTCTGACTGATCTGTTGCATTCTCTTCAAACATTGACATCAAAGTTTTCGAAAGCGTGCGACAGCCTAGAACAATTCCATTGATATTTATTTGCATTGCCCAAATGTTGAAATATACTTTGCAAACATAAATACAACAATTTCCCACAGCATTGAGCTTTCGAAAACTTTGATTGATCTTGCAAATGAAGAGTATCAAATGCAGAATATTAGATATATAAGAGAGGGAGAAATTATGATTATCCATCTCGTTGGAATAAATATCACAGCATCATGATTATCTCTCTCTTATATGCATATAATACTCTCCTCTCCTACATGATTGACATCTGATCGGCGGATCTTTTCATTCGCAGATATATTTTTACGATCGTTAGTTATTTGATTGGTGTTTTTATCTTCGCAACAATTGTGGGCCAAGTGGGCAATGTGATAACGAATCGGAATGCGAATCGTCTTGAGTTCGAGCGTCTGCTGGACGGGGCCAAGACCTACATGAGGCATCACAAGGTAGCTTCGTTATTCCGTATTGCTTGGTTCCTTTGATCCCCCTACTGATATCGATCTGTTCTATCTGTTCAGGTGCCGGGTGGGATGAAGCGTCGAGTACTGCGATGGTACGACTACAGCTGGTCGCGGGGACGGATACAGGGTGGCGGCGACATCAATACAGCTCTGGGCCTGCTGCCCGACAAACTGAAAACCGAATTGGCCTTACACGTGAACCTGAGTGTGCTGAAGAAGGTGACCATATTCCAAGAGTGCCAGCCGGAGTTTCTGCACGATCTTGTGCTGAAAATGAAGGCCTATATCTTTACGCCGGGCGACTCCATCTGCCGCAAGGGTGAGGTGGCCCGCGAGATGTTTATCATCGCCGACGGCATCCTGGAGGTGCTCAGCGAGACGGGCAAGGTGCTGACAACCATGAAGGCTGGCGATTTTTTCGGCGAGATCGGCATCCTCAATCTGGACGGACTGAACAAGTGAGTGCCACAGTCGAGGAATACCCGATGATAATTTGACTCAATCAATTAATCAATTAATCAATTATACTAAAGGCGCACCGCGGACGTTCGTTCTGTGGGCTACTCTGAGCTCTTTTCGCTCTCTCGCGAGGATGTGCTGGCAGCCATGAAGGACTATCCGGATGCGCAAGAGATCCTCCAGACGCTCGGACGCAAGCGGCTCATGGAGGTGCGTTGCGTGAACAAGAAGTACGCGAAGGCGGCGCTCGATAAGGAGAACGCGGCCTATGCGGCGGCCCATCCGCACCACCATCAGGCCCATCACCAGGGACAGGTGCACCAGAGCGATAGCAGCGAGAACAGTGCATCCAAGAAGATTGTGGACAAGCTGAAGCACGATGTGAAGGGCTTTCGTAATGTGCTGAAGAAGTCCAGGTGGGATTTGCCCCAGCACCAAGCGAAGTTACTCCCTAATTTCTCTCTCATGGGCAGAACCTCCCGCAAGAGCGACGAATCGCTGGAGATGCAGCCGCTGCACAATACCTCGCCCCGCGGCAGCAAGATCATGCTGAAGCGCATGTCCCGCGTGCGCTCCGACGAGAAGGATGCAGACACCGCCGACTCCAAGGACGAGCTGCACGACAAGACCCCCAGTCCGATTGGGGCCGGGCTCCCGTTGCTGCAGCGCTTGCGGTTGCTCAAAGAAAAGCAGGTAAGGACACAGCTCCCATCGCCAGATGCCAGATGCCAGATGCCACTGACCACCAAACAGCCACCACACGCAACTCACTTTTTCTTTCACAACTCGCCACCCAGCCAGCAATGGTTCCACATTCACATCCACATCCATATTCTCATACCACACCCCCATCCAGCAAGCTTTAAATGGTTTTTCTTCACAAATAAAACAAACGCATTGAATGAACAGCTTGACAAATGGAAAAACAACACAGACAATGCCACAGAAACAGCTACAGCTACAGAGATACAGTTACAGACATTGCTACCGATACAGACACACACCAGTTCCAGTTCCAGTTACAGTTCCAGTTGTATCCTGTTGTATCTGAGACGCTTCCTCAATTACTTCTAGTTGCCTCATTCATGTGTGTTCCATTGTAATGCAGTTGTTAGTGCACCTTCAAAACCAAAATCAAAATCAAACTCCACCCAAATCAATGTTTTAGCTTTAACTTATTCTTCATTCTTGTAATTAGCAGCACGTTATGCAAACCAAGCTTCAATCAATTAAGAAACAAAACAATTGCAGTAAATAATACGAGTAATTATGCAGTTTTCAAATTTAGTGACAACAGAGATTCTCGCCAGAACTATTATCCCGCAAAAATGTAATCTGACATCTTGGAATCAAAAATATAAGAAATATGAAGATTGACACTCAACTTCTCCCGGACAGACATCTTTATTTTCTTTAGTGGGTCTGATCTGCGTAATTTTTCATGTTTCAGCGACGCACTGCTTCACATATTTCTCTTGTAAATGCAAAAAAAACTGCTTTCAGCGACGCACTGCTTGATCTGGGCAAATAAACTGCTTCAGATTTAGTTTATGAACTGCTTATAGCGGCGCACTGCTTTTTCTCTTGCTTGTCTTGTGAAGGGCGGAAATGAACTGCTTCGCCAAACTGCTTTCAAGAGAAAACGAACCAAACGTTCAGGTTTCAGCCAAGTGAACGAAATCTTCAGGTTTAATCGGAGAACTGCATGCATGGTCTGGATGTTCTGGACGTTCTGGATGTGAGATCGGCTAATATCCCAAAGATAATCTAAATGCACTAAATTAGAGTCAAATAATACTATGAATGCCACGCTTCCAACTATTTTCTCAATACAAGATGTAGGCGTGTATAATATTACTCATCTGTAGGTTCTCATTCTGCTTACTTTGTTTGGCTGGATGATACCCATTAGTTGCCATCCTGCTAGTGCTTTTACGCGGATATTTAACACATGCTCGAACAGAATACAGCGACAGACTACATACACTGAAAGAAAGAAAGACACAGGTGCAGGTGCAGAAAGACACTCGCTGACATGCCACGTGCCACATGCCACATAATTCATAATTTCTTTGTACACACCACATGTCGATCGCTTTTGCGTTGCAGGGTTATTTTGTTTGTTTTTTTTTTGGTTTGGTTTGATTTAGCTTCCAAAATGCCCGCCCAAATATGAGAATCACCCAAAATTCGTGTTGTATGTAATTAATTCCCCGGCTCCTAAAAAGTAGTTTTGTATGTGTCTTTATGTGTCTTGCACTAGGATCGCGAAGAGCGAGCTGTTAAGTCCACACCACCACAGAAATCTCCACCTCACTCACATGTAACGTGTACGTTATCGCCGCAGGAATCGATACAGGAAGAGCCCGAACGAGAGTTCAACGAAGGCTTTCCCCTGATCCAGCGATTGCAGCAGTTGAAAATTAAGAACGAGCCGCAAGCGAACGCCGGAGGCGATTCCGGCCTCGTAATGGTAAAGCCTAAAAAAAAAAAACAAACCAAACCCCGATCAAAACATAGACCCCGATAAACCAGCCCCCAACCAGAACTCAGACAATCAATCCAAGACCACCAGCCAGCCACTTCTTTGAGCCCTCACTAACATTTACAACTCTTTTTCTTTTCCTACCTTTTGGTACTTTTGCCCTGCCCCTTTCCCCCCACACCGACCTGTCAGGTCAAGACGCCTCCTAGCATCAGCAGCAAGATTGACTTCGGAGGAGCTGCAGCAGCCGCAGCAGGACTGGGATCAGGGCTGCCCTCGGGCAGCCAGCTGCTGACAGTCGCCCAGATCAAGCCCATCATGAAGGTCTCCTTCAAGCAGAAGATCCAGCAGATGCAGGGCGGCGGGGCAAGTGGGTCCTCGCCGGGTCCCAGTACCGGAGCGATAGCCAAGAAGGAGCCGCCCAAGTCGCTGGCCCTGATTGCCAAGCATCTACCACCAGCGATCGCAGCGGAGGAAACAGCATCGGGGGGTGTGGGATTGGGATTGGGATTGGGCGGGGGAGTAGGACCTGGCCAGAGCCTGGCCATAGCCACGATATCGAAAAAGGTGACCAAGCCGTCCTACAAGCTCAACACTCCCATGCAGTCCGACACGGACACCGACGGCACGCCCATCTCCAAGCCCTGGTCCAAACTGAAGCTAGCGACGCTCATGTCCTCCAGCTACACGAGCCTCACCAACTGCTCGCCGGATGACCTGGCCACGCCCCTGAAGAACTACTCACTGAGCAACATTCCGCAGCAGATGGAGGCCACCGCCCAGGCGCAGGCCCAGTCCCAGTCCCTGTCCCGTCCGCGTCACCACAGTGCCAGGAGCAGCTCCAGATCGCCCCGACACGCCCATGGTCATGGCCACGGGCACGACTCCACCAGCAACACCAGCTCCTCGGCCAGCCAGGCGAGCACGAAGCGCGAGTGCCTGCGCCTGCAGAAGCCCGAGCAGCAGCTGCCTGACGGAGAGCTGGCTGAGCCGCGCCGAAAGTTCTACCAGAGCGTGTTCGACCTGTCGCCGGAATACAGTGGCTTGCCGTTTGTCAAGCGGCTGAAGATCCTCAACGAGCGGCAAAAACTAGCGGAGCTGGAGAAGGCCCTGCAGACGCGCAGCTTCAGCCTGGACTGCTCCAAGTCCGACCAGGGGGGGAATCTGCCCATCACGGAGTCGCTCTATCGCTGCTACAGCGACACCAGCGGCATCTACTCACAGTTTCTCAGTGCCTACGAGTCCACCACCAGTTCCACATCAATATCGACCAATACATCCGCCTCGGCATCGGCATCGGCCTCTGCATCGGCATCAGCATCGGACACCGGCAACTCCCGGCACGGGCAGATGCAGTACGTGCCGCTGCCCCTCAGCCCGGAATCGAATGAAACCGTCGAGCGTCGGAAGCTGAAGAGCATACTCAAGAAGCTGCAGAAGGGCGGCGGTGGCGGCCCCAGTGCTGGAAGCGGTGGCAGCGGCAACGGCAACGGCAGCGGAGCCGGCATCGGCGGAGGTGATGCCCAAGACGAGGCGACTGCCACAGTCACAGCCACGGCGCACGCGCACGCGTCGTCGAGAAGGCTTCTGGCGGAGCCGACCTTGGAAGGGTACGTGGCTAGGCACAGTAAGCTCTTGAAGAGTGTAACCTTCCATTCAACTCTTTCTAGCCCGCCCGCCAGTGCCAAAGAGGAAGGTCAGTTCGCTGCCTTTGGTGGCGCTTCCGGCGTGGCCCATTCGCAGCACGCGATCGCGATCAGTCCGAGTAACGGCAGCGGTAACGGTAGCGGTAACGGTAACGGTAAAAGCGCGTCTAATGGTAGCGGTAACGGTATGGGTAGCACAGCTTTCACTTCCAATCCGACGTATCCGTTTCCGGTTCCGGTTGCGGTTCCGTTTCCTCCTCCTCTTCCGGCTGCCGAGACACAAATATGGTCGCCGACGTTGACGTTGGTAACGCCAACGAATTCGCCTCAAGAGAGTTTCGCGTTCGAGCTGCAGCCGCAGAGTCAGTCTCAGCCGCACCCGCATCCGCATCCGCAGCCTCAACTCCAGTTCCCGCCTCCACCTGATAGCAGTGGCACTGGCGGACTCGTTGTTGGCGTTGGCAGCGCCTCAACGTCGTCGGCCTTTGGAGCAGCGGGTTCATCGTCATTATCGTCATTATCAGCAGCTGAAGCAGCAGGTGGATTAGCAGGAGCAGCGGCAGCGGCGGCAGCATCGACCTCATATGTCGTCGAATGCTCGTCATCGTCGGTGTCATCGAAATCGAATCAGATACTCTCACAGAACACCGAATTTCATGCTCAATCCACAACATCCACAGATTTGAATTTGAATTTGCAGCTCAGACAGAACACCACCACCTCCACCTCCGCCTCCGCCGCGAACAGTTCGCTGGCTGGTGGCAGCCAGGGGCCCAGGCCCGAAGGTAAATATATCTGCTTCAAATCTAATCCGCTTCCACCTCCACACAAATCAACATCAGCTACAACAACAGCAATTACTCGTACAACAAGCAGACATGTGTGAACAAGAGCAACCAACGCAACGCTTTCAACCCCAACCGACACACAACTGTACTTTTGGCAAACTATCTTTCTATCTACCTATCTATCTATATATCTTTCTCTATCTATCTCTATTAAGCTCTATCTTCTATAGTCCGTCTATCCCTCTTTACACACACACACAAACACACCTGTGCATGTCTGTTGCGGAGTGGTAACGCACACACACACAGAAACCACCAGCAACATGCTCTCCTGCTCTAACTTCGCTCCCATGCTTTGCTATCCGTTTTTCTCTCTTCTACAAGCTATATAGAATCTCCCGTCTCTTTTTAAGTCTACCTATCTCCTTCCTCGCCTCGCCGTTGCATTTAACTGAATTATTCAAATTTTTTGCATGAAGGAAGCACATTTTGAGCGATGCTTAATGGGTTTCAATTCCGCTCGGATAATCCTCAAATTTAAACATCTCAATGATCCCTGCTTAAAGAACTGCCATTGATTCGTAGACATCGAATAACACATAACGCAAAGATATGCAATTATTCTCTTATTTTATCCTAAGTTTAAATTTAAGAATCGCCTGCTCTCCTTTTATATTTGTACCATATAAGTCCTTAATTTATATTGAAAAATGTACTTATAGAATACCTTTCTGTGAATGTAGCATAAGTCCCTTTCATCACATAAGTACTAATCGCTGAAGTTTCCTGTGATTCCCCTTCAACCCATTTTGAAGGTGCTACCGGCCTCTATAGACCTTAAATATATAGTTTAAGTCCACGGAAAATCATTTAAGTTTCTGAAACTTTCGTTAAGTACACTTATGCACAGATCTGAGGCTGCTCAAGGTACAGTCCCGCTCGCACGCTTTGGGAACGCTATGGAATGAAACAGCCGCCATATTGGCGCTCACTCGCTGAAGCATGTAACCTAACTTAACCTAACCTAACACTTAGCAAATGCTCCCTGTAAATAATCAGCCCGTCCACGCAACCCAACAAATACATATGTACATAACTATATTGAGATCTGAGCTGATCTTTCGGCTGATTGTGATGGAGACGCAAGGCAATCGCAGCTGTTACTTGATTGGGAATGCGTGTGTACATATTTTGATTCGGCTACGATAAAATCCGAAATCAGAGAAGTATATACACATTTGTAGCGATAAGTAATATATGTACATATATGTAGTGCCACAATGCTTTGTTACTCACAGCCTGATAAATAATGCCGACTATTTTGAAGGTCCCCTCAACCCAGCAAGACTCATGTTCGCCAGACACTACTGTACCCCCTGTTGTCCCCATCTCATTGTCCTTTGTTGCTAATAACGGAATGTGATTTTGCTCTTCAAGGCTTTCCAGAAGCGCAGGACTACTTCAATCAGATACTGAGCGGCATCAATCACGTGATCAAGACGCACATGAACGAGATGCACTCGAAATTCGAGACGCAGTTCTCGAGCATGGCCGGGGAGGTGCGCCGTCGCGACGCCATCATTGCCCAGCTCCAGCTGAAGCTGCGATCCATCGAGCAGAAGTCTTCTTCAGCAGCCTCATCCTCGGCTGCTGTCCCACCCTCAACCCTAGCTATAGCCCGACGACAGAAGCGGGAAAAGCTCTCGCAGCTCTCGGTGGACGACGATGAGCCGGCGGAAGAGGACAACAGTAGCTCGGGCTCCTCCGCAGAGCTTCTCTTCATGGTGAGTGGATAGTGCTCACTCTTTCTCGCTCGACTATTGCATTTAAACGGTTCTCCTCCCACTTACAGCGCGGGGATTCCCTGGACACGGTGTTCACCTCTTCGCCACCCATTCAGGGCGGGCGACGCAGTATATCGCCCGGCCCGGGACCGAGTCGGCATCATGCCGCCTCGGCCAACGCTCTGAACTGTCCCAGCAGCTACTACAGCGGGCCGGGCACGCTGAGCACACGGCATGCACAGAGCCATCCCAGCTTCTATACGGGGCAGGGGAATGGACGCAGCAGCAGCAGGGGATATCGCGAGTGGAGTGGAGCCGCTGGCGATGGCAGGTTCAGTGGGGCGGACGGTAGCGGATCCAGCGGCGTGGTGGTGTCGGACGTGACGGGCAACCTCACACGGCTCTCGGATAGCGTGATCCTGGACATTGGCGAGAGCTCCAGCTCGAGCTCCTCGTCCAGTAAGCTGAACATTGCGGAAGAGGAGGACGAAGATGATGAAGAAGCGGAAGCAGAGGCCGAGGTGGATGAAGAGCTCGCCGAAAGTGGGCCCGGGAACAACGATTGGGAGGTGCGAATGCTGGCCGCCGAGATGGAGCGGCAGGAACGCAAGCGCGGGCACTCACTTTCGGACAATCTTGGCGATCTGAAGCACTGCAGCACGTTCCTGCGGCGGCGCCGCAAGTTCAGCGACACCGAAACGGAGTTCAGCGAGACGGACATGGACGAGCAGTTGGCCAGAGGCTCAGGCGGTGGCCCTGGTGGTAGCGGCACCGGCGGCTCCGGCGGCTCCGGCAGCGGAGCCAGTGAGGCGCCCGCAACAGGAGCTGGATCCACATCGAGTGGCAGCGGGATCCAGAGTGGCAGCCAGCGGCCGAGGGCTTCCAGCCTGGACCAGTTCAACCTGCGTTACGGCATCGGGCGTGGCATCTTCAAAGCAATGAGCATCGATCGTGATAAAGACAAGCTTTGAGAACTATAACCGCGACCAAACATCCCCCCATCCCTTAGCCAGAGAACACCTTCCGTATCCGAGCCCACGGCAGCCACAGCACTGGACGAGGACAACAACCAATAAGCAATTCGGACAGTATTACAATGGTACAACAACTAAATATATATGTAAAGCCCACATACATATATATATATATAGGTATATACATATACACTTCGATATACAAACAAAAGAGGACATATAGATCTATATTCTATATGGTATGTTTAGCCTTAACGATCCCCCAGAATGGAAACCAAAGAGGAAAGGAACCCAAATGTAGTATATATATACATGCATATACATACATACCTATATATATAAAATAAAACATTGAAATGGGATATGTATACTAGATATATATATTTCAAAGTAGATCTAAAGGAAACAACTACAACTAAACCAAGAACAACACACAAAATAGCCAGAGAGTTCTCTCCCTCAAATGTTCCAGCCACCCATCAGATCCATTTGATTTCGATTTCGTTTCCAGCTAAAGAACAGGCCGCTGAGAAATCTATATATATATATCGATGATTTCAGTCCGCTTATTTCTCAGTGGATAATGCTGGGATTTTGTTTTTATCCTAATCGTATAGCTCTAAGAGAAACCAAAGCTAGTGGGATTTCCTCACCATTTCCTGGCAGGGGTATACTTCGATCTATTGCCTTTTTGCTTCATTTTGCTAGGACTTAGATTAGTAAATACTATATGTATATGTATATGTATATGTATATGTATATAGGTGTTTGAGTGCTTGAGTGTCTGACTGATGGATGATTGAAACTGTAGTGTGTGCGTGCGTGAGACCTAGATGATGATTCCCACATTAAACCGTCCTAAGAAAAAACGTCCATGCCATCACGCGCATGTTTGTTCAGTGTTTGTATCTATATATCTGAATCTTAGAGTTTACCAGTTTCTCTCGCAGTACCAGTACGGTCTGTTTTCGTTTATTGGAACAGGAACATTGTGTCGGGGGCGGGCTCTCTCTATAAAAATGTATATACCTCTTATTGTTAGAGACTATGGAACATATATATATATACATGAATATATATTTTAAGTACGTATATATACATATATATACACACACAGAAATATACATAGTTATATATATATACATACATATATATAGATATATATATGAACTAGTCTAATGAAAACAGAAAGCTTTAATAACTGATATAGAAAACTATTTAAGAAACGTTTTAAATACTAGTTGATTCGGACAAATGTTTTGAAATAGAACGGACAACACACACACACACACACATGCCAAAAATACATACAGACATACATACATACATGCAGACAAACAAAGACAAAGACATACATACACATACACATACATATATCTATATATAGAGCTTATAATATGCATAGATTAGCGATTTACTTGTTGACAAGACCCTCAGTTTGTGCTGTTGAGCCTATCTAAGCGTTAGTCAAACCTATCTAAAACTTAAACTAGATGCCTAGTCCCAAGAACACCCTCCCCTTCGGTTTCGTTTGCCTAATCTCACGCTTGCTGTCCTTGTTCCCCGTTACCCTCCCCTTCCACTCATCACACACGATCCCCAATTGAGAACTATTTCGATATAAGAAAGGCAACTCTAACCGTTAAGTAGCTTAGTGCAGTTCTAGATCAATTTCGAAACCGAAACCGAAACTCAAGCCGTAAGCCGTAAGCTGAAAGCTGTTTAAATGTATCTCTTAAGCGAAAACCAAACCAAAGAAAACCGAAACAAATAAACCGATAGTTAGGTTTGTTTTGTTAACACATTTTTTCTTTTCTTTTCTTTCTTTTTTGTTGGTTTACCCATCGATCTACTTGCTGCTCTTACCTAATGCTAAACTAAAGAGACAGTTGCAGTTGCAAGTCCTAGAATCAATCCAAGTCAGTCACGCAATTCAGAGTAGCCAGCAAGTGTAGTCAGTAGAGGAGTTAACCCTAACAGCAGCAGGCACCAACCAATAGAGCGTTTCGTAGCGACTACTTACTAAGCAGCAAAAGGCGATGTAACTGTACTCACAACTTATTCCCGAACAATGGCTGTGGCCATAGCTATAGCTCTCTCTCTCTCTCTCTCTCTCTCGTATTGTAATTAGCGCACTAAGGCACACACGCACACACGCACACACACACACAGATACACCTCCATACAGATACAGAACACATGCGTACTTCAACGAAAAACTAACTATACGGATACTACATATATCAACTTATCTACCAACTGTAGTTAGCCACAAGCAAACACAAAACTGAAATTCAAGGAACAAATACTCAACAAAAAATGGGTTCAATATAGCAAAAACAAAACAAAACAAAGAACAAGAACAAGAACAACAACTAAAAATGGATCACAGCCAGCTAAGCAGTCCAACTAAATCTAATAAGACAAAAAAAACGACAAGCACAACACTTAAGTAATACAAATAGTTACAATACAACTAGACGGAGGAGTAGTAGCTAAAAGGATGAACGTAGATGCGAGAATTATGTACATGTAGATGGGAGAAAATAGGAAGCAAGGAGACAAGGCCAAAGAAGATGAAAAAGAAGACGATGAACTTACTCTATAAGGAAACGAATTTTTTGATTTACTTTATTGGTATTTATTGGGTTTCTTTGTTATTGAATGCCAAGTTTTGAATGCAAAAAGAAACCATTTCAATTGAATTACATACGCCAGGGACCACAAAACGTTTTTTTTTTCTCTTCTCTTTTTTATAAAAACGTGAAGTACTCGTAATGTGTAGACACAAAAGGAAAACCTAGCAAAATCTAATGATAATAAAAGCCATATAAAGGATGTTAGTAGAGGAATGGGGGGAAATCCAGCTAGGGGTATTTCCAGAGAGGATCATTTAGCGTGGATCAAAAGCCACCACATAGCTATCCCAAAATGTACCCCCGTCCCGTCCCGCCCACATCCAGGGCCCACCCATTTCGATCTAGCTTATTTCGTACAACTCACTCTCAGTTCAATTGTTGCCAACCAACGAAACTCTGTGAGTCAATTATGTATATGGATCAGTTTTAACGATTGTTTTTAACGTGCCCCCGATTATAGGAGATAAAGTAGTAGGAGGAGCAGGTGGAAGCGGAAGCGGAGCAGTAGGAGCAGGAATAGAAGAAAGAGATAAGAGATCGAACGCAACCAATTATGAATTACTCTGTGTATTATATTACATTACTCGCAAAATAGCGCGAGCTGTTGTCGTTGTTGATTTTAAATTTTAAATTGCTCGTCTTTAAGTTACCGATATTTTTGTACATTAGTTTAAGGTAGCGCATAAAGAGTCCCACACGAGTCTAGAGTAAACAAAAGAAATGCATACATAATTGTATAAATACGAGTACATATATTTTTTTTTCTCCTCCTAATTGCTAATTTCGCAATGTTGACAGATACTAAACAGCATGTACTTATAGTGAAAATTATATGCAAAAATGATAAATTAAACTAAACTAAACCTAAAGCAAAAACAAAAACGAAAACGAAAACTAAAAGGAATACCATACCTAAACGAAACAAAGAAATTAGCACGTGTTAAAGAGCCGCAAATAAATGAAGAACAAATGGGGAAATACTCGATCAAAGACAGAGAACTGCATACATAGCTGCGAGGCGAACTTGCCTTCGGTTGCGAGCTCATTTTTAGTGTGCCAAATCCACATCATATCAACTTTTACTCACCATAAGGTATGATGTTGCTAAATTAATACGAGCCTAGAAACGAACACTAAAGTCTTAGCCAGGAGAAACCGATGCAAGTGACGTGCGTACTCGTTCAACCCAATGCAACCAAGGTGAAAATATGAAAGAAAAGAACAAACATACAAACGTATTTAACTGAAAGAAAGAGAAAAACCAAAAATAAAAAAAAAACATGACAAAGAATGCCACAATCTGTCTGCTAACTGATTGGGGCAACGGGTAACGGGTAACGGCCAGGCCATCTTCTCAGAGTAGCCTGGCAGCACTGTCGCCGCTTCCGGTTAACGGTAAGTGGCACTCCTGCCGCCATCTATTGGCAGCCACAAGGAACTCAGGCAGCAGGACCTGCGCCTTTCACTTGCAAAAGCACGGGCATGGCACGAGGCGAGGGTGGGTTCAGCGAACAGTGCTGCCACACCACTAACTGTGCAGGTCTGGCAACGCTCTGTGCACAAGCTTTTCATCATCCCCCAGCGATGCTGCCACTGCACTGCCATTGCCGCTGCCTCTGGCTGCTTCTGCTGCTTCTGCTGCTGCTGCTGCTGCCTCTCTGCCACGGACTGCTTCTGCTTCTGCTGCTCTGAGCAGAAATTCTTCAACGCCACAGCACACGGGACACGGGACACGGACGCAGCAACGACAAGAGCAACGGCAACGGCAACGGCAACGGCTGGCCCCAGGCATAACAGCAAAAAAAAGCAGCACAAATAGTTTACATTTGTTTGCTTTTGTTCGTTGGTTTTCTGTGATTGTTTTGGTTTTAGTTCCTGTAGTTTTTTGTGGTGTGTGTCTGTCTGTGTCCGTGCCATGTGCCCGTCGTATATTTATAAAACAATCGCGAAACCTGTGCGCAGAATTGTCTCAATTGAAGCAAAGTCACATTTCGGATTCCGATTCCAATTCCAATTCAAATTCCAATTGCCATTCTGATTACGCTGGCGATTCGCTGTGTGTGGCATGTAGCGGGATTTTGTTTGCTCTCCTGCAAACAGTGGGTGGTGGGTGTGTAGTTTGTGTGTCTGTGTGTGTCTATGCCTAAGGCCATCCGCTTGCCAAGGAGCGAAAGGGGTAGGCCAGAGGAATCACCATCGGTATCGGTAAGTCAAACATCATCGCACAATCCCAGAACCAGAGAACCAGAGAACCAGAGAACCAGAGAGCCAGAGAACCAGAAAACAGACCCAAAAGTTATTTGTTTACATTTTCCCGACACACATGTGGGCTGCTTCAGGGGGCAAGTGGTGGGGGAAAAGCTTTGTCTGGAACGAAATCAGAGCAGCAAAAACAGCAGAAAATCAGAAAACTCAAAGAAAACAGACCTGTACTCCAATACGAGCCAAAATCGGTTCTGCATAGTTCTTTTGTTTATTTCCTTCGAATATTGTGCATTCAGAATCGTATTCGCACTTATAGTTCCCCCTCTTTTGGGTCAGACGTCACCCCGTCGCCGCCCCGTCACCACCCCAGAGATGATGATTGTACGGGTAAATCCCCCTCTTTGGAGGTGATTATTCCGCACATTTGTTCGGATCTGGCTGGGATCAGGGGTCGCACGGAAAATGCATATTTATAGGTGGGGTCGGGGCTGAGGTTGGGAATGGGGAATGGGGCTGTGGCTGGGGCCTGGGGCCTGGCTCCCCTTCCCATCCCACTTCTAATTATTATGTAAAATTTGCTCGCTCTTCGCTACGCTGTTCGGTTTTGTTCTCTGGCCTGATTTTGGGGCAGGGCTGGGTCTTGGTCCCACCTGGAAGCGGAATCCGCGAGCTATTGTCGCTGTGGCTGTGCGTGGCTTTTGTCTGATTTATGCCCCAAAAGAATCAAATTATTGTTCGTCTTTGCCCCTGCCATGAGACCTCCTATCCTTAGTCCCCATCCTCCCTTCCCGCATCTCATTTCTTTTAGTATATTTCTCTATTTCCATTCGGCTGCCTCGACATTTCGTTTCATTATGTAGTCAGCTTTCTTTTTATTCTGCTATCCCTTTTTTTTCTCCACAGCATGAACTAGTTTCGGGTGGTGGTGGGTTGCCCGAGAAGTTTCGCGGTGTGCGGAGAGGGGGCGGCAACGGCAACGGCAACCTCAACCTCTCCTTCGATATCTTATATCGTCATCTCCGGTTCCGCTGGGGTCTGGCCTGGGGGATCAGCAAGAGGGGGGTTCTGTCCACAGTCATTTGAGGCGAAGGTTTATCAACTCTTGAAGGATCTCTCGAGCCAAGGACAAGGGTTGGCTGGTTGCCTGTTTGGCTGGTTGGAGCACCCCTCGCACAGTTTGCCCAGCTGTTGCATAAATTTTCGCATTTAGCTGCTTGTCTTCTGTGTGTGTTTGAGTGTATGAGGCATGTGTTTATGTGTGTGTGTGTGTGTGTGTGTGTGAGTATCTGTGTGTCTGGATATGGGTATGCGTACGGGTATGGGTGTGTTTTTGTGGATTTCGTTAGCGTTTTATGCAGCTCAAGGAATTTCGTTGTTCGTTCAAGGCATGACAAGGCTTTTCTCTTCTTGTTCTTTTGTTGCTCCTCAATACCCTGCCCTAAAGGGTATACAGAATTTCTCTCAACGTGTTATTGAGTCCAACCATAAGCTTCCTCTGGTCATTAATTGGGCCAGATACTGACCCATTTCGGTTGGGTGTGTCTTTCTTGACATTGATTGATGAGAAAATTGTTTCTGCATTTACAATTTTACCACACAATTATACGCCCAATTTTGGGGAAATATTATTTTTGGAAATACATATTAAATATCAATTTTATTTTTGGAAATACATATTAGAAATTTACTAATGCCTGTTGCCAATTTTTTCTGTGGAAAGGTGGTAGTCGTTCCGGAATTCTCGGTCTCCATTAAAAAACAAATATATTGAATTTAAATTTGAAACTGAAGGAGAAGTTTTCTGAATACAAAAAACTATTGAAATTCAACAGAAAATGTTATTGAAGTAGATTTAAATTGTAATCGAATAGAACTGAAACTTAACACCAGAGAGGATCTTTGCGATCTTTTCAAACAGGTTGATTATTCAGGAAATTAATTTCTGTGCCCACGCTGACGCTTCAGAATTCCTTACAGAATTTCTTGGTCTTCCCTGCAACCTCAAGTTTAGTACTTTTTGTCAGTTTGGAAACACCAGCAGCTTCAGTTTTCACCATTATCTCCCCCCATTATCTAATCAAACAGAGGTACAGCCACTGAGGCGACGACCCACCTACGACTTGAAATGGACTAGGAGCGGTGAAATGTGGCCTAAGATGTGAATGTGAGAGCATGAATGGCAACACGTATCGTGGACTACCGTGTGATAGTCGAGAGTACGATCATACCCAAGCCATAGCAAGGGTATCCATTGGATTTCAAGATTAAAATCATACTTATACATATTTAGACATAAAAGAACTGATTCTGCAGAACATTTGTATTATTTTAGAATTATTTCCTTTCTTATCTTCTTATGAATGAGGTACATGATCAATTTAGTGTTAATCCTGGATTTAAACCTGCCCTTACATAAAAATTTACCTCATTTTACTATTTGCAAGGGTATACAGAATGCGCCTTGGCCGACAATATTGTAGGGGGGAAAAGTGTCCTACACGGCTTTCCGTCGCTTTTCATTTGAGGCTCAAGTGTGGCCCTGTTTCCGCTGCTGTCACTGCTGTGCTGGGTTGTTCGGGGTTGCCAAGACAGGCCGCACCAGTCTCAGGCCCAGGCCCAGGCCCAAGCCCAGGCCCGAATAAGTTCGAAAGAGCACGCGGAAATGGCTGTCGATGGGGCCGAGTCCTTGCGCATTTGTTTCGTTGTCATAACAAAATCAACAGAAACAGAAACAGAAATTGAAATTGATTCCCGTTCGGTTCGGGGCTTTCGCTCAGACAGGCAGACAGCCAGACAGACAGAGAGATGGACGGACGGGCGGACGGACGGACAGAAGAAGCCGGGTATAGGAGAGGATAATTGACTTCATTAATGCGAACATAGTCATTTGAATTATTTTTACATATTGGATTCAATAAACCCAATACACTGCATATACAGCATGTCCGTGTTCCGCTTTCAGTAATGCAAAGACGGCGTTATGGCACTACAAGGCTGGCGCTTTTTCGGTGTCTCGGCGACCATCATCATCTACATAGGCGGCGTCCTGTTCCTCTCCATGAACAACATACCCGGATCGCATCCGAAACGGCCTCGCATCGAACGTTTTGCCGAGGTAAGTCCCCGTTCCCGCTCCCGCTCCCGTCGCCCATCACTATACCTTACTCATGTTCATGTCATACTCCTCCAACAGTTTCCCAGCTTTCATAGTCCTCGGTTTCCCATGCCCAGCCGCAAGATGACCATTCGCTGGTGTCGCGAACTGAAGTACATCAATCGAGATCTTCCAAACTACACAGACTACAGGGCCGATTTCTATAGTGAGTACCAATCGAAAGCGCACTCCACTAGATGGCAATATATGTACTTATATATATGTATTCAACAGCACTGCCCAGCGATGTTAGTGCCAGCCTGCAGGCCTCGCCCATGCTGACGGCCCTGGCCAGTTTTCCGGGCAGTGGCAATACCTGGCTGAGGTATCTGCTGCAGCAGGCGACGGGAATACTGACAGGCAGCATCTACAAAGACTACGGACTGCTAAAGACGGGCTTCCCCGCGGAGAACGTATGCAACAGCTCAGTATTATTGGTAAAGACCCACGAATGGGGCGGCAAGTCCTGGGCCCCATTCGCGAAAGCAATCCTTCTGGTCCGGGATCCCGAGAAGGCGATAATAGCCGAGTTCAATCGACAGAGCGGTGGACACATCGGCTTCGCCTCACCCGATCGCTACAAGCGTACAAAGGGTAAATGTACGTGCCATATCCTTAAGTACTCGAGACATTTCACTAACTGGTTTCCTTTCCTTTGCGCAGATTGGCAGCAATTCGTGAGCAACAAGCTCAAGGGCTGGGAGCTGATGAATCTCAGCTGGGCGCGCAATTTTACGGGCAGTATTAAAGTCGTATTCTACGACGACCTGGTGCACCACACGGAGCGCGAGCTGCGGGCCATCCTCGACTTCCTGCAGTTCCCCGTCGACGAGACGCTCTTGCGGTGCGCCATTCTGCGCAAGGAGGGGATATTCAGGCGAAAGAAGCGCCTGCTCTCCTTTGATCCTTACACAGAGGCCATGCGTGCCCAGGTCCAGGCCCGGAAACGCATCGTCTACGGCCTGCTAGGCCGAAAGGAGCACTAGAGTGGAACTAAAGCTATGTGATTATCATCATTAGGATGGTTCTAAGAGAAGATTTTGTGCAACGATATAAGCAAATCAAAGCAATGCAAATTGTACCACCAAATGACGCACAGACCAACCGGAATTGGATCCAACCAGCACAGATCCCGCACGCCGCCTACCGCCTACCGCATAGACGACTGCAATGCATTACACGCGCATCACATCGCATCGCATCGCATCACAAAACAATAACACTTGACCTAGGACCATAGATCTCAATGGAATCTGGAATAGCTAGAGTACTAAGTAGTCTTCCCAAAGATCGATCCATCCCCACAGAACAATCCTTCGTTTGCTGCCAGCTTAGCGCATTAGTTCAAATTTTTTTTGAATGTTTAGATATATAATTGTATGCATTAGCTTAGGTTCAATATATGACGACGTATTTGTAGGCTATAGAAAATGATCGGATCGGATCGACAGATCGGCTTGCGTATGCAACAAGGTATTATGATTCCTGAACGAATTTATGAAATTCATTATAGGCCATGTTGTGCTTCATTGCCCATCACCACACCCCCCCCCCTGAATTCGTAATTACATTCTCATATCCGGTGTGCATTCCACATTGCCACTGGTCCTCTTGGTCATGCTGAACTCCCGTATTAGACTATCCTTGTAAAAAGTAAAAAGTTTTATACACGATTCTACAAATAACATGTGAAATATTAACGATTTCCAATGTATTAGATAATTGTACAAAAAAACCAAAATCGCGAAAAACGAGCAGAAAATGAAATGAAAACAATGAACATGAAATGAACTCAGAAAACGAAATTTGAATGTGTTTTCTTTGTCTTGGATTTTGATTTTGGGGCTGGTGGGTGTGGTCGTTGAAAGCTTTTGGAAAAGCCTCAATGACATGGCTTTCGGCTAGCCAAAACATCTTCCAAGCTCAACGTCGCTGTGCTTGCTGAAGCTTTTCCTAGCCAAGTTATTGAAAGCTTTTCAAAGCGTTGCAACATCCTGTTCTATCGCACATGACATTGCTCATACGCCACCCATAGATGGCGGCATAAGCGCAAAATCGAAAATGATTCGAATTTTGATCATCGAATTGAAAGTCCGTCTGAAAACGATATAAAGTGGAAAAATTATGAATTTGGAAAACATATAAGTAGGTATATTTGTAAGCTAGAAATTCAAGGTGTAAGTACACATGTTTTATTTCAAGCTGATTTTGGTATGAAAGTGCGGGAACGTTGTGATCCTTGGCCCTACATTCAGACCCGATAATCAGTCAGTATGTGTGCGCTGCTGTCTCGGAAGGGAGCTGGGCAAAATTTTGAAATACACTTGTAACAGGATGATATCGCAGGAGTCGGGGTACAACATTTGGTTGCGCTAGCTCTTATAGCCTCTGAGATCTGACAGACATGGCTATACCGACTGGGCTATTGATGCTGATCAAGAATATGTATACTTTAGGTGGTCGGAAAGGCTTCCTTCTGGGTGGCACATACATCCAATTCCACCATAAATCCTTTATATGTACCTCTGTACTCTTTGATTATAATTGATATAATAATTATCGGGTATCAAAAATCACAAAAATCCTTGGTTGTATATATCTTCAACGTTGTATATATCTACATATATATTTATAAATAAGTCGAAGCAATGAGGACTTGGTGTACATGTGTATAATACGTCTTTGGTTAACAAGGCTGAAAGCCAAACCCATTCAAAGAACCTGGCAAGTACCAGACGTATCCTTGCTGAAAAAAAACGTATAAAATATTTTGGAGATCAGTTGTTCTTCAGCACATCCTTTGGATATTCAGAAAGCTTTTTTTAAAATTTATTCAATTAGGAAATGAATGTAGATTGAATGATAACTATTATGGTTATGCGATTTAAATCTATAAATGTCAAGATAATCTTAATGATTCTGAAGCCTACGAATTCTTATCAACGGATCAATTCCAAATATGTATTTGATGGGAGGAAACAAGGAAGAAACAAGGCCAATCGGACGAGGTACCCTGTTCGGCTCGGTTCGGTTCGGTTCGCTTGGATAACACCCTTTAGTGGATTTGGTATGTTGCATGCTTTTAACAGTTACAATACACTGCAACAACTAGGCCTCATCCATTCCACTTCAAGCTGACACAGCTCCTCCTGCCCCCATTCGACATCCTCCCCCCTTCCCCTTCCCCCCCTCTTGGCAGCTGGCAGTACCTGCAACATATCCCTGGCGCAGACCCCACCTACCTCCTCGTATTCCCGCCCACTCGCACACCCACATCGACATGTACGCCCATTTTTGTTTTGGCATTGTTGGCCGTGTTGCCGTTTTGTGCCTTTTGTTTGAGCCGGGCAGCCCCTCTCGGCCCCCTCCCTAGCACCCTGCCCCTCGCACCTTCTCGTTGCCTTGTTGCCTGTCCAAAAAATAAAGCAAGAAAAAAAAAGGTAAAATAAAAATACAAAAAAAAATTGTGCCATATGCCGGACGCGGGGCATTGCGATGCTCACTCGCTCGCTCGTCTCAGGAAGCGGCAGAGCTTCAGTGGGCTGGCGGAGCAGGGGAGGGGTGTTTCTGCGGGGTGGTTGGGTCCGGATCTGGGCCTGGAACTGGAACTGGGCCTCCTGCTGCTGCTCCCCGTGGCCCAGTGCGCAGTCGCCTGGCCGCAGTCCGTGTGCCGCCACACTGGCATTGGCTTCGTCAAGTTTGCGGCCGCTGCCAGGTAGAGACACAACGGCTCTGTCCAATTCCAGCTGAACGAAACAGCCGGCGTCGCTGCCCGGACGGCGACAGCGACCAATCGGAGCCGAGTGGCTGGCATTACATAAAGGACGTGGCTGCCATTTTGCAGGGGTGGATGGCGTGGGCCACGCCCACGCTGATAAATAATGAAAACATGTCGTCCGCCCCATTGAAAATAAACTCCGAAGTTAGCGAAACTCATCATAGAATTCTTTATCACAACACCACGCGCGCTTGTCTAGTTGTGAAATCTGTTCGCTTGCGTTTAGTTTCGACCAAAGTTGAATGCGTTGAATGCGTTGAATGCGCTGAGTGCGGGCGGTAGCGGCAACGGGATAACGAGACAAACAGCGACAACAAAAGGATATACCCGATATACCAACGATACGATACGATACGATACGATACGATACGATACATGGCCAGGATACATTTAGCGCGACACGAAAAAAGCATCCATCGAACTCAGCTGAGCGCTGAGTCCAAGATCCAAGAGCTCATCTGAGCGACGGCTTTACACAATCCTCAGACACAATCCGACACAGACGCAGACCCAGACCCAGACCGACCGACAGACACATACAGAGACATACCCAGAAACTGGCACAAGCGGAAGCGGAAGACAGCTTTTGATAACGGTACGGTACGAAAGAAGAAGCTCCGCTTGGCTCTGGGGCCCAGAGCTTGGCTTGGGCTTACGTACTACGTACCCCACGAACGCAGGGAAAGAGGGACGACACGCTACCACAGCTTAACGTAACGCAACGCAACGATAAACGGAAAACGTCTAACGTGAAACGGTAAACAGTTCCCCACATGTGTGTGTGACGTGCACTCGTTGACCGCTCAACCGCTTAACCGATGCGATTCGATTCAATTCAATTCACCCCTGCACCCTTGCACCCGCTGGCTGTCCCGTCCGCCTTCCTGGCCAGGCGGTGGTAATCCAATTACAGTTCCGTGAGACCCACAAACAAATTCCGAACCGAACCAAACCGAACCAAACCAAACCAAACCGCTAACTAAATTTACCGTTGCGCGTGTTGTTGGCACCGACGGCACACGTGTGGGTCCTGCCCGTGTGGGTCCTAGTCCTGCAGCGACAACGGAACGGCGCATTGTATGCAACATTTTTGTTTCTGTGCTTTTTTCTCAGTTTCAATCCGCGTCACACGAAAGCAGAGAAACTACCGCCCCAAAAAGAAAAGCCAACGAAAGCTAACAAAATTCTCGAGTGCAGTGCTGAAACCAGAATAATCCAGATAATCGGAAAAAAAATAAGCATAATAATATAATTACAAAGAAAAGCGAGCGCCGAGAGAGGGAGCGCGTAGAGAGATTAAGTGCATTTGATATAGTTGATCCTGCATGCAGGACACGCGTTAAAATCGTCCAAGTAAGTGCTTCAAGATTTACTCGCCAACAACATTCGACGCCTCAAGGGCGTTCAAGCTGGAGGAGGATTTCGTCGGCGGCTGCATGACAATGTCGATGTACTCGACAACGGATAAAATGAAAATGTCAGCGCCCAGTTGTTTTCCAGGACGCTACAGTCCCTCCTATCGAAGTTCGGAGCAAATGCGGCGCTGCATGCCAAATCCATCTGTAAGTATAGCCATAGCCACCGCCACAGCTCCCCCACCCCTCATACGGAGTAGCTTTCCACGATGATCAGAGGGTTTCGATAGAGAGTTAAGGATAGTCCTAAGATCAATTGATAGGAGGTTTCCCCTGAATTTCAATATGACAGCCGAAAAATGCCTTTTTATTGTACTTATGATCCATTGATCAATCCATATTACTCTGCGTCTTTGAAATTTTGTATATGTATGTATTAACCTAGGTAAACAAATTTAAACAATTTGCTAAAACCCTTCTGAAAGTCTTTCACACCTTAGTCCAAAAATGTACACTTGGATTATGTAGCTATTTCCCCCACATTCGTTTTCTTTCCGATTTTTCTTTCGTAGTTGTGCTGAAACCAACCAGGAATCTTGTCCAAATACATCCAAGCCTTTGGATGGGACTGCCATTAAATCGCAATAAGTTTCATCACTTGGTCACTTGTGATGAGAATATGATATACAAAAATACAACAAATTCCAAGCGAATACCAAAAAGAAATTAAATCTAATCTGATTCAACGCCAGTTCCATCCAAATTTTGGGAATTTCTAATGAAAATACTCTTATATTCCCAACAAGAATATTGTTGTTGATTCCAGTTTGAATCCGACATGAACTTATTCATTCCCTCTGATGTGACTAAGACGAAGTCCAATGAGAAATCGAACACATTCCCTTCTGAATACACTCAAATATTGAATTAAGGCCATTTTGAATATGATGCCTTAATGCCTTAAAAAATATCAAAATTGAATGAAGTCCAAGCGTATGTTGAATTTAGAATTGAAACTAGTTCAAACTTATTGAAGTAGGTTTTGGTTAGTCGACGATTTTTATTATTACTGTTAATATGTTGTCAGTGCTTTAATTCTAAGGAATTTTGTATTTTTAATCATGCTATCTTCGTCTGTCTTGTCTGACTTGTCTTTGGATAGCTTCCCATCCAAAATCAGTCACTGGGTCATATATAACACAAATCGATTGATTAGCAGGTTTATTTTTTTGGAAATGAACCCTTAAAAATGTCCACATTTTTCTTGACTCTAATAGAAATCATAAACCCTGTGGGAGTATTATCTTCGATGGCTTTAAAGTCTTGATGTAGCCACTGGTATATCAGAATGGTAAATTGCTCCATTCCTAAGTGAAAACCGTATTACAACCCAGTGCAACGCAGTGGCAGAGCACTGGTACTCTGGGAGTATCTACCACCAATATCACCTACATACCTATATGCGAGTACAATGTCATGGTCCTTCTGCATGAATGCATTAATAACTAATAATTGGGAGGATTTGGCAGACGTCTCGCAGTTCACCTGACATTCTGAATCATTTATGAGGCTTGAGTTAAAAATTGAATAGGAACACGGGCAGACATTAAATGGTTATTACCGACAGTTCTCAGACAGGTTTATTGATGCCAGTCTGGTCACTGACATCAGGAAGCAACACGGCATGGAGCGTGGCGAAAACGGAGAGCGACATAAAATTGTAAGTGACGTGAGCTTCACTCGCATTTTCCATTTTCCCTTTCCACTCCATCACGACTACAGCTCCCGACGACAAGGCAACATTTGTCTTAATTATTCCACAAGAGTCGCAAAAGTTACCGACTTCTCAGCGGCCTCAGCCTCAGCCTGAGCCTAGCCTAGATTTATTGGGCTTACGCGGCCCACAAATGGCGCTAACTGCTGACTGGAACCTTGAAAAGCGTTTTGTAATTCATTTCCATTAATTATTTATCCACTATTGTACGCGCTGACCAAAAAGACAAATAAAAAAAAAATGGTTCAACACAGAGGGTAAACAGAAAATAGCAAATGTTACGCCCGTGTTCACCGAAGCGGGGAATACACTGGATAGTTAATGGGAAGTTCTTATGCACATATTTGTATATAATTAGGCAACACTTGCAATTAATTTACAAAACTTTCATGCCTAAGGGATTTTAGAAAAAGGTTTAAAAGCAAAATACACTTTTGAAGGGATCAGCCCTAGGATCTGTATTTATTATTGAAAATATTGTATTGTATTCCGAGTTCTGCTCTCATAATTCTTTTATGTTAAATGAGTTCCAGGATTTGGAAGTATATGGAAGAAAGCATTGGAGGGACTCAAGTTTTCTAAGAGGATTTCTTCTTATTTAATGTTGGGAAACCTTCTGAAAGAACTCGATATTCTTCAACCCCTCTATTCCATCTATTCTATTCTTCTTTGGTTGTCTTGATATCTAAAAGATGTATTTCTGAATTAGAGCTCCATTCAGGCTACTTTTTCGATCAGATTTGATAGGAAAACTCGGAAATTGTTTAGGGTTACTCAGCATACCCTTTCCTCCCTTTCCAAGTTACGAAATGTGCATAAACAAATGAGCTAAGGGAATGCAAAGAAAAGAAAAAAGTGAAAATGTTAAGGAGGGTTTGGGCAGGAAGGTGGCAGACATTATAAATGGGGAAATTGCCGAGACCCCAAAGAAAAAGAGCAGGGAAAAGTTGATTGCTTGGCATGAACAGGTGACTGGCAGTGCAGGAGGAGGGAAGAGGATATCTTTCACCCGCCCACACTCCAATCACTCCCTGAATCCCTGGCCAACTTCCCATGTTAATCTGACAGAGAAGCACTTTAAACAGGGAGAATAAAAAAAGCAGAGGAAAAGAGTGAGCAGCAGGAGAGGAAATCACTTCAAGTGTATTTGTCTTTAAGAGGCAACAACTACATTTGCTTATCGGATTTACTTGCCCAACTTCCCCCCGCCCTTTACTGCTCTTTTTTTTTTGACCTCTCCAGTGCCGCACTGCACCGCACCGCACCCTGCCCAGCTCAGCCCCGGCTGATTACAGTTGGCCACTTTTCGGCTTTTTGGAAGCTGGCAGCGGACCGAGGCGAATGATCAAAGCGGCGGATTTATAGGATTTATATGCTACCCTCGGCAACTGCTGTGGCAGCGCATTAGGCCTGAAAGTGGAATCAAGGCAGCGAACAACGAAGAGTCCTCCTCTTCTTTGGAAGGACAGTGGGACAGACGCGCTTTTTAGCTGGTTACAAAAACACTTAACGCCTTGCAGTCCATTAAATGGAAATTTGTCGCTGAACCGATCCCTTGGACAGAGGCAGACAACAGACAGCGGCAGCAGGTGGCGGGTTCTGCTGGGAGTGGGAGTGGAACTGGGACTGGGATTTGCTTGGGCTGTTCTCTGGGGTGACACTGAGACTGAGGCTGAGGGTGCTAAGGATATGAATGAGAGCGAGGATATGGAGGGCCCTGGCTGGTGCCCGTTGTCAGATGACAGACGGCGTCCGCCACTTGAATTGTTTGCCAGCAGCGTTAAACGGACAGCGGCGGCGTTAATTTGATTTAAATATTCATAAACTACATTTAATGGCCGCGACAAATGTGCTTCAAATTAAACCGAAACCAGTATAAAACAATTGTGAAATTATTGGCAAATCAACAGCCAAATGGCTGGTGGTGGGGAATGAAACATATACATACATACATACATATATGATATGGCATTCCGAGTCAAGCACAAAATACATGCATTTTCCTAATTGGCTGAGCATGGCGTTGCCCGATTTTGATTAAACTTCACTGGATCCTACTGTGGATACTCCTTATGGGATCGGAGATACTTCCTTCCTCTTCGCAGGTAAATACATTGAAATTGGTATTGTAATTGTTGGTAGCAAAAGAGGATTATCAATTTCGATTTCTGCTGCTTACAAATTAAATAGGAGCCATGCCGAAACAGGGCAGAAATATTTTTTGGTGCATCAAAAGCAATTATCTTATTGATATCAATATACATATGCCTGTACATATTTACATATACATATATATTTGTAATGAACTTTATGGATTATGATTAGAGGAATTTGTGGAGCCATTGCTACGCATAAGGAAGGAATAATGAAGAAAGAGTATTATCTTTATATTTGTTGTCTAATGTTTCTATCAGCAAGACGGTAGCTCGAAGAACACGGCTAAAATTTTGAAAAATTAGCTCAATGATCAGAGTGTTCACTTGATGCAGTGGCCTGCTCAAAGCCGATATCTAAAACCCACAGATTAAAAAAGATTGCCAAAGTAGTAGTCTGCACCAAAGGGATTGGATGGGCTTTGGGAGCGCGTGCAGACGGACTAGAAAGCACATATTAAAAAAAATTCCAAACAAGCAAAAGTAAATACTTTGCCTTTCTTTGAAAATGTTCACAACTCTTATAGGAGCCGATCTCTTTCAATTGTAATTTTGAAGGAATAGTTTATGTATAACAATCACAAGGATTGAAGATTTTCAGGCGTAAAATTTTAATCAATTTTTAACTTTAATATGTGTAATATGTATCAGCATTCTCTGATACATTCCAAGGGAAATTTATTTGATATTTCTGGTATTATAACTTAAGTTCCACCTATTTTGTTCAATAAAGGAAATTAAAACTGATATTTCCTTTAAAAAAATTTCAAAAATTTAAGATGGAATAATCTAGAAAAATCATTCACTGCAGCACTTCCCGAAGACCAAAACTCCCAAACCTCAAAGAGATCCTATATTTTTTATTCCGCATACATGAGATTCGTTCTTGTCCTTATTCCCTTCAAATGATCACTTTATTAAGTGATAAAAGAAGTAAAATCAAATATACTTTTAACAACACAAATGGAAAAAAAAGTTTAAACGAAATCGCAATTTGGGATCGATTAAGCACATGAATGGGTAATGCCTTCAGGTTGTATGGTGCTCTACATTCCATTCAGCACGTCGCTTGAAACTTAACCCTTCCACTCCATTATTCTTCATATCATACCTTTGGGGATCTCCTGCAACAGTTTGCACAAATAAAACTATTTAAAGCGTTACAATTCGTTTGATTTCAGTTTCAATGTTAAATTCATTCTTCATTGGTGGGCTGGCATTGCTCCAGTGTTGAGAAGTGTGTGTTCGGCAGCGTAAATCGATAAAATTAAACATGCAGCAATGCGTATCTATTTACACACATCATAAATATTCAATTCCAGCAAAGATACACACAAAAAAAATCAAATAATACACATAACATAAACAAAAACCCACTGCCAAAAGAACAGAGAGAGAGAGAGAGAGAGAGAAAGAGAGAGGGAGAGGAAAGCCGGTGCTCACGTGTTTGCCTCACGAGAAAGAGATAGCAAAAAAAAAAACAGTTCACTTGATTAATTTTTCACACTAATAAAGAATTTATGTGCAAGTGTCAACCTGCACTGCGGGCTACACACCGCCCCCTGTCCCCTGTCCCCTGTTCCCTGCCACACCAGTCACCTTCTCACCTCTCACTCACTCTCTCTAGTTCTCTCTTTCTCTACATATGCGTGTGTGTGTGTGTGTGTGTGTGTGTGTGTCTGCGTCTGTGTCTGTTTGTGGTGTCGGAGAGCAGGTCAAGACAGAGCCTAGGCTCCGGCATGTCCTAGGTCGGGGCTAGAGCGAGACAGACCGAGAGATATATGTGGGTAAGAGAGGGTTTTAGGGTGCGGGCCGGTGTTGCATAATTTGATGAATGACTGCGCATATTAATTCATAAATTAATTTACTGTTATAATTTATTACAAACTGTTGCCAGACAAACAGAGACAGAGACACAGAGAACAGATAGAGCATTATGTCCATCTTTTATATTAAAAGCTCTCATGGGCTGGCTTGAATGGGAAAATATTTCAATCCTGAAACGGTATCTATACATTTTGGTGGTACTTCAGTGATGGAAAGTATCTGGCTATTAAAAATGATATATTTAAACGATTATTTTCGGACATGCTTTACCTTAGACCCAAGATGCATCTGTTTGCTTTATAACTTTAGACTAGACTAGTATTATGCATCGACCGAAAAATTTCCAGATTATAATATGATAAGTTTCTCTATAAGAAAAATATATCCAAAGCGAATGGGAGCGGGGCTTTCCTCTTATTGCTATTATAATTATAATTTATATCACCGGAATTTTCATGTGTTAATTCCCTGTTTGCCCATATGAATATTACGTAATAAATAAATGATTTAATATTTAAATTTAATATACAAAAAATAGTGACTGTACAAGAAAAAGTTCCAAGCTTTATTTAGCCAAAAAAATGATAAACTTTTAAATGAAAGTGGCGATTTCGACCTGGTCATAATACAAAAAAGGCAAGACTACGGATATAAAAAGCAGCCTACGTATTAAATTCGTGTAAATGTACATACATACGTACACATGTAGGAAATTCGAATTAAAAATTACCGACCCCATCACGTATGCATACACATACATATATGCTTGATCAGAGACGATCCAGAGGTGGAGAAACCTTACTTTGTGTGCAGACTCAAATCGAAACCAAGCTTCAAATTGTTTCCGTCCCGAAAATGATTACCATCAAATGATTATAGCCACATTTGCTGAAATATACTTTCCAGCGTGGCTAAAATTTGAGAAAACTTGAATTTGGATTAAAAGTCTCATCGCATTTTTGAAGACGCTGAAATGGATGCACGCATAAACGTGAGCTGTCTCAAAGCCTCACCCGTTCGCATCAGGCCAAAAGGGGTTCGGACCGGGCCAACAGACTGTCGCTGTCACATTATTTGCACAACGCCCACAAACTGCCATGGCCACACCGACCGAGTTTATGCGACAATGCGGGCTCTTCGGCTCGGCCATGGTCGTCTTCGTCCTCTGTGGATGGATTGGGTTGGAATGGGTTGGGCATGGGTATGGGCATGGGCATGGGCATGGGCATGGGGCCAAGACATCATTAAGAATGCACAACATTTTGATTTCTACAATGGCCGTCGTTTGCCTATTGCGGTTCTGCTTTGGCCAGAAAGAGACTGGGATATACTTGTAGATAGAGAAAGAGACAAAGACAAAGACAGAGACAGAGGAGATGATAGAGCCTGGCTAATGGCTATGGCCCCATCGAATTACGCCTTTCGGCTCGAAATGTGCGGCAAACGTGAGCGATGCCTTTTTGGCCATGTGGGTTCTGTCTCCTGGGCACCCGTCAACCGTCAGCCTTCACTCCCAGTTGGAGTGGAACCTTATTACTCCGTCCCTCTCCTCCCTCAACCATTCATTTGTTCACCGTTCAGCGTTCGCCTCTCACCCCCACCTACGTGGCTTCCGTGGACCCCGTGCCTCTGGTACCGGGTACTACGAGTATGTCTTTCGTTTTCGTCGTGCGGCGTTTTGAAGTTTTGTGCGCATCTAAATAATTGATTAACTGAAAAATTCGTGCGAGTTTCGTATACACAAGGAGTTTGTACACATACCAATGCATATATATTTCTATATATATATATATATAGACATGTATATATACATATGTATATGTATATGTATAAAATCGATATGACTGGAATAATAAAGACGCCGACGGCGACGAAATGAAGATGAACAAGAAGGTTTTTGTACCAAAACAAGCACCAAAAACTTTTGATATTATTTATTTAGAAACCAGCCAACGGTTCGGGTTCGGTCCAGCCGGGCAGGGGGTCGCTGGGGGAGAGGGGGAGTTCTGCGTTGTACTAAAAATCAATAAGACCAAAAAACTGGTTAAATCCTTAAAAACGCGACAGGACAGGTTGTGTGTAAATGTGGCCACACTTTAAGGCCAGTTGGCTTAAGGAAAAAAAAAGATTAATCCGTTGGATTGTAGGGCTCGAAGCCATATTGAGGTCTTTGTGCATACCGGTGTGCATTGCTCTATCCATCGATAGCTATCAATCGATCATCGATCCATCCGTCTACCAATCTATACACATACTATCGATGTTTGTCTCGTCTTTTCAGAGTCGTTTATTAGAAGATGCTTCCCTATTATGCAATTCGTGGTCAGCACGTCAGAACGTAAGTTACAACCACAACAAATACCAAATACAACCAAAAACTAAAACAAACAAAAAAACAACCAACTATTCGTATATAGAAACATTATTAAAATGAGAAACCAGCCTTGATTGATTTTCCTTTCCCAAATCCTATTTTTGATACTACATATTTGATCTCTAGCATACACGTTCGTTCTCTCTCATTTGATATCGCCGACTCCGATCTACTTATATACATACATATATCCTCTTAATATATCTACATGTATATATCTATATGCATATGCATATGCATATGTTTGTTATCTACAGTTTGTATGTATATCTTATGTCGATCATTGCCTTTGTTTAACCGAAAAATTCGAATCGAATTCGGGTGATTTATTCTCAATATTGTTTTGATGTGTTCTTGCCTGGACTTAGATGTACTTAGTCTCTGTAATAATCATAGCATAGACCTCTAGTTTCCTTTCATTTAATCGCATTACACTAATCACTCGGCTCCTGCCGCTCCTTTTCTCTCTCTCTCTCTCTCTCTCTCTCTCTCTTACCATCTCCCTCTCTCTCTCTCTACACAGGGTGATATCTTCGCGGGCATCAACGATGGCATTCTCAGCAGAGCGGAGGCCCTGGCCGCCGTCGATATCCAGAAACACCAAGCCCAGCATGTACATAGCCAAATGCCCTCCCAAATCAAGCACGATGTGATGTACCATCACCACACAATGAGTGGGCCCCCGCAACGTCCCTTACAGGTGAGTCTCACGAAATGATTATACTCCTCGAACCAACAATTTGTAGGCCGCCTGGAAAGAGTTCCTGTCCCTTGTAATTATATCCATTCCTCTTGAAAGTTCTCTAAATATATATTGCATGCAGCAATTATTATATATTGATACTTTTGAATATGATATCCACATACATGTACACACTGTATATGGGTCAGCTCCAGGGGAGAATTCGAATCAAAGAACTTAAAAAATATTCACAGTTCCCAACTGCAAGCGTTAAACCATCAAAATGCATACAATATCAGAAATAACTATTTTAAATATGTTTTTTAAAACATTTTTATTGCATTTGAAACCATAAATGACTTTTTGGGCATATACATAAATCCTTAAAAATTCTATTATTAAAAACAAAATAAAATCATTAGGGGGATGGACATGGACACCCTTAGAACCGAAGGTTTCCACATTCTGAGCCACTCACAGTAGTATTAGTCTTCGGTTTAATTATCTAAATTAGCTGACCTTATCATATTGGGGGTGGGGATAGCACCCCTTCGCTACCCTGTTCTACCACCATCAGAAACCTCAGCTTTCTGGCTCTGTTGCTGCTTGCCCATTTCTGCTGCCATACTAAGTAACTAAAGAGCCAAATCCTGTCCGGAAGTTGGACTCTAATGGCTGACTGCACTCTGGCACTCACCTGGCTCCAGCTCCCGACTCCCTGTGCGGCTTAGCCATTGTACATTGTATGTATGAGTATGTGCATAGCTGTGTGCGTGTGTATCGGATATGGGATATTAGCCAATTTCTAGAAGGCTGGAAATTATGAAAGTCATTCCATGATGACGAACCACGTTTGGGGAGTATACCGGATAGTTATTGGAGGCGGAGGCGGAGGCAGAGGCAGAGGCGTAGGCGGATGAGGTGGAGGTGGAGGCAGATTGTCGCATTGGGACAGTTGAGAACTTCAATTTCCGTTTTCAGCGGTCACACGCATGTCGACCCATACACACACACACAGAGTGTACGAGTATGTGTGTGTGTGCGGTTAATTTGAAATGTTTCTTTAATAAAATTAAAATTGTGACGTGTAAGCCTTCTGGGAACGTGCCACGTGACGGTCGTTTGCCAGGTAAGCACATCATGATTCGTGTCGTTAATTGTATTGTACTTCAACTCGAGGCGGGCTACGTGGTCTGGTCCTGGGCGTTCCGAAAGTTCCCCGTACGGATAGATGGATAGATGGATGGATGGATGGATGGTTGGATGGTGGTGGCTAGGTGCTTCAGGAGGGGGGAAAGAACAGTGGCACAAGTGGAATTATGTCTGTGTCGCTGTGCTGGTGGTTGGTGCTCTATTAGAAGTTGATTGTAATCAAATTACACAAGCAACCTGTTTCCCATTTGGCCTCCCCTTGAGGTCTCTAGCTTCACGAGTAGTTCTTGCTCTTATTACTGTTTCCATCGCTGTGCCTGTTCCTGTGCCTGCTCCTGTGCCTGCTCCTGTGCCTGGGCCTGCTCCCGTTGCAGTTGCCACTTGTTTTCGGCACAATCGAGCATGACGAAAGGGCGCACTGTCCACGCGCCATTGCCGCCAGTGGTTGGTTGTGGATGTGGTTCCATACTGCCAACTCCCAACACCCCCCACCCCCCCATAGGCACATAACCCATAACCATTCCCAATTGGCAGCGCGTGCAGCGTGGCCGACTCGTGCAGTCCTTAATTTTCACCAAACACTCTTCAGGCAACGCATTCGAGACCTGAGTCTAGTTGCCATTCGATTTCGATTTCGATGTCGAGGTCTCAGGTGCCGCCAGCAAATGCCACTCAATCACCCACACCCAAAGATGAACCCTAAACCGAATCCGAAACCGAAACCCAACTCGTTTCCACAGCCACCCCCACATGGTATCTCTTGGTTAAACACCCCCCCCCCCCCCCTCATGTGATCTCTGGATGAAGACGAATTTTTAAAAAATTAGTTTACTTTTCTGGGATTTACCTGGGATTTTCCATTTAGTTGCATTGCAAACTATTCATCCCATGCCCTATGACTCCCTTCCCCGAATTGCAGCCAATGACTCAACAGAAATAGCAGCAACGATATAAATAGCTGCCCAAGCTAAATGCCACAAAGGACACTAATCAAGGATCCTACAATGAACTGGATTCGAATCGGGACACCGGGCACACCACAAACGCCGCGATGGGAGACCTCGCACATTGTGTTAACCGCAGAAAAGGTTGACAGTGGCCTCCGCCTCCGTAGCACACGTTCGAATCTCACATCAAATATTGACACCCGAAACCGGAGGACAAAGGAGGGCCTGGGAATGACCTGGCAGAGCACACCTGGATGCATATACTTAGGCGATAGTCAGACTATGAGCTGGCCGAAAAAGTTTAAATTTAATTTAAAAATAAACAAAGTTAACCGCGCCTAGAAGCTAAAATAGGCCGGCGACACCGACGAGCCGCCTGTGTCGGCGTCCTTCTGCTCAGAATCCCCTTGTCCAGCGTTGCCTTGACCAGCGGTGAATGGATCGTCATCCCATTGGTAAAAGCCTTGATCAGCATCGGCTCGACTGATGTTTTCTTTATCTTCATCTTCTTGATCAACCTCGTCTGCATCAGTAATCTCCTGGTCTCCCTTGCCTTGATCAACTTCGCCTCGATTACTGTCGCGTGGATCGCCAACGGCATATTGGTCAGCTGCTTGATCATCACCTGCCTCCTCGTTGGAGCTCAATTGCATCTGCTTGATTTGCTCGGAAATGGCGCACAGATCCGCCAGTATCTTCTCGGAGTGCAAGCCGATGGACGCATACTGACAGTCGCGCTCCTCGGAGCGCAGTCTCCACTTCTCGACCAATTCTTCAACCGATGTATCCTCATAATCCAAGGGTTCCTCCTGGCCGAGCATGTCGTCTGGTTCCACCTCTATCTTCGAGTCCTGGTCGGGCTCCTTCTTGTCCAAGGAGTCGACCTCGGGCATGGACTCCGTGTAGTAATCCTGGTTGGGAGCTCGGGACATATTCTTCTCGTGCCAAAAGTACTTTTAATTTAAACAACAGCTCTGTTGGAGTTTTCACATTTCGATATTCCGAAACACACAGAATGGAATATTTTTGTACTTACATATTTTTTATCCTCCGACGAGTAGTTGTATTCGTTTCGACAGTAAATACTGTTGTGATATAAATTCGGTTCAGATTCCTATTGACACCTCAATCGGAAAACTTGAGTGAAGTCAGGGCCTACTATCAACAACCAAAATCGGAAATCCTAGTAAGTAAAGTGTACCCACAATTGTCGACCTTTTTTTTTAACGCACACGTGTCTCGATATTACGATTGATATTGATTCTGATCAGTAATGTACTTTCTGGGGTTGACATTGATTTTTCCTTAAAACCACCAATCGAGAGGGAAACAATCTTGCGTACCACATATGTGGGCATTATGGCAAAGGCAAGGAAACCCGTGATTAGCCGAATGAATTGCATTTTGTTGAATAAACTAATCTGCGAATTGAAGGTTATACCTTCTTGCATGCCTTCGGAAACTCTTTCATCAGAATGGAGCATCTACACAGTTTCTGGCTTAATTTAGCTGGTTCCAAGTGCCAGGTGGGAGGCCTCTCCAAAGGAGTCTTCGCTTGACAGGGGGGGGGCACAGGGTTTCTGATAGACGATAACAATATCCTAATTTGCCTAAATTAAGAACAGCAGATCTGCGCGAGCTCCGCTAGAAATTATTGGATTGTGCCAGAATACATTTAAAATATTACTTACTTTGATTTGTGCCTCTTTTTGCAATTCGAAACCAATCTGTACCGCAGCTTTGCACAACCCAATGTCAAGAAGTGAGCCCAGCTCCAGCCCATAGAATACCTCAACCTCCCAACCCCTTTCTGGCAGAACTTTCACTCCAGCGAATGGTCGGGGATGGGGGTAGCTGTCAGAAAGTCTGGTAACATGTGTCATAATCGTTATGCCAGAACACAGAAGACCCCCAGCGATGCAGCGGCGGTACAAGCATTATAAAACTCATTAAATTAATCTAATTTACGAGGCAACAGCCCCAATCCTTTTGGTACTCCTTCAGCTCGTTCCGTTTGTTTTTGCTTTTGCTGTTGCTGTTGCTTTTGCGAGCATATGAAAAGCCAATTATGTGGAGAGGCAATCGCAATAAAAACAGACAGTGCCGGGCAGGGCAGTGAAGGCAGGCACAGTGGCGCGAAGGAGGCAAAGGGTAAATAAGAGTAAATATAATGCTAATTAAAATAATCATATCCATCATAAAACTCCAACGCCCATCGCCCATCGCCCAGTGCCCATTGCCAGGGGGTTGAGAGCTGGTTTGTTGTCAGGTTGTAAGTACATTTGTAACAATTAGAGGCAGCAGCCAAAATATCCATTATCAATTTCATCCCAACTGTGCTAAATGAACAAAGGCAACCACGGAGGCGGGGTACGGTAGGATGAGGATGAGGATGAGGATGAGGATGACGCTGACGCTGATGAGCGGGGATAAGCTGGATAGTTGGTTGGCTGAAGCATGAAGGATGAGACTGAGGGTGGCAGTGCTGTTGCTGGCCACTTGGCAGGCATTTATCACACAGATTTTTGAGGCTCGGCCAAGGCCGAACACTCGGCTCGGGCTAACTTATGCTCCGATCTATGATTGTTGCAACACCCTGCCCCCCTCCCACCCCATAAGCAGCCATGAACACTCGGCACTCTGCAGCCTGGCCGCAGAACCATCCCTCCCGCTAACCCCAAAAAATAATATACAAAACACAGTACACTTAATTCAATTTAAATTACACTTACATATTTCCGGCGAGACCGGGGACCAGCTATATCCTGCCCTGCCCTGCCCTGCCCTGCCCTGGACGGCCAGTCCGTTCCTTCCATTAGTATTTGCAACATATGGCTCAATTTCCCTCAAATCATTTTCCATGCACGCACCGCACCGCCCTGCTTTTCCTTGCTCCGCTCCGCTCTGTAGCTCCGTACCGATCCGAATCGCCTAAAGGGATACGTTCCCAATCCCAGCCCCAGTCGCAGTAGCAGTCGCAGTTCCAGTTTCGAGCACAGAGCGGGACTCGCGCCCGCTTGGAGGGCAACCACAAGTGGTTTATCATATTGAAATTCATTTAGTGCACCTGTTTGATTTTTCCTGTCGTTGTGCGGTCGGCATATTGTTTTGTAAATATCGTTAACTTAGGACTGCCACTCCACACGCGACTGAAATTCACTTCCTGTTCGTTCGGCTTGGCTCTGCCTCTGCCTCTGCCTTTGCCCTTGCCTTTGCCCCAGCGGCGACAGGCGGCAACAGCAAATATTTGTCTTCTGTGCACATTAGAAACAACTTACCGATAACTAGGGTGGTTCGGGGCGGGGTGAGTGGGTGTCGAACTTGGGGTTGGACACCAGGCGAAGACCAAAAACCCCATGGATGAACTCCATGGGAGTGCGGGAATATTTCAAGGCATTCAAAAAATGTGTAGGTAACCTTCAAAGACTAGTTATAGAAATCCATGTTAAGGTTCAGTGTTCTGAAAGTGAGAAACTTCTCAAAATGTTCGTTAAAGAAGGACAGTTAATCCTATTAGCCCGCTTAGCGCGGCAATCTCTTTACCCCAACAGTCGAACCATTATTCAAAGCAATAAATTGTAATTTATTGGTCTTAAAATGGTCTCCTTATTCCCCCATATAATATCTTCATTGCTGGTTATAAAGTGTCAGTTTGATTAGATATGTTTTAGGAGCTGATAGTAAGGAATACATTTACCCCTCAGATGGATACTCCAAGTTAAAGTTCAGGTTCACTCTCATTGAAAAGCCAAAAGATCGCAAAAATGTTAATTGAAAATCTATATTCTGTTAACCAGATATCGATAGATATAATCACACACACAGACACCCATACCAGCCACCAGGTGGATATTCCCAGGAAATGCCAAAGCTATTTGCAACCAGATTAAAATCAAATTGATTATTAAGTGCAATTTTCCGTCGGTCCCTTTTCACATCGTTCTGGTATAATAGAAGAATAATATTAGCATACTTATAGAAGAAATTGCAGAAGACTTTTGGCCGATTATAATCGACTCAATTATCCAGTCATGATGCCATGCCTCCCCTCCCCAACGGTTGTTCATGGTTTTTGCAATTCTATTTCTGAACCAATTTACCATTTGCCATTTCCCATTGCAATGTCATCGACTCAATTGCCTGGTTATCGATTACCGTGTCCATAGCGCCCGACTGATTGACATAATTAAATGTGTGGCCATATTTAATACTGGCCCCACAATAACAGATGAGCATAAAAAGCGGGCACCACAATAAGCTCATCAAATATTGAAGAAATTATGATTATTAATGCATTAACTTTCTTTTTGTTTTTTTTTTTTGGTGGCAAGGCTGGCTATCATCATTGTAAGCGGAGTTGTTTCTGTTGCTGTTTCTGTTGCTGTTGCTGTTGCTTTTGCTTAGGTGAAAGATCAACAATTCTCGTGCCCTCTCCACGCTATGAGTGGTCCTTCCTGTCCTGTCCATCCGTATGCTATAGTGTGTACTTTTTTGTATTTTTTCATTGTATTATTTTGACGCTGGCTCTTTGTGCAGAAAGCTTTGTGTCATCCAGTGACAATTTACTGTTCCCATTCCGGCTCCACTTTCATTTCCTTTTCTTGCCGCCGCCCGTTTCGTGTAGCGTTGCTCCCCGTTTTGCTCTGCCCCGCACCGCACCGCACGGCACGGCACGGCTCCGCTTCGTTCCGTTGTTTATTTCGTTTATTTCGTTCATTTATTTATTTAGTTTCCTTTTCTTCATCAATTATTTAGGCGGCTCTGTGTTTTTTACGAGTATGTGCGAGACAATCGAAGACGCAGACTGCGAGCGAGACGACGCCATGCGAGGGGGCCTGCCGGGCGGCACGGGACAGCCCCAAGACATGGTCATCACTCATACGCCAGGTGAAACATGGAACGTGAAACATGAAATGTGAAATGTGAAACGTGAAACGTGGCGGATGCCTAATAGTGCTACCCAATTACAGACCAAGAATGGAACGATCCAACAGCAACAGCAAATTGCACTTTCGCCAAACCAATCATCCGTTGTCGCTGCATTTCCGCTCATTCATTTTTAATACTGCACTTCGTGTAAACTGCTTTCCACCCGCAATCGACTTACCGGCTCCTACCGACCGCCCGCCAATTGATTGCCAAAATTACAGATTACAATTGACAAGGCGCTTAGCTAAGTAGAAAAGAAGTTCACTGGCTAAAAAGTTCGCCCTGTCTCCGGGCACATCTGTCCACAACCTACGCACCTGGCAAATCAGCTCAGTCCGGCTGAACTCTAACTAGCTGGAACCTCCTTCCAGCGAGAGAAGCCCCAGGAAGCAGCCCCATGCCATGGAGAAGGGTTGACAGTTAACAGGTTAACCTGCTTAAAATGCACATCAACGCATCACTTGACCCACAATCCACCCCGGAACGGAGCACGCTCTCCGACATATGTAGATGTAGCGCAGCACAGCCACAGCCCGGCCTTACAATTATCAGTTACAACTGTGACGAGGATGAGGATGAGCATTTCAGGGTTTCAGGGGAGGGGTTTCACCAAATGGCTTTTCAGCGAATATGTTATCTTTTTATACCCTTGCCGAGGGTATCATGACTTCACTTGCCACGCTGGCAAACGCACAAAAAAAGCATTGACAAAAAGTGAACGTTTACACATATATTCTTGATAGGGAAACACTTTGAAAGCTATTTGGTTTTGGAGAAATCCCTTATTTTCCTGCAGGCAAAGTCTCTGAAATCTTCGAATAGGAATGCCTTTTATAGGGTATTCACAGCTTCGTTTACCGATTCGCTGCTTCCTTCTTGTTTTTCAATAAGATTGTTATTTACTTACACCGAAGTGAGCATCAAATTGATCGTATTAATGGCCATAACTAGTTTATCCCGCCCCTGCTATCAGCAGGGTCTGAGGATTATACACGCAGATTTCCATTACCGAACAATGGGCCATGGTCCCTGGTCCCTGGTCCCTGGTCCATGGGGTGGAATGGTAGCATCTATCAGCCAAACGGAACATTAATGCAATTTCAATGAACCTTGAGCTACGGTCAAAACAACGGAGACCAAATCCGGGGAAACACTCTTTTTCGATTTGCGGCTCCTGTCTGTCTGTCTGTGTGTCTGTCTGTGTGTCTGTCCTGCTCTGTCCTGTCCCTGTTGAACGTAAGAGTCCAACCCCACCTGAATCCTCGAACGCTCTGCTGTTTGATCCGCTTGTTTTAATGCCCATGCCCATGCCCATGCCCGGCACACAATTTGTTTTAGCTACGAAACGAGGAGGGTTCCATCCTGGTTCTGCTTCTGGTGCTGGTCCTGGTCCTGGCGCTGGTCCTGCCCTCCTGTGCATCTCCCACAGGAATTCCCAGGCAATATAACTGAAAGCAAAAATGAAGATAACAGTCAGCACGGCAAGTGCAAATCCACCCGTCCATTTAACAACTTGTGCCACCCTCCTGCTCCTGCTCCTCCTCCTTCTCCTTCTACTCATCCTCCCACCAGGCGCAAACACTCGCAGTCGCCGTCGCCGTCGCAGTGGCAGTGGCAGTGGCCCTCGCATCGCGCTCCCCCTGCGGCACTCTCTGAACAACCTATGGCCAAAACCAACTAACTGCCTTTTTACTCGGCGCGTCTGTGGGCGATTGGTGTGCCCCTGTTTGATGCTTGTAAAGACCACTTTACCCGCTATAATAAAAATAAATCATAATATTTTCCTCCTCTTGTTTGCGCCCCTGCCATCCTGACATCCAGACTGCCTGCCTCATGCACACGCCCATCCACAGTGGGTTGAGACATTTCGGATTGGCCGTAAATATATGGGCTCAGAGTGGAGAATCGGTGAAAAACTAAAGGGATTTCCTTGGAGGAAATTGTGCATTAAATGGGGTATCACAAAAGATTTTCGCCTACTGTCGTTTATTGACTTGTATTTGAATTTTAGCAGCTGCGATTTTATTTAAAGGTTTAGAGTCGAAGGTCTAGTTATTAGTACTCTAAGAGCCACTCAAATCTCTTAGATTTAATATGGTATATTTCCTCTAAACTTATAAATAAATAAATATATAATAATTCCTCTAATTTCCTCTAAACTTATAAATAATTAAATATATAATAATAATAAATAAAAATAAGCTCCATCGTTCAGATAATATTCCGCTAAATTTCTGTTGCATAGAACCCCTGCATTTTCCACCTTCCACACGATCTTCCACTGGATTTCGTGGGCAATCTCCAATCGATCACAGGCCACTGTGCCACACGGCTATGCGACTTTTACCTTTGTTGCTGCCGGTACATTTTTTGGGATGCTACTGTTGCTGTCGCTGTTGCTGTTGCTGTTGCTGTTATCCCGGAGGTTGTAACCCCGGATAATGTACTTAATGCATCTACATATTAATGTCGCACCGTCGAAAAACACAGTGGGATAAGGTGAAGCTGGTGGTGGTGAAGGCGAAGGCGATGGCGAAGGCGATGGCGAGAGGGGAAGTGGAAGTCCGTGCCATCCCCGACTCTGAATCCGAGCTGGAGAGTAAGCTTGTTCGCTACTTTGTATGTAATTTCTATTACCGTGTCCCCCCCTGCCCTAGACTTTTCTCCCTCTCCATCTCCCTCTTCCTCCCGCGTTGCTTGAAATCCCCCGTGTCCTTGCTGTCCTTGTGTGTGTGTGTGTGTGTGTGTGTGTGTGCGTGTGTGTGTGCAGCGTGTCGTTGTACTTTTTGTTGTTTTTATTGCACAGACTTGCGACGCAACGGATCCGAGGGTCGAGAGCCCAGCGCCGAGCCGTGTGATTGCCACTTTCCCCCGTCCTCCTTCTGGCTGCACTTGTTCCACAGCCGTGTGCGTGACGTGAGACGAAGGGGAGTGGGTTGGGTTGGGATGGTCTGTGTGTGTGTGTGTGTGTGTGTGTGTGTGTGTCTGTGTCCCGGTTATATTGATATGTCTCCCAGTAGAGCAGGCCCAAACAGCCGGTAGCACAGTTAAGCCGGGACCGCAATGTGTAAAAAATTACGAGGAACATTGAAACGAGAAAAAAAAAGAGAAAGAAAGAAAGAAAAAAAGCCCCAGAATTGAAGCAGGAGCACGGGACGAAGGGTGGAGATGGTTGGCGGCAGGTGGTTGCCGCAGGCGGGTTAACTCCGGAGTTTCTGCTCGTGTCCTTCCTTCCCTTTCGTCCGACGTGCCACAGTGCCGAGCCACCGTTCCTTTCCTTCGTTCGTGCCACTTCTTCTTCATTATTTTTGGGCCCGGGCTTCAGTCCCGCTGACTGCCACTGCCACGCGTGATGAGCCAGCAACAATATGTTGCCGTTAACCCTGAAACTTATTAGTGTGTGTGTGTGTTTGTATGCTCCCTCTCCCTCTCTATCTGCTCGAGTGTATGCTTGAGAGAGTGTGGAAGTTGTTGGTTGAACAAGTTTATGAGCCGCCTGTCAAGGCCTATACACTCAAAGGAGTCGCAAAATGCATGTCCTGCAATGTAAAGATACAAACGATTACACTTCCAGTTATTGAAGGTTGGGAAAACGCTTTATGAGAGGTGCCCCATTTCTTCAGTTATAGTAGAATCTAGCAACAGTAGTTAATATCTATTTTTATAATTAAGAATTTCAAGAGGAGCCTATCCTGTCGTCTCGATGGGGAAATTTCAATGCATTAACCCAAGGAGCTTCAAAAATCGATCGTTCCTTTTTCACCCACGACTTGTATCAAGCTCGAAATCGAATTTTTTCAACATATGAAAGAATCTCCTTATCCTGGGATCCATTTTTTAAACAGACCATACAGATTTATAGATTTACACGGTAATATTTGCATGCATACGATTATGTACTGGCTTTAATAAAGGAAACAAAGATCTCTTCTCTTTCTGCCTGAGATATTTCCAACTAGTTTTCATAACAATATTTTTTATGGGCATTCCCGTACAATTCGATTATGAATATGGATGGTATTGCCCTTGATCAGTCCTTGCAATTGCCATAAAAACACTGATGATGGATCGTTAAACTTTAAAGGATTGAAACTTGTCGGTTTCATTCATGGCAATGGCCATAAAAATTCGTACACTTAAAGTTTCCGCAACTGTAATATATTTTTTATTTTTATACCGCTCGGAAACAGTTCGATTTCGACCCCCACTTCGAGCAGTGTAGATGGTCCTGGGAATTCCCTTGTTGAATCTCGCTCCCCTGTGCGCTCGCTCGGGTGCTCGTGCTCGTGCTTGAGCTCTCGCTCTCTCCCCCTTCCCCTTTTGATTTCTGGCCGATCAGGACGGCAAAAGGTAAAAAGTAAAAGTAAGTAAGGCCACGACATAAACCCCTCGACGCCCGTGCCTGCCCAGGAACGCACCCCGTGTCTGGCGGATATAAAAGTAAAATAAAATCTATTACGTGGCAAACCACCCCACATTTATGTGGCAATTTGTTGTTTCTCGATTGTGTCTGTCTGTGTGTGTGTGTGTGTGTGTGTGTGTGTGTGTGTGCAGTAGAAAATAAGTAAAGTGTATCATTTTCCCATTTGTCGACCCCTTTTGCTGCTCCCCAGCACCACCATCCCAGCACATCCTCGGCATACGAGTCCTTCTCGCACTTTGTCTCAATTCCCAAAACTGTCGCCCCGGCCGTTGCAATTTATGAAGATTTGTGTGTGGCCGGTGCGGCCGGAGAAGGGATGGGACGGGATGAGACTGGATGGGATGGGAGGGTTAGAAAGAGCACTTCTGCGCCCCGCCCAAACGGTTACGGGGTTATAAGACCTCCTTCCGCAAGGAGAGCACGGGAGCCGGAGAGCCGGAGAGCAGTAGTGATGCGCCCTTGTTCCGGGCCGTGCACTTGTTTTGATTTGTTTGGAATAATAACAGATGCTTACCGTTCATATTATTCATTGTTCAAATTATTAACGCTTGACAATAAAAATTGGTGTTTGAACAGCTCTTGAAATATATACTCCCATATACTATATACTCAGGCACACACCATAGTTGGTCTTGCCTGCCTTCTGCAGCCTTGGGACCACCGATGGACTGGCGGAGGGAGGAGGGAGGCGGGAACGTGCATGAACGTGTCCCCTGGCCGGGCGGCCGGCCGGCCGAACGGTTGAACAGCAAATTGCAATTTGTGCAAATATTTATGTACATTGAAAATTACTCATTTGTGTAACACCAATTAATTTCGACAAACAGCAACAGCCGAACAACAATGGCCAAGCCATTTATAAAACTTTGTTGCTGTTGTCCTTCGGTACTCTGGTTAAACAAATCGAGGAAATGAGGTCTCCTTTGTTTCCCCAAAATAAACGATGCTGTTGCTGTTTGTTTGCGGTGCAGAAAGGAGAGCATAGCCCGGCAGAGCAGGGCAGACCAGGGCAGAGTGGAGTGGATTGGATTGGAGCTGTGTTCGAGGGGGTGGGTCACTCGCAGAGTTTGCCAAGTCTCTTGTGCAGGTGCACCACCACCCAGTGGGTGCCCAGGCAGAACAACAGTTCCATCCATGATGCGGGGGGATGGATGTGTGAAGGTGCAGACCGTTGCCTCATTATTAGGCCACTGCATTTGATACTCCATCTTTCCCAGCTGCCCCTTCAGCTTGTTTGCGTTGCAATTTTTCAAGCGACGCTGACAAATTGCAGCTAATTACAGGCACAACTAAATGGAAGGACCCACAGCAGCCCACAGCAGCCCACAGCCCCCAGTCCTCGGAGAACCACTTCAAGTTTGCCACTCAATCAGTTCTAATGAATACAAATAGTTGGAAGCAGACCCTTCTGTAGTGGCAAGAAGCAAAACTTTAAGTATTATTTATCCACAGCAGAAATGTAGTTAGAAAAGTTAGTTTTCCAGTTAAGAAAGAAAAGCCATTGCATAGAGCAGACAGATCGAATTTAAGGATACAAATTCCGTAAGAATTAGGTAAACTAATTCAACTATGAATGATTTGGATATTCTCCTCCTGCAAGCGCATCGTCCATGTTTACGTTGGGATACGGATAGGAAAGGCAACCTGAAAAACACTTCAAATGTCAAATGTCAATCGAGCCGAACAGTACTGCTATTCATCGTCACAAAAAAAAGGAACACTAGTATAATAAACTCGATCCAAATTTTCTTGGCAAAATTCTAAACCACGTTCTGGCCGGTCCTGTCCACTCAACTTCCGTTGCATTTCGAATACATCCGTATCGGGTTCCGGTACCGGTTCCGAAGAGTAACGTGAACATTACTCGAGTGACAGGGAGAACAAAAAAAAACCAGAGTAACACGTAACGTAATCTGGACGAACGGAAGACCCAGAACCATCGACCAGACGGATCAAGCAACTGCAGATCAATGAATCAGCATTGAACCGTCGCATCAAGCGATACAAGTATCAAGATCGGGAGCTATCAAGCGTCGTTACGCCCGGCGATAGAAGGAAGTATCCAAGACGGGAAAGGGCAGCAGACTTTTGAGACTCTTAATTGGGGCTCCCATCAATTTATTTCTATCTATGGTTCGTCCGAAAGTGGTCCAGCCACCAGAACCAGTCGCCCCAATGGCTGCTCAGACGACCAAGCGACCGGAGACCGCCGGTACCACTGGCGGAGGCACCACCGCCCCGAAGGCACCCACCTCCGATGTCCTCAACCTGGACAGTATCATCACCCGGCTGCTGGAGGTGCGTGGCTCGCGGCCCGGCAAGAACGTGCAGCTGTCGGAGGGCGAGATACGCTCCCTCTGTCTGAAGACACGCGAGATCCTGCTGAGCCAGCCCATACTCCTGGAGCTGGAGGCGCCGCTGAAGATCTGCGGCGACATCCATGGTCAGTACTATGACCTTTTGCGTCTCTTCGAGTACGGCGGCTACCCGCCAGAGGCCAACTATCTGTTCTTGGGCGACTACGTCGACCGGGGCAAGCAGTCGCTGGAGACCATTTGCCTTCTACTGGCATACAAAATCAAGTACGCGGAAAACTTTTTCCTGCTGCGCGGCAACCATGAGTGTGCCAGCATCAACCGCATCTACGGCTTCTACGACGAGTGCAAGCGCCGCTACACCATCAAGCTGTGGAAGACCTTCACCGACTGCTTCAACTGCCTGCCCGTGGTGGCCATTGTCGACGAGAAGATCTTCTGCTGTCACGGCGGCCTCAGCCCCGATCTCACCGCAATGGAGCAGATCCGCCGCATTCCGCGGCCCACCGATGTCCCCGACCAGGGCCTGCTCTGCGACCTGCTCTGGTCCGATCCTGACAAAGACACCGTCGGCTGGGGTGAGAACGATCGCGGGGTCAGCTTCACCTTTGGCGCGGAGGTTGTCGGTAAATTCCTGCAGAAGCACGACCTCGATCTTGTCTGCCGCGCCCACCAGGTGGTCGAGGATGGGTACGAGTTCTTTGCCAAGCGACAGCTGGTCACCCTCTTCTCGGCCCCCAACTACTGCGGCGAGTTCGACAATGCCGGCGCCATGATGTCAGTCGATGACACGCTCATGTGCTCGTTCCAGATCCTGAAGCCCGTCGAGAAGCGCAAGAAGTAAGAAGCAAGGAGCTAGGACCCCACACCCCCACTCCCCCCCACCGATGGCACTAGAGCAAAAAGATGGTCCAAATTCCAAAGTTCGATACAGGTTGTCAATGTTAATTAAAACAAATATATTCATATTTTGTTGGACCAAAAAATATGGAATAGGTTGAAGAGGCGCACTCTTCGGTTTTCTGTATATGTATATTAGCATAATATTTAAGAATAAAATCATTTCCAATGTCTCTAAAACGATAAGAAAGGAATGATCGTCTTACATTTAATTGTCCAAAAAACCATGACAATACAATTCTTCTGCAAATGGCATTCATTTATAGTTACATATATAAAACGTAATCGAATATGAAAATCGTTTGCTTCTAAATACTATTTGATTTTGTAATACCGGAGAAACCCGATTTTCTTTGGCTTAAGATTCCACATGTGGGTTAGGCCATGAAAATGTTCTCCATCAAGATGCTAAAGGTCCTCAGACAGCAGAAAAGTATGCTACGAAAGGAGGGGTCGGGCTCCGGGTCGAATTTTCGGCTGTATCAGTCGGTGTTTGGTGACGAAAGTCAGCGCCATAATATATTAACAATGCTTAAAAATTAATGAACAATAACAAAGCACACACACACACACATGCGAAGAGTGGACGCGGGAGAGGGAGCGGGGGAACAGACAGACAGACAACAAACAAAGACAAAACGAGCAAAAGAGGCAACAACAAATTGCTCCAAAAACGCTTTATTATGTCAAAATATGCCAAAAACAACAGGGAAAACCCAAAGACACAGAAGAAAGAAAGCTGGCGAAAAAAAGGGAAATAAGGGGAAAAAAAAGGAAAAGAAAATCCAGTGACAACAACAAATTACATTATATATATAATGAGGTCATTTGCGCGTAAACAATCAGAGACACCCACCGGAAGCCGGAAGGAGAGAAACGAAGGAAAAGCAGAACAAAAATCGAGCCGAAGGACAGGGAGACACCAAGCCATAGTCACATGTTTATCCACAAACTGGCAAATAAATAAATGATGTTCGCAGATTTGTTAATAAATTATAAAGCACAAGCGAGTACAAGTCGAAGAGCAAAAATTGCGCCAAGAAAAATACCCAGCAACAATTTCTTCATTGAAGCAGGCGACCAGTGAATGCACTCTCAAGTCCGAGATATAAGTAGCCTGATTATTCCAATAGATCTCATCCTTATACATATTTGTTCAAGGCTGAAAGTTGCTCCACTACTAGCCATATCCTTGCCATTAGCAGTTTTATTCTTGTTAATTACTTAAATATGTCTAAGCCCATTGTCGCGTCATATTAAGAGAGAAAAATATACATATATATATATAACATTTGCTTCAATATTGCTGTATCCGGATTCCGCTTGTAAGATGTTCCTTAGTAAATGTTCAATGCCATTTGTACATATTATATTTCTTTTTTTGTAGAATTTATTTTGAAAGACACTTTTTCTAGAGAAGGTTTTGTTTATCTGTTTAAAAGGTCATTTAAAGTCAGTTACCGAAATTAATTATTGTTCTATTAAACCATATCAAAGACCAATTATATATAGCTATTCGAAGACAGCTTATCGCTTGAATCGTGCAAAGAAAGAGTCCTCCTCTTTGGCAGATCCAACATGCTGTGAGGAGTTTGTAGGGTATTTCACACATAAAATGGCGTCGTTACTCACATACACACACACACACATGGACGATTCAGTGCAGCACAGATACTCTTGTCTGCCTGTGAGCGTGTGTGTGTGTGTGTGTGTCTGTAATGGAAGGAAAATCGATGCAGGCAAAATTTGGCAATGCAATTGTTTCATTTATATTCTCTTCCTTTTATGGCAAACTTTTTTTTTTTTCTTTTAATTCTCTATTTTCCCTTTGTAGCATTGTTGCATTTGATTTGTCTGATTGCATAGAAGGGACACAGGCGGCGGCGGAGGCGGAGGCGGAGGTGGGCGGAATGGGAGAAAAGGACAATGGAGAAGGCGGTGGCAAAATATAAATGGCATGCCACACCCACCCACCCACACACATTCACTCACTCCCATATGTATACATAGTACGACTGAAGAGGGGTGGGAGAGGGGGCGGCAGGGGCGGCAGGGGGCCCTGCTGTCTCGCTCTAGCCTTGTTATGCCATTTCATCTGTTGTTCTTTGGCCCACGTGGCGCCATCTAGCTCTGAGTTCAAGGGTCATGCCACAAGCTTTAAAAGAACCGAGATCCATCATGTTTTTTTCGAACCGATTAGTGCCCTGTGGCCTTTAAAAAACTGTATTAATTATGTTACAAATTATGCTCCTAATGAAATGGCCGGCATTAGTCCTAGTCCTGGCTCTGGTCCTGGCCCTGGTCCTGGCTTTGGTCTAGGGTTAGCCCTGGGGTGTGTGTGAGCGGTGGGGTGCTGGGAGGGGGGAGGCAGTAGCCTTCGATGCTGATGCTGACGCTGGCATCGACATCGGCATCGGCATCGACATCGATGGGGCACTGCCCAAATTAATTTTGCATAAGCCTCAGCCAACCACAATGCAGCACATCCCGTTGCCGTTGTCCTGTTACCGATGCTGATACCGGGTCCTGGGTCCTGAGTCCCGGATTCTGGGTCCATGGCCAAAGACTCCACTGCCAAAATGTCCTCTCTCTTCCTCTCTGTCACACTCTCTCTCTCTCTCTCTTTGTGTCTCTGTCTCTCTCTCTCGTTCTCTTTGTTGCTCTCTCTCACTTTCTTTGTCTCTCTATCTCCTGCGCAGGGTGGTTGAGCATTCTCTGCGTCGACGACAGAGACAGGAACAGCAGCAGGCAAAGCCCGAGCCCAAGCCAGAGCCAGAGCCACAGCCACAGCCGGTGCCGTAGAGCCAGAGCAAGTGAGAGGCAGATAGGAGAGCGAGAGCCAGAGCCAGAGCGAGAGCGAGAGAGAGAGCGCCAAGGGTGCAAACCAATAACCGTCAGACTAATTTTGGGATTGGTTTATAATTGAAGAGTTTGCCATTGTGTTTGCTACATCCCACAGCGGCCCGTAGCGTCAGAGCCCGAGCGTCGTGCCACAAGGGGAGGGCACAGCCAGCATCTACATAGTTTTTCCATATACCACATATACATTGAAGATATACACATATATGCATACAGTATGCGGGGGTATATGTATATCGCAGCGAGCAACTGTCTCATTGTTCTGCATAGGCCTAAGCTCCTACTCCTACTCCCACTCCCACTCTCCCCACTGGGGCGGCGCCGCACTTCGTACCCACACCTTCCCGGATGACTGCTTATCATTTTAGAGTTTTACATAATTGGCAAAGCGCCAGCGTCCATCCGTGTCCGTTTCCATAGCCATGGTCCAGGTCCAGGTCGTCGTGCAGCATTTCCTAAGCGGGGGCGTGGTATGTTTGTTGTACATAGAAGAAGGAGACAGCCAGTGCACAGAGCCCCCAGCCCAAAGGAGAGGGGGAGCAGCTCTAGTTTTACCCGCCCGATTGCGCCACATTCACAAAAAGATAAATAAATATGAGTGACCCTTCCTTCCACTGGCTCCCTGGCTCTGGCTCTGGCTCTTGCTCTGCTCCCTCTTGTTACCCATTCAAATGAAAATGGGCAGCACTGCCTGAAACTGGAACTGGAACTGGAGGAGTGGAAGAGTGGTGGAGTGAAAGAGGGAAAGAGTGAAACAGTAAGAGAGGGTGGGTGGGCACCTCCTCAGACCCTTAGACCCTCAGACCCTCATGGACTGAGGGGCTATTTGTCGTTTTGTTGTAGCATACTTTTCAGCTGTAATCAGTTTAAATGCTTAACAAAGCAACACAATCGTAGGAGAAACAAGGAACGAAACTACACAAAGAAAGAGACAGAGGCAGGCAGGATGGTATAGACAGATATAATGATAGAGTAAGAGAGTAAGAGAGCGAAAGAGCGAGAGAGAGGAGGGACACTGCATGCAGGACGGTAAAGGAAGACACAGAGTGGGGGATACAGTCGTGTGCTCCAGCTTTTTAGTTGCTATTCATATTTGCATTAATAATTGAACAATTCTATAAATATTTGATGCCTAGACAAAAGAGTTGTGAGCCCCAGAGCGCATCCGTTCCGTTCCGTTCCCGTTCGTTTCATTCCGTTTCATTCCCAGTTTAGGTTAGGGTTGGAGGGGGAATGGGCCTGATTTCCCGTTCAATTAAAGCCCGAAACACACACGCACGCACCAAAGGGTCTAACATAGCCCCAGTCACCCCGTCTCTGTTCCAGGGCTTCGACTTGACAAGTGCAGGACCGAGTCCTGGCTGCAAAAGGGTTTAGCTCCTCCGCAAGACACAGAAGTTGGCGCGGGGGGGGACTTGGGGAACAGAGGACTTTAATTAGAAGCAAACTTTAAATACTTTCCTTATCCCCCTTCAGGATGGAAAACTTTACAAATTATCTGCCTAGGCGCGTCTGATGAGGGATCTCTCCCATGATTATGGTAATAATGATGATGATGATAAAGATTCAAGTAGAATCGAATGAGTGGACTTTACTTTGAAATCCATTTCCATTTGTTTTGGGATAATTGTTCAATTATTAGCATATTAAAGTGGATTTACAGCCAATGAAGAATCTCTCAGCTTTTGGGAGATGATAATGGGAATAAGCACACAGATGAGAGCTCCACAATAATAATTTTTTAGAAATTTTCACGGAATATTTTCCTGATTTTACATATAAGAAAATTGCTTGGTACCATCTTAAACTCTGATCTTTGCAGCAATGTTTGATCAGACATTGAACTAATGAATATGAATAATCTAATTGAATATAAATAGGTCATGAAAATAATATAATTTATGTGTTTTTTTTAGAGACAAATATCAATAATTATTGAATAGTATTATTATCGATTATAATGGAACTTTTCTCGAACATATTTCTCACATTTCCTTATGTTTCGATTTCTCCCTATCAATTCTCATTAAGAATTCGTTTTGCTCTTTGCAACAGATGCACCATTCAATGGATCAACTGGATATGCTGGATCCGACGGGACAAATGACAACATTAGCGCCCATATCGGAGTCACCATTAACGCCCACACACCAGCACCTGCACGGTTCCTATCACAGTATGAATCACATGATGAGCCACCACCATCCGGGCACGTTAAGTGGCCACACGGGGGGTAAGTCCAGTCATCGCTATTCATATGCAGATCCTATATGTACATATGTATGTATGCATGTATTTATATCCACCTGGTCATGCAGGTCACCATGGACACTCAGCGGTACATCATCCTGTAATAACGGCGGCGGTGGCTGCCGCTGGCCTGCATCCCGACACCGACACCGATCCCCGAGAGCTGGAGGCGTTTGCGGAGCGCTTCAAGCAGCGGCGCATTAAGCTGGGTATGCCACACGGCACCATGTGCCCCCTATGCCCCCTATGCCCCCTAAGCCCGTTCTCAAACTAATTTCAAATTGCCCCTTCCGCTTCCAGGTGTCACGCAAGCCGATGTGGGCAAGGCCCTGGCCAATCTCAAGTTACCTGGCGTCGGTGCGCTGTCGCAAAGCACAATCTGTCGGTTCGAGAGCCTGACGCTCTCGCACAATAACATGATCGCCCTCAAGCCCATCCTGCAGGCGTGGCTGGAGGAGGCCGAGGCGCAGGCGAAAAACAAGCGACGCGATCCGGATGCGCCCAGTGTGCTGCCGGCGGGCGAAAAGAAAAGGTAGAAAGTGTTTTAATTACCACGGTAACGCCCGACTCCCGCTGACAGAGCCAATCCTACAACCCATAGCCCACACCCACACCCTACACCCACTGACCCACCAACCCCTGATCCAGCCACTCCCCAAAACCACCGCAACACCACATCCATGCCTCTCTCCCCATCCCACACCCGTCAGAGCTCGAAGTAATTGGCCCGCAGACACGACACAGACCCGGGAGATGAGACTGATTCCGAGTAGAAGGTGGCCTTAGGCCAGCCGTTAGCCGATGGTCGATAATCGAAAAGCGATGAGCGATCAGCCCAATAATCGAATAAACGATTACCGACAACCTATCGACCGAAAAACTTGCACCCAAAGGTAAATTGTCGATAATCGTTTGAGCATTAACTATTTCGCCGATAACTGATAACTGATATCTGGTTATCGACGATTATCGACGACCGATAGCCCAGTCACGATCCAACGATACCAACCGATACCAAAAATTGAACGCATTGCATCCTCCCCCCCATAGACCGTTCCCACTCTAGGGCCCCATTTCTAAAGTAATCTATATCGAGTCTTTTTTCAAGAAAAAGGACTTCCATTGCGGCACCTGAAAAGCGTTCCCTGGAAGCCTACTTTGCCGTCCAGCCGAGGCCATCCGGTGAGAAAATCGCGGCCATCGCAGAAAAGCTGGACTTGAAGAAAAACGTGGTGCGTGTCTGGTTCTGCAATCAACGCCAAAAACAAAAACGTATGAAATTTGCCGCTCAACAACACTGACAATCAAATAATACAGCCACACAATTAGGTATAGTTAGTAGTGTAACACCATCAATGACTGGCCACGGTTCGGCGGGATTCGGATACTGATAGTCGTTTATGACGGCAGCGGCGGCAGTTAACACGGCGGCAGCAGCGGCGGCGGCGGCAGCGGCAGCGGCATCAGCAGCAGCAGCAGCGGCAACAACACCATCATCATCATCATCAGCAGCAGCAGCAGCAGCGGCAGCGGCAGCAACGTCTCTGTCCATGACGGGCGACTATTATCTTTAGGGGATTCATCAGATATAGACTTTGAAACGATCCGATACGATGTGTTGTGATGATGGGTTCGGAGCAGTTACCATAACGATGATGTTGATAATGATGATGATGATGATGTACGAGATGGAATGATGATGATGATGATCAGCAGCAGCAGCAGCAGCAGCAAACGATTCTTTCTTCACTTCTCATAAATCAAACAACTACAACAACAACAGCAGCGAAAGCGAAAGCAACAGCAACAGCAAAAACTAATACTTATAAATAGCAGCATACACAACTATCAACATTTATCCAATCTTTTCCCAAAACAACCATACCCCATCCTAGAACCCACCCCCACCTATCCCAATCCCCATTCCAAACGAATTAACAAACGAATTGCAAATATTAAACGAAAAAAAGCATGAAACATTGAAAGAAAGAAAAGCAAAAGCAAAAGAAAAAGAAAAACCCAAGAAATACAAGAATTTTTTTAGGAACGAATAATGAAACAATGGACCAACATATCAAATGCAATAATTTATTAAAATTGTATAAGAGTAAAAAGGTAAGACCTGCACGTGTATCCCACGCTATCGGCATCCTAGACATATATTTGATTTGCAGATCTGCTGCTGATCGATCTTAGCATTACACTTAGCATATTTCCCACCGTATCCATTGGGTATTCAAATATCTATACCCAAGTTTTTAACATATATCAAATTCGTTTCATACTGGGTATTATAGAGTCGCGACACGTGTGCCGCCACTCCAAGCGCTTCGACTGGTGTTGTGTATATTTTTCGAGCAAAATTTGTGGTTCACTGTTGAAATTATTTACCAGCCAAAACATATGAAATCATAATACTTTACAAATATAGCCTGGAATATGTCATTTCGATTTTTTCCACCATTTTCCTTTAGCATTGAAATATCTCTAAGACTTCTCCTAATAAAAACTTCATTGGAAAAGTATGGAAATCAGAATGATATTTTTCAACATTTGAATGCCTTGAGCATTAATATTATTTTTGTTATTCTTGGAAAATCGATGTTTTCCAGAGTTAATTACTTACCTGATTTTAAGATATCATTCGAACTTGTTTCAAAAATATCTCATAATTATTAATATGGCATCTTCATGGATATATTATATTATATCAACGCATGCGTTGGGTACTAAAACATTTTCATAGGATTTTAAAATTTTATTGATAATACTTGTAAAAAGGTTATTATATTTTACAACACAAAATGCTATGAAGAATATGTATGATACGTGGATATTTAGATATGAGATGTGGCTTAGAGCTTTATTTCGCTGACAGATATTCGATTGAGAAATATGTAAAACTAATCAATATACTCGTTTTTTTTTCTTCAATTTGTCGTGTTTTTTCCAGAACAAACACAAAAGTGAAAAACAAAGGATGAAGAAATTGAGATGATAAATCAATTGAACCCCTCCTCAACCCGGTGTCTCTGCTACTGCCCAACGACCGACGATGAGACACACACACAGGCACACACACACCCACACAGACAGACGAAAGACCAAACTGAATAAATGAAGATATGCCAAGAAATTGCTTCAAGTGATCCGATAATAAGAATCTAAGCTTATAGATCTAAGGGAGAAAGCAGAAAGGAAGATGTGGAGGATCTGGATGATCTGGAGACGCGGCAACAGAAACAGCAACAGAAACTGCAACATTAGGAGCAGCAGCCACAAGAACAACTACAAGAATACACACATACACAGACCCAAACCCCCCAACCGCCCAACCAGAGATATATATATATATCAATATATATATGCACTAGCCACTGTATATATACTACGATTATAAACCTAAGTATATTGAGAACTTTGATTCGATTGTAAATACCGCAGCAGCAGCCATATAACCCAACAACGCAAGCAGATCCAAAAAGCATGCTAGCTTACAGTAGTAGCCCATCCCAAGACCCCAGATCTTTATGGCACCCCTCCGTATAGAGCAGCCTCTAAGATGCTTCCTTCAGTGCGTGTTTTGTTTCCTTGTTTCCTCCTCACACACACACACACACACCCACACACAGACCCAAACTCAGTGCATGAGGCAGGCAAACCAGCAAAAAAAAAAAGAAAACATAATTCAATTTTTTTTTTTTATTTGTCTAATTATAAGTAAACTAATGCCAGGAGGAAAGAAAAGAGCCCCAACCAAACAAAAAAAAAAAAGAGATATGAAAAATAAATAATGAAATGAAGTGTTAGCAGCAACTGGAGATATTGCAACGAATTTAAAATGTTGCCAAACTAAACTAAAACAAAAAACTAAGCGAGGATCAAGAGCAGGACGAAAGAAACCAAAAATAAAATAAATAAATCCTTCTATGACAACTATAAAATTACATATAAATATATAGTATATATATAAAGAATTTTAAAGACAAAATTATATACTATACATACAATTTTTTTGTTGTATTTTTTTTTTGTATAATTTCGCACACTTCATAGTTTTAACATAGAGTTGTACATATAAAAAGAGGCGATAAAAAACAATGATGATATATACATATATATATATATATAAATATATGGATGTATTTATATACACTATGCATAGATATATATATATATATAAATATATATAGGGTGCGTGTGAATGATTTTGAATGTGTAGACCATAAACGGAATAAAGAAAACCAATAAAAACGAAAACAACAACCAAAAAGAAACAAAATCATGAAAAGCGCAAAAATGCAATAATAATTTTAAAGTAAGAAACGTAAACCCCAAGAACATAAAAACTAAAGCAAAAGAAAGCAAAATAAATTTAAAAATAGTTTTGTATCGAAACAAAAACAAAAATAATACAACAATTTGCCGACAAATTAGTTCATAAAGAAAGAAAACCAAAAAGAAATCTTTAAATTTTTTTCAAAGAAATCAAAAAAAAAAGCGCATAATAATAATTATAAAAAATTATAATACATACCATTGATAACGGAAAAGCCCCAAGCTCATAACTACATTTAAATTTAATTTTAGTAGTTTCTAGACACAAGAAAAATACTGTAGCAAGAAAATCAATTGATTGAGAGGCGCTCGAGTGCTGGCGGGAGATATATAAGTAAATAAAATAAAAATGCAGCAAGACAGCAACAAAAATTACGAAAAAAAAGCCACCAAAATAATTCTCATTTTTCCAACGGAGTCACAGCATTGCGGTTTAGCTTGTGGACCTCACTGGCTATGGGTTATTGGTTATGGGAGCAAATACATGGTACTTGAGGGGAGCAGCGTGGAGCATGAAATTATCAGTTAACTCAGGTTCAAGACGAGACTGAAAGCTTGCATCATATATGTTTATGATCGTACGGAATGGTTGAACACCCTTTTATTTGATCGAACATCATGTTCGCAATCCGAACCGTTTGTATTCGGGTGCCACTTTTCAGAAAAATTGTTTTTTTGCAAGAAACTCGAAATCATTCTGAACATGCTTGACCTTTTCGGGACGATCTACTCCTTCGATTGAAATAAGACAATAATCTACTCCATCGAATATGAGAATTTATAAATCAGCATTCGATCATAAACATAGCGAACCAGAAAACAAACGACCAAAAACTGAAATCTTTGTTTCGAAAATTGCTTCTGACACCCCCATGGGATCTACAGTATTCTGAGCTTGAGCGAAGGATCTCTCTCCTTATAATAATATTAATACTTGATGGGTTTTTCTTCCACAACCTTAAGGGTAGATCCAGTGCACCCCCTTCTGGGCTCGTTCTTTTGGAAAGGTTCTGAGGCGTATGTATGTTTCCCATAGAAGCGAGGTCGTCTTCTTAAGGCCGTTGCCTTTTATTTTGTTCGCTTAAAAGTAAGTTTTGCGTATATTGCTAATTAGTTCCAGAAGAACAATACACTTAGCATACAATAGACGAATAGTGTAGATACGGGTATAGGACTAGACCACCTTGTAGCGTCCCTTGTTGAAGACGTGATGCGACGAACTTAGTTTGAGCAGCTCCTCCTTGATGAGGCGTGTGATCTCGCGCTTGGCCTTCTGGACGGCCAGCTCGCTGCAGCTCTCGATGGCCAGATAGAGCTTGCGCTCGCCCTCGGGCGGTGGCTTGCCCTGGGGCACATAGGTGCCTCGCACCGTCAGGCCCGCCTCCGAGTATTCGGAGATTTGGGCGAGTGCCTCCTTGGAGGTAACCTTCCAGCGTGCCTGCTGGGGAAAGTCATTGATCTCGAGCTCCTCTTCGTATTTGGTAAACGAATTGCTATTGGCTATCAGGGTGCCAATGGCCTCCTCATCCTCCTTCGGCTGATAGTTGAGCTTGTTGTTCAGCTTGGCGGCCATCTGCTCGGCCACCGTTCGGGCCGTCAACACGGAGCCCCCTGCGGGGTGACCCTTCAGTATGGGCTCCACTGACGCTACCTGGCTGGCCTTCGTGTCCAGGTTCTTGCTGCTGTTGATCTTCGATGCCAGACGCTTTGCCAACTCCAATTTGTCAGAACTCATAACAACGCCGGGCGTCGCCTGTTGTCCAGCCGCCACAGCCGATGAAGGCGGGGCCATGGTCAGATTGGCTGCCGTAACTGCCGCTGCCGCTTGGGCGGCCGCTGTGGCGAGGGCCGCATTCCCACCGACAGCAGCGGCGGCAGCAGCCGCAGCAGCAGCTGCAGTTGCAGCCGTAATCGAAGTGTCTTTGACGGTGCGCTTGGCGGCAAAGATCTGCTCGATCTGCTGGTCAATGTCCTGCTCGATGTCCTCGTCATCGTCCGAATCGGCCAGACCCAAGGCGGCCTTCTGCAGCTTCTTGCTCTCCTTGACCGCATTGAATTCCTGCTCGTCAAACTTGAAGCCCTTGCCGCTGAAGCCTCCGCCAGTGTGAACCTTCTTGCCCTCGGCCTCCTGGGCGGACTTGTATTCGGTCCACAGCGTCTGCAGCTCCGCGGGCACCAGGCAACCAGATAGATCTAGCGCCCGTATAATGTCACCGGCATAGCGCGACTGTTCGGGTGTGATGAACGTGTAGGCGCTACCCTTTTTTCCCGCACGACCAGTCCGACCACATCTGCAATCATCCATCGATTATGAATTGGAGCAAAAAGATGGCACAAGAGGGGAATAATTACCTGTGGACATAGTCCTCGTAGTGATTGGGAACATCGTAGTTGACCACCAGGATGAGATCCTTGACATCGAGGCCGCGTGCCGCCACCGAGGTGGCAATCAGGAGGCGCACCTTACCCGACTTGAAGTCTATGATGGTGGAGTCACGGTCAAACTGATCGATACCACCATGGAGACTCATGCAGGGATAGGAGGCCTTCATGAGATCCCGCAGCAGAATGTCGGCATTCTCCTGCTTGTCCGCAAAGACAATGATGCTGCCCGCCTCCTGGTAGATGCCCAACAGCTCCAGCAGCTTGAAGAACTTGGACTCATCGTTGAGTATGACCACATGCTGCTCAACATCCTTGCACACAACCGATCGGCCGCCGACAATCACCTCGATGGGCTTCTTCAGGATGCGACGCGCCAGGGCCTCCATTTGCCGCGGAAATGTGGCGCTGAACATTACCGTCTGCCGATCTGGGCGCACATTGTCAATGATCCGCATCACCTGCGGCTCGAAGCCCATGTCGAACATGCGATCGGCCTCGTCCAGCACCACGTACGTGACGCGACGCAGATTGGTGACACGGCCCGAGTTAGCGGCCAGCATATCGATCATGCGTCCTGGTGTGCACACAATTATCTCAGAGCCACGCTTCAGTTCGGCGATCTGTTCAGAGATGCCAGTGCCGCCGTAAACGCAGACTGGCCGCAGGCCCAGACTCTTGCTGAAGCGCCTGATGTCCTTGCCGATCTGCATGCAGAGTTCGCGAGTCGGTGCCATTATGATGGCGATGGCACCATCGCCCTCGTCGAGGTTCGGCTGGTCCAGGATATGCCTAAACATTGGTAAAATGAATGCCAACGTCTTGCCACTGCCAGTTTTAGCAATACCTATCAGATCCCGTCCGGACATGATGGCCGGTATGGCCTGGCACTGGATGGGCGTGGGCTTCTCAAAGCCCAGCTTCCGCAGCACATCCATCTCTTTCTTGCTGACGCCACACTGTGCCCATGTCTATGGATAAGGCAATAATTATACAATGGATCGTTCATAGATGGTGTGTTGCGGTGCTGTTGCGGGACTCACCTTAATGGGCTTGGGACAGCCTTTGCCTTTCACTTGGACACCCTCCAGCTCCGTGCGATACTTCTCCACGTCTGATGGAGTCATGCGCGACAGCTCGGGCACTTCCACGTAAAAGTTCTTGCGAAATGGGGCATAGCTCACCGATGAGTGATCGATTTTAGCCAGCTCCTTGCGGTGCTTCATTGCCAGATTGACGGCCGTGTCGCGTATGTCCTCCAGCTCATCCTCGCTCGAGTACTCCAGACTGTCCATATTCTGTTCAATCAGTTCGCCCTTTTTCGACTCAGTTGACTTCTTTTTGGCGACGCCCGTGAGTATGACCACGCCCTGGGTTTGGCTGGGCGGCTCCACGAAGTTATTGACGCGTCGCATCTCCTTGTTGACCTCCTGCATGTAGGCATCCAACGGATCAATCTCCTCTTCCGGCTGCTTCTTGGGCTCTTCCCGTTTCTCTTCGGCTGGTTCCTGCTTGACGACTGCTGGCTCTGGCACCGCCACTGCTGGCGCTGGTGGTGCTGGTGGTGCTGTTGCTGGTGGTGGTGGCTCTGGTGGTGCTACTGGTGGTAGTGGTGGTGTATTCTCTTCAGGCTCCTTTTTGGGCTCAATTGGCTTGCTTGCCTCCGACTCTTTCTTGATCTTCAACTTTGTTTCTCCGCCGGGAATCTCCTTCTTATCGACTTTAGTCGATTTGGACGTAGCCGGAATGGGAGACAGACCCATTCCGAGCTTCACGCCGAAGGTCTTGCTAAAGGTGGGACGCTTCATGGGCGAGAATTTCGCTTCGACCACATCGTCATCGAAACGCTTGCGAATGCTGTGAAACTTGGATGGGGGCGAGTCGGGCTCCTCTGTGTCTTTCTTGGCGCCGCTATCCAGCGGAGGTGCGTGATTGCTGTCGTCCTCCTCGGACTCGTCCTCCAGACTCCACTTTTTGGCCGTTTTTACAACGGTTGGAGCGGACCCCTTGTTTTCACGTTTCCGTTCGGCCCGCCAACGCTCGATGCGCTCGCGACGCTTGATCATCTCCTGCTCCAGGCGACGCTGTTGTTCCTCCTTGTCGATCTCCTCCACCTCTGCATCGGAAGAGCTGGACGAGGACAGGCGAATAACTAGGGGGGCAACAGCCACCGGCTGCCGTCGTTCCGTCTCACGATCCCGGTGACGTTCGCGGTCCCTCTCGCGATCCCGATCCTTCTCCCGATCGCGCTCCTTATCCTTGTCGCGCTCCCGATCCTTTTCTCTCTCTCGCTGACGGTCGCGATCTCTGTCCCGTTCCTTATCCTGGCGCCTGCAGAGATTTCGAATTGATTGAATATGACATTATCAAACCTGTTGTGGGCATCATTAACTCACTTATCCTTTTCATATTCCTTCGACCAGGAACGCCGCCGTCGCTTGTCATCACGCCGCCCGCGATCGTTGTCCTTTTCCCTACTGGACAGCTCCTTGCCACGCTTGCGGTCATCACGGCTGCCGCGCGAACTGCTACCGGCACTGTTGCCGCCTCCATTACGAGATTTACTCATCTCATAGTCCCGACTGCCGCGGCTCTCATGTGGATGGTTATCTCGGCTGCCGCGGCTCTCATGCTTGCTGTCCCGCTCCCGCTCGCGATCTCTGTCCCGGTCGCGTTCTCGCTCCCGGTCACGCCTGCGTTTGTATATGACAGGAGCGTTTTATTCACAGATTGGCCACAGTTCATAAACAATAAGCAATTGCAAAAATATATATAAAACAACAAGAAAACACTCACCCAGAGCTCTTAGACATTGTGGCGCGACTTCCTGTGTGTTAGTGCACGTCTTTCGGCTCCACTACTCCGTTAACAGCCCTTCAATTGGAACTCAAACGATTGAAGCACTTTCTGATATTGATCAATAACAAAAACGCATTGGCGTTACACTTTTAATTGAATTCTTGGAAAATTTTCTTGCAAATTCCGGCATCAATGATATATTCACTAGTGATGTGGTAGTAGCGATATCAGTTCCATCTGGCTATCGATATTCGGGTTTAATATCGCGCTATTTCAACCACCTCTAGTTATGTTATCGTAAAGTGCAACCGCCAAGAGGTTGCCACCCCGACGCACACACGTGTTAAGATTCGTGCGGTTCAAGAAATCGTATAAACAAATTTAAAATGCCGCCACAGAAGGAAGTTTCCACGGCAGAAATATGCCCGGACTTTGAGATCATTTTGGGCACCTACGAGGAGTACCTACTGGGCTACCGGATGGTTGAGGAGAAGGTCAAAGACGAGAACAAGATGCTGCTGAAGCAAACGTTCGCAGACAAGTCCCATGCCGGCCCCGTCAAATGCATTGCGGTGCTGGGCTACTGGGCGGCCAGCGGTGGGAGCGACGATCGTATATTTGTCTACGACATGCGCAAGCGGAAGCTATCCCAAGTCCTGTTCTCGCACAGTGGAACCATAAACGCGCTGTCCTTCGCTCCGGACATGTCGCATCTCTTGTCGGGCAGCTCCGATGGACAACTGAAGGCTACTCGCGTGGGTAGTTGGGCCGTTGCTGGGGACTGGAAGAAGGCGCATGCTGGCACGCCCGTTACACACATTAGTTGCCATCCCAGCAGTAAATTGTGCCTCTCCCTGGGCGGCGATCGCATTCTAAATACCTGGAACTTGGTCAAAGGCCGCGTCGTCTATAGAACCAACCTAAAGAGCAAGACCACCTTGGGTGGGGCACCTGACTGTCTCTCCTGGTCCACGGATGGCGAACACTTCACACTGACTGGCCAACAGGTGCTAGAGATCTGGGACATTAAGACGGCCAATGTAGCGAGGCGGGCCAAGACCCCATCCAGACCGATATGTGTGGCATGGGTGGGCGAAACGGAGTGCCTGTCGGGTCTGGAGAATGGCAGTATTGCTTGGATATCCCTCACAGACGACAAGGAGGCTGAGGTGAGTGTGCAAGTGCCGATTTCTCTTGTATTTCCTTGATCTCATTTCGGTTCATTCGTCTATTCCCCCCCACCACAGGCAAAGATACTGCCTGGTCATGCGGCTCGTGTCAAGGCCGTGGCTTGTCTAAAGAACACACTGGTCACAGTGTCCAGGTGAGTGGATGCATCCCCCCTCGAAGTACCCTTCTAATGTGTCTTCCATTAGTGCTGGCGAAATCAAAGTGTGGCGCTGTCAGCTGGAAAAACGGGAGCTAACATTTGTTACCAGCACAAGCATTGGCTGCCGTCCCACCAGCCTGGGTCTTGTAGATCTCTCGCTTTTCGAAGGCAGCGCTGCTCGTCCCCTCGGGACACAGGGTGCCCCAGCAGTAGTCGCCACATCGAAGCCAACTGATGTCGAGCCAGCCCCAGAGATCGATACCCCGAAAGGTTTTGTCACTATCGAATTTGACGACGATGCCAAGCCGGCGCCCATATCGAAGAAAGCAGCCAAGAAACAACAAAAAGCCGCCAAGAAGCCCAAAAAGGCAGAAATGGACTTTGACGAGAATAGCAGCGATGGGGAAAGCGAAGCCTTTTCCGACAGCGATAGCGACAGCATCCCGGAGCCAACACCCAAAAAAGGTACAAAGAAGTCTGCAACAGCAAAAGCAAAAGGCTTTGTGAGCATCGAATACGATGAAGACGCGAATCCGGATTCATCCGATGAGGCGATAGAGGCAACGCCAAAGCCCAAGGCAAGGAAATCAAAGGGAGCCAAAGGAAAAGTACCCAAACCTGCGGCTGAGCAGGACTCCGATCAAAGTAGCAGCGACAGCGACAGTGCTCCCAAGCGCAAACGCAAGCAGCTCCCAAGCCCCGCCCCCGTCAAACGCAAAGTCAAAAAACAAACCCAATAGAATTAATATCAATCAATATGTTGACAATTAAATTACACATCATTTAGTCCTGTTCGATCCTATATCCACGCGGCAGTCGGGCGGCAACAAACTCCAGGGACTTCCAATGCATCCGCTGCACCTCCACGCAGCACTGTAGCGTCTCCAGGCAGCTCTGGAACTCCTCAGTCGGCGGCATGAACCTGCCGCCCAGACTCAGCTTGGGCGTTGGCATTGCATCCCCCAGCAGTGCCTTCGTGCAGCAAACCATAGAAAACGCAGTGACATTACATTTGTAGCCGCCTTCGAGGCACACAATTATCCGGCCACCGGCCAGAGCAGACAGCCAGTGGGTGAACAGACCGTAGCCCTCGGGCGACACTTTGCAGCCCCCTAGAGGATCCCCAATGGCCGCATCGAAGCCTGCCGACACGAGCACCAGTTCCGGCTGGAACTCGTACGCAATCGGCATCACGATCTGCTGGAAGGCCAGGGCGTACTCCAGATCTCCCATTCCCTTCTGCAAGTCGAACAAATGAATGAGCCAAGGAGCGCATTAGAGAGATGTCAGAGGAGAAGACTCACCTTATTCCATGGTATATTGACATTAAAGCCGGCTCCCGTATGCTTGCCCACCACATCGTAGTTGCCGTCGGGGCCCTTGGGGAAGAATGTTCCGTTCTCGTAGCGATGGATGCTGATGTACAGCACCATGGGACTACACTCGAAGGTACGCTGGGTGCCGTCCCCGTGGTGGACATCCCAGTCGACGATTAGCACGCGCTTCAGGCCAAACCGTTTGATGGCGTACTCGGCGGCGATGGACACGTTGTTGAAGATGCAGAAGCCGCTGGGTTTATCGTTGTAGGCGTGATGGCCAGGCGGACGAACATTGCAGATGGCACTGCGAGAGTGCCCGCCCAGCACACTGTCCACCGCCTCGAGCACAGATCCGACGGCCATGGCTGCGCACTGAAAGGTTTCCGGATGTAGGTACACCGAATTGTAGTTTGCTGCCTGCGCCTGCAGGTCCTCATTTTCGCGTCCCACCACCCCCTGCATATCGATCACATGTTCGAGACTGTGGACCAGAAGGAGCTCCCAGGAGGTGGCCATCCGCCCAGGAAGCTGTTTCATCCGGTCGAGAAGCTCTAAATCCTGGTGCATATTGTGGATGCTCTGTATGCGCTGCGGATGCTCCAGATGGTCGTCGTAGTCGATGCTGCGGTGCGCCATCATCTCGGGATTATAGGCGTAGGATAATCGCTCTGAGGGAAACGTCAGTATTGTCTCCAGCCGCAGTCGGCGGAGGCGATCTGAGAATGCAGGTATATGATCTTGCCTGGAGGTGTTCCGAGTCGGATATTTGGTAGCGGGCGGCGGTCCCCCAACCCATCCACGTACCACAATATGCAGGTAGCGATTCCGATCCTTGATCTTCAGTTCTGAGGGATCGTAGGTGCCCTGCAGCTGGAGGCAACGCCAGTACGGCCGGTGGGCGAAGATGCAGTTGAGAATGGATTTGACCAGCGATGGTTTCGGTGGGAGCAGCGGCTCGACCAGCAAGGGGCAGGGATCCCCGAGCAGAGTGCGCAACGTGAGGGCCGCTCCCTCGGCCAGAGAATCGAGGCAGTAGCCTCCTTCGAGCACGACGGCCACACGGGAGTCGGCCAGACGGAGCAGGGGATTGAGCAGATGCGCGTAGAAGGCGGGCGTCACCTGCATTTCACCCTCGGGACAGCCCAAGGCCGCATCATAGCCGGCCGAGACGATGATCAGTTCCGGCTGGTACTCCATTGCCACGGGCAGTAGCAGCTGCTGGAAGATGGCCATGTAGTCGCCGTCCCCCAACCTTGTCTCATTGAGCGGCACATTGAAGTTGAAGCCCAGGCCAGGGCCCTCGCCTATGGCATGGTAGTCGGACTCCTGCAGATGTGGCCAGAAGGCGCCGTGCTCGAAGCGATGTATGGAGAAATACAGCACCCTGTTTGGTGGATAAAAATCAGCATGCAATTGCCATCCATCCATCTCCATCTCTCTGTCCACTCTATCTCTCACCTGGGATCGTTGTAGAAGAAGCGCTGGGTGCCCTGACCATGGTGGACGTCGTAGTCAAGGATCAGGATGCGCTCCAGCTTGTGCACATCGAGGGCATGCTGGGCGGCCACAGCCACATTGTTGAAGAAACAGTGGCCTTTGAACCGCGTTTTGGTGGCATTATGACCGCCCGGTCGTATGATGGCCATGCCATTCAGCGCCGTACCCGAAAGTATTGCGTTCACCAACTGAATGGCGGATCCGCTGGCCCACAAAGCACTCTCAAAGGTAAACTGGAGAAGGTGTGGATGTGGGAGTGGGAGGGGGAGGGGGAGGGGGCAGAGAGGGACGTTATCAGAGATATGACATTTAATATTAGAAGATTTTAATTGGGATCTGGATTGAGGGTAGGTAATCCTAGAGCTTTACCTTTCTTTTGGACCCCTACACGGGGTTTCCGCGATTCCTATTTAATTAAAAATTATGTGAAACATTATGTGACATTATGTACTACCAGAGGAACCCGAAAATTGCATGCAATGTGTATGCAAATTATTTATGCAGTTATGAACCGAATAAAAGACTAGGTACATATTCTTTCATGCATCCTATTTCTAACGTCTCTCAATGCCTCAATATGTATCTTTATACGAGTATATATGTACAGCCAGAGCAGAAAACCCCTGAAATTATAATATTTACACTTAGACCTAAATAATTTATTTGCACCGAGAGTGGAAATTGTAGAAAAAATGTGCCGCTTACATTTTACCATTAATATGAAATTATTTCATCTAACTATGTACATATATTTGATATTTAATAGCCGAAGGCCATAGTCGCCCGGGCTACCTTAAGTTAGTTGAATAGTTTAATTTTCTTTTTTAATTTTGTACGTTCTTAAAAGAATAAGTATTAGTTTTAAATAGATACTCTTCTAAATGATCTATAAAACTTACATGAGTGACTAGCGCAATAAAAATAAGTTAGCACTTGTAGCGTTAGGATATAGCATGAAATAAACTAAATTAAAATTAACTGAAATCTTGCTGGAAATATCGTAAATAAATAAATAAAATAATATTTCATGAAATATTTGTTTCCACACAAAATATTATATTTATTTTGAAGGGTTTTCTATTTATTTCTATCTATACGGCCCGTATTAAATGTAAATTTATGTTTAAATCAAAATGAATTCTATTTAATTTCACTGCGTTTGTATTTAAAACCTGAATATTTAATTTAAATTCAAGATTCAATTCATTTCAAGTTTCACTGCGTTTGTATTTAAAAACTGAATATTTAATTTAAATATGGGTGTGATTATCTTCACTATGTCATTGTTCTCATTGTCTCAGTGTACATCTATCAGATATACTACATATCTCTTTCGTATAATACTTTTCCCATAGAATAATTGAGTAAGTATAAATCAATCCCACTCACCGGATGTATGTATATTGAATCGTAGCATGCGCTTATCCGCTCCAAAAAATCCTCATCCTCGAAGGCGGTGTGCTCCAAAAACTCGTAATGTTGGAGAGAGTGGACGCGGAGTATTTCGGTTTTGGTGGCCAGCCGTGGAGTCAGGCGGAGGCAGCGATCCAAAAGCTTCAGCTCGTTGCAGCTGCGGCATGAAGGCAGACCGAACCATACATATGTAGATGATGCAAAGAGGGCTGGCCTCCTCTTGTCGGGGTGTTGGGGTTGGGTCTGGGGACAACTTACCGATTCAAAATGCACTCAATGCGTTTGGGGCACTCAAAGTGCTTTGGATCCCAGAGGCTGCAGTGCTGTTGCATTGCCCGGTGATAAATCACAGCGGTGCGTCCTGACCTCAAAAATCCTTCCATTGCTGTCGCGTCCAACTGCGAACCCGTATCCGTTAACATTCCGCAACTTTTTTAAGCAGACAAAGACGTATTTTATTTTACAGGAACTTTCCGATTTACGATCCGTACAATTAAGTAAGGAAAGTGGTTTAGCTTTTCGGAAAAATGAATGCCTATGTGCTTGGTCATTTACTGACTTTAAGCTAGTATTGGGAAACTACTGCTTCCTGCTGCCCAACACTGAAAGGATAATAAAAAAGTGCCCTAGGACTTTAGCAATGAATCTTTAGGCGGATGAAACCCACCGATGCCATCTGATGTGGTCTGCTATTCCTACCGGAAGTACTCTGGGCTGGTTGAAAGGGGAAACGTTCGTTCCATGAGATACACTCTGCTTACAATTGCTTAACACTGGACATCTTTATTACACATGTAATACAATTATTAGTTCATCATAACATTAACAATTTCTATTTGCTTAGGGGTTTTTTTTCATTAAAGGGAACCGTCAACAACCAGCTCCCATGCAACAATTAATTTATGCAACAAACGCGCTTTTGGCGCGCTCGTTCTTGACCAAAGGGAAACGAGGGGAGAGAGTCCAGACCGAGTACGTACGTACGTGTCCGTCTCAATTGCCCAAAAAAAATTGTATAAGCTTAAGGTAAATGCGTTCCAGCAGCGGCCACATGTGCTCAACCAGGAACTGGAGTATGTGTCTGAATGGTGGGCACAGCGTGCACATATAATCTGTGAGGGCGTGCAGGACGCGTAACAGCAAGGGTCACTGGGCCTCCTGCAGATAACTCCCATTGGCAATATGATCGGCCTCCTCCTCCGAATCCGTTTCGGGATCCAACGGATAGCAGCCATCGGCGCGCTTCGCACAGGGATAACGCCAGGCCAGCGGTCTGCCGTATCTGTCCTGATGTGCCCGATTCTTGTATTCGAAGAGCCGCGGATTGTCCAGGTAAACGCCGCACACATAGCACCACACGGCATGGTCCTGTAAGCGCATCACCAGTGTGTGTTCGAGGACCTCGCAGTGCCTCTGCATGTGCCGACCCACGTAGCGCCCACAGCCAATATAATGACAGCTCAAACACATCCAGTTCTCCGACCTAGAGATGCACTCGCCGCACGGTGCCCTCGTGTTTATTGCTGTGGATGGCAGGATGGTCGAAAAAGAATCAGCATTAAAAGGAGTACATGACATATAAGAAAGGAGTCGTACGTAAACGATAAAGCAACTCAAACATCACAAAACCTTAAGGATTATCTATAGCCAATACATAAATGGGTGTGGAATGGAACAAATTAAAAGTCCTAAAATGAGCGCAATACCAATGAAATTAAAACGAATCAAAGATAAATAGAAGCATTTAAAAGCGTTGGGGAGCCAGCAACAGCAGAAAGCATGATTAACCTAGCAGATCGGATCGCTATCTAGGCGGCTAAATGATATAGTAAGCAATTTTTATACAATTCGGGGCTCGACATTAAGATAAGCAGAACTCAGCTCAAATAAAACAGGGGAAACTCCGGGGGAGCTTCAAATGGGATGGATCAACAGATGCTGCTATGGATTTCAGTCTAGAATATACATATTATATAAGCATGTTTTGGGTCGTCGTGGTCCCGATATTTTACTACTATAAAGCCGGGGATTGGCGCACAAGCGAAGTGGGCTTGCCCCCAGTATATATAGATATATGTATGTATGTAGGAAACCCTTCCTTTTTGGTTTTACCCAAGTTATGTCTCTTAGGAGCCAATAATTTGTTAGATTTGAATGGAATTTTCTGAAGGTACAATGGCAGTAATTTTGACGACTTGTGATCCTAATCCTTCCTTCGTGCTTCTTTTCGGGTTTTCTGGGCCAAAATCATACTCGTAAAAGCGGGACGGGATGGAGGAGCAGGAGGATTTTGCGGCGGGGATTTCGTTGTTGCTTACATTGCGGCACCAGCTCCGGTCGCAGCATTCTCATGTGCGAACAGGTCTTGCTAGGGGGAATGGCAAACATCTGCCAGGGCATGCGCATGCGCGACCACCACCATGTTTATCATATTGCAATGAGTGCGCATGATCGTTAGACAGAGATAAAGATACATAGCGAGAGAGCGCATCACAGCAATGAGGGAGACAGAGAAATACAGAAAAAAGAACAAGAATAGAGAGAGAGTGGACGGAAAAGATGGCAGATTAGTTCTGTGTTTGGTGTTTCCGTCCTGCACCCGTGCTCGAATCTCATCGTACCTCCTCTGGCGCGGCCGTTGAATGATTGGGCGGCTTTACCTTGACTTTGGGCTTGCTGTCGCTGGGCCGCTCCTGCCCAGGATCGGCCTGATCGCCGTCGGTGGGACCGCCCGCCGCTCCCTGAGCATCGTCACTTGAAATATTCAACTTCAGCAAGGAAGCGGCAAGAAAATCCTCGTTGTTATTCTCTCCGATCTGATAGTCATGCGGCAGCCGGTAGCCAACAAACTCCAGCGACTTCCAATACTGACGCTGCACCTCCACGCAGCACTGTAGCGTCTCCAGGCAGCTCTGGAAGGCCGTTGTCGGCGGCCTCGCCAGGGCAACCGCCCCCAGCTGTGGCGTCGGCACCGGATCCCCCAGCAGCGTCTTCGTGCACATGGTCATGGCATACGAAATGGAGTTCACATTGTAGCCTCCCTCGAGGCACACAATTATCCGTCCACCGGCCAGAGCAGACAGCCAGTGGGTGAACAGACCGTAGCCCTCGGGCGACACTTTGCAGCCCCCTAGAGGATCCCCAATGGCCGCATCGAAGCCCGCCGACACGAGCACCAGTTCCGGCTGGAACTCGTACGCAATCGGCATCACGATCTGCTGGAAGGCCAGGGCGTACTCCAGATCTCCCATTCCCTTCTGCAAGTCGAACAAATGAATGAGCCAAGGAGCGCATTGGAGAGATGTCAGAGGAGAAGACTCACCTTGTTCCATGGTATATTGACATTAAAGCCGGCTCCCGTATGCTTGCCCACCACATCGTAGTTGCCGTCGGGGCCCTTGGGGAAGAATGTTCCGTTCTCGTAGCGATGGACGCTGATGTACAGTACCTTAGGATTCGACTCGAAGATGTGCTGGGTGCCATTTCCGTGGTGGACATCCCAGTCGACGATTAGCACGCGCTTCAGACCGAACTCGCGGATGGCGTACTGGGCGGCAATGGCAACATTGTTAAAGATGCAGAAACCGTGCGGCTGGTCCGGCTCCGCATGATGACCAGGCGGACGGACATTGCAGATGGCACTGCGAGACTCACCGCGCAGCACACTATCTACCGCCTGGAGAACGGATCCAGCGGCCAGGGTGGCGCAACCAAACGTGGCCGGATGCAGATACACCGAATTGTAGGTCGCTGCCTGTGCCTGCAGATCCTCCTTGTCCCGTCCCAGCACTCGTCGCATTGTGTTTACGTGGGAGCGACTGTGCGCCAGACAGATCTCGTCGGTGGTGGCCGCCCGCGCAGATAGCTGCTTCATGCGGCCGAGCAGCTGGTAGTCCTCGTGCATCTTGTGAATGAACTGGATGCGCTTCGGCTGTTCCGGATGGCCCAGGTCGTCCAGGTTGCGGTGCTCCATCATCTCGGGATTGTACGCGTAGCACACACGCACTCCAGGAACCGTCAGAAAGGTCTCCAGTCTCAGTCGGTGCAGGCGGGCCGTGTTTTCTGCCTGTATCGCATCGGGAATGAGGTGTTGCACGGAGGTGTCTCGGGTCGGATAAATGGTAACGGGCGGCGGTCCGCCAACCCAAACGCGTAACACAATATGCAGGTCCCGATTCCGATCCTTGGTCTTCAGCTCTGAGGAATCGTAGGTGCCCTGCAGCTGGAGGCAACGCCAGTACGGCCGGTGGGCGAAGATGCAGTTGAGAATGGATTTGACCAGCGTTGGTTTCGGTGGGAGCAGCGGCTCGACCAGCAAGGGGCAGGGATCCCCGAGCAGAGTGCGCAATGTGAGGGCCGCTCCCTCGGCCAGAGAATCGAGGCAGTAGCCTCCTTCGAGCACGACGGCCACACGGGAGTCGGCCAGACGGAGCAGGGGATTGAGCAGATGCGCGTAGAAGGCGGGCGTCACCTGCATTTCACCCTCGGGACAGCCCAAGGCCGCATCATAGCCGGCCGAGACGATGATCAGTTCCGGCTGGTACTCCATTGCCACGGGCAGTAGCAGCTGCTGGAAGATGGCCATGTAGTCGCCGTCCCCCAGCCTTGTCTCATTGAGCGGCACATTGAAGTTGAAGCCCAGGCCAGGGCCCTTGCCTATGGCATGGTAGTCGGACTCCTGCAGATGTGGCCAGAAGGCGCCGTGCTCGAAGCGATGTATGGAGAAATACAGCACCCTGTTTGGTGGATAAAAATCAGCATGCAATTGCCATCCATCCATCTCCATCTCTCTGTCCACTCTATCTCTCACCTGGGATCGTTGTAGAAGAAGCGCTGGGTGCCCTGACCATGGTGGACGTCGTAGTCAAGGATCAGGATGCGCTCCAGCTTGTGCACATCGAGGGCATGCTGGGCGGCCAAAGCCACATTGTTGAAGAAACAATAGCCGTTGAACTCGGCCTTCATGGCATGATGCCCTGGCGGTCGGATGATGGCCATGCCATTCTGTGCCTTGCCCGTGATTATGGAGTCCACCAGATCAATGGTGGATCCGCTGGCTAGCAAAGAGCACTCAAATGTGGACTAGAGTGGGGAGAACAATATGTTATGGAGAGGTTATCACAGATCGAACCAAAAATATATATATATATATGTATATATAATCTGAGGAAAAGGTGGAAAAGTTGGGTTTCTGTGTGCTCATTTAGCATTTTGTTTTTGTGCGGAAAAAACCGTCACTCAAAACAAAGCAAAGCTTCAAAAATACTATGCGAACTCTAAACCATAAATTTCAATGGTAAAAAAGTGATTTACGTCCTGGACGCCATGTAGAGGTCTCTACACCCGAAATTGTGGATGCAACCAATCACATGGCTCAAAATTGATTGTTTATCCGAAAACCTACGCTTCATATGGATCGACATGACAGTATCTATGGTTCGCTTTTAACTCGAAGATTTCGTGCAACCAGAGACCTAGCTGGACAATGCAACAGAATTTATAAGATTTTTCAGAAAGTAGGCCGCTGATTCCCATGAATATGCAATAGTTTCTATAGTATGCCCCCATCCAATCTAATCTGATCTATTCTAATCTAATTGCAGCTCATCCATATGCATACAAATCTAAGTAAATTTGTAAATATGCAATATGAAACAATGGGAACCCATCCTCATTATCTATTTCGCTCACCGGATGTATGTATATTGAATCAAAGCGAGAGCTTAGCTCCTCCATGCTCTGGTCGTCGCACACTTCGGACGTCTGCTGCAACAGCTCAAAATGCTGGGCCGTATGCAGCCTTAGGATCTCCTGTTTGGTGGCCAGCCTGGCGGATACTGGCAGGCAGCGATCCAACAGCTTCAACTCGTTGCAGCTGCAACATGAAAGCATAAGTTAGGGCCTTCCCCCCTTTTTTTTGTTGGTGGTTTGACTACTTACCGATCCAAAACGCGATTAAAGCGATCCGGACATTCCAAATGTTTTGGATCCCAGAGGCAGCAATGCTGCTCCATGGACTGATGGTAGACCAGAGCCGTTTCTCCACGCACCAGAGGCCGCGACTTGACAGCCTAGAATGGGGTTTCGAAATGAGGCAAAATGAGGCCTGGCATGGCATTCAGGATTCAGGATGCAGTTCCAGATCAAGGGAGTACTCACAATCTGGAATATATCCGTCACAGTTTCCTGCATGGCTTGTGTATTGCCTTGGTTCTTGAGCATGTTTCGAGCGCGACGTTTTGCCTCCAAGAGGGTTTCGGTCCGTCTGGGCAGCTCGCCGCCAACGCTGCTGCTTTTGATTGCTCCCGACGACGACGACGATGACGCCGCAGCCGCAGTCGAATTCGAATTCGAACCCGACTTCATAGCCATGGCGCGGGTTTGTATTTTCGCCTGCTGCGCTCCACGTCGCGTTACGATCGGAGAGCTCTGTGCGAATAAATTTAGAGATTATACTGGCAATTTCTGTGGTTCAGGTGTGTGTCTGTGGAGCTCCTCCTCGTCCAGAAATCATTTCTAAATTTCGACTATAAGCACACATAATATATTGGACGTGACATGTATGTCAGGGGATACAGATACACTCTTCGATCTATAATTTTGCACACATTTCACAAGAGATTTTGAGTGCAAGCAGAATTAAATGATTGTTTTGTGCGGGGATTAGTCACAGTTCCACATTAGTTCATCTCGATCTGTTTATTTAAACATTATTCATTTGAATGGACCACCATTTGTGATCGTAAATTATATATTTCGAGATCCTTTAACAGTCCTTAAAAAGTGCTACTCTGAAACAATGAACTCCGTAGCATCTATGTAATAGTTGAAACATTTTGTCCCTTCAAGGGACCTTTCACTGTACACCTTTCGACTGGGCACCACCACTACAAATAGCAATTTGATAATGGCTGATTACGCCCGCCTGCTTGTGGGTTGTGGCTGCGGTTTGAGCGGCACTGCGGTGGGGGAGTGGCGATTAAATCGCTGCACTCAACGATTATAAATTAACGAAAATAATACATTAATTTCGATCCGTTTCGTGGCACATTATAGAGGGACGGACACCTGATGACCACGATATTCGCACAGACACTGGCTGGCACTCGGGGGGACTTGGATTTGGGAGCTTGGCCATCGGGCGCCTCGTACTCCCATACATGCATCTATGTGTTGTGTGAGTGTTTGGTTTTTGGTGTGTGCTCGTGTGTGTGGGTGTTGTGGCCATTGCCACATTTGGTAAAAGCGACTCTATGGCAAAAGGCACTTACCATATTTGTTGTTGTTGTTGTTGTTGTCTTTTTTGCTGTATGGGAGAGCGTGGAACTGGAATTGATGCTGGATATCTGGCCCGGTGCACTGATTCCAGCGACTTGTGGGCGGACGCGTTGATTCACTACTTGTGTGTGTGTGTGTCTGTTTGTGTTTTGGGGTGGGAGTGCGTGCAGTGGTATGTAATACTGTTGGTAGCTCTTGCTTTTGGGGTCTCTGTATATTGGCCGATTAAGGTTGCGTGCGAGGCCTTCTATTTTAAATGTACATACATATGTATGTATTGGGCTCTTATCGATTCCAACAACTTTTCGCTCCTTAGTACTGTTAACTTTATATGTGCTATAAACTATGCCTATTTCTATCTCGCTTGCTTTCACAATCCGCCCGCACTCGCACTGCTTGCATGCGCCTACATCTGCCCTTGGGTGTGTGTGTGTGTGTCTGTATGTTCTCTCCTTCTTCGACTGCCTCTGGTCGCGCTTCAGTTGTTGTAAAACAAATGTTATGTTTTGATCACAGCTCCCACTAACACATTGGGTTTACAGTTTTATTGCTATCGCAAGAGAGTGAGATAAAACACACAATTGATACGTAGGCACGGCACAGCAGGAAAGATATATATGTAACTATGATGCACTTAAATGAGGCAACGGCAGCTGCAGTTGGATATTGGCTAGATACAGAGCTGAGCTGTTCCACGGGCCAAGAGAACCAGAACCAGAACCAGGCACAAGACACACAGCAACGGGGCAAGGTTAGCGAAGTGAAGTGAAGTAAATCAATGCTATGGTATTTGCGCGGGCGGAACGGGCTGGAGGGCGGCAAAGCAATGTTGTTTGTGGTTGGTCTTCTTCTTTCTTTTACATTGAAACATCTGTTCCAGCCGATAGGCACAAGTTGGCAACTGTGCGCGCCTCATCGAATCAGGGCTGAAGCCGATACTGTATGACCGTATTGTTATAGTTTCGCGCCAGCCGCGGTTTTCGATTTCCCTTTTTGTTCCCAATTGTTTGTGTTATGCTGCCGTTTACAGAGGAGAATGTGCCGGAGTTGCTATTGCAGCGCTCCAGCATAGCCTTCTGCGCCAATCTGCACGTGGGGCGTGGACACTGCCGGACCGTGTCCAGTCTGGTGCTTGGCCGCAACCTCAAGTTCTACGAGTTTCGCAAGAAGGAGCTGCTGCATCACATTGACCTCAAGGAGAGCCGACTGAAACAGCTGGCCGCCAAACTCCAGGCCTACGATGGCCCCATGAGCAGCTTTCTCATGCGCGAGGCCGAGACGGTGGCCAAGAATGGCAATGAGTCCCTGACATCACTGAACCACAGCATGCTGACGACTGCCGAGGAGCTGCCCCTCGGCATGGGCAAGTTTGTGTGGTTGCAAGAGCAGATCTACATCCTGGTTCACTGCTGGCAGCTGCTGCTGGTCCTCCGCCGACCCCCCGAGCATGGCGCCAACTTTGAACTGGTGGTCCAGCACGATCACGTGGCGAGTTTCAAGATGGTCAGCGGTCCCATCAAGTACCAGGCCTACGTGGAGCTGTGCTTCACCAATGGCAAGCGCCAGCGCACCGATTTTCAGCCTGCTCAACTCAGCGAGGAGTCCTCCAGCAGCACCAGCACCGCCGACAACTTCCCGAACAAAAACTTCGAGCGACTGCTGAAGCAGGTCCACACCGCACAGGCGGAGCTTTGCAGCCAGCGTGTCCAGACGCAGATGGACTTTGCCCGCACGCTCGAACTGCAGACCTTCGGTTCGCCCGGCCGCCGCTCCCTGCTGCTGGAGGAGAAACAGCTGCTGCGACGCTTTGGCGATGTCTGGACGAGAGTCTGTGGCGATTTTGTGGTCTGCGGCACCCTCCTGGCCAACATAGCGGGCAACAATCGCCTGTCCATCGTCCACTCCCTGCGCCCGCTGCTCCATCTGGACAATAGCGGCAACCTCAGTTTCGAGCATCGTCTGTACGAGCTGCCCATCCAGCCAAACGGCCAGCCGCCGGAGGACTACGATAATCTGGCCCAGTTCTGGGCCTGTCAGGATCAGCACAGTCGTCGTCTCAACTGGCGTCCAGTGGCCAAGGCCTCCCAGCTGCTGCCGGACTGCACGGCCGTGCTGCTGGTGCGTCTGCGCCTGGAGGATCTGCTCCAGGCCGAGAAACTTCACCTTCTGGCCATCTATGAGATAAGAAATGGCTTGGAGGATTCAGAGAGTAGCACGCGGCAAATGCACTTGGCCACCATTGATGTGGTAGCTCTGCTGAATCAGCCCGAGGCCCTGGCTCCTCGGTTTGCTCCCGCCACACTCCATCAGGACTTTCTGGCCGTGATCATGACCCAGACGGCACACTGTGCCCTGCGCCTGGAGTTTCTTGAGGGTCAGGCGATCCAGGACTGTGCTCGTTTCGAGCAGCTACTTGTTTCCAAGCTTCAATTCGAGCTAATCACGGCCCAGAGTACGGATCAAGCCTCCTCTGATCGCGGTAAGCCACGTCACAAATCACTCCATAAATACATAGTTCCAAACTTGGTTCGGGTCTTCGTTACAGGCTCCGATGTGGATATGCTTGATGCCTTCTGTACCACCACCACGACGAGCACTGCCTTGAATCCCGTCCAGCACATATTCTACAACAGCCAGCCCCTGTCGCAGTGGTGCGGCGTGCTGCTGCTACGCGATGATCCCGGCCAGCACTGGCATGTCTATGCCCAGACGCAGGCCCGTCTCCGCCTCCTGCTGCATCGCTTAAAGCGCGATCTCCTGCAGCTGCACTGTAACCTCTCCGTTCTGGAGCTGACCGAATACAATACGTCACCCGACGATGTGGCTGCGGCTTTTGAGGCGAGTCTCCGCGATGAACTGCTTGCCTGGTCGCAGTTGTTAAAGCCAAAGGATGGCGGCAAGCAGCAGAAGGATCGTTTGAAGGAGCTGAAGAACTTGTATCAGCTGCAAATGGCCAGCGATGTGCTGGCATCTTTGATAAAGACTCAAGCGCAGGAGGACGAATAATATGTTGTGATGTGTATTACTATAATTATTATTATTGCAAGGCCTCGTTCCACCATGTATAGATAGGTATTTTGTACCGGCCAGTAGGATTGTGTGCAAGATACAAGATGAATAAAATTAATCCTGTGAGTGGTCATTGTTGTTCACCCCCAAATGTTGAGATCTCCTATAGAGTGCAGGGCATTTCTCTCAACTAATTTCAGTTCCTTGAGGTGATATATCCAGTGGCCTATTCGCAGCCTTCTTGTATATATAGGATATATATTTTGATCGTCAGATTAAAGCATTGGATTCTGGGATTGCATAAGTAGCTTATTGTCTATAAAGATCTTTAGATCTTTGTCAGGATGGATTCGTTTCGCTTACAAACATATAAACATGTATACATATACTATAAATCGTAAGAACTAAAGCACTTTCATGTGCTGCTGCGTCGCTGATGCTCCTCGGTCTTGATGATGCTGTCGAGCACATTCTCCAGATTCTGAGTGGCAGCCGACAGTTCGGCATTGTCGCTATAGGAGTCCTCGACAATCTCCTTGACCTTGTGCAGCAGCAGCTTGAAATTGGCCATCTCTGTGTCACGGCCATCCCCATTAACCGGATGCTGTTCAAGTAGAGCGCCCAGTGGCAGGGGCAACGACAGGGGAGCTGTTCCTCCATTCTGTACGCTGGAACGTCGCTGATCGAACCACAGACTAATGTCGTTTAATGAGTAGTCCGATTTGTTGGCCTCCAGATAGCTGCGATTCAGTTCGGCTCCGTTAACTGCAAATGAAATGAATAATTGGCTTGGCTGAAGGATTAATGCTGATTAATAGAAGCCATTATACCCACTGGAATGTGTCAGATTGGCCCCCACGGGGGCATACATGTCAAAGATCTGTTGCCTCTGGGGCGTGCTCGAGTTGAGGAAAGTGGAGCTGGTCAAAGGAACGGCTGGCCCTGTGGGCGATGTTGTTGTGGAGGCCCTCTGCAAGAGAAGCAATAAAAAAAAAAACAATCAATGGTTTGTCAGGGTGCCAGGACGTGGCAATGCCTACCGATAGCTGACGCATATCCTCAATTATCTGTAGAAGAAAACTCTGATGGGCACTCAGAAACTCGGAGATCTGGGCACTGGACGTTGTGGAAACCAGCTGCAGCTGAGTTTCAAGTTTCCTGCAATCGAAAAAGGATTCTATATAGATCCCAGCACAGGCACTGAATGCCAGGACTCACGCGTTCTGCAGCTGAAGGCGATCAATAATCGATTGCATTCGATTTGAGGCCTGGCTGGCGGTTGTGGCCAAGCCCGTCAGCGAACAGAGCTCCTGCTGCTGTTGAGGCTGGGCCTGCTGCTGCTGCTGATGCTGCAGCTGCTCCTCCATCAATGGTGGCTTCGTTGTGGAGTTGCAGCGAAAACTACGCGTCTCCGCGGGTATGGGTGCCAGTTCGGGGGCCGTGGATGGCTGCCCCAGACTTCCCCCGTTGGCACTCTCCTGGGCATTGCAGAACCCACGTCGCTCCTCTTCTTCGGCTCTGTCGCGCTGCGTCTTCTGCGGATGGGCAATCCAGCCGCAGAGACGAGCCAAATACCGGGTCCAGCGCTGCGGCGGCTGATCCTCCACAAACACCTCACACATCCGATGCGAGGCCTCATGCCGGCCACCCGTAAATCCGGCCGCAAAGCATGGCAAACAAAGCGATAAATCACGGCACACCTGGCACTTGAAACGTATGCCAATGATATGCTCCAGCCGACAGCCGGCGCAAGTATTGCTGTGGATCAAATGCTCAGTATCCTCGATGCGCTTGATCAGCGCCAACAGATTGCCATAGATGAGGAAGCGGGTCTGGGTTGTGGTCCACAGGCCGTGGAACTGCTGCTCCCCCAATCCGCTGGCATTGTGCGGGCACCGGGCAAAGCACTGCTCCATCATTAGCGGCAGATTGTGCACACCATAGGCCTTGGCCTCCCCGAGATAGCTGAGCATTTTGCTGAGCGTGTTCAGCAGCTGCTCGAAAGCAAACCGCGATACGCTCTGGGACCTGCTCTCCACCAGCAGCCCAAAGAAGTCGCCGACCATGTGCTCGCTGCTGTAAAGTTTGCACAGCAGCAGGAAGGTAACCCTGATCTCCAGCAGAGAGATCGAGTGTCGTCGCTGCCTGCAATCGAGTAGAGAGTAGAGTAGAGTAGGTTGGAGTATCACGGCGACTCCTGGCACCACTCACGGATCGTAGATGTTCCAGAAGAAGTTCGCCAGCAGGGCAGTGGCCGTCTCCAGGGTGTAGCTGCTGGTCTTTGTGAAGTGGCCCAGCTTCTCGCAGGCAAAGTATATGTCGTGCAGCAGCGATGTTAGCTGAAAGGGTGGCACCATCAGATTGAGATTGCTGCCACTGCTGGCCGGCATCCCATGGCGTTCCAATATGGCCAGCACTAGCTTGTATGGTATTTTGCTGGCTGTCCACGCGGGGTAGATAAGAATAAAGATCCATTGAAGGTCCTGTGGGTGTGTCTATGTGGGTGCTACGCTACTCACTGTGGAAGATCTTTTGCAGGGCCACAAATTTGCTGGCACAGCGATAGACCGTGTATTTGTATTTGCCATAGTCCACCTGCAATTGTTCCATAATGGCAGATAGGTTCCTGCTGTTGTTGTTGTGGCTGCACGCCACTTGTTGCACTTGCGCTCCTTTGTTGCTGCTGGCCAGAGACGCCACCGCCTCGGCGCTGGCGCGCATCTTTATCAATTGTGTGTGACTCGCAGCACCCGCCATTATATCCATCTATTATTCTGTGCACTTGTTGAACGATTTAACTGCAGTTTGGCTTCTCTTTTGTGTGAGGAGCGTCAGTTTTTCGCGTTCTTTGCCTTTTCCACGGCGTTCGTTAGCGCAAAAGTCAAATTTGAACGGAAGGTATGGCAACGCCGATCGACTAACCTGCACATGCAACTCTGTTACCGATTTCGGAGAAATCAACCTGCCGACCGTTGGCCAAAACAATTTTGAATTAAAATTCAAATTAGGGAATTACGTTTGGTTTTTATTTTACGCATACATAGCCAACAGAATATTAAAAGAAAATTACAAGGACATTGGGTGTTAGTTTGCGCATGAACTTGATTCTTCTTTTCCAACCAAATGTAGGGCATACCAAGGCATGGACAGCCGCAATGAGAAAATGCCTCTTCTCACTCTCCCCCATCGACCAAAAAGTAAAAAAAATCATATTGGTATTCATTTTTAAAATTAAATATATGTTGTCGTATGTATATTTGCATCATTCCATTACAATTACATTAACTTATGTTCAATTGTTTTTTTTTTATTTGCATTTCTATTTTAAAATAGTTTTGTGGTTTGTTTTTTTTTTGTTTTTTGCTTATTTCAATATTGTAATATGCCATGTTTATGTTTGTGGTGGTTGGGGGTAGGGACTACACGAGACAAATGGGGTGGAGGGGGGTCCTTTTGTTTTTGCCTTTTGAAAGCGTTTCTCACGTGTATGCTTATACGCATATAAACTATTGTTTTCTTGTGTAATTTCTAATTATCATATATATATATATATATATATATGCGTGTGTGTGTGTGTGTGTGTGAGGGGTGTATTTCTATATATAAATCCTTGTTTTTATTTATGCTGAAAGGGGTGGCGGGGCGGGGCGGGATGGGAACTCGCACACAAGCAATCAAAAGGAGGAGAACTTCAGCAGCAGCAGACCTATAGTGCCGACTCTTTTGCTCTTTCTTTTTCATTTTTTCACTTTTGGTTTGGGTTCTTGTGTTTTGTTTTGAGTAATTTTTAAATACAGCACATTACTACATAAATCATATGATGGATGGAACAGCCCATGCCCGGGCTAGGCGGTTCTCTCGATATAAATTATACAAAAACAAACACAAAGAGCTTAGCGATGATATTCGGCAGGTCAAAGCCCTGGCAATGATTGTTTGACCCTGATTTTATTTTTCACACTTTTCACCAAATATTTTAAGTTTTCTTTTCCTCCGTCAAATTGCACATGCTAAAAACGATCTATAAAGTATACAATAAGAAAATTGGCTGATTTTTGATTGGTTTTCGAAACAGAAGAGTATTTGAAACCTGTCTAAATGTACAATTTATTATATGTATCTGTGTGTGTGTGTGTATTTGGGTGTGTGTAAAGCAGTTTCGGTTCTCACTTAAATTATTAAATGGTCTTGTTTTGCAAAAGAATTGTTCTTTCGTTTATTAGTGTTGTTTTTGTTGTTTTGCTAAAATGATTAAGGTACAAAATAATCGGTGCATTTCATCGGATCAATCAACGATGATAAAGTACAAAACACAATCGGCACACCGTTCCACTGATCAATTATGATAAAATTGTTTTTTGTTGGATTGCATTGCTTACGAGAATTTTTTTGTTTTTGTTTCATTTTCAATTGAATAAATTATGCTATGCTAAAATGTTTTGGGCTACACGGCTCTCTCTCGCTCTCTCTATCGATCTGTTCGCACTGCACTTAATACATAGTCCGTATGAATCGTAATCGAATCGAATCGAATCGTTTTTTATATTTAATAGTGAAAAAAGACATTTCTTTTGCTAAACAAAAATCAACTATAGGTAAACATAAAAAAACTTGCAATTGTTTAATTTTATCATATATGTGATTATACTTAAATGTATATTGATAAAATTTAAATAATATATAATTAATCATCCGTACGCTGAAGACCTATTTCAAAATAATATTTATATATATATATATATAAATATATATTTAAAAAAAAACGTAGGTATAGTTTTTGTAAAGGTTTAACATAGAAAAATTATGTTCTTTTGCTTGGGGGGATATAAGACAGCAGACAACATCAGATGACAACCGATTGCTGACATCCTTTTACAGAAAGTTCGCTTTTAAATATAATGGTTTTTTCTTTCTTCTGATTATCGAAAATACCATATACATATATCCATAGATATATATATAGTATATGTATATAAAAGTGTGAGCTCGTGTGTCTGTCTGGCTGTGTGTGTGTGTGTGTTTGGGTAGTTAGTGTACGACGATTCGCAAGTTAAACTTTAGCGGAGTGGCGCACTCTTTGAAATAAAAAAAAAAACACGATAAGTGAGTGGGGCTGGGCGGGGAGAGCTCAAACAGACGAAACACCAAACACATCACCAGATACAGATACAGATAAGCCTGAACAGGAGGACACCCAGCAAAATATGCATTTCTGTTTACATAAAACACCCCTGTCCCTGTCCCGTGTCCCGTGTCCTGTGTGCTTCTGTCCGTTCCGTTCCGGTTGCTCTTTGTGATCCTTCCTTTTTGTGGTGTGTTCCTGGTGTTGGTGGGCATGCTTTTGGCTAAAGGTGTTTATCCTTATCCTGCACTGTCTATGCATATGCATATGCATATTTGTGTGCATGTGTGTGTGTGTGAGAGTAGGTGGTGTGGGTGTGTGTTTGTGTGTGTGTGTGGATATTCGGAGGAGAAGTAGATATTTAAAAACGATAATTCTCATCGGCCATGTGCACGGCCCACAGAAATTTGGTTCTTTGCGTTTTGTTAAAGATCTTCTCGATCGGTACTCCGTTCTTTTTACACCTGCAGAAACGAATAAAGTTATATAGCATGATATATAGCAAAATTGGTGACGGCACTTACCAAGCCACCGATATGCGTGGATCGAGATAATTTAGCTTAGATGTGCCCAGGGCAATGGTCTTATTCTCGTCTCTATCAGTCTCTTGTAGTTCCAATTTCTTAAGCTGGTCCTTCAGGCGCTCCAGCTGCTTGCCCTTCTTGTCGGCATTCACCTTCTCCTTGACCGAGCCCCGCTTGGCAGCCTTTTTTAAATCCTAAAGAAAATATTCATAAATTTCATGTTCTACTCTCAAATAGAATCGAATGATCTACTCACATGGTATTCGGACTCGCAATCATCGATGGCATCGCGCTTGGCGCGTATTTTCTCCTTTAGATTCTCCATGGACTTTTGGTGGCCCTTCGGCACAGAGCGCTGATGGTTACACAGAATGGCAACGGCACGATTGGCCCGATTGTAGGTGAGCAGTTTCTCTGGCACCGTCGCACTCGGATCGGTAAGCAAATCCAGTTGATTTTGCAGCGTTTTCGATGCGTTATATGTACGGAACACCTTGGCCGTGAGTCCTGTTTGGTGCGAGGAGAGGCAGAGGCACACACAGAGGATTAGTGTGAGGGTTGGGGGAGGGAAGGTAAGAATGGAAGTAGAAGGATTGCTCTTTTTCAGACATTGGGCTTACCGTCCATCAGCTCCTTGAGATGCTCGTTCAGCACTTGGGTATTGAGGCGATCGAACAGATCGTCGCCCTCCTTCTTGTGCTCCATGAAGAGCTCGAGGTTCTTGAAGACGCGCTTCTCCACCTCGACCTCGTTGTAATAGCGAATGGAATCCTTTCCGGGGAAATCGAACACAACCACATTCTCCTTGTCGTTCAGCTCCTTGTGCAACTGAACGTGCTCGACGCGCAGCGAACAGCAGCCCACGGTGTCCGCCTGATCCTCATCCTTCTCGTTACCTGCTCTCAGCGCCAGCTTATCGATGAAGTACAGGGCCACGGCCCGCTGTCGCACACGCATCTCCTTCGATTTCCATTCGTCGCGATAGGTGGCACGAATCTTATCAATGGACTTGTCCAATCGGCGCGCCGTCTCGTATTTGATGTGATCCTTTTCGCCCTTCAGCTTTGACGACGGATTCAGCATAATGTACTTGACCTGTCCCTGGACATTCTCGATCCAAGACGCCAGCCAGGTGACGGTATTGTCGTGTCGCACCTCCTTCCATCGAGAGCCAGGCGGCGGTGGCGGCACCTTGGACTCCTTGCCACAGTTGATCGAAACGTCGGAGGCGCCGATGCGGCGCTTGATCATGCCCATCTTTGGATGCTCGCCGCGACCACGAAACAGCCCTGGGGGCTCCAAACGGAAGTTACCGATCTTCTCCTTGTGGCCATCGATCATACAGAAGCCATACTCCTTGATCAGGGCCTCGTTCTCGTTCTTTTTGATCAGCTTCTCCTCCTTGGTCGCTTGCTTACGCTTCTCGGACTCGGCCTGGAAGTATTCGTGCATCTCTTGGAAATTGCATTTGCGGAAGTCTTTGATTATCTCCTTCTCCTTGGATGTCATCGATTTGCGAAAGTCCTTGAAGAAGTTATTGTTGAATATGTCCTTGGTGCAGTAATCATGATTCAACATCTTCGCATAGAAGGTGGCCGCCTCCTCCGTCTCCTCGGACAGATCCAGCGGCCGCCCATCATAGAAGAAGCGTACATTGCGAGGCACACGCTCGTAGGGCGGTGCGAATACCGGTCCCTTATGCTCCAGCGTTGACCATTTGACGCCATCTTCGCGCTTCTCCTCCTCCCACCTGGAATGGGACAGAAAACAGACACGGTGTGCGATTCGACATTAGTTCATTGATTTCTCTAGTCTGTACTTTATTTATGTAAATAACCATTTGATGGTTCCCTGTGGACTAGTGGGGGAGCCGCCTGCCGCCTCTGGTTGCTGCTTTCGCGGCGAACGCCTCTTTGCGGCTGTGGCTGCGGCGGCAGTGCAAACGGAGACTGCCAATCGCTGATCTTGCAAAATAAAATACAATTTGTGTTTTCCCCATAGGCACCGGCACAGCGGCGACAGCGCAGTTGCCATTTGGTGGGGCAGCGCTTGTCGCTCTTGTTTTTCTTTTCTTTTTCACATTACGCAAAGCAAGGCAGCAGCAGCCGCTGACATAACCTCAAACGTGGTTTATGACGTGTTTGTGGGGGAGGGAGGGATGGCCAGCGAACAGCTGATAGCCAGGCGCACGCGTTGCGTGGCGAATGTTTGGCAGTGTCGAGCCAAAATACAGTAATCGCTCGCTCAGTCACTCACTCGAACACACAACACACACACACAGACCAAACAGCGTGTAACCAAGCAGAGACGAAGGTAAACAGACTTCTGGAACATACTGTTCTCGTGCTGTTGTTGTTGTTGCCTGCTGTTGTGACTTTCAAAATGTAGGTCAGTGACATTCAAACTTCGACAGGCCAAAAGCACATGTGTGCGGCGCACAGACAGACAGCAGACACATGGATGGTGTGTGTGTGTGCGAGCGAGCACACGTCAACGATTCCAACAGGGAATTTTGAACGCGACTGCGTGGGCAGCAGACCACACCAGGCCAGACCAGACCAGAGATGAACCCAGGGTGGGCCGATGCAAAAGGCTGTTGGATGGATGATCCACACACAGATGGCCAAAAATAAAATTGGTTATAGCTTACCATCTCCACACCTCTTCCTCCTCCTCCTTGGCACCCTTGCGCTTGGTGGGAGACACAACTTCGGTCTTGATCTCGGAAGACTCCTGTGAATGGGAATGTGTGTGTGTGGGATGAGAGAGACACCATGGCTGCAGGGGAGTGGGGCGGAAACGCACCTGGTCGGGTGGGTCGGATCAGGGACTTACCTTCTTGATTTTCTTTTTTTTGTGCTTGCTGCTGCCGTAATCGTCGTCGGCCTCCTCTTTGATACGCTTCTTTTTGTTGGACTTCTCTTTGTGCTCCTTTTTGACCTTCTTGCGCGCCAGCAGGGGAATGTCGTCATCGTCATCGTTACCATCATGGTGGGCCCTGTGGCTGCTGCTGCTGTGGCTGTGATCGGGTGCCTCCTGTTTGCGCTTGCGCATGGCCAGGGGCACATCCTCCTCGTCATCATCGGCATCATTGTCGACGGCCATCTCCTCATCCTCATCGTTATCGTTCATGGTACTGTCTTCCTCGTTGTAGGTACTATCCTCGTGCTTGACTGTGAACGGCGGCTCATCGGCTCGGAACTGGGACATGGAGTAGTCACAGGAGCTGGCCTGCGACAGATTGAAGCTCTCATCCTCCTTTTTGATAACCATAACATTCTCCTCGTATCCGTTCTTATAGACACCGCTGCCAGGGACATGGCCACCGATGTCGCCGCTGCTGCTGCCGCTGCTAAGGCCATTGCAGAGTGCAGGATCGATGACATCCAGCTGCTGCTGATGCTGTTGATGCAGCTGCTGTTGTTGTTGTTGCTGCTGGTGCTGCAGATGGAAGGGATCTGCTGTGTGGTTGATGTGGGCATGCGCTGGCTGTGAGACGGGCTCCGGCTTCACGAACACACCATCATAGGAAGGATCCTTCGACTGTGAGGAGCTGTGACGCGAACTGGAATGTTTGCTCTTCGATGAGGAGGACGAGGAGCTTTTGTGACTTCGCTCCTTATCACGGGAGCTCGACGATGAAGATGAGGACTTGTGATCGCGATCTCGATGCTTGTCGCGGCTCGAGGAGCTGCTGCTACAGCTACGATGATCCTTATCCTTGTCCCGTCGCTCCTTATCCCGGGACGAGCTCTTGTGGTGCCCAGAAGACGATGATGACGACTTGTGCTTGCTGCTGCTGCTGCTGCCATCTTTGTCCCGGTGACTGGACGATGAGGTGCTGCGGTGCGAATTGCTGCTACTGCTGCCGCCACCATCGCGTTCCTTGTCCCTATGCTTTGACGAGGAGCTGCTGCTGCTCTTGTGCTTATCCTTGTCGCTGTAGATAAAACAGAGAGAGAGAGAGAGAAAGACAGAAATATAGATTTTTGAGTATGACTCCATGTTGTGGTGGACGGGCGGGGGCGGCATGCACTCCCATTGCCTCTTACCGACTGCTGCTTTTGTGATCCTTCGACGAGCTGGAACTGGAACTCTTGTGTTCGCGGTCCTTATCACGGTGCTTGTCCTTGCTGGAGGATTTATGTTTGCTACTGCTGCCGCCGCCCCCGCCACTGCTGCTGCTGTGGTGGCTGTTGTGGTGATTGTGATGGTGCCCATTGGTGGTCACTCCATTCGATTGCACCTCACATCCGCCGCCGCCACCATTTTGTACGTGGATAGTCTGTAAGGGTGAGAGAGAGGGAGACAAATGAATGAGTATGGGTGACGGAAAATTCTGTGGGACAAAAAAAATCAAGAACCTGTATGGCCATCATATCGCTGGGGTGTGCCCTCGAAGGAGTTGTGCCACTCACAAATTAACCATAAACTGATGATTTTTATATTAAACTATATTTATTTATTTTTCGCTGCCAATTCTTTGCCCTTTTCTACGACTCTTTGACTATTTTTCTCCTTCTTTTTTTTTGGTAGTGTGTATGTGTGCCTCCGCTCACCACGTGGTGAAAAATCAACCCTAACAAATTAATGTTTTTCGATTGCTACTACTGCTGCTGCTGCTGCTATTTGTTGTTGTTTTTGTTGTTGTTACCGCAGCAGCGTAAGAAAATGTTCAATGTGGGAAAAAGAAGGGTAAGAAGAAGCTGATACAGAGGCAAAACGATGGCCGATGGCGACAGGAAATGTTCCTCCTGTGTGTGTTCGTGCCGCTCTCAGAGGTGCTCTTTTTTCATTTGGAATAGGTTAAGAGACGACCGACCGCGGCGACAACGACGACGACGATGCCAAACAATGGGCACACACACACTCACACACACACGCACACTAGCACACACATATGGACAAGTACATGAGCAGCGTAATGGAATACAGAAAATCGTGTTGTTTCGTTTTATTTTCCCGACTCTTTGGAGCATAATTTTTCAACGTGGGCGCTCTGCTCTGTGCATCAGATCAAGGCTACACACACACACAACACACACACACACGCACACAAACACATATGCTCACTGCACTGCAGGGTTGTTGTTGCGATTGTATTGGGATGGGTGGGAGGGGGACAGGCACCGGGACCAGGACCAGGACCACCGCCTGTTCAGGGTGGTGTGTATCAAATGCAGACACACGCTTATCAGAAAAGTTGGAAAACTATTACAAGTGCAAAAAAAAAAATTAATTAGGACACATTTGCAATTACATATGTATGTACATAAATGCTATTACAACAACAAAAACATGTGATTTGAGTTTATGCGTAGTGTGGCCACACTTTCATGGCAGACAGCCGACAGGGCCCCAGAAGTTATTTAATAATTCAAATAGCAGGGTACTTTTCGGTGGTGATGTGACAAACGACATTTTGAGGGGTAGCGGGTAACGGGTACATCGAAAAGATAAAGAAGGTTTATCTGTTTGGAAAGGTAGGGGTAAAGATCATTGGACGATTCGCAACCAGTCTTGAATTTCCAAAATACCAAACGCGGTATTTATGTGCGGTCACACTGTGCCAAATACATTTCGACTTCGCTTTCTTCTCATCACTCTCTCTCGCTCACTCACTCACTCTCTCGGGACTGCGGCCTTCCTGCTTGCTCTGCGCTACTTGCATTGTCGCCATTTTCGTCAATTACTAAAAGGCCTTTATGCCTTTGCTTTTGATTTTTGCGTTTGCGTTTGCCCCGTTTTTAATGCAGTGTGTTGTACGCACACGGGGTTTATCTCAGCTGTGGGACGAACGACCGAGACACTTGCCGCTGCGGCGACCCCAGGCACGGCTTTTGGGCCTGGCCCGATTTCTTGAAATATTCAACACGTTTGCACTCTTGATGCACTATTTAACAAGTAAATTATATAAAAATACAATACCACGACATTTGCCATCTTCGCCACCTCCCCCCTACCATAAAAAAAATTACTTACATTTTCGGCAGCCACATCCCCACTCATTTTGCACAATTTTTGGTTGGCAGTGCGGCGCTCGGCTTCTTTAGTTTAAACTTCACTCTTTTCTGGTAATCTGACGTTTATAGTTTTTACTCAACTTATGCAGACATGCATATATATATATGTATATTTTCTATATATTGCTGGAAGCCGAGACACTCCGGTGCTTGTTCGATACGCTTTTTCCAACTTTGATGCGCGACAATACACTACACTGCCAATTTTTTTCTTCAAGTCCAATAATACTTGGAAGTCGGAAATCTTTCTCTTTTTACAGCGCGCACCAGCCACGCGAACACACACACACACTTTCAGTGTGACCGCGGGTTGATGAATAAGATATACCGTCTGACCGTCTACCGTCCCTGAGGAATAAACCGTCTCATTCTGAAGATATACCGTGAGTATACCGAAAATCATTGGCAATCATATTCCTCGATTTTGATATTCTGTTGAATAATACAAGCTATCTAGAACCCTCAGCACTGAAAATAAAATTTCATCCGACAAACTGATCCATTTTATACAAGAATAATGCGTTTTAAAAACTCATCTTTGTTGGATTTTTTATAAAATAAAGTTAAGCCTAGTACTCAGATCTGAAAAAAGTTCTGTTAGCACAACGTGCAAAACTAGCGGCCGAGTGTGACCAGGTGTGCATGCCCCACGGTTACACTGTACACAAATCAAACCAGTTAAAAATTCAAATTTTGTATGAGAGCAAACAGTAATGCTGGATGATGCAAAAGGACTGCAATATTATATAAATCCATTCTTGCGGAACAACTGCAATCAAAAAATTGTATTCTCGGTGTATTCTCCAAATATCATAACAATTCTCTTATTTAATTTAATGGGGCGTCGTTGCAAAATTCTCCTAATCGTTTGTTTGGCTTTTTTTTTGCTCCCCAAAGTGTTGTGTTTTTTTTCGTAAAAAAAATCCAATCCGGCCACTTTTTTCGGATCTGAGTACAAAGCTTTATTTTAAATAACGCTTTGCGCTTCGATTTAAAATCCATGACATAACATAGTTAGGGAGGGATGTGCGTGGTTTGGGGTTCGCAACATACAAGCAACAATTCTACCTCGTTGCGCCAACATACCCTGCAGCCGACATGGACAGAGAATGATTAACCCATTGTAGATCACTGGGTATTAAAATACACCACACGAAAATTATGCAACTTAAAGGTGTACAGTTCAGGTGAAAGATATCGTAGTAATTTTTTTTCAAGTATAGAGAAAAAAGGGATCTTCATGAGGAATTTACATACAGCATTATTCTCCGCGTTGTTATACAAGCTGTTCACCTTTTTAAATAGAGGGGGGTTAAGTGTGCTAAGTGCGTTTTTTATCGGTATATTTTGAAAATGGGACGGTATATTTTGGTATTTTTCTGAGGGTCACACTCCTTGGAACATGCCGCGGGTCTATTTTTGTTCAGCGCAAATTGAATTTGAATCTTTATCGGGCCGCGGACAATGAAACAACAAAATAGTAGTGTCCGACTTTTTTTCTGAATTCAGAAAAGTCCGTTGATAGTTTGACAAATCCCACAAAAATGACCGGGAACTACCGTTTGAACGTGTTTCTCCCCATTTGATACACTATTTTATACCCTTTACTGTGGGTGTTGTAGAATTGGCGATACTTTGGCGGTTGCTGCGCGCGTCGAACGCGCACGCTGTATTAAACGTTTCTTTCTCCCGTCCCGTGCACCGTGCATCGTGCAGTGCAGTGTCAGTGCACGTCTATATATTTTACTATATTTTGTTGGTGGTTTTTTTTTATATTGTTGTGGCTCGAGAGTGTAAATAAATTCTGTGGAACAGAGGGGGAGGAGCCCTCATATAATTGTTGCTTTTGTGGCCCCTGCTGGAGTCGTGATTTTCTCGTCTTCGTTTCGTCGTTGTCGTGTGTATAAAAATTTTTTAAAAATAATACACAAAAATAAAACGCATACACACATATACACACACATACATATAGTGTATATGTATATTTGTATTTTTGACGAAAGCGATTTCTGGTTTCGGTGGAGCGCGCGACAAAAAAAAAACTCCAATATGCGGCGGCGGCCGGCCTTCATTGGAGAATATTAAACCAAACAATAAATTATACATATGTACGTTTATGTATATAAAGAAGCAGAAACCGAAACAGAAGAGATACGATACCCGCAAAAACAAAAAGCAGAGAAGCATAGCTCCACTCCACGGATGATCTCCATGGCCCCGGGGGCCGATCTCAGCTGTTAAGAGCCCCAACCAACGAATAAGGCTAAAACAGAGATAATCGCTAAATATTGAGAAGAGAAGCTGAAAAGAGTGGCCCATAGATAGAAACGAAACAATCATTTAATAGTGTTGTGCTGTGATGTTTTTGTGTGTGTTCGTTCAAACATTTCGGTTTATATGGGGCAAGTGCAATACCCACCCAAATATGCCACAATAAACAACAAAATTGGCTTCGATTCCCGCAAAATCAATAAATATCCGAAATAAATCTCAAAACAACAAAAAAAAAGGAAAAACATCCCCATCCCCGAATCAAAGAGTCGATAAGAGGCCAACGGTAAATGAGAGAGCATTGTCCCACTATCAGCCAGCGAGTGAGAGAGAGCGGGAGAGCAAAAGCCGGGTGTACTCAGCATACATCCCCAAACATCATCAGGGCTTAAGAAGGAGACAGCAGTAGCATCCCCAAGCAGCAGCAGGGAGAGAGAGAGAGCAAAGCACAGCAACCACTTGCTGGAAGAAGGAAATAAGCCGTATATAGAGAGAGAGAGAGCGGCCGAGCACCTGCAGCTTTTGGAGAGAGCAGCATCCCATCCACCCACACACACACACACACGTACAATGGGACGACGAACGTATCTGAGCCGCGTCTCTGCCCTCGCCTACCCCAGTCGCGTCGAAGGCTGGCTGGATGTTTGCGGTGAGTAGTAAATGGGAATGACAGGGAACTGGGGAAAAGGGGAACAGCTGATGCCCCCGCAGACAGTTGCGGATACGGATGTTGGATGACATCTTCGTGTCACCTGTGCAAATCCCAAAGAAAATGCCTGGGAAAGAAAAAATAGAAAAACCTACCTACAATACACCGTCCATCCCGTCACGTCACGTCCCGTCCCGTCCCGTACCCTTGCATTTATTTGCCTTCACAGGCGGTGGCGGCAGTGGTCGAAAGGCGCGCAGGCAGGTTCATGTTTTTCCGTTATCTATCTTTATCTCTCTCTCTCTCTCTCTCTGTCGCTCCTTTGCTTTGTTTTGATTGTTTTTGTATGTGTAAAAGGTAAAACAAATACACACAAACGCAATCACGCAAAGGCAGGGATACACGGACACAGACACAGGCTGGCGGCAGGGTCGGTCTCCGTGCAGGCGGCAAAAGTGTCAGTGGCTGGATGCGATGAATACCCTTAAATCCATACATACTCGTATAATCCCAAAAGTTAAATTGTTTCTAATATTTGATTTTGTTCACATTTACTAGAATTATAAAATACTATAAAATATTTATGATTCTTTTCATTTTATCTTGAGAGCGAGAGAGAGAAACGAAAGAGTTCAGCAGAGGCAAAGAGAAGTTTATCTCTAAATGAAGCAAAAACTAAAGCAATATTGGTTTTCCGAGACTTTTTCTCCTATATTGTATATATGTATGTATGTCTGTAGATACATACCGTTTTCCTTATCTTTGATTACCAGCAGCTAGTATTTCTTTTTGTATTAAATGTCTCTATTATTAAAACATATACATATGTACTCCTTTATTTATTTACTTCCTACACCTGTGACTCACACTGGGATTACGGGAAAAATAGGCGGTACTAGGAGGTACTAGGCTCCCATCAGGAGACCCCACACGGGGAAATTATGTTTCTTGGTCAGAGCCAGGACCAGCCACGACGTAAATTAATGAATACACACTAAAATTAGCACACTGAAATGTTGAATGACACAATGAGACAACTGTCAAAAACCCGATATTTATCGATAGACCCATCCTACACACAGATCTACAGAAATCTGAGCAAAACTGAGCGTGATTTTTCCGAGTTCCGAGTCGGAAATGCTTTCCAGAGTCCAATCCTGAATAGACACCCTTCCTGTGTGTAGAACTGCCATTTGACAGCTGCTCCCATCCATTCCCCATTGCACTGTTCGACTTTGACACATTTTGCTGCCCGTTCGAACTGTCACGAACAGATATGCGGATTAGCATTGAAGGAAGGGGGGCACGGCACGACGCACTCTCACCCACACACGAACGATCGCCGACGATAAGTGGCAAGGTTTCCTCGTCGTCGCAAGGCAAACGGCAAGGGGGCATGAAGGCAGGCCAGAGCCAGAGCCTGAGGCAGGGGCAGAGGCAGTCGGTCATGCATGGCCAGGGAAGCTCTTTTATTGCCATTTTTGGATTAAATTTCAGGTTCTGTTACGGTTATTGCCAGCGGAAGGAAGGACGGAAGGAAGGTGTGTTTGTGTGCGTGTCAAGGTCATATCTGGCATTCTATGTGGGGGCCTAACCTTTACCCTTTCGCCTCTTGACTCTCTTGTCTCTTGCTCTGATTTGCTTTGGCTTTGTGTCTTGTCTTCCACCTACAATCAAATGTAGACAGAGACAGAGAATGAGCGATAGAAAGAGAGGGATAGCGACTCGGAGAACAAAAATCATTCATGTTATTTTTTTCTGTGGCCTGCCTGTCGATGTTTCGTGTTGCCCGCTGGCTTTGACATCATTTTTCTGTCATGTTTCCATGTTGTGTGTCGTCATACCCTGTGTTTTCTGTTGGTGGATCACATTTGGGCGGCATATTGGTTCATATGGAATCGTATACTATCAAATTGCCAGTCACTCGAAATATAAAAGTCCATCTAATAAAAAATATCCATAGTTCCGTTAGCTCTAGGTACTTTCCACGTACAAATGACAGTGAGTTAGGTCTACTGGTGCCCACGTTCACCTGTGATTGGCTATTTGCCATTCAGTTGAGAGACACCAAAACAGCTGATTTTCCATTCCTTTTTCGGAGAATTTTTCTATGAATTTTCCATTAAAAGTCCTTCATTTTTTCATACATTTTCATTAAAATTTCTTTTTAAAATTATATCATGCTTGGTGAATGGTGCTATTTTTTCTTATAATATGGGAATATTTTCTATGCATATTTATTGAAAATACAAAATATTTATGGAAATTTAAATTCTTCCAATTTTGAAGCATTTTTCATGGGCAACCTATTGACTTGATTCATATGAAACAGAAACATCCTTTTGGGATTTTACTATAGGGAATCCCTGCATTTGCCTAGGGGAATTTGTTAAAGCAAACAAATTGAAAAACAAATTGAAATTTGTATCTATAATATAGATTCTATATGTTCTGATTTCATGTGTACTTTTATGTAAAGAAACAAAATTCTCCATAGATCGTATAAACATTATTCTCTACATCATAGGGTATCCCTCCAGTAGGGAATACCATCTATGTATTATTCTTTCGTTTTGCTTCATTGGTTTGCATGTCACTTGGTCATCATCTGCTAGCCCAGCCACAAACCGAAACTCAACTCAACTTAACTTTTGCTTGTCGTTTGGTTTTTGCTTTTGGTTTTGGCTTTGGCTCTGGCTTGGGGTTGGGGTTCTTTTGGCCAACGTTTTGCAGTCGTTTGACGTTTGGAAATTGGTTATGGGGCCATTTGCGTACCCGTACGAACAAAGTCATGCCAAAAGCGTTAAAAGGAAGACACGAGACGAGAACGAGGCACACACACACACACACACACACACACATATACAGAGAAAGGGAAGAAGAGAAATCGAGAGACTTCAATCGAAAGACCAAGACGTTGCAGAGGAACGGAACGGAACGACGAAACGATGAACGATTGGAGGCAACACCATGGAGATGGCGTCATTAACGATCCAGCTTGCTTTTTTTTTCTTTTTTTTTTTTGTTGTCGTGACACACTTTGGGGCACACACTGCTGCCGCACTGCCCCTGCACTGGTTTTGCGTGTGTGTGTGTGTGTGCATGTTCCAATTCGATTTTTGTGTCGAACACCTTGCCACAGATTGGGAGCACAAGAAGAGTAGAGTTCATTGAGCCAAGCTAACTTTCATTGCAAAAAGGAAAAGGAAAACTTCTCTCCGTTTCATCTACGATCTGTCTGTCTGTCTGTCTGTCTGTTTGTCTCTGGATTGACCCACTGGGATGGACTGGGTGGGGGGCATGGCATGGCGTCTAGAAAGTGAAACATGAAGTGGAACTGGCTTTTAGATTGCTTTCGGCATCGGATGTCGGTCTCTATGGGTGCGGCAGTGCACTGCAACGACTGGGCTACAATTTTCTATTTTCAAGTATCGAATGCGTTTGCCCCGCTCACCGTCGTCACCATCGTCGTCGTCTGTTTGTTCGTTGCAAAATGTTGCCTAACAACTTTCTATGAAAAAATTCACTTTTTCCTCTCAAGTGTTTTCGGGTGGTGGGGAACGGGAAGAGCTCCCCCCCTTAAAGTCGGGTTGGCGTTTGGGCTTTTAGCAACAACAAAAATCGAACTCGAATAGATTAACACATTGCCACCGCCGTTGCCGCTTCTCAGGTGGTTAAAAAAGGAAATTTTAGTCATCCAACAAATAACAAACATAAACAACTGAAAAAGCCCGGTTTTGTGGCATTGGAAGATTCGGAGACTTAAGACTATCAAAATTCCCATTATCACAATATATATACCTACATATATGTAGTATTTCCAGAGATAGAACTGTGATTTATATCGATTATCGGAAGAAGCTCTTACAGGCAGGCTTTTTGAATTTGTATTTTGTTTTCGCAATCTCGCGCATTCTCCTTTAGACTTTGCCTGGCATTTAAAGGGCATCGTCCTTCGAACTCTAGAGATCATTCCATCATATCCAATCCGGAATCGTTACCGGGATTCCCTCTGGCACAGTCTACCCCCCTCATCCCGTACCCCGTACGGATAAGCCGGTAGGCAAAAAAAAAATAAAAAAAAACCCGTTTTCAAGCAGCACCCAGGCACTTGCACATGTGAAATTACAACCAGATTTACCAGATGGGTATGGATCGTACTGGTGCAAACATACTCGTACTACACATATACTTGTGCTCCGATGTATTGCATATACCCGTGTACACCCGGTAGACCCGTAAATTCAATCAAAAACACTTGTTCTTTACAAAAATAAACCAAATATTATACGAAAAAGAAACCAGAATGAGTAGAGATTTGTGGGGAATTTTAAACAAAAGAAAGACATCTCACAGCCGTTGAGAGGAATATACATACATACGTCATATGAACAACAAAATATTTATTACGAATTTTTTGATGAGACGATGATCGAAATGTGCCGTCAAGCATCAAGGGCTGGGTAAATATTTTGATAGTCAAAATGATAAGAAACAGTTGGAAAATATATGTATGGATATGCAGATACACAGATATATATTAGTATATATATATATATATATATACAAGGGCTTAAGCCTTTAAGGCTTTCGAACCTCTAACCTTTGGGTTCTTTGAGCACATTGACAGTTTTCTTTGCTCTAAATCCATATGCAATGTTCCATTCCACAGTTCCATTAGCTGGATGAGAAGTATAGTCCACATTCCACGTGCCAACAGTGAGCCAGCTCCGCTAGTTCCATGCGCACACACGTGATTGGCCATTTGCCATTCAGTTGAAATACTCGTACATAAAAAAAAGATGATTTTCTTTGTTCTCTTCTTTTTTATAATTTTATTTAAAATATTTTCCATTTGTTTTGGTAAGAAACCAACCCAAAACATTATTGTAACTTTCAATAAATTAAAGAAAAAGCGGAAAATGGTACGAAAAATTATCCGAATGGGTTCTGCTCGTTAGGAAACTGTTCTTTTGCTTGGGCATACGTTTGCCCAGCATTCATGGCTGATTAATCCTGGCAAACATTGACAGAACACTAGAAACTATATACTATTGTCCTATATGGGTTGTAGATCGAATGACTCCTTGGCTGAACCGCTGAGGGTCCTCTGCTCGGATTATAATTCCTTTTTATCATATTATATCTACTAATAATTCCCCTTCTGCCTGGGACCCGCACGTAACTGCCTTCTACTGGTGCCACTTGATGGTGCACGTGCCTAATGATTGGTTGAATAATGACAGAATAATCCTTAAAACAGCTCTTAAAATGAATCAAAAGGGAATCAAAATAGGTTCGAAAAGTGCAAAAGCAGCAAACAGGTAGGAAAAACCCCAAAAACTAGAGGAAAACTAACACTAAACAAACATCGCCATCCCACTGGCATCGTCATCGTTTGCAGAGAAAATAAATCAAAAATACAAATGCAAAAAGATTTTTTTTCTCTTGTATAAGAAATATAAATAATAAAAGAAGAAATATCTAAAATAATAATAATGAGTTGACAAATCAACAAAGGCAGCAGCAGACAGACAAGACAGACAGACAGATGGAGACACATTCAACCCAGATATATTCGTGATAGATATTACATGATGCGAAAATCCAAAGTTATGCTATAATTCTGCATTGTTCGGCCGACGACTGTTTGCTTTGCTGCCGCTGCTGCTGCTGCTGCTGGGAGGAGAGCGGCTGTGAGAGTGGAGCGGCTGCTATTTGGAGCATTTGTTGGCGGGGTGGGGGGCTTTTTTTTTGCAGCATTTCGTTGGCTTGTTTGTTGATTTTCTTTTTTTTTCCAAACGTTCGCATATTTGCCATAATTCCCATAAACCTAATTAAATGCGTGCTCATTCGTTCGACTTATGCAATGAAAATGCTGTGCTCTGGAGGATTGCGTGTGCCCGTGCCGTGCCGTGCCATGCCATGCCGAGTAAAGCTCTATATATTCCAATAGATATTTGTATGTTGTGTATATTTATATGCATCTGGGTCAGGCGGGGTCACCGCCCACCCCCACCCCCTCCCAAAAAAAAGAAGAAAAGACAAATGCAACATGTTGTTTTGAGGGAGATGATGATTGTGGGGGGACAGCTGCAACATGCGGAAGCGCAGGGCGGCCGTCGGCAGGCGACAACAGAAACAGAAACCAAATAAAGTAAATAAGAACCTTATAGAACCAATCAAACTATGTGGGATGTACCCACATATATTACGACTAGAGGATACCCCTTTTTGTATCAGAAATCCATATAGAAATCATTCCATATACGAAGGCTTGCATATTTACGATTTTTATAGATCGATGCCATCGATTCGGTATTTATTCATTCGTTGGAAATCAAATGTGTCCTTTCGCTTAGGGGAAAATCCAACCGAAAATCATTTAACATCGATTAACCGATTTAAATCAATATTTTTTCGGTATTAAGTCGCAAGAAGCGGTTGGTCGAGAGATTCGTTGAAAATGTGTCCTTTCACTTAGGGAATCTTGGGTTCATTGTAGAATCTACCCCCGAGTGTGGTAGTGGATAAATTCTTTGATATACCTACACTATAGATAATTTCAAAAAGGTATGAAGATCCTTTGTTCTATCTATAGATCATTCTATGTATTCTATCTATAAAGCTCTAATAAAAAGAAGAGCCATTCCCATAGAGCACCTTCTTCTATCAAAAATCGATCATGCCCTTTTACAATATTTCCCAGCTTTCAATGGGTATGGTATCCCAAAACATATTGGTTCTTCTGTTTGTGGTTTAGTCGAACCATATGTTTAGAGGGGAAGTCCGACAGCAGACAGCCAGCCAGCCAGCCAGTCAGCCAGCATTTCCAGACATCGGCTCGCCCCCCCCCTCCCCGTACACCGTTCGACACCCACACAACGCACAGAGTTTGTTGATGCCACAACGCACACACACACACACTGATGACGCATAGCATAAATTATTTTAAATTAGTTTTAATTGGCAAAATGTCTTTTTTGGTGCGCCTTAACATTTAATAATTGAATTTTCGTTTCGTAAAGCGATGCGGATGCAGATGCAGATGTTTACAGAAATGGTAAAGGGGGGACCCTTTGGAATGATATGGATGGTACAAGAAATTATTTGTAACATAATGAAGTCATTAATTAATGTTTTGATGATAAGAGAACGAAGAGAGATGTTCGAATGGAATGTGTCTAAAATTTCCAGAGAGATACTCCAATTGTGCAATGTCTTTTCTGAGATATTTTGGATTCTTTGAGAGGTTCCAAGAGGTTAGCTTCTGAAATTTTCCCATAAGCGAACAAACATTGGAGTTGCCAGTCACGTGTGAACGTCAGAAAAGTAAATGAGCCGCGAATTGTGAATGGTGCGGCTGTTAATGGCTCTGGAATGATATTACCTCATTGGATGCTGTATATCTTTTATAACCGAGTGGTTTTTTATAGACCAGTTCTACTTGAAAGCTAATTATATGCTGAAAGTGACAGTATATATCTACTAGATACCAGATAAGCGCGCTCTCAGTTGTAAGAATACGAAATGAGTCGAAAATATTACTCGACATAAAATGGTTGGACTTCTTGAAGCATCTATGCTTCTATCTCTGATTCATTATGCAACATTTTTGGTATCTTTCCCACTAATAATGTTTCCAAAGAACAGTTTGGGGATGGGACTAGGCATCGGTTTATGGATAAAATATGTAATGAGATCTGTACACAATTTATTACCCTCATCCATCGATTAAATATGAAACAGATCTGTCTGTGAAATGAATCTCTGAATCTGAATCTCTCTCTCTGTGGCCTGGTGGGGTATATGTTATCTCTATGGGGCCCCCACCCCCCCGCAATGGACGCTTAAGAAATGCTTTGCGATCCGCATCGAAAGATAGTTTATGAATTGTTGGAATGCTCACGAAGCACAAACGAAGTGAAGAGAAGAGCTACGCTACTATTATCGGAAGCGTCTCTGGGTCTTATCGAAAGGGGGAGTGGAAGGGGGGGGGGGGGGGTCTTCCAAGAGATTCATTATTTATTTATTTTTCCCCCCACCACCCCCGAGTGTGTGTGTCTGCCCACAAAAACGGTAGCCATTTCCCCTCGAGGTAGGAGGGGGGGGTTTCGGTCTCGGTCTTGCGGCTACCGGGCTCCCAGCTACCAGCTCCACCTGTTGCCATGGGGCCCAGCCAATGCACAAGAAAAGCAGAGGAAAAACAACGCTGACAAAGTGCATTGAACTCGAGAACTCAAAAAGCGAGAAATTCTTATGCAAAAATCAAAAAGAAAACCAAAGCGTGACGACATTTAGATACCCTTTGCAGACAGAAGGAATGAGAATTTCCAAGTCATTTGCGACCTTTCCTGTGAGAGCCTTAGGGATATACATAAATAAATAGTACTACCGATTTCCACAAATGATTTTCTCTAAAAATGAGCAAATTTGTTGTGCTTATAATACCAATTTTTTTTTTATCTTAGGGTTAGGGAACTTTTATAATAAAGAAACCAACAACTAAAGAGCGGACGGACGTCTGCGGGCAACAGAAAATTAACGCAAAATTCGCTGAGCCACGATCGGTTGGCATTACGGAGTACCAGTACAATTACCTCTTTCTCTCTCTCTCTCTCTCTCTCTGTCTGTTCTGCCATCTCTGTCTGTTCTGCTGTCTTCACAATTACTTACAATATTTATGTTAAATGTTAAATGGACAGACGGGCGCCGTCGGTCGGCTAGTCTTGTAGATCTGTGAAAATAATTCGCTGCTTAAAAGAAAAAACAAATGAAAAGAAAAGAATTTCAACAAGTCCGACTCGGGGTATAGAGAGTTTTCTGGAGAGTTGAGTGGAGTTTCTGGTGGGGTTTTCTAGAGTGTTAAAGAGGGAGAAAATGGGGGGCTCTGGATAGTTAAAGGGGGCGGAATGAGGGGTTTCTGGAGAGTTGAAAGAGCGTAATTGAGGAGAGTTTATGATCACATGTGTGTAGCTCCACTAGAGATGACAGATAGATGGGCGATCTTGTGGGAAATTTATACTAGACAATGGTATATATTTTAATAATATTTATTATAATTTTATATAATTTATATATACGAATTTTTGAATTTACACCCAGTGCTATGGCAGCGGTGTATCTTTGCTCTATCTCTCCCAATGTGGCTTAGCTGTTGAGAGTTTATACGAATAAGTTATGCAGAGATCTCTCTTGAAAAGAATTACACATAATTCCAATATTCATATGATCTGCACGTGAGTCACGTGCTGTGTCACGCTACCATCGCTGGAATATAGTAAAATTAAAACCGTTTTTGGTTGCTGCTTCTTCCACATTGTTATCTCATTCATTGAGTGGGAGAGTAGGGCCAGGAGACGGAGAAGAGACAGAGGAGAAAGCTCTCGATGAAGAGCCAAGAACACGACCACAGAAGGAGGTGGGTAGAAGCGAACGAAAGAGACAGAGAGGAGCTCAAGAGTGCAAGAGAGTGTGAGGGAGAAGAGAGTGTTGGTTCAACATGGCTACACATTCTCATTGTTACTCTTCCGCCTACATGCACACATGCCCATGTACATACCGATGTACATATGCATGTACATACATAGTTCTTATTCTTATTCGTATTCCTCTTTCTTTCCTGGTTTCTTCAGCCAGGAAGAAATGAATGAACAGCCCGAATGTCTTGCTAATGGAATGGCCCAAAATAAATAGCTGCCGTCTGCCAGAGTATCTAAGCCTGCGGTCTCTTCCGCCTTATTTTCATTTATTTTATTGTTGTCTTATTGTGTTATGCACTTGTTCATTAGAAACGAATTTAAGTTGCAGTTGCAGCAGCCACAGATACATAAATAGTATCTAGCTCTAGCTCTAGCTGCAGATGCTTTCCTATTAGCCACATGCAAGCGACACTCGCGATCTGAGGCGTGTTGCCTGCTCAGGGGTAGTGGTAGTGGTGTGTGGTAGAGGTGCTGTGCAGGTGGGAGATCTTTCACACGATACGGCATGTATGGGGTCTCAGCCCCCTCTCCCATTTATTACACATTTTAGAGCGTCTTTTTGGGTAATTTTCAAACAAATATTGAGGGTTATTTGATGATTATAATTAATTGAAACAAAGAACATTTGTTTCTTATATATACATTGACCTATTTTGTTGAAAAAAAATAATTTGATACATTTTGAAATTAATAAGCACATAGCAAAAAAATGGATGAGTGGATCACACAGTCCCCATATTCGGAACTAGCAATATATTTACTTCCAAAAACATTTGTAACTTTGCGCACTTTCATAATTTTCACGTTCCAAAACAATTAATGGGTTAAAAAGAAAATTGCATGACCTTTCATAGGATTTTTGATTATTGTCGAAGCTTAAAGTTTTCTACCAATTTTGAATTTTTTTATTTTGATTAATTTTTGGCTGGTACCTATCCACAATCGCATTTCTTTATTGGGTTTTCGAGAAGGATGGAAATATTTTGTATCTGATTGATGACCCTCCTAAATGTCTTCATCTAATGGGCATCCGATGAATTAATCAATTGGCTAATTTTAAGTATTTGATTAGTTCATACAAAAAAGGTAAAACTAAATTTATTTCTTACATGGAACGGAACTAGAAACGAATATGTAAAATATTAATTTATGCGTAAAATGTTAAATATTCAAAAATGTACCATAATGCTGCGAAACATTCTCAAAATGCTGCGCAACTTTTCGAAAATGTTTCTGTGGATCAGCCCGAAAGCATGCTACATAACGAGCCTGCCTAGTGCAAGGTTGAATAGATTTGTGAAGCACAGAAGTATGCTGCAAGAATTTCAACACAACAAATTTGTTTGATGCAGCTCCAAAAGTATGCTACATATTTAAAAGAGGTAAAATTTGAAGTGGAACAAACTTTTTTAAGAAAGAAAATAACTATAAAATGTCGTTTAGAATAGTTGAGCTAATAACAAAACGAATACTTCCGAGAAATCGCAAAGGGAACTCGATAGGAAACAAATTTTTTAATATTTCATTTCGAGTACTCTGTAATATGTTTAAAAATGATTGATTTTGTTTTCCAGAAACCGAAGGTGAGCTGACCCGGCTCATCAAGACCCTGCCCTGGGGCCCGCTGTACTGTGTCCTGCAACAGGATGACCAGAGCTTCACGGCCTACTGCAGCGAGGAGATATCGGTAAGTGCCGGGAGCAAATAAATGACTAGATAAAAAGAAACAAACACGCAAAAAACCACATCCCATCACAGCTACAAGTAACTGTAACGATATCACGTTGTATCTGTATCTGTATCTGTATTTGTATCCATTTCTGTATCTATCTCTCTAACTTACCCGCACACACACATACGCTAACCAACCCACTGGATGCTACTAACTTGTAGATATTCCCGGCTACGCCCAAAAAGGAGGTGGGTATACGGTAGAACGAAAATAGTAGACCAAATCGAAGTAGATCGAGTAATCCAATGAACCGATAGATAATCGAAACATTTAAGACTCCATTCAAAGACCAAACACTGATTGTTCTCTCTCTCCCTCTCTGTGGGTATCCCATCTCTAGCTGGGTGACGTCTGCTACGAGGATGCGCCACGCGTGCGCCTGGATCGTGTTCGACGTCCGGCAAAAGCTCTCTGGGACGGACCGCCCACATTGGCCGAGGAGAACGAGGACTCGGACACTTGTGCGGGCGGCATGAGTGGCATCAATGACATTGTGCTCAATACGACCCTCTACACTGATCTAGGTGAGTCTATGTCTATGTGTGTCTCTTTGTCTGTGGGTCTGTGTGTGAGTGGTCTACAGTTATGCAACATTTGGTGGCAAGTTGGCCGGCAGGCAAGCAGCAATGCATTAAGCCCCCCATTGAGTGGTGCTCATCGGTAATTGCAGTTGCCGCCTATACCCTTGCCGAAACGTTGGGGTATGATGATTTTTAAATTCGTGAAATGTTTCCACTTAAAATGGAAATTGAATATATATTTACAAATGCGTTCTGTAGATTGATATTGTATTTATCCACTGATGAAAATTAGAACTTACCGCGAAAAATGGCTATGGTTTCCCCGCCCAACGGTGGAAAATTGATCAACAAACAATAAAATTAGACAACTGTCAAAAGCACTATTGATTCTCGTCGATATCTAACGATAGGCCTATCGCACACACAGAGCTGCAGTAGTCAGCAGCTGTTAGCCAACACTGAACGTGCGTTTTCTGTGTTGCGAGTCGGAAATGTTCTCATGAACGAGGAACAACCGTTGGACAGCTCTTCCGTCTCCCTTCTTCGACTTTGACCCATTTCGTTCTTTGAAATAGACTTGTCTATCGATAGAAATTAAATGTTCCATTACTCAATATGTTTAAAGGAATCTCTAGCAATAGCTGATTCGCTGCAGAACCGTATGAATTATGGATTCGTTTTGCTCCAGAAATATCTGGTATCACTATATCATTGGCCATTGAAAATGGAGAAACGCAATCAAAATGTAAACGATCTCCGAAAGTGTATATGCTGAGTCGTCCCAAGCCAAAAGGTATTTCCTTCTCGCTGTTGCTGTGGCCGTATTTATTTTTTTTGGGTCCGTAATATACTCGTATGCTTTTCGATCATATCCGAGGCATGTGTCTGCCTGCTTGTGCTCGTATGGTGGAAAAGCTATAGTCAGGAAATTTGTTTGTATCGTCGGTCGCTGTCGTCACGCATGCCGGAGCATTAGGCACAATAGTTGCCAGTGATACCAGGAGGAGGTGATGTGTAGGGGTTGCGGAGGGTTGACGTTGGCGTGAGTTTTCTGCTTGAGGATGGGGGAGGATGGGGGTACGATTTGTGCTGTCCATCCAGGCGACACAAACGTCGAATGCACTATCGTTCACTGCGCCATAACCTAACCTTCAGTTCTCTCGCTCTCTCTCTCTCTCTCTCTCTCTCTCTCTCGCCTTCGTTGAGTTCTTAAGGTGTTTGTTCCACTTGTTCCAACGTTTCATCAATGGAGCTCCAGAGAGGGCCGAGCGTGTTGAGAGAGCGAAAGAGAGAGAGTGCGGCTTTAAGGCAGAGCAGCTGACAATGGTGCTTAACTGTTTACGGCAATGCAGAGAGAGAGAGAAACGACGGCGCATTGATGGCGCGAGAGCCAGAGAAGCTTTCAAGTGAGAGCAGCTGACAATGCTGCTTAAAGCTGGCTCAGTTACCATACCTTTTCCACCGATGGTTTTCTCGGATGTGGTAGAAAATTATGCTGCCTCTAGATGCTGGCCTATTAATTACTCATAATTATTTCTGTTTACAAATGGAAAAGCAAAGTTCGCGCCACTATACAGCTACAATATTTCTAATATAATGTATAATTGTATAATGAAATCATCAAGGAATATATATATTTATATCTATTTATTTGAAATTGTTAAAAATTTAATCGATAGTTCCCATTTAATAAGCAACAATAATCTGGCCACACTGCTTTGTATGTACGTATAATGTATGGTTCTCATTTCCGGACACACTCAAATAAATGTTCAACCGAACCACTACGCGTCTCTCAAATAAACCCAATAAATTTCCAACAGAAATACATGTACTAAACGTTTTTCCGCATTTCTACACAACAATTTCTATCTGTATTTGTCCACTGATTCGTCTTTGCTTGAAATTTAGATCTAATGTAAAGAATCGTTAATAAATAAGAATATCCTTACAACAAATAAAAATAAATAATACTGAAATACTTCATTCACTGTCGGTGTAAAACGTATCGTGTGAGAGCGGCAGCAGAGAGAGAGAGTGAGAGAGACCAAATGCATTGAGAGAGCGGCTTGCAGTAGTCGACCGAGAAACCAGCTGATGCCGTCAACGTGACCTTTTGCTGCAGCTACGCGCCGTTGCGCATGTTTTTGCTTTACGCCTCGTTTCCGTTTCGTTTCGTTTCACGCCGCACAGTGGCCCGCTTTCCGAAAACCCCTTGCAAAAGTCAGATTTCGGCCAAACTGTTGTTACACTTCAAATAGGAATTGATAAAGCCATTTAAAACCAAAATATTATAGTTTACCAAAAATGTTTAATACCCATAATCGCTGCTCAAAGTTTTAGAAAAATTGAGAAAAACGTACACAACGTACACATGGTAAATAAAAGGGAAATATTTATTGCGATTCTTGTTTTTTCCAATTTTAAATTTTTAGCGGAAAAAAAAGGTCGTTATTTGACGGAGTATTGGACTATACGTAAAATTAGTGGGCATATTCACCAAAAAAACAAAACAAACTCCCGAAATTGACCATTTTGCTTTCGGTTACAATTTTTTATTTTAGAATAATTTAATAAATTTTTTTTAGCTTTCTACGTTTTATTTAAGAATATAATTAATCCATAAGAGTTTTTATTTTCAATGATTTTGAATAAGAATCATCTTAAATTTTGAGTAAAAAATCAGAAGTTTGAGTTTGGCGAACTAATACGCCCCTAACCTATTTAATTTAGCATCCAAAAAGTGTTGAAGCTGTGCAGATTATTAAAAAAAAAAAATTAAGTAGATAACTTCTATAATTAAAAACGAGGGGAAACGATATGAGCCGCGTCTGCGCCGCGGCTCTACTTTATACCCGGTACTCAGTCAGTATATATGTATGTGAGCTTGTTGTAATTTATTACATGTACGGAAAAGGGAAAAATTTAATTTTAGATCTATTTTGATCTATTAGATGTTTCCATATTTGTTTACATAAATTTTTTACATCTGCCATTTCTACATGCTTTTATCTACTTCCTACATATACATACACGACTGTGTGCGAGAGAGAGAGGGAATCAGTCTGCGCTTGGGAGGCCATTTGAAATTTCATTTGTTCCTTCTGACTATATTTATGATCCGATCTGATCCAAATTCAAAACTCTGATAGATATAGTCATTTTCTATTATTCTGCGTTTTTGGTTTTCCCGTATCTTCAAAATTGTAGATTTTCATCTTTTGTGGGGGCGGAAGGGGGCCAAATTTTAAAACAAACTCGTCTCGGTTTGATATCACAGGAGCTTGGATAGAAAGTTTGGTGGTTCTAGCTCTTATAGTCTCTGAGAACTAGGCGTCTGCGTTTTTAGTTTTCTCGTATCTTTAAAATTGTGCATGCCACAGATTTTCGTCCTTGGAGTAGGCGGAAGGGGGCGGGGCGAAATTTTGAAATACACTTGTAGCAGTGCGATAGGACAGGAGTCTGGATACAAAATGGTGTTCCGCTAGCTTTTATGGTCTTTGAGCTATAGGCGCTAATGAAGACGGACAGACGGACAGACGGACGGACGGACAGACGGACGGACGGACAGACGGACGGACGGACAGACGGACGGACAGACAGACATAGCTATATCGACTCGGCTATTGATGCTGATCAAGAATATATATACTTTATGGGGTCGGAAACGCTTCCTTCTGGGTGTTACACACATTCATTTTTTGCACAAATCTAATATACCCCTTTACTCTTCGAGTACCGGGTATAATTATTAATTTTGCAACGTGTTTTGAGCAATCGAGCCACTGTGCGCCGTTGTCTCCCACTCTCTCTCGCTCGCTTACTCTCTCACTCTTTCTCTGCAGTCGCTCTCTTTTGCTGTCTCTCTGGCGCGCTCTCTGGCGTTCGTTTTGGGGTTTGTGGGGGCCCTGTGTCTGTCCGTCTGCCCGTCTGCCCGTCTGCCCATCTGTCGCCTTCTTCGCCTACCGCAGCCTGGGCCGCCATTCGACTTTAAGCTTCCGGCGCAGGCGGTTCGTACGGCTCTCCGGTACGGTGGTGCGTTTCCCCGTGGCATATTGTTGTTGCTGTATTGTTTATGCTGCTTCACAGCTGAGTGACTCTTCCTCCCAACCCCCCCGTCCCCCGCGAGGCGTCTCCTTTCATAACTCTTCTCTTGTTTTCTTTTTTTTTAATTTTTGGAAGTGAATAATTTCGTGAATAACAAACGAATAATGAATTGTGTTTCCATCCGGCAGAACTACATATGTATGTGCCATGTGTGCGTGTGTGTGTGTGTGTGTGTGTTTGTGTGCGTGTGATGCGAATTCAAAAATGTTCTAAAATTAAATGCAAACAAAAACAAATAACAACAAAAATATATACATATACAAAAAAATCCAAACCGAATATCGCGCGCGCGATGCAGAGACGCACCGAATATCTCAGAGAGCGAGCGAGAAAAATCGCCCCGCAAAAACTACAAAGCAAAGGCATTCGCGAGTGCGAGTGCGAGTGCAAGTGCCTACCTCCCTACCTCCCTCCCTCCCCCACGACAGCCTTCTGACAGCCTGGCATGGCTCATCATCTGGCTATAAATTTTTGCAAAAACCAAAAAGCACACCAGAAAAGAGGCAAAGAACGACGAACGAGAATGTGGAAGACATATTTTCCACATTTCTTTGCCAGCGGCCTAAAACGCCCGCAACGCAAGGGCCAGACGCGTTTTAGGCGCGTTCTGTGAGCGGTTTTGGTAGCAAAATGCATTCAAAGGAATCCCATCTGCAGCCTTGAACATCGTATCTGATTATAATTGTAGAACAAGTTATATTCCTGCTATAGATACCCAAAAGATAGTCAATGCTCCACTCTACAATTAATTATAATTAATTCTACAAGAGACCACTCGAATCGTAGCAAAGGCTAGTCCTCAGAGGAATCCCACAATCCTTTCACTTATTTCGAGCTGAAGAACAAATTCTATTAAATCATTAGAAAAGATCAAAGGTTATACAGATGTAGATGTATATATGGCATCGAGGGGAGTGGAGAACTATAAGGAGGAAAGAATGAGCCATGATTCATCAGACATCCACTTCCTTCCTTTCGAATTGCACATGATTGAAACCAATGGATCTAAAGCTTTAAAAGCCAACAATTTCTTCGTTAATTTCTCTGTGTTTTCTTTTCTTTTCTTTTTGGGTGAAATAAAGCCATCAAAACAGGCAGATTAAAAGAGGGAGATGGAGGAAAAGACAAAAACAAAAAAACCGCAAAGAAAAGAAAAGCAACAGAAATGTAAACTAAATTAGGGAAATGAGCGCTTGACACCGTTTTTGGGGTGGGGGGACGGGGGGGGGGGGGGGCTTGTGTGTCGGCAGAGTAATGCCCCAAAGGCGGTGTTGGAGGGGCCAAGGGGCAAACACCGGAAAGTCACGTTGTTGTTGTGTCTGGGGGTCTGCTGTTACTGTAAACCGTTTACGGCCATAATCGTATCCGGATTAGTTGTTGAGAATGAAATTGGGGACATGGACGTGGGTACGGGATGGGTATGGGAAGGGGTTTGAGGGGTGACACTTTGCTGTTTTGGTGGCAAGTGTCGTTGCACATAGCATGGAATTGATTGGTTTATGATTTACACACGAAAGAAACGATGAAAAGTGTTTGCATGTCGCGTGTGGAATACACTTTTTTCTTTTTTCGTATTTTTTGGGGCTTGATTTCTTCTCTTTCCCATTTAATGCACTCAAAGCCCAAAAATATCATTGGAGAAGTCAAAAGGAAGCAGGAGAAAAGCTTTTTTTTCGATTAAGGACGATGTAGGAATTGGCTCTAATCAAAGCATTTTTAAATGTTTTTTTTTTTAATTTTTAAATGATACTCGAAGAATCTTTACTTTAGTTAATGGATCTCCTATAGGAAGGACTTGTCATGAACATTCTTAATAATCATATTCAAAGAAAAAAGCCCTAATATTTATTGCATTTATAAAATATAAATTTATAAACTTTTAGTTATTTATATAAATTTTATTGACAATATTTCTCCACCAGATGGTTTATTTTTGAAAATTTTCAATATGTCTCTTTGAGCTGTTTTTTTTTCTTCAATATTTTTTTTTTCGTCTTGCACCTCAATAATAACAATAATTACAGCCACAATTACAACAAAAATAATGACCAACAACCACAGCACATCTGGTATCTGGTATTAACAATTTCCGTTTTGTTTCAATTGAAAAGAAAAGAAAAGCAGAAAGGAAAATCCAAGCGAAATGAGCGTGAAAAGCGTTAAAGCAGCGTACAAGCGAAAAAGAAACGATCCAACAATGCTGTGCCAATTGACACCAATTAAATAATTTGATGCACATGACCCACATTTTATTTATATGAGAGTTGTGTCTGTGTGTGTGTGTGCTGTGCGTGTGTGTGTGTGTGCTGTAGTGTGTGTGGATTATGCAGCAACAACTACAAACAACAACAAAAACAGTTGGTGAAAATGTGTCTAAAAATAGTTGAGGCTAAAACGCATTCGAGTTGCATTTGAATTCAATGTTGCGATCACTCGCATCACTCTGCTGTTGCCCCTCCCTCTCCTCTGCCTCGTTTCTCTCTCTCCCTCCCTCTCTCTCTCTCTCTGAAATGAAATTCCAACTATTATTGAGGTGTAGTATAACCGCTGGTTAGCCTCGATCTTTCCGTGGATACTCCACACTTTTACCCACACCAAATGGGGCTCTTTTCGGGGGCACCCTATGACCAAGCGATGGAGAGAGTGCTGTCAATCGAAAATTATATTGACAACAAATTAGTGGGTGGACTCGACATTTAGATACCCCCCTCACATTATACTTGGTTCCTATTTGTATTATTTATTTATTCATTTGTTGTTATTGATTTCTCCTAATCCTATGAATGTCGGAGGATTTATAGGATAAAGAATGCATTATATTAGCCCTTTTTTTTAGAAGGAAAAGTACGTTTACATATCACGTCTATACATCATGTATAAGTAATTCCTGTTCCTTCCAAAAGTCTCATTTAAAATTGAGTTCTTTCGGCAGGAATTGCTTTGCGGATTTCCTGCTTTCCTGCTTTCGTATTCTTCTGAATGATATGGCCATAATGATGTCTCCCATTCGAAGAACAGGCAATCGAAATTTTTCTGCCATCCGAGAGGCCAAAAAACGTATCCGTTCACTTAGAGAACATTTTTACAGCGAATTAACAGCATTGGAAGTGTTGGAAAAATTGAAACAGCGGAATGAAACAGTAGGAGAGTGGAAATTCAAGGCTCAACACTCACCGATTGCAGCGTTTTTCATCATAATGGAAGGGATTGAGGAAGAAAAGACTTTTCCATCCCCAAATAGTATCTTTGACCCCCCCACCCCACTGCAAATACTGCTTCGCTATTTCGCTCTTTTGCGTGGGATGCGATCTTTTGTCGATCTTTTTAGTATTTTAAACAACAAAAAAATATGTTGCTATTTCCCTTTTGTGTATGTTGTTTTCCAACTTTTTCTCCCGTTTTCATATCCCATTTTTGTCCATTTTTTGTGTGCGTTTTTCTGTGTGTTTCGCAGAGTTCATGGAAACGAAGCGAAACAATGCCTTTGGCCATTAACTGCCACGGGAGTGCTGCTGCTGCTGCTGGCACATGTCACATTCGAATAGAGATTTTTGTTGTTGTTTTTTGTGAGCCCAGACCAGCCCAGCCCTCAAAAAGATACATCTCTCATCTGCCTCTGATTGTTGCCTGCCGAGTGAAATTGCCAGACAATGCAATTGTTTCTCCCTGCTCCACGTTAAAGCCTCAGTTTATTGTTCCACCCGCTGCCGCTGCCGCTGCTGCTGCTGCTGCTGTCGTTAATTATATGCGCAAATGGCTAAAACCAAATTCAAATGCACTGCCATGGACGACAGCCACGAGAGAGGGAGAGCGAGAGCGAGGAGGGAGCTTCGGCTGGAGCGACTTCTCCAATGCCCTGCCACGCCCCACCCTCGTCCCACTGTCCCTCGCTGTTCCCAAGCAGAAAGCCCTCTCAAAAATCCACAAGAGAGCAAAGCACACAGTTGTGAGCGCTTAATAATATAAAAAACAATTGGAATATATAGTACATGATGTAAATATAATCTATCGTCACTTCTGAATAAAACTTCTGGCTAGCTGAAGGCACATACCAGTCTATGTACATACATATGTACATATGTATATGTATATTTCTCTTTCTTACTTTTGCAATCTGAATTCGAAATAAATGATTGAAAACGGATTTGAATCTTTTGTGGTTTTTACTTCTTTTGGCGTTGGCTTTGCATTTCCGTTACTTTGAAGTCGCTTTTCGCTTTTCGCTGGATGCTGGTTGCCGAATGCTGGAAAATTGAATAATTTGAGGGGCACAAACAACAGCACAGCAGCGGCAACCGGGGGGCAACAAGCAGCGGGGCAACAATTAGCAGCGCCACTCGGTTAGTAATTCATATGTCATAAATCCATCTGTCAGTCAGTCATTCAGTCAGTCAGTCAGTCAGCATTTGCGTATCTGTATCTGTACGAGTATCTATATCTGCATCTGCCACTTGTCTGCCTTCTGCCTGCTTGCCACACCAACTCGTACGCGATGTCGTCATCGTCGTATAAGTATTATATATACTAGATACTTATAAGTATCTGTATATTGTACGACCAGTATTTATGTGTAGCTTAACAACCATCATCATCTTTTTTGCTTCCTTCTTTTCTGTGGCCTGGGACACGCCTCCACCCGCAATCTATATGGGGCGGTGGGGGGATATGGGATATGGGATATGCTATGTGGTATATGGGATATGCTATATGGTGGCGATTGATGATGATATGGTGTCTGGTGTGGTGTGGTCTGGTCTGGTGGCTGTTGCTCCAGCTAAACATCAAATTAAGTCGATTGTATAACAGACATCAGACTTGAGTGTCGCGGAACGGACTGGAGTGGAGCCTAATCGCTGTTTTTGGCTCCCCAGATGATTGGCGATGATACCATACGATGATGGATCTAACTAGTGCGTGGATGCGGGGGCGCAGACTATAGACCACTTGAAAAGTTTCATCATACAGAAAACCCTACTTCGTTAGGCCTCCATAATTATATTGTTTCTTTTTTATGATATACCATTTCTTATCAGATTTAATTTCGAAATAATAGTACTTCTAGTAGCTTAAATGGCGGCTTGAGGGTTTCTTAAGCTACCAAATCGTCTGATCACACAAAAGTAGGCCCAAAGGATCAGTAGAGGGACTCTTAAGACAATCTGCTAGACCCCTACATGGCAGACAGGTATTGAAACTGAACTGAATCATTTACTGGCAAAAACAAAAGGAAAGAAAAACATGTAATTAGAAGGTTGGAGGGATCATTTATTGATCATTGGAAAATTTGAAAAAGTCAAAAATTGTTTGGGATTTTTTTTTTCCGATATCTGAAATTTTTCCAAAATATATGTGTTGGAAAAACTGTAAAACATAGCGACTCCTCTTCAATAAAATATGGGATTTCAGTTTAGTTTTTCCTAGCCAGAATATTGGGATGAAAACATATTGGATCGATTTTTAAATTTTCATATTTTGGCACTATTATTTTGACCGCAGCTGTACCGGAGAGGGCCTCGGTCTGGATTGTGTTTCTGACTGGAACCGCCTAGAATTAGTTTTACAAAAAAAATATTCCTCGACTTGCAGAAGTTTTCATCATTTATCGTTCATCGTTTTTTCCAATGGAACAAATGCCTTGAAAACCAAATACATTCAGAATTATTTATGTAGGGGTTTATTCTCTATAAGAATATTATTAACGTACTCCAAGTCCTTCCATAGTCGAAATTTAAAGAAGAAAGAATTTGGCCTGTGCTACCTGAGACTCCTCCAAATTGAAAAAACTCCAGTGCTGTTTTTTTTTCTGAGATTTCCCAAATGAAATTCCCAGTGAATGGCTTTTCCTGTGAGTACGTGTATTTTATTTGCTGCTTTGGTTTTTCTGCTGCAAACAGCAGCCTCTCGTCTCTGAAAACAGAACACCAAACACCAAATGATTTTGTTTATATTTTGTTGTTCCGCATTTTCGGATACTCGATTCGATTTGCTTGATTTGTTTACATGAGGCCCGAGAAATTTGTTTATTTCGCACCTTGAGATGCGTTTGAAATCATTTCCAAAAATACAACGGCCAAAAACACAACCAAATATTTTCCCTAGCTAACGGCCCCCGGCCACCGCCCCCCGCTCCTCGATCGGCGATCAGCCAGAGAGCGCTTTCCAAGATAAAATTAGCAAAAATTGAGGAGGAAAATAATCGCATAAACAAACGTAAAATCCAAAGCCAAAGCAAAAGCAAAGGCAAAGGCAAAAGCAACAACAAGTTCACACAGTTCTGCCATGAAAAAGAAAAGCAGAAAATGTTTCAGTACCAGTACGTCTCCCCCTCCTCCTCCTTGTTTCCCTAGGAGCCCGCTGGAACCAAACAAAACAAAAAAAAAACAGGCAAAAAACCATTAAAACAGTTAAAATTGCTTTATGTATTTCAACATTATGGCCAACAGACAGACAATGTTGTGCCCTGTTGGGGCGCTACTTAGAGATACGACAGACAGAGAGATAGAGAGAGAGAGAGAGAGAGAGACAATGAGGCCGGGGCCGGGGCCGGGGCCTGGGCTCCTCTTTTTGCCCTGCAAATAATTTACATAATATGCAACACATGTTGACACGAATAACAAGCGGCAGAAGGGAGAGGAAGGGGAGGGCTCCGCCGGCCTAACATCAGTTCCCGTCTCCCGTCCACAGTTTGTTGTGTGAAAATTGCTTTGGCTTCCCGCCTTCCGCTCAGCCCCTCTCGAAGGCTGGGTCGCATGCAGATGATGATCGCTCTGATGACGACTTCTAACGGGAATTGTTCGTAAGTTCCAGTCATCAGGGAAATGGGCAACAGATGGGCTTCCAGGGAGATGCCCAAGAGGCCCAAGAGATGGATGATGTCAATCTGTTGACGGTTCATCCGTCCGTTATGGACTTGAAGTCAGTTATCGATAGATCGGAGTTGTTCTATCGATCATATTTCGATACGTAACATGTTTGAAAGGACTTCAGGATGGCATCTTTGATCTTGGTTCTTCTTGATGATTTGAACCATTTAAGAGACAATCTGCAAAATGAAAATACAAAATTATCGAATGGAAAAAAAAACAAAAGAAATCTTGCGATTATTGGAATCTTTTATTTTCCATCTTTTGTGGATGGAAATTCTCAGAGAGGACACCGATAAAAGGGTAACATTTTCTAGAGCTATCTTCAGATGATCTTGATTCCTCCCCCCTCCCCCTCATACACAGTCATTTTCGGTGGGAAACCGCGAATATCCGTTCGAAAATGGTTGAAACGTGAACGATTGCCCTCCCGAAATGACAACCGGACGGAGAGAAGCCAGCGCAATTTCACTTTTTTTTTTCGTTGTTAATTTAATTTGACTCTGGGGCCAATGAACCCCCTCCCTCCCCCTGTCTCTCTGGAGCTCCCTTTGATCTGCTCTCCGCGAAATGGATAGTACTTAAAGTGAGGTTCTGTTGTTGCTTTTGTTTTATTTGCAATCATCATCATCATTGTTCTGAATGAATCACCAAAACAAAAGCCAAACAAAAGACCCTCCGCCCCACCACGCCCCAACGAATGCCCCCCACACTCCCCTCCCCCATTCATCTTACGAGACAGAGAGAGAGAGAGAGAGAGATAGAGAGTACCATTACTTTGTCAATACGTTTGACGACGGCAGATCGACCCATCGAAGAGCTTAGCTTGGGGGCGAAAGAAAGATGGGAAAGATGAAAACTCCTGGTAGAATTTTCACTCCCCATTGGCACTGGGGACCAAGATTACAACCCGAAATATAGAACCCAGCCACAGACACCTGCCATACCAATGATACCTTGCAAGCCCTTGGGAAAACCATTATTCTGTGTGGAAATTCTTTCTGGAATTTCATTCCTGTATTCCTGCATTGCTCGGGGCGAATGTTAAACGAAATGCATGTATCCGTTCGCTTATGGGACATTTGAATAGCAAAATAACGTCCATTGACCACCGAATGTAAGGGAATGCCAATGAAACAATCCTTTCCTAATATTTTACTTATTTTTCTAGGTTTTGTTGTATTCAAATTTGGCATAGAACCATCTTCCGGAAGGGATTGCTCTGCGAGCCAGATCATAGCCGTAGATCTATAGATCCAAGCCTCAAGGGTATTTCAGCTTCGGTGCGCCCACAAAGTGTTTTTTTGTTGTGGTTTTTTTTTCATTGTTTTTATTTGTCAGGCTGTGATTCTTTTTTGCGTACCGTGCCACACGTTTCTCATTCTATTCCATTCCATTCCCCTTCCGCACCCGCTACAACCATCGCTCTATGTCTCGCTCTCTCTCTTGCTCTCTCTCTCTCTCTCTCTCTCTCTCTCTTTTTTATCGTTCTCCAGTGCGTTTTCCTCTGTGTGTCGCAATTATCGCCGCAATCATCGTGGTCCATTTTGATCTCCTCTCCTCCTCCTCCTGCTCCTCCTTCTCCTCATTCACTAACGTCAATTACGCCGGCTCGTCTTCAATTCGCCCCGTTCCCTTGTTCGACCCATTCTCCACGTTCCATGTTCGCCCCCATGCGCCACCGTTCCCCCGATCGCTCTCACAGGCACGCACAAACGTGTCGTTGAAGAAGCAAACACTGCGAGAGAGAGAGAGAGAAAAAAATTGAAGGAAGATGAAGATGAAAGAAATGCCATAATAGAAATCTAAGATCTGTTGTTGCTGTTCTTTTTTTTTTTTTTTTTTGTATTATTTGATCTTGCAACTGTTTTGTGCGGCAGCCCCAAAGCCAACGACCTGCGGGGCCACTGTCCAGCAGACCCCCAGGTGTACCCTGCGTACCCCCAGTGGACCGCCGACCCTCCCCTCCCCTCCCCACCCTCTGACCGATGGATCCGTCTCTTGCATAACCAACGCGCATCTCTTCTCTGTTGCGCTCTGCTGGCGATGATCTCTCTCTCTCTCTCTCACACGCTCTGTGTCTCTGTTGTTCTGTTGTTCCAATGTGACAATACAAAACAACACAATAGATGGGGCTTTTTCCCACGTAGCTACGGACCAAAAAAAAAAAAATAAGTGCTTATTATAAAGCGATACTCATTATAATATGGTACAACCGTACACCCATCCCATCCACCCGTACTCTCGTATTAACCATAAACACAACGAGCATTACGCTCTGCTCCTCCTCCCCCTCCTCGAACACCTCCAACGCCTCATCATCAACTCCTCTCAGAACAATAATAATAATAATAATCAACCCCAAATGAGATTCCACACTCATTTGGGGATCGGTTCCCATGGATGTATATTTTTATTTAAATTTGCATAAATAAAGGTAGATCGTAGCTTTAGGAATATCTTAAAAAAATTTGGTTTTCTTTGCTTTAAACATTTTTAGATATTATTTTCACTAAACCAAACAAATAAGCTCTTTGATCTTTTAGAGTTTGAGATTAAATTTGATTTTTGTAGAGTAGAAAATTTGCTTCGAATGCGTTATTTAATAATTAAACTTCATGTGTGATCTCTCCAACTGGGGAAACATTTGCAAAGTATTTGCCAATCTGTTTTTCCATTGAAAGCTTTTGATTTATTTGAAAATTCCCCTCTGGGCCCCCTCTTTGGCCCCCACCGACTGCAGTCTGAATTGCGGGTTATCTGCTGGCCCCACCTTCAGGTGCAACCCCTTCGAAGCTCCACAGAGCAACAACTGGCGCATACATACGTACATACGTACATATGTACATGTACATATATGTATATGTATGTATAATCAGCAATAGTCTGGGCAAAGTCTATGCCCGTCTGTCGTCGGCCTTCGTCGTCATCGTCATCGATGCGCCCCCTCGACGACGTGCAAAAATGCATCTCCTGCCAAATTATTCATTATGCGGGACGCCCTCGAACGCCAACGCCTTTTGTTGTTCCGCTGCCGTTGCATTAATCAGCAGAAGGAAAGAAAGAAAGACACACAGCAAAGAAAAGAAACGAAAAGAAAAAGAGTTTCCTGAAGAGAGCTTTTCAGCAATGAAGCGCGTTGCATGCTGCCTGCCCCCTGCCCACTGCCCACTGCCCCCTGCCGCCTGACGCCTTTATATGGAGTCGCATCCGTTGCAGCAGTTGCCGCTTTGTTCTCACTGTCTTGGAGTTGGAGTTGGCTTTTTTTTTTTCTCATATAAAAAACACAGAGACTGCCGAGAAACCAGCAGAGAGTTGTTGTATTTCGACTAGAGAATACCCTACCAATGCTTGGGAACCACCGTTTGAAAGGAGTCCTCTTATTGATTTCCCAAAGAGCCCAAAGAGAGCCCCCTAAAGCCCCTTAAAGTACTAAAGATCTGGCGTCTTGGAGTTCGCCCAGAGATACTGAGATCCGTTAAAGCACAATTTCCATCGATCCCTCCATAGATCTTTTGTATGGAATGATTTGGAAATCACTTTTGCATTTTTGTATCATCGATTAAGGGTCCCATTTGGAAGAGAGCCAGCGATGGAGAACCCTTTTGGTTCTAAAAAGTACTTCAGGGTAACTCTCTCTCCCTCTCTCTCTTTCTCTCTTTCTATATCGTACGATATCGAATTCTGAACGATTCTGGCCATTGGCTTGCACTTCCGCTCCGCTCCGTTCCGTTGTGTGGCAGGGGCATCCCATCCCGTCCCCTCCCGTCCCGTCCTGTCCTGTCCTGCTCTTTTTTTGTGTGGCTTACAGGTGCCGACCGTAGGCGTTGCGGTTGACTGATTTGAAGCCGCAGAGAAACAGAGAGAGAGAGAGAGAGAGAAGCAGCGACAAAGGTAGAGAATAGAGACGGCGATAGTGTGGGACACATTAAATCGAGAGAACAGCTGCTACTTTTGCTTCCACTTGTGCTGCTTTTGCTGCTGCTTTGGCTGCTGGAGCCAAGAGAAAGTAAAAAAAATAAAATAAAAAATGTTTAAGCAAAGTCAAGCGGCGAAATTAATGTTCATCAGTGCCGCAGCACGCAGGCAGCAGTGCCACACAGTGCGGCAGTGTGGCAAAGACGTGCGATGGTGTGACTGTGACCAGTTTTCTTTTCCACACGCAGCAGCAGCACCAGCACCAGCAGATACAAGAAAAATACACGCACGCGAGAGGAAAATCCAGTCATAGAAAAACCACAAAAATACAAATACGAGGCCTAGAATTCAGCAAACCCCATTTTAATCGAGCTGTGCTGTGGGTTGCGGGTTGCGGGGTGTCTGGGGGTTTGGGGAAATGCAAAAATATAAACAAGAGAAAGTCCCCAAAGCCAATTGGCGCGTGGAAGAGTGCGATTGAAACCAATAAATCTTACTTGTTCTCTTAAATCATGTTTTTCCTGGTTTACACACAAAGAAAACTCTCTTGAATGTTTAGGGCCTAGTTTTAATAGATTTTTTAGACTTTTAATAAGGCAGAGAGAGCTAGCAGTAGCGAGAGAGAGAGAGAGAGGGAGAGAGAGAGAGAGGGAGGGAGGGAGAGGAGCAATAACAGCTGTGAGTAGACATGTTTCCCTATTGTGTGAATGGCAAGCATTTACCGAACGTTCCATTTGAATGATCTCATGCGTGGGTGCCTGGGTATTTGTGTTCCATTCCGCACCATTCCCAATCGCACACACAAACGGATGCCATTCCGTTTCGCATTGGCATCAAGCCAGAAGGCAACGAGCATGAAATTGAATAAGTTAAAAGGAACATTTAAGCCACGAAAGAGAGTGCGAAGCAGAGAAAGGAATGGATATTGGTTGGGAAAAGTGGGCAGTGCGCAGTCGCGCCTGGCTGCCAAAGAACCGAACAATGGTTAAACAATTAGTTGAACAATTTTCAGAGTCACAAAATTTAGGAAACAGCCTCAAAGAGTGGGATTAAAGACTGCCACTGGCACTGGCACTGGCAAACTGCGTTTTTTTTTTGTTTTGCTAATGTTGTTGCTGCTGTTGTGCCCCTTTTCGAGAGGGCCAACACGCCATGACCATAAATCTTAATTGCCGAAGCAGGCAACCGAAACAACCGCCCAAAACAGAAGTCGCTCCCAGCCGCCGCCGTCTCATTCGGGTCTCATTCGGTGGCGCCTCTCGTGAGTGTCGCGCGTGTCCTACCCCTAACGTGTGTGTCCGTAACCTTTTCGCAGGCGCACAACCATACCATGTCAAGGCTAAGGAAATAAACCAAAAATCAACAAAACAAACCACACAAAAACCAAAAATATAAGAAGAAAAATAACCATACAAACAGCAAAAAAAAAACCAAAAGCAAACCAAAAAAAAAACAACCACAAGAATCCACAAAAAATACTACACCACAAAAAGAATCCACTGAAAATACTACAACCCAAAAGGAAAACTAAGAAAATACCAAACGCAAAAATACCAAAATAAATACCAAATTCAAGAATGAACTGCGGTGCTTTGCGCACAGTCAACGATGGAGGAGGAGGCGGCGGAGGAGTGACCGGAGGAGTGGTGCATATGCAACAAACGACAAAACTGAACTCCATGCCACGGAGCACAGTCCCACTGCAGCAGTTGCAGCTGCAGCTGCAACAGCACCAACACCAGCAGCACCAGCAGCAGCAGCAGACCCAATCCCAGTGCCACCGGGCGGTGGCAATCGAACAGCAGCCGCCAGCGACGGCGGGTGCTCTCCGACGTAGCACAATACCGCGGGGCCGTGGCCTGGCCTCCTGTTTGCGAGGCGAACGGGATGATGCACCCACACCGCCCATCCATGAGGTGCACTGTGATCTGCAGCAGCTGCAGATGTTGCAACAGCAGGAGCAGCAGCAGCAGCAACAGCAGCAGCAGCTACAGGATCGCTGCTCCGTGCCAGCCAATGCAACGGCTGGTGGAGCCACATTGGAGCCTGCTACGGGCAGGAGTAAGTATATTCCAAGTACATACCCAATCCAGCTCCCCCTTTTCCCATATCTGTATCTCTCTGGGAGTCAGCATCATCATCATTCCCAGTCCCAGTCCCAGTCATTCATTCCTGACGACGGATATGATGTGTGACATCATCGAGAATCATTGGCGTTTCCGTCATTCCCCCCCTTGAAGTGTAACCATGATCCGCCAGAAGTGTAATGCCAGATAATGCCACAAATAATCGAACGAAAACGAGATGAAAAGTGTGGCGCGGAAATCATGGGAATTTCGAGAGCCTCTTTAGAGAGTCATTCACCAGACACCAGACTTTTCCTGGGTCACCCATCGTTTCATCCACCCATCCATCTACAACTAACAATTGCTCAATTTATGAGTTTGCTCTACATTGTTCTGTATCTGTTCTGTATCTTTTCCCCCACCCCCCCTTCGTTTCTTGTTGGGTATCTGGGGCTATGTATCGCCTTTACGCTGAATTTGCGCATTTTACAGTCAACCCAGAGACAGCCACAGCCAACCAGTCCCCCCAGTACCATTGCTCTATGGGCACCACACATTTGTCTGCCTCAGCCTCAGCCTCAGCTTCAGCTTCAGACTCTCGACTCTCTGCTATACGAGTATTCATATTTTGCATTAATTGAAATGAATTCATAACAACAGGCGACAGCAACACTCGAAAGGTCGGAGGGGGTCTATGTAAATGGGTCGTCAAGTCGAGCCGAGATACGAGATATGAGATATGGGAGTACGACTACGAGACACGTACAAACACACAGTTTAAACTTCCTCAAGACTTGAAATGTCAGATGTCACAAGATCGAATAGATCGAATAGCTATACGATACACCACGTAAACATCCACATTCGATGGATGATTCGTTGGTGGTACTGCTTGCATTCGGGAACCCGAACTTTCACCCACGAATGACAGTTTTCTGTTCAGAAGAAACAGCTGATTGCTGTTTTCCAAAATATTGGATCCTACAAGCTGGAATGTATTATGTAATATGTGGATTATATATTTTTTATCAAGACTTCATCGTAAAAAGAATCTCGAACCGCTCCTGGTGAAACGGTCACACGTTCACACGCTAAAGAACAGCTGACTGTTATCGTAACGTTTACACGTGAATTGCAGAAAAAAACAGCTGACTGTTATCGTATATATTCGCATAATTTTTAATAGAATTGAAAACAGTTTCGATTTTCAATTTAAGACTATATCATTTTTCTTTATCGATCCGTTCTTTACGTATCCGTTCGCTTATGAGAAATTTATACAGGGAATCGACAATTGAATAGTTTGAATAGATATTTGAAATATTTAACCTTTTCAACAAGAGTATTTTTGTGTTCTTAATTAAGGAAAAACAATGGAAAGCCATGGCAAAGGAAAATATGGTATACAGATGCGTTGAATTGTTTAACAATTAAGTTTGCGTTGCAGTAAATAAAACTGTAATATGTATAAATATTACCATTTTATGGCAGTGTCTTAATTTGCATTAAAAACTAATCCATTCGAATTTTCTTTTCCATTTGCAGGTGAGTACAAATCGAAGACACTGCCGCGCATACATTTCGATACGGCGCTAAACGATACATCCCTCAATGAAGGTAACAACAGAATCGATTCTATACCTTAATCGGGGCTCAAGGAGATTCTATTTGGGGGGAATTGGGGATCATCTATCTCTCCATCCCCCTCAATGGGGTGACATTGTTTCGATTGCTGACATTTCCATGTGGCGCTAAAAAAAAGACCCACTCTCGGAGACCTAGAAACCCACTAATGCGTCAGACGCCTCGACTCGCGCTGGGGCGCTCTGGGGTTCTGGGGCGTTTGTTTTTCATTTTGCCAGCTCAGCGTAATGTGATCGTTCAAGAGCGGAGCTGAGGGAGAAAGGGGAGCCAGCCCAGCGCATTATCTGCGGGTGTGAATTACAGTAGGAACTATCTCTGGCATTCGCTGACCAGACAAATGTCTGGGGCTGGGGCTATTAAAATAGAAATTTCGGCAATGCGATGTTTGTATATATTTCATTGGTTATAGTTATAGGTGGGAAAAGCTCAACTAAGCAAAAGAATGATATCGACCGATAATAGATTACATTTTGGCGATTTTCTTATGTGGAATATCTTCAAATGTCAATTCTACATTTTTTCTACATGAACTATACGTCGTCAACCCAAAAAGTATGCAATACTCGTTTATTGAGTAGTTCTCCACTTGGCCGCAAGCATTGTCAGGGGGCGCTAACCACCAGAAGAAACCGTTGAAACGAAGGGAGGGGGCAGAAGGAAGAGCCTTCCTGCCCGGAAGGGTAACAAAGGGAAAGAATGTTTTGTGAAATGAGTGTGTGAAATAACCGTACGTATGTACATACATATACGAGTAAATATGCGTCTTATGTAACGATCACCTGGGTTATATGGGGTTGAAAACTCTTTCTTCCCCCAACCCGCTACCGGCATGTGCGACTTAACAGTTCATTGTGCCCTAGGCTAATGGCTAACGAAAATGGAACTGCGACTCGATGCCGGGCCTCATAAACAAGTCGCGCAGTTCCGTTCCGTTAAGGTAATGCCTATAGGTATGAAATGGTAAAGGAGCGGGAGCGAACGTGTCGCATAAAACCTCCTAGTCACGCACTTCCGCAGCGCAGAGAACATGTCCGCTGCCAGAAGCGGGGGTGGAAAGAGGCGAATAGTGTGCCTTGCCTAGCGGAGAAGTAGGGAAAGGGAAAGGGAAAGAGGAGAATAGTGAGCGAAGCGGTAGGAAGAGGAAAGAAGCGGAATGGTGGTAAAGATAGAGTGGAGCGGTGCGTTACGAAGGGTGGGATGGGGACTGGGGTACTCTCTAATTTGCTTATATTATGCGTTATGCGTTGCCCGGGCTGCAGTCTAAGTAAAAGGGAACCTACACATACATACATATGTACATATGTACGACACAGCCACACACAAACCTGTTCTCTCTCTCTCTCAATTAGATCAATTACGAGGCACATTGCCACTCATGGCCCTTCATGGCTTTCCATTCCGTTTCTTGCACACTTGGTACCCTACGCCACCCCCCACTGCCAATGGAAGGGCTTATTGATTTTGGTCATCGATCGCTAATAGCCTTATGAGATTTACCCTTTGGCTGGGTTAAATATTACTAGAGATTTTTCTCCTTGTGCTAGCTAATGCCCATCTAAGCATTATTTATTATTTATATTTTATTATTATTTCGGTACAGCAACATCGAAATCTAATAATAGTTCATTCTTATTGCATTTTATTCGGCTAGTTTTTATAGTTTTATGTATATTGATCCAGCTCTAACAGCTGGATGTTTTCCCAAAATATTTCTCCTGCAGCGTACCGGAAAGTGAATGTGGCTTAAATTTCACTTACTCGCTCTGACACACAAAAATCCTCTCTTGATGATCGCGCTCTCTCGGTATTTTTCTCTCTCACTTTTTTTCGACATGATTCAGACGGTCATACTTTATTGGGACTTTTTATGGAGGGATTTTTGGTCTCAAAATCATCCCAACAATTTCCTTTTTGATCCCTTGTGAATGAGCTCATACTTTGAACGAAGAAATGAGCGAAAGTCGATCGACTTTTTCGTTGAACGAAAGGTATGGACAACAGGCAAAAACAGCCAAGGGAAATTGCAAAGCTCGAACGAACCCCACCCAGCCATCATTTTTCGATCATATACCATGCGGACAGCCCTGTCCGCAAGGCATGTTAGGCAATTGGGGTGGATTTTACCTTGCAGGCGTTGAATTCTCTGAGCCGTTTTGCCCCTTGTCCATACCCGCTATTTCTTAGCCTCCTCAGCTATTTCCCAGCGGGAAATTTCATAAACTTCCCCAGGTTATCACCAAAACTTATCAAACTCAAAAGTCCCAATTTTTTTTTAACTGCGCGGTTGTGTTGCGCGTCGTCACCCCAAACCAAAACATAAATAATGCAACAACAAAATAGTGTCGAATTCAGAATAGTCCGTTGATGGACCACAAAAATACCCAATTATCGGGTCGAAAAAATCCATTGATAATTTTAAGAATAATAAAAACGCGCGTCGTGATCTGAAGAAAGTGAGATGAGACTTAGTACGATCGGTTTTTGAAAAATTATCTTGGTGTCGGAATGCACGAATTACCGTTGAACGTCGCGGCAGGCCGTTTGATGCCTCTTTTATACCCTTGAAAGAGGATAATTTTTAAAATTGGCCGCGACATTTGCGTGCGCGCATGCGTATTACCGTTTTATTTTTGTTTTCTTGCGTTGTACGGTCTGGGGCTGTTATTATTTTTGTTAAGTGGTTTTAACAATTGTTGTAGTTTTTGTTACGATTTGCGCTTGTCTGGTTTTTGGACATCCAACACTTTTGGGGCATTCTTTTAGTATGTGTTGATGCCCCAGCATCTGTTGTGCCCGCGACTGTATATGCGTGTGTGTGTGCTGGCATTCCAGTGCTTCTTGCGTCTCTTTCTGTGTGAGTGTATGTGTGAAGTACTGTTTTTTCGACGTGCTGCAACTAAAAACCAAATCAAAAGTTAACCAAGCGACAATGTGATGCGCGACAGTGATAAACGACACAAAAAAAAGCAACAACAAAGGCAACGAGAGAGCAAATGCAACGACGGCTGCAACCATAAAACAGAGATATCAAAGGAGAGAAAGAGAAAAGAGAAGAAGAAAAAAACGTTACAAACGCGGAAATGCACTTGAGCGCATAATTTTTATAAACCAAGCGACAAAACAACACCAACAGACAAAAATAAAACAAAAACAGCAACAAAAGAAGCAGAAGAAGAATCAGCAACAGAGCAAGAAATTGCTTGTCAGCAAATTGCAGGCGAAAAAAGGAGAAGAAGAGAAGATACCTGCCTGCATACAAACGAACGAACGGACGCCGCTCTCTCTTTCTGTCTCCTTTTTGTGTGCGGTTGTGTGAGTGTTGTATGTGTTTCTGTGTGTGTGCAATGATCAGCGAGGCGCCTGCGCGCAGCAGCAGCAGCAGAGACCATTGAAAACGGGGCGCACACACCAAAATGTTTCAGGCGGCCGCCAGTGACGCTAGCATTACAACAACAACAAACACAGAACAAAGCAGCGACGCCGCAAACGTAACAGCAACGCCAGAGGAAAAAACGCAACGCCGTCGCTCCACATTCTATGTGCCATTGGTGATCGAAGACGAAGACGAAGAGGGGAAACAGAAGCAGAAGGAGAAGGACTCCTCCCCCTACGGCGGCAGCAGCAGCAGCTCAAGCCTGAGCAGCAACCACAACAACAACAACAACACACCCGAACATACCTCACAACACCCCCACCAAAAGCACTCGTCCTCCACGAAACACTTTGGCCTAAGGAAATCCGGCTCCGTTAAGAGCGGAGTGGCCAAGGTGAGTGCGCTCTTCGAGCGCAGCCACAGTAGTAGCAGTGGTAGCCAGAGCGGAGGAAAGGTAACCAAAATGTCACCGCCATGCGGCTTCAATTGGAGCATCAGCGGCAGCGAGAATGCCGCCCAGTATTCTGACTCTGATGAGGATGAGGAGCACTCGGTGGAGGCGATGCATCGCGAACAGTTGCTCAAATCACTGCCAACGGCGGCGGCATCCTCCACGGCCTCACCCTCGAAGCTGAAGCGATATGGGATCGTGTTGAATGTGATCAGCCTCAATGGCAGCAGCGACTGCGACTCGGAGGGGGGAGCTCCTGGAGCCGCCCCAGTTGCCGGCGCCACCGCCGCCGCCGCCGCTCCCAGGACCCACTTCAACGAGGATCACGACATTGTGATGGCAAATCCCACGCCGCCCAAGCAGCAGGCCCTCTCCCTGTCCCCAGCCCATTCGCGTCAGTCGTCGTCCGGCGTATCGTCGGTTAACCAAGGTGGAGCTGCTAGTGGTGGAACCACGGCGAATGACGACGACGATGACTCAGAGATAAGTCGCATGCAGACGAATACCTCAACGCCCATCAAGCTGATGAAGTCGCGATCGCGCACGAACATACTCGCCGTGCCGCTGCCCAGTGTGGAGAGAGGGCTCGCAACAGCAGCTGCGCCAGCGACATCGACTGCGTCATCACCTGGCGGCAGCAGCAGTTCCACCACAACGACAACCACGACGCTGATTACGCTGAGAGCCAAATCGAAGACCCTGCCTCAGAACCTATCCCCGTCAGTAGCACTTCGCGAGGCAGCCGCTCTGCACCAGCCGTATCCGAATCCACATCCGCATCCGCACAACCTGCCCAAGCAGCGGCAGCTATTCGGCGGGAGTACGGCCAGCCATTTGCCAGAGCAGAGTGGTTCTTCTCCCTACAAGCTGCAGGGCAGCGCCTCGGCCACATCGATAATCACGCACAGTTTCCCGCCGAAGAACCTCTTTCTACTGAAGTCGACGCCCAAGCTGGCGGCCGCCGATGCGACTGCTGGCACGTGTCCGCCGCCGATGCACACATCAGCGATCTGTTCACCGCCCAAGAAGTCGCTCAGCTTTATACGACGCGCCCACTCCACGAAGGTGTCGCGCAGCAATTCCCTGCTAAAGACCATCGGAGGAGGAGTGGGAGCGGGATTCGCAGGAGGAGGAGGAGCAGGAGAAGTGGCGTCTGCGCACCATAGCCTGCTGATGATGCACTCGAGCAGCCAGTATTCGCAGCAGGGATCGCTGTCGGCGTCGTCCAGCTGTGCTGGCGACAGTGGCATCGGCACCGGCAGCTGGGGCAAGCACTTCTTTCTGCCCTACGATGTCTGTCCCCTGAGTCTGGACGAGCTGAACAGCTACTTTCAAACAGATCACTGCGAGGAGCTCATCTGTGAGCGTTTCAAGATCAAGGATCTGGTGATGCATGCCACAGCGAATAGCTCGGTCGCAGCCGGCGATGGATGCACCACAACGACAACAGTGGATGAGGAGGACACGACAGTGACAGCGGACGATGATGCGGGACATCATTCTGGTAGGTCTTTGGACAACAAGCTTCTCCATCTGCTACTTCTTCAGTCCCAGTCTTTCTTTCGTTCTTTCTTCCTTCCTTTGTTTTGTGTGTGTGCTTCCTGTTACAATCGATCCAAGAAAAAAGGGAAACAACCCCAAAAATAGGGTTCGGTGAAAGGTTGGAAACGATCCGTTGCCCGCGCGTTTCCCCCGTTTCGTATCGATACGATCGCTTTCGCATTCTATTTACGCTCTGCTGGCGGGCGAGAGAGTGAGCGGTGGGGAATGGCAGGGGGGGAGACATGTACACACACAGGGTCACGATAAGATAAGATGGCACCACCTAGCATACCTCACACCCCGTGAATTCCAATACCGTGCCCCATTCCACCATTCCATTAGCCCGCTCTTATTATTAAGCCTTCCTGTTTCGTTCTTTTTTTTGCGACGTTCTGCAGACGCCTTCCATCAGACATGATCATCATCACCATCGTCATCATGATCATCTTTCCAGCAGCAGCAGCAGCAAAATCAGTAGCAGCGGGAGGGAGGGAATGGCGTACATATGTATCTATGTGTACTCCCTCCCTCAACCGACGACGCGTCGTTCCATTCCTTTTACATTCTACTTCTTGATCTCCTTCTTCTTGTTCTCCTTCTGCTTCTTCTTTGCGTAGCCCAATTGTTTACCTCAATTGTAGCTCAATTTGGATGGCCATGGGACGAAACGACGCAAGCAGCGCAGTCAAGCGTTGCGTCGCACAATGGGCGTCGACTGAAAACTGAAATGAAATAGAACTGAACTCAACTGAACCGAAAATGATCGGAAAGTGTACCAACTGTGCTGTCCGCCTCTGCCCCTCCCGTCCGTCCGTCCGTCTGGGCATCCTCTTGCATTTCGATTTTGTATTCCAGGAATGGCCGCAGCAGTTTTCTACTTTACTACTTGAAATGTGTATTGTGAATTGGAATCAGTTTGCCATACATACATATGGTAGTACTTGGAAGCGACCCAAGTGAGCTGCATTTCAAATTAGACAGAGAGAGAGAGAGAACCAGAGGGACCATCTATCGATTTGGTACCGTTAAAATTGTCAATTGATTGGAATGGACAAAATTTGCATGGAAATTTGCAGCTCATTTTGGTTCATTAAAGTTGTGCCTTCTTATATGTATGTACATATGTGTGTTGCGTATGTTTATATATGTATGTGTACGCCCTCTCTTTACTCCATATTCCCCTCCCTCGACACTTCCACTCGCTCTCTTTTGGCTACAATTTCAATTTTGTGGCTTTGTTGCTGTTTTTGATTATGATTCGCATACACAGACTCGTACACACACACATACATCTAGACACCCGCACAAGAAACCAGTTTTGAGCAGCAGCGAGAGCAGTGAACGAGAGGAGCGAGAGCAAGAGAGAGAACAAGAGAGAGCGGGCAAACAAATGTGATCGTTTTTTGCGGGAATGGAAAAGAGAGGGAAATGAGTGCTAAACAAACGAGCGGCTTTATTTTAAAAACTAAAATTGTTGCTGCTGCCATATGTGCGTTTTTATTTTGTTATTTTCTGCAAGGTATATTTTGTGAGTAGGGTCAGGCAGTGCCCGATAGAGCCATCTCCATTCGGCGCATCAGTACCGATTGCCTTACCCATCTATGGAATATACCTTGTTATGCAGGAGCATGCATGTACAGCCATCTCCCTCTCTAACTCTCTATCCTATGCTATACACAGGAACGGAACTGTAAGAGTGTGTGCCATGAATCGCATGGGAAGGGAAGGTGGGGGTGGGGGGGTGTGACGAGGTCAGCTGCAGTTGCAGTTGCATTTTTATTTGTAATTTGATAAGACGAAAAACGCTTTTGTAACGACATTCACCCAGAGGAGGTTTTTGTCGATAAAGCTGTCGTCACATGTACATACATATGTACATATGCACACAAGAAATAGAAACAAAGTACACATGCACATACAGTGGTGCTCATAGACTTAAGCCACAAGACTTCAACCAAGAATTTAAACGAAAATTAAGAAAAGTTTTTATTTCACAGCTCCAATTTTTGGTGTCACATTAGTTCTATATATCAGTGTTCTAATAGAAGAATAACCAAGTTATAAAAATATATATTCAACGAAAAACTTAAAAAATCTGAGACCATCTCCAAAATGTCCTGCTCACATACTTAAGCCACCTGGAAAAAAATGGTTTAAAAAGTTAAAATTTGCCCAATATTCCTTATACTTTTAACAAATTTACTTTAATATTGAGTGGGATGACCTTTCTGCTTAAGAACAGCGGAGCAACGCTTTGGCATTGAATCCACAAGGCGTGCGCACTGTTGAGGGGTGATTTTTTTCCACTCCTCTTGCAAAATTCGCCACAAATCGTTTTTATTTGCTGGTTTTTTTTGGCCAACGACTTGTTTAAGAATTCCCCACAAGTTCTCTATAGGGTTCAAGTCGGGGCTCTGCGGTGGCCATTGCAAAACATTAATTGCCTCTTGGTTAAGCCACGACTTGACTATCTTGCTGGTGTGTTTCGGGTCGTTGTCCTGTTGAAATATCCAGGCAAGTGGCAAATTATCGGCATATTCTCCAGATAAATTGTTAATAAGGATGTCCCTGTACATTTCGCCGTTCATAATGCCTTCTATCTTCACTAGGGGACCTACGCCCGATGCGGTGAAACAGCCCCAGACCATAATCGAAGCGCCACCATATTTAACGGTCTTCTTCGTGTATTTGGGGTCCAATTGTTTGTTTGGAGGACGTCGTACATATGGTTTACCATCACTCCCAAAGACATTAAACTTGGATTCGTCGCTCCAAACAACCATGTTCCAAAAATTGGGACCTTTTTGAATATGCTCTGTGGCGAATTGAAGGCGCTTTTTAACATTTTTAATAGACAGCAATGGTTTTTTTTGGGCAATGCGTCCATATAACCCGAATTCATTTAGCCGTCTTCTTATGGTCTGAGCTGACACATTCACGCCATAATCTGCCACCATTTGACCTCTGATTTGCGTCGAAGTCAAGAACGGATCGGCTTTACTGATTTTGGCAATCCGTCTATCGTCGTTTAAAGTGGTTTTTCTGGGCTTTTCACGTGGAATATTTTCCCAGGTTCCATGTTTCTTATAAAATGCAATGGCATTTCTGACTTTGCCACGCGAAAAATGTAAAGTCTTACAAATTTGTAGAATACTTGTGTTTTTTTCGTAATATTCCCATATTAGCTTTCTTTCTGCCGGATTTGTATTTTTATTTTTAGCCATAGCGGTCAAATTGTTTTGGGAAACGTATTTAGTATTCAATATTTTAGTTTAGAAAATAACCAGCACAACTTTCCCGGAAAAAACACAATTTTGACGATTTTAGCTCAAGGTGGCTTAAGTATATGAGCAGAGCGCAATACTCCTTTTTGACATTTAGTCAATTTTTTGGGAACCCCCGAATTCCTACTTGTCATTTTTTACTGTGATCAACTGCTTAAATAACAGTGTTGCAAAATGTAAAAATTTCAGGCCGAAATAAATATGTTCAAAAAAGTTATTAAGAAAACAGTTTATGGTAGTGGCAGTGGCTTAAGTCTATGAGCACCACTGTACATATGTACATACATAGACAAAATGGAGGAGACAGACTAAGAAGAAGAGCAAACATAATGAAAATTGATAGGAAAATTTATGATTTTTGATTTGTGTGCAAGTCCTAATATTTTCCGAGGCTATTCTGACCATACCACCAGATGTTTGTTTGCCATCTTTCTTGGTTTATTTTATTGATTGTCGTCTCCTTATCGTCCGTCAGCCCCGACAGCCAGTCGCCTTTCATTTTCCACATTTTCTACCACACACACACACACACACACACACGCACACGCACACATTTAGTTTAACGCGATGATAATTGAGGCGACCTTATCTCACGTTTAGCAGATGTATGCCGCCCCGCCGCAAGGTATCCATTATCCATTATCCGAGCCGATCCGATCCGAGCCGAGCCGTCCATTCGTTTTGCCTGTTGATTGATTTTGGTCTGTTCTCTTATCGGGCTTTCACTTGCCATGCCTCAAACTTTTGAAAACCGTTTTATTTGGAAGAATTTTGAAGGAAAAGCCCAACCAACACTCATACAAATGTGCGCTCTTCGATGAGTCAAACGATGAGCCAATAATATTCCGAGATTTCTTTTTGGAGATGATGATGATGATGATCTCCCACTCCGGAGCTCCGGAGGAGGTCAACAAAATTCAAAAGAGCATCATTCATTACACATACCCCACATATGGTGTGGGGCAATGGCTGTAATAGGCCCTGGAACTGGGTCTGGGTCTGGCTCTGACTTCACCTGACCATATAAGTGATCTCTGCCATGTTGATCTCTAAGCTAATGATCTTCTTCGCTCCAAAAATAAAATAGAAGAAGGCTGTTTACAGCCATCCCCATGCCAACTGGCGTGCGTGGGGGGAATGGAATTTGCGGTCTTGAATCCAGCGGTTGGCAGGCAACAACAACATCGGGGAAAAACCCTTTATCAGCGTTACGCAGTGTATATTATTTTTGCAAGTTTCGGGAATTCTATTTTGCATCTTTTGTTGGTGCGTCTCGAGTCGAGCGAGAATGATGAAACTATTACGCGAATGAGAGGGCGAATACCAGGGATTGGATATAATTTATATGTATACCCTTATCATGCATATGTACATATGTATGTAACTAGCGGAACCCGTCCCTCTTCGCTGCGCCATACACGGCCATATCGCTGTAGAGCAGCCCGATACCATAATTGATCCTCCTCCGTGTTTAACAGATTTAGCTGCTTTACATTTGTATTCATGGGTCTATGGAATATGGTGCCAAAATAGGGACAGTGTGCAAGATAGATTCTAGCCTTTGGACAACAAGATCTACATGAAGGCCAGAACAATCAGACAAATTCGGAGATTTGACTGGTGGGAAGTGAATGAAAAGATTAATGATGAAGATGAAGAGATATAGAACATAATATAGAAAAGAGTGGACTCGTATATAGTAAATGTCTATAGGAATATCGGGACATGAAAAGCACATAGATAACGAGAATCCTCTCGGTCTCTCTCTTACAGTGTGGCTTAGCAGAAAGAATGTTCTTTTTGGAATATTTTGATCGGCTTTTTTTTATTTCCCATCTATGGGGGGATTTATTGCATCTTATGCACGTGGTTTTTTGCTTTTTGGGGCATCACTTGTTCTCTCTTCCGGTGTGGCTTAGCAGTAAATTTTTATATCGCTATCTCTTGCCCCCAGTGAGACTTACTCATTCTTCCTTCCATAATACCTTGGATCCGCGTATTTTGAGTCTCCTCATCAAACGATCAATTTTGAGGATGTCATATGGAAGATTATAGCTTTATATATTTGTCTCCCTTAAACGGTGAACGACCCCTAACGACCCGAACACCGACGAAGCTCCTTTTGAGTGGAAATATATCGGACTGTTTGCATCTCTCTGGCGGATGGAATGGGAATGGAAGTGGAAGTGTATCCAGTGAATGAAAGAGGAATATGGAATGTGCATTATGGAACGATGTTTGCTCTTTTTAATGAGCCACAAGCCTCACTTTGGGTGGTAGCAGGCAGGCAGGCAGCAGGCAGCCTAAGCCTCGGCCTTAGCCTCATCCTCTTGGGTGGCCTGCTGCTGCTGCTGCTGCTGCTGCGAGACAAGGTCGCATTTGTGCGGGCGGCAGCAGCAGCAGCAACAGCAACAGAAAAAAAAGATGTGTGCTCTGAGATGGAAGATACAAATGAGAAGAAGATTGGGAACCTGTTTTGAGCCGCAAGAGGTTCCATCTTACCCCGACCCACTGCTACCCGTAATGAGACACATGATGAATCATATGCGGCGGTACCTGATGGTGGACTCTGCTGCCGCTGCTGCCTCTCTCTCTCCCCTCTCCCCTCTGATGGTGGGTTACTCTGGCACAGGGGCGTTGCAGGGGACAGGTGATGTGTGCAGCAGCTGCTTTGATGACGGGTCTTGCTCTCCTGTTCGTTCTTTTGTTTTCCAAACCTGTTTTGACCGAAAAATAAAAACCCGAAAACCGAAAGAATTTCAACAAAAACAACAACAACAAAATGGGGGAACACAGAGCAGAGCAGGACGGGATTGAGTGCATCATTTGCGGGGAAGGGATTATAGGGTATTACCCTTGCAAAAAAAAAAGGAAGGAGGTTCCGTGCCGGAAACGGCAACAAAAGGATGTATCCTATCCCCACTTGAAGCTAATCCTCCGTTCCGTTCTTTTCTGTTTGTTTATTGCAGATACCTCCTACGAGAAGGCCTGTCGTCGGGGATCAGCGCCAACGACGCCCATTCTGGGCAGCAAGCAGCATCAGCACCAGGAGCACAACGCCACATCGCGTTTTACAAATTTCTTTACCAAAAAGTAAGCAAAAGAAAACCGGAAACGAAATGAAATGAAACCTCTCTGTAACCCACCTCCTAATCTTCTCTTCCTGTTCTCTTCTCTTCCTGTTAGATCCAATCCCTTGAAGCGCACCAAATCGGTGACGAAGCTGGAGCGCACAAAGCGCGGATCGGGCGGATTGAGGGGCTCCCGTTCGCATGAGAGTCTGCTCTCGAGTCATGCGGTTATGTCCACGATTGGTGAGTGCCAGGAATAATGGTCCTTGATGAAGAAATAGATGGCTAATTGCTAATAATCTCCCCGTTCCCGCAGATCTCTCCTGCACTGGGGCTGTGGGTGTGGCACCCGTCCATCAATCGGTGCTGGGACGCAGGCATTGCTTTCAGGTGCGCGGCGGACCGCGCGGCGAACGCTACTACTCGTGCGGATCGCGGCAGGAGCGCGATCTATGGATATACTCGCTGCGAAAATCGATAGCCCCGAATGCGGAGCACACCCGTCGCACCGACAACTCCCTGAAGATGTGGGTGTACGAGGCCAAGAATCTGCCCGCCAAGAAGAAGTACTTCTGCGAACTGCAGCTGGACAAGACCCTGTATGGGCGGACGAGCGTCAAGCTGCAGACGGATCTGCTGTTCTGGGGCGAGCATTTCGACTTCCCGGACATACCGGAGATCAATGTGATCACCGTGAACGTGTTCCGGGAGGTGGACAAAAAGAAGAAGCGGGACAAGTACCAGTTTGTGGGCTCCGTGAAGATACCCGTCCACGAGGTGACCTCGCGGCTGCCCTGCGAGCACTGGTATCCGATACTCAGCGACAAGGCCGGCGACAGCCTGGGCCGGCACTCGGGCAACGGCAAGGAGAGCAACGGCAGCAGCGGCAAGGATCGCGAGAAGGAGCAGGTCCCGACGCTGCGCATCAAATGCCGCTTCCAGAGCACCGACATCCTGCCAATCAATATTTACGGCAACTTTCTGGCCTATCTGAAGGATAACTACAAGCGGGTCTGCGAGACGCTCGAGCCGGTGATTGGTGTCAAGGCCAAGGAGGACATTGGCCAGGCCCTGGTCCTGCTGATGCATGCCCAGGGGCTGGCCGGTGCCTTCCTCACCGATGTGGTGGCCCTCGATCTGTTGCGCGTGGGGGATCAACGGCTGACGTTCCGCGGCAATTCGCTGGCCACCAAGAGCATGGAGGCATTCCTGAAGCTGACGGGTGAACAGTACCTGCAGGACACCCTCTCGGCGCCCATTAACGAGCTTATCCATTCGGAGCGCGACTGCGAAGTGGATCCCACGAAGGCGAGTGGCTCCTCGGCGGGATCGCTGCAGCGCCAGCAGGCGGCCCTGCGTGCCGCCGTCCGCAATGCCTGGCAATGCATCTACGAGTCGCACAAGCATTTCCCCGCCCAGCTGCGCAATTGCTTTGCCACGTTCCGCGAGCGTCTGCAGCAGCTGGGGCGCCAGGACATGGCCGACAATTTGATCTCGGCCAGTATTTTCCTGCGCTTCCTGTGCCCGGCCATACTGTCGCCGTCGCTGTTCAACATCACCAGCGAGCTGCCGTCGGCGCGGGCCACCCGCAACCTCACGCTGGTCGCCAAGACCCTCCAGACGCTGGCCAACTTCACCCGCTTCCAGGGCAAGGAGAACTTTATGGAGTTCCTGAACGATTTCCTCGAAGCCGAGGCCGATCGCATGCAGCAGTTCCTGGAGATAATCTCCACGCGGCCAGAGCACCCGACCCCCGACTCGATACTGGATTGGGCAGGCTACATCGACCAGGGCAAGCAGCTGTCGATCCTCCACAGTCTGCTCAGCGAGAGTCTGGCCAAGCTGCCGGAGGCACGGCAGCACGAGCTGGATCCCCTGCAGCATATCCTCGACGACATAACCAAAGCCCGAGAGCAGGGAAGTCTCGGGATGGCCCTGCCAGGCGGATATCTGCCCACATCCACGCATTCGATAGCCACCAGCGAGAACCAGGAGAACCGTCAGCCCGGTAGCACTGGCGTCGGCATGGGAATAGGTATGGCTGCCTCCTCCTCCTCCTCGTCGGCTGGCGGCGGTCTGGCCGAGCTGCTGCCACAGCAGACGCAGCTGGCACAGCCGCAGCATGCGATTGTGAGCAAACCCCTGTCCGCGGAGCGGGGCATCATGAGGGGTGTCCTGACACCCAATTCCCTCGAGAAGAATATCTTTCGCTATAACGATCCCACGGTCAACGGAATACTCCTCCAACAGCAGCAGCAGCAGCAGCAACAGCAACAGCAGCAGCAGCAGCAACAGCAGCAGCATCCGATGCAGTTGCTCTCCAATTCGCAGAGCTCCATTGCAGGAGTGGGCGGCCAGCAGTACGGAGGAGGACTGCAGCATGCCCAATCGCAGAGTTCGATGGCTTCATCATCGTTGAATGGCAGCAGCAGCAATCTGTTGCATCCGCATACGCAGCAGCAACAGCTCCACTTGCATCATCCATCACAGCATATGCACTGCCCGCCAGGACCGCAGACGAGTGCCTCGAGCACAATGGAGCGTATGGATCGCATGGAACGTCTCGGGCAGACCTATCAGTATGTGGTTAATGGCTCTGGGCACATCCATGGCCATGGCCATCATAATGGCAACGAGTACGAGGGAAGTCCCTCGTCCACCACCAGATCCAGGACCCTGCCACGGAATGGCAATGGGAATGGCAGTCCTGGCAATGGCAATGGCAATGGAAATGGCAATCCGATTAACAATAATAATCAGAGTGGGGGCAGCTATGATGATATGCACGACAGGGAGTTCCAGATCCAGATCTCAGGGCTCGACACAAGCAGCGCTTTTGTCCGCAAGTCACCCACGCCCATGATGAAGTCCACGAGCGGTGGGGGACTGGGGGGTGTGCCGGCTGGGGGTGCGGGACGCATGCATCAGCATAAACTGAATCTGGGTATACCGGATCACTCGGGATCGGGAGCGGGCTACCCGCGACAGCAGCAGCAACAGCAGCACCAGCACCAGACAAACCTCCATCCCAACTCGAATATGCCCAAGAATCTGGAGGATCTTGACGATCTCTTCAAGTATGCGGAAGAGCATGACGTGGCAGAGCATCACCAGCACCAGCCGCAGCACACCCAGCAGGGGGGCCACCTAAAGCCCATGGCTGCACCAGCAGCAGGTGCTCCAGGGGGCAGCTCCTCGATCAAGGAGCAACTGTCGGCCAAGAGCAGCCACTGCAGCTCCGGTTATCAGAGCATCTCCACCAATCCCTCGCCCTCGCAGTCCTCCAGTCCCGTGGAGAGCCAGCTGAAGGCGGCAATGAATCACCCGCATCACAATGCACCGCTGGCCTTCAAGAATCCCTCGTATCAGCTGCAGAATGGACCCCAGCCCCGAGGAGGAACCAACACTGCATCCACAGCCACTCCTCAACAGCAACAGCAGCAGCAGCAACAGCAACAGTTTGGCCAGCGCCTGAAGAAGCCTCTCGGTGCTGGGGTGGTGGCCGCCCGTGCCGCCTTCCTCAACAGCGGCGGGGCCTTGGATCCGGCCACCCTAACGCCCAGCTCCTCGGACGAGCAGCTGTCGGCGGAGAACTACTACAGCTATGCGGCGGCCGCGGCAGCCGGAGCCGGTGCTGGCTCCACCAAAATGGAGGCCCAGCGCTCCCTCAGCGGCGGCAGCAGCTCATCGACATCGGCATCGGCTTCGAATCTGGGTGGCAAGGGGTCAGCCTCAGGCTACGGACGACTCAACGGTGGGGGGCCCCTGAAGCGCGAGGATGTTTACGGCAGTGCCGGGGGCGTGAGCATTGGCTATGCCATGTCCACACCCGGACACCATCAGCATCCGCATGCGCATCCGCACCACCAGCAACAGCTGCAGCAGCACCAGCAGCAGCAGCAGCAGCTGCAGGAGCAGATGAAGCAACAGTATCCTGGAAGCACGGCCGGCAGTGTTGGCTCCTCGACATCGGCGGCCCAGCGACGGCTCAGCCTGGACTCGGCGCGCACGCTCTCTGACAGCAGCACGGACACGGAGGGTAAGCAGACGGGGGCGCTTCTGTAGGATCCATCTAACCAACGACCTTTTCTCCTACAGGACACTGCAGCCAACTGCAGGAGGGAAAACGAAGGCGCCAGTTGCGCAGCAGCGGCGGGGGCGGAGGAGGAGGAGGAGGAGCTAGCACCGCCTCGGAATCGGGACTGGGAAAGGTCTACGATCAGAATGGCGAGATCCAGTTGCTGCAGCAGACGCTGGACACGCTGCGCAACACCCTCGACAGGGACGAGGCCGAGCTGCGGGACTCCAGCGACGAGCTGTTCCTGCAACGGGCCGCCGGTAGCAACGGCAGCAATGGCAGCAACAATCTGAGCCTCCAGTCAGAGTCCACCATGCGCAGCATTATCGATCGGTGAGTGAATCAGTGGGGAATCAGTTCTGTTCTCTTCTCTTCCTGCGACTCTAATGGGGGATGCTTTCATTTTGCAGACTCATAACCATGGAGGAGGAGCTGCGTCGAGAGCAGCTAAAGATGTCGCTGGCGCTGTCCCACAAGCAGCGCGTCATCGAGGAACAGGGCCAGCAGATAGCGGCCCTGGATGCGGCCAATAGTCGACTCCTGAGCGCCCTCACCGCCCTGCGTCAGCGATACGAGACCCAGCAGCAAGCGCAGCAGCACCAAACGCCACCACCAAAGAACCAGAAGCCACAGTGAATGAGGAGGAGAAGGAGGACTAGGAGGGGGAATGACGAACGCTGGGGAGCCGTGAAGATACAGATACAGATACAGACGGTGTGGCACCACAAGATACAAAGATACTGTCTCTTGAGGATACCACACACCACACCGTTAACGTTTTCGTCTTAAGGATAATTTTTGTTTATTTTTTTAGAACTTTTTTTTTGTGTATGCTACATAAATTATACTACATGTTTAATATATAAACTACAGATATACAGATACACATTGTCTCCACATACATTATGAATAATTTCTCAATCTATGTTTAAAAGAAAAGAAACGTGAAATGTGAACAAAAACGCACCGCCAAACGGCGGCCGCAAGATGAAAGCAATGAAAGATAAAGATGGACCGCATGAAAGAGAGGAGAAGAAGGACCGCCGCTGGAGAAGCGGGGCGAAGAAGGAGGGATGATGTCTGAAGGAAGAACAAGTTAAGATATTGAATAAAATTATAACCAAAGTTTGACAAAAAATATTTGGCCATCTCGTATTTGTTATTGAAATGGAAACGAGTTTGTACCGCAGCTTTTCCGGATAAATACTTGGAGGTTCGATTATAGAAACCTAGAGAAGCCACACCTCTGATCCCGCGGGAGCATGGCATCCCAGCAATACGCTCATCGTATCCATAGTCCATAGTAGTATTAGCAGTAGAGTTCTTTATTTAATTCGTATTACTATGTTTACAAGAATGGTTGGTGGCAGTTCGTGCCAGCTCGTTCCGTTGAGCCGTGCAGTCAAACCAAGCCCTGGACTGGATAATTTATTTATATTTATTTATTTTTATTTAGGATAAACAAAATAGTGATGGACTCCTAGGTTGTTGCGTAGAGGCCTCAATTTGAGATCAGCGACACCCAACGACTTATAAGATTTCTTTTATAACATAAATCATAAATGACTAAGTACCGGGTATAAAGTAGAGCCGAGGCCCTGGCCGCGGCTCACAATTGTCATTGAAAGTGAAATTGATTGTGCAAAGTTCCCCATAATAATTATCACGCTTACCATTAGCATTAGTTTGAGTAAGGGGTTTTTTTTTTTGATTAGGAGGAAGTCTGCTATCAATGACTGTGAAACAGAAATGAAATGACGAAGCTTCTGTAATATTAGCAAAAGTCTACTGATAGATGCCTGTTATTGACTCGGACTCGTTGAACAGCCCTCGGATCAAACAGTCCTACAGGGAGCATAAAAGTGATGCAAGACTCGTATTTTTTTGTCTATGATTCATTATCCGATGGAGACATATTATTGCCGATTTAATTATAAGGGATACTGAAAGGATTGCACCTTGCAACCTTCTTATAAACAGTGATTTCCGGCACAATGCACATCTCGCTCAGCGGATGCTTCCCTACTGCTCGTGTCCTAGCCATAGCCCCAGCCCCAGCCTCAGCTCTGGCGACTCCGGCCTACCTTTGTTTTCCTACAATACGAATAGGAATGAAGGGTGACTGATTTGCTTTGAATTAGTTTATTGTATGCCCCGTGATAGTATCTTGTCTGTGTTTGTCTTTTGTGTCTTTTGTGTAAGCTCAATTTAACATTAACAAATATATAAGCACCTCGGGAGATACAGTGAGGACTTGGCTCAACAAATGGAACAGCGATATTGGGATGAATTTAGCTTATCATCCACATTGACCAAACTGTAAAGGGATTACATATTTTAATTCAGTCGCGTTGGTCTTTTCTTCTTTTGATGAATCTTACGCCATTTCGTTTCCATCCGCGGAGTCTTCTGGACCGTCTGGACCTTCTGGATCTTGTGGACCTTCTGGATCTTCTGGACCTTCTGGACCTTCTGGATCTTCTGGACCTTCTGGACCCTCTGATGGTACATCAGGGCGGTAGCCAATCTCCTTCATTAGTCTGGTAGCCTCAGCCAGCTGCAGGAATGTTTCTCTGGTTTTAGCTGGCCAGGCAGAAGGATAAACCCAAGAAACACTTACCCCTTCGGCTACTGCAAGTTGATTTTCCTTGTAAATCGCGAAGAGCTCGTGATTGCGTTTCATCAGTTCCTTGTAGGCGTTAAGTTTTTCTTCAAAACGCTTCTTGCACATATTGATCTTATCCCTATTGGAGGTAACTGTCGGGACTCCCCTGGGAGTATTAAAGATCTCTGTGATCCTTACTCCCGACTGGGAGTCGCTCTTGTCGTCCTCGGATGAGCCAATCTCTAGGGACTCCACTTCGGACACCAGCTCGTCCTTCTTCTTGAGTGGGCAAATTGCTCCGTCCTCATGGCGAACAAGCTGTGAGTCGCCTACATCTTGGCGAGTGGCTGTGCTCTCTCCGGATCCCGACTTTGATTTGTAAAGCTTCTGGGAAATCTCTGGGCTCTCAATGCAGCCCAAATCTGAGTTGTTCACGCATAGGGACATGTCAACGGGGTTCTCTGGGGTCTCCAACTCGGAGCTCTCCACGTTTGGGCAAGCAGCTAGGTCCTGAGAACGAGCCAACTGTGATTTGTCCGCATCTAGGAGCAGCTCTTGGCCTTCAGGCGCGATAAATTGCTGAAGCTCCCGATTCATTGTACTGAATCGTTTTGCTATAGATATTTTCTGTACGTTCAGAGAGTGTTTCAGTGACAGGCTAACAATCAGGGGGGGAGGGTCTTTTCAAGGCCTGCCAAGACCCTGACGTTCCGGATTTTGTAATCGGGTCAGGGCATGGACCAGGTGGAAACAGAAGAACCAACAAGGACAGCCAATCTCCGCGCATTAAAGGCTGCTTTAAAAGGAATTTCAGGCACAGGGCGGAAGAGGTTTGAGAATCCGAAATGGAAATCCAAGAAGGGGCTCTGCTGTCCGTCGAGTTCTCCTGTTAGAAGATATGTCCTTCTTTTTAACTCCTTGCGTTCCTAACTAAAAGCTACAGCCCCTTAAATGGCCCTACACCTCGAATAACTTAATAGATCCCAAACCAAAACAGAGACTCAAATGCTCTCAATCCGTTTATTTTCCGGCTGGCGGTTTTGTCTGGTGTGTTTCTGTATTTTGTGTGAAATCTGTGGTACATATTCCAAAAATATATTAAAATCTCGGGGGAGAGCGATCTTTAGACTCATTAACGCCAAGAGCTGGTATGGATCGGAGCACTCCTCAGACTTGTTCCCATCTTTCGCCTTGACCTTGGCTTTGGCTTTGGCTTTGGACTTGGCCAAACTGTGGAAGAAATTGAAGAACCATGACTCAGTATAATCCAGTCACTTCTCTAGATGGAACTCACTCCTTGGCCTGCCCATCAGCGACCTGATGCTCGATTCTCTGCACTCTGCTGGTAGACCCACTGTTGGTTGGTCACATCTCTAAGGGGCTCTCGCTCCATAGTCGTCGTAGTTTCCCTTGTATATTTTTCCTTGTAATGTATAGATCTGGGTTCAACTTTGTAGAAGTTTGTTGTTGAATGGCAGACAGTCAAGCCAGAGGTGGTGTGAGTCTCCGTTCAAGGCCTGCCGGTGGGGCAAGCCTAGGAACCCTGGCAACCTTGGGAACAATTGAATCGAGTCCTTATTGCTAATGCTAAAACTAGGAGTTGGGCCCCTTTTTGAGCAGATTGGAGGATCCCAGGGCAGGGATCTGATCATCAGGATCGCATCGTTTATTTTATTATTGCCCTTGTCCGTTGTCCCAGTCATAGATCACGGCTCAATGATCGAAATTTGAATCATTATTCTCCTTTTTTTTCTAATTATAATTAGTTTAATCATATTTTTTTAAAAAATGCTTACTAAGACTGCTAAAACTATTAGTAAAAGTTCCTAATTACAATGACTATTATTAAGACTAAATAAAAACAAAATATTCATCCAACAGTTCTACGGCAACTTTCGTTGACGTCCATTGCTCTCAAATTTGGATTTGTAAGGATTATGTGGACTGTGGATGTTAGATATCAGCACAAAGGCATCGGAACACCCTTCCGGACTGCATATTGGCTTCCTAACAGACATATCCGTAGGAAACCCTATAGTCAGGCCGATAACTGCCATCAGAATTCAAATTTGATTTCAAGAGTTCTTTTCCGAGTCCAGCTTTTATCTGCTGGGCATCAATGACTGGAAAATTCCGTTGTCCGCTCCACATTTGAAATGGACGTTGGGCGTTCGAGGAAAATCGAAGAGCTGCAGAGTTGTGTTTTCGGCGGAGACACCTGACGTCGAAACAGACACCAGCCCCGCCCCCAAGCCAACAGAATGGAATTTGACATGACATGTGGCCTGATACATGCATGATACATCAATAAATACAGCTTGTGGCGCCCTCTTTTATTGGAAAAGTATCCCCAACGACTGTGCAACGTAGATGGCGCTGAGCAGTAGGCTGGACGGCTAGATGACGCCACCCTGTCCGTTTTGCCCCGAAGAAAAACCATTCACTTTCTTCCGACGCAAATGAAACGATTTCAACAGCCTTCAGGTAGTTATATTTGGGATGGGATATATGGTAACGACTGTGGGATCAGGTCGGACAGAAACGTATTACGCAATAATAAAAACTGTCACACATTCTGTCATATCGGTGATGAGGGATCGCGGGACTGGGATCTGGTTACAGGTAACGACTGGCTTTTACCCAAAGCCATCATCAATGGATGGAAATTCCTAGGGATTTCCATTCGTGCTCACCATTCATGAAGGAGCGCGTGGGTCCTGCCGGCACACGTGTTATCAATTACCTTCAGACCGATACCGATCCCCGACCTAGAGCCTAGGTAATATCCGGGATCAGGTAGTCACCGATCCGGGATTTTCCAACCGTTTTTGTGAATGAAACCCCTGAGGGTCGACGGGTAGATATAAGGCTAACCCATGCCATCGACTGCACCAGAAGCCAAGAGCACGTCAAGCGATCGACAACTGTAATACCAAGAGCTGCTGCACCAAGACCACCACCAACTGAAACCACACCTGAAACAGCCATGAAGACCACATCCAGGACCTGCATCGTCATTTGCCTCATCTCCGTGCTCGCCCTCGCTGGTAGTGCGCTGGGCGCCGCCATTGCATCATCATCATCATCCACAGCACAGTCGGCGGAGGAGCGACGACCGCTGAGGATAGCCCAGTGCCGGGAGCTCTGCTACCGCCAGGCACTGGCTGACCCAACCCCACCAGCCCTGTGCCGTGGCAGGCCCGACTGCTTCATGTGCCACGACTACTGTCGCGTCCTGGCCGTGGCCCAGATCAGTCTGGCCACCTCGATGTGTGCGGATCGGGTGTTCTGCAGCCAGGGATGCCGCGTGGCCTGCGCCTACCATCGCCTGCGCAGCTACCACCAGGAGGCCAATGCCAACACGGTGCTCAAGACATGAGGGGCATTCCCTCTGCCCCTTCCCTTTTGTAAATAGTTTTGTATAGTCTACCATAAGGAACAGATAGATCGTATTGTCAATAAAAAGAAAGTTAACTAAACGGAAAGTCATTCGGGGATCTGGGATCTGGTGGCTGGTATCTGGGATCCTCCTTTCCAGCGATTGCCAAAGGGAATTGGCGGCTGTTGCTGCCAGCTGTTGCCCATCGTCTTGGGGCTTTATTAATCACCAGCGAGGACGAGGCCGAGGAGGAGGAGGAGGATGCGGATGATGAGGTTCGAAGTTGAAGCCTGCACAAAATAATTTAAGTTTTGCAAATAAAGGAGAATGCAAAAAATTAAATTAAAAATGCTGCGCACATAGAAAACGGGGCACAACAGGTGGTCACAAGAGGCACCGGATATTGGCTGCATGGCTGGGTCGGTCGTCGCAGTGGCAGTGGCAGTGACTGTGGCAGCATATGGCATTATGCCTCAATCTCCGATGCCAGTGCATCGATAAGGCAATGCGGCCTAACGGTCTCGCTCTCCTCATCATCATCATCATCATCATCATCGACAGCTCTCCACAATCCACAATCCTACAAACCATAAATATTTTGTGACTCTCTCAAATTGTTTGCCTTAACACATAATTACATAATTACATGAAAATGCAGCCCAAACCGATCTGTAAAGCCCATTCCAAGCCACACCACACCACACCATACCTGCCCCATGCCCCATGCCCGCTACCCGCTGCCCCCTGCTGCTCTCCTGTCACATAAAGCAGCAGCGAGCGCATAAAAAGAGCCAACGATGATCATAAAAAAATCGATTTGAAGTCTATAAAAATCATATCATACAAATTTTTATATGCCATGCTCATTTTAAAATGTCACATCCACCGGGAGAGCTGGGAGCCGAGAGCTGAGAGCTGTTTGGGGCATGCACCGACGAGCTCCCCAGACAATACGGAGGGAAAAACCAGCTTAGAAACAAATCAGAGATCAGAGAAAATAAACGATACTTTGAATACCCTTCAGAGCAGAGAAACATCGAATGGAATCTTTTCTGATATGTATATTTGTATCTCTCCGATTCTGGTTAGGAGATTCTTAACATTTCCGAATCTTTCCGCCTCCCAAACTATATCCAACGACTGCTCAGTTCTTCTGTAAGGATCATGCTCATCGTCACAGCTCCTCGATCGATTGCAATCCAATTGATTTCCATTTGGAAAAGCCAATCAACTTTGCCCTCAACCGCAACTCAATCGCTGGGAAAGGGAATTTGGATGCTGTTGCATCGGACTTGAGACTTTACCGAAATGGAAAACTAAGCTGCGTTTTTTGAAAGCAAATTAAAAGCCACGACAAATGGCGCAAGAGGAATGACAAATAAATTTCCCATTGACCAACAGGTGCTGCTCCTGCTCCAAGCGGTTGGAGCGGGCAGAGCTCCAAACACTTTACCATCTCTTTATCATCTGTTCTTCAGTACCGTTCCACTGTCTTTGGGTCTGGGTATGGGTATGGGCTTTGAGTTTGGGTTTGGGTCTTCGTCTGAAGACCGCTTCTCCAGCGAATTGAAAACTTTTCTCGATGATGCAATAAATTCACAGATAAATGTTAATTTACGAGTGAGGAGAGCACACCAGCTGGGTGCCAGTGCGGTCGGAGTTGGAGGAGTACGGGGAGGAGGAGGAGGAGCACTCGCTGCTGGAGGATGGAGATGCGACAGGCTGTCTGGTAGGTTCTCTGGGCTTCTCCCTACCCCAGAGATTATGATTATTGAAATGTTTTTTGTTTTTTGTGTTTTGTGTGGTTTGTGGTGTGTCTCTCGTCAAATGAAATGCGCGGCGGGCGTGCGAATCACGACCCAAGCCACAGCCACAGCCACATCCAAATCCGCATATAAATACGGTTACGGGTACTCGAGACTACAGGTACAGATGCAGATACAGATACAGGGATACACAAGGGTGGCGGCTACAGGGTACAGGTATGTATTAATTAATTATAAAGCACAAAGAGTCTAGAGACAGGCAGACGAGACAGACAGACGGACAGACAGACAGACACGCTGGACACCTTCATAACATAACGTGCACGAAGGTGAGAAATCAATTTTCAGTATCTCGCTTTGTGTTTAATATTTTTTCCAGTGAAATGCGCCGCCGAGCGACGACGACGACGATGATGATGAGCAGAGCAGAGCAGCCCGAGCTCTCGGCCTCTCAGCCTTGCAACCTCCTTGCCCCTGGGGCAGCAGCAGACACGCAGAGTCGACTCCAGTTTGAGGTTCACCTTCAGGTTTCGGGGACTCTGTTTAGCTCTGTTCTGGGGCACGTAAATTAGGATAACAACGTGAAACATAATTATTACTTTGGACAGATATGGCAACGTCTGCTGCGCCTGCGCCTGCGACTGTGCCTGGACATGGATCCCAGCTCCAGCTCCAGCTCCAGCTCCAGCTTCAACCTCAACCTTCGAGCCCGGCTCCCAATCGTAGTCGCAGTCCCAGTCGCAGTCCCAGTCCCAGTACCAATCCTGCAAACGGCGACTCGCTTTGTGGCCCAAATAAATGTATTTAAGTTGGTTAACGCCTTCATTTTGGGGGGCTTGTGCTTGTGCTTGTGTCCGATCCTCTGCTCTTGGCCCCAAAGTAGGTGTAATAAAAAATATGAATTGTTGTTGTATTAAGATCCAACGGCAACGGCAACGGCACCAAACAGCGAAAAACAGCAGGCAAAAGATCATTCAGTGATTTTTATGGCCCAAAACGAAGTCAGAGTCCACACTCCCAGAGGATTGAGCGCTATGGGAATTCGTGTGAAATATTTATGCCTCAGAGTAGTCAGAGTATTCAGAGTATTCAGAGTATTCAGAATATTGCTCTCTGGCTATAGGACAATCGAATGGATTTGAATGAAAGAACAGGAAGTGATGCCACGTCTTTGTATGCCCAAGGATTTCCCCATTCCGCATGACCTCCCGATAAACCGATAAACCGATAAACCATATCGAATTGCCAGTAATGTGTGCGCACCCTCGATGGTTAATTGGCATTTGATCTTTGGTGGCTCATCAACTAATTAACGCTCAACGACTTGCAGCACACAATCCTCACCAGCTGCGCCTACCCGGCCACCCGCTGATGGCTCAGTGGTCCATTGGCCAGTGGCCATTGGTCCATTGGTCCAGTGTCCCAGTACCCAGTAAAGGAAATGCCACAAAATTGAAAATGCAAAACGAAATTGGCAACGCAGTCAGAGACAGAGACCCGCGTCTGGTTCTGGTTTTGGTTCTGGGGCAGTGGCAGGGAGTGGAAGCGGAAACGTGGGCCATGGCCGTGCGTAATGAAGACGTTAAGCTCGGAGCTGGAGCTCAAGAAGCAGCCAGGGAGGGAGGGAGGGAGGGGGCTAAAAGCTGAGAGCTGCCAGGCATACGTCCCAGTTAAAGTCATCGTTCGTCCATCCCCAAACCCAAGCCCAAGCCCATACCCAAACCCATACCCTCTATAGCCATTCCCATTCCTATATTCCCAATCTCCTGCCTTGCGCCTTGCGCCTTGCGCTGCGTAACTCTTTTGAGGCTCGTTTCGGTTCCGCTTGCATGTTAACTGAAAATTCGTATGAAGGCGAGAAATTAATGAATCATTCACACCTGCATGACGGATTGTCTGCATTACTCTCCGACTCTCTGCCAGACCTTCCTTCCCTGTTTACGGCTCCATTTTGTACGACTGTACGACGAGTGCGAGTACGAGCCTTGCACCCTCTGACACCGACGACTCTGAAGCGCGAACGGGGGGCGCGGCTTACCTGACGCTTCTGCCGAAGGAGTTGCCTTCTAATTTATTTGCCTGATGTGTGTATTACATTTGTGAGTCGGCCTCCGTCTCCGTCTCCGACTCCATCTCCGACTCCATCTCTGTGTCTGCGTCTGTGTCTGTCTCTGCATCTGTGGCTCTGTGTCTCTGTTTCTGGCCCTGTTGCTGTCTTTGCTCTCTGACTGCATTTTCAAAATTGCCTCTTGGCCATCCAGGCCGAGGTCGGGACTCCAGCTTTGAGCCCAGTGCGGACCTGGACCTGGACCTGCGACTGATGCTGATGCTGATGATGCGCTGTATCACAGTGATACAGTTGCACGCTGCACCGTGGGTTTCGGTTATGGAAATGAGCAATCAATGATAAGAAAATCAATTTCCAACACGAAAATATCAGTACTTGCATAACGTATGTATATCTGGGGTGGAATGTTTCCATATATCCTGTGGAAAAACGTATAATTCTAGGCATTTATCGAGTAAACCTTTTCATATAATTTTACTCTTGGTAATCCTTGGAATGTGGTTCGATAGCTAAATGCAGATACTACACATCGATAGCTGCATTTCGACTAATAATCGAATAGTTAACTTATCGAAAATCGGATAATCTATCGATACATGCATCGATAATCGCCCAAATCCACAGATGGATGGCATGTGCCCATTCCACGGTGCGTGTGCCGCGTGTGAACTTGATGGATGCACCACTGCCGCCGCCTTTTGGCACTCCTGCCACGTCCTCCTCCTGGTATACCCGTCTCTTTCCAGCCTGCACTCGTTTGGCAGGCACTCGTGGCGTGGCGTGGCACAGGCAGGGCCCGGCGGCCAGTTTGCTGGAAATTAAAACTCATACGGATACGCGTATTCACAAGCATATTCATACTGAATGCTAGCACTCACATTCCTCGCCCCATTTGGCCCCCGCAAAGAAAAGAAGAACCATCAAGGTGGCAAGGTGTCATGTGGGGGGAATTGTATACTTAAGTCTTTAGCTAGTCACCAAATCGAAATCTACTCGCTCCATCTGCCACTCGCGATGCCACGATGGATATCGACATTCGTTATGTCCCCAAGAGGGACTCGATGCTGAAGGGGGAGTTGTAGAGACCCTTGTGCTGGGAGGGCGGGGGCACCTTCGGGGTGGTTGGCTCCAGCTGGATCAGCACACGGCTTCGATGGTCGTCGGGCTCGCTGCCGATGCTCCTTGGGTAGGTCCTCGAGGAGCTGTACGAGTTGTCCTGACTGTTGCCCACGCTCACCACATCGATGGGCAGCTCATCGTCATGCTCCTCCTCGACATCCTCCTCCTCCTCCACCTCCTCGTCGTCGTCGTTATAGCCATGCTCCAGCCCCAGTTCAAGCTCCTGCCAGTCGTCCTTGTGGGCCACCAAATATTCGGCCCTCAAACGCTCCATATTCACTTCGATTCCTTTCAGTCGCAGCTTGCGCGCCTGCCGCTCGATCGACTTTCCCATTCGCTTGCACCGCTGCGCCCTGGTCGATAGAGGGGAGGGATTGCATCAGGTTCGGTTCGGTTCGGTTCTGCGTGGCGCGGATCCAAGGGGCGCCGCCTCTACTCACCGCTCTCTGGCCCTCAGCTCGGACAGCGGAATGGGTGCCCCGCTGCAGCTCTGCGGCTGGGCATTGTGCGCCGGTCGTCCGGGACCCTTCTTGGTGTGCTCCTTCTTGCGCCACTTGGCGCGACGATTCTGAAACCAGACCTGCGATAAAGAAAAGTTAGGGATCGGGGATTAGTTGCAAAGTCACCAAGAATATAGAGATTTTATCTTTCGAGGCTGGCGGTGATTCCAGATTCTAGAATTTAGATGGAGCAAAGATCTGGCTAACGAAGGGAATGAGAGAGGGAGCTGGAAAAGCCAGAGATTTCCATCCGATCGGATTGTATTTTTTCTATAATCTTTGATAGCTTTCAGTTGGATATGGAAACCAATATAGGCATCAGTTTTGAAGGAAGAAATAAACGATTGAACGAATGAATCATTGAAGATCATACAAGATCATACAGGTAGGTGTACTTATTCATACTCGCATATGCATGTGGCTTGCTTATGATATAAGGACACTCTGGACAATCGAATAAAGTGAAGGATGCAGAATGGATAGTTCTGTCCAGCAGGTACTCGGTAATCATTTGGCAATTAGTGGCTATCAAGAGTCATTAGATATACCCGATTAGCACGCTTTTCACTGGGGTTTTTTATATCGGAATCGGATGATTAGCCATTCCAAGGGCAATATGTCGATCATGACAACAGTTCTGAGCCAATACCTACGATGATGATGCTGTGATGATGATGATGGTGGTGGAGGCTTTGGTTAGTTGGAGTCATGAACGTCGAACAAGATGGCGTCGCTAATTGACTTGCAGTTTGTGGGGGGACTCAAGCGTAACGGGGCTCGTGTGGGTGGGGAGTGGTGGGTGGGGCTGGTGCCTGATCCATGGGCCGTGGCCCGTGGGCGTTGTGTGTGTGTCGCATGGCGGTGACAACCATTCAAATGTCTGTCTGTCTGTCTGACTGTCTCTGTAGCTGTATGTGTGTCTGTGTCTGTGTCCATGTGTGTGTCAATTTGAAGTCATTTGCATGCATTGTGCACTTTTTTAATGTGCAACAAATTGTTTTTGAACAGCGGCATGCAATGCACACGGCCGGAGCCCTGCACTGTGCACCCATGCACCATATGCACCTCTCGTACACCCCGCACACCCCGTACAACCCGAACATGTGATCCTCCTACCCACCTAAGAGAGAGAGAGAGGGACAAACGGACAAACGGACGAACGGACTGAATGACTGACTGACTGGCTGACTGTTGGGACTGACTGTCGCTGTCTTGTCTTGTCGTTCGCATTGACAAATTGATATGTCATGTCAAGAAACAATTTCAGACAAAAAGCGTAGCCAAATGTCCCACTCACGGAGACAGGGACACGGAAAGAGACGGACGGTGACAGTCGAGAAAGAGAAAGAGATAGAGACAAAGACAAAGACGTACGATAATCACACGACTGACATGCAGAGCCAGGCCAAAGGGTTAGGCTCTGGCTCGGGCTCTGGCTCGGGCTCCGGGCTACGGGTCGGGCTCCGGCTAGGGCTTTGGGAATCCAATTGAAATCATTACAACAACAAGCGACACGAAACGCAATTGCAATTGCAAATGAAATAAAATGAATTATAATGAATAAAAATAGTCAGGTAATTGGTTTTATTGAGTAATTGAGTTCCAGTTGCCACCAAATTGTTTTACAATGCCATCACGCAAATGCCATCGGGAGCAGCGATACGGATACGGATACGGTTACGGAACGTAGTCGAATCGATAGACTGAACAGAACTGAGCCTGAAACGGGTATTCGTGTGGGAGCGAAGGATATGAAAGATGATGGAAATCCCAATGTGATGTGGCTCATTCCCATGGACAGAAGGGATGAGTGGATGAGTGAATCGAAAGGAGTGAAATTTAGATACGTCCCTGCCTGTACTCACCGCTATCCGTCCCTCCTTGAGGTCCAGCCGCATGGCCAGGGCCTCGCGCATGAAGATATCCGGATAGTGGCTGCCGAGGAAGGCTCGCTCCAGTTCCTCCAGTTGCCACGAGCTGAAGTTGGTGCGGCACCGTCGCCGCTTTGAGGCATCGCCATCGCCATCGCCATCCGGACTGGCATTCGGATCCGGATCCGGATCGGGATCGGGGCGTGCATTGTTGCTCTCCTCGCTGGCCGTCTCGTCCTCCTCCTGGCCGGAGGACGGCTGATGGTTGGGTGATTCTGAAATTGGGGGCAGGCCAGGAATAGATTAGATCGGAAATGTGGGGCGTGGGGCAGAGGCGGACCCGGCTGGGCATAATTGACTGGTTGGCTTCGTGCGAAGGGCGGGAGAGGGAGAGGGTGGGGGAGGGAGAGGGGGAGGGGGAGGTGGCACCTAAGGAAGAGGGCATGTGTCGAGGGCGGCGGCAGAACATCGTGTCGGTCTCGTTTTATAATTGCAAACAATTAAAGTCTATTTATGCAAATTTCCAAGATATGCAAACGGATCGACCGAGCTACCCGGGAACAGGAGCAGGAGCAGGAACAGGAACTGAGGCCCAACCGAGGCCACGCCTCCGACTGCCTAATGGTGCACCATATCATATGGCCCCGTACCACCGTACGGTGTTACGTAGTGGCATCCGTAGACGTAGCCATGGCAGGGGAGCCGGAGCCGAAGCCGGAGCCGGAGCCCGTCGTTTGTCTTTCTAATTTATAGCAGCGCAAATTGGTTTTCACAATTAGGAAGTGGTGGGTGTTGCTGGTGGGTCCTGGTGGTCCTGGTGGGTCCCTGGTCTGTGTTCTTGGGGCCGGTCTCTCGGATATGTTTAAAGGTTCATTGCGGAAGTAAATTACCCCCGTACATGGGGCAGGAGCAGCCCCTACCAGCCCCCCCCCCCCCCCCCCCAGTGGGTTTGCTCCGTTTACGAGTTGCGGTTTTAAGTGAAATTTAATTGCAAAAATTTTTGCTGACTAGCCAATTAGGTGGGGAAGAACCGGGAAGGCTAACCGCAGACCGCAACCACAGGCACAACGGGTGGCGCCGCCTTGGATAGTCCGCTCCCCCGCCCTTCCCCCACCATCCTTCAGGAAGCAACACTCCCCCTCCATGCTGCTGGTACTTGTGCTGATTTCGATACTAGTATATATACATACATATATGTATGGCTATGAAATGCACACAGATTTTGACAATTTACAAACACATCTGCTAGCAAATCGAAGAAAGGAGTGCTACACAGACAGAGAGAGACGGAGAGAGACAGAGAGAGAGAGAGTTATAGTCCCTTGTCTCCGGGATTCAACCCCTCGATTGACACGACCCAGACATTTCATAGAGTTCAGCGAACAGAGCAACAACTAAAACACAAACACACACAAGCAACGAACAACAAAAGGGGGCAGGTCCCCCGGTCCTGGCAAGAACTGTTTCGGGTATATCTCCGTATCGGTAACATCGGTCCAAGCAAGCAACAAAGCAACAATGCCCTGTCCTGCCCTGCCCTGTCCTGCCCCTCCTCTGCCCTGCCTCAGCGGCCTCATCATCACACTTGAAAGAGTAAATAAAATATAATTCCTCAAGGGTGTTATAAATAAAATTATCTGAATTATGGTTTTTGTTGACTTTCTGACTCTCGACTCGACTCGACTCGACTTTCGTCTTGTTAGAGCAGCATCGGCCGGGTGGGGGGGAAGAGGGGGAAGAGGGGGGCACTGCTCCCTGCCACTGTGCCTCGTGTGGCATAGTTTTGTGCAGCAACATTTTGGGGGTTTGTGTTCCTAATTTGCCACAAAGATTCCCAACTGGAACTGGAAGTGGAACTGGAACTGGCAATGAGTGGGCAGGATTCTACCCGACTGGCTTTTGTTTTGGGTTTGGTTTTTGGGTTAAACTAGTTGCAAGGGAAGGGAGGGGGGAGGTGGCGTTCCGAAATCGATATGAGGTTTGGTGGGCGTGCCAGGTAATGGTTAAGGCATTTGGCGGACACTAAGAACGGGTCTATTATGGGGGGGAGGGTTACCGCTCCCGAGAACAGAGACAAGAAGTGTACTTCCATGTCTTTGGATTATTTTTCTTACAAAAAAATACAAAAATCGGTGCTTGTAACGGTAAAATGGCATTTGGGATGGTACAAAACAGCACAATTTGGCATACGAAGGTTTGGGCCAGCGGCTAACCGTTTATCCATATTTTTTTTCGACTTTTCCTGAGTTTGCAAAGTCAAAATTTCCGAAAAAATACCACAAAAAATTATCAAATTCGAATTTGAAAGCTTAAAAACTTTCAGACGGTAAGCTGCAGCTAAAAAGTGATTAGGTGCGATCTATAGCTGCATTTATCAGCTTTTCAGAATTGCAAAGTTTAATTCAACCAAATGTAAGATGCTTAAGATATGTAAAAATAAGAAGCACTGCCTCTGAAAAGATATACCAGATTTTAACAAATTCTTTAAAAAAAACACCATTATTGCTTAAAAATGCTTAAGTCCTGAAATCTATCAGAAAAAGTTACAGCTATAAGTTACAGCACTATAAAAGTAGCTAGTAAGTCACAGTACATAGTGTAATAGGTTTTGTTTTGTTTGTGATATTAGTGGATAACAATAAACAACCCAAAGAGTTCAAAAAAAAAAGAAAAAAAGAAATGTAAATTTTGTCGAGTAGTGAAATTAGTAGCAAGTTTTTCCTTCTTCGACAGCAGATTCATTTCGGAAATTGATTGAAGATTAAAGAACGAAGCTGAAAGATTGGGGCTTACTATATTAACTTAATATATATTAATAATAACTTATAAATTGAATGAAATCAGACAAAAGTCGTTAATCTATAAAAATACTTATTGATCTTTATCTTTGAATAATTCAGTCCAAAACATATGTCCAACGAATCTGTTGGGTTGTTCGTGGTAACAAGAATAAATAAATAATATAATAATAATATGATTCGCTTTTGTAACAAGTTCATCCCTCCCTCAGTTTCAGTTTCAGTTTCACTTTTGCTTTTGTTGTTCCTTCCTTGGCTAATTAAAAACATTAACCCAATTTTAATTAGGCCAGCAAATGTGCACAGGGACAGGGACAGGGACTCACACTCTCCAACAGAATTTGAATCTAAATCAGAATCTCAGTCAGGAGTCAGGAGTCAGGAGGCGATCGACAAACATTTGCATATAAACTGTATAAATTGCTGTTCTCTGCTCACTAATCTGCTGCTGCTGCTGCTGTCCAACCCCAGGACCTGAAGGCAGCCTAGGACATCCTTTTGGCCCTTGGTTTTGCCTAATTTCAAAGGTCGTTAAACAAACAAACTCAAGTGGAACAAAATGCACACGCAGATGAGCAGACGAGATGGTGGAATGAAAGGAAGGAGGCCCTCGGGACGATGATGATGAGCACAAGGACATCAGGCCAGGGACTGGCCCTGGTACAGCCATAACATAACGTTGAGCGGCGCGGTGCGGCGGCCAAAAAACGAGCATCAGCGGCGCATCAAATCCGGACCCCGGGACCATTCCGTGGCCCGTGGCCCTGGCACTTTCCACCTCCAAACGACCCACAAAAAATTACCCAAAAAATGCCCGTAAAAATCTATAAAAAATGTAGATTGAAACTGGCAGCAGCAGCAGCCAAAAAAAAAAGAAAAATACAAAAAAATGTGAGGGTCTGAGGCTCATTAGCATTTATAGGCCACACAAATGTCGGAATGGGATGGGATGGGGCACAGAATGGGAACCAGCAGCAGACACCTTCTGAGGTTCATTAGAAACTTGTCACATGATTTGATTTGCCTTTTGCCTCTCACACGACAAAAAAAAGAAAACATGCAAATAAAACACCCAAAAGTTGAAAGCAAAAAATAGAAAATCAGGCGACAAAAAACAGAACGGGACGCTGGGCCACATCGACTATTAGGGCTGCTAATTATGTGACCCTCTCCCTCCGTTTCTGTTTGGTTCCCGAATCGAAGTCAACCCCCAGGATCTCATAAAAAAAAAAAAAAATATATAGGTATATCGTATATACCCGAAAATTAGGCATAAAGTCAGACACGCGCGCCCCTGACACAACGCTTTTCCACGGACTTCTCTTGGGTTTTGTTTTTGTTTCTATCGTTTATTTTGTAACCCCTTTTTTTTGTTTTTTTTTCTTGGTTGGACACTTTTCAGTGCCTGTCAAAGGCGTTTAGTTTTGGGCTTATTGATGGATTGTCCAACTTTCCCAGATTTCCTGCAGTTTTACACTCGGAATCGCAGGAGTTGGAGTGTGTTAAATTGTGTGCTAAACGGGGTCCTGACCCGAGAACGTGGGAAGCTGAGAGGCTGAGATATAGCAGAAGGGGTTGAAGATGTACACACTCGTACATATCAGTATTGGAAGGAATATGCTTTCAATAAGCTCTAATGGGGGATATTCTCTGGTCGGAAAATCCCATTCAACTAAATAACAGGGGGGAGAACCCTTGAATGGATCTCTGTTTTGCTCTGATTTCTCTGGGTGGTTAATTTTTCCCCATTTCTGATCAATAAGACCCCACCATAATTATCCTTTCTAGGGGGAGCCAGCCTCCCGACCCATCAAAACTATTACAAAATACACCCCGAACAATGCTCATTACGGTGGGCTCCTAGTAATTTGTCCCGGTCCCGGTCGCGGTCCCGGTCCCGGTCCCTGTCGCCAGTTCAGTTCAGGTTTCCAGTTCCTTGGGGAGTGTGCAATAATAACCGCAATCGGATGGATGGATCGGCTCCCTCCTGAAAAGGCACCGGCACAGTGGGCCACAAATGTGTGGCACTTAATTTAATGAATTTCTTTGCACTTTGCTCGTCGCTGGCTCCGTCTCCGTGTCTGTCTCCGTCTCCGTCTCCATCTCCATCTCCGGCAGTTGCAACAGTTGCAACAACAGAGCCGGGGCACATGAATTTATATGAGTTGTTTGCATTAAACTGAATTGATCGACACGACGAGCGTTCCACCAAGAAATACGCAGCACACACCATCTCTCTCTCTCTCTCTCTCTCTCTCTCTCTGTCTCTCTTCGATCTGGTTTGGGGTTCTGGATCGGGTTCGTGGCTGGCTCTGGGGTTGGGGCTGAGGCCCAGGGTCCATTCTTGGGTCATTGCTCATCTGCCACGCCAGGCACGTCAACGCGGCAAATTACTTTGCCGCTGTTGCGATGCAAAATTGAAAATTCAAGTGGAAGTGCAAGTGGAAGTGGTGGGGGAAGTGGAAGGGGAGGGGAAGTGGTTAACTTGGCAACATGCTAGCCCATGCCGATCGCCAGATACAGCCCCGGTACCTGTGCCTGCCTGCCTCCTCCTCTTCCTCCTCTTGTGGCACGTCTCGTGTTCTTGTGCATGTTATGATTAAATTTTGATAGCCAACAACAATCAAGTCAAAGAAAATCAATAATTTTTACGCATCTTGTTACGATGTTGCCAGTTGTTGCCTCCTGCAGCCTGCAACCTGCCAGATGCCTCATGCCTCATGCTTCATGCCTGTTGCCTCCTGCCTCTCGCCTCTTTGCAAGCAACTTTTGCCCCAAGTGCTTGGCCATGACGAAATGCTCTCCTCAAACGATCTACCAGCTCCGATCGACATGCCAAAGCGGCGCATAAATGTTTTGTTGTTTTAATGAAGACGTCGCCTGTGCCTCGTCCTCATCCTCGTCCACGGTCTGTGCTCTGGGGTCTCGGACCTGGGCCGGGCTCTCTCTCTCGTTGCCAAAGAGTCGAAGAAGACATCAAGGCGTTGCATGCCACATTTTTTACCTCGTTCCTGTTCTTTTTTTTTTTCTTTTCTTCATTTTTCTTCATTTTTGCCAAGCGACGAGGGGCGCGTCAGCGTCTGCACGCCATGGAGGATCTTGCTCCACCAGAGCTCTGCTCTGCTCTGCTCTCTCTCTCTCTCTTTCTCTCCGTATATCTATCTCTTTCCATGTATCTGCAGCTCTCTGTCTCTGTCTCTCTTGCGCAACAAGCCCGTTGTGGCGCATTATTACGAATAGGGTCTAATTATTGTGGCAAGCCCCTGAGCTATAATTTGCCTGATTGATTTACATAACGATCGAAAATGATCAAGACATTAATTTCTTATTAACGTCGTTTCGTTCGTTCCTTCCTACAGTTTCGGATCGGTTAGGATCGGTTATGCTGGTGGGGAGGGGATGGATGGATGTATGGATGGATGGATGGATGGTGGGGATTGTGAGAGGATTCGTTGCGCCTACGTCTGGGGCTCTGCTCTGGGGCGTAACTCTGGACAGGGGCCCGAGTGTTGCCCGAGTGCTCCTTTCCAATTCCAATTCCCTTTCCTTGTTGCTTCGCTTGTTCGCTCTATCTGCCAGAGATCCGCATGCCAAGGGGCGCCACAAAAGCTTCTATCGTACTCTGTGTTGCTCCTCTTTCAGGAGTCTAAAGTAGCGTCAAAGCTTTTCCCTCAGTCTCTGCCATTGCATTATGATCTGCTCTGCGAGTATTTCGAGTAGTTTTCATTCCAAAACATAGGAAATGCTTAGCTTACTGTGCACTCTCTCTCTCGAGTGCACAGGAAAAAAGGATCAGTATCATCTTGCTATTCAGGGTCCTCATAAAAACAGGACACAAAAGAATTGCAAACATTTTAGAGAAGATCTCTCTTAAATCCGTTTGAATACTAGTTGTATTCAGGCTTTTCTTGAAATACTAAAACTAATACTAACCCAACATCGAACCAGAACTACACGTTCCAAATTCCATCTGTTCCATGTCTGAATATATCCTTTCGCTAATGGGAACTTTTTCGGAACAATGCTACAATAAATGTGTGAATGATAATTTCTTTCAGTGTCTTTACGTTTTTTTTTCTTTGTTTTTTTTGGCCAATTTGACTTTTGCAATGTCTTCTTTTGCCTCCTCGCTGTGGCTCTTCCTTCTTCCTCATTCCCCCCATTCCCTTGCCTTCCCTTCCCTTCCCATCCTATCCCTTTCCTTTCCTTCCTCCTACGTCGATGGGGCGATCGTTTTGTTCGTTTCGGACATAATTAATGTTAGTTTTAACGCTGCTTGAAAATGTTATTTCCCTTGATTATAGGAGGGCGCAACGTACTACCACGGCTACCTCCGAGCCGAGCCGATCCGAGCCGTCGGTGGCGATCTCTCTCCCTCTCTCTCTGTCTGTCTCTCTCTGTCTTTCTGTGCTTCTTCCTCCTTCTTGTGTGCTGTTTACTGCCGCTGATTGTTGGGTGTTTTCTTTGGTGTCCGCTGCGCTCTGCCAGCGCTCTGCCAGCGCTCTGCCTGCGCTCTCTCGCTGTAGGCAGTCATGGGGAAACATTTTATGACGATTACTGTAATTCGTTGCCGCAAACAATAATTACTTTCCATTACGAAAATGGCGGGCATATTATCACCTGAATATCACACACAAACACACACACAGACACGCATATGTACGAGTACGTACAGGTGTTAAGGCAGCACACAAATACAGACACAGCCGTCCCCCCTCCCCGCCCCACAAAAGTGGATTTGGTATTTGGTATTGGGAGCGACGTTGCAACGTTGTCTAAAATTTTCGGTAATAAAATATGACAACTCAATCAAGGCCCATAAAAGACCCAACCAACAGAAGAGCAGCAAACAGCAAGAGGCCCCAACAACAGCCCCCAGACCCTACCCCTACCCCAGCCACAGTTCCAGCTACAACAACAACAACAACGACAACCACTTTGGCAGATTCGGGGCGGATCCCAGGGAGATCTCTCGGGAACTGGAGGAACCTGAAGGAAAGCTTTAGTAATTTGCAGAGGCTGCAAAGATGATCAGAATTTACGATCATTTTGTTTTCAAAATCAATTTAGAAAGGAAGCGCGGCAAAGATCAGGCTCCAGCGGAGAGCCAGAGCACACGACAGATGTGCCACAGAGGGAGATGGATAGCAGCAGCAGTGAGAGCGAGACGGAGAGAGGCAAGGCCCTGGAAGACCCAGCCTCAAATTGAGTTCTTAAGTTGTCTGGTCTCTTGGCTTGGCTTGGCTTGGGTTCGGGCTAAGATTCAGATTCAGATGGACGGGTTGGGGGTTGGGGGTTCCAGCTCTAAGCAGGGGATCAGGCATCAGGCAATCACTTGGATTCTGGATTCTCGGATCTTGGTTCTGGGATCTCCATGCCCAGTCTGGTTTCTCTCGATTCTCTCTCGGCCGTTTTCGGCAGTTATTAGCCTGGTAAAACACGAGTCTTGCACATTTGAGAGCTTGTAATTTACTTAATTTGATTACGAAGCGACGTCTCCTGCCCCCCACCCCCCTGCTGGGGCAATGGGCGTGGTTCTGTGTAGTTGCCCCAATTGGACGCCTGTCTCCGTCTGTGTGTGTGTGCTGCAGGTGCAAATGATGAGAAACGACGGAGAAAGGAGATTAGAAGGGGATCAAGCGGAAGCTAGTGAATCTAATGAAAGGGTATCCAGTGCTTCGGTTTCCAGTAGCTGGCACTTTTCTCTTGTACAATTAATTGAGCAAACAAATACCATTTCACGAGCAAAAACACACACAAAATTCTATTAAAATAAACAATAGTTTATTAATTGAAAGTTATGTCTGGCTCAGAGGCTCAGAGATTTGTGCGTGGCCCCACCAACAACAACAACGGCAATAATAATCATAATCAGAAATTGTTGAGCCAAAGCCAAACAACAGAAGGAAAAGCCGCCTTGTCGAGTCGAGTCTATTGATACCCTTTCCGATCGATGTTCGTTCCAATAGCAGCTACATACATATGTACATATATGCATGTATGTATGATCAAGTGTTCCGATATTGTATGTTCTTGATTCGGTTCATATTATATAGTCTTGAGGAAAATAGAGGTCTGTGGAAAGTGTTAGTAGTATGAGCTTAAAAACTGGGAGAATAGTGTGAAAAGCACCGGGAAAAACTAGATTATTTCGACTGAACTTTACATATTTTTTGTTTTAATTTTGGAAAATATTCAATTGATAAAGGAATAATATATGGTTCACTTTTCAATATATACATAGATACATAAAAGGCAATGGATATATAACAAGATATTTTTAATAAACGATATAAAGAAATAGATGGCTTATTTTGAAATGACAAAAATAACAAATTGATTATCATTTAAGATCATTCTGTAGGAACAGATGGTAGCAAGTGTTGCGGAAATGGCTATAACGATTCGTACGATTCGGGTGCAGATCGAAAAAGTCACTGAAGTTGAGCGGCAAACGTCTAGTCCAAAACGTAATACCCTCTCTGCAAGGGTATACAAATCAAATCAAATCAAATCAAGTCGCAACGAGTGAAGCAAAACCCCAAAAAGCACAAAGCAAAAATGGCAAAAGTAGGCGAATGAGCAGAACAAGAAGAGGCAGAAGCAAGAGCGAGCATAAAAATTGATTTCTGCTGCTGCTTTTAATGAATTCTCGGCAACAACAGAAACAGCAACAACAGCAACAACAACAACAGCAACAACAACAACACAATCTCAATCAATTTCAAGTCGCACATCACATCAAAACAAATTACCAAGGAATTAATTTGCCATCAGAATCACGCAAGCGCAGAGCTCACAATGGGAGCGACAATGTGTGTGAGAGAGAGCGAGAGAGAGAGAGCGCGCATACACAATGCTATCGAGTGAGATGGAGCTCCTTTTGGTTGCCTGGCGGGCTGTTGAGGTGTTGGGGGGCCCCTCCAGGATGATGAGGTGGCGGCGGCGGCAGCGGCACACAACGAGTTTTCGGGCGATGGCGATTAATAGAGCGCAAGAGAGTGAGTGAGCGACAGAGCGAGAGAGAGCGTTGCCAGGGGGAGTGTTGGCGGAGGTAGGTGCCGTGATTAATACATGAGGATTTAATTAACTTGCCGTAGTGCCATCTCGCTCGCCCCTCCACCCATTTCCCATCTCCCGTCCCCCATCATCATCATCATCATCATCATCATCGTCGTCGTCTCATTGCTTTTCGTTTTCGTTCTGCTGGTGCAGGGTGCATGGCTGCGAAAGGTGGGGCCCTGCCAGAGAGTGCTCTGCAAACAGAGTTGCCAATTGTGCTGCAGTTTGGAGAGAAGAGCAATGACTCGACCTTACATAAATGTGCCTTGAATATACCTGGAATGCACAAACTATAACGACTGCGACGCCGCGCTGACGGCGGCTGCGACGTCGCGTCGGGTCATTTGAAATTCGCAACCGGCGGAGGTTGGGTGAGACAGAGACAGAGAGGGCAGGGCAGGGCGACTGCGCACAGGTGAGAATGAGAGAGAGTGGGACAGAGCTGCGTCGGCAACTTGTTGTAAATGGCAGAGCAGGGCAGGTGAGTGTGTGCGTGTGTGTGTGTGTGCGTGTGTAATTGAAACGTGTTTCGTTGCTGCCACGGCCGCTGCCACCGCCTGTCCCTGTTGAACGCCTGCAGCGCGAAAATCGGTGGCATGTATAATTTTTATCACCTTTAATTAACTTTTCAATTAATAAAAAAAAACGCTGCAACAGCAGCGGCAACGGCAGCAGCAACATGCAGCCAACATGTTGAGCGCATGTTAAGCGGAAAAGTCGCAGCTGCCGCCTGCCGCAGACACCAGAGCCAGAGAGCAGCGGCGAATAGCCGACGGCATTTTGCACACAAAAAACTTGCAGGACAACCCAAGGAAGGAGCCAGGCCAAGCATAAGTCAACGGCAGGAAGGGGTGTAGGCGGAGGGAGAGATGGAGAGCAGGAAGAGCAGGATGGCAGATGTTCCTTTTCCACGTCACTGGCTGCAAGGTCTTCTTCTTGACTTGCGGTTACGTTAACGGTATTCATAGCACCCGATAGATAAAGTACCCAAAACATGGGTGTGCCATTCTATTCGAATGCTTTTTGATTGAGAGAAGGCTTTGCTGATCCTTAAATAAAATATAAATAAAATAAAGCATCAGTGGAGAGCATTTTGGAGTTAAGGGTTCAAGAGAGAGCCAGACGGAGAGAGAAACAGAGCTTTTTCCCGCATACTCGTCCGGAAATCTGCGCCCACACGATCTCCTTACTGACTTATCCCCTCGGTTAGCCACCTCTTAGACACGCACGTCTGCCCTGCCCCCTCGCTTCTACCCGCCCAACACAAATAAAGTGTAATCAAGGGAAATGCGAGAACTGAACCCGAAATCGTTTCCAAAATTGATTAAAAACCGCATCGACTCACTAAAGAAATAAACAGCCCAGTCGGAGCAGCACGAACGGAAACGGAAATGAACACCAACATACCAGCACACACACACAGGCACAAACTCACACAGGCACACACGTAGGCACGAAAGCACACAGCCACATGAAGGGGGGAAAATGGCCTCAAAGTCAGCTAAAAGTGTCATTACGACTCACAGCAAACCAAAGCCCAAAAGCGTACCAACAGAACGAAGAGGGAAAGCAAAAGTAAAGCAGAGACCAGAAACCAAAGCAAAGCAAAGCAGAGCAAAGCAAACAAGAACAACAAGAATGGGGAAAACTTTCAGGGACGTCTGCCGCTGCTGCCGCTGCCGCTCCTACCCGCCTCTCGTCTCTCGGGCAGGCGGCTCAATTCAATTTTATCGTTTCAATATTAACCCAAAACAACCCCACAATATTGCCTTCATTTAAGGTTTATTAGATACAACGACAGCGGCAAACACTGTAGGGAGAGGGAGAGGGCGACGGAAAGGACTGCAGATTGAGGTGGAGCTCGAGGTGGTGGTGGTGGTGGTGGGTGGGGAGCCAACAAGCCAACGAGCGGAACGCGGCAAATGTCGACGTTGGATACAAGAAATATTGCGACTAAAGCAACAACATTGAAAGCGAAACCAATGCATCGACTATGGAATACCCCTTATGAATTATTCTAGTTAATCATTTCAAGGATTTTAACTCTTGTATATACATATGTACATATATCTGCTAAGATATAGAACTTAATACGAAATTTTTCAAGGAGCTCACAATTTTAATTGAATTTCTTTAGAACGGTTTTATTTCTGGTAATAGAAAAAGCTCTTCGACTGGATATTTAGTAGGTATGATTAATGCATCTTCTAGTGATTTAAGATCCTTCCTTCTATTGGTGGATAAAAGCTTGGTGATTGACTGATTCTGCCTCTGCCAAATATAGTAGCAATCCTAAAGTTATTTTTTAATGGGTGCCTTACCATGAATTTCGTCTTCGAGAACTCTTTCTGTGTTGTGCTACTATGATTCTGTAGAATAAAGATTTCATGGTGATGAGTACATCGGGGGTCTATCAAAGACTTGGCTCAAAATTCCCATACATATGAATAACACAAAATTTTCCAATTTACAAACAAAATCCAACGAGAAAGGCGCTTAGGAAGTGGCCAAAAGAGACAGAGGGAGAGAGACAGAGAGAGAGAGAGAGTGGGGTGGTGTGGTGTGGTGTGGCGGAGGGTGGTGGGGCAGTAGTAGACAGGGCGGTAGTATAACAAGGATAAATGCCCCACTGTGTTTGTCTCTTTCTCTCTCTCTCTCTCTTTCTGTGTGTGTGGGTGTGGGTGTAATGGCATATACATTGATCCAACCGTAAAACTGGCTGAACATCAGAGCCCGGCCAAGAAGAGAGACAGAGCGAGAGCGAGAGAGAGAGAAGAGGAAACCAGAGCACGGGTCCTGCCAAACAGGACTCCACCCCACTCCCTCCCCGGGCGATGGCACTGAGCCAAACCGAAACGACGCCAAGCCAAGTGTATAAATTGTATTAGCCCCGAGAAATGGTAGTGGAAGGAGAAGTGGCAGTGGCAGCGGCAGTGTCGTGCGGCTTTTCTTTTTCCCTATGTTGTTTTTCCCTTTTTTCCCAGCTTTTCCTGCTCCTGCTCCTGCTGCTGTTGTTGTGGTAGTGGGTGGGCTGGGAGGTTGGGGTCAGACAAGCGGGGGCGTTGCCAGGGTAGGCAATTGATCGTCCTGCGTCTCCTCACCTTCTCCTCCTTGGCCTCCTGCCCCCTGGTGTTTCTGTTGCTGTTGCTGGTGGTTGATGCGCGTCACACGCACGTACGCAGGCACGCACCACACACAGTGAGGACACCACGACATGTACATGGACATGGACATGGACACGGACACGGAAGGAAGCATGGAGGGACCAACATGGCCGCCATCGTTGTCGTTGTCTTTGCCCCAGACAAGGCAAGGGGACTGGGACTGGGACAGGGAGTCGGAGCAGAGTCGGTGGTCTGTGTCGGAATCGGAATCGGCATCGGAAGCGTAGCTCTTGTCCTGCCCCTGACTCTGGCTGAGTGCCATTTGCAGCAAATTGCAAACCGCAACAATTTCACAAAGGACAACGAAACAGGCAGGCGACACACACACACACAGACAGACGCCCACACACATGGCCGTGCACAGTAAAAACTCACTTGAGCGAACAGAAATGGTAAGAATTTTGTGGAGTTCAGATTGAGAGAGTATAGAAGGTGTCTGTATTGTATTTCATTTGCACTTGGTTCCGTTCCAGTTCCGACACAGAGCACGGTCACACTAGCAGTCCATGGATGCTTCACCTTTCATGGGGTTAAAAGGTGATGTAATGGTTCTGTTTCCCCCAAAATGAAATAAGCCTCATGAATATGAATGTTGCTTTCAGTGGAAATGGTTCATTCCACCATAGCTTTTACTGTACACGTGTGCGTGTGTGTGTGTGTGTGTGTGCGTGTGCGTATGGCCACACTATGCGGGAATAGAATGGAATGGAATGGAACGGAATGAAGGGGAATGAAGGCATAGAATGGCAGAGCAATCTGTTTCAATATAAACGCACATGAGGCATTTACGAGACCCACGACAAGCGTTAGGGGTAGTGCCACAGGGGGGGTGGCCTCAATGGGGATCAGGGGGCCATACATATGTACATAAATACATATGTTGTGTGTGTGTGTGTGTGTGTTGCCTGTGTTTGTGTGCTGCCACTTAAATGCTTCTCATGTTAGTTGTTTGGTCAACAGATTTGCTTTTGGCCTTTGAATTTTGTTGCCATACCCTAACCCCCCCAAGTGGGGTTCTTTTCCCATAGAATGGATGGGATGGATTATATACGTGCCATATGCGAATATCCCTATGATATATATTTCATAGTAAAGCACATTCAAATTTCGACTTGTTCAAACTTCGGATGGGTACTGCTCTCTCTCTCTCTCTGTCTCTCTGTCTATATCTCTTTTGCACATTTTATTCTGGTTTCTGTTTCGGGGGTGGTTGTTCCACTGCACACACACACACACATCCTTCCTTGGGCTCCTTGGTCCCTGGGGTGTCATAATTCTTGACGAGCTCATCTTTTACTTAAGTTTTACATAATTCTCATGTCGTTGCGGAGTGGAGGCTTCGGGTCCATGGAGATAGCATAAAAATCGAAACGTGTGTGGCTGTGTGGCTGGGTGGGGTGTGGGTGGGGTCCAGGGGTCTAGGGGTTGCCTGGCCTGACTCTGGGTTGGGAAATGGGAATTGGGCTTAGCTAAGCTTTTGCGGTAAAACGCTCGATTCTACGTGCCTGCGGCTTTTCTCTGCTTAGCGTTTTTCCGGGTTTCTCTCTCTTCTAGAGAGATGGTTTTTTAGCACCCCCTCCCCCCCACCTCTCCGCAGTGGGTCATGTAATTGCCTTGATTTCCTGACACTTGTCGACACAGATTGCGGCGGATGGAGTAGGGGTCCTTGTCCGGTCACCCCCCCAAGCGGCTGATTGATAGACTAGTCGCACCCCCCCTTTTGGGGCCAAGCAAATTTCAGCACTTATGAAATGATAACCCTCTTCGGAACTAATAAATTCCAGCCAATTGTACGGGCATGCCTTTATTTCATTATTTCTCGGGTTCGGGTCCTATCCGTGTAATTTGCTAATCTAAAACGAGTTGTCCAATTTGTGGAGGATTTGTGGACGGGGGGGTGCCACGAGTGGCACTTGGGGCGTGGCACTTGTAATGGTATTTAAGAAAAATTACGCCTCAAAACTGTAAATGGCCAAAAAAAAAACGAGACACAAAAACAAAGAAAAACCATGCCAAAAATCGAGTCAAGTACCCAAAAAAAAAAAAAAAAAGCGAAACAGAGGGGAAACAAACACCCGCTACTTGAATAACCTGTAGCCCCCTCCCCCTCCCCCGTCCCCACACTGTAGCCATCCCTCTACCATCATTTTGTGGCTGTGTTCTCTTGCTTTTTGTGTGCTTTTTATTTGGGCAACATTTGTTTTTTTTTTTTTTTGTTATCAAGCGCCGCCATCTTTGTGCTAAACGGTAATTCAACAACACAGCAACGGTACAAGCCCGCGGAACGAGTGGAACTGGACAGGGAAGGAACGGGCGGCGGGAGGGTGGGGACAGGACTAAGCCAAATCCGCCCCTTGAAGTGTTTATCCTTTTGTTTCGCGCGGAAGGGAAAGGACGGGCCAGGGACTCGGGACTCGGGCCTAAAGTGTTTTCAATTTAAGTTTAGAGAACAAAACGCCTTTTGATTTTTATTAGCCAACTGGTGGGCGGGGCAGCAATAGCTAAGGGATGGGATGGATGGGGTGGGGGTGGGGGTGCGGCTGCGGTTGGAGGATGAGGGAAATTAAGGGAGCTGCCAAAATGCATTCCAGGCCGCCCTAGAAAAAAAAAAAAGAGATTGTTGCCTTCGAATTTCTGGTTTTCTGGCTGGCTGGCTGTCTGACTCTCTGGCTGGCCGGCTGCCATCCAGCGGGGGATTTATGGGGCCCCCGGCCCAGGGTTGTCGCCCTCATAAATTATGCAAATGGAAATGCAAATGCCAAAAGGATGTGGGCAGGGTGGAGGGTCTGTCTTCATTTCTGTTGTATGCTCTTAGCATTTTTTGGCAAGAGCCTAAATGAGAGCCACTTAAATAATTATCATTTCCCGAGACCGAGACTGAGAAACAAGAAACAAGAAACGAGCCAAAAACGCTCGTCAAAACCTCATTTGTGGCCCCCGACGATCGGACCAATTAATGCCACTGCTGCCCACTGAGCGTTTTATTAATTAGCTGAGGAAAATCTGTGTGGAAACTCCGACTCCTCGGAGGAGAAGAGCCCATTAGTCGTTGATGTTGATGGGCCTGACTGTTGTTCGGTTCGGTTCGGTTTTTCGGGGGCTTCCAGTCTTCCACAGACTTCATTCTTTGAACGATGAAACATTCTCGTATGGCACAGCCATGGACTACCAATTAGCTGCAAGGGACTCCATCAAGCATCGAGGCATCATCTTCTCATCTTTTCATCTTTCCATCTTTCCATCTTCATTTTCCACTCGACACAATCACAATTAATCTATGGCCTAGGTAGGAGCTCCTCCACTCGTAGAAATTATGGCAATTACCAGAAGCGCTCGCGGTCAGCGGCTGTCTAATGAGCGGCCATCGGAGTGGAGTGGAGCAGATCAGCCCCAGACCCAGCCCCAGCCCCAGCCCCAGACCCAGGCCCAGCATCTACAGCTCTATTCATTCATCATCGATGGAATGATGATCAGTGGAGGGGCCCCCAACCTGAACTCGAACCCAAAAACCTGACGGGGCGTGCCAATGGCGTTCTTATTAATTTGCCCAATTTCCACAAGGAGCTCCACAGAAAGATAGAGAGCGAGAGAGCGAGAGAGAGAGAGAGAGAGAGAGGAAAATGAGAAAAACTTAATTAAAATGTCGTAAACGAAAATTGTATGTTTTGGGCCTGGTTTAGAGAGAGCGAAGGTGGAGGGGGGAAGGGCCTGCGGCGGCGAGCTACCAAAAATAATTAAGACATTTCACTTCTTGTTCGACCTTTTTTTGTCTGCTCTGTTCTGTTCTGTCTTGTTTTGTTTTTTTTGTTTAAGGGCCCACAAAATGGTAAAAGAAAAATTACTGCTACAAATTGTTTGGCTCTGACCAATTTCGACGAGTGTTGGCCGGGTTTTTCCTCTACTTTGTTGCTGCTGCTGCCGTTCTTCTTTTGGTCTTCTGGTCTTTTGGTTTTCCAGTTTTCTTGGTTCGGGGCCGCGACCGAAAACAATAAAAATGACTAATGGCAGCTAATTTCCCGTCGTCGAGAAGGCACAAGATGCGAAGCAGTCGGACATCCAATTCGAATTGGACGCGCCTCAGAAGTAGTTCAATTGCCTCAAACCTCGCAGGGGAGCGGGCGGTGGGATGGTCGAGGAAGCAGGTTCAGCAAAAGTGGTGCTAGGGGTAGGGGCGTTGCCCGAACGGGGCGTGACCAGAGCCAGTGGGCAGGCCAGACAGTGGCTGGCAGAAGGACAGTTTGTGGGGGCGGGCAATGGCTTCACCTGTCACTGGGCTGCTCATTTTCCTTTCCCTATTTTCCCGTATCCCGTTTCCCGAATTCATATTTCCTTCTCAGCTGGCCCGTACTTCCGCAGTTGCGAGGGGAGAAGATCTCCGACAGGTCATGAAATATCTGCATTTTAGTTGGATTCTTTCAAAAATACTTTTCCCAGACGTTATACTCGGATATCAATGTTGTAGTCACTCCAAAAAGATGTCCTTTCTTCTTCAAACCTAAATAAATGGGAAATCTCTTTAAATTTCTTGGACACAGACGCACAGCGTTCCATTCCGAATGTTCCTAGGCTTTGGCACCTCTCTGCAGAGCTGTCCTACTACTCTCCTTCCCAGCTTGATTGTAGAACAAATCTTTTGGCTGAAAAAGATGTATGATACCCTCTTTGAATATAATAATACTTCCATTGCCATTCCCATTCCCATTCTATTCTTTCTTCCTCGTTTTCCGTCCGCCTCCGAAAGCCTATATGCATTGCGGTCCCTGCTGATCGGGCCTGTTCCCTCCGGCCTCGGCCGCCGCCTCATGGAAATGTCCCTACATTGTGGTCGGTCGCTCTCTAAACTATTTCACATTTGGCCAAAACGCACGAAATTGCTGGCCAAATTTAATTACGCGCATAATCAACAAGCAGCAGCCACAGCCACAGATACAACGACACACGCACACACACACACACACACGCACAGACGCACTGGCACAGAGATACACCGCCCGACAAGGGGTGGGGGGAGGGGGACGTGAAATGAGGCCTGTGGCTGGCCTGGCTGCTGTTTTCGTTGATTAAAAATTGATCAAAAAACATAAAAACAAAACGAATTATGCATGGGTTCTGTTCGGTTCTGTTCTGTTCTGGCTTGTATCCACATGTATGTATGTACATGCGTGTGTGCGTGTGTGTGTGTGTGTGCGTGTGTGTATCTGTGTGTGGGTGCTTGCGTATGTGTGGCAGTGAATTGATTAAAAAGAGCAATTCGATTGAAATTTTATTGGTAAATTGAATAAAGTGCGCAGCTGGAGCGGCCCGGGGAAAACTTGTTGTTTGTCCATTTCCCCACCGCCCCCCATTCCAGCAAATAGCATGCGCAAAATATTTGAACAGAAAGTTAATGAATGCAATGAATAAATGAATGAATGAGTGCGGGACTCAATGAGGGGATTCTGGTACTGCATTTAGTGTGTAATGAAGAAAATATTGCGCCCTTCGAGTGAGAAGGGATACGAGCCCCCAAGACAGCAACAGGAAGAAGGAGAGTCTTTCGATGCATTTTTAGATAGATCGTTTCTCTGGCAGAATATCACACATATCATTCACATGATGCACCCACGAGTAGCAGTCCAGTTTTGATCATTTTTCAACATACTGCCAACCGCCAATGCCTATTCAGATTCAGATATATATTCATATATGTTTCCTGTTATATATACACAGTTGAAAACTGCTTCAATCAAAGCAGGCCTAATCGAATTCCTAACCTGAATAAAATACCTCCAATAAAATAATTTTCACAACTTTATTTCCTAGATTTCCGGACCTGTGGGCTAATTGCTGAAGAAGATGGATGAAGACATCGAGATGACCGACCTGTCGCAGGGGCCCGACGACACCCCAATGCCGGAGCAAAGGTATATGCTGGGAAATCAGTCTGCTGTTCCTCGCAAGCTTTTCCTGGAAGAGATGTGCCAGACAGTTCCGGAGATGTCGGAATCTGGGCAAATCTTTGAGCCCACCTCCGCAGCCATGTGGAACTCAATGTCCAAGGACGCCTACGACGCCAAAACTAAATACGACTTCGAGGCCGAAAAGGGACTACAAAAGGTGCAAGATTGCCATATGTCTTAGAGAATGTCCCCCCATGCCCCCCCCATGCCCGAGTATCACAAGAAGCTTATTAAATGTCCGTTGAGTGAGCTGCAAGTGCTGTAGGGTTTTCACTCCTCAACTTTCCATCCCATATTCAAGGATAATGGGGGCCACTTACCATCATTGATCGCATGCATTGGCTGCCTCGAGCATCGTCCCTGATCCTGTTGCCTGGACGTTCTCTCCTCCTGGTGCTCCACTTTTATGGGGAATTCCTGATCAGGGGGCTGCTGGTGTTGCTGCTGCTGCTGCTGCAAGGCGGCTGCTGCTGCTGCTGCATTGGCCCGCTGCATGAGCGCCATTTGGCGTAGCATGTAAACGGAGGAGGAGGCGGAGGCGGAGGAGGAGGACTCGGCCGTTGCAGTGGCATCCGTGCCCGTCAAGGGGGGCGGCAGGCCCAAGAATGGCGGCCAGCCGGGCACACGCATATTGACGGCTGCCGCATAGAGCTGCAGGGCAGATGCCGCATGAGGATGTTGCGGATGGGGCGCCATCGAACTGTGGATCTGCGCCTGCGCCCGCGCAGCGGCTGCCAGCTGGAGGTGCTTGATCAGGTGGTCCATGCTGCGCAGGGATCGATTCGATTCGATTCGATTCAATTCTATTCGATTCGATTCGATTTGTTTAACGGCGGTGTCACCTGCGCGGCGGCCGTGTCACTCGCATGGCACTCGCGGCACACACTCGGAAAAAATACGAATAAAAAATGATCAGAGTAGCGGACTACCACGCTACGTAAGGATCCAGCAGTATGTCCTGGCTGACGGCAGTTGCCTCCAAATGGAAGCTCTCTCTCCGGACTCTGGCGGCGACCCACTGTGCAGCGGCCGCGGCGGCGACAAACAAATTGATTCGAATTAAAATTACGCTCCGAGTTGTGGAGTCGCGCCCGGAGTCGGATTGGGTGGGCACCAGACAGAGATAGCTTCACAGAGCAAGACAGAGACGGAGCACACACACACACACAAACAGAGAGAGTGAGAAAGAGAGAGGGAGAGAAGGGTAGTGTAGTGCTTGCGAGTGAGACAGAGATGAACGAGGCTTCAGAGTTGACGTTTAAATGAGAAATATTATATAGGGAGACAGCCACATCGGCTACGGGCAACGGGCCACGGCTACTGCTACTGCTACGGCTACGGCCAGCCGAGCCCTTCTTTGTGTTTGCTTAATAAATGCATATGTATGTGGCATTTGTTTGTGTCCATGCAACATTCGCATGGGCATGGGCATGGGCAGAGGCATGGGCATGTGCATGGGTGTGGCAGGGTGGCCGGGGGGCGAGTGTACTACAAAAAAGTGTCACTGCTTTCGGTTGGCTGCTGCTCGGGTTTCGGTCCGTGCTAAAAAGTGAGATGGCAAGCGCGACACCTGCAGCAGCAGCAGCAGCAGCAACAGCAGCAACAGCAGCAACAGCAGCAGCAGAGGGAGAAGAAACAACAGCAACAACAACAACAACAACAACAACAATAAAATTTGTTTCAACACTTGCTCTGGCCCAGCTGTTGATGTTGTTGCTGCCACTGCCACTGGTGCCTGGTGCTGCTGCTGCTGCCACTTGCGCGACTGCAAGCAAAAATCATTAATGTTCAAATTTATGTGCACCACAAGGCGAGCAATAACAAAACGAAGCAAAAGCAAAAGGAAAACAGAGGTGGCAAGGCGCACGATAGAGAGCAGATGCCAAGGAGGAGGAAGATGGCGAAAGGGAAGGAAATAAGCTGTGCAGAAGAGAGCAGAAATAAGGAGTGCACGAAGAAGCAAGCAGTGAGAAGAAGCAGTTCATCCGTTATAAAAAGTTTCGCAACGGTAAGCAGTGCAATAGGAGATTGGAGCATCCGAAATATAAGCAGTGCAATGAAACACGAACAAGCATATCAAGCAGTGCATGGAGAAAAGGGAGAAATTAATTCGAAAAAGCAGAAGATTGAGGGAAGGAACGGGTCAAGGAATAAGCAGTGCTGGCGATCAGATGAAGCTAAATGAAAAGAGATAATGGGTAAGAGGTAGCAAGCAGAAGGAGGATCAAAGGAACAGAGTATGAGGAAGAAAAAGCAGTGCATAAGCAGTGTAAGCGGATGCATGCCAAAAAGAATAAGCGTAAAAATAAGACATGAAAAGGAGAGTAACGGACTCAGCAAGCAGCGGAAACAGAATCAGAATCCGTCGAAGAAGCGGCCGACAAGCAGTGTAAAACATCAAGCATCAAGCAGTAAAAGAGAAGAATCAGCAGATGAACCATAGACACAGATAGAGCAGTAGGAAGACAATCCAAAGAAGAAACAGCCAGAAACGAGAGCAAAACTGAGCCGAGAGGAAGACAGCAAGAGGCAGCGACCGCGACCGAGCAGCACTGTCAGCGTCGCGGTCGGCGTTACAGGCGGGCAATAAAAAGAAAAATGGTTTCACTTAACAAACATGCCAAGGCGCCGCCGTCCACTCCGTGCCACACGGCACCCGCACTGCACCACCCCCAATGGCATCCCTGGCCATGGCACCCCTGCCTCCTGTCCGCCCGCACTACACCTTCTTCCTGCGGCGAGAGTCGCTGTCCAGAGCCAATGCAATAATGGTATTTTTCTGCTTCACTGAGTGCGTACGTGCGACAGGGAGAGAGCGAGCCAGCGAGCGAGCGACTACCAAGAGAGCAGAGCAGGCACTCAGCGAGAGGCAGAGGCAGCGGCAGAGGCAGAGAGAGAGAGAGTGAGTGAGCGAAACAGAAAGAGAGAACGAGAGAAGCGCAACAGTCGACCGAGGCTGTGAAAATGAAATGAAAAACGCTAAAAAAATTGATTTAAAGTGAATTTGTGTGTGTGTGTGTGTTCGGGTGTGTGCGGGTGTGTGTGTGAGAGTGAGAGGGCAAGCAGTGGCCAAGTGGAAATGCATAAGGCAATGCGTGCAAGCGAGATGGCTGGTGGTAGCAGCCGAGACACCAGGCGTGGCCTCAACGAAAAATAGGGGGAAATTTCTGCCACGGAACGGAACGGCTGCTGGCTGTTGCTGTTGCTGTGGCTGTGGCTGCTGCTGTGGCTGCTCTCTGATGTCTGCGAATATGATTATGGCCAATTTAAGGCCCGACTGCAGACAAAGTAAAAGAGGAAGACAGAAGACAGAAGACGGGCAGAGGGAGACGAAGAAGCAATGGGAGAAGCGCTGTCGCTGCCGCTGCCGCTGCCAAGACGCTGGGACCAGGCCGAGGGGAAAAACTGACATTTTATTGATTGTTTTATGCGATTATAATGTAATAATGTCTTAAATATGCAATGGTTGGAGGGTATCCACCAGCCACCCGCCACCCACCACCCACCCACCGCAAAGTGGAGCCCATTGCGCAGCCGTCTTTTCAAATGAATTATGGCAGCAAGTGGGACAGAGAGCGAGCAAGAGCGAGCGAGAGAGAGAGAGAGAGAGTGCGAGAGAGTGCAAGCGAAAGAAAGAGAGAGAGAGAGAGAGAGCCGTTCTTGGAGCCCCACCATCATCAACGTTTTTGGAGTCGCCTTGTGATTGGCAAAAGAAACGAAAAATTCCATTTGCAACTTTTGCCGCTCTCCCTTGCTCCATTCCGGTGGCTATCGGCACGCAAAAGATCTATAAACGGGCGAGACCTACGCCCCAACCACCCCCCGCCGCACCACAATCAGCTCCAACCTACTCCCTAACCACCGCACCGCACCGCACCGCACAGCACAGCACCGCACCACCCACACAACCATTTCGGCGACGCCGCACTCAACTCAATTCAATTAATTTTCACTTGATTTTTCTACACACAAACAAATTTTCATTTAATTTGCTGCGGGGCGTTTTCTTTCCCATCTGCCCTCTCCCATCTCCCATCTCCCACCTCCCACTCCCATTTATCTTTCGCCTTGGCTTTTCCTCGATTTCCTTTTGGATTTTCTTGTGGCTTGTGCCATCTCATCTGCTTATCGGACGCCATTTTCTTGCGCTTGATTTTCTATTAAGTTTTCCCAGTTCCATTCCACAGAACAACTTTTTCCGCTTCTCTGAATCTCTGACTGCGTGGCAATGGCCCTCCCCCCATTCGCCCAATTTCCACCAGCAGACCACCCTTTCCCCGCCCGCAACCCCACCATCTGGATAATAGTTGTACGAAAGCAGATTTGTTGTGACATTTTGCCACAATTTGATTATTACATACGTCGGATGGGGCGGGGGTGAGGGGGGGCGGTCATTACGAGTATTGCTAGCATTATTTTCAGCGCATTTCCATTTGAATCATGATATCCGAAATTAAAACAACGTTATAGAACAGACCGAATATACATATGTGGGAGTGCCTATAGGAATGTGCCCATGGAAGGTGCATGCGTGGGTAGACTGTACATATGTATATCTAATGGCCCTTGTACATATGTATGTATGTATTTCCTCTGCTTGAAATGGAAAAACTATTAAATATGCTAGTCAAAACATAAAATTGTATAATTATAAAGCAATTGGAAATCATTTGAAGGCTTTCCCTAGAAATGAGTTCATGAGAACTGATGTTTCCAGATACAATTTTAATTGCTTTCTATTATTTTGAGTGCAAAATGCTAGAATATATCGAAATAAGTACCTTTTGTTGCCATTATGTCACTTCAATTAGGTATTTTCCGTAAATGCATTATTCTTGTTATCTATTGAACACTTTCTGGAGATAGAGGGGACCCTTAAGAGCAGAAATATCCAGAATATTCGAGAAAAGCTGAGATTGTGATGGAAATGAATTGTGATTCAGAAATTACATTTTTCTTGTTATATTATTCTTATGATGCTCTTTCTTTATACCTAAGTATACCTATCTATAAAGCACTCCATCTCTATTTGCAAGTTATAAGTTATTATTCAAGTTGTGTCCATCCAAATGATCTTCCCAAACCTAAACCCTCCAGAATCTATATATTTGATGTGGTTTCATGCTCTCAATGCCGCACAGGGGTCACCTTTGTGTGGCTGCCACAAATCAGTTAGATCTACGAGTATATATTTTATGGGGACGGACATTGTTCGCATTCAGTTGAGCTTAACGCATCATTGACTTGGTTTATCAAATTGTTGTAATCGCGAATCAATTATTATTAAAAGCACATTAAAAACAATAAAAATCCCATTACAGCGAGCACAAAACGAATAAAAAAGCAACTCAAAATCGATCGATTCTTTCGTTAAGCGAAACGAAAACAAAATAAACTAAATGAATATTAAGTTTTAATCATGCAGCAAATCAAGTTGTGGTTTGGTCTGGTCTGTCTGGCCTGGCCTGGTCTGGTCGTCTGCTTATCTCCCCGCATATCGACAGACAGTCGTCTCCCTGCCCCAGTTCTCCATCCCCCATCCCCCATCCCCCATTCCACATTCCCCAACCTTCTGTCCCCATGTCCCTGCCTCTGAAGCGGCTGTGATTTTTATTACACTTTATTATTATTTACCTACTGTCGACTAATTTGTTTTTAATTTGTGCTGATAAAATTGATGAATAAATAAAATGGACAGCAAGCAAATAACGAAATTAATAAGTGCCAATGGAATGGGCCCCCTCCGACAGATCCGACTGACAGGTGCGGAATCGGGAGGGTCTCTGGTCTGGAGGGGATGTGGGCAACAAAAAATTGTGACATTAGTAGCCCGATTGATTTGTCCAATCATAAACATTTATTGAAGTCGCATTTGTCACGGAGCAGTGGAGATTTTTTTTGTTTTTGTGGGTCTATTTTTGGGTGTGCTATTAGTCACAGTGTGGGGGGGGGGGGGGGGGTCTCTCTCGGTTTGGCCTCGTGCACAGACCGGGTGCGCTACAAACAGCAGGAGATATTGACTAGCCAGATAGCTGTCGGATATCGTTGGATTATATAGTTAGTTAGGATTGGTTTTCAATCGGATAAAATACCAAAATCAAGCGGAAATATCTGCTGAATGATATTTTCCTTTTGATCAGGCGTGTAGTTCATTTCTTGTGTTTGGGAATATCATTATCCCATCGGATACAATTCTAAGATGCCAGATATCGTTCAGATATACCGTTGCAAGAGCAGTTACAATATAATAATCCTATAATACCATCCCAAAATCGGAAGTTCTCTCAAAATTTCCGCTCGAAGCTTCTCCCCATTTGCATATGCCACTCTTGTAGTGGATCCCCCATGTCCGTACGCCATCGTCCGATGTCAGGTCAGGAATACGAGTATATGTATGTGGCATTATGGCGGGGGAGGGGGAGGGGGCTCTAATAACTTCATTAGCCGCGCGTTACTCATATGAAATGTCACATGACAATGCAGGACAATGCTGGAGGTGAGGTGGTGAGGCGGTTCACTGGGTTTTTGGGGGTCGGGGGGGTAGGGGGGCATTGATTTGTTTTGGGTGATAAGCACTTAAATTAAGTCTTAATACAAATGCCGCTTGTCGCACACGTGTCGCATCGTCATCGAGGTCGATGGGTCGTGGGCGGGAGGCGGGAGGCGGTAGTCGGTTTCAGATTCGGTTGCGAGATTCGACACTCTCCGAAGGGGTGGTGCGGCATGCGGCATGCGACACAGGAACGTTGAGGTGGCTGTGGCACCCTCAGGGGTGCGGGGGCTGGTGTTGTGTGCATTGACATTGACGTTGCCTGTGAAATGGACATTTAATTATTTGCTGTGATTAAACACACAGACACAGACGCAGACACCCCACTGCACCTCTTGTGCCACGAGAAGGGTGGAGGGAGGGCTGTGATTCCGCTACGGCAGCTTCATATTCCAATTATTTATCTTATCAGCAGTATCTGTATCTTGCAGTTCTGTAAATAGTTCGAACACCCCTGCTGCTGCTGCCGCTGCTGCTGCTGCTGCTGCGGCACCCCATGACCAAAAAACCTGATTCCAAAATCCGATTCCCGAAACCCAAATATCCAAAACGCAAAACGCAAAACCCAAATCCCTGGGCTGGGCTGGCGACAGTTGACAGTTGCATCAGTGGCAACGGTATCTTTGGGATCTCTTGGTGGCATCTCCAATTTTGTATCTCCTGTGTATCTGTGTATCTGTGTATCTGTCTGCGGCTTTTGTGGAAATATTTATGTTTCCCAGCAGAGCGATATTTGAGCACTCATCGTCCCTGGTCCCTGGTCCCTGGTCCCCTTTTCGCTTGTCAAATTAATGAGATTTTGCGTTTTGATTTCTGATCGATCGATTGGAGAGAGGAGTATTAGGCGAGGGATGGAGTAGCAGAGACACTAATCGAAGTAATAGAAGAGGTTTAAGTCAACTATCCAATTATATGCCAGGTGCCAAAAAACCAATCATAGCACACCTCCCACCTCGAACCCTTTTCCGAATGGCTTGGATGGCATGGGGATGGGCCCCAGGAGCACTTCTTAATATGCAAATTTATATATTGTAAATGGATGTTCTTTTATTGGGGGTTTCAGAGGTTCATTCTCGCCTCTCCTGCCCCTCAAAAAGTAACCGACTAACAACGATAAACGGTGGGGGTGGGGGTGAGGATGGGGGTGTTGTGTGGTGGGAAAAGCAACAAACAACAAACCGAGAGAGCAAAAACTCAAATTGACTTCTAAAAGCAGCAAAATCAGCTAAAAATTTGCATTTCAATAAACGATTATCGTAACTTTGCGTACGGTTTTTGGCTACGGTTTACAGATACAGATACATTTACATTTACAGCTACGGATTCGCATTGGCATTCGCTACGAGGGTGCGAACCGAGGGGTTCCGGGTGCTCCATGTCGGGGTCTCCGTGTCAGGGTTCGGGGTCACCATTTTTCTGTGTTCTGTTCTGTTCTGTGTGTGTGTGTGTGTGTGGGCGAAAGCGAACAAAGGTTTACGACACTCCAACGGCAAATTGTTGGTGTAAAAGTCAAATGTGTAAAATTTATTTTATATATATATTTTTAGCTCTTAAATTAAATAAAGTTTTCCCTCCGCCCGCCCTTTTACGCGCACTGGGATGTTGTCACCTCCGTGTCGCTGTGGTCGTCGGCGAGGCTGCTCGGAATTTCCGCTCACGTTTCAGCACCGCCGCCCGCCTCTCTACGTTTGCTGTTTATTGTTTAGGCCTTTTATGGGACAAGGGTTTGGAGGACCTGAAATACGGGACCTGACCTCAGAGCTGCCACAAATCACGTACGGCTCTTAAATATGGCGCTCGTTTCGTGTCCGTTTCGTGTCCAGCAAAAGGAGAAATAATATAATAACAGCAAAAGGAGAAGCACCATGCAGGCAGGGAGGCAGATCCAGGCAGGCATCCAGGGAGGCATCCAGGGAGGCATCCAGGCAGGCAGGCAGGAGGAGTAACTGAACGAGTGAAAGAGGAATCCACGGGGGCATACGTCCATTTTGCATGCAAACGCAATTTGATAACGAGCGAACGTATTAATATCATTGAGCGCCATTATTTTCACTGCACACACGAATGGATATCCGGACGGACACACACCCACGGGTCCGGAAAACCGAAAAAATATGCTCGAAGGAAAAAATGATGTTCATTTGGCGTTTGTGCCAGAACAGAAAGAAAACGAACAGAGATGCCAGTGTCCTTATGTAGTCGCTTCTGGGATGCTCTATGAAGGACAGCAGGAAGCACTCGGCATCCTATTTCCTAGTCCCATTTCGAAAACTTTGATTTCAATTTCGTTTCAGTTCAGTTTTCCGAAGAAAGGGTGGGCCCATCCGGAGGGGAAAGCGCTATCCGTTCCTCATTGAAAATCTGACCAACTCCGATTCGACATCACAACTACTTATTTTTCCTTGCCAATGATTCAAAGGATTCCATTTCCGCATTTCCGAATTTCCCTAGTTTCCCTAGTTTCCGTTTCCGCTCTGTCGGAGCCCTGCCCATCGCTCATCTGGTCACACTGATTTCCAGCATTGCTCATACGCCCCCATGCCGTGGTCTGATTGGAGTGGGATGCAACAAACGCTGCCATCAGAGTCCTGTATGCTTGTGCCTCCCGAGGGAGATAGAGAGAGGGGGAGAGAGAGAGAGGAGAGCGTTCCTCTGGAGATGGGCAGGATGCAAAAGGGGCAGCTTATCGGAGCGCGTGTGCAACATATTGCCACCATTCGTTTGGCCCATTCCCAGGCATTGGCAATTGTGACTGATGGCCAATAAATTTTTACAGTCATGAATGCGCTGGAGAGTCGCACTGGACGCGGACGTGGATGTGGATGTGGATGCGGACATGGCCGCCGACATGGACAAGGACAGCCGACATGCAGTGGAGATGGAAATTTCATTCGATGCTGGTGCTTTATCAGGAGAGCCTCCAGATGTAGGAGGGAGTGCTGACTGCTACATATCCCACTCCCCCACACCCCTTTTCCCTCCTCCCTTCTGCTTATTAAATAAATCACATACACACAAAAAAAAGAGGAGCAGAAGATGATGAGGGCCAGGGCCAGGGCCAGCCCCCATAAATCGATGTATCCCCAATTATCTCATTTGTCTACGCGGCCCTTTGACATAACGGAAATCTGAGAAGGAATATGGGATGGGGATGGGGATGGGGGTGGGGGTAGATGGCATATGGCATTCGGATTGGAGGATGAGACGACCGATCCTCACAGACATTTCATTTCATTTCGTTTCGTTTCGATTTCGTATATGATTGCAATGCATTTCAATTTCTGGGCGAGTTCAAAGGTGGGGGGGCCAGCCAGTGCCAGTGCCCGCGCCAGTCCCCCAAGGAGCATCGAACAAGAAGCGGGGCTTGTTCTGCCTCTTGCCCCTGCCTCTTGCCCCTGCCTCTTGCCCCCGCCTTGTTTGGGTTTTGCTATCAGGCAGGAACAGCCGCCGCCGCCACTCGCCTCAGAGGCTTATCAACGAAAATGCCAACAAAGCAGAGCATGAAATATGGGGAAAGGGGAATGGGGAAAGGGGAAAAGGGAAAACTGGGGGTCTGGCTGTGGGACGTCTCTTGACAAGGCGCTGCTTCCTTCAATAACAATTTGCCCATGACTAATTGGATTTATTGGAATCGAATTTATTATGTTATGCTTATTTAATATTAAATTTATGCGCTGTTTATTTTCGATTTTAATTCGAAATCGAATCGAAAATCAAACCGAGAGCACTCGCCCAGTGACGGGTGCAGGGGGAAATGGGGGAACACTGCGGGTGGACTTTCTTCCTACAAAATAATAATATATTCCTTCTAGAAGGAGGGGGGGGGGGGGGGGGGGGCTGTAGGGATCTGCGGAAGGTGGCTCTCAGCGAGTGTTGAGGCGCCGCTAATGACCCTAATAAACAGTTTTGTGGCCGCACGGCATACTAATGAAGCGAAAGCGGTAATAGGACGAAGGACCAGGACCAGGACCCAGTATCCCAATGCAAAGTGCAGAACGTCAACACCTTCTTCCTCCCCCATTACAGCAGCAGCAGCAGCAGGGTAGTGTCAGTTGTAGCATTCATCTCCTTCCGCAGGACATACGCAAGGAGGACTCGTAATGAGCAATCCATCTGAGGCAACACCACCCGCACGTAGTTTAGTGAAATTTTTGGTTGATTTACATGCCTCCCTCCGACCGCAGGACAGGCTCTGCCTCTGGATAGTTCGTCCTAGCAGGACGGCAGGACCCCATGCATGTGTGGGTGCCCTGCTGGTGCTGCTGGTGCTGCTGCTCGTCCTGGTGGCTTAATAAATTGTTTGCCATTAATAACAATAAAAATAGATAATCTCCGTATAACAAATTAATGATGTGCGCCAGCGACAGAGAGGCAGAGAGGCAGAGAGACAGCGAGAGAGAGGCCATGAGGGGGAGAGGGCGGGCTGGGATGGTGCTGTGAGGGTAGGAAAATATGAAAACTTTCTGATTTTCCTGTTCATTATTACACTGGCCAACAAGAACGAGAAAAGCAGATAGCAAGCAGGTGGAAAATCATGGAGATCGAACATTTCCACACAGATCGAACATTCATTTGCCTCTTTCTCAATCGATTTCCAAGTAATATAATATAATAATATAATCCTGTAATAATTATTTCTTTTATTATATTATAATGTTTATTTGATTATAATCTTAGGAATAGATATTCAAAGAAAAACAAAACAGTTTATTCGCATTCAAAAAATTGCTTTAATTATTGCAGCAAATGTATCCCTTACAGGCACCCATATTTTGTTGCCTAGTGTTCGGCCAGGACCTGTCGGTGGTTGCTGGCCGCTCCAGGAGTCATAACCCAGTAACCAGTGCGCCGAAGGACACTGACGGGGGCTTGCCCGAGTCAAGTCGAGTCGAGTCGAGTCGCCCAGTGTCGAGGTGAGCGTGAGCCCCGTGGACGTGCCACTTGCCGCAGAGCGCAACTCCCCCAGGAGTCATGTAGTTGAGTACGGATTTGAAGTAAATTAAAAGTCACTCACACCCGGGTATGTGGATGTGGATGTGGTCCAGGATCTCTCTCCATCCATATCGCACTTGAGTTCATTATTATGATATTTGGTGTCAGCGCCGTGCTGTGCCAACCCTCCTCGACTTTCCCCAGACCCCTGCTACTCTCCCTGCTACTCTCCAGGGCGTGGCAGTGTGTGTTTTTGAGCGAACAAAAAAAACCGAAACTCAATTATAACAATATGCTCAGATTTTCCCTTTGGCCGCACGGCGGAGCAGGGGTTTTTCAATTTGTTGTACGAGAAGAGGGACTACCTCTACCTCTACCCCTACCTCTTGCTCTACTTGCTACTTGCTACCTGCTACCTGAAGCAGACAATCAACCGGATCATCATCGCCTCGAACACCGAATGATGAAGGTTCCCAAGTCCAAGTCCAACTTCAACTTCAACTCAAAGTCAAAGCCATAAACTATGCCAATAACCATAACTATGAACTAATAAGGTCGGACTGGGATTGGGATTGGGGTTGGGGTTGGGGATGGCGATGGATGAGAAGACTTTAACACAATATCAAAACAAAGAAAGTGGAGCAAACAGCTGCTCGGAATGGGAATAGGAATAGGAATCAGAATCGCTGAAGAAACCCAAGAAATGCTGCTAATCATCGCACAATGAAATAAATTACAAACATTGTTGGTGGATGGATGTGAGTCCCAGTCCCAGTTCGATGGCTATGGCTGACCCCTGAGCTATGGAATGCCTGCTGTGAAAATTGAAAAGCGTTCGAAAGGCAAATAGAAAACGAATCTCTTAAAGGGGCAAGGCGCAAAGATTAACACCGTCAAGCCGTCAAGAGCCAGAGCCAGAGCCACTGCCGCAGCTTCAGCCTCAGCCTCAGCCCAGTCATGTTGCACGTTCCCCGAGAGAGCATTTATACCAGAGTGTGAATAAATTAAGGCATCAAAATTCATAATACAAACGATCGGTCCACGATAAACACTTTGATTAGCGCTCACCGCTCGAACCATCGACTCCCGCTGCGAAATTGAAATGGAAGCAACTGCAGAGGCACTGGCAGAGGCGGAGGCAGGGGCAGGGGCAGAGGCAGAGGCAACTCTCGGATCCCCATCTCTTGAGAGAGCGGCGGCAAACACCAAAATGCCCATAATTATGACAATCATCTCTGGGATTGAGTCGCGGACCATCGAGCTGGAGCTGAGGCTGAGGCAGAGGCTGAGGCTGAAGCTGGCTTGTGTGTGCCTTTGACTGCCTGACTGCCTGCCTGCTTGGGCTGCTTTATGATGGAGCGTTAATCCCCATTGTTGGGGCCATTGTGGGGCCCCTCTTGTTGTTGGCTTAAGAATCTGTTACAGAAAACTTAAAAGCGTCGCTTTAATAACTTTATTGATTTCGATTAAGCGCTATAACGTGGGGCGATCATCATCATCATCATCATCATCATCGTCATCATCATTGGCAGTGGCATCGACAGCATCGGCATTTCTTTGGATTTGGTTTTTGGGTATTTCGGTTCTTGGGAAAGCCAGAAACATATAGGTAGAGGATACTCTTTCGATTAGGTTTGAATTCAGGAACCTATACCATAGCGAATTCTACGCTCTCAAGAAGGAACAATTTCTGCCTCCATCGATAATGGTCTACTCTAAACTCCTTTTTGAATATACTTCCCCCAGTCTAAACAGCTGTTTTGCTATCCTTTCATTTGCTTTTTTCTTTCCTTAAATAAAACATATGTTTTTTTCTGATTGTTCCGCTTTGATAGCTCCATAAAGATAGCCCCAAGACTTGGTCATTTTATTTCATATAACATAATTCCTGAGCTTCCTTTGAGCTTCAGTTATAGCTCCTCGAACTTCCTTCATTGTCTTGGAAAAACTCCACTCCACGAAGGGCATTTGCCAGTTGCCAAAGTCCCCAAGCAACGAAATGCCTCCCCCCGCCGCCCAATAAACAATCACACAATGGACAATAAGCTTAACAAAAATATATTTTTTCCAGCTCAATAAAAAACTCATTTACAACAAAAGCGCGACCAAGGAGGAGGTGTGCAGGGGGGCATTATCTCTGGTCTCTTGGTGAAGTTTAAGGAGCTGCGAGCTGGCAAGTTCAGATTTGAATGTCTGCCATTTGGATGGATGGATAGATAGATGGGATAGACCCGTAGGAGATGTGCTCAAACAAACCTAATGAAAATGAAAAAACGTGTGAAGAATAGTTAAGAGCGTCGTCCAATTTGATTTGCATCGAAAAGTAATTGAGCCACAAAAAACGAGGCAAAGAAAAAGAAATGGAAACGCTCCACGGGGGCACGAGTCCGAGTCCGAGTCCGAGTCGGGCTATGGGCTATGGGCTATGGGCTATAGCGAGGAAGATGAAGATGTGGAAAATCTTTCAAATCATGCACAATTATTAAAATCCATAAACGTAATAATCATATCAACAGACCCGTCCAGACGGGACGATCATCCGAGCACAGAACGGCAGAGGGAATACAGAGTTCAGAACCATCATAAGGTGGAGTCATTAACAGCATGCCACAGACAGCAACAATAACTGGTGGGGGCAGGGGAAGGGGTCAGGGGCAGGGGCAGGGGCAGGGGGGGACGAACAGCAAAGCGCGAACACTGAAAAATTAATAAGCAATAAAATTGCCATGAAATGAACTACACCACAAAATTCCCATGAAAGCGACCGCTATGCCACTCTTTCTCTGCCCGCCCCCCCCTCCCCACCCGCTGTGTAGAGCCAAAGGCAGAAGCTGCAGCTCCAGAGGGTCCGAAACGGTTAATCGGTGTTACCGTTCCCCAACAGATTGGAACCGAAAACTCAAACGGACCGAACCGAACCGAACCGGACCTGAAGCTGAAGCTGAAATTGAGGCTGAGGCTGTGGCTGGACCTCAAAATGAATGCAAATTCAATTGACACTCGGCTGGCCTTCGACTTCGACTTGCGACTGGCTGGCTGTCCACTCCTGGTGCTCCTCGTACTCCTGCTCCAGACGATGCCCCCCCATGGGCATGCTCATCTGCTCATCTGCTCACTGGTTCATTTCCCATAATTCGGTGATAACTTGGCCACAGTCTGCCCGATTTGGGTCGGGAATGTGTTTCAGCTTCAAGCTCGTATAAATTGTAAAATTTTCTTTTAATTTCCAGCACAACATTTTTGCCTGGATGCAAGGTTCCTCTGCCTGAAGGACCCTGAAGCACACTTCTGCAGACAGCGATCCGAATCAAAGCCTGCCTGCTACATGTGGCTTGCCATAAGGATAATTAGTCTAGTATTTTTCTAGCATTTATCTGATTTCTGTAAATTCCTTAGATTCATAATTGCTGAATAAAGATCTAACCAAACCTCATGTCTGTGGGGGATGGAATGTGTATTTGCTTTAAGATGGTCTCCAACCTCTCTCAATGTCCCAGTGCCGTCGGTCAATGGATAACTTTAGGCGTTTATCTTTCCGTATCCGACAATCAGTTTGAGTCCTGTGATGCCTTATTCCCCTTTTTTATTTGGATACTTTACTGACTGGAATTGTTTGATTTTGATGGTCAAATGGTGACTTTTGGGTGTGTTTAATGCATCGTATAAAGATGGATATTAAATGACCATTTCGCTTAATGCGGGAATGCATTATCCTGTGGAGTTTCTCCACTTTCCATGCCATTTCCATGCCTATTTCCACACCATTTCGCAAAGGAAAACGCTCTGAGAGTTTGCTCATTTATATGTGTATTTTTGATGCCATTTAAATTGCTTTTTATTGAATTTGCTTCCCCCGTTCGGGTTTTTAGGTTTGAGTAAATTTCTGCCTGGCTGTGGGGATTGTTTGTGGGGGGTGGGGTGGGGTTTGGGGAGACTGGCGCACAGTTTTATTTGTGGGTTAGTATCGTTTTATTTTGTGGATAAGCTCGACACGAAATAAACCAAAAAATAATAAGCATAATGTTTCGTTTATGTGGGTTTTTCTTTACAGATTTTTCGTTCTTTTATTTGTTGTTTGACAATAATTTTCTTCGATACAGTATAATTTTTGCATTTTCCGTTTCCGTCTCATTTGCATTTGCATTTGCATTTCTATTCATAGTTTTGTGTGTGTTTCTCATATTCTCATATTTTTCTCATAGTTTAAATATATATTGTATGCACTATTCCTCTTCTTTAGGATCCGCTTTAAATCTCTCTTATTCAAAAAAAAAAACATCCTCTTACTTAGGTTTTGGGGGTATCTATCCGATTCTTTGTGTTTTTTTTTCTTTATTTTTTTGAGCTAAATTAAATTACATTTTTACACACACACACACACACACAAGCACACACACACTCACTTATTCATACCTACACTGGGAAAAAAATTTGTCCTTAGTTGATATCGTTTTTTGTTACATATTTTAAATATTACTCATATTTTAAGCATTGCTTCGAACAAAAAAAAAAAAAAGAATAATAATAGTATACGCTTTATATTCAATGTAAAAATAATAAATTCATTTACAACACTAATTTAGTCTCTCTTGGAACAGGGGGTTTTCAATTACAATACGCAAAAAAATCATATATATGTATGTGTAAATGTATGTATATTATATAGTCGAATAAATAAAATCACTTAAGAATATTCAAGCTCTGAACCGAAGAGTAGTCAAAGGAAGGGGCTCCACTAGGACACTAGGACACGCAGGACATTCGATTCGCTGCTCAAACTTTCGCTGCGAGATAATTTTTATCGCCACAAATTATTGAAAATTTGTTTTCATTTAGGAAAACTTTTGGCTACACTGCAAGACGATTTTTGATAGGAAAGTTGCATTGTTGATTCTATTTGTATTGTTTTTTTTTGCCATTCACGTGTGAACGTGCGAGTCTGTGTGACGTGCTGGTGGAACCCATATGATCAAAGAGAGAGCAGAGAGAGAGAACTTATAGACAGATAGAGATGAAAAACTGAGCAAAAACCTCTAGGAACGCATAGATCAATGGAGAAGCCAATGCGGTTCGGTCGAACTCCGCCTCCTGTTCCGCTGCTTGGTTGCCTCACGTGTTGTTGAAGAGCAGCGACTCGATGCTGAAGGGATTGCTGCGCCGGATGCTGATGGGCGAGGTCTGCTGGACGAGATTGGCCGCCGCTGCCACCGCTGCCGCCGTGGCCGAGGCGGCGCTGGCCGCCGCACTGTGGTTGTGCCCGTGCCCGTGCCCATGCCCGTGCCCATGGCCGTGTCCGTGGCCACCGTGGTGCTGGGAGTTCTGCAGGTTGAGTTGATGGAAGGCCTTGGCGGGAAAGAGCAGCGATTTGGGCGATGCGCGCGACTCCTGCTCCCTGTCCCGGTCCCGGTCCTCTGATTCGCCGCCATCCATGGGCTCCATCTTGCCAAAGACCCCGCCGCCGTTCGAGAGCAGCGTGGAGGGGGCCACGGAGCTGGGGCTGCCCAAGCTACCGCCGCCGCCAATGAAGCTGCCCGCCCGCGAGCTGTCGCCGTCGCCGTCCAGGCCGCAGTGGCTCTGGCCGCCGTGCTGCGGCCCGTGGCGGGCCGGGCTGACGGCATCGCTGTCCAGCTCGTCGTCGCTGTCGGTGCCGCCGACGACATCGATCTGGATGCCATCGTCCTCGAGATCCGAGTCCGAGAAGGTGCCGTTCGCCTTGTGCTGTGATATGTATTCGGCCTTGAGGGCCTCCAGGTCGACGGTGATGCCCTTGGCCTGCAGCTTCCTCGCCTGCCTATCGATGGCCTTGGCCAGCTTCTTGCGGCGCCTGGCACTGGAAAGAGCGGGGCAAACGGAGGGGGGAAACGCTATAGCTGGGGCAAATCTTTTGGGGGCTCCTTTTGGCTTGGTGCACATCTGTGCATCGCTCGGGGAACACTTACCGCTCCTTGGCCTTGAGCTCGTTGGGCGGTATCGGCTCGCCGCTGCACGTCTGCGGCTGGGCGTTGTGGGCGGGCCGGCCAGGACCCTTTTTGGTGTGCTCGCGCTTACGCACCTTGGCCCGTCGATTCTGGAACCATACCTATCTGGAACAAAGCGTATAATCTCAGCAAAGGTGCTCGGACAGGGTGCGGTTGTTCGATCCTGTGGAACGAGACTCACCGCAACTCGCGACTCCTTGAGGTCCAGCCGCATGGCCAGGGCCTCGCGCATGAAGATGTCCGGATAGTGGCTGGCGGAGAAGGCCCGCTCCAGCTCCTCCAGCTGCCAGGAGTTGAAATTTGTGCGGGAGCGACGACGTTTGGCGGCGCTGCTGTCATCATCGCCGTCGCCGGGAAAGCCTAGAGCCGCAAACAGCAACGAAAACAGGGAAAATGTAAATGAATTTTCAAGCCAGAATCAAGTCATTAATAAATGTAACTACCAACCACACAATGGGACAGCAACCAGAGGGGGTGTTGGCTTATTAAAACTAATTAGGGTTCTACCAAAAAAAACCAAAAAAGAAGAAACCCAACCAAAAACTAACCCCCGAACCCCATCACACATGAGACCTGCAACATGGGCCCTGGAAACCCTGAAAACCCACCAAAATTAATAGAGAAACACAACACAGAACACAGAACGGAAAACACTTTGTTCTCGACACTAAAAACCCTATAATTAAGTGTTGGAAAAATTATTTTAATGGAGCCGAGCCGAGCCGAGCCAGCCGCAAGACAGGAGCACAAACACACACACGGAGCGATGGAGCAGCGCCAACGCCAACGCCAGAATGCATAAATATTCATAATCATATATTTCAATTACAACGCCAATGGTCACCCCAGACCCAGCCCCAGCCCCACCCCCCACTCCTCCATTCAACATCCCAGCAGCCGTTCCTCACAGCACCCTTGTCCCATTCCAAGGGGCTCTGCTCGAACCTAACCGACGCGTCGGCTTACAATAAAAACGAAACAATTTAATTACGTTTCCCATTCCCCATTCCCTGAACGATCCGATCCGATCCGGTCCAGGATGTATAGTTTTCTATATTTAGATTATACCCCCAGAGGGGGCGTGGCAAGCACACACACACACACAGATACACAGAGAGAGAGAAAGAGGGAGAATGCATGCAATTTATCAAATTAGCTCCGATCGGACCCAAAGTGAATCCGAAAAGGGACAGGAGAGCGGGCCAGAAAGGTGTTGGATATTAGATGATGGGACTGGGACTGGAACTGGACAAGACAGGACAAGCCATTCTCAGGGACACAGCAATGGCCATCAGGGCAGGAACACACAAAGCAAATGAAATGGGAATACCTGTGGATGTGAGTGGATAAATGAATGCAAAGTGAATGCTTTGGAATGATTCACGTTACGGGAAACTTTTTCCACCAACTTCCACCACTGACTCCCATTCGATGCTCAGTCAGGTGGCATCCCATCAACTAATAAGTATTCAAAGTATTCAGTGGAAAATCATGTGTTCCATTCATTCGAATGCACTCCATCTGTCAGACAAATGAAAGCTTCTGTCTATAGCGAAATCATTCAATAATTGAATGCAATTCTATAAATAAATGCCATACATATCTGCATATGTGCGTACTACATTATTAATATGCACAATCTGTGAATCATAGTGCATTCACCTCAACTATTCGGTGTACTCATGTGTGTAATGGCGTACATAATTCAGGAATAATTCAAATCGAAATCTCTTTGAGGAATACCATTATTATTGGGTGGCTCATTAAAATGAAATCCCCAATGTTCAAACTCGTCACGCAATGAGTGCTGGGACCCAATCGATTGCCATTGCCTCGACACAATCGAGTGCCATTCAAATGGCACAACACTTGCCACTTTGTAATCACATCGATAGCCACTGCCTGTGCCCCGTTCCTGCCTCTGCCTCTGCCACTGCCTCTGCCACTGCCTCTGCCACTGCCTCTGGCCCAACTCTGGCCCCAGCCCAGCCATCAATTGTGTAAGATGTGGACTACCTACATACGCACACAATGCACTCCAGCATTAAAGCGCAATAACAAGAGGACGGCCACTAATGAATGGTTTGCATTTTGCTGTTAAGTGTACCTAATTATGCGTGCGGCACTGTAACGCTGCCCCTGCCTCTGCCTCACTCTCTCTCTCTCTCTCTCTTCCTCTTTCTGCTTGTGCTTTGACTCTGCCGAAGCCGCAAACTGCTTTGGCCCCCACTGCCTTTGCACTGCTTTCTGCATACACGATGCATATTTACCCGATTTTCCCCATTTGTTTTGTGGTCAAATACCGCCCTCCGTTGGCTATAGGGAAAGCAAAATAAAACTAGGCTTTTTCCCAAAGACAAAACCCACCGAATTGATGTGTGAAATATTAGGAATAAAATGCATATCTATACTATAAATTTGTAGAAAAAATGTGTGTGTAAGGGGCTATCTGCGCCATCTGCGTTTTTTTTTAAATGATAGCCAGAGTATGTGGTTTGGTTTTTATAAGCAACAATTTGTACTTTTCTCTAGAAAGGTTCCTCAAAAACGAAAAATGAGTCAACAACAATCTCAAATGTTGGCCAAAAATGTGTGTTTGAACGCCTATTTCATTTCTATGAAATACATAGTTCTATAAATAAATTCCTATAAATATACACAGTTCTCAGTCAGTCCCACAAATAGCGAAATAGCGAAATAGCGAGATAGCGACGGTGAAAAACGTATCGTGCAGAAGCAGCACTTTTTCGGGCGCTGTCTGCACTCCGTGGAGCGACAAAAAACTCGTTTGTTTTAAACGACGCGCCGACCCGCGGTCAGTCTTTTGCCTATGACTGTATCGTGCCTGTGTGTATGTGTGTGTGAGTGTTCAGTATGTGTGTGTGTGTTAATAACTCAATAACAACGCCAAATACACCGAAATAATAGAGACATTAAAGGCACAAGCGACAAACGACAAACAAAACGCAGGACGCAAAGGAAGGCCGCCCTTTTGAGAGTGTGAGGGCATGAGGCGGGTCAGCTGGGCGGGGGGTGGGCGGTAACACACAGACACAGACACATACGTAGATACGCATGCATACACACAAAGTGCATTCAAATGACTTAATAATAACAGTCGCTGGACTGCTCCGCCCCTGCTCCTGCCCCTGCTCCTGCTCCTGCTCCTGCTCTCACACTCACACTCACAATCGAAAGAGTCGCGCGTAGAGTGAGTGCTTGGAGTGCGATTTGAGTGGCACGACAGTGCAGCAGAGAGAGAGAAAGAGAACACATAATTCATGTGGTTTTTCTGAAAATGCAAAACGATAATTGAAATTTATTATGATTATTGCACCCACTGTGCAGCGTGTGCAATGTGCAGCGCACCACCACCACCACCACCACCACCAGCACCACTACCACCGCAGACCCGCTGCAATTTGGCAACGCCGCTGCACTCGGGCGGCTCCTGGCCCCAACCTCCGCGCCACACAAAATGCCGAAAAACGAACCAAAGAAACGACCGGCAAAATCACAAGGAACGGAACTGACTGCTGTGTGTGTGTGTGTGTGTGTGTGTGTGTGTGTGTGTGTGTGTGTGTGTGTTGCATGCCACAGTCACATTCCGTGGCATGTTATTTTCGTTTACAGCTCGCGTCAGCCAGGCAATATAACAGTTACACACCCCTCCACCCCCAAAGACCCCCAGCTCCAGATCCCAGATCCCAGACCCCAGACCCAACCCCGAACTCCAGACAACACCCCTACCCTACCGTACCCTACCCTCCACGATCCTCCGCAGGTGAGGAGCCACTTAAGTCATAAAAATTAAAGTGAATAAAAAAGGCAACACAAGAAACCAGAAGAGGAGAGAAATTAAGGGAAGGCGAAGAGGAGGGGAATGGTTTTATGGATTTAAAGGAGTGTGGAGGATTATGGGGGGAAACTTCTCGTTTCTAATTGCATTTGCCCAAAGGAGCAAGAGAGGACTCGAAAGCCTAATGCCTGCTTGATTCATTTCCATTGAATGATTCATTAGCAGATGGTGGGTAGGCCATTTCCATGATCCTAACTCTCGAATGGAACTGATATCATTCAACGTAAGCGCGTGACTGTCATCATGCAGAGTTTTCATTGAGAAAACTGCACTCTAAATATTGGAAAACTAACTCCTTCATTGGCCGAAAGAAGGACTTTTTCGCAGCAGTTTCATGGTCCAAGTCCCCCAAAGGATGATAGCGTGAAAGAGTATCATCATTCAACGCTGAGGCGCGACTGCCATCATGCATGTCATGCTGAATTTTCATGGAGACACTACACATATTCAAGTACATTGTTTCATTCACTTCGCATCAGTTTTTCATTAGCAGAATGGATACACTTTTCGCAATCTTTTCATGATCCAAATTCATGAATAAATATTCCACTGAGTAGCATCAATCAAACGCTGACGCGTGACTGTCAACGTGAATATCATGCAGGATTTTCATTGGGAAAACTTCTCTTGAGCACTTATTGCTGCGGGCACAACTGTTGCACGGTATTCATTATGATAGCGGATTTGATTTGATGATCTATTCACAGCTTCACTTTGCCCAAAAAAAAAACAAAAAACGGAAACAGAAACCCAATCAAAAAACGGAAAACCATTAGAAAAACTTCTAAGAAATAACGAGTTTTGGGAGACTGCGACGAAATCTATTCGAAGGTTCGACGGCAGTAAAATGATTTATCATTCAGTTCATCGTTCCATTCCATCGTTCCATCAATGTGAAGTGATTTCCGTTTTGTTTTCTTTTTTGGGCAGAACGGAAACACCCGTCCCCCTCACATTCTCAATCCATTCGGAATTCATTAGGAGACACGAAACAAGAAGCAACAAAACGAGTGTAGAGAGTGGAGAGTAAAGAGTAAAGAGAGCAAACACAGAAAATGGCGGCGTCGAAGCAGAAAACTGAAAATCGCATGATAAATGATTCCGATCGCCTTATGACAGTTTCTTCATTTCCGGCATGAAATGAGCAAACGCGACGGCACAAGAAAACGTCAAGTGAGGGAGAGAGAGAGAGAGCGCAATGATGGTGTGGATGGGAATGGGAATGCGATTGGGAGTGGGACTGGGACTGGGACTGGGGACGTCGACGATGATGATAATGTCCCGTTCCACCACCCACACAACCCACACACCCATCTGCCATTCGGCTGCATGTCAACTCTATGCCGCAAAATGATTAATGAGCAAAAGGCCATTCCCCAATCCCATCCCCTCCCCTCCCCACCAACCGCCCTCCGCCCTCCTCCCACGCACCGCACCAAGCAGCAAGCGGGCGGCGCACAATCTGCAGTCTGACAATCTGGCAATCGCTGGCCTAATCAAATTGAATCAAATCAAATTAATAATTAGTTTTTAAAGCGCTGAAACGCCAAAGGAGTAGGAAGTCCCTCTCTCTCAGTGTCTCTCTGTCTCTCTCTCTCTGGGGAAGTGGGTGCCGCACTGTCCCTCGCTGTGTCTCTTCGTGTGTTGGCTGCAATTAATTAAACGGCCTGGCGCACAGCTAATGTCGCAGAAGGCCCCAGATCCGAGATCTGCCATCCTCCCTCCAGTGAGTGGAGTGCAGTTAATTACAAGCAGCGAGGACTGCTTACCTCTGGCCACGCCCCTGGCAAACGCCCCACGATAGTGGCCGCCGAGAGCCGAATGGCCGCGCGCATTGGATATATGCATTATGGCCATAATTACACCAACTAGCCATCATTTGTTAATGCTAATTGGTCAATGAGCCGCAGCCAGAAGACGGCCAGACGGCCAGACAGCCCGCTCTTCGTCTTGGACTTGGACTTGGATCTGGAGCTGGAGCTGGAACTGGCTAATGGCTCTCCACTGCGAGAGCGCTCCACGGAGAGCGATGATCAAAGCAAATGGAGTCCCATCAATTGCGGGACCCCGGTGATTGCTGCCCAAGCAATTGTCCAATAACAAGAAATATAAAACCCCCCCCACAAGAAAGAAAGAAAGAAAGAAAGAAAGCGGCGATGACCACAAAACAAGTTAAGCATAAATCATCCGTGAGATGATTTCCATCTGAAACGGAGAGCTAGAGGGAGAGGGAAAGAGGTCTCTAACAAGAGCTTCCTGGAATGAAAGCCATTACGGAATATTAAATGAATCCTCCAATTCTGGAACTTCTTTTGTGATATGACAGGAAATAGTCATGGAATTCAACAGTCATCCTAATCGGGTAGATTTCCATTGCAAAAGAACGAATATAATTGAACATTTCTCATATAAATATAAAGAAATAACCGGAGAATACAGATACATTGCCAAACATGAAATAAAACTATTGTATTCCTCGTTGAAAAGAGATTTCTTTAACATATGTTTCAGTGCAGAATGGGGAATGATACGAAAAGACAGATCTTTCTAGCAAAAGCCTTCGATTCTGAATTAGGATACACCTTTATTTTATCTTTGAGAAGATCTCAATAGAATAGGATGTCAAAAGTAGTCATTGGGGAATATGGAATATGGAATAAAGTCCTCAAAACATCAGAGACCATAAATGATGGCTAAAAGTGGAGAGATCCTTCTAACAAAAAGTTGGAAGGTAAACCTGGAGGTAAACTATCTTTAGCCAGACTTGTACGGAATGGAAAGCGATTCGGTAATATGGTTTCCAGAAATAGGAGCGAATTCCTATAGAGCTAATAAATCCTCTCTTGTAATCCGAAACCCACTGATATGTCGCATCAGAGCCGGGTCTGCCATGAATAGAGACACCTCTTTATTGGTTTGTGGAGCGACATATACGATTATAGCACACAATAGTTGGATCATTTATGGGTAGGCATTGGGAACTCGAGTCTCTGATCTCGAGACCTGAAACTCGATGCGACCTCTGCGCGGCGCACAGCACAGCAGGCATCTCCGACTCCGTCTCCGTCTCCCAGTTCGTTCTCAGGGCATTCGCTGGACCAATCCACATACTTTGTATGCTAAATACAAATCAGAAAATCAATCGGATTTTACATAATAATCGATCGCTGATTAGCTAAATCAATAAATATGTTTTGTAGGTAGCAAATGTCAAGCACAAAGCGCAAGGCACAAAACTCTGACTGATACGCAGAGCGCACGGCCTCAGCTCAGAGCGTACGGCTATATACAGCTATAGACTGGACTGACAATCCGAAAGCATTTAGCAGGGCTAATTGAATGAATTAGCATATTGTCCGCACAGATAACGACACCAGGATGGCTTCCAATCGCACAGCTAACAAACAATCTACGAGTAGCCTCTGACGAAGTGGATTGGATCGATCAACTGGCGCTGACCTCCAGCTCCAGCTCCAGTTCCCTCTCTCGCTCTCACTCTCGCTGTCGCTGTCCCCATAATGTGGGTACGCGTGTTCTCTGGCTTGATAATTCATTAGCCGATCTCCCGATCTCTGAACGCGAATTCACAGGCAAACGAAAGCCAAGCGAAAGTCTCCGATGGAAATTGATTTCATGGGGGAATACGGAATGCGATTTATGGGGTATTATGGGGAACTGTGACGTCGATTCTGGGTTACCTAACACACGTGTTGGCGATTAGGTTTAGGCGGGATGGGATTGCCGATCATCGATCAACGATCAACAATACTTTGTACTTCAAGCATTCACATATTCAGAAAGAGAGCTTCAAAAATAGATTGCTTATGTGGATTGACTAGGAATCTTCAAGGATACTTGATGTATGACCCTAATTCGTTGTACGAATTTCCCCTAAGCGACAGCCATTCGACATGTATCGATAAGTAATCGATTGGCGGCGGAACATCTGATTGGATGGACAAAAGATACCACGAGTCGTAGAAGTAAGCACTTAATTTTCCTGATAGAAAGTCAATTGCTGATCCAATTTGAAGACCATCCAATCGAAAGGAAAGATTGAGAATTATTCCTGAGCTCTGAACTCCCTCCGCATGCAACTAATTCATTCAATTGATCATATCCTGCCTCATTACCGGACCTTGTATCAAAATCAAAAGACTTACCGCCATCCTCGTTGGATCCCTCGCTCGGTGGTCCCGCCGGCGGCAGACTCTGCCGATTGCCGATCATCAGTCGATGCTGGATGGTCGCCACAGTGCTGGCCACAGCGGCCACTGCCGTCGTCTGGGCGGCACTTACATTCCTCAGCGCCGCCGCACTCAGTCCGGTGAGATTGGCGAAGGCATTGCTGGCATTTACCGCCGCCATTTGAGTGGCCGCCGCGGCAGCTGCCGCTGTGGTGGGATGTCCGCCGCCGGCCGCATCGAAGCGCGGCCTTCCCAGGAACGGTCCATTCGGCCCAAAGACGCCGGGCACTCCGAACTGCAGGAAGGGGCCCCAGGGCGGTACGCGAACGCCGCCGGGCGCCAGTTGGGCGGCGGCCGCATACAGCTGGAGGGCGGCCGTCGGATGGAGTCCCTCCGATGGCATGCTGACGCTGGGCCTGGGATGGGAGTGGGAGTGGGAATGGGAGTGGGAATGGGATGTGGGTGGACTGCTGCCGCTCAACCGTTGCTGCTGCAGTTGCTGTTGCTGTTGCGGCGGCGTGGCTGATGGCAGATGATGGTGGCCGCCGGAATGGGGACTCTGATTGGGAAACGGACTCTGATGTGGGTACGGATTGGATGTGGTCCTTTGGCGGGACGATGGTGCCACTACCTCCGGCTCGTCCTCGTCCTGGCTGCTGCTATTGTTGTTGTGGTTGTGGTTGATGCTGTTGCTGTTGCTGTTGCTGCTGTGATTGTTGTTGTTGTTGTTGTTGCTGTTGCTGTTGCTGTTGATGGAGTACTTTTTGGTGTCCGCTGCGGTGTGGGTGGCTGTGGGTGAAGATTGATTGTGTCGTTGCTCCAGTACCATTATGGCTCTCACGCTCAGAACTTTCGCGCCATGCGGGGGTATCAGCACTTTTCTTCACACAAAAATTAGAGGGGACACTCGCGCTTGGGATCGATCACTGAAGGACTCTTCTTCTTTTTTTCTTTCTCTTTTGGGAGTTTGATTTTTTTCGTTTTCAATATCGTGCTTAAAAAAATATACAGTCTGTTTTTTCAGTGTGTTTTGTTTTGTTTTGTTTTTTTTTCTTTTTTAATTCTTGTTTATGATTTTTGGCTCTGCCGTCGGCCGGCGGCGGTGCACTACTGAAGAAGACGCGTCGCTCCACACTGATTGAGAGTCTTGGCTCCACTCTCGAGCTTTGGGTACGGTCCGTTCGCCGTTCGCCGTTCGATTCGATACGATTCGCGTGCTGCAGGGGGGGAGGGTGCAGTTGGTGTTGCAGGGAGAGAGACAGACACCAGCAGCAGCAGAAGCAGCAGCAGACGACGCTAGCGGCTCGCAATGAAAATTCAATCTGCGAGCCGTCGACGAGGCATGCGGCCAGGAAACCCTCGGAAACGAGATGGAGCGAGTGGCCAGAGCGAGAGAGCGCGAAGCCACCACCAACGCGGGCAGAGATTGTTGCCATGTTGTTGGTGCCTCTCTCTCTCACTCTCTCACACTCTCACACTCTCCAGCTGCCTCTCTGTCCGTCTCTCTTTGTGCTCTCTCGCTGTGTGCGTGTGCGAGCGAGCTAGAAATTCATCAAAAAGCAACAACCACTTAATTTTTATATGCGCTGCGTTTCGCCTGTTTCAATTTTGATCAACTTGCCGCTGCTACTGCCTGGCTCTGCCATTGCCATTGCCTCTGCCTCTGCTGCTGCTGCTGCCTCTGCTGCTGCTGCTGCTGCTTCTGTAATTCATTTAAAAGAGAAACCTGTCTGTCTGTGTGCTTGTGTGCTTGTGTGTGTGGCCATTTTCAACATGGTCTCTGGCCTCGTGGCGTGTGTGGCAGAGCGAGACAAACATCTCTTCGATGGCCGCTTCCATTGGCTTTCCACGAATAGTGGGAATTTTTGTGCCAGCGCCGCTGCCAGCGCCTGCCGCGTCGCCATTGCCAAAAACGACTTCAAGAGTTTTCAATTTTCTTCAGGCTGTATGTGTGTGTGTGCGGCAAAGTTTTCCAGGGCGGAGTTATGCGGCATTTTTTCAATTTGCTTCTCCATCAAATTATTATATGCTCTGCTCTCTGCTTGGGCGCTGCTCTGCCGCTGCGCAGCTGGCATTCGGCGACTTTTGCCGCCTGCAAAACGCGTCCACCTCCAATAACCATAAATGGCTATTTTCCTGCAAAATAGAAAATGAAAATTCTTTAACAATTAATTAACAATAGGCTGGCTTGTTGCCTGCTTTTTCTTATTCCCAGCTTTTCAGGCGCGTTTTTGTTCGCTCTCGCGTTTTACCAGCGTTTCTAGCGCGTTTTCTTTTCAATTACGTTTCCGCTCCTCAGCAAGGCATTCGCCTTGCCATGCGTGCAAGCGGGATGGCCATACACACACAACGCCGACGCCAGCCAATTTGCCTTTAATTTGTTAACATAAACGCCTCGTCTTGCCGAAGGACGAAGAGGAGCAGAGGGAGCACGACAACTCCTCCGAGCAGCAGGAGCGGGAGAAACAGCTCCAACTTCCGAGGCTGCTGCTGTTGCTGCTGCTGCTGCTGCGCATGAATCATTCATTTTATTAGGCGCCTGGGCAGCGACGCCAGCTGCGGCATCGCCTGCGACTGAGGCAGCGCCAAACGATGCTCCACTTAACCCATTTGCCATGCAGCGGGGTCGTTTCCACCCACACCCACACCCACGACCAGACACTCCTCCTCCTCGCTCGCAGGGCAATCAATGACATTGTGTTCTGTGGAGTCCGTGGAGCAGAATGACCTCTGGCCCCTGTCCCCCTCCAGCCCCAACGGGGAAAGTCCCGCGTCTCATCTGTCAGATGCTTTGTTGGCAGGTTGCTTAATTGCTCGCCAACTCGCCCTTCGTTCGCCTTTTCTCACTCCCTCTCACTCTTCCTCTTTCTCCATACACCTCTCTCATTCTCTTTCTCTTGTCACATGTGCAACTTTGTCTCTCTCTCTCTCTCTCTCTCTGTCTGTCAGTCTGCCTGTATTGGTGTTCATTTTATTAATGACATACAGCGCCAGTGGGCGAAAAACGACAGCCACCCATCGACCTTCCCCACACACACACACACACACACACACACACACACACCCCCTACCTCCCCCCTCACACCTGGGGTTGCCAACCCCTCATTCCTTACCTTACCATCCTGCCCCCTGCCACTTTGTTAATACAATTTCCATGCGTACCGAAACTTAATTAATTCTGCTACAGTTTGTTGCAAAAGTTTGCTGGTTCCCCCCAGGAACCCCCTTAACAAAATGGCCGCCTCCATGTCCCTCGCACATACAACCCCGAATCCAGGCCCTCTGCCCTCTGCCCCATGCCACATTCGTTTGCAAATCAAACGAATGAATTTTAATTATTTTTTGTGCCAGCGAAAAGTTTTCACTCCTCTTTTTTTCTTGCCTCCAGGTAGCGGGAAAACTTTTTTAGAAAACCAACCGGAAATGGTATCGGGATCGGGAATGGGGGAAAAGAGGGGCCACAGATGCGCGCCGGAAAAGAAAGAATCAGAGAGGAAAAACACCCGAACTGCGGGGAATTGGGGAATATTTTTGAAGTTATGCTTGAGGTGCATCTAATCAGAATCTGTTCGAGTGGAGAGATGATGGCAACTGAAGCGGAACTGGCAGATTGTCGATGCTCGCAGATGAGTACTCGCAGAGTTCCGCAAAGAGGACAGGACCTCGGAGCTGACTCAGCGATCCGTCAAAGGAAATCTCTAACAATCTATAAACACTACACACTACACATGCTAATTTATCAGAAATTATGTTAAGCCGTTTTCTATTTAGAACTCTAGAATAAACATACACATTTAAATGATTCACCGATCCTAGATCGTGGAAACTATACTCTCCTATCCCAACAGAATCTACTTCGACTGGATCGTTATTTCTTTCACTGATCTCATCAAGAAATTTATAAACGATTCGGGAATCCCACTCTCTCCCAAAGCAGAACCTGTTTAAGTGGAGATGGTCCCCATTGTAAATTGTAAATATTTACAAAGTGATCTCCGAACCATCCCAATGGATCTTGGATCGTAGTAACTCCTACTCTTCAGAATCTTTTCGATCTTAATATCTTATAAAGATATTCAAGAACGATCATTGCTTAAGGGGAGATAATGGAAATAGAAAAGGAATAAGGAACCGTATTAAGAAACGAATATATACATACATCTACGAACCATTCTTGGATTTTAATATCTCTTACTCTCTTCAGAATCATAAACAAACTTAATCGAGCGGTGATGATCGAATTCTAAACTAAAAATCAGCATAATTTAAAGTTATCGTAATGTATATTTCCATTCAAGAGCTAAAAGCTAGTTCCTAGATCATTGTAATGCTTACTTTCCCCATAAACATCTCTTTAAGCGTTGTTTAAAAAATGTTTTAAAATTTTGTGTATGAAACAGCTCCAGATTTTCGGTAGAACCAATTAAAGTCATGGCAGCTCTTTTACATATTTATATATCTTTGAATATCTTGTTTAACTAGAAATGATTTTAAGCTTTCAAGTATTCAATTAATTGATAAAAAGACTTGAAAATATATCGAAGTTATCAGAAAACTCATTAAAAAGATATCCATAGCCATGTCATGGGATTTTGAATCATTGTCTCTTACTTTCTTTGCGAATGAACATGTCTACCTGTTTAGGAAATTTTCAATTGAATATGGAACCGTTTTTACTCCCTACAATATCCCGATGAGCTTTTTTAAAAAACGATACAAATTCCAGTGGGAGAAAGCAAAGAAATAAGATATCTACCTTTATCGGTCACTTCACACTCCCAAGAAATAATTAATTATCGCCATATCGACATACTTTATTTATCACTCACCCTATCATCTCTTAGAATATCTTGATTAAAATATTAAAACTACTTAAAATATTTTATTTTCAACTAAAATGTACATCAAAACTCATAAATATATCTCACAATTGTAAATAACGTTTTTTCAAAGCAAACACACAAAATAGGGGGAAATTCCATGAAGAAGTAGGGGAAATTTGGCAAACAGCAAGCTGGGAAATTTGCGCTGCAAGCAGACTAATTTGGATTGGATGTGGAATGGTGGAATGTGGGATGCTTTGTGTGGGAATTTTACGCTCAAAATGTCTCTTTGATTTCTCCATCAAATGCCAGAGGGGTGCGGGGCAGCGATGGGGGATGTGCGTGGGTGGTGGGTAGCTTGGGGGAAGGGGGTAGAGGGATGAGAGGAGTAGCATTATTGCGGACGGATATGAAAACTTGGGGAATGACAGGCAGGAAATTGCAGAACTGTTTTACGGTATTTGAAAAAAAACTAATGATAAATGAGGGAATGGAAAACCTATCGCTGTGGGGGGGGGAGCACTGTATCGCACAGATTGAATATTTCTCAGGAAGAACTTTTGAAAGGGTGCCACCATAAATGACCTTCTTAGAGTCAGTTCTCTTTTCATCTTTAATTTCCAGTCTATTCATTTATTGTCCCATTATCACTCCGGAGTTAGTTTTCCAATAGTTGGAGGATATCCACAGCTAAGATAATTTATTCTACCCATTCCCATTGCCATTCCTCGAAATGTGGCCAGTTGTGGTCTCGATTTACGATTGGACCAATTAATGAGCGTGTTAATTGGCCCTCATTGGGACAGATAGACCGTAACCCAAGAATGTCAACCGCATATCATATTGTGGGCATCAAAAACATTGCCGGGCGACACGCCCACTTGCATCCTGCCGATTCCGATCCCGATCCCGATCCTGATTCTGTGCGTGCCACGAACCACTGAAATTAAAGCGAGTGATCAACAGATGCAGCGCGACCGGGAGGCACAACAGCACACACATGTGTGTGTCGCGCTAATAGAAACGCCCACTTTTTTGGGTGTCTTCGACAATAAAAAATCTCCCGAAAGCCGAAGCGTGGCAACCCCTGCAATGAATGGGCAACAACCCTGTGTTTGTGGATGTTACCCCCATCCTCTTGCAACCGCTTATATAGTGGCTGCCCCTGCCACTGCTTCAAGCCACACAAAGCCAAGTCACACGAAATTATGGCAATTACGCTAAGCAGCCCATTTATTTTTATGAGCCCACGAATTATGAATAATTGCGAATGCGAACCAGCAGCCAGAAAACAAAACACAAAACTTTACGTGAGAGATGTGGCTGAGCCCCCACCTTCTAGCGGAGGTGGGCTGGGAGAGTGGTGGGGGGGAAATCAAAGAAAAACAACATCGTTAGCAGACATGTTCGAAAATCCATTTTGACATTCAGAAAGAGAGCGCTGACATAATGAAAAGCCGCACTCCCAACACCCGAAACATTGCCCAATCGAAGTCCCAATCTCCACCGCTCCATACATGCGGCCTCCATGTGGGTGGATTGGGTGTATGGGTGGCTGCGTGGATTCGTCATTAGGCTCATAAAATTGCAATGACTTGGCACACACACACGCCCCCACATACTGACAGACAGACAGACGATGGGGGAACAATCTTGACAAATGACACAACAACCAAACTAAATGATCCATGGAGATGGAATCGAATTCGGAAATACCCTGGATGCCAGGAGCATTGCTGGAACCTTCAAGAAAAACCACGCTGATAGCAAAGTCATGTATGTACTTTCCGAAAAGAAATTGAGTACTTTCTAATACTTATTCCGCATGCGGTAAGGGGGTTTCCATTGAACTTTCGTTAAGCCTTCCGGAACAGCCTTCCCTTCAGTCTACCCAACACTTCCACTGATGTCATTGTCCAACACTCTCAGTGCTGCTCATCGCTTTGACGGCTGCCATCTTAGGCGGGGATTTTCTGGGGGGAATTTCGGCACATTCCTTCAACGACAAAGACGACGACGATGAGGACATCAATGCCATCAACGACAACAACAATTGACATTCATTGGCCAGTTTGATGCTCGTCTCTGGCCTGTCCGATTGTCCGCCTGTCAGTCGGTCTGTCTGTCCGTCGTTTGTCGCCTGTCAACCCCCAAATAGAATACATTCTTCTCTCGGGGCTCTCTACCGGATGCTCCTTGGTCCTTGCTCTTTTGGGTGCTGTCGCGATTGATTTTCCCTAGCGCCAAGCCAACTTCTGGGCAGGTCCCGGTCCCCCCTAACCATCCCCTCCACGCTGTTTGTGCGCTCCGGCGCGGCGGCAAATAAATTACATTGTAATTTGTGTCCCCCCGGTTGTTATGGCCATGTCTGCCCACCGCCTCCCCCTTAGACATCCTCTTCTGTCTCGTCCTTGGGCTAGACTTGGCCAACCCTCAACTTTGCAGCGCACATCCGTTGCGACATACACTACCTACCTACTCTTTCGGACGGGACGGGTATGGGGATTTTCATCAGAAGAAAGCATCTGTGACTCCCCCAAAAGGATTATATACCTACTCGCATTCCTTTGCGAGGAAAATCATCCATGAATGCCATGAATGATATGCAGTGTACATCTCTTCCAAATCTCGCTATGATTCTTGCCCCAAATTGGCACTAGTTCTGCCTTCATGTTAGTCCTGCTTTTATTCCTGCAACCTCCTTCGAGGCTTCATCCACTGTAGTACTCTTCGTGGCATTGGATTGGTTTTTCCATTTTCCATTGAGACTGAGTATCTTGATGAATGCAGTTAACAATTTTACTAGTTTTCCATAGCTCAAATCAAATGAATTCATCATACAAACGAATCTGTGAGGGTATCCAAACAGTCGACCCTCGAGGATAGCAGTCCTTTCTAGTCCTACTTGCTGTTATTGCTGTTGTTGCCTCGTAGTGTGGGCTCGTAATTTCATTTCGAGTGGCTTTTGGCCCACCGCCCACCGTTTTGGCATTGCCATGCAGCAGCAGCAGCCACAGCCGCAGCAGAAGCATCCCTTGCCCCCGGAATGAGGCAGGAGGCAAGAGGCAGGAGCAGGCAGCCTCTAGCTCATTTAAAGTTGATGGTGTGTGAAAAAATGTGAACAGATTGTTATGTAATTGAGTTTTTAGGCAGCCGTTTTGAGGTCGCCTTTTGCGGCCGCCTCCTTGGATGTCCTTCTGCCTGTGCTACTGCCACCACTGCCACCACTGCCCCGCTGCTGCCTGCCACTAGATGGCTGTTGCTGTTGTTGTTCTTGGCACATTTTGTTACATTTATTTGTCGCTTGATTTGATTCTTATTTCCTTTTTCCTTTTCCTTTGCCTTTGCCTTCCTCTGCTGCTGTGCCACACGTCTCCGTGTTGTGTCTCCCCCATGGGTCGACCTCCCCCCGCTGTCGCCTTTTGCCACTCAGTGGTTTATTTGCCATATCAATACCAGGGACCAGGGACCAGGAAACAGGGAAGGGGAGCTGAGGAAGGGGCTGTTTTAGTTGACCGATTTGTGTGGTTGGAAGGAGGTTAAGTTGTGTGGTTGAAATGGGCTGGACATGGCCCGAATGACCATGGGACGAGACGGAGACAGAGAAGGGGCTCTGCATCATTGATTTAATGTATCGTAATCAGCGCAATCTGTTGGATCATTTTCTCTCTATAAGGTGTCAGGGATTTGGGAGAGAGAGAGAGAGAGTGGGCTTTCGGGGACTACAACTTCAGACTGAATGTCAATGGAAACATGTTGTAATCATTCAGATAGCACACAGGCACAGTAGTACTACAACATAACAAAAAATAATGAAACGCATAATTATATATATAATTATTATATATACATTTTCGTTCAGTCCGTTTTGGGAGAGCGATTCGAATCTAGGAGAAACCATTGGACCGATCGAAGCGGATCCCGAATCAACAAGTCAGGGCTATCCACGTAACCCCTGATTAAGTATTTTATACGAATTATACGTAGACCAAGATCAGCGTGAAGAGTTGAATTCCACTGGAGGGACAATCTAACGGGAAATTATTAAACGATTCTCAATTAGCATCACTCTAAAGAGAGACTGTTTCAAGGGACAACGATCAAAATATATGCATGAGAGTGGCCAGGGATTCAGCGATCAAAAAGCAGACTAAACATTCCCTAAAAATCAGGAAGAAACCATTGGGGAGTGTTAGTGAATTTTTAGTAAGAACCCACAGTAAAAATTCCGAGTATTTAAATAACTTGTAAAGATGATATACATAGATGGATATACGTAGATATGTCTGCCATCTTAGCCCAGGTTCTGGCCCTGGCCACTGGGCTTGCCGTTCTGCTACGACGGAAGGTTGTTAGTGGGTGAATGGTCTGTGGGCTGAATGAATACCAACCGCTCCTGTCATTCGCCTCGTTGCCGAGCGGAGTACTCGGCCTGGGATGAGAGGCGCTTCGTCGTCTAATGGAAGATCCTCTTCCGAGGCGTTGTCCAGAGCCCCCTCGTTGTGGTTCGGCAGCTCCCGCTGCTCGACACTGCTCCGCTGATCCTCGTATTCAGCCTCGACGTCGCTTCGGGGCTCGTCTTCGGGGCTGCGTTTGGCCAACTTGAACGGAATACGGACTATCCCATTCGAATGGGCGATAAGGCCCATATCCATGCCCAGCTCAATCCCAAGCCGCACAGCGTCCTTGAAGGTGTCGAACAAAAGGATGTGGTTCACCATGGCTTCCTCAAGCAGCACATTCTCCTCGATTTCATGGCAGAGTTCATCCATGGTGGCGCCTACGAGTAGGAGGAGAAGTCAGTTCCAGATTCCCCACATACCCCGATGCCCGATATCCCCTGGTTGACTCACTCTGATCGGGCTTGCCGTGCAAAATAGCGATTATATGGGGCAGCACCGTGATAAAGGGATTTGGCTCCATTTCAACCTAATGGAATTAATAAAAAATTCCACTGGCAATAGTTCGTATGTTTTGTCTGGAGTTGAGTTAGTTTCTACTGATTGTTCTTTGACTGTTAGCATTAAAAAGGCTACTGGGAATGAAATTATTCCTTTGTGTTGCATTCAGATATCCGAAGTGAAGTGTGAGAATAATCTCAGTTCACAGCCCTCGTAGAACTCGAGGAAGGTGGCCGAAACCCGGGTTAACGTCAGCCACAGGAGGCGCCGGGGGCTAGTAGGGCGATCTGAGCATTCCAACCGATTCGAACATTGTTGACCAAATACCCGTACACCAATTATTGATTGTGGATGTGTTTAATTTCTCTAAATATACAGCTCTCCGTTAGACTCGTTTATTCCATTATCCCTTGGGTCCTTTTTAGATAATGATATATATGTAGATCCAGATTCTTTTGATTTTTGATTTCGTCCTTGATCCTTGCTGCATCGTTAATCTGCTTCCTGGTCTCTTTAGGTTTATTTAATATTCGTGTAATTGTTGCCTTTGGTGGGAGCCCTCTATGAGTGCTCACATTTAGGTCGGAGTCCCAGGAAGATTCACTCGACTCTTGGCACGCCCAAGCCCCTACGCAGATAGGCAGATAGGCAGATAGGCAGAAGAATCAATGGGCCAGAGGGTGAGTGGAGGATCAAAGGAGCAGAGGAATCAGGGTAGCGGGGGCAGGAACAGGGACAGGCCAGAGGATCAGAAGAGCTGAAGAGCTGAAGAGCAGAGTCGCAGAAGTGGCTGAAGGAGTGAGAGAGGAGGACGAGGAGGAGGACTAACAGAGGAAAAGGCCGCACCATTTGCGGCTAATTTTGTAAATCATGATATCGTAATTAATTTTTGCAGCAGGCAACGCAGAAACAACAATGCCACAATGCGGGGCAGGCAACACCAACACAAAGTCTGGCGGAAAGAAAAGGGATCCGCGTCGGCGTTGCCGTTGCCGGGGCCTCCTCCTCCTCCTCCTCCTGCCATTCTCTCGATTTAGCCAGAAATCCTCAGAGTCAGAGTCGAAGGCGAAGTCGAAGTCGAAGTCTCTGCCTCCGCGTGGCACACACAGAGAAAGAGAGAAAACCAATTAATATTTGAGCAATGCTCCTGCGGCAACAATTAAAGTCAACGGCAACGGCAACGGCAATGCCGCAACAACAGCAACAACAAGCTGCAACGGCAACGGCAACGGACAAGAAAAGATTTTTATTGAGATCTCAAAGATGCAAAGTGATTTGAATTTGATTGCACCGCGCGTGCGCTGTGGCAACGTTCCTCCACTTACCCCTCGAGGAACTCTCTCTCTCTTTCTCTCTCTCTGTCCCTGTCTCTGAGTCTGTGTCTGTGGCATCTTCATTCCTGCCTCTCGGTTCTGGCCCGTTTGTCGGCCAGCAGAGGCGCAGTGGGGCGTCAGAGGTGTGAAAACCCTGCTGGGTCTTAATGCCAGCTAATAAGAAACAGCACCGAGTGGTGCACGGTGCAGGGTGCAGGGAGCACGGTGCAGGCGGCACCCAGAAAGAGAGCTCCGAGAGTCGGATCGTTTGGCCCTTGATCGGTGGTTACATGCAACCGAAATACAGGGACAAAGCGAGAATGAGAGTTGGGGGAGGGGGGAAGTGGTTGTGGTGGACGTGGATGTGGCATGACCAATGTGATGGACACTCCGGGAGTGGGGAATGATTGGCAGTAACCAATGATCGGCATGGAAGATCACTTCATTTGGAACAGTAAGGAGAGAAAGCCCATCCAGAGCATGGTCAAATCTGATCTGAAGCCAGAATTGAACGGCAGTGAGGAGTGGTACACTAAATAGTCAGGGAATAAGAAAATCAGAGCTGATCGTAGCTTAAGGATGTATGCTACCCGTAAGGACTTGTCTGAATACTAAATTATACTGCAATGTACCATCAGGTGGCCCATGTGGCATTGAGTGGTAGCCCGGCTTATTGCACGCGGATCCCAGGCAGAATCGCATCCGCCTCCCCCCGAAGCAAGGATATTGGTAGTAGATATGTACTAGAGCCCTGCATAAGTCCACAGTATTCATAAATCACAGCCACACTCATGCTCGCCCCTTCAATGCTTTCGATCATAACGAATCCTGCCTTCAGTCAGATTCGAATCGCTCCGAATCCGAATACTGCGAACACTGACACAGTACAAATTACGAGACCGGATTCGTTCAGTCCGTTTTGGGAGAGCGATTCGAATCTAGGAGAAAGCAGAATCGGACCGACCGAAGCGGATCCCGAATCCCCCCGAATCGATTCGGTAGCCCGTTCATGAAGGGCTCTAAGCGGAAGGAACAAAGTTACTATATAGTCTCAAGTGGATCTAATAGGAATAATGAAGCTTATGCGGCTCAAAAAGTCGGGGTTATCAACGTGACACCTGATCAATTTGTGTATACAAATTATACGAGGACCAAGATCAGCGTAAAGAATTGAATTCCACTGGAGGGACAATCTAACGGGAAATTATTAAACGATTATCAATTAGCATCACTCTAAAGCGAGACTGTTTCAAGGGACAACGATCAAAATATATGCATGAGAGTGGCCAGGGATTCAGCGATCAAAAAGCAGACTAAACATTCCCTAAAAATCAGGAAGAAACCATTGGGGAGTGTTAGTGAATGCTTAGTAAGAATCCACAGTACAAAAGCGCCTAAGAATTTAAAAAAGTAGGAATTTATTGTGGAGTCCAAAATAAAGCCAATTCCGCGTATTTGAATTAGTAGTGAAGATGATATACATAGATGGATATACGTAGATGTCTGCCATCTTAGCCCAGGTTCTGGCCCTGGCCACTGGGCTTGCCGTTCTGCTACGACGGAAGGTTGTTAGTGGGTGAATGGTCTGTGGGCTGAATGAATACCAACCGCTCCTGTCATTCGCCTCGTTGCCGAGCGGAGTACTCGGCCTGGGATGAGAGGCGCTTCGGCGCCTAATGGAAGATCCTCATCCGAGGCGTTGTCCAGGGCCCCCTCGTTGTGGCCCGGCAGCTGCCGCTGCTCGACACTGCTCCGCTGATCCTCGTATTCAGCCTCGAGGTCGCTTCGGGGCTCGTCTCCGGGGCTGCGTTCGGCCAACTTGAACGGAATACGGACTATCCCATTCGAATGGGCGATAAGGCCCATATCCATGCCCAGCTCAATCCCATGCCGCACAGCGTCCTTGAAGGTGTCGAACAAAAGGATGTGGTCCAGCATGGCTACCTCAAGCAGCACACTCTCCTCGATTTCATGGCAGAGTTCATCCATGGTGGCGCCTACGAGTAGGAGGAGAAGTCAGTTCCAGATTCCCCACATACCCTGATGCCCGATATCCCCTGGTTGACTCACTCTGATCGGGCTTGCCGTGCAAAATAGCGATTATATGGGGCAGCACCGTGATAAAGGGATTTGGCTCCATTGCAACCTAATGGAATTCATAAATATTTCCACTGGCAATAGTTCGTATGTTTTGTCTGGAATTGAGTTAGTTTCTACTGATTGTTCTTTGACTTTTAACATTAAAAAGGCTACTGGGAGTGAAATTATTCCTTTGTGTTGCATTCAGATATCCGAAGTGAAGTGTGAGAATAATCTCAGTTCACAGCCCTCGTAGAACTCGCAAAACGAATATGGTTAAAGTTCTTGCAGGTGTTTTTATTTCATTTCTATACATTTAAGAATGGATAACCATATCTCGTGTCCATTGCCTTTGCCCAGCCCAATATAATGGTCTTTTCGCACCGCCAGGCTCCTCTGTGTGATGGGGTCAGAGGGTAAGTGGAATCGGGATGCAACTGCTGCTGTGTTGGATAATGAACAAATCCATTCATTGGACAATCTCATGGAGGCTTTGAGATTTTGGCGGAAGAGGCGGAAATAGAGGTGGAAGAAGCAGAGTTTCGCAGGACAGACAACAGGTAGGTGGGCAGTCAGGACACAACCCACAGAGCACCGACCCACCGACAGCCCTTCGATCGCTTCCCATTCCCATACAAACATTTTATCACGCAATATAAACCATATATTGAATCCATTGAAGATGCAGGCATCTCCCAAGGATAGGGGCTGTGTGAGGGGGTATCGCATTAATCCAAGCAGTTGGGGTATTCAGAACGGGCTAATGGTTTGCGGTAACCACTGAAGAGTGGATGGAGTGGATGAAGCGCTCAAGCCTTAATGTGGGAATCCCCTTCGATTCCCCCTTATTCGATGTACAGTTGCTGCTGCCACTGAGAGGGAGGGGGGGCTTTCAGGTTCGAGAGTATCGCAATTGAACGCTTTGCACTAATTACTTTCGCAATTACGCTACGCGTCTTGGGAGCCAAAATGCGTTCGCACTTCCCATCATTAGGCCCACAGTAGCCCCATTTCCCCATTTCATTGCCATTTCCCCCCCTCCATACATCCATGCCTCCATCCCCTTGCCACCACACTCCACGTCGCAGTGGCATATTAATCAAATTAGCTCCAATTTTTTGTGCCCCTGCTTCATGCCGCTGCCACTGCCACTGCCTTTGGCTTACTGTTAGGCGTTTAATTAGCCTTTTTGTTTTTTGCTGCCGCCCTGCCGATCGCAGAAATCATTTTAATTGATGTCGCTTTGATGATGAGCGTCCACAGTCCACAGTCGACTCGACCGCAAACAATTGAGTTGTCAACTCAACTGTGCCCCCGAGTGTGGCACAGCCGTAGCGTCGAGGGGCAGGAATTGGAACTGCCACTGGAGTTGGAGCTGGCGTTGGGGCTGGCGTTGGAGCTGGAGCTGGGGCGTTGATGACATTAATAAACGCAATGCGCATATGCAAAAAGGCAGAAAGGGGCAGCCGCAAAAGAATGCAGAGAAGAAACTGCCGCCAGTGGGGGCATGCGAAGTGAGGGCCGAAGAGGAGCAGGGGCAGGCAGCAGGCAGCAGGAAGAGGGCGGAAAGAGGAGCAAGAGGGTGCCAGAAAGAGTAGCAAATGCAGAAGAAGCCATAAGGAAAACAATGTTAATTACTGCCGCCCGAAAAAAAAGAGCGACAAAATTGTAACAGTGGCAGTGCCCCACAGCCCTTCGCTGGAGAAGGAGGCGTGGCCAGCCAGCCAGCCAGACCGAAAGGCGGAGACAAGTGTGTGGCAAGTGTGGCAAGTATGGCAAGTGGTGCATAACTGGAGCGCGGAAACGTAGCGCGCTGCCCAAGGCCGATCAGGTGGCGCATTAATTGCCACTGAAGATCTCCTCAAAACTGTGGGATAGTCACCTGGGATGCCTCCTACTGGTCCCCTGCCTAATGGATGGCAGCACTGATTGCCTGTGGAAGGACTCGCCCTGGCTGGGGTCCTGCCAGACTGCTGCCCGGAAGTGACCTGCGCCCCCAGGACATGCACATGATGGAAGGAGATGAAGTCTGTAAAGCTGCAAAGGTTACATTATTCCACAGAAATCAAAGGAGAGCCGACACCCCAACAAAACTATCCATGGATCTTTGTAATCCCTTCAACTACCATGGTGACCCCCACACTAAATGGTGACCCCATCAAATCAGTAATTCGCTACGAAAATATCTTTAAGGAACCTTCAAAGTGTAGAGAAACGCAACCAAAGATCCATTGGTGTACCCCAGGGGACTCCTTCAGGGAATATCCCTCAAATGGTGACCCATTCGTTGTGGCAACTAAGTCGCAAATCCTTGACACTCGCTCGCCACGCAACGCAACGCGACGCAACTCGACGGCACACGAGCACACGCATCGATTTCACGGCTTGCAAACCACAAGAGCGCGCCTCCGCTGGGACCAAAACGCTTGAGAGGATTGCCCGCCAGTACGTGGCACATTCTGTGGATATTTCACGCCTCCTTTGGTGCTCCCTGCTTGGGAGAGTGCATGCAAAACTAACCACCAGACAGGATGATGAGGATATGGATGTGGATGTGGCTGTGGATGAGGATGAGGATGAGACAGGAGCAGTGCGCTGCCTGCCGATAAGGATATGACAAATTTCACGCGCTTAGCGCAAAAAGGACAACAAAGGAGGTGGCCTGACAGGGCAAGGTGGACGCCGTCAGCGGCTTACCTTTCGAGACGGGTAGAGGCTTTTGTTAGATTTCCAAAAGCCCAAAAAAATCAAACCAAACACCAAAAATCGAAATCCCCGGAACCCCCCCGAAAACTGAAGTCAAGATAGCAATCAACGGGGATGAAGAGAGCCCTGTGCGGCGCTCGACTCGACTCGACTCGCACTTTAATCAATCGCAACCGATTTGTCGGCTTAACATGTACAACATGACGCAAATAGAAGGCCCTGCCAGGAGGCAAGGCGGCAAGGAGGCAAGGAGGCAGAAAGCCAGCGAGGCAGAGAGGCGGAGAGGCGGAGAGGCAGGAGCTCTGAAGCCCCGGAGGGTGGCCGGCATTAAAGTGAGCAATCGACAAGGATTAGCGTCTGCCTGGGAGTCCGATTTGTTTGACTGGTGGCTTGTGTTTTGGGTCGGGCTTAGCGGGTATTGCCTGTAAAGTGGCCTGCTAATAGTTGTTTAGAGCGTGAGAAGATGATGGGAGAGAGCGGCAATGGGATTAGCAGAACAAGAAAATATCCGATAGATACTCCGCAGCCACAGGATAGAGTCGAAGAACACACAGCAATGGAGAGATATCTTGATATTTTTCCTAAACAGAAAAGAGATTCTGCTTGTAATTTATATGATTTTAGCTTTCTCTTCACTCGAAATGAAACGAAAATCGATCCTTGTCTGCATCTGAAGTTCGATTACGTGTGGCGAGTCATGCAGCAGCGCCCCTCGGTCGGTTGTATTGCCTTGGACCCGCGCCTAACAGGCTTCGGTGTTGGTGATCTATTTTTTAGTTGAGAAACAAGTAAACCCTTTGTCAGCTTTATTAGGAAGACAAGTCCTTGATTTTCAATATTCTTCTCTTCCAAATCAATGCTATATTTCGATAGAAAGGAAAACCCTCAGGAATATCCTAGCACACACTTTCCCATGCCCTTGGACTTAGCATAATTTTACTCAGATTTTCCAATTCCCATCCAAGAGCAATATTCCGGATGAATTGTCGGTCGTGTCCAATGGGATGATGGGATAACAATTTATAATGGCTTAAGTACGATTTACGAGTGCATGTATATGCGGCGGCGGCTAATCAGGGAGCCAGCATCAAACATTGTCTCTGGACAAACCCTCGAATCCTCGAACCCCCGAACCCTAACCCTAACCCAAACCATCGAGAAAGGAAGCCGTAGAAGCCGTAGAATCCTCCCCTTGGCCATGGGCACGGGCACGGGGGCACGGGCACACGACCAAAACGAGAGAGCCTGGACCCTTGACAATGGCTCTATTTTTATGCGATTTACTTGTTTTGATAAACATTCGACATTTCTGACAGTCAAACGACACCCGAAAATGGAGATGCGATGAGATGATGAGACGGGATACGACGAAACCCAAAACAAAGCTTCTCCCGCTGCCCCTGCCGCTGCCCTGCTGGAAATAATTTGAAAATTACTTCTATATTTTTATGAAGGTCGCGTGCGGTTTTGTCGTGATCGAAACCGAAGATAGGATGAACCGAAATACGAGTGTAAATCATATAGCATACTCGTATAAATCTACATGCACTCGTCGGAGAGGGCAGAACTTTTGTTTTTAGTTCACTTTATTGTTTGATAAGTATGGCGATAATAATTCCGGCAGCACAGTGCAGAATGGGTGGCAAGGACGAATGCTTAACACCCCACCCCACCCCTGAAACCCCCACACTTGCAGCAGCTTTTGGGGGCAGGGGGCGTTGGCGGGGATGGGTGGGTCATCAAATTGAGATTTATGGAAAAGTTAACAACGTTTTATGCGCATTTTGCGGGGTATCGTTAAATGGACACAGTACCATCTTCCATCCCATACCATCCCATACCATCCCATCCAGCAGCAGCAGCAGCAGTCCGTCAGTCCGTCACTCAATCCTTCGGAAGCAGAATGGAGAGGGGGGGGCTGGAAACACTAATAAGCACCTTGGGCCTTCGGCCAAAAGGACAACCGGTGGGCAAATTGGATTACTTCATTTCATTTCTCTGCTCCGTGTCTCGGGTGTCGGCTAACATCAAGAAGCAACGAAACACAGCGCACACCTTCAGAGCTCCTTCCTCTTCTGACTTCAGCTCCAGTTTTGCGAGTGGGAAATAAATAAAACAAATTTACAGTCCAGACATTTGGTCGATTGATTTCGGGCATTGCAGCGACCCCAGCCCCAGGGGCGCACAGCAATCGAAGAAGAGTTGTAGGACTCCATCTTCATCTTCATCTTTAACTTTAACTTCAGTTTCAGCTTCAGGTTCGTCTTTCTCCTCCCTCTCTCACTCTCTCTCTCTCTCTCTCTGTCTCTGTTTCTTGTAGAGCTTCGGTGGTTCACTGTTCGCTTGCAAATTGCCGCATATTTGTTGAGTAATTACGCTTTAACTTGTAATAAAGAAGACAAACAATAAAACGAGGCCCCAGCCGTGATCCCCTTTGCTTCACAGAGGGGCAGGGCAGGCCAGGGCAGGGTGGGGTAGTGGAGTGGAGTGCTGCTGCCCCATCTGGCGGCGTGTTCTCAATTGAAAAGCGTGAATAACAAACGTGAACGGGGCGCAAATTGGTTGAAAGAGTCCGAGAGTCGAGAGAGATCTCCACAAAAGTCTTTGAGAAATGCGTTTATGCGGTTCCACAATAACGTGATTTTATGTGGGGAGAAAACGTGTAAGCGGTGGAGTGATGCATGAAGCGAGAGAGAGAGACCAACCCTCTTTCCCTCTCTCTCTCTCACTGTGTGGCTCCAACGTTTACGCGACTGGCAATTTGCCATTCAGTTTTTTCAAACTCAAATTTGGTCCAAAAATGTGTGTTTGAACGCCTATTTCATTTCAGTTGGTCCGTAATTTCCGTAATTTAAAAAGAAAACTGAAACATTTTTGAAAAGTGTTGCTAGTCGATATCTTATCGAGACTACATCGAAAAAGTATTACGAATGGTAAGGAATGTACTGAATCTTCCAGCGAATCCATGTCAGTCCCATTCTGTATCCCTCATTCTTCAGCACAGATTCATTTTCATTTTCTTCCCGGCAAGAGTCAGAGGGAGAGCTGCGTCCGAGAGAGGTGTTAGAGCCAGGGGAAGGGGGGTCCAGTCCAGAGAGAAGGTCGGCGCAATCCCGAGGGCCAGTACAGCAGTACCATTCCAAGTCGAAGTCCGAGTCTCAATCCGAATGGATGCTCGAGTGAGTTCTCCTTTCCGACTGGGCTAAAACCATAAAATGCATTATTATGCTAAATGACTATAAAAATCACGTTTACAATCCATTTATGCCTGGGATAATAACCCATGCCCATTCTCCATTCCCCATTCCCCAGTCCCCAGTCCCATTCCATCCTGCTTGGCAGGAGGCGGCGCATCAGGGCATCAGAGAGAGAGAGAGAGAGAGAGAGAGAGGGGGGGGGGGCTGATAGAGGGCTCTGGGAGGCTGCAGATGGACGTCGGACGGGCTGTTGGGATGTTGGCTAAAACCCTGAAAGGCAGCATTTGTTTACGCCGCGAATAATTGAGTTATCTGATCTCCAGGTCTCAGTCTTAGTCCCAGTCCCAGTCCCAGAGAGCACCAGAGCCGCCACGAGAGTGGAGCTGCAGCGGAGGCTCTGGTTTTGGGTCTGGCTCTGGCTCTGGCTCTGCAGACACGAAAAGTGACTTTGGGATGGGTCGGGGGACGATGCCTGCTGCAAACGAGGGTCGTCTTTTCTAGGATTGAAGAGTGGGGTTTCGGTGGACGGCGGCGGCTGCTATGGCTATGAGGCAGGCGGACAGTGGACGGACGAACGGGCTGAGGCACATTGCATGTTTTGGCACTGGCACTGGCAGCAGGTAGGTGTGGCAGCAGCCGCCGCAGCCGCAGCAGCAGCAGCAGCAGGGTTTATGTAGCAAATTGTTTGGGGGCACATTAGAAGGTAACCACTGTCGTTCCCTGCCGTCTTGTACTTGTTCCTCTTGTTCCTCGGTTCCTGCTTCTGCTTCTGCCTCTGCCTCGGCCGCTGTTCCTGCCCCTTGTTGCTGCTCTTACCCTGTCCTGCCTCTGTCCAAGTCCATTGGTAATGACTTTATTTGGTTGCTGCGTTAATGGGGCGAGCTCTTCTGCTGCTGCTGATGCTACTCCTCCTTCTGCCTCTTCTCTACTTCTTTCCCAACTCAACTCCACTCCACTCCGCCCTCCCCTCCTTCTGCCTGCTTGTGCATTCGGTTGTCGGCTCGGGCAGCGCAAATTGAAAGCGCATTTCAAAATTTTTCACACCTGAAAATTATTTCGTTTCCAGACATCGTTTTTTCTTGACAGACGGTCCGTCCGCTCATCCTCATCCTCATCCCAGCGGGAGGGTGAGGGAGTGCGGGACAGGCCGACTGTCGGCAAGTGCAGCGAATTCCGAGTGCGGCTGCAAACACTTTTCCCGTAGCGCCGTCCAAAAAAACAAAAAAAACACCAAAAAGGTGCCGACCAGCCAGCCATCGGGACATCGGGCCATCGAACGTTGAACGTTGAACGTCGAAACTCGGACGGACCATCGGCGGCTGCAATTAATCAAAATTTAATTTCGAATGGCGACGTTGACGGCGCTGCACTGCACTGCACACTCCACACTCCGCTATCGAAGCCGAAAAAATTGAATTGAAAAAAGTCTAAAGAGAAAACTGGCAAAAGAAAATGTAATTAATCACAAGACGGTTGTTGCTCGTCTCGTTGTTTGGGAAAAATGGAAATGAAAAGTCACGAAAACACGAAAAGCAACAGAGGATAGGATACATGAGGCGGAGGCACAAACAAAGAGGCCGAAACAAAAGAGGCATCAAAAGTCGAGCAGTTTCCAGGTTTTTGTGGGGCGAAGAGGCGCCCCCTCTGGAAATCCGTTACAGTTTATAGCACCTATTTTCCGAAATTATACGAAGAAAAATGATATTATTTCGCCCATCGAAATATCTTTCGACTGAACTGATCAATGCATCCCCCCCCCTTCACCCTACCACCCAGTTATTTGTGGGTCTTGATTGCTTGATTCTGGGAGGAGGAAGCACTTTTACGATATTAACCAAAACAATGATTGAGTGATTAAACGTCCAAGTTTAAGCGGACTAGCTAAAATAGTAGTTTCACCTTAATTTATTGTTAATTTTTTAAATGTCTAACTGACTTTGAGACCGGTGGCTCCATCTAGATTTGAATTTTTTTGCCTTCAACTTCAGAGTGCGCCACATAACTGCAAAGCATCGTAGTCGAGGGCCTCGAAAATGTGATACCCTGTATTGACAGCTTTAATAGCGAGAATATAAAAGACATTTTTTCACAAGTTCGGAATTATTGGACTCTAAGCGGATTATGTCATTTAAAATGTATTACGTACTCGTATTATGAACTAGATCGTTGATATTTGGCCTTGTGTACTCAATTATTAATGCTGATCGCAAAGATATATATTATGGCTAGGTCCATAAACACTTATTTTTCGATTTTAAGATACATTTCAACGATGCCGATATTCCCCCGTACTCGAAGTACTCCTATTCAAAAGTGCATTTTTATTTGATTTGAACATTTTGCATGCATTTCTTCTCTAATTTCACGAACACTTGATGGCGCCAACATTTTTAAGAGCGCCATCTATGTCACAGCTTGAACTATGTGCCCTCTGTTGTGTACATAAGCGAAGCAGAGCAGCGCCATCTCTTATGTACAAGCCACACTAAAGCAGTGCCATCTCTTGGCACAAAACAAAACTAAAGCACGCCCCCTTGTGTGTATAAAATGAAGCTTAACTCGCCATCTTTCGTCAGAAGTTGTAAGATGAACAGCGCTTCCATGCCCATCAGCGGCCACAATGTGAACTTCAATGGGAATTGTTCCGCTAGAGGGCTGCCTATTAATCGATACAGCTCCCTAGCCGCTAAAGGGCGGCTTCATATTAATCGTTATCAAAATTGAAGAATTTGAATTCAAATCGAAAATGTATACTCTCGAACAAATAAAAGAATTTTAAATTTTTTCATTGTTTACTTTTTATTATTAAAAATTTGTCTTTATTGTTTTGCCTTTGTTTTTTTGCTCATTTTCTGTGACCTCCCAGTACTCCTTCCTCTCCCCTCTGTCCCCTCTGTCATTACGCCTTGTATCTCTCTATCTGCCATTCGTTTATAATAATTTCCATAGACAAAGATTATTTGTTTGTTTTTTTTTTCGTTAAATTGTTCGTTCATTCGCTGCCTGAAGCAATGGTGGGGGAGGGGAGGGAGATGGAGTCTAGGAGGAATCAGGAGCCCTCCAAAATTAAACCCAAGAATTTTGACTGGGATTTTCGGATTTCTTTTTTTGATGGGAGGAGGAAGAGGTGGTTGCCCATTCTCTCCTACACACACACATATACAAATGTCGTATACATATATATTTATACAAAAAAATAAATAAATACAACGTATAAACAAATTAATGATGAGCAATAATAATAGTATACACAAAAAAAATGGTTGTATGGTATGGTATGGTATGGTATGGTATGCGGGGGGTGGGTTGTTGGGGAGCTTAAAACATAAATAACAACAAATCCGAAACCATAATTAGTCAACAATTGAAATAAATCTAAGCAATATGAATATACAATATGCTCTTTGTTGGTGTTTCTGTTTCTGTTTCACTTTTATTTTCCTTTTCCTACTATTCTCTTTCTCTTGCTATTGCTGTCCCACTCTTTTCGATCGTTTTGTATCAGTTTTGGTTCGGTTTTCCACCTCATGCTTTCGCTTTCGAGTATATTTTGACTTGAAACAAAGACCTACATATGTACATATGTATGTATGTATAAAAAGTCTTTTCTTGAACTTAAGATTGTTTTAAGATTGCTTTTACATTTTCTCTGTCCGTCCTTTCGGCTAGATCTCGATCTCTCCTCTCGTCGTGACACATAATTCTATAAATATCAAATTGCAGCTTGAACAAAATACTCGCGACATAGTCGACTCAGACACCTTATATAAATCACAGCTAAAAGGCAAGCATAAAATTAATTAATGAAAAACGTAGGCCCCATCCGGGTTGCGGGGTTTTCGGTTGCAGGATGGCTGGCTGGGTGGCGGGGGGTTCTGCTGGGTGGCGGGTGGCATATGGCTCCTCATTCTCAAACATATTTTTATGTACAATTTTTTCAGTTAATTCGTTATTTCGTTTTACTTGACTACCGCATGATTTCTATAATATCTATAATAATATTTTTCTGTTTCGTGTTTCCGTTTTGTTGTAGCTTTTGTTTGCTCTTCTTTCTTCTCCTCCATCTTCTTCCTCTCACTTTCTGCTTCGTCTTCGTTCTGCCTCCTTTTCTTCATTAAATAGTTTTTATATTTATAGTATAGCACCGAGTACAAAAAAATGATCAATAAACAGAGTTTTGAATTTTGTGTTCTTCTTCGTCTTTTACTCGTCCTTCTTCTACCTTCTACCTTCTGTTCTTCTTCGTCTTCGCTTCGTCTTGTTCTACCTCCTCTGCTTCTACTACTTCTTCTTCTTCTTAGGTTTTATTTTTAGCAAAACTAACCATTTCTTTCATTTACTTTACTTTACTTATTTAACGCTTTTTTGTTGGTTGGTTTCTTGTTTCTTTTGTCCTTGTTATACAGAACTTTTAACGGTTTTAATGTTTCGTTATGTTACTTTGTTTGTTGTTTTGTTTTTTGTGTTCCTTTGTTTCGTCTGTTTAAATTCTACTACTTATGTAAGGTAATAATTTCTGTTGCTTTCGTTTACTTTTTTTTGTTTTTCGTCACAAGCGAATCGCTTCTGAGTCCGCCTTTGCCATCCCCATGTCCATATCCATCTCCATCTTCTACATGGTTCCATCGCCAGAAATCTAAAAGAAATAAATATATTCCAACATTAATTTCAAAAAAGAACAATGGAGTATGCAATACATCAACAGAACAAGCAAATGCAAATGGATAAATAATAATAATAATAAAATATGCATTAAAAATCACTGATTATATCTGCGAAACGCTTTAAAACTCTCTCAATCTTTGGAACAGGAATGTCCCATTGAAAATATTCTAGGATGCTCGCTGCGACCTACCTGCGAATGGGAACTGTCGGACTCCACCTGCTCGGAGTAGCAATGCTTATAGTTAAGATAGTCTAAAAGTCTTCTTGGTAATGGCAACGTCTGTATTAGATCCTTTCGTATAACCGCCTTTAGTATAACAAATCTGAAATGTGAATACAATAGAAATACAAATCAATAGACATACAAAGAACATTTTTGGATAAACAATAGACAAAAATGTGAGTAGAAATGGAATTTAAAATTTTGAAACATCTGACGGCCTGGCTACGAGTGCGATGTGCGCGTCCCCGCCAACCGCTGCCTGCGCCCAAGGATGTGGGCCCGCCCTATAGCCGTAAGCAGCGGGCCAAGCAGCAGAGGCGCGAGCTCAGGGACAAGCAGCAGGCAGCCAAGACGGGGAACAAATAGCAGCGGCCGTAGGCATGGAGGAAGGACACCCACCTGCACATGTGCTGCAAGCTTTGTACATGCTTAAATCTAGATACTGGATTGGTTAATTGCACACGCATTGGTCCATGCTCTGGCCGGCGATGCAGAAAGAATAAATATCTGAAATGGTTAAAAAAGAGTCCAGGATTAGTGGGTATCCAAGGGGGAAGGCCCTGGAGCTTTAATTCTCACCTGCCACTTCGCGAATGCTCGACAGCCTTCTCAATGAATTCGGTGATGGTTTGAGACTTGAATTTGGCATAAGAGCCAAAGGAGAAGGTCCCTAAAAGAACAGACATTAAGTAAAGGTTGTAGAATGGGAAACAGCGGAGTACTTACCCTGATCCTGTTCAATGCGCACATGTCGCACACAATTGTTCAGCTTGAAGCTCAGCGAGAATATGTAATGATCATCGGAGCTGTCGCGCACTATGAAAGAACCATCCGGCTCATTCGAGAGCACCTTTTCGGCTGCCTCCCCAGACAAGGGACCCCAGTACCAGCCGTACTGCCAAGACAACAGAGATTAGACATAAATATAGCTCTGGAATGGGACGCACTATTGCTTACGTCTTTGACTTTTTCAATGCTTGAGGTAAACTGCAATGCACGCGGCTCTTGACCACCAGGTTGCTTCTTCTGCTGCTGATCCTCCTGTTCGGGTTGTTCGACAGCTTCATCTATGGCATAGGCGGCTGCTGCTGGAAGGGAACGAAAGGAACGAAAGGAACGAAAGGAGGAGAGCCATGTGTGAGAGATTCTGTGGGTAGAAGTAGGGATCCTCTACTTACCCTTCTTTGGTAATGGTGGCAGTGCACGCGACTGGAACTTCTTGAGTCCCTCGTCGGATGACGACTCCCCTGGGGCGGTGGCTGGTGTTGCTGTGACTGCTGCTGGTGACGACTCCTGGTCCTGGCCCTCGGCAGCCAGAGCTGTTGCTTCCACAGCCAGTGTGGCATTCGTGGCACTCGCATTTGCAGCCGCATTCGCTGCTGCCACAGAGGCGGCTGCGGCACGACAACGACTATGATGATTCCGACGAAAGCGAAAGATGCTGCAGAACTTTTGCTTGAGATTAAGCGTAAACTGTGACTTCTTCTCCGAGTGCACCACATGCTTATTGTTCGGATGCTGCTGGTGCTGCTGCTGGTGGAGTTGCATCTGGAGCTGCAGTTGCAGCTCCCCCGCGGGTGTCTTCTCCGATGACTGTTGCTGGTGCTGCTGCTGCTGCTGTTGCAGGTTCTGCTGCTGTTGCTGTTGCGAGGGCGTCTGCTGGTTATTGTTGTTGTTGTTGTTGTTGAGCTTATCATTGTCCAGATTGTGTTTGCTCTGTTTGCTCAGATACTTGCCACCATCGCTGGCAGAGCCACCCCCGCCAGCACCCGCAGCGTTTGTCGAGCGATTTGAGGTGCCAACACTGCTGCGCGTTCGCGCCGTGGTCGTTGTGGCATTCGTTGTTGCCGTGGACACACTCCAGATGGTCTCATTGCTGGACTTGACCATCATCGGCTTGTTGGGTCCCCCGCCGCCGCCGCCACCCGAGGAGGCACAGGATTTGCCTGCATCCGAGTAGAGTGTGTGATAGAATTGCTTCACTTCGTCGAGGGTCATGTGCAGTGGCTCCGATGATTCGCTAGTTTGCCCCTGGCACTGTCCCTGCCCCAGCCCCACTGGTGTGCGATATTTTCCATGTTTTCCTGACTTCTCCCCATCCCCATCGCTTGTCTCAGTCCCCGCCCCCGCAGCAGTCGTTCCGCCATGTCGCTGCTTGCGTTTGTTGCGTTTATTCCTTCTGCTGGCAGCCTTGTGGTATGTGGGGGCTCCTGTTCCTGCCACTGCCACTGCCGCTGCCGTCATCTGGCGGTCTTTCTCCTTTTCCCTTTCCTTCTCTAGCTGCTGCTGCTCGATCATATCCACGGGAAACGCATAAATATCGGAATCGATGGGCACATTATAGAAGTCGGATATCTCGCGTGTAAACAGCGCATCGTGGGACATGGCCTGCGTTATGAAGATGGAATCATCGGGCTTATTTGCCGACGAAACGTTCAGGGAATTGTGCGAGCTGCTCAGGCGACTGTTGAGGGAATTCCTCGAGTTCGGGCGCTGTCCATGCCCGTGGCTGGAGGCAGCAGTCCCCCCGCTGTAGTGATGATGATGCGGATGGCTGTTGTACGGGTGGTTGTAGTGCCCCTGGCTGCTGCTGTTGCTGTGGCTGTTGTTGTTGTTGTTGTGGTAGTGACAGTGGCTCGTATGCCCACCCAAGGGGCTGTAGAGGCTGGCCTGTCGTCGCTGCAGACTCAAACTGCTGTTGTCCGCCGGTGGCTGTCGTCGAGCTCCGTAATACAGATCGTAATCGTGGATTTCCGAGAGACCGGCAGCATTGAAATTGAAACGCTGCTGGGAGGCGGCGGCTGCTGCCGCCTTGGCACTCGCAATGCTGTCCTGCTCCGTGGGTATGGCCTTGAAGTAGCGCGTATGATCCTGATAGTAAGGACACAGTGTCTGCTTGATCTTAATGATGGAGACGGGCGGTGGCGGCGAGGGCAGTGGCGAGCAGCTGCTCTGATCGGAGCAGCCATCATCTTCCAGAAGATCCACGCTGTTGCCCAACGAACTGCTGATAATATTGTTGGGCTCATCGTAAATGTTGTCCGTGTGGCTGTTCAGTATCGAATCGCTCACATACAGATGCTTGTTGATGGCGTACGACTCCTTGAGGCTCAAATGGGCGCTCTCCATCACCTCCATTTGGCAGATCTTCGCCTGGGTTTGCTCAGGCGGTGCCATCACTGCCACAGCCACTGCCACAGCAGCAGCCGTCTTTGTTGGAGGTTCTACTGCCACTTTGGCGCTGGTCGTCACATCATCTTTCAGATGCTCAAACGACGACTGCGACGAGGTCCAACGCCGCAGGCTATTGACAATGTTCTTGGAGATGGAACGCACTAGCGTTGTCTGTGGAGAGTCCTGGAACTCGGGCGGCGGATCAATGGGTGCCAACGGACCCTTTTTCAGTGTATTAAAGTTCTCGGCGCTCATGCCACCCTCCGAGCAATTGTCCAGCGAATCGAATTGCGAGACCTCGCCGTCGCTTTCCACCATCTAAAAAGGAACGGGGGGAGGGGGGAAAAGGGTTACACATTCGATTGAAAGGATAAGGCCTAAACGTTCTCACCTCAATTTCAAATTTGCACATTCCAATGCGGTAGGAATCACCGCTGGATATGGAGCTATTGGTGGTCAATGGCACACCGCTGTCATCGCTCAAGGAGGCGGCCGCATTCAGCTCGATGCTGTTGGCGCTGACCAGCTCATGATGCGGCGGCGGCATGATGCTGAAGCTATCGCTGCTGCAGATGCTCGATACACAGACGCCACTGCCACTGCCCCCGCCTCCTGCTGATGCTCCTGCTGCTCCATTGTTGCCATTCGAAGTGCTGCTGGGATTGGAGTTGTTGTCCTTAAGCTTAATGGACGATTCCATTTTCTCAGAAGCGAGGCGATAGCTGTGCAGAGGAAAGACAGGATGAGATGAGAAGGCGCCTCCAAATAGTTAATTTTTTGATGACACACATCCATCCGGAAACGACAGAGCGGACTGTGTGGCAGAGACTCCGGACTGTGGACTGCAGGCGAGGCACAACCTATGACCTTTGGGTGCGGCGTCGTCGCCGTCGTCGCTTGCAACTTGCAACGAATGCAATTGAAGGTCAATGACAGTTGCGTGCGCCGTTTTTCGTCCTGTCAGCCCCCCTCCCCCCACCCACAATCCACATTCTTCCACCCACTCTTCCCCGTGTATGCTTTACGTGCTGCACCCAACACACTCTCGTGCCAGCGCAAAGGCGGCAAGGCACGCGGGGCACCGCACCTCCATCATCGTCGTCGTCGTGCGGCAGGCTCGCGTGCTGCTTGTGCGCAGAGAAAATTGATGGCAGGAATTTTTTGGGCGGAGATTCGGATTTCGGATTCAGGATTCTCCAAGGGAGAGGGGTAAGGACTACGGGAGTACGGCAGTAGGAGGAGTCGGAACTCTCCAAAGAAAAAGAAGAGGAAATTTCCAATTGGAAATTGAAGTGCGTAAAAAAGTACCGCTAGCCGCCTGCAGCTTCCACACACACAATCACAGAAAGAGTCTCTCTCTCTCTCTCTATCACAAACATACACATACGAATCAAAGAGGCGCCCAAAAGGAGTAGCCGGAAAAATTCAACGCACTGGCCGCCCCACAACACACACACACACACACAGACACATACACGCAAACACACATCCTTCTTGTCGTGTGCGTCGTCGTTTTCGTAGTACGTCGTTTGCTAGTATTTCCCCCTCTCCACCCCACCCCTGTGTGATAGCGCATTTTTATAGGTGCCGCTTTTTTATAATGCAATATACAGAGAGACAGACAGAGAGAGAGAGACAGAGAGAGAGAGAAAATGAGAGTGCAGTCAGCGATAACAAAAAAATCTTATTAGAATTTTGTCACTTTGTATATACACACAAACACACACCAGCAAACACCCACCCACCCACATGCACATGCATGTAACACCTTTGCTTAATTTAATTATTGCTCTCCTGGATCTCGCGTACACACACACAGGCACACACTACACCCATGCACACACACACACACTACTACGCACGTCAGGCCAGACACTCACACACAGCACACACACACCTACACAAATGCATTAGCATTCATTACAATTCTCCTCCAGCTCAGCTCCATGGCCTGGGCGAAGACCAAACACTCAATTTTCGTATAAATATTGCACTTGCCTGCCTCTGGGCTTTGGGGCTGCGCCTTTTCCTATAGTTTGCACTTTTTACTTAGCACTGGCACATTGTTAACAACACACATATTGATTAATTGCACGCATTGCAGTTGCTTTTCGGCTGCCGAGGAAAAAGGGGGTATGGCAAACAGGCGAAACGGCCCTGAAAATTCAACGCCTGCAAGGTAAAATCCACCCCATTTCCCAACATACCATGAGCGGCAGTCACGAAAAAGCGGGTATGCAGAACAGGCAAAACGGCCCAGAAAACTCAACGCATACTAGATGAAATCCACCCCTCTCGTTTAACATTCTATGGAAGGAAGTTGCTGAAATTTTCCGCTGGGAAATTTTGGATGAAAAAGAGGGAAACAACAGGAAAAACGGAACAGAAAATGCAACGCATGCCAGGCCATGGAAGGATGTTTATAAAATTCCTTGCTTATGACAAACATTCCAAAATATACTTTTCCCTAGGGTATACCTCTGCAATACGGTCACATTTTAATATTTTAAAATTTTTATTTTGTCAGCTGTTTTTAATGAATTCTACATTTGACATACATACACGTTTTTTGTACATATCAACTACATATTAACGTAATAAACGTAAACCGATTCGAAGATAGAGCTGCGCGCCAAGGTGGAATTGTTTAAAAGTGAATTTAGTGAAGTTTGAAAGCACGATTATGCAGAATGTCGCAAGCGGCAATATATTGTTGCGGGAATTTGTTGAATTTATACCGGTAACATCTTCCTTGCAATATATGATGCGCGGTTCGATTGAAAAATTACCGATAGCTTGCCAAGGGGCGCGAGTTTGAAAGAGGGTTACAAGTGATTACAAGACTTACCTGCTGCTGCTGCATCGAGATTCTCAATCATATCAATTAGGTGCGGATCTGTGGATTTCTTTTGTTGGCAGTCATGCACTCTCTCTTTCACACGCTCTTTCCGGCCAAAAGGTCCGTCGCAGCCGTTTTCGGCTTTTGACCGTTGCGGTCATCACATCACCTGTTACTTTCACTGCGACGAACACGTTTTGTCTTGTTTGCTCGGCTGTGCACCACCCCCTCCCACCTCCTATGGGCCACCAGAGTTATTAACAAAAATTTCAGGGCAAACAACGCAGTCGCCGTCGCGTCGCATCGCGTCGCAACTTCCAATAAATCGCATAAATTAGCAATTCTGCAACAGCAACAGCGACGGCGACGGCGGAAGCATTGTCACTACTGACGCTGCTTTTCACTTCCACTTGCTGTCGCTCTCACTTTCATTGCCGTTGTCAAATATTTAATAATTTGTGCTAAAATTTGAATTAAATGCCATGCCGCATGCATAATGATTAACGCCCGTGCCCCCACGGCTTCATGCCCCATGCCCCCATCCCCTCCCCTCCGCCCGTACAGACTAGTGACGGCAAGTTTAAGACGATACATTACCTGTGGATGGTGTAAATCTGTGGATCGGTGCTGCTGACCCTGGGCGCCATCGGGCCGCACAACCTGCCCGTGGAAACATCTACGATACTCGGACTGGCCCTGATCGCGCTGGGCTCGGGCCATGCGTGTCGATTACGATTACGAACTGATCCCGATCACGGATCCCAGCTCGGTGAACATCCTCTGGCTGATACCACAGTACGTGGTCATGACCCTCGACGAGGTGATTTTCTCCGTCATCCTGCCTATATGCCGATGTGAGGTTCTATCTAATTGTCCTGCATCTCAACTATAAGTTGTATATACTGCACCACAGATTTTTATCTGTACTTAGATGGGATGATATTTCATTGAAATGGCACTGATCCAAGCTGATCCAACAGATGAATCGAAGAAAGTACATAACATCAGTATATACATATATAATAGGGCTATATACTAGGGGTACTATACTATAAACATATACTGCTCCCTCGCTTCGCTCGATAACGCGAATATCGGACGAAAAAGACGAACCAAAACTTTTTGTTTCATAGGGAGATATATATATTTATGATTACACTAGTCAACTAGAAATTTCCGCTGTGACCCAAAATGACTTTTTCTGATAGATTTCGGGATTTCGGTTTTTTAAAGTGTTATGTTTTTTTATGATTTAGTTTTATTTTAAGAATTTTTGAAATTTGTTATTTTTTTTCATGTTTTTTTCAGAGGCAGTGCTTCTATTTTTCGGATAACTTATGTATCTTACATATATCTGGTTGCAGAGAACAGCTATAAATCCAACCCAGACACTTTTTAGCTGCAGCTTAACTTCTGGAAGATATTAAGTTATCAAATTAAAATTAGATAATTTTTGGACGCCGCCAAAAGCCATTTTGGCCAGCAATTGAGATTCAGAATTGGCCTTGCCATACCATACCGATCCGATTACATATACAATACAAATATGCGTACATATGTATATCTACATGTGTGTACATCGATGTATGCCTTGTTTGCTATTTGGACCATTCTTGAAATTCCATGCAGAGAGGAGGGGGAGAGGGCGCGCACAAAAATGCAATTGAGAAAAACCCAATCAAAAATAAACAAAAACCAACAACAAAAGTCAGCCGATACAAAACACACACACACACGCACGCACCAATACAAGAGGATTTTTGCTACCTACCTGCAGCAGCGCAGGCGCAGCATCTTGGGCTCTGCACTGAGAGAAATTTGCCCTGATTAACAGCATTAAGCTGAACGAATTGAACATCAGGCAAACGAAATTATGGGATGTGCTACCAAAAGCAATAGGGCTCGAATTTTGTTTGAAACAAAGAATTGAGTTACAGTATATTATTTGGGAAACCTATATAAACACAAAATATACATTTACCATAAACGTTGTAAATATTTTGCTTAAATCGTTCTTGATTCTAAATTTGTATCGATTTCGTTTTTCTTGAGAAATATTTTCAGCAAAACCCTATATTGCAGAACATATGTGCACATGAATTATATTTTCCCATATTGCAATCAATTGTTTACTTGAAAAGTGACTCAAAAACAATCAATTCAACAGCTGTTTCGCCACAGACACATTACCGTAACGTGTTTCGTGGTATTGATACCATTCCTCCAGTGTACGACAGAATGTCGACTCTCAAACCGAAATACATATCATTCAAAAATACCATTTACATTTGGAATAAAATATTTACCGGTACGAGTGGGGAGCGAATCAGGACTTCCTTTTCGTGTGGACGTCCAACACATGCACACATACATGCATATGTACAGCGATAACAAGAAAAGATTACAATCGACGGGGAACATTTGATACCCTTCAAAATGTATGGCTCCCATGACACACATAAATTTGACATGAAACGCATGAAACTGAGAGTTGTGTGTGGTCGAAATATTCGAAATATCATTCAATAACCGATTTTTAAGTCATTCTGTTTTGTTTCAAATATTTAAAAACATCAATCCTACCAGAATGTTTGGAGGGGACATTTCAAAAAATTGTTTACTAAAAATATATTTTGAAAATATTTGCGTTAGTAATTCGTAAATTTGTGTCGATGTTTTACAATTGAATTAGTGACGTTGACTCGGACAGCACCTTGTAGTGCCTCCTCGACTCGTCGTCGCTCTACAAGCATATTCTTCATATTAAACTGCAATATACACCCTTCGGTCGGATTATGAATATTCAAAAATAAGATTTTCTCACAAACAGTAAGTACATCCATATTTATATGTCTGCAATATAAAATCTGGCGAAAGCATCATACCCTCTGCAGAGGGTATTCAAATATCAACAGGCTTCTAAAAACTCCGTTCGTTGTTTGTGTTGCTGGTATTGTACCCAGCCGCGGCTGCGCACAGTGGGAAATCGGCCGAAAAGAAGTGGCAAAAGACATTTTTTGTGAAACGTAATGCATTTTACAAACTACATATATATTTTCTTTTGGTTTATCTTGTACATTTTGGAAGTTTTCCCTTTCAAATGCAGTTTTTCCTAAAGATGTTATTTGTTCAGAAGGTTTTAATTTTAAAATCTGAAATGGCTTAATGTCCCACTATGCGGTGCCAGGTAGAAGAGAGCGAGAGAGCAGCTCATACTTGAAACGGAAGAGAGAGTGAATCGCTCTCTTTTCTGGGCCTTGGACAGGTATGAACCGTGAGGAAAATCGGTCCAGCAACATTACAAGGCCCCTAAGAACCTCACCTCACCGGGTTTGATCAACAATATGCTGTGATTGTATACGCAAGGCCTGTAGAAAAATCACCGTATGTTAGGAATTGGGGTGGATTTTGGCCTGCCTGCGGTGCATAGTCTGGGCCGGTTTGCTGTTTGTCCATACCTTTTTTTCTCCGCAACACACGTTTGTTGCCGATCAACATTCTTAGGCCCCAGCAACATTCGAAGGCGGGCGTATTTGAACACGGTCTGGCCAAAACCCCACTCCGATCAAATTCAAAATTCACCTGGCCCGCGAACAACGAAACAACGGAGATTGTTAACTTAACTTAAGATTAACTTAACTAACTTGTTTCCGGCGAGTGGTAAACCAGTGCATCTGTATGTGTGTGTGTGTGTGCCTGTAACCTGTGTCAGTGTGTTACCTGCTGCCCCGTTGCTAAATTATTATATTTTTTTCGAACTTTTTTTCTGTGTCGTCGTCGCTGCCGCTGCAAAACTGGTTGCTGGCGCAGCAGCAGCACAAAAAAGAGGCAGAATCTAGCTGTGAAAAGAAGTTAAGAAGAAAAACGCTAGAAGAAGAGGCGAACAACAGTTTTATTTTTGTTCGTCTTTCGGTTTTTCGGTTTGGAAAATCAAGGTAGCATCCTCAATAAAAACGTAACGCATCCAGAATGCCCTGCTCGGCGGTAACACTGTCGATAGCGACGATCTGCGCGATCATCGCCACCGCTCTTCTGGCCATTGCCTTCTCCACGGACAACTGGCTCCACTACGATGTCTGGCGCAATCAGATACAGGTTAGTACCACCAACAACACGAAGCCGCCCCCAACCATCCCCCCAACACAGATCTGGCTGGGCGGGGGGCCAAGATTTAGCCAAAACGGTGCATCTTCTGCCGAAGCCGAAGGCGCACCTCGGGCTCCGTTACAGTGGGAGCAGTGCATGAAAAAGAGCACAAATATCTCAAACATTTAATGCTGTGACAGTGGGTGGAGTGCATAAAAATACACAACAAAAAGTGTGTGATCTCAGGAATATACATACTACTAATCTCCATTTATTCCAAGAAGCATATCAATCTCTTAATAATCCAACAATTGTTGGGTATAGTTATTTGTACAGCACACAAACAAATGTGTGTGTGCGGCCCACTGTGGCAAGCCAAAATCAGAAGCGCAGGTAGCGGGCAACAGTACGGTGGGTAACAGTAACCGTCGTTTCAGCCAAAAGAAAATAAGGGCATGGCGGAGAGTGAGCAAAGAAGAAAGGTCGAAAGCAAACAGACCAAAAACAACAACAACAGCAGCAGCAGCAGCAAACACCCGTCAGAGGGGAAGGGAGAGAGGGAATATGGCTGGAGGAGTGTGTGCAGGTGCGGAGGGGACGGACGGTGGGCAACGGCCGCTACGTTAACGTTAAAACTTTCTACGCGAGCGCTTAGCCAAGCCAAACGTGAAGACGAGACTCCCCGGGCGGCAGCAGAAGCAGAAGCAGCAGCAGCGCAACGATGAATGGGAAATAAAAGAAAGAAGAAGAAGCCACGACGGAGCCAGTCCCCCCTCATCATAATTTCCCATTTTGCATGTTCGTACATGCACGGACACGCACACGCAGGCAACAATTAACGGCCGCTGCGGCTGCGCTGCTTGTAGGTGCAATTGTCGGCTGAGAAAGAGACAAAAACAGAGACAGAGCCAGAGAAAAAGAGAGAGAGAGAGAACATTAGAAGTAGAGCCGAGCAGAGAGAGAGAGTGTGAGGCGGGATCGTGCATGCCATTCGCATTCCAAAACAAGTTCAAACAACAAAAAAACTAGACACCAAAGTGTGTGCTGAAAATATTTGCACGTTTCGGACTCTGAAGCTCCCACTGTCGTCGCCACCGAAAGTTGTGCCGCCGTCGTCTGTTGAGATCTGATGGATAATAATTTTTCTGCAGCTCTTACTGGATCCCCCATTCCCCCCTGTGGGTAGAAAGAGAGAGAGAACTTATAATGTCATTAGAATTAATCGGAGGGAACGATGGGAATTTTCATATTCATTTACCTTTTGACCTCGCTGTCTGGGGTTTCCGCCCTTAATCGATTGGGACTTGAACCTTTGAAGTGGCCCGAAATGCAAGAGCACCAGGTAATTGGAGCTCCTGCTCTCCGCCTCATACTCCTCTGCTTATTGCCGTTCTACCTGAAGCAAGCGAACAGGAAACCATTCCATCCTCCTCCTACTCTTGACAAGTGCATCATCCCTTGGGAGAGTAGACAGATTTGTTGGATGCAGAACGATGGACGCAAAGCATTGTAGGTGTGTCGAGGAATACATACATACATACATCCCTCAACATCAAGATAGAAGCGAAACAGGAAAGCCATGCTTCTTCCGACAACCATTACTGGCAAGCAGACAGATATTGGATGCACGCGCAAGATTGTAGAAGTGAAAAGATCACTGGATTCCATTCCTGCTTTCTATTGAACTATTGACACATCGTAGCACACCTCTACATATAAAAATAGTACCATAAAAAAATCTGTGAAGAACTAAAAGATACATCCATTTACCTATGTATCTTTTTTAAATTAAGTCCTCTTATTTTCAAAGGAAATGAAAATCAAGTTTCTAGCATAGAAACGAATACTTATGAGACAAAATACGATAAAAGGAGGAACAAGACCTAATCGATCGTCCAATCTTTCATTATTTTCATTAATTGCAGATCTTTAAAACAGATCCGATCCGATCCTGTTGCAGCAAAGTTCAAGCACTTTTGGGATCCCGTCTTCATTCTTCCTTCAATCGTTATTTGTGTACGCGATACCTGCCTCCTGCCCCATGCGTCTCTTTCTATCCCTCTCTCTCGCTCTCTCTCTCTCTCTCTCTCTCTCTCGGTCTCTCTGGTATTTTTGTTTTGTCTTAAGCCAAAGGCAAAGCCACCATTTGGCGTTGGCTTTGGCTTTGGATTTTGTATCTTTTGTATCCATCCCATGCCATCCCATTCGATTCCCCCTCCCCCCTTCTGGCGATCCAAAGAGCCGTGGCTGCCCCTCTCGTTGTGGCCCAAACGGGTTTTCGAGTTGAGTTTTCACTCGATTCACGTTTTCGAGACAACGACGACGAACGACGACTCAAAATTGGTATGCGGCTGGTTGCCCGGTTTTTGCTTTTGGCTCTAGCTCTGGCTCTGGCTCTCGGTTCGGCGGCCCTAAGTTGCTGTATTTCTCTGTTTCTTCCATCGCATTTGTTGTTGTTTTGTTGTTGTTGTTGTTGCTGTTGCTTTGTTGCATACCATACCCCTTGAAGAGAGGGTATTTTAGCTAACTCGAACACACGGGCGGATGGAGTTTTTTTTGTCTTATCTCGTAAAACAATATTTAAGACAATGGGATTGTGATAAAGAGAGCGATTCTACTGACATCACACATTTGGGCCTCAATTTACTCATCCTATAATATTTTATAGTCTCTAGCCCCGTATATGTACGACTTGTATCTTGATGTTACGGTTCGTGTTCCTCAACAGAAAACATTCCTTACATCCATATTAAAACAAAAATATAAGTTTCCAAACATTTTAATTAAACAAATTATTTTTCAAGTACAATCGAAATATGATCGATATTTAATGGCTTAAAAGAAACCCGAATCCCTCATGTCGAGTGGTAAGGATTATGCATATCTTTTCGTTTATGGGGAATTTTTACAGCAAGTCCGCGATTATGCTTATTTTTTTATTTTGGCAGGGTATCTCTCTCTTCGTATCGAGCCTTTTTTATGGGCCTGGTCTTTTCTTTCTTTTCTTGTTTTTCTTTGAGTTTGAGGAGTGTCGTTGGGGGGCGACGGTAGAGAGGGATTTGGGGGACACGCGCCCTGGAATCCCCGGAGCACCCAAAACGCAATTCGATGAAACAGCGTTTTGGCCTCGTCTCTGGCTTTTGGCTTTGGCTTCGACTGTGGCTCCCAGTGGATCGTGGATTGTCGATACAAAAAAGAGAAAACCCTTCTTCATATATGCATTGCATATATTGTATCTTTCATTGTATTTTCTCGTTCATCGTCTCTGTCCGTCTGTCTCTTCGTTCGTTTCATTTCGTTTCGTGTCTTCATTCGTCATTTCTTGTATTTCATTTCATTTTTTGGATTTGGAGACGTTTTCTTGTCTTGTCTTAAAAAAAAAAAAAAAATTTAAGACCCATGAAGAAAACCCATGAAAATATCAAATGAAAAGCCACTTGGCTGCTGACTTGCCATTTTCCCCCACTTTGTGGGGCTGCTGCTGCTGTTTCGTTGATGTTTCCTTTTTGGCTGCTTTCCATGAATGAATCTCGTGCTGTGCTTTTACGCTGAGTAAGCGCCTTGCCCCCGGACTCCAACTCGGACTCCTCCTCCTCCTCCACCACCTCGACTCCGACTCCACTCCGATTTTGATTTGATTGCAACAAGCAGCAATTGGTGGCAGAAGCCACCACTTGGAACACACAAACAACACATGTTAATTCCATAGTTAATTAAGCCTCGAAACGCCTCAAGAAGATTTCATTTTTCATTTCTCCTCTACCTCTACCTCTAACTTATTTTTTTCTAATTGCCTTTCTCCCTCTCCACACAACACCCGAGTACTTTCTGTACTTTTAAGCTAGTATTTAACAAAGAAAACAATATTAAATTGGAGTAAAACATGAAGACAGAAGTTCATCTAGTGACTGGTCTTTTCTTTTTGTTGATCCTCAACCAAATAAGGATGTCCTCTCTTCGAGTTGATCCAACCATCGTTCCCTTTTTCCACTAACAGCCACTAGCATTCATTGAATGATAAATTGCTGTTTGAATTCGCCTTTTGCGAAAGGATACATTTCTTTGGGGGATACGGATTTTCTGTTAAACGATTAAATAAGGATAAAATATCGATTTTTCTTTAAAGATTTCCTTAAATTGTTCAATGCATTAAAAATCTTTACAATTTGGGGTTTTATTTACGAAAATAGATTGGAAATTAGAAAATAGATACAAAATTAAAACATAATTTGTAATTTTAATTTTTACAAGAAAATTTTACAAATCAGAAAATAATTTTCGTTTCTTAATTTCTATTAGAAAATTTTGAATCCCTACGATCCCGCCACATTAGGATACGATTCCTTCAGTCGTTGTGTATATAATTATTCGATCAAATACGATATTTGGCGTTAAATATTATACTTTAATGTTTTGACAACATAAAGCAAGAGTTTCTTCAGTAAATCGAAATACAAATTTCCCAGTTGTATTTGAATATTATTCCAAAAAGCCTCTGCCAGAATGGGCTTAATAAATCTAAACTTTTCCTTGATGCCGAAACATTAACACGAAGTATTTACTGGACCATGCTCTCATCTATGGGGTGTCTATACGTTCCCTCCAAAACCGTCTCATTTTCCCAACACTCCGCCCTCTCAAAAACCGTTTCTATATCACTGGTGGGGGGATGGGAACTTTCGAGAGAGTCACAGACGAGAGTCAGAGCCAAATGCAATTCACTTTATGCTAATTCCCAAGCTTTGATCCAACAGCAGCAGCGCCAGCGGCAGCAGAAAACAATAAACAGAATCGATAGATGGATGGACGGAGGATTGGATTGGAGGTGATATACCAATTTGGAATTTCACATGATGTCAGCAAATTGAAATAAAAACCAACTAGTACCCAATGCTTCAGGGACAGGGGGATGACAGATTTAGAGACAGATTCAGTCACCATTCGTGAGGGAGAGGCTTCAATCTGTGGGGAAACTATTAACAGATTATTACACATCATTTATCATGAGAGAAATTCCAATATACACATGTATACTGTGTACATTTCGGGAGACTGCACAGATTATTAGATTCGAGGGTTCCGTTCCTCCATTGCGGGTGGAAAACGATTAAACTTTTAGTCGCATTGATCCTTCTATGCTCGCCGAGTTCCCTACATCATAAAGCGTACATCGTTCAGTTTCATCCACTTACTTCCCTAGAGGATCCTACATACATACATGTGTACACATATCACTTCGCCATCGCTCCTGCTATGATCTCCCTTATTTCCTTTAATAGCGGTGTTATATCACTCCTTGTATGCTCTCCTCATCCCAAGCTTTTCCTCAGAATCCCCCACCTTACACTGAAAGAGAGAAAAAGTCCTAAAATTGAAATATTTAAACTTAATTTGATATTAATATGAAAATATTTCATTTAAAAATATTTCACATTTAAAATAAATATATTTTCCACAAATTAAATATATTCTATTTATTTTAAAGTGTTTTATATTGAATTAAATATTTTTCAATATATTTATATTTAATTTAATTGGATTCTATTTAATTTCACCATTTTTTTAAATGTGTTTAAAAATTAAATATTTAATTTAAATATGCCATTTTTCTTAGAGTGTATTTCTTGGGTTCTTGCCTGAAGCTGAAGAGTGTGTATATCCATTTAATCAGGTCCCCGGAACAAGTGTTTTAAGCACAATTTTTTTTTTCTGCGCAATTATCCGCATGCGCGATTCTTCAGCGAGACTTGGAGGAGACTCCCCCACAGCCCCCGTCTCCACAACATTGAGAGATCCATCATTATTCCGGACCATTTGAGCGTGCGATTCATTCGAGGTGGCTGCTGCTTTCGCTTCCCCACAACCAAACGACGATCAAACGCCCAAAGCAAACAAAATTTCTAGCGTTAATCGTCGCGACTCGCGAGTATTTGTATTTGTATTTGTATTTGTACTCCTCCCCCCGGGTTTCCTTCCCCCATAAACCTCTGGCCCCTGCTGGCCGCTACACGTTTCTTATTCAATAAACAAATCATTTGATTTCAATCAGAGTTTCAGGTTTCTTTTCAACGTCTCTCTCTCCAGCGTGTACGATATGATTTTCTGTATTTTTTCGTATGATATTTTTTTATCACTTTGTAGCAACTTCCGCATGGGATTTTTTTCGGTACGGAATCTACTAGTCTTATTATTATTTCTATTTGGTATTTTTAAAACTTGTTAAGCTTCTCTTTTTCTTCATTCTGGCCATAATTGCGGTGCCATTACCATTCCGCAGTGCGTGTGTGGGCCAAAGTGCAGACAGAGGAGCGGAGTGGAATGGAATTAAACCAAATAAAAAAATAAATAAATCTACTACTCGTCGTCCGTATCCGTACCCGTACCCGTACGTCAATGTCGCAGCTCCCACGAGCATATTTCTGTTTTGTTTTTGAAACAAAACCAGAATGCCAGAATGCCAGTAAATGCGATAAGGAAGCGACTAATTGACGACTAAGGGAATACCCTTTTTGGTTTGCATCTGCTTTGATTTTTCAATGCAGATTTTTTACGGCTCTCTTTGGGGAATTTTCTTTAGCAATTTTCAATGTAGATTTGTAGCCATAAAAAACCGTCGAAAGATATTTCTGTTTGCATTGAAAGCCGTCTGGATTGTGCGTTGTGTTTGGTGCTGCATTTCATCAGCAAATAAATTATTCATTTATTGAAATCTCTTACCCCAAGAGATACATATGTAGATAGATACTCGTACATATATTCTCCGATTTCTGGGGGCCACGCCCACACATAACGAAACGCAATTGAATTCCGAATACAAAATTCTGACAAATTCTTCTTGTGGGTAGAAGTTGTGCGGCCTTGACTTGAGCCAGCCAGCCAGCAGCTGGAATGCTGAAAAGCCAGTGGCGGAGGGATAGTAGATAGAAGGGGGGCTGGGACACACTGGCATCCTGCTGCTGCTGCTGCAGAACCCCCGACATAGAGAGAGAGAGAGAGAGAGAGAGAGAGAGAGGGATCCAGTTTGCCAGCCACTTGGGCCTGGCTGGCACTTGGGACTTGTGGCTGGTTTTTATCCGCCTTACACATGTAGGCCCCCCATCCGCCTCGCCACCCCCCCCTCACCGATTGGCTAATCACCGACATCCGTCGTCGTAGTCGTAGTCGCCAGGTGCTGCTTCAGGGGGAGGTGACTGGGAGGCTGGGAGGACGGAAAGGTGGTGCACTGGTGGGCCTGGGCCTGGGCCTATGCCGCCCCAACCCCGCCTCCCTCTCTACGAAAAAGAAAACTAGTTTTTCGCTTGGGTGTCATAAAAATAGTTGCGGCTGTGGCTGTGGCTGTGGCTGGGGCTATTTGTGCAGCAGCGATGTGCTCGTGCTCTCTGTCCGAATGATCCGCCACTGATCCGCTGAACAGAGCGCCGCCCATGCCCATGCCTATGCCCAAGCCCGTGCGGTTGTTGTTGTTGGAGATCGGAATTGGAAACCCCCTGTATTTCCGCCAAACACTCTCGGATACGTGATTTGGCTTGGGAAACGAAGAGAGAATTTTTGTGGTAAAATATCCCGAGTGGAGAAGGGAGCCAAACAGCAAAAGATACTCACGGATTGCTCTGGCACAGAGATTTTTCTTCCCTTCCCTTTTGTTGGATGGTAGTTTCGGACCCAAACACTTTGCAGCTTCAGCTTGCCCTCTCGGAAGTATTATGATTTCAATTTCAAAATTGACGGTATTTTCTTTGTCCAAATTGTAATTTTCAAAACTCAGAAAAGTCGTAAAAAAATAGTTTCTTGTGTGTTTTATATTTTATGTATATGGGTGCCTAAATTAGGCGTTGTTTATGGTATCGTTTGTAAAATTCTATGGAGAAAAGGTTAAGGTGCAGCCGCTCCACCAACCCTCCTAACCATGTGCCTCTTTGATTCGATGATCAAAATTTCCTAAGGGCTGGCGAAAGATTGTTCCATCAACGGATAACATTTTTAATCTATTAAACTGACTTCTCTCTTAAAAATGTTATTAAATGTGCAACACTTTTGCTTGAAAATGTTGTACTCCCGCTGTGATCCTCAAAGGAGATTTCGGTGGCTGCACGAAAGTGCTGAAGTGCCACAACAGATGTCCCACAGATGCCACGGATGCTTCCTGGTGCATTTTTGCTTGTACTTTTGGTCAAGATTTCGATCACTAATCAACCATGCAAACATGCAACGAATGCACTCACTCTGCCCCACTTGATGCCACACAGTTGCCTGTCATGCGTACCACCTCCTCTGTCTCACAGATGCAATACTCGCACCTTTATGTGAGTTATGCTAGATTAATCCACTTAACCAACCGATTAAATCAATTTCCAAATGTGCTCTCTCCGACATTTTTCAGCGTTTTCCCACTAGGAGTCGCAACAGCGTCTGGGGGCGGCAGCCTCTCTGGGGTCTGGGGTCTCTGGTACACACGGCTGATTTCTTAATATTTTCCTTTGTTTTTCTCCTTTTAAAGTTTTTCCTTTTGTTGTTTTCTTTCATACTTGAATGCATTTCTAATCCGCTCAACCCCTTTTCACTTCAATCTTGGATTGAATTGAATTGAAGGTATGGTAGGAAGGTGGTGGAGATGGAGAAGGGGTTGGGGTTGGGGTTGGGCCCTTAATTGCCTTACGACGACTTTCAATAGAAAGTTACAAAATGTATGGCAAATACAAAGACAGAGACCTGCGAGACATGGGGCATTGGACAATGGACATTGGGCATTGGGGCGTGGTGGTGTCTGGCAGAAGCGCTAATAAAAAAGGGGGAAAGAGCGGACGAGGAGAGGGAGGAGGAGACCCCAGACATGGCGTTATGCAAGCGAAAATCATTTTCCAAATTTACATAACAGCCAAAAGATTCGAAAAGAAACAAACAAAAAATACTGAATGTTTTTCAATCCGAATATGAAGAGCCCCCAACTTTGTGGAGTGGGGCAGATCTGCACTCAGAGAAAAATGACATATTAAATGCCATGCTTGAATTAAATATTCCGGGTCTTAAATACAAATATTGTGCGATCAAATAGAATTTAAGTTCACTTTGATTTAAACATATATGTATTTCAAACTATTTTTAATCTTAATATAAAAAACCTAAAAGTATATATATTACAATATTTATTATTTATTAAATATGAAATATACTTAAATCAAATATTTTCATATAAATGTCAGAATTTGTATGAACTGTAGCTAAAACACTTTCTTTTTACATGTTCCACTCTCAGATTAAATCGATTGGTTTACTTTCTGAAATCCAAGTGTAAATCTAAAATAAATTCAGGGCTTGTTTCTCTGGGTGTTGGGGTCTGCCTTTTTTTCGGCTTGGTATTTCCTCCATTGTTGATTTGTTTGAGTACCGTACCGTGCCGGACATACCATAAACTGAAACACGTTTCTTGACTCGTTCCTCCGCTTCTCCTACTTTTCTTTTTATTTCTTTATTTATTTTTTTTTTTTTTCATGAAAATGCAATGCGAAAGAAAAACCCGTCTTGAGGGGGTCTCTCTCTTGTTTGGAATCTCTTCTCTCTCTTTTTTTTTAAGAGAGCAACGAAAGACCCCGAAATTGTAGAATTTCAGAGGCATGTGAAACGTGATATTATTTTAGTTTGTGGGATTTCAGCATTTTACGAAATATTAGACATCTTTTACGTGCGAGATTCTGCCAAAAAATAATGAATACTTAAAATAATGAGATGATGAGATAAGAAAGATATTGAGATTGATTAATGGATGGATTAATGTTGCGAGTATATGTATATATTTGTATTAAGATAAATTTCTTCTATCAAAGGGATAGATGTTGCTCAGCACAAATTATGTTTATTGCATACATACGTACATCCCTATTATTATTATTATTGGAATGTTATTTGATGTGTAAAATAGAATGTAGTGTTTCCATTATGAATACTTCAAGAGTTTCTTAATTGAATTAGCAGCAGATTCGAGGATATTTGTAGATGATATTTGGGGGGTTTTACTGGGATATGTATCTTTTCTTTACTGTATCTTTTCGCTTATGAAAATTCTTACAGCGACTTGGAAAGTTGTGGAGATGGAATTTATTGAAATACGTTAAAAGTTTCTGTTTTAAAACATTCTCAATACCAGAGTTCCATTCAAAAAGTGGCATAATTCCTTATGATAGGGAAACGCAGTGTACATTTGAATGCATTTAATGCTTGAGAGCACCCCCGCACAGAGACATAGAGAAAGAGAGAGAATCTAGTCGTAAAACCAAAAGAACCTTGGGGTTTCCGTCTGTCTGTCTGTCTGTACGTTTTATGCATTCCGAAAAAAAAGACACACACAATGGAAAACGTGCGGAACGTGTTTATATGTCACTCTCGATCTCTCACTGGTGCTTCTGCTGCTGCCACTCAACCGATCAGCCCTCACTCCCACACAGACACCAGAAATGGTGGAGAGTCATCGACATCGGGAGATGATCGACTGCTCATCTTTGGGATTGTTATGCATTTGAGGAAGTGTCGAATTTCGTACTCTCCTTGACAATTCCCGACTAATCCTCTACCTATTCTATCCTTTCCAATTCCAGGCCTTTGCCTCAAAGCATTCAGATGCCGAGTCGCTGCTCTACAACATGAACATGAAGTACTATTACTACACGAGAACACGTGGTCTCTTCCGCATTTGTTATCCCAAGGAACGGCCGCCGACATCAGCAGGTACAGACGTCGGATGAACGATACATCCAATTGATACATCAATTCATATTCGATTTGATTCGTTTCTAGTGCCCACATATCTCTCGCCGATTGAGACACACTGCTCGAACATTGACTACTTTCCGCAGGCGGAGGATGAGAAAATTGCCAACGAGGATGCCACATCGCGACTGCATTTGGCGCGCTCCTGCATTGCCCTGTTTATCATTAGTTTTGTTACCATTTTCTGTGCCTTTTGGACCGGTCTGTCCGGCTGCTGGAAGCGCTCTTCGGGCGCAATAACTGCCACATCGATATTGTTGCTGGTCACGTGCCTTTTGGCCGCCGGGGCCATGGGTCTCTGGCATACGGTGGAGTTCTTTGAGAAGGAAAAGGTCGTTGGCGAAGATTACTTTCAGCAGTGGAATACGGTATGTACACCTCTAATGGTTCCTTCCTCCCATCCTCCTAGGCATTCTAATCTGTATATACCTCCGCTGAGCAGGTTCTTCGCGACAATACAAAGATTGCCTACGATTGGTCGTACATTGTGGCCTGGGCTGGCATCGGAACATGCCTTCTATCGGCCATACTGCTGTCGGGTGCCGCCGTCTGTCTGCGCAACGAGCGCGAGAAGGAGGAGCAACTGAATCTGCAATATTTGATGCCTGGTAAGGAAGAGCCTCCACTCCACGCAGCAGTATGCCTGACTAACCCTCTTTCGATTGCAGTGTACTCGCAGAAGCAGCCACCGTATCCGCCATATGCCAATTATGCACAGCCACAGATCTATCCGGGTCCCTACTACCATGGCTCGCAATATGGCCCCTACAACTATTAGGATGAGCGAGAGGTCCTAGAGGTAAAGAGAGCATCATCAGCAGAAGAAGGATTCAACGAAACGAACGAAAGAAAGGCGGAAAGTAGCACCCCGTCCGCACGTCTTTACCCTGCAATATATATCACAAAAAGGAGACCAGGATATATCAGAAATCACATATATACACATATATCGTAGATAGATATATGTATGAGAAATCAGGGTCCAATTCCACAGAGCGAAAAAAAAACACTTCAACAAAATTACATTCTGAAATAAATCTATTCATATGAATCTTTTTTTTTTTTGTAGAGCTATAGAGCTATATAGATATACATAAATACCGATTTTGTGGGACTTGAGTCAAAAGGTTGCATCGAATTTTTTGGTGCGCAAAACTTTTGTGGCGCCTAAAGAAGAATGTTTAGAGGAAACGGAAGAAAGAAAGAAAGAAAAGAAAGAATGAAATATGCAAAGTAAAAGACACACAACAAACAATAAAGAGTTAATTTATTGTAGCATGTAAAGTACATGTGTAGCCTTATAATAATAATAATAATAATAATAATATTAATAATACTATAAACAAAGGAAAAAAAACGAAACAAAAAATATGTATGTAATCGTAAGCTGAAAGAGTTTCCGTTTCACCCATCCCCCCCCGCCCCACCCCATTGTGTAATGTATATGTATGTAATGCGCGACAAGCTTCAAATTTGTCTTCCAAGTATAGTGCATATTGTATGTAGATCTGTACGTTTAATGAATAAAAGTTTTCTTACGTTAATCGTGGAGTCTCTTTAACATCACAAGGGAGCAGGAGCACATCTACTACATCGCCGGTGCCAGCCGCTTTAAGCGTCTGCTGAGCAAGGGTTAAGTGGTCCTTTTCGTGGTCGAGACTATTGAGGAGTACTGCATCGCTATGTTCTGGCTATATGCTTCAGGAAACATATTCGGCTGAAAGAAAGTTGAATTATCAAATTTTTTATTTTGATAAAACCGAATAAGCGAACATAATAAAGAACACAAATAAAGAGAGAAGGGACTAGGACGACATCTCCCAATCTGATTCTAGAGGCTCGTTATTGACAGCTTTCTGGTATGTACCAAATAGGTACCATAAGGTACTGCCTAAAAGATTTGCATCAAAAGTTGGTAGTCCATTGTGTCCAACTATTCTTTGTTTAGTGCTGAGAGTCCCAGCTAGATAAAAATATTAAACTGAATATCAAAATCGAGAAAATTAACTCTTTCCATGGATGGTTGTTTTTTTTCTGCTCTGAACACTAGCATATTTTTTATGAAATACCATGAAATGCTTTTTCAGCATATATCGGTAATTATTTTGCTCGTACTGAGTACAACCAAATTAATGACCTTAGCAGAATCATTCTGCTGGCAGAATATTCTTATCGGTTTCATACGAATATCAACCCTGATTCCTCTCGATAGCCATTTCTTTGCCACTGCACAATCCTGTACAAGAGAGTCCTTAAAATGTAGCCATTCTTGTAGAAAATTGATTAATTTACAGGTTATAATTATTTGGTCTATGCGTAGGGTAGCAACATCAAGTTGTAGCTTTATATTTAAACTTTTTAGTAGAATTCTTTTAGTCTCTCAATCTTGTAATAAATCTTATTTCAAAATTACCGCCAAATTAAAAAAATATCGATGTCTTGAAACTCACACGCAAAAATGAGCGAAAGAGAGTAATTTCCTCTCTTTTTGGTTTTTTTGGTTCAACGAACGAAAGGTATGGTCAAGACGCAAAAACACCCAAGGGAAATTCCAAGGCTCGTACGAACCTCACCTAGCCGCCATTTTTCGACGATATACCGTGAGGACAGGCCTGTCCTCACGTTATGTTAGGCAATGGGGTGGGTTTTACCTTGCAGCCTTAAATTTTCTGGGCCATTTCGCCTGTTATCCATACCCGCTTGTTTCTTCACTTCCCCAGCAATTTCCCAGAGGGAAATTATAAATTTCCTTTCAGGGAATTTTAATATCAACAAACCAACAATCATCTGAAAACCCCTTTTTTTGTTTGTATGATGGGCAGCGAGAAAGCAGAAAAGGCCAAGATAAATGCTCAGATCAAGCATGTGCCGAAGGATGCACAGGTGATAATGTCCATACTGAAGGAGCTCAATGTCCAGGAATATGAGCCGCGCGTGGTAAACCAATTGCTGGAGTTCACCTTCCGTAAGTGCCGCCAAAAAGTGCAACTAATGCTGCCTCGAAACGCGCAAATGTAAATACTTATTTAACAACATTCGCTGTAGGGTATGTGACCTGCATATTGGACGATGCCAAGGTGTATGCGAATCATGCACGCAAGAAGACCATCGATCTCGAAGATGTCCGCCTGGCAACGGATATGGCGCTGGACAAGAGCTTCACCGGTCCACTGCCGCGTCATACTCTGTCGAAGGTGGCCGAGATACGGAATAGCATGCCGCTGCCACCGATTAAGCCGCACTGCGGCTTGCGCCTGCCCCCAGACCGTTATTGCCTCACCGGTGTCAACTACAAGCTGCGGGCTACAAATCAAGCCAAGAAGATGCCCAAATCGGCACTGGAGGCACGCGCCTTGAAAACCGTCGTGAAGCCCGTGTCCAGTGCCAATGGGCCGAAGCGTGCCCACTCCGTGGTGGCCAAACAGCAAGTGGTAACCATACCCAAGCCCGTCATCAAGTTCACAACCACAACGAAGAATGTCCCCGGAAATGCAGACATCAAGACGGACACCAATACCGGTGGCGACATGAAAATGGAGGTGGACAGCGATGCGGTGGCCGTGGGCAGCATTCCGAGCACCAGTGCCAGTGCCCCAGGCGTCAGCTCGGCCGTAAAGCGCGAACGCGAAGAGGAAGAGTTCGAATTTGTAGCAAACTGATTGAACAAAAATACAAATTAATTATTAAAGTATATTTCAACATCTTCCTTAGTAAAGAAAAACATTTTTTCGCTTCTGTCTTGTAGAATAATTTCTGCACGTTTTAGTTGAATTCCAGCGGAAAAAACAAAAATCAATTAAACATGTCGATGCTTTGGGGATTGGTAATGAAGCCTAACCGCAAATGCACCCAGACGATTGTAAAGTCGTTCCATATTTCGGGTATTGCTCTCGACAAAGGAGAGGAAGCCAAGCTGTATTTGACAGCCGACAAGCAAATACGACGAGTCTGAGGAGGAGGATGAGCAGCCCAAAGCCAAGGTTGCTAAGATCTCACCCAAGGCCAACGAGAAAGCTGGCAAGGATCAAAACGGTGTGGCAAAAAACCAGCAGGAGAAGCAGGTTAAGAAGGAAAAGCCCGAGCCCAAGAAGGAGCAGGCTAAGGCAAAGGAGCAGGAGAAAAAGCCTGCCGGCGGCGAGCGCACCATCACGGGTGGTGTACAAATTTGGGACTGGCCGCTGGAAACGGCCCAGAAGGGAAAACGTGCCACCGTCTACTACATCAGTCGCCTCCAGAGCAACAACAAGACCTTTGACAGCATATTAAAGGGCAAGGGATTCCGCTTCGCCTTAGGAGGCGGTGAAGTAATCAAGGGCTGGGATGCTGGCGTCATTGGCATGAAGGTTGGCAGCAAGCGTCGCATTTCTTGCCCCCCGCACATGGCCTACGGTGCCCGTGAAGCTCCTCCGAATATTCCACCCAACTCAACCCTTGCCTTCGATGTGGAGTTGAAGGGAGTAAACTAAAAACAAACATCATATTGATCCTGTAATGTAACATTTAAGGTAGTATTCCACATCGTACAACTTTTGAGCAACCATTGATGAAATGTTAAAATAAATATTCTATGTTTTTCACGCTGTTCATAAAAAAAAGGTTGCTTGTGCTTGAATCTTTCTTTTTGTCTTGGTCATTCGCGTGCGAGTGGAAGGCGTAAAGAACGTGTGGGCGACGTCTTTCACTCCACTCGCATTCGAATACCCAAGAAAAACAGAAAGGATTCAAGTAGAGGCAACTGCCTGATGTCCCTGGGCTTAGGAATATGTTTGTTGTGTATGGGGTGGGCATGGTGTTCATTTCAGGGCTAGAATGATGCAGCAGCCAAGATCCATAATCTGCAAGTACTCGGAGCCGCCATCCTGCAGACGAAAGCAGCATTCCTGCAAAGAAGAGAGCTGGGTAAAGCCAATGCGCGGGCTGAAACTCCCGGAATACTCACGCCCAACTTCTCGCAGATCTTTGCCTTCTGCGGATCGGTAAGGGTCTGATGATGGACAATAAACTCCACCAATTGCTCCATCATCTGGCCGACACTGTACGCCGAATAGCCGATTTCACGTACAAACTGCTCGAGACGCTCATAATTGCCCGAGCGGCAGACCTCCATAAAATCCTCCAGCAAGTAGTCCGGTATGACGCCGGACATTTCAAACAGATCGGTGGTGTTAATGGTGTGCTCTGAGCCTCGGAGACGGAAACACGACTGCAGTGTGGTTATGGCGCGACGCAGATCGCCGCCGGATATCTTGACAATCGTCTTGTACGCATCCGCATCGATTTTGACGCTCTCCAGCTCGCAAATGTGCTGCAGCCGGGCAATGATCTTCTCATCGCCGAGCGGCTTGAAGCGAAACTTGGAGCAGCGCGATGTAATGGGCACAATGATGCGCGACACATAGTTGCAAATGAGGCAGAAGCGTGTGCTGCTGCTCTCCTTCTCCATGGTCCGTCGCAGCGCCGACTGAGCGGCATGCGTCATCGAGTCTGCCTCGTCCAGGATGATGATCTTGAATGGTGGCACTGGGCGGCCATCAGGACGCACATGGCTGGCCGACAGCTGGGAGAAGTTCTTGATTTTGGTGCGCACCACATTGATGCCGCGCTCATCGGAGGCATTCAGCTCGAGTATGCGATCCTTGTACATGTCGCCAAAGATCTGGCGTGCTGCTGCCAGGATGGTGCTTGTTTTGCCCGTGCCAGGTGGACCGTAGAGCAGCATATTGGGCAGATCGGCACCATCCACACACTTCCGGAGCACGGCCACCACCTCAGCCTGCTCCACGACATCTTCAACGCTTCTTGGGCGGCTGAAATTAACAATAAACAAGCATTGAGTCTGATTGTACCATTCGATTAGATGGCACTCACTATTTCTCCACCCATGGAGCCGGCGGCTTGCGTCGCTCTGCGGTACCGCCTTGCGGTTTGTCCGAGCTGCTGCTGCTTGCGCCAGACTTTCCAGTTTTCAAAAATGCCTGCATCTCAAAGTTTAGGGGAAGGAAAGCGTTTGTTTTGCAAATTTCCAAATGCAAGTTTTCCCACACCGTCAAAAACAGCACATCCAAGTTTTGCCGCGTTTATAACAAATACGGTCATACAGCAAATACGGGCATACGTTTCTAACATTTTAGAACAGCTGGTCTCGATCTATCAGCCATCACCCCTGATTCGATTGGAAAATCCGAAAGGTGGCAGCACCGGCTTATTTTTGTTTTTGTTGTTGTCGCGCCTCTGCATTTTGTGATTATTTGTTGTGTTGGATGCTCTCCTCTCCTCTCCTTCGCTCTCGTATCAGACGTATCAGAATTGATAAGTGCAGGCCACATATATTCCAAAGGATATAAATAGAGCAGCAGCGTCGTCAGCTGTGGAAACTAACATGATAAGACGTGCCCCCGAGCGGTTATAGAGCGGGAAAAAACAAGCCGATTACGACTCGATTTGATTTTTGTTGTTCCCGTTTTCTTCTTTTTGTCACACCATTTGACATCGTTGCCAAAACGCTGCTGCTGCTGTTGCTGCCGCTGCTTCTGCCGCCGCTGCCGTGCTATTGTCGTTGTTATTATGTAAAATCCGTACGGAAGCAATTGGACAACAAACAAAGGCATCGCAAAATCATCTCCTGGACGCCCGACACAGCAGCAGCTGCGTGAAAGTTGAACGCCCACCAGAGGCAGCAGGCAGGCAGGCAGACAGAGCAGGCCATCAACAGGTTACGCGACCCTGAGACTAGCGCTAATAAATAGAATCGCCTTGAAAGAAAGGCATTTTCCATTGCCATTGCCATTGCCGTCTGAGACTTGTGTGAGTATTCGGTGATTCCTTCGTGGGTTTTTCAACATTTGAGCTACTTCAGTTGCAGTTCCTCTCCAATTGAAGCCATGACTTCGACCGCAGCCACAGACACAGCCCAAGCGCCGCATCCCAGTGCCACTCCCACTGCCAGTCCGACTCCCAGTGCCACTGCCAGCGATGAATCCTCAACGGCTGCTGGTTCGGGCTCCTCCAGTGGACGGCATCAGCTGCGACCCGTGAAGTACGACTATGCCGATTCCTTTGCCTGCACCTACATTGTCTCTGTGGTGGCTGCCTCTGTGGCCGAGCTAGCCACATATCCCTTGGATCTAACCAAGACGCGGCTGCAGATACAAGGCGAGGCGACAGCAGCCCCAACCATCACCACCAGCGGCAGCACTACTACTACTCTTCCAGGAGCCAAGGGCAATGTGAGTAAGAGCCTTTTGGGTTTAACGACCGTTCGTTTCCTATGTGTTTGCTTGCCTTTTGGTTGCTCTTGGTTTTGATGTGCTCTCTGTTCTGTTTTCTTTGTATATTGTGACTCTCACTATCTGTCGCTGTCGCTGTCTCTATCACTGGCATTGGTTTATCCTCCCATCCACAGTTGCGCCTGCCTTTCCTCTAATCCTCACTCACACACACATGCACACTGGTATATAAATATATTAACACTGCGGCTGCTTCCAACTACTGATTAATCGACTGTCCACTAATCTGTATCTTTAGCTGAGATAGGATTCCCTCTAAATTCCCATAAACGAAAGACGAAAGAGTAGTACTTGGATAATCCATTTAATATACCACCCCGGGGTGGGGGCCCTTTCGCCCCATTTGTATGTTTCACTCATTACCCCTACCACGACCCCTACCACCACCCCTCCCCTACCGCTACCCCTATCCAATCCCTGTTTCATACTATTCTGTGTACGTGTGTGCGTTTTTCAATGTACTATGTATATACGGCCGATGATGAATATATACAGATACAGCAAAAATCTCTCTATACTATATACAAAACAAAAACCGAATCAATTACCTACCAATCAATTTACCAACCAGATGCAATACCGCGGCATGGTGGCCACCGCCTTTGGCATTGCACGCGAGGAGGGCGCCCTCAAATTGTGGCAGGGCGTGACACCGGCGCTCTACAGACACGTCGTCTATAGGTGGGCAAACAAACCAAAAAAAAAAAAACAAAAAAATAACTATAAACTAAAAGAGTGCTCATTGTATATCCACACACATCCACATTGCCTGTGGCATCCTCTGACTACTCTGCTAGCAGCAGCCTCCTGGCTCCAATTGCTCTGATTTAATCCGTCTCTGTATCCATATCCGTATCCCTATCCTGCAGCGGCGTACGCATCTGCAGCTACGATCTGATGCGCAAGGAGTTCACAAAAAACGGTAGCCAGGCGCTGCCCATATGGAAGTCTGCCTTATGTGGCGTCACAGCCGGTGCCGTGGCCCAATGGCTCGCCTCGCCCGCCGATCTAGTCAAGGTTCAGATCCAAATGGAGGGACGTCGCCGTCTGATGGGTGAACCGCCGCGCGTCCACAGCGCTGGTCATGCGTTCCGCAAAATTGTCCAACGTGGCGGCGTCAAGGGCCTGTGGAAGGGCAGCATACCGAATGTACAGCGCGCCGCTCTGGTCAATCTGGGCGATCTGACCACCTACGATACGATCAAGCATCTGATTATGGATCGACTGCAAATGCCCGACTGTCACACCGTCCATGTGCTGGCCTCTGTGTGTGCGGGCTTTGTGGCGGCCATTATGGGCACACCGGCGGATGTGGTAAAGACACGCATCATGAATCAGCCCACAGACAGCAAGGGAAAGTGAGTAACCCCACTCGAGTGTGCAGGGAATCGGAGATCTTTAATGATCTTGTCTTTCAGCGGGCTGCTCTATCGGGGGTCTGTCGATTGTCTGCGACAAACGGTGGCCAAAGAGGGATTTCCAGCGCTGTATAAGGGATTCCTGCCCTGCTGGATAAGAATGGCGCCCTGGTCGCTCACCTTCTGGCTATCCTTCGAGCAGATACGCAAGATGATTGGAGCTTCTGTCTACTAAGAGAAACCACAATACACATAGTACATACATAGTACAATACATGGTATATGCGTGTTTTTTAAATCTAGATGTATGTACTTACATTCAGACTACATATGTATCTGGTACTTTAGATCGTTCGTTCGTTCGTTTGTTCAATTCGCGACTCTGGAAATGTAGAAAAGAAGCCTGTCTGTCTGTTCCTCAATTTCTTCCCCTCGTGCGACAGAGAGAGGGAGAAAAAGGGTTTTCCCTACCCATTTTTCCTGGAGCTTTCCTTCCACCCCATCCCCTTTTAAACTGTAAGCAATTCAAACACTATTTCGTTTTCCTTTTTTGTTATTGTTGTTGCCCCTTGAAGAATTATGAAACTCTATATAAAGAAAATAAAGAGAGAAAATTGTTATTTTGAAAGATTTTAAATCCAATTCTTTGCTCTTGGCTCTCTCTTTCCACTCCAACAGTCTATTGTTTTTCAGAGCTTCATGTTTCCTCTCTCTTCTGCGACGTTTCTTGTTTCTTCGACGAATGCAAACAAAACACATGTCGTGTCGTGTGCATGACAAGGCACGTTGCTGCTCTAATCTGAGACTCGCCGATAAAGGTTTTTCCTCATTGGCCCACCCATCTGTTTCAGCCCACTTTCTTGTGAAATTGACAAGACGATTGCTGGTTTTTAGATCTCAATATTTTTGGTACATGAATCTCGTATCTCGTATCCAAGTTCCAGCTTCCAGTGGTGCCATCAAACAAACAGGAACAGAAACAAAAACAAAAAAAAAGATATACTAATATTAAACCTTAGGGACACACACATGCATACATATATATGTACACAGATACATACAGGCTAAGTATATAATATATATATATCTCGTATATATCTTAAATTGCAATAACTTTTACATTTTAAAACACTGCATAATGGAAACACGATGTAAGACGCTACGACAAGGGTGCAACGTACAGGTCTGTGTCTGTGTCTGAACGACATCCGGATGTCCAGCCTTCCGTCCGAATGTTACAAAAAGCTAAATAGTTCCCTATGGTGTTTGTGTGTGTGAGTGTGTTTTTGCGGTGCAGTGTGCAGTGTGGTATGGGGAATGAATGGGCAAGAGCGTGCCGTGCCTCCTGTGCTCCTCCCCTTAGAATTGGTCTCTGTGCTTTTGCTTTTGGTGTTGATTTCGGGATCCTGTGGATCTGCGGTGTCTGCGGGTGTGTGTGCTGCTTGACTAGACGCTGCGGAACGCTGAGGCAAAGGGTGAGGCTACCATGAAAGGGTGCTGCCGCTTGCTGGCTTCACCTATTCCAGTCCCAGCACCCAATTGATGCCTAAAACTATAAAGAAAATGAGCGGCTGCCAGGCCACCAGCCAACGGATCCAGTCCAGCAAACGGCCATACAATACATGAGGTTTCTCCCATCTGCAAGCCAAAAGAATATTTCCATTAGAGATTTTGTGTGCTTGAGACTGAGGACTGGCTGCTTTTTGGCTTACGGATTGCGGAACATTTTCTGTAGATCAACCTTTTCCTTGCAGTAGGGACACGTCTGCTTCTTGCCGACAATACACCAGCCCCTTATGCAGAACTCATGGAATACATGATTGCAAGACAATTTGTATGTGTTCTCAATGACGCCCTCCTCCTTTTCAGAAACCAGCAACTGATTGCCGCACACGGCGCACACATTCTGCTCCAAGTGTCGCGTTGGAATCCCCTGCGGGGCATAGTACTGTAGCAACAAAATTGAATAGAGAATCGAATAGAATCGAATTATGCGCGAAAGCTGAACAAACACTCACACCAATGGCTGCTGCCATTTTGTCCGAACAAATTTCGGATATGTCGCGACCGAGCACCCCAATGTAGAGGCCATAGAAGCAGAACATAAGGCCCACATCCATCCAGATATTGGGCAGCTGCGAAAACAGATAGTTCATGCCCATGAAGGCGGCCATGATCACCAGGTAGCCGACCAGGCCCAGGCCATAGCTAAGCTTATAGATGAAGTAGAACCATTTGTAGACAAGTCTGCAATGGATTGGGATTGGCATGGATATTGGGGGCGGGCACATGGTAATCGGGAATGACTCACCTGGGCGTTGTGCCTTGTATGGGCTTGCTTATCGCACGGCGCATAACCAGTGCCGTAATGATTGTGAATATCACCCAGATTACAATGAAACGTATCCAGCCAAAGAAGCATGACATCGTGAACGGTATGATCCACATGGCCAGCAGGGTGATGAATGAATAGGAGCTATAGTGGCGCTTCTTCCACTCCACCAGTATGACCTGGGCAATCACCACGGTGACGAACAGTATGATCACCATTTCCGAGTGCATCGCATCGTGGCCCCTGTGCTTTTCCACCATCAGCTGGTGCTCGGCCCTGGAAAATGAAGAAAAAGGGAGGCGGGGCGGCTACAGTTGGAGGACTTCAGCTTGGTCTCCATAGAGAGGGGAATGGGGGGCCTCTCACTTACCGCATGCGCTCCTCCGGCGTCATGTCGTCGAGGGACTGAAGGTATAAACATGAGCATCATCATTAGGTTGCGATGGAGGCCGGGGCCGGTCCACATAGTCCGGTCCGGTCTGGTCCGGACCCAATTAACGAAAAAGACTCACCTTGTTAAGGTCCACCGGAGCATGCAGATCCATGTGCTGTTGGTACATGTCGTTGTTGGTTCTGCTGTATCCTACCGCTCCAGGTCCTGACAATCTAAACCGTCGCCTGCGTTTCACCAGTATCTTGGCGATGTTTTTTAAACTCAATTTTCGGATTCTTGAAAGGAAAACAAATTTGATATTGTATTTGTGTGCGTGTCCACGGCGTCACGGCGTTGCCATTTCGTATGACCAGTGACGGACAAAAATTGGCGTATATCATTGCACAGAAATTACAGAAGCTTACTTAGACGTAAAAGAAATGATTTAGGCTCATTCCAGTGATTAGTTTTATCTATATTGAGTTAATTATACCTTTTTTAATATATGTTGGCGCTGCCACCTTGCAAAATTAGTGCCGTTAGCCAACACTGCCAGCGTTATTTGTTTATTTTTTAGGAATTATTTTCGCGGCGCATTAACGAAAGGAAGCCATGCAAGTGGAGCACTGGGGCGCCCTGCCCGAGGACGATGAGGACCCCGAGGACCTCTCCGACAAGCTAGTGCCCATATATGCCAAGAAGCTCATGCTGGAGGAGATACGCCAGCGCGGTGAAATCGAACCGGAGGAGAACGAGTAAGAAATGGATTTCACCGAATGGGAGCGTCATTGATAATTGCTTGATTATCGTTTTACAGGCATATAGTGGAGCTGAAGAGTTCCCTCGTCACCCAGACCATCGAGGTGATGAAACAAACGGAGATGCTGCAGTCCCTCATCGACACTTACTCCAACAAAAACGTAAGTATCTCCGGTATCTCCAGGATCGGATCCGTTCTGCCAGATGACTAGATTTAAGATGGATTGCTTGCTTCCTTGCAGGGATCTTCCAATTACCTGCTCAATCCATGTCAAATGATACCTGAGGTGGACTTTCCGCCAGAAAACGCTGCCGACCTGGTCGGGGAGCAAAAGTTCCAGAAGCCCATCTGGTTCATCCCCACCGCGGACACACCGTACTCGCGTGGCGATCCCCAGCACTATCCGGAGATATCGAGCAACACCTGCCGCCAGGCCCTGCGCAAGGTCATGTGTGGCATGTTGCGCCTTGCCGGCTTCACCGACTGCTCGGAGTCGGCCATCCAGCTGCTGACCGATGCCAGCGAGGAGTTCCTGCGCAGCTTCATCTGCGAGTATCGCGCTTGCTACGATGTCGATCCCAAGACACGCAAATCGACAGATCTGCAGCTTTTGCCGCTCGAGCGTGCGCACACGGCACTGACGGGGACATCGCTAACGCAGGTGCACAACTACTACAAGCACAAGGTGATCACGAGGAATCGTGTCGAGATTGGGGAGTTCAACAGCGTCCTGCAGGACTACGACCAGCTAATGAAGGAGAGCCAGAGCAGCATGCAGCGGCAGCAGGAGTTCAACAGCAACTTCCTCAACATTCTCGACAACAGCACCACGGGCAGCAACCAGAGCATGGGCAACATTGTGGGCGACATGATGCAGGATCTCGGAGGCTCCAGCAGCGGCGGCCTCTCCACCATGACCATCGGCAATGTCTCCCAGCAGCAGATGCTGTACGGCCTTCTCGACTGCCAAGTCTCTACCTCATCCTCGAATGTGCCCAGCTCCAGTAGCATGGGGACAGGGAATGCCAGCAATGGCAACGGCAGCACTGGCAATGGCAGCAGCAGCAGTGCCGGCTTCCAAACGAACTTCGACTCGTAGTAACAATCAAAAAAAACAATCAGAATACAAACTTTTCTCACTTATCTACTACTGAGCGGCGCTTTTATTTCTTCTTTTTCCGCCGGATCTTTGATTCGTTCCACTTGTTCTGGAGCCTGCGCTCCGTGAATTCGTTGACTGGATGGAGGGCCTGCAGCTTGTGGCCCTGCTGATCGGTGGCTTTGTACTCGAAGAGTTTACCCTGTCGTGGCTTGCTCTTGGCCCACGAAAGCGTGTCCTTGCCCTCTATAATCGACTCGCCACTTACGGCCACAGCGGCCAGGACTAGAGCCTTTGCGGCGTTTGAGGATTTGTCCTCGTCGAGAGTGCGTCTCTTGATGGTGGGCTTCTTCAGTGGTCCAGGAGGTCCTGTATCCACTATCTCGGCGCTCAAGTAGCAGTCGGCATTGGACACGAGCCTCACCTGGTCGTGGCAGGGCTCCTCCTTCGGTGGATCATCGGCGGATATCTGTTCACAGAACTCGATTTGATCTTGGATAATCGAGCTAAGTTTTCCCCATATGTGGGTTTGCATTTCTTCGGTGATATGTAGATCGCTGGCTGCGCCCGCACCAGCGCCCTGCTCGTCCAAGTGGCGTTCGCTTTTCGGTGGAGGCGGCGCCTGGGCTGTGCATGCTGGGGCCGGTTTGGGGTCTGTTGCCGTTAGCCCCCCCTGGAACATGGCATTTGTGAGCAGTGTGTGGTCGGCGGCTTCCATGAATTGACGCATCTGTGCGTCATCGTCTTCGGAGTCGCTATCAGCGTCATTAGTTGTCGCTTTGGGTTGCTGTTTAACGAGCATTTTGTACAAAAACCTAATTATTGTTCGTTTGTTGACATTTGCCTCTTGGTTACAGTTATGACTGACACATGTGCGCAGACTGCAGGTATTTTGCAGCACTGATGAGCGATGTGCAGAAGAAAAGGGAATAATTTATCATTAACAAGCGGAATGATAATATCTGTTTAGTTGTAAGATAAGCTTCAGGGAATGGGAAAAAATATAACAGAGTGCGTTGTCCTGAATCGAGCTGAGTCTTGAACATTTAATTTTGTTGGAAGCCAATCGACGCTGCTCAGCACTGACTAATAGCCCGCCCAAAAGTCAATAATTTGAAATGCCATACTTAGAATATTATTTTATTATGCATACAGTATGCATTGGCGACTGCGATCACGAGACGGAGCTGCACAGGCCACAATTGCTGACGGGACACATCTTCATCTCCACATCTTCGCCGACCCGCACCACGGCCGCCATACCATTCTCCGAGTGCGGCGAAATGTGACAATGGAACATCCAATAGCCGGGACTGTCGCTGTAGAAGCGTATAATCGTGTAGCCAAAGGCGGGTACCTGCACCGAATCCTTAAGCGGTGCACTGCGTCCCCGTCGCGGCAATGGCTTGCGTCGATCGATCTCCTCGATCTGGCCAATCTTCGACTCGCCCAGCACGCCCATGCCCACCACACGGAACGTGTAGCCGTGCAGGTGGACGGGATGCGGCGTGTTCGACTTGCTGGATATAACAAACTCCACGTTCTTGTTGGCCGGCACATGGATGACATTCGAGCACTGGCAGTGGCGCTGCTTGCAGTTGATGCCCATGTCCGCCTGCTGGGAGCTGTTGCAGAAGTACTGACCGATGCCCAGGTTGCGGGTCTGCAGCAGCGACATCTTCGGCATGCTGAAGCTGATGTCGTCCATTTGGAAGCGGAAGCCCTCGCCGCTTGTCGGGAAGGCATTCATGCTGGTGTAGAATGTCGCTGCCGGCAGCATCGCCGGCTCCGCCCGCTGTGCATTGAGGGTGGCCAGCGATATGCTCTGGGCACTACTGCCGCCGGTGTCATCGCCCAGCTCGTTCAGCGTGATGCCGGGGGCATCGTAGGCATAGCTCAGGGTGTGCGTGTCCAAGGCCCTGGGATCGGCATCTTGGTAATGGAGCACCGCCTCCTGATGCAGCTGATTCTTGGCACAGAAGCTGTAGCCCTTGACGCGGATCCAGTAGTTGGCCACCTCCTGATTGGCGTGCAGCACAAAATCGAATCTCTCCGCGCCGTGGAACATGATCTTCTGCACCTGCACGGGCTCGATGTCATTGCCATCGCTGGCAATCACCACCAGATCGTGATTGTCGATGCTCAGGCAGATGGGGCAGTTGGACACCCCATTGAAGATGACACGGAAGCGATACCGTCCGCCCCGTATGACCGGAAAGTGGGCGTACAGTGTGGGCCTCACCTTGCTACCCTTTTTCATGTTCCGGCCCCGGCCATTGATCAGAATGTTCTCGGCCACGCTCTCCACGAAGTTGTGCACCCAGTCCTGGATCATGATCACGTGCTCCGTCTGATCGAAGTCGTACAGATGCGCATGGGGATTGAGCTTCGCCGGCTGCCGCACAATCAGTGGCCCCGCCAGCCCGAAGGCCCGCTGGTGCTCGGTGTGGCTGTGCCACCAGTTGGTGCCACCGTGATCCACCTGAAAGCGGTAGCGAAAGGCCTGGCCGGCCTCAATCGGATACTGGGTGACATGCGGTACACCGTCCATGAACGGGGTGAGCCGCTGGTGCATGCCATGCCAGTGGATGGTGGTCGTCTCGTGCATGCTGTTGATCACATCCGCCACGATCGTGTCCCCGTAGCAGACCTCGATAGACTGGCCGGGCAGGCGGCCGTTCACGACCATCACCTGCGACTCCAGACCGTCGGCGTACTTGCAGTCATCGTTGGTGGCCACCTTGAAGCTATCGATGTACTCCTTGCCGTTGGCCAGTTTGAAACGGTATTTGGTCTGCGGATAGGCCAGGGATTGATTAATCATTGGATGGATGAATGGCCGAAGGCCTACCTGAAGGAGGCGCTTGCAGGTCGCCGCCATCGTGTCATCGTAGTGGACCACCAGGTAGTAGTAGCAGGTCATTGGCTGCTGGTCCACGCACTCCCGCTTGCAGGGATGCTGCATGTTCTTGCCGGCGGAGCGCCATTGCGAGGATTCGCTGCCCGTTGCCAGCTGTGGATACATCTGCATGATGCGCTCATACCTACTGACGATTCGCTTGCCGCTGGCATCTGCAAGGATCAGGGATCAAAGATCGTTAACATTGCACACTCAGACCTCTGATTTCACTTCAGATATGTCCTGGACATCGCCATCAACATCACCTTGTATGCCATAGATTTGCACAAATATAAGACAACAAATAGCAACGAATGTTTGCATCAAATTGAATCTCATTCTCGCATCAAAAGCAGCAAACACAAACGGAACGGATCGTAAAATATATATAGATGGGAATAGGTTGGTAAATGGTTGTTGGGTGTGCCGATGCCGTTTTAATGGATGTTAACGCTCATTTGTGGCTGTGGCAGAATGCCAAACGTAACTGTTAATGAGTTTCCGCCATCGGTTACCTTTTGTAAGGCGCAACGCAACTTCTTACCTCCGGTAATTATTCCAGAGCCAGACAGAAGCGACAGCCACACCGCAGAGATTGCACAGAATAGGAATCTGGTGTCTGCTTGTCGAACAAGGCGTAACAGTTAATTGAAGATTGTTCCGAGCTGCCAGGAGGGAGATTCGATCAGAGATATAAATACTTCCGAGGTACTTGTTCTGCTGACGCTTCTCTATGAAAGATCTCGAATTTGCTGTTGATTCCTGGATAGCGGGGAAATACCCAGAGTACCTTGGCCCACATTCTGATATTCGCAAAACTCTATCTGACCTTGTCGGGTAATCTACCGCAATCAATCGAAAATTCTGACTGATTTTACATTTCAAATTTGCAATTTGAATTTCGCCAGTGTTGGCAAGCGTCGATATCGCATGATCAATCGCCGCCAGTGGTGGTAAGAGCGTGTGGGTGGGAGGGGACTTCAAACTGCATTCGAAAATATTTTCTTTTGTTTGTTTCAAATTTGTATATGCAAAGGAGGAGTCAAAGTACGTACTCAAAGAGAGAACAAGTACGAATAGCACCCGCTATCGGGCACAGCACACTTTGCTACCCCTCTGCCGTTTGCATGTACATAAGTAGTATAGTACGAGGTACACACTTTTATCTTCTGATAGAGGACGATGAAAAACAAGCAACGGGAATATTGCCAGCGTAGATTACACATTTTAATTTCTTCTTCTGACGCTGTCCTAATCAAAAACGAATGCCCACCAGCCAAGCATCAAGAGTAACCCCCCTGTCTGGCTGCCACCACCCTCTGCTCTGACCGTTTTTTTTTGTTTTTTGGTAGCGTATTTTGAATTTTGTTTTCGATTTCGTTTACTTTTATCGCAAAAGCAACACTGTATGTGTGTGTGTGTGTGCGTGTGCATTTGTTTTGGATCGCGGGGGCCACAAGATGGCGAAGGAGAGGTGACGACGACAACGACAGCGTTGATTATGCAGGAAAAAAAAGCAGCTAAAGAGTGCAACAAGACATACTCGCATAGCGGTAAATACATGTACACACATACCGCACAGTACATACCATCTATGCATATGAAATGCATATGTATGTAGAAGTAACGTACATACCGCACAGTAAAACAAGTTTCAGCGCCGCAACGCAAAATAGCTTTCGAGTGTCGCTGGCGGGGCGCCATGAAGTTCATTAGCCATTTCGTACGGGAGTCGAGCAGACGCATTCCTCCAATCCTGCACAGAATCCAGAATCCAAATCCAGTGCACACAATCCACACCAACGTAAGAGTTCCAGCCACAGGTGGGCATGGCAACCCTGTCCCACCGATAACGGCTCTAATTGTTAATGTTGTTTTTTGTGCTGGCAAATTTCACAACATTTATTGGGTTGATTTCTTCCACACAGAGAAACGCCGCCGCCACAATGGACACCACAGTGCACTCAGCGGGTATATCAGAGATCCATCATGTACCAATGAGTGTGATCAAGCGTCCCATACCCTCCATATTGGACGAGAAGAAAGTGGCCTCGCTCATGGACACCATCAAGGTGCGTCGCAACACACTGATCCCCTCAATAAACAGGCAGGCCTACACATCTCTCTCTCTCTTTGTCTCTCCGTCAGGGCGAGGCCAGCGAGGAGGAGGTGCCCCCAATCGACTTGCTGTGGATAACGGGTAGCGAGGGCGGCAACTATTACTTCAGCTTTGGCGGCTGCCACCGGTTCGAGGCGTACCGGCGCCTTCAGCGTGAAACCATAAAAGCCAAACTGGTGCGCTCCACACTGGGGGATCTCTACCACTACATGGGCTCCAGTGCGCCCAAGTATTTGGCCTGATTCGTTGTGGCCCATGGCCTTCACACATACTACTATATTTCATCCCCGTGCAATGTTTTTCGATTGTAAATGCATTTTGTCGTTATTATCTATGTTATTTTTTGATAAGCAGCGTGTTTTTAATTATCAGAGGGAAGCATCTGCCGACAGCTATCTCCTGTTTATCTCTCCAACAAGATTGGTTAGCCGCTGCCATGGGAGTAGGATGTGGGAACCATCGTTTTGCAGCTATGATTTCTGTGTGTGTTCTTTGTGACGCTCTATAGTTTATTGTGCTTTGGTCGGCATCTTTAGTTGTACTGCTGTATTCTTACTTAATTTTAATCACTTAATGGTAAAGACAATGGACCTTAACATATTCGAAATGCCATGCGGCGGAACGGTGCGGGAGGGGGATCGGAGAATCACCAGAGAAACGGCGACCGCTCTCGGAGTAGGCGGAGACCATGGCGATTCCAGTCCACCTGCGTTATCCACAGCTCTCTGGCACTCTCCAGCACAGACATGATGGCCGCACCCTTCCAGGCCACCATTCCCGCATCCATGCCTTTGGTGAACACATTCACCTCGGTGCCGGGCTGAACCTGCTGGCTGACGCAGCTCTGCAGCCAGGCGGCCAGGCCGGGTATCTTTACGCTGCTGCCCACGAGCAGAATGGAGCCGTACATCTTCCGCTTCGTTTCGTTGGTGGCGCAACGTCCGATGGCCTCGAGGACAGCCTGATCGAGTGGCATCACCTGACCCTGGCCGTACTGATACACTCCATTCGCAGTGTCAGCGAAATGCTTTTGCGGATGCCCAAAACTGTGGCTGCTGTTGCTGTGGACGGCGATGCCGTTGGCGGACGGCTCATCCTGATCGACCACATTCAACTCCTCGTCATCGGCTGTAATTGGCGGCAGGGGTCGTGGCTGGGCGAGATGCGGTGCAACGAAAGCATCTGCTGCACGTGCGCCATTCTTTCGGCCCGTCTCGCGCAGATACTCGGAATCGAAGCAGTCCTCACAGTCGTACTGCTCCTGGGGCGGCTGCTGTGTGAGGGCCTTTCTCGCCTTGCCCGTAATGTTCAGCAGTTCGGTGTGGAAGAGGGCCAGGGGGGCCATTATGGCCTCGTCGCCCACCTGCACGGTGTAGCGCAGCCACTGTCCGTTCTGTTTCCTTAGATGGAACTGCTTCTCCTGGGCCCCACACACTTTGGCATTGAGATGACAGAAGCGCTCCTTCAGCTTGTCCATCAGGCGGGCATCCACATAGCTGTCCTGGACACTGCACTCGCGATAGGGGAAGCCACACTTGCGCAACAGCATGAGCAGCACCTGGTTAATGTCACCGCCGCCATAGGGCAGCCGTACCCGGGAATTTAGCTGGGAAATGCCGTCCTCGATGCAGGCAATAGAGGTCTTTTGGGCGCCAATATCCACCACACAGCCGAAGCCAATGCCCGCCCCATAGGTGGAGGCGACACTGTCCTGTACCAGGAAGCAGCGCTGGAAGCCGAGACGCTGCAGCAGCAGGCTCATAAACTCACGCAGATGCCGCCGCACATAGACATCGTTGACTACCAGAACGGCCGAATGGGTGCGAAGATCGCGCAAATTTATCTTCAGTCGAGCCTCCAGAGCGTACGACCAGATCCGCTCAATGTGCTGCAAAGTACACTAAAAGAAAGGCAATCGTGCTGCTCATGAATGTTCTGGCCGAAGGTTGACTCTTGGCTTACCTGTAGGGAGCCACCTTTCTGCTTGTGGACATTGAGTTCTCCCCGCTGGATGGGAAAGTGGATGTCGTAGTCGCGAGCATCGAAGGTGCTTAGCCTCAGGATCTGCTCATCGAACAGCACCGGTGCGTCCCGGTCCAGCCACTGCCTGTTCCGCTCTTCACTAAGATTACCAGGCGGCGGTATCTTCTCGGCCACACTTTTGCGATTGAAGTGGGCCAGCTGCTGGGGCGGCGTGGCCACGCGCAGTCTCTGTTTTTCGTCAATCACACAATTCTGGAGTATACGCGACGCGATTAGACGCTGCTCCTCGAACTCTACCTGCAGCTGTGCGGGATTTATGTTGTCCAGCGACGGCAGCATCGGGTCGTGATAGGGCCAGTCGCCCTCCTGGTGCTTCCGTTTGTAGGCAACAGCATGGAGCAGTGTCAGCGGATTGAGGTCACAGGCCCGGCCGATTCGCAAATGCTGCGACCCCGGATGGATGACAATGATTTTGGGTGCATCCAGTGGCTGGACCTGTTGCGATGCCTGCACGCGTCCGCTGCTGGTGCTGCTAGCGCGCGACCGTCTGCAAATACGTTTGTTCATTTCCCGATCAACTGGATGCCAAGGGAATCGTGTACTTACTGCATAATTGACACTTCTGTGGTTGGGAGAGGGTAGGTGACGGCTGCCGCAGCCTGAAGAAGAAATTTCTCACAGTTTTCGCCATGGCGATGGCTGCGATAGCGATGGAATTTTACTCGATACACACGAGTATCACACGCTTGCGAGCAGTGCTGCCAGCTCTTCGGATCACAAACAGCTAAACTATCCTTTGAAAAAGCTAGAAGTAGCCAGATGATGGTAGCTAAAAAAAAAGCTAGAGTAGTAAAACCGATATTTTATAACCGGTATTCGAAGAGTATAGAGGTATATTAGATTTGTTGTGATAGTCGATGTGTGTAACCTCCAGAATAAAGCGTTTCCGGCCCCATAAAGTAGATATATGTATATATTCTTGATCAGCATCAATAGCCGAGTCGATATAGCCATGTCTGTCTGTCCGTCTTCATGAGCGCCTAGATCTCAGAGACTTAAGGAGCTAGAGCAACCAAACGTTCTATCCCAGCTCCTGTGATATCACTCAAATACAAGTTTATTTCAAAATTTTGCCACGCCCCCTGCCGCCCCCACAAAGAAAGAAAATCCGTGGCATTCACAATTCTTAAGGTACGAGAAAACCAAAAATGAATCATGGGGAATGACCGTACAAGGAACAAATGAAATTTCAGTGGCTACGCAACGCCTTCCAAGTGTTTACTCATTCCTTTTCATTACTTTTTCAATCAATTCGTTTACTTTTCATTTTAAAGAGCTCCAGCTTACATATTTTCTTGTCTTCGATATGTTAAATTTTATCATCGAAAATATCGAGAAAATAGCTAAATTTGCAACACTGCTTGCGAGCTCCTGTGCAATCGATAGTTGCCATCGAAACTCTCAACATATCGGACCAGTCAAACTTCAGCGGCAACTCCTTTTCTGTCACAATTTTATTGTTGGTCCGACAGGAGTAATTTAATCACATTTTTATTGTTGTCCCAACAGGAGTAAAAAAAAATCAAAATGAGTGACGATTCGGGCTTTAATTTCAGCCGAATCACCAATTTCGTAAAGACAATATACGCCGTAAACCTTCCCGTGGACGCGGACGAACTGGATGAATACCAGCGTCAAATGCAATCTATTATCCTTCGTGTAACGAAATTGTGGATTTCGTTATTAGCGATTATCTTATTTCTTATAAGAATTTGCGGGTGAGGGTTCTAATCGGTTATTTTCCTGCTGTTCATTATTAAATAATATTTATTTATCTAACAGGCTTGGCCCCTTCAACTGGCTAGTTAATGTGTAGTTGAATTTAATTCTGGTCACCACACACATACACGTTAAGTTAAAGAAGCATATAGCTATAAGCTGTAATCGGGGAACAACAACGAAAGCAAAGAATCCTTCTAAAACGCTTTTTGTTTGTACCATTCAAACAATACAATATCATATCAACAATACAAATATCATACAACTGAAATAAACCGACAAAACTTGACCGCACTCAAAGTGTGATTGGGTTCTGGCTGTGACGTATTGCCTGCGTTTAGACGTATTTTTATAAATCATGGCCGCTGGGCAATCAAATAACAGTTATAGTTTGAAGCTGGACTAGCGGCGAAAATAGAGACAGCTTTATGCAAAAAGCATGCAGTGAGAGCGACAGCGATTGAGCTGGGAGCAGCACTGCGGCAAAGATTATCGATTGCTTTTTCGATACGATTTTGCTGGCTGGCTGTGTGTGTTGGAAAACATAATTTTGCTACAGTTGTTCCACTGATAGCCGGGAGCCGTTCTTAGAGACGACTGCGAACATTAATTTTGGGCATTGTCTATCATGCTATCTCTCTTTTCGCAGCTAATTTATAGCCTGTTTACACTACAGTTGAGTTATTGAGTTATTGAGTTTCGGGCAAAACTCGAGTTTCATTTACATGGGGCAGCATAGGGGCCCTAGAGGTGGCAAAAAAGTTGAGTTTAGGTTGAGTTTCAATCGAGTTTTCCGATTTTCCGAATATTTCAACCCTGATCTGCCTATCGTGGAAATATCACCAATAAAAAAAACAACAAAAAACAAATGTGATTATGGAGAAAAAAGGTAAACAAACAAATATTTCCTAAAAACAATACTTTTAATACAATTTTATCCCTAGATACGAGATTTGTTTGGTCACTTAAAGCCTTACAGGCATTCCTGGACTTTTGGAACATTTTTAAAAATAAATAAGCAAATAAATGAAACAAAATTGTACTTTTTTCAATTTTTATTTATATATATGTTCATGAAATGGCGTTTGACACAGCAAATAGACACACTACAGTATGATATTCCGCAGAGGATCCTAGGCAATGGCTATTCTCTTCTACAGAGGGATTGTCAGTCGAAAAGGAGTGTCTTTCTTTTGGAGTTTGGGCAACAGTCCATCAAGTATGTTGAACGCAAGCTTTTCCAGGCGGAAATTTTCCTTAAAAAAGGCATCAGAGTTCTTCGCAACGTCCTCCTTCCAAAATGATCCATATCGCGGCTATTATAATTCAATATTATTATAAAATAGAAGCACTTGAAAATGAAATGCCAATTTCTTACCAGGGTCCAAATGCGTGTCTTTAAATATTATTCAAATAATCCACAGTTTGTGCACACATTATCGCCAAATCAATACATCACACCATCGCTGCTTCTAGCTGCGCCGAATACAACATAAATGTTTCCTCGAAGTTCATATTTGCGTAATTTAATAATTTAAACAAAACAACGCACGCTCGTGTTTGCCAGCAAGCCAAAACTCAATAACTCAATAACTCAACTTTTGTGTAGTGTAGACACCAGTTCTGAGTTATTGAGTTTCCTCGGTTATCGATAGGTAACTCACTGTAGTGTAAATAGGCTATTAGCAAAGTTTAATGTCATACCGTCAATAGCAGAGTTGCAACCCCTCCATCGAATTCTGCAGCAAACTATCGAGCGTTAAGTTATCGAGACTATCGACACAGACAATTTCGCACAAAAAGGAAAGAAAGAACGTGGTTTGTATCAGAATTCTATTACCAACAAAACAAAACCAGACCAGACACATACACAGACCCATACGTTTCTGTTGTGAAATTAAAAGTGAACCGTTTAGAGACATATCTGGATCTGATTCCCATTCCCGTGCCTGTGTGCATCCGAAATGTCGCAGTTCACGTGCCTAAATTGCGATGCGCGTTTCGCCACCGCTGAGGTGCAGCGCGAGCACTACAAAACAGATTGGCACCGCTACAACCTGAAGCGGCGCGTGGCCCAGCTGCCTCCGGTGACGGCGGAGGAGTTCCAGCAGCGCGTACTGAGTGCACGCAGTGCCACCGAGATGGCCCTGGAGGAGCAGAAAATGAGTACTTACTGCAACGCCTGTCGCAAGCAGTTTGGCAGCCAGAAGGCCCACGACAATCACCTGAACAGCAAGAAGCACAAGGAGTGCCTGGTCAGGTTCGAACGGCAGCAGATGACGTCCAGTGCCGGCAGCAGCAGCACCGTCTCGGCCTCTGTCTGCACCAGGAGCGTGGTGGAGCCGCGTCCCCATCCTGCTCTGGCCGCCGCCGCTGCGGGTAAGGGTCGTCTGGCGTTCGCCGAGCGCGCCAAGCAAGTTGATGGCGAGGATGACGAAGAAATGGACGATGATGACTTTGAGGATATCGATGAGGAGGAGGTAGGTGTTCTTTTCGCAGCGGCTGGCGGCTATAACGTTTGTGCTCCTCTCTCTCGCTCCCACAGGTGGACTCGGATGAGTGGGACAAGATACCCGAGAATCCGCTGACAGAGCGCGATTGTCTCTTCTGCAAACATACCAGCGAGGATATGGTGGAGAACTTGAAACACATGTCCGTAGCCCATTCCTTCTTCATACCCGACACCGAATACTGCACCGATCTGGAGGGTCTGCTCTACTATCTGGGCGAGAAGGTGGCCAATTATTTTGTCTGCTTGTGGTGCAACGAACGCGGCAAGACCTTCTACTCCCTGGACTCTGTCCGCAAGCACATGGTCGACAAGGGCCACTGTCAGATGCTGCACGAGGGCGTGGCCCTGGCCGAATACGCAGATTACTATGATTACAGCGAGAGCTATCCAGATAACGTGAGTACATTCTTTCCTACGCTTTCCTGCTTTCCGATTTCAGTGTTAAATATTTTCCTCTTACCCAAAACAACAGAAAGACGGCATGGACATTGACGAGGAGGTGGTGCCGGATCTGCTCGATGGCGATGAGTACCAGCTGGTGCTACCCTCGGGCGCTGTCATTGGCCATCGATCCCTGTTGCGCTACTATAAGCAGCGTCTCCATCCAGAGCGTGGCGTGGTCCTAAAGAAGTCCGACCGCAAGCTGCACCATGTGCTCAGCGAGTACCGGGCCCTCGGCTGGACCCAAACGCAGCAGAAGGCAGCGGCCAGCAAGGCACGCGACATACATCTCATGAAGCGTGTCCAGTCAAAGTGGCAGATGAAGCTCGGCACCAAGGCCAACAAGCTGCAGAAGCACTTCCGTGCCCAGATCCTCATCTAAGCCAACGACTGGAGCCAGTCAATCCCCCTCTCCCACAAAATTATTCCCGTATGCCCTTGAAAATGAAATAACGAGGATCGTTGGTGCTTTTTTTTTTTGTTTTGCTTAAATTAAGCATACGATTTTCTTTTGTATATTACTAGCGATTTCTCTTCAAAATAAAATTACATAATTTAAATTAACAATTAAATATAGTTTAATTTTGATTCGTTTATATTTAAATGTTATGTCGTTATGGTTACAATTAAAGATTTAATTTAAGCATTAAAATTAGACCAAAAAAAATAATGGGTTCTAAAAACGCATTTCCAGGGGATTGATTGATCCCCGTGTGTGAGCGAGACGACTGCTGTGAGCGTTTTGAGAGCGTGTGTGTGTGCGTGGGTGTGAAGTGACTAAAACATATTTGAGTGTATGTGTATGGGTGTGAGGGTCAATTTCAGCTAGATTTGTTATATGTGTGTTTGTGTGTGTGTGTGTATGTGTGTGGGTTGTTCTCTCCCACCAGTACTGGAGTAACTGTGATTTTAGGATCGTGGGATATAAGTTGTTCTTATACTCCACGACATAACCGTTCCTCTACACAGACAGTAGGTCTGCGTGTGTGTGGGTATTGTGATAATGGATGATTGGCTGCAATAAATAGCGGTATTTCTGGGCAGCGCGACAGAGAGCGCTCCACGCCACGACAGAACGGTGATGCACAAAAAAAAATAGTATTACATATTAAAAGGCGATAAGGGATAACGCTTTAGGCTAATGTATAACTACAGGATTCTTTTGAACACATACGCCCACCATTGGCGATGAGGAAGAGGCATCGCTGCTGGCGCCTGTCGCCGAGCCACTGCTGTTTCCGGGTGCACCCACACCCACAACCCCACCGGCACCAACAGACCCGACGGCCACATGTCGTCGCTGGCCAGCGGATTGCATGGGCATTGGCATGGGCATTGGCATCGGCATGGGCATGGGCATGGAGGACATGCCGGCCGTAGAGGAGGTGGACGTTGACAACGGCAGTTGCAATGGCAGTGGCAGTGGCGGCAGCGGCAGGGGCATAAAGGCGGACACGGGCACGGGTACCGCAGCGGCGGCGGTAGCCCCCATCGATGCCGGTCCGGCTGGCCCGCCAGCCGCCGACGCACTGATCACACTGGAATCGGTCATCATCAGGTGGGAGGCGGCCGCGGCAGCAGCAGCAGCTGCGGCCGCGGCCGCTGACATGTTCCCGTAATAGGGCAAGGATGTTGGCGCATAGTTGTTCGGCATCTGGAGCAGGGCCGGCACGCGCATGCGTCCGTTGGGCGGTGGGGGTGGCATCACCTGGCCATGCGGCGGATCGCAGTCCATCGGATGCGAATAGCTGTTGTTGCTGCCACCGTACATGTGGCGGCGACTGTTACCTCCGCCGCTGTTACTGTTGCTGTTGCTGTTAATGTGGTTTAGGCTATTCAGACTGTTACTGTGGCTGCTGTTGCTGTTACTGTGACTGCTGTTGTTGCTGTTGCTGTTACTGTTACTGTGGATGCTGCTGCTGTTGCTGCTGTGGTGGCTGTTGTGGGCAGCCAGCGCAGAAGGATGGGCGGGCTGCAGACTGAGGGCAGAGAAGTTGTTCATGGCGCTGGCCGCGGCATTTGAGTGCATGAGTGCATGCAGACCTGTGAAATAGAATGCCAAGACAAGAGCTGTTAGTGCCATTTTTTCAAAGATTAACAAAGTTCCCACAGGATCGGAACACAACGGTAAGGGGGAGCTGAACATTTGGATACCCTTCCTCAAATATGCATTCTGTGTTGTTTTTTTTTTGTTGATTATATCATAAGTTTTTATTGAAGGTTTTTTTCTCTTTTTTTTTTTGTAATTTTTCTTTTGTTTTTTTTGTATTTTTTTGTTTTCTTTAGTTTTTTCTTTTATGAATTCCTTTCCCGTACGGTTTTCTTCTTTTGGTAAAGTTTCCGTTTTGGTTTTAATCATTAATAAATTACTTCGTACACGTTAAACTTAAACCATCCGCTGCGGTCTGTTTTCTTTATATTATATAAATGCCATACATGCCTATGCATGCAACTGTGTTTGTGTATGTGTATGTGTGTGGTTGTGGCTGTGTGTGTTTGTCTCGTCATCTGATGTGTTTTGTCCTTTAATTTGGTTTCTATTTAAATTTATGTTGCAATACTGTTTCGTTGAACATTCTGTTCCGCTCCGGTTCTCATTATGCTGTTAATCCTTTCTGACTGGTGACTGGTGCTACTGCTCTCATGCTATTCTTGCACTGTTATCGATGTCCAAAACGTAAAGTTAACATTCTTTCTCTTCTGTGAAATGGTGTGCTCTTCTCTGTTTCTGTTAAGCACTGACTGAACGGAACAGCAGATGCAGCCTTCGGTAGCGCTGATCATCACATCACGCATTTTAAGCTGCAAGGCTGCTCCTGTTTCGTTTAGGCAGTGCTTAACTGTTACTGTTGTTACTGTGTCTGTTCTTTCCATCTGTCACGCTCTTTCGTTAGCAATTTTGCATCCTTTCTTCTGTCCGTCTGTGTCCCAGTGGGTGGCTGGGCGTTTGTTTGTGTATTTTTGTATCTGTAAACTTGTCGACTTATAAACACTCTTTCCATCCAGTTGTTGTTTTGTTTTGTTAAGTATTTTACATAAGATTCGTTTAATTATTTCTCTCTGCTTCGTATTTAAATTCTTGAATTGTGTTCTCTCGGGGTCTAACCATTAAATTGTTAATTAATCTTTACGGTTTATATGTATTTTTCGTATCCTCACATCATTCGTATGTATGCGATCGTTTCGTCCCTCCGTCCGTCCTGTCTGTCTACTATCTGTCTGAATGTGTTTACAAATTAATTGAGTTGTGGTTTTTGTTTTGTTTGTTTAATTTTTTTGGGTTTTCGCTTCGTTTCATTTTCGGTAATTATTCGCATAATTATTCATAAATGTTATATATATAGATTTATGTATGTTAAATTTTATTAAATGCTAAAGTTCTTCCTTTTAGTACGTACTGATTTTTCATTTGTTATGCTTGCTATAAGTTTTCTCGTTTTGCATTTTTTCTCCTTTCTCTTCATTTTGTGAGTGTTTTATTTGTTTGTATTTTCTTCGTCCTTGTGTGTTTACCAAACGCATTTCTTCTCTCTTTTATTTATGTTCTTATGTGAATTTTGCTTCGTTTTTTCCTTTGCTATTTTTACATGCCATGCCTACGTTTTGCCTCGATTCGTTTCTCCTTTTTCAATGCTCTTTTTTTACAAACTATGATTTGTGTTTGGTTTTCAACTCGTATTTTGCATATACTATATAATCCGCAGTATCTTTATTTTATTCCGTCTTCTCAATAAAAACTTGTATGTATATATTTATATATACTATATATATATTAATATATTTACCGTTGAGAGAGTGTAGGAGTCGTGTGTGTGTGTGTGTATGTGTGTGTGTGATCATGCAGGAGAAAGCTGCCAACCTTCGTGGGCTCTGTTAAACATACTACTCGTAACATAACAGTCTCTGACGTCCGTCTGTTAACATTGCTTTGCGTTAAAAAGGGAGGCAGTGTAAGTGGGGGTCGAATGTGCGCTTTTCGGTTGCGTTTCGTTATCACAAATAAGAGCGGCCTCTGTTAAGACCAGCTGCAATGTATGCTATAGCTTGTTCGCTCACTCACTCACTCACTAGCTCGGATTGCGCTCTTCTTTATCGATCGTTAAGCTCGAACCTCTGACGGTGCAGAGTAACAAAGAGAGAGATGAGATCGAGAGCGAACAGTGTTGCCATCTGTTTTAAGTTCTCAGTCTAAGAAAGGAGATGCGTGTATTGAGAGGACAACTGAGGTGGGACGTGTATGGGAGGACAAAAGGTTCGGACATGTGTGTTTGTGAGTGTGTGGGGGGGGGGAGCACAACAGAGGTTGGTTGGGGCGTGTGTCTGTGTTGTGTCTGGTGTGTGCAGTATTTTACAAATTGATGATCCGTCAGCATTCCGTATAATATATATATATATATATATATATATACCTATATGTTTTCACGTATAAGAAGTATGTATATATGTATGTATGTATTAATGCTGTTGCGTATGAATATTCTTTTCTTGCATATGTACCATATGTAAACGGTTCCTTCTTTTCTCACACATACATATGCATATCCACTCGATTAAATACTACTGCAAATGCTGCGCACACACATATCGATCGTGTCCCGTACGTTCCTATATATACTATATATAATTATATCGCTTTTCTCCTCCACCTCTCGCACTCTTATTAAAGGAGCTGTGATTTAACCGTTAATATACCGTTACTGTATCTCGTTACTTATGCATATATATATATTTATTTATATTTATTTATATATATGTATGGCAGTCATTAAGAAAGTCGTTAAGGATTCCTTTTTTTTTTTTATTTTTTTTTTGTTTTTACTTATTTTTCTTCTTACACTACACGCCTATTATTTCTCTTCTTTCCGATATTTGCGTCTCTCTACAATTTCTAAATGCTTAAAATCTAAGTATCATTTAGCCCCTTTTTTTTTGTTTTGTTTTGCGTAATTCGAGTTGATAAAAAAAAAACGTAATTATGTGAACGTTAAACATTTAACACACGATTGTATTTCCTTCTGTTGGAGCGTCTAAAATGCGTGAGCATACACATTTAAATATTTATATTCTATTCAAAAAAAAATAATCGAATAAATAAATAAAAGAAACGCACCACACATACTTTTCTTTTTTGTAGGAAAAAGATTTGTGGGTGGATGAATAGAGTAGAGAGAGAGAATGTGAGTGTGAAGTGTGAGAGAATAACCCACAGAGAGATTGACTGAGATAGAGGCGCTGCTGAGAGAGTGAGCCTCTTACACTATTTACAATTGCTCTGGCTCTGGGCTCTCTCGCCAGCGATCACACGCTGTTAATGCTACCCGTATGACTACTGCTTCTGCGTCTACTCCCACTGCTGTTTCCCATCGCTTCTTCGCCCCGCTGTCCGCTGCCTGATCTCATCACATCATTCGGCGGCGTAGCCTCCTTACTGTGAATGTGATTGTGGAGGCGGCGGCGGTGGCGGCGGCATCCTTGTTGCTGCCGGCGATGATCCTGCTGATGCTGTCGCTCCAGTTATCGGTCATCGGCGTTCATCTGCGTTATCAGTATCATGTTTGTTATCGATGCATTTCGATTTTATTCGAATTTGTGTAAGACGCGCGCGTGTTTGTTAGAAAGAGAGAGGAACATACGGATCATTGTTTTTTTTTTGTTTTTTTTTTGGATCATTGTCTCTGTTGTTGCTACTTTTATCACAAAGAATCGATTGATGGGGGTTGCTTGCTACAATTTTTAAATTAAAATTATAAAACTTAAACTAAAAAACTAAAGATAAATCATACGTTTACATGGATATATATGCTTAAGAGTTACGGCACGTGGTACAGGTACGGGTACGGCTACTACGGGTATACGTTTTGGATAACTAAACATGGAAATCGATCTAGAAATAGAAAATCAAAAGGCAAGGCACGTGGCACACTCACAAATCATAATTGCTGAAACAGTCTCTACGGAAAATTAAACACAAGAAACGAAACGAAAGACCCGCTCTAAATGGGGCAGCTACAAAACAACAGCATGATTGATGGAACAACGATGATTGAATGAATTAAGTGGGGGAGGGGGAGAAAGGATACTCCTTCCTACTAGTTCTACCACTCACCATGACTATGGGCATCCGCCACAGACGTTGACGACGATGCACCGCCCGGACCCGCGAGTGGCAGTGGCAGGGACATCGGTTGCTGCGCCGCTGCTACCGCCAATCCAGAGCCAGTGCTGCCGCCGCTGCCATTGCCACCACCGCCACCACCGGTTGTTGTCGTTGAGGAGGTGGTGGAGGATGAACTGGCCGCTGCCGCTGCTGCTGCTGCGGCCGCTGAACTGGCAGAGACGGCACTGCTGTTGCTGGTGCTCGCACCAGGCCCGCCGCCACCGCCACCGCTGCAGCCACCGCCGCCGCTGCCCCCGCTGGCACCACTGCCTCCGGCTCCGGCATTCGCTGTGGCACCCGCACCGCTTGTGTTGGTCGACTCGTCGGCGGTGCGCTTGAAGAAGTTGTGTTGCAAGGCATAGTACGGTGTGACGCGCGTCTTTGGGTCAAAGTCCAGCATGCGCAATATCAGATCCTTGAACTTGAGATAGTCCGACACCGAATGCCCTGGCTCATCCAATCGCCTCCCGCCCGGTCCGCCCGTCTCCACACCGAGTATGTCATGGAGCTTTCGCGATCCCGGGGGCTTGTATTTGCGTCCATTCTGGTTCTTTTTTAGAACATAGGAGCCATCGGTGACGATCTTGTCAAAGAACTTGCGCGTCTTGTGCGCCTGATCGAGCAGATACTTGGGCGGCATGCCCAGAACCTCGACAATCTTGTTCATCTGATCGACCTCATTGCATCCAGAGAAGAGCGGCTCTCCCGTATGCATCTCGACCAAAATGCAACCCAGCGACCACATATCGATGGCCAGATCGTACTGTATGCCCAGCAGCACCTCTGGCGATCGGTAGAAACGCGACTGGATGTAGTGATAGATCTGTAAGAAGAACAGTAAAAAGATTATTCACCAGATCTCTGGATTGTTCGGGGCGCTCCCACTGCTCCACTTACGCGCTGTCCCAACTGGCAGGAGCTGCCAAAGTCAACAATCTTTATGGCCGAGCGCTTCGGGTTGCATAGCAAGATATTCTCGGGCTTCAAATCACAGTGTATTATGTTCAGTTCGGGCGTGCTAAGGAATAGCAGCGCCGTGCACAGTTGCTGCGCAAATTTACGCGTGAGGTTCAGCGAGACGCCGCGGAAATTGGTGTTCCTAAGCAGATCGTACAGGTTGTATGAGAGCAGCTCGAAGACCAGGCACAGATGGTTGCGCCACATAAAGTGACGCTTGAGCTTGACTAAAGAATCGGAATAGTTTGATTAGTATATATGTAGATTTAAGGGGCAATATTTGAGGAGGTATAACCATACCGATATAATATTTATTTTCAGCATCCGCACGATTCATCATCTCGAGCAGCTTGACCTCGATTTGTGCCTGATTTAGGAACGGTTTCTTATTCTTAATTATTTTGATCGCCACATGGCATTGCTCTTCGTGATCGTAGGCCTTTACCACTTGACCGAAACTGCCTTTGCCTGAGATATACAAAATATAGAAGCATTAGTAGATATATCAGATATAAACGAGTGGCTGCGTACCAATTAGCGAATCAATCTCATAGCGATCCAAGAACTTTTCACCGTTCTTGATTATATAATCATGATTATCATCGTCATAGCCATCGTTATATAATTTGCGCTCCTTTTTGTTGGACGAATCGTCGTCGCCTTGTGTCTGTTGGGCTCGTCGCTTCTTTTTCGCATAGTATACCTAGAAAAAAAATTCAAGATTGTCATCGGAATCGTATTATGCATATTAATGGTTATCCGCTCTGTATACGACTCCCTTTAACTACTCTCCTAAGCGAACGATAACTATGGGTGCATATCGAAAAGTATCGATATCGTAAAAAAACAACATGGCAACTAGCTCTTTTTGTGGTAACTAAATCTATGCTGATTTCCACCATTAAGATATATCCCCAGAGCTTTTCTGCAATGCATTCGAGCCGGGTTTAGTTTGAAACCCAAGAAAAATGTCTTTCAAATTAATCAAATTATCGTTTTGTGATTTATCGTTTGCCTTTAATTTATTCTCCTAATTCGCACTTAGTTGATTGATCGATATCCATCAATAAGATGAACGATATATCAGTATTTATCGTACAAGAAATACGTAAAAGAAGTCACATTTGCACGCTTTTGCTGTTAGCTCGCATCAGGCAAAACACGCGATTTTACTGGACGCAAAGTGTGGCAGAAACGCCCCTGTTAACACTTCGATAACTGCTCCACTGAGAGCGAGTACTCTGCTCCACGTGGATGGGGCAGGGGGCATCGGGCAGGGGCAAAGGCAGGGCTTGGCACGGCACGGCATCCCATTCAGGCCAGTTATCCCGTTACTTCCACTTCATCAGAGACAAATGTAAACACTGCCCACCGCCCCCCACCAAAAACCGGCGGCAGCGGCGACGACGCGACGGCGTGTACTTCTGCCTCCACCCCCGCCCGCTTTCCTATCCGTTAGGCAGCGGCAAGAGCAGCAGAACAGAGCACACAAAAAAAAGGAGGTTGCGCTTGGAAAAAAGTTGTTGCTAACGCGGCAAGCATGCGGCGGTGCGAGCGAGATGCCCTGCTTTTTAGTGGAGGGCCCTTCGCAGGTCCTTTGCAGACCACCGCTGCCGAGTAGCAGGAGCAGGAGCAGGAGCAACAGCAACAGCAGGAGAGCGGACAACGTTGGTGAAGAGAGCGAGAGCGCGTGTGCTCTGGGTGGGATGGGAGAGTTTCAACAACGCCTAAAAGCTGGCTGCACGGACGATTGGAGGTAGGTATGTGTCTACTCGTTGAAGCCCTTTGGCGAGAGAATTGAGAGAGAGAGAGCAAATGAGAGAGAGGGAGAGAACAAGACCGCGCGAATGCTCTCGAAAAATGGGTGTATGCTTTTGCTTTTGCTTTTGCTGTGGCAATGACGTTTTTTTTTGTTGCGGGCCAACAAAAGCCGCCGTCGGCGTCACAGTTAATCTGCAAATGACTCTGTGTCTCTCCCTCTCTCTATCTGCGTTTGCTGTTGTCTCCCAAGTAGTATGACGATGCATGACGCTGCACTGCCCTCGCTATGATGGGCCTGGTCACACTAATCCTGTAACGATGTAGCGGGGCATTAGCTTACACCTCAGACATCAGGCCGTCTCCTTCACTCGTGTAGCTTAGGCATATTTTGCACTTAGGGAGCGAATTTTCATCGATTCTGTTCCGATTATTCAGCGATTCCTGACCCTCGAAAAAGAGATGTGTGAATTTTCATCGATTCTATTTATGCCCCACACAGTTTATCGATTATTCATCGATTTATGATCGATCTATTACCCATTAAAGGAATGTGATTTTTCATCAATTTATTTCGATCTTTCATCGATCTAGTCATCGATTGTCAATCGGTGTCATTCAGTTCGCCCATTGTTAGATGGATATTAGCCACAAAAAAGGTATGTGATTTATCGTCGACTCGGTTCGATCTCTGGCTATCTGTAAATTTGTGAGTAATCGATTGACATCTATTGTGTTCCGACCATTTAGCGATTCATGCCGCCCAAAATAGATGTTTTTGATTTGTCATCGATTCGATTATATTATTAATAGATCTATCGATTGTCATCAATTTGGTTCAGTCATCCATCATTAATATAGTGGAGTTTTTGCCTGGAACGAACGCCAAGGTATAGACTTTCGCGTTCTTTCTCACGTCCCATATGGAAGGAAGGTTCACATATTTGACGGAATAAGAATCCACGCCAGACCAGGTAGAAAAAAGGAATCAAGGACTACCGCAGGTAGTTGGGTCATCGTCGCTTGGAGAATGAAATTATGTATCACCACGCACCCACGTACCGAATGGTGTGCCCCATACCATCGCTCAAGGCTGGGAATTGGGTCGTTGTCGTCGTCGTCGCTATCACACAACTGTGTATATGACACATGAGACTTGACAATGCCTTTGCCGGCGTGCGATGGCAGTTTCCATGTGGAGCCATGTGTCGTCGCCAGGCACTTTGTTTAGGACTTTTGGCAGAAGGCAGCAAGCGGCAAGCAGCAGGCTGGCAGGCGGTAGAAGGTATCAGACGACAGACAGTTGCGTTGCGTGTCTTTTTGTGTCTTTGTGGCTGTTGTCAACGTCTTTTCTTCCCGCGTCAATCGAAGCGCAAACAAATGCGACCCGTAACGGGGTCAAGGACAAACGTACGAGTGAGACTACGAGTATCTTTAGAGCACGCCAACGCCAGCAGATACAATATATCTGTCAGCAGATCTGATGCTGATCGAGATCGAGATCGAACTTACTACCAATATCATAAAAGCCAAAAAGGAAAGAAGATACGTATGCAGATGGATGGCTGCCAAGGTTCCGTTTCGTCTGGCATCCTATTTACTTATACTTATTGCCGTACTTACCTCGTTGATGTGCTTATAGGTCTTTATCAGATCGACACTCAGCTTTCGTAATGGTCCTGAAGCGGGATCGCGAAAGTGTGCGGGAATGCGGGCCTGCATGGCACGCACCTCCGACGAAGACGAAGGACTAGGGTGCTTTTGTTGGAAAGAAAACGATAATAAATTTAATGAAATATCTTATAGATTTAGGTATTTTATTAACAAAATATCTGACCCGGCCGATTGTTGTTCTGCCATTTAAATGATCACCATTAATTTCCAAGAGCAATTGATATATTTTGTCAGTCCGTCTTGATCTTGATTGTCCGTGTGATAAAAATAATGTTCCCAAATCTGAGCCTTGCATCTTGATTGTCATTTTGAATGCTAATATTTGGAAGGCGTGGGAGTAGAGCAATTTCTCTTCTGAATTTGTCATTCAAAATGCTGGCCCCGATAAGGTTTTTCATCAATAACCATAGATCCGACAGTCAGAGGTGTCGTGTAATGCCTTCACAGATTCTTTGGCATCGCAAACTGTATCGATCGATTTGTATGATACCAAGTCCCTTGGCAACAATTGCTGCATCTTGATGTTTCAATAGTCGACGTCCACATTTTTTGCTGCCAAAATAACTCTTTCTGCCAGCCACGCATGATCTATGTATGTACCTCGGGAAATAGGCGGCCAATGAGAGCCTTTTGCGAATCAACGATTGTCCAGAAATCGGAGGGCACTTTTATGCAACCAGTACTTTCGGGGACAGCAACTTCTTCATCGCCTATATCTAATAACTGTTTTGCATCCATCCGATTAAGTTGATGCCATTACTTGATCTTGAGCGAAATAGGAAATTCGTTCATCTCGTGCCTCTTGCGATTGTAATGCAAGCAATTGCGACAGTGAGCATGTTTTCGTTATCCTGTTGGATTTTTCCGTCTGTTTCTTCTACTCTGCTATTTTTCATGTTTCTTGCTTTATTTATTCGACGGCCCAATGGCACTGTTAACTTTAACACACACACAAATTGACCGAATTCCTGTCCTTTCGGATGAAAATCGGTATGAAAACCTTTCACAGTCATAAAACACCGAAAAACCTTAAAGCATACTTGAATTTTTTGCATTTTGTACGCAATATTCTGATATTATTCATAAAAAATACTCAAATCCCGAAATGGTGGATGGTGGTAGTATACGGAACTATGGAGATCATAGAGTCATAGAATTTACAGAGTAGGGGTAATCTCGTTTTTTTTTGAAATATTAATATAGAATGGAAGTACCCTATGCGTTTGTATAATTAATTGTTACATTTATGTACTTACATGATGCATCACATCACGATGCGTGGCAGGCAGATCCTCTTCAACCACAAAGCGACCATAGAGCGGTGCATGACGCTGTCTGCCGCCGCCGCCACCACCGCTACCGCCACCCTGCGATGTGTCCACGGCAACGGTACCCGCACTGGACCCATAAGCAGATACTAGCGGTCAGAGAGAAAGAGAGCATAAAGAGAAATTATCAATGAGTGTCACGGTTTTGCATATTCTCTTAAGTTATAATGGAAATGTTTATTCAAAATACTTGGATACGATATTTTGAAATAATTATTCATTTTAAAACAAGACATAGGGGCATGTAAGAAAAAGAAAAAGCCTCCTTTCGCCCAATGGAACATTTTATAGCAAATAAACGTCATTCGGGCATCATCTTGAAATTTTGAGGTTATTTTGCACCTATTTCAAGGGATAAAATAGCCTTCTTCAGATAATATTTTAACATCATTTGTATAGCCGATTGTCAAAAAGTATAGGAGTGTATTCAATTTCTGGTGAAAATGGATGAATGTGTTACAAAAGGAAACGTTTTCGACCCCATAATATATATATATATACATATATATATATTCTTGGTCAGCATGATTAGACGAATCGATATAGGCATGTCCGTCTGTCCGTCTTGTTTGATGCCTATAAGACTATAAGACTTAGAGCAACCAAATTTGGTGTGTAGACTCTTCTCCACCCGCGGCTCACAATGTAATGTATGTATATGTAATGGATACATTTTATGCACTTAAGTTGTGCACATTTTTAGGGGGCATAATGATAGATCATTTTTCTGTGTGTATGTGTGTGTGTTTCTGTATGTTTTTATTGGTTCAATGACCGATGGGAAACGCTCTTTGGCCCCAGAACGAACAAAATGCACCTGTTCTCTCGGGAAACACACACCTGACGTACAGACGAAGACGCTGCCAGCGGCAGCACACGAATACTGCCAAAATGATGATAATGATGATCAGAGGAGAGAGGAAAGAGACGGATAAAGAAGAGAGAAGCAGAAGCATCAAGAAGCAGCAGCAGAAAGTAGAGTGTGGAAAGGCAGCAGAAGAGTCGGTACAGAAATACCTTTTACCTTCTTTAATTTTAGAAGCAGACGGAACTGAAAATTATTACACAATATGCAAGCAGAGCAGACACAGGCAAGAAGATCATCTCGCAGTGTACACAAAAACACACATATATACATATGTATTGGTGTATGTGTAATTCCACTACTTTCATGTGTTGCCATCCTTCTCGCTCTCTTTTTCTCTGTGTTTTGCTTTGTGCATCAAAAATAGCCTCAAGCGAAGAAAATAAACAAAGCTAAAGGGGAGGGGGAGACAGTAGCATCTACTGTTGGTTTTTGTTTTTTTTTTTGCTTATGGATGAATGATATTGCATTTCATCATACACGAATGAAGAATAAGTAAAAGACGGACGATGATTAATCGATTAATCCATCAATCAACGAAAGGGGAAACCCTAGACAGGGAACGGAAGAAGCACTAGAGATGGAACGAGAAGAAGAGCTAGAGATGGAACGCAGGAGAAGCTCTAGAGGTGGAACCCAAGAGAATTGCTGAACTGGAGATGAAACGCAGGAAACACTATTGAGGGAATGGTGGATGGAACGCAAGAAACACTGGATAAGATCACTCCATGAGGGGCTCCACCATACAAGAATGAATAAATAAGTGTATTAATCGATGATTAATTGATCGATAATCACGAAGGAATGAAGTACTACAAATGGAGCATCTACATCTATATCTGATGGCAATCATACATAAAAAGGAACGTCTAAGGAAGTCTGACTATACATTTATCAATCAACATAAAAAGAAAACCCTAGAGATGGAATGCAAGCAGAATGGCACTAAAGAAGAGGACTAGTGAAAGCACTTGAGATGGAATAACAGGAAGAACTAGAGATGGAACAACAGAGGGACGAGGGATTGCAATGCCAAACACTGGATATGAACGGGGGGGACACACAATACGGGAAAGAGGGATATAAAACCGTGCAGGAAAGACTTTTAAGGCGGAGATCCTGAATTTCGTTTGCTTACAACTGTAGGATGTGGCAGGCATTGCGTGATGTTGATTTAGCTTCTGTCCACCGCCGATCAAGATATTTCCATCCACCTGATCGGCAGTCGGAAAAGAAGAGTTCCCCCGCTGGACTCTGTGAAAACGGGAGCCGATTTGCCGTGGAACATGATCCACATGATCATGATCGTTGTTGTCGTAGCTCCTCACACGATGCTGGCAGCCAATTTGTGCCAAATAATTGATGTAATGAGGCGGCGGCGGCAGTGGCGGCAGCGGCGCCTCCTTCAGCATTGATAGGGGGTTTAGGTCGCGTGCAGCAAAGGGTTGCATGTACGAGGATGCATGTGATGATGATGACGACGACCAGGCGCCGCCGCCGCTGCCGCTGCCACTGCCGGATGCTGTGCCAGTGTCAGTGGCCTTCTCATGTCCATTTACAACGCTGCCGCCGTTCATTGACTGCCAATAAACCAAAGCCGTTGACATCTTTGTTTGATATTCTCACTCAGAAAATATATATATATATATGTATTTTTATTGGGATTTTCTTTTATTTGTTTTCTTTCTTCTGGACAGCAAGAAATATTCATTAATTTTCGCTTTAATTCCGCACACAGCTCTTCAACTTTTCTTCTTTTCCGAAAGAGATTAGACCTCAAAAGAACAGAACTCTCTGCACATTAGTCCATCCAAGGGTTGGATTGTGGGTCAATTGTGGCAGCAGTTTTGTAGAAGTTACTTTTTACAGTTTTTTTTCGCACTTGACTTTTTGCAAGTCCGAAGTCGCGCCGCATCGCGCGATCTGCGTCGCGTGAAAATTCAACGAAAACTGCGGTAATTTTCTTGGCCCCAAAGTGTTGCCCATTCCTCGTCGCAGTCGCAGTCGTTGCGGGATTTATTTATACGGAACAGCATTTTCGTTGTCGTCGTTGTTTCCGATGTCGCTTTAGTCAGTGAGTGCATTTCTGGTGCACTCATGACGATGATCATCATCATCCAAAAGTGGGGAATGCAAGCGATCGTACCGCAGGGGTAGAGATTGCAGATTGCAGTCGATGTGCGGCAGTGTGGACCAGTAGAGAAACTAACCAGAAACAGTGTTGTCAAGCTACCAGAAAGAGCAGTATGAAATGGGACCAGATTACATCTGATGGGACAATGCAACCATTTTAATTAAAAAAGGTATCCTTCCATTGCCACACGCTTTGAAACAGTGTTGGGTAGCTCTGGCCGCGTTTGCAGTGTTGTTTGAGCAACGGTATAAGCAGGGAATGCACTCAAATCGCTGTGTGAATCACTATAATGACATAGATATCTCTTCCACTGCTCATTTATTGCTACACATTTACTTTTCCTAGCATGACAACAGTGTAAATCAGCTGTCCAGTGTTGCTTAAGTACTAAACCAAGCAGTAGGAAATGGTAGAACATAAAGTCCGTTGGAAAGGTGCGATCAGCGAGCAGTGTATCGTTTTCCATCGTTTTTTCTTGATGAACTTTGTTCTGCTCTCGGTTCCAGTGTTGGAAAAATACATTTGCATTTCGGATCATGGATCCCGGTTTGCAATCAAGACGTTTAATCAATATATCTTTCCATATTTCTCTTTGTTGCGTATTTTCTTTTTATCACATCGGTTTTCTTTTTTCGTTGTTGGCCAGACACTCCAGACGGCTGGGAGAGTTTCGCTCTTAGAGATAATGGAATTTCAATAATGGCAGAATATGAGACGGAAGTGAATGGAAGCGATTCTACAAAACGTGAAGCTCGAAAGGTGCGGTGCGGTGCACCTCCCGCGATTTTTCCGGGAAACAGATAAATTCTTTTCTTTGTTTCTTTGTTTACAAAAAGTGAATTCAAAGTAAAATGAATGCGAAAGTATAGTCCTCTATTTAGTTACGAAACGCAGTGTACAAGCGTGTTGTATGTGTGTGTGCCTTGGTCTGACATGCCAGTCAAAGGATAATTTTGGACTCGCGCGCAGAAACCCCAATTATAAAATGCTTATAAATAAATTGAACGTTTGCCAATCGATGGAAAGAGTTGAATGATAAATGACTTGGACTCTACAAAAATAGAGGGAGAGAGAGGGATAGAGAGAGAGCGAGAGATACACACTCGAATACACAGACGGATAGTGAAGGAGAGTAGGAGAGGCTTCTATTTATAGAAATCTCTGTTTATAATATGGGGTCCCCGCGATTGCCATTACGACAAACGTCTGTGTCCGTCGTCTGACAAGCTGTCGCTCTGCCTCACTGTCGCACTGTTGTTGTGTCACTTCCAACCCAAAAATAGTTGACGACATTTTGCATTTGCAGGCTTTTGCAGGCTTTTGCATCACAGGAATGGGAACGCAGAGAGAGCGCAATCGCATCTTTATAGTCGCCTGCTGTTCCTACAAAATACATGATTGAAGGAATGGCCAATGAATGAAGCGGATGGATTTTTGGTTGGATGATGCAGTTGAGTTGTGTTCTCCTTCCTTACTTATATAACTACTCGCACAGTGCAATCAATCGCAGATACGGGGCGGAGAACATCCGCCTGGTGACCGCAGCAGCAAGTGGAGCGCTCACCAGCAGGTGAGTGAGTCATGTGGAATGGGGGGAGCATATGGCGCCACAGCTAATCATGGCCACCATAAGCACCAACTTCAACCATTAGTTCCCCCTCTTATTTGCAGTTTGTATGCACCCAAAAAGTAAATAAGGGGAAGACCCTGCCATGCAACGCCACCGGAGTGGGGGAGAAGCGGAAGCGTCGCACAAGGTGAGTGATAAGCAAACAGTTGACACAAAATGCCAACTGTTAACGACTCTGCTCTCTCTCTGCCTGAATGGGACCTCCCAATGCGTGCCATTTTATGACTTTAGGTAGAAAATATCTTTAAATCATGATTTACATGATTTTTACAGATTTTTTCTAGCGATCTACCCTAAAATGATGCCAATCGGAGAACCCTTATAGACAGAACAAGCGAAAATAAGTGACAATAAATTCGTTAATTTTAGGATAATTTTCATTATTTACCAATGAGAAAATAACACCTGTTTCACATCCTGTTCCTGCTTTCAAGCTGGACATGGATTCGCGAGTTTTTGCAGTAAATGATGGCGTTGCCACCTGCTTTCTCTACGGAATGAAGTTGGGTGCGCCTTAAACTTTTCGTAAAACGTGGCCCCCCAGTGTTTGTAGTAGACTTTTCGGTGTAATATTATTATTTTTATTACAAGACTTTGATGCACTTCAAACAACTATGGATCTTTTGTACACACCAGTTGGATTATGTGAAAGATTCCTGTAATTTTACGTTTTATTGATGTTAATGCATTTTTGGGTGTAAATGAAAGTCATAAGAGGAAATGATTTCGCATAATGGGGCTGCTTATAAGCGACTAAGTATCGTATCAAAGTATTTTTAGTATTATTAAATCCGAGTAAAAGGTATTCCATAGGTTATTGGCCATTTATTCTATTGTTCAACACTGTTTTACTGTGGTTCTGTACCTATTAATATTATTACAAGACGTTTTTATTATGTGTTAATGTAAAGATGGGATCATCTTCCAAGTTTTAGGCTTTCAACGAAAATTTTGAGATCTCCTATTATTATCTATATTATTTTCAATTTCTTGAGGAAGACTGTACTTACATTTCTGTTTATTCTTATCCATAACGCCGCCGCTATTCGTATCCTCTAATCTATACATGTGTGGGCTGATGTTTTTTGTTGGTTTACGCGATTGAATGATTAATGAATTAGTTCTTAGATTTATCTAAATATATATATCGTGCATATATATACTTTACTCTTTATATATATAACATATGTATATGTGTGTATATATACTATATATATATCTATGTATATATATTGCGTTATTTTTTTATATGATTTTGGATAAATTGAATCAAATTATGTCAGATTTTGGTTGGTTTTGTTTGTGAATTTCTATAAATGTTATTTGTTTTTAATTTATTTTTTTCCTTCTACGTCGTGATTCGCGTGCTGCTTTCGCTGCTTTCCTTATGGTTCTACTTCTTTGCTTTCGGTTCTTCGTCCTTTTTCTGGTTGTTTGCTTTCTTTAGTTTTAGTTCCGTATTCTGTCTTCTATCGGTTACTCCTCTTCCGTGTTGCTTCCGCTATCGTCGTGTCGTTGTTCTTGAATATTGGATTGCATTTGCGATTTGCTTTTATTGCTTTTTGTTTGTTGTTTGTTGTTTGTGTATACAAGATATTTCATATGTAGTTGTATTTGTATTTGTATATGTGTGGCTATATTATATGGTATTTATGCATATAGATATATATGTATATATATTTATGTATGTGTCTATGTATGTATGTATGTATGTATGTGTATTTGTGTGTAGTTTTTATTTTGTTGTTGTTGTTTTCGAATACTTTTTGTTTTATTTTTGCGTTGCGATTGTTTCTTACTTTTGTTATTTTTATTTAAAATTATGAACACATTCGTTTGAAGTCTTTTTGTTGTTTGTTGGGATTTGCTTTGAATGTTGTATTTTTTGTTTTTGTTGTTATATCACTGTTTTATTCCTCCTTGTTCTCCATTACATTCCTTCGTTTGCATATGTTTCGGTTTTTTTTTTTTTTGTTATGTGTGTCCGAGTGAGACGACACTATGTTTACAGCTGTTGTTGTTGTTTCTTGCTGCAGCACATTTAGCGGTGCTTTTGGCGGTGCTTTTCATTTATTTACCGTTAGCACAGCAATTACACGCAATGCAAGGCATGCACACACATGCAAATCCAGCATACGGCAGCACACGTACCCGCACACGCACACACACTCCTCTATGAGGCAGGCCCACGAGCGTGTGTGTGTGCTCTAATGAAAACAAAAACACACACACACACACGAGAAACGCACTCTCGCACACACACACACACACGCACGCACGGCACGCACACGAATACACGCAAATGCAGGCGCCTCTGCAAAAAGCCCAAGGGATCTCGGATCTTGCGTCCCGTTACACACGACACGTCGTTTGAAGCTTAATTTTCTTATTCCACTTTTTGCTGTGTTTTTTAAACTTTTTTCGTTCGGTTCTTTTTGCTTTTGCGTTGCGTTTTTTCTTTTGTTTTGTTTTTATTTTTGTATTCTTAGGTAATGGTAGTTTTTGTTAGATTATTGCAATTTTTATTGTTATTGATCTTAAAGGAATATTCTTTAAGATTTGTTGTCGCGGCGGTTCTGCTGCGGTTGCACATTTTGCAGGGTATCATTCAATGCAAACATTTCACAATTATTATTGGTATTCCATTTTAAAAAATCACGATAAATCCAACACACAATACAAAAAATATGTTAAACTTTAAAAACAATAATCAACTAACACCAATGACACGATTTTTCGGGGCGGGGGATTCAGTTGTTGTTGTTAAAATTTGGATGCCTTTTTTGTAGGATTTTCATTTGTAATCCCCGGTTCCCCGGTTCCACTGTGCAGCAGCTGTTAATAATCCTTGCTGTCTGTTGCACTGTAATCCCGTTGCTTTCACGTTCCACAGTGCCGGTGGCTGCTTTCTGTTGTTTTTTTACCCTCTCCGCATAATAATCATTTGAAAATCAGACAGCTGTTGGTGGTCCATAGAGAGAGAAAAAAGAGAGCTCTGAAAGGCTGCAAAAGAAACAGAGAGAGAGAAGAGGTATACAAGAATTAGTTTTGCTATGATTTATACAATGATTTAAGGTATATGTACTAGAAATAATTCTATGTTTAAACGCAGCATTCGCCGCGTCGCAAAGTGAAAATAATAATAATAAGGAATAGGAAAAAAAACACACACAACCCGACGACGCTTGGCCGCTGCTGCTGTTCTGCTGTTAAGAAACACAACTGTTAAAAAGTTAACTGCGTTTACTTTACGGCTCTCTCTCGCTGCTGTGGCTCTGCCTCTGCTCGAGAGAGGGAACTGTGCTGCCGCTGCTGCTGCTGCCGCTTCTGTTCTCTCATTCACTCTTCTGCCTGCCTGTCTGCTGCCTCTTCAGCTTTCTGCTGTTGGCAGCAGGTGAACGAACGACACGCGACGCAAAAAGCAGAGAGAGAACAACGCCAGCGGTAGAGAGAGAGTTTAAGCGAGAGAGCACCGGACGCGGGTTCTAAGGCAAGCTCAACGTGTGAGCTGTGAGCTCTGGCTGTGGCTGTGGCTATGGCTGGGAGCTGGGGCGCCGCCTAGCCTCTGACATTGCACACACTCCCTCTCCCACCACCCACTTACAGACAGCTGTTTCAAGTTCGATTTCGATTTCGATGTCGCAGGCTGCCTTCCCTTCGATTGCTCTTGTTGTCAAGTCGAACATTTAGGTTTTTTCCATTTTTGTTTTTTGTGTGTTTTGTTTGCAATTTTAATTACAAATTTTCGTTGATTAACAAAAATACCACATACGTGAGCAAATATTTTAATGAGAGACAACAAAAAGGCAGCAAAAGCTTTGCCTTTGCTTTTGCGGTGAAAGTGGCATTAGAGGTGGTTGTTGCTTTTGCTTTTGCTTTGCTCTGGCCTTTTTCTTTTGGCTGTAACTTCGTTCTGGCGGGTGGGGGGTGGCGGCAGCGGCAGGCACAGGTCGGCATTTGGAGGAGATTGGAGAGTAGAGTTGAGAGAGTTGTTGTTGCCAGGGGCCAGAGAGGCAGAGGGTTGCCACCTCGTCTGCTATTGCTTAGCCTTTTTTTTTTTCCTTTTGGTACAGTAATCACTCTGTGGATGGCAAATGGCAACCCTTGCCCACCCGTTCGTTCCGCTTCAAAATTCTGCTTAGAGACTGCTACAGATTGAACTTGTATACCTTTCCCCCACCCCGTTACAGGTGTTTCCCCTACCCTTTTTGGAATCTGAGAAGAGAACCTTTAACTATGGCTATGCGAGTGCTTTGTTAACGTGTAATATTTTAAATAGAAACCATTACAAATTGTAGGGATTTAGGGAACACAAATAACCAAACATTTTCGAACATCAAACATTTCAAATTCGAATTTTAATCATTTTCAATATTTCAGCATGCGCCAATGGTCCAAAGTATTATAAAAATCGGATAACTATGTATATGAATATAAAAGATACCATAGATAACCAGAACTATTCAAAGGCTTTTCTTTTGAAATTACAAAATTATTTTCTTACAGTTGCAATCTAAAAATCCCTCTGCAAACACAGAGCACCAGCACAACTTGATCGGAGCTCCATCGATTTTTGAGTGCTGCTGAATCGGCTCAGAGCCTCTTGCTATTGGCACAAACAGCTGTTTGATTATATTTCTTGAAAATAGAAAACAAGTGTAAATAGTGTAAATATTTGTATTTTTTTTAAATATTTAAATTCCTACAATTCTTCCACGTTCCCACTGTACGTCTGCTGTGGTGGTGGTCGTGGTGGATTTCAGCGGAAATTATTCACACAAAAAAGAGACAAAACAGACAGAAAACGAGTTTGAAACCATTAAAACAAAAACAAAACAAAAAAAGAAGTGCGCTGTGAGTGAGTGTCCCTGCCATGGGGAATGATCATTGTCGCTGCTTTGTCTCTTCGTCTGTGTGAATCATTCTTTTGGCCACAAAATGCGTCACTTTCCGGGCTTGCCAGAAGATTCCCTGGTTCCCTGCAGATCTGTGGAAGGCTCCCATCATTATGCTCCACACACTTGCTCCTTGCTCTTAGACAATGGTAGTAACTGTATTTAGTTGTGGCCTTATCAATTTTCGTGAGTGACCGCTGTGACGTCACAAATCGCCAGTTTGCCTTTCCCTATCCCCTGCTCTGGCCTGCCCTGGTCTGCTGTTTGTTATTTTTAGCCCGCCAGCAACAACTAAATGCCTGCTTCATCATTTATTTTTGGGCCAACGCGAAATCGACAGCAGCAACAGCAGCAGCAGCAGCAGTAGTAAAAATAATAGAAAGCAGAGCCCACCCTCCTACACATGAAGAAACACCCAACGCACTGGCATTTGCACTCTGGCAACCCTGGCAATCCAGGGGCTACCTTTGCAGAGTGATCCTCAATCTGCTCCATTCCGTAACGTTCACACGTGATTGGCAAATCGATTTTGGTTTTTCATTGGATCTCTCTGGTGGCGTGACGATTCTGTATCTCACATTTCTATTAAAAATATCAGAAATAATCTGCCATTAGCAACGATATAGCACACTGAGAATATGAACCTCACGCGTTTGTGGTCTTGAAATGTAATCGAAATTCATTGGAATCGGAAGAAAGGGAAGACAAACCCCCAGACCACCGCACAGATCACATTTCTTTTGTTTTTCTTTCAGTGAAAATGTTGGCCACATTTTAAGAGCGACATGATAATAACCCTTATTATCCCATGGAATAATCTTGAATCCACAAATGTGGAAATATTGCTATTACTGCAATCGGATAGCCTCTAAAGGTGCCGCTGTTTCCTGGGATGGCGCCTTCAGGTGTTCAAATACAGCTGGGATTCGAAATAATGTTCTGTAAACAAATCTGTACATATGTAAAAGCAGCGGATATTCCATGTAAAAGCAGGGGATATTCCGTATCTTATATCGGAAAAATAGCAAACATCTGTATAGGGTGTATGGTGGTATCCCATAACATAATCGCATGTGATTTGCACTTGCATTTATTGATAATACAATAGTTGGTGTGTTTATTTATTTTCCTCTTTATTCGTCGAATGACGTTAATTCGCAGAAAAAAAGCTACAATAAGCGAATGGATACAAACACTGTATCGATTCGAGATTCATTTACAATGAAATTCTTGTTGTTTTTAAATACATATTTCCTTCTACAAAATAGCAAAAATCATTTGAATTCATTGGAACCATGACAGCATGGAACAAATATTGGAAGAGGCATATTTGTTCAGTTAATATTCCTTTGTTACCTTCATAACTTTGATTCGTTCTAATTTTTTTCCATGACTGTATATTTTTGTGTAAATGTCAAACTTTGGCTGTAACTCCCCCCCCCTAAATGGTATGTGATAATGACACAGTTCCTGCCTGATACCCCCCCCTGGAACCCCTTTCACCAACCCAACCCTCAGTCTATGATCATAATTTTGTAGCGGCATTTTTTGTGTGCGGCGTTTGACGTCAAAACGTGACTGTGCGCGTGTCTGTCCGTCTGTCTATCCGTCTATCTATCTATCTATGTATGCGTTTGTAAGAGTAAAACTCTAGATTTCCACCTCTCTCTCTCTTTATCTGACAGCGGCAGTCACTCAACGTTCGTTCTCTTCTTGTGCTGCCACCCACACGCCTCGCGCTGACCCAAATTGATGGCCTGCTGCTGCTGCTGCTCCTCTTCTTGCAAACATTTTTGCCATCTGTTTGTTTGTGGCTCTAATTGAAAATTGAAAATATCTTATAAATGGGTTGGGTTGGGGGAGTACTGAGTACGATATTTCCCTTTTGGTAAGCTTTTCCCATGATTTTCTCTCCTTTAGGTTTTTTTTTTTGCAGTGCAACATGTGGGCGGGCGAACAGGCAACGCCCCCACTACCGTGTAAGAAAGAAAGTTATCTTATAGCAGTGCTGTCTCCTGATGGATGGATTTTCCACTAGCAAATGTCCCATAAGTGAGTGACAAAATTCGACAAAACATCTAGAAATAGTTCTAGAAAATTACATAATTTATATATGTACATATGTTTGAATCTCCCAAGGAAGGAGTATATTTGAGAAGAGATCTTTTTCGAATATGGTCTAGATTTGAAGTGAATTTTGAAGTTAAGATCAATTTGTGAAACAATAAGCCGTATCTTCTTCAGAGAATCGTAAATGGATTTTTCGGCAAAGATGAGATCGGATCACCGAAGGACCTCCTCGGAGGTCGTAGGCAACCAGCAGGGAATCGCTGTACAAAAGAGTTTCCATAAGGGAAGAGATTTTGGCATCAGAATGGGTTCAAGTGAACCCTTCTCGAGTGATCACTGTACTCGTATGTGTACTGCATGTGTGTGTTTATGTGTTTGTGCTCCAGATTTTCAGACGGCTGCGGTACGACTCTGTCTACTGAAAATACTTTGTGGGCGGATTCGTTTCTCACTCCTACCTCATTCCCTTTCCCCTTTCTGCCATCTCTTCTGCTTCTTCTTCGTTAGTATCGCTGATTAGCCACAAAAAAAAATGAAAAAAGAAATGCAAAAAATAAATAATAAGAATTATAATAAACGACAACAAAACGGTTTTTGCGCTTTTGAAAGCACTTTTTATTTTTTTTTTTTACGAAAGATTGTGCCAAAATAAAAAATATAAAGCACGAAGACTTTCATGCTTTCTCTGTCTTTCGCTCTCTCTCTCTCTGCCTCCCACCCAGTCTTTCTTTTGGCTGCTTGGCTCGGTTAAGTGCGTAGTAGAGAGAGCGAGAGAGGGAGAGAGAGAGAGAGAGACAGCGTGGAATTTACATGCCGCAAGAGATAGAGAGAAAGAGAGACCTTATTATATTTTGTTGTTTTTTTTTTTTGGTTGTTGTTGTTTTTACTGTTTTGTGTGTTGTGGTTCAAAGTTCAATGACCGATTCTGTCGAAACAACACTGGAAACAGAAACGAAGCGCACGGCATTCGCGTCGCGGCGCAGTCGCAGTCGCAGAGCTTTGTTTCGCAGCAGCGTCGACGCCGACGACGACAACGAAGACGAAGGCGACGGTGACGATCGGACTGGCTAATGCCGCCTCTCTTCCCCGTACACATGGACAAGGTCACACAGACAGACACGCGAATTTATAAATGTATGTATAATGTTGATTTTTGCTCAATACGCAATAAAAGCTCAGCGAAATGCCTCCAACATGTGCCAATAATAATAGACATAAAGGCGTGCGAGACCGTAAGAGTACGAATCGGATAATTTTGCATATCGTCAAGGAAATATGATTTTCAACAATGAAAGATGCCCATTTGTACCTATATAAGATCATTATTTGCACCTATGAAACATTGATACGTATTTTGAATATTGCAGATAAGAATACAGAAATATATTCTACAAAGAGACCTCCTACTTCTATGGAATGTGTTTAGTATTGAGGCAGAAATATATATTCATTTAGAATTTTCCACTGAGTGAAACTCAAGTATCTGAAAGCTGTTTCAAGTTTAGGATTGAGAATTATTTTCAAGGAATAAAAGCTTTGTCATTATTGTTCAATAAATAAATAAATAATAGCTAATAAATACAACCTTCCTGTTTACTTGAAAAACAAACAAAAAAGTCTCATCTTATGGAAAATATGGAGCAATTAAATCAAAATCGGATTAGTATATACTATACATATATTTATATTCCCTCAAAATGATAAAAATCAATCTTCGAAAAAGGGTATCCAAAGTGTCGTTATCTTCCTCTCTCTATTCTACTTCCACTTTCTCTCTCCATCTCCCTCTCTTTCTCTGTCTCTCCCTTTCCGTTGTACCCAATGTTCTGTTTTTTTATGGTAATTCAAAACTGCGCATTCATTGATAACCGACGGCGACGGCGCAGAGCTTTGACAATGGCATTGAAAAGCATTTTGCAAGCAGAGCAGAGGAGCAGAGAATGCAGGCAGCGCGCAGCAGCGATCAGCAAGCTTGCTGTTCTGTTGCCGCCGACTGCGACTGCGACTGCAGACCCGAAGGAAAGAAAGAGAGACGAGACAACAATAGGGACAGGCGGCGGCGCAACAAGAGAATACATATTATAAATAGATTTACTTTTTTTTTGTGTGTGTTTCCAGTCGACACTTGCCCAACCTTTCTACCCGCTAAAACTTTTCCAATAAAATATAAATATTAAACATTTTCTGTGGGAAATTCCATCTACATATGTATGTGCGTACGCATATGTATTCCTCTAATAATTCGAATTTCATTCCAAATAAGTTTTCGTAGAATCTCTCAAGAACCCAATAGTAGATCTCTAATTTTCTGGAATTTCATTGAATAAAGTCTTATTGCGCGGGAATATCATTTGTCGCACAAAACAAAACAAAAAATTACAACAAATGAGATTTTTTGCAAAAATATATTTATTTATTGCATGGGAAATTATTCGAATGGGCGCAGCGGAAGGGAAAGATAGAGAGCGGGAGCGGGAGAGAGAGAGAGAGAGAGAGAGAGAGAGAGGAGTACTACATTGCACAAGCAAACTGTTCTTCCGCTCCCGCAACCCTTCATTATCGGCTAAACCCAAAAGCGATGGATGTCAAAACGTGTGACGTCGACAGCGGCCGGGGAGCAGCGCAGCAACAGCACCCGACAGACAGCACGTGTAAAAGCATCTGTTTTGTTGTGATTAAATGACAGTTGATGCGGCGGCGACCGCCTCTCTTCTCCCCACTCTCTCTCTCTCTCGCGCTGATGGGCCTTGCTCTGCAGCCCCCTCTTTCGCACAACACGTGTGCTGCTGCCTACTGCCTGCTGCTGCTGTTGACGGAGGCGTCGACGTCAACGTCAACGTTAGCGTAAGCGCAAGTGCTGCGCAATTGTTGGGGCCTCCTCCTAATGGAAGTATTTTTCGAAACGCATTTAGGCAATTAATCGGTTGTTGGAGGAGGAGGGGGACAAAGAGACAGAGACAGAGAGAGGGGCAGGGGCAGGGGGAGGTGGAGGGGGAGAATAGAGAGCTGTTATTGGAGGAGAGAAATTGTGCTTTGTCTTTGTTCAACTGCAAAACATTTCCCATAATGGAAAGGACACGCATCCGTTCCAAGCAGAATTAACAATACGACAAAGATCCCAAAAGGATATCGATTATGGATTTAAACAGATTTTCGAAAGGGAACTGCTTTCGATTTTCAGTCTGCCAATAAACCAGAAAGGGAGCCCCAAAGCAGGCGTCGGACTAGTCGATCTCCTATCACAAATCGCCTGGAATCAGTTGGAGACGGGTATTATTTGGGAACAGTTGCCCAAAACGTAGATAAAAATAAAAAATAAAAATAAAAAAAATAAAAATGAAATTATACTATACGACATTGCTACCACTACTCCTTCTGATGCCTGTGCTTGCATTGGGCGTCGAGGGCTCTCGTATTGGAACCCGTCGACTACTGGATGTGGCCAACTCCTGTGACGAACAGCAGGAGCCGCTTGGAGAAGATGACGACACCGTTTCCTGTGATCCAGATAGCGCCAAGACCGAAGAGCCGCCGCCAAAGGATGCCTCTTCCTGCAGCTCGTACAGCGCCAGCAACTCGTGCAAGAACTCTGGCCAGGGACTGGGACTTGGACTGGGACCGAACGCTGCGGCAGCCATAGCCCAGAATGCCGCTCAGGTGGCAAAGGCCGCCAATGAGGCCCAAGCCGGTGCTGCAGAAGACGCCGCCAAGCTGGTCAAAACGCAACTGGCCGACAAGGCAATGCAGGCGGCCCGTGCCGTCAATGCGGTGCTGGAGGGCAAGGAGGCGATCGTCGAGAACTCTCAGCGGGAGCTAAGCGAGGCCGAGAATGTGGTCAGCCAGCTGACCGCCTCTCTGGAGAACAGCGAGGCGAATGCCCAGAGCGCCGCTGCGGCCAGCACATCGGCCGACTCCCAAAGGTGCCGTCTCAAGGGTATCCTCAATCATTCCAAGACCAGCCTCGTCGACATTGAGGCCCTCCACGGGCAGGTGAACGCAGATCTTAAGGAGAAGACCAAAATGCTGGCCAAGGCCGAAGACCGGGCCAAATGTGTCGAGCGTCAGCTCGTATCGGCACGCGGGGAGTACGAACAGGTGAAGAAGTCCGCCCACCAGGCAGCCACTTCGGCTGCCGAGGCCCGCCAAAAGGCCCCAGCCGAAACATGCAAATCTCCAGCCTCGGGGGGACACGTTGGCAGCATCCATTGCCGTGGCATTCTCGCGCTCTATGGCCAGCGCCGGCGCCAGCGTGAGGCCAAGATGTTGCAAGAGAAACAAATTCCCAAACATTGATTTGACATTTCCTCATTTGACATTTGATTTTACCCTGAATTATAATTAAAGTTTATTTCTTGAATGAAAGGACACTTGATATGATTCGAGGGTTATCAAAGGCTACCCAATGGTGGGATGTGGGATATGCATTCCAGAGTTGGATGAAACATTCCATTAGATTCGGGATTGAAGAATCAATCATCATAGTACTTTTCATCCAACGGAAAGAATTATTTTCTCCAATTAACGATTATAAATATGTTACCAAAAGATGCTCCAAAAATGCAAATATTACAGAACAATCTAAGCCTTAGATTCTAAGGAAACAACCTTCCATATCTTCCACAAGATTATTCTGAGATAATATATTTCTGCGATGGGTGGTCTGAGGATGGGTGGGTTCGGCTCTCATGGAAATTGATTGAAATATTGCAGAGAAGAGATCGTAAACTTTCGGTTGGAATTAGGATTAAAAGTACATTGCATAATTGTATTGTTATTAAAAGACTTTAATGATGGATGGATATTCGTGCCCAAGATACGGATTGAGCAATCAGGCAAATATCGGGTATATACAGTGTATGTTTTTGAGATTCCTTAAAGAATTTCGCTCTTTTGCTTCTTCGTTGGGGCCAAAAACAGCTGCTGCCCAAAATTTCCCAGCGGCCTGTTGTCCAGCTGTTTGTCAAGCGGCAAGAGACATTTTACTTTTTTCCCAAATGGCCAGGGCGAGGGCGAGGGCGGAGTGACGGCAATGGTGTATGGGTGGAAGAATGGGGGTGAAAATGGCAGAGTTGCCACCTAAGTGCGCTGTTGCGCCGCATTACAAAGTGTTGTTACTGCCGGCAGCAGCGGCAGCAGCAGCAGCCAACGTTGTTGAAACTTAAAACGCCAACGGGAGAGCAAAGGGCGGACGCCGCAAAGAGCATAGCAGCGGGAGAGAGAGCGTAAGGGCGCGCGCATTTTGCAGTCTGCAAATAAAAAAAACGTGCAAAGAGCGGGGAAAACACGAACACACACACACACATGGCAGCTCTCTCCCGTTTGCCCATTAATACAAAATTGAATTAAATCTTCAATTATCACCATTATAATACTTAATATTAAAGGAAAACCATTTTCACGCGCAAACACAATGGCATTTTGCCACTGTTCCCTCTTTCTTTTCAGTCACACATGTACATATACAAAAGATTCAGAGCGCGATAGAGAGAGAGAGAGAGGAGCGTGGAGCGAAGGACGCCGCTGCAGCTGCGCCGCAAAAAGGTTTGCCGGATTTAAGAGTTCATTTTGTGCATTAACAAAATGAGCAACCAAGATTTTTGTAGTGCAGTGTGCATTTTTGTCAGCAGGTGAACTTTTTTTCTCTCTCTTTTCCACCCCCTCATTTCCTTTCCGTCCAATAAGAAGAGGGGTATGGTATGCAGGGGGAAGCAGACAAAATGCCGGTAAATTCAATATGTTTGGGCCTGCTGCGTTTAACAGCACGCTGTTAACTGTTAACAGTTCAGTGTTGTTTTCCTGACGCCTGCCTTTGACTTCTTTTCCACTCTGCCCTTGCTCTCTCGTTTCTCTTTTGCCTTTTCAACATAACCAAACATCACTTACAGTTGCTTCTGGACTGAATGCTCGCTCTTGGCGTTGATGCTGATGTTGCTGTTGCTGCTCTACCGATGCCGCTGATTTTGTTATTTATTTTACACTTTGACTCTTGTTTTTTATGTTATTATTGCTTTATTCCACAAACAGCAAATGGCGGTTGTTGTTTTTGTTGATTTTTGCAGCTGCTGCTTTGGTTGTTGTTGTTGTTTCCGCTGCTGCATAAAAACATGTTTCACTTGAAAGTAGAAGAGACTTTGATGACGACGCTGCGCTGCTGCTCCTGCACACACGCACGCGAACGCACACTCACACACGCACACAAACACACGCTCCCGTATAAAGAGCGAAAGAGAGAGACCTGACAAACAAAAAATTTGCCTGACTTTTTTTTTTCTTTTTTGTTACTTGTTGTTGTTGGTGTTACTGCTGCTGCTGTATTTTCCCTTCAGCAATGCTTGCACTCGAATGCTAAAATAATTGATTAAATACACACACGCATGAGAATTTCATCGTTTTCAATTGAAAACCGAAAAACCAAAAACAACAAAAAATATACGATTCGTCTTTGCTGTCCGTTTGGCCGTCTGCGGGCCAACAAAAGAGCGCGTCGCAACAGCGAGGAGCGGAGCGAGAGCGGTAGCAGCACGGTCGGCACACGGCCGCAGCAGCAGTGTAGCAGCAAAAAAAGGCACACCAAATGAGGAGAGAGACAGAAAGAGAGAGCGAGCGAGCGAGAGGGAGAAAAAGAAGAAAAAAAAACAGACAACGAAATTGGAATGCTATGCGTTAATTTTTTCCGTTTGATAATTGGCGGCGGCTTTCCCCGCGATTCGCCTGCATGCACTGCACTATCGATGGTCGTCGGTAGGGGGATTTGGGGCTGTATTTTTTCACTCACTTAATTACCAAATGGAGAATTGGAAACACAATAACAAAAAATAAAGCACACACAATTTGTGCTCAGCGTTTCGTAGGCAGTGTGACCGCGGATTTATCTATATAGATATACGGTCTGCCCCTTTGATATATATGGAAAATACGTCACAAATTACAGAATATACCGTGCACGGTTTCGACATTGGTGCATTGCACAAGAGGGTAGTCCATAACGCGTCTTGAAAAAATCCGGAAAATACTAGAAAATACCATGAAAGGTAAAACATTTACAAGGTGTGTGAGCTGGGCATGGTAACAAGAAAATCAATGTGATTTTAGCTCGATACACAAATTCAAAAATCCATAAAAAGGAGTTTTTACGTTTTAAATGTCTGAAAACGACGCTGCAGATGGTGACTCACGGCAAAAGCTCAGATGAACTTTATTTTTTAGACTTCGTAATTGGTACAGCTAGTGCTCAGTTCCGAAAAAACTGTACGCGAGCAGAATCAGGGTTGATATTCGTATTTAACCGATACAAAATTTCTGGGTAGCAAGTTATGTTTGCTAAGGCCCATTTATATATTTCGACTGGAAGAAACAGAAAGCAAACAAGCAATTAGGAGAATATTGGGAACAAGACATAGTCAAATTAATAAAGGCTGTCGAGTAGAGTGAATTGTTATGCAATTTAGGGGATACATAGGGGATAACAAATAGTTGATTTCATTTCTGCTCTGCAAGAACACATTTATCCAATATTGCGATGCTTCACTACAGCGTCCACAAATAATACATTTGAATCTTTAACTGATTTTATTTGCATACAGTGTAACCATAGGGCATGCACTTCTGGTCACACTTGAAGATGATCTGGTTTGTATTTAACCTCTGGAACCACTGAACCGAACTATGTTATTGCGCTGTTAAGGGGCCCGCCCAGAACATGGATGTTCTACAATTCAGCTTCTGACATGTATGCAATTTAAAAGGAAAATTTAAAGTCTTTTATTCGAAAAAAAATTAAAAATAGTAATTCAAAAACTTAAATAAAGCCTTCAACTGGCAATGTGTGATCTCTCTGTCTTTTTTCGGGGGCGACTCCTAAATGATCGTCAGGCTGTGGTTGAGGGAAATCTTGCCCTTGGACACGCGGCTTTGCATGCGCTAAAATAATGAATCGAATCGTATGGGAAAACAGCATTTTAAAAGTAAGAAAATGAACGCATACCCGATTGAAGACATCCCGAATGAGGCGATTGCTGCGACGCCGTCGCTCCTCGCGCTCACGTTTCTGGGCGGCCACCACTTCGGGCAGTCGCTGGCATCGTTTGCTGGTCATGGCCTTCATCTCCTTCGTGGAGAAAACTCTGACACAAGCTGCGGGGCAAAGGATTGGGGGATTTAAGGGTTAAAGTATTGATTTGATGGCTGTGATCTGTGCGATGCTTACACGTGACTGGCGGTGGCAGTCGTTGCAGCCGCCTGTCCAGAGTCTCCAGGGTGATATCCTCACCGATCAGCTCCTCCAGTTCGCGCCGTCTCTGGCTGCGCAGCATCTGCATTTGATTGAGTATGGCCTTGCGCTGCTTTGACTTGGCACAGAACTTGGGACGGGCGAGCTGCAGGTGATCCTGCAGCGACATTGTGTGCTCCATTTCGCACTCCCCAAACTGAATGATATACGCAATGCCATGCTCTCCCCGGCGCTGTGTCTGCGTCTGCCTTTGCTTCTGGTTCTGCTTCTGGTTCTGGTTGTGGTCCCTGCGGTGTCTCTGGCCTCTGCTATCTGCCATGGCAATGGCATCGTCATACTGATGCGTGGTGGTTGTCGTGGTCGTCTTGGAGGTGTTTACCACTCCACCACCCATGGGTATGGACATCTCTGAGCTGAGGCACAGCATTGAAGAGATCGAACTGCTGGTGGTGGTCGCTGTGGTGGTGCCACCTCCTCCTCCTCCTGCTACGGCTGCTGCTGCTGCTGTTGCCACCTGCACATATTCAGCAATGGCATCGTTGTTCAAAAGACTGTACCCCTGGGGCACGGCCGTGTAGTAGACACCAGCATCTCCCCCCGCGCCTGCTCCGGCTGCTGCCTGCGAATATTGCATTTGAATGTAATGCTGCGGTGCCTGAAAACGAAAGAGACAGCAAGACAGGGAGCATGTGAAAGGGAAGGCAAGAGAAATTCCACTAGAGCATTACCATATGTTGCTGGTGCACGCACGGCCCATGGCCATGGACCACTGGATGGTAATGCTGATGCTCCTGATGCTGCGGATAATGTAGAAGATGCATCTGTGGGCGAAGATGCTGCGCCTGCTTCTGCTTCTGCTGTTGTTGCTGCTCCTGATAGATCCTCTGTTGCTGCTGCATCTCCTGTTCCTGTTCCTGCTGCAGTTGCTGCTGCTGCTGCTTCTGCTGCTGGTGCTGCTGCAGTTGCTGGAGCTGCTGCTGCTGTTGGTTCTGATAGTGCTTCATGAACTGCCGCTGTCGCTGCTGCACAAAGGAGCACACGCTTTCGCTGTGGCCGCCATCGCTGGAGCTGTTGGGCGTGGCCATTTTCCCTCGCTGTGGTATGCTTCTGGGGGGTGGTGGCGGTGGAGGTGGTATCGGTGGGGTTATCTGTAGTTCCGGCGTTACTGGCGGTGGTGCTGGCGGCTGGCGGTGCTCCACTTCGTGCGGGGCATCAGAGTGTGGCTGTGTCAGAGATCTACCCTCGGCTGGGGGCTGCTCTTCGGATTGTAGAGGCTTCTCTTGCCCTCCCTGAGGATTCAGGGGCTTCTCTTGCCCTCCCTGAATAGGTAGAGGTTCCTCTTGTCCACTCCCAATCAGGCGTGGGCGCTCCTCTGGCGCACCTCTAAGCATACGTGCCCGGACAGGGGCTCGACGTTGCGGCACCTTCCCGAACGGAATCAACGTATCCGGCAGCACCTCAATCAGCGGCTCCACACTGATCAGGGGATCGTACTCGATGGCAACCGGGCGATTCGTGGCACTTTTGCGATCGAGTGGGGCTACCTCGCGAAACGATTTGCTATTCACGATCTTGTACACCGTCTGCAGCCGCTTGATCTCCAACTCGATCCAACTGAGCGTAAGCCGGCGCTCCGAATCGCTGCTGGCCGAACGCGAACGCTCCTCGTACTCGATCTCGCTCTGGGTCATCGGATTGAGCCATTCCTGGCTTACGAGCTCTGTTTCCGCGGCAGCGGGAGCGGGAGCGGCTGCGGCAGTGGGTTCTGCTGCGGGAGCGGCATCATTGCTGTGCGAAGATGTGGCCTCCACTTCAGTGGAGATGCTGGCCTCCGAAGAGGGACGCTGCTGCTCTTGCTCCGTGGGCTCACTGGCTGCTTTGCTGGCCCGGGGATTGGTCCGTGCGGTGACCATCTCCTTGGAGCTGCTGGCCGTAGAGGAGCCCGAGGGGGTGGCTATCAAAAGGCGTGTCCTTGGTGCCGGAACAGGACGGCGCACACTGGCGGTGGTGTTGGTGGCCATGTCCTGGAGTTGGGCGGCAGCTGTGTGGCATCAAAGATCGATTTATAAACGAATCAGCAGAATAGTAGTATCCCCTTTCCTGGCTTACCTTTTCCCTTCTTTGGACTCTGGCGGGAGCGCGGGGTCTCCCCCAGTTCGATGCAGGAGATGCGTTTGGCAATATCCCTTATCAAATGCTTCTTCTGGCTGTGGCTGAGACTGCGGGCCTGCACCAGCGAGCAGAGGAGATCCACGCCCAAGTCAAGCTCTCCCTTGGGCCCACTGTCAGCTCCTGCCTCCGCTTCAGCCCCAGCCTCCGTTCCTGCAGCAGTGGAGGTCGAAGAAGAGGACTCGCTGCCTCTCTGGGTAGCTGGCCGACAGTTCTCCTTGTTCTCCTTCGCCTGCCGTCGACTGGCGGCCCCTGCCATGACCTTCTCCAGCTGGGCGGCCGTATACTGACGCTCCTCCTCCTTGGCCAGCTGCTTCGGGGAGCGACCATGCCCCGAGGGCAGCGATGAGTGATAGTCAAAGCTGCTGGCCACCGAACTGCCGCCATTCGGGGATGTGCATCGGGACTGCGACTTGGATCCGAGCCTGGAGCTGCTGCGATTGCTTTGATTGCTGCTGCTGCGTATGCTCCCCAGACTGGGCGTGGCCCGGCGTTCGCTGCGATTCACAAACGTACTGGAGGCCAGCGGCGGCGGCTGGGTCAGCGGCAGGGGCGTCGTTCCCTGCTCCAGCTGCAGGCGATTCAAATCGGTCTCCGAGCGCTGCTGCGGCTGGCGCCAGCACTCCTCCAGGATGGAACGCTCCAGGGTGCTTATGTTGCTGGTGGACACCGCCCGCTTGTAGTAGCCCACATCGGCGGCTGGATCCCATTCGAGGCGTTTGTGGGACTTCACCGCCGATTCGGGCGTTTGGGTATTTTTCGTCTTTTTCTCGGGCGTCCTGTCTGGCGCCTGGGTGCCTGCTGCCTTCGTGGGTGTACGCAGATCCTCCACGGACACGGATTGACTGGTGCGGGCCGATCTTTCGCAGCCCACAATGCAGTCGGTGGCCACAATGGGTATCACTTTGAAGATCTCTTCCTCGCTTTGTGTTTCCTTGGGGACAGACGCAACTGTAGCGTCAGTGGCAGTGGCAGATGTTTCCTGCTGCTGCTGCTGCTGTCCTGCTGCTGCAGATATTCCTTTTCCCCTATTCCCGCCGCTGGAGCGGGCAGGCTTTGATGGCGCTGCCGCCGATCGGTGGGTGCAGTGCAATGGAGCCGTGTACATGCTCACATTGCTGCGACTGGTCCCGCTACTATTGGTCGACGACAAGGCCATGAAACGCTCCAGCTCCCGGTCGACGGCCAGTTCGGATAAGTATTCCCTGGCTTTTGGAGGGACGCGCGACGCCAGAAGACGTTGCTCGTCTGTGTGCTTACGATGGTTTGTGGTGCTTCGGTGGTGGCCAGGCATTTTCCACCGTCTCACGTCTGTTTGCAGCAATATAAACTAATATCCGTAGCTCACAATTGCAGTTCAGTTTGGCTTTTGTATCAAAATCTTAATTGCATCTTTTGAAATGCGAGGGACAGTGCTGCGAAGTAGGATTTTGTTGATATTAACTCGATATATCGATATCCAAAGGGAATTTATACGAACTGTCCAGTGTGGTTCAACTGGTTCCGCTAAGTGGTTCCACTGGTTCGTTTACCGCAAGGAACCATGGTGGGTTTGGCTTTTTTCTTTTTGCTGCATCCGTTGGAAGACCGCTACCATAATTTGTACAATATATGCCCTTAAAATGGTATTTTTAACCACTTTTGTAGTGATTTTATTTACAAAAAGCAATCACAAAATCGTATGCCGGCTCTAATATTGTCATTTTCAAAACGAAACGACAAATTCGTTCAGCCTATCGCACAAAAGTACCGATATTGTTTTTCAAACTACCCTGTGCATCGATTGGGAAAATCAAAAGTCGCGGGTATGTATATCTAAACACTAGGAAACAACAGGAAAATACGAAATATAAGGCCCTTCGGTTGATTTTGGATTCTTTCTACTGCAGTGTTTCAATAATACAATAGTTAAATCGAAATAAGCCAGAAGAATGCTGGAAACCAAGAGCATTAGTGCTTTGGCATTTACTGAGACGCCGCGCAAGCGTAAAAGGGAAACAGGCGGCTGCGTGCCCCTGCCCCTGCCGCAGCAGCAGCAGCAGCAACCCTTAACAAGTGACGCCAATGCGCAGCAGGAAGCAGCTGCTGCCGTCGCGGAGTCATGCTTCACCAACGCTGCCTTCAGCTCGACGCCCAAGAAGCTGATTGGACGCCGCCGTTTGGCCAAAGAGAACAGCAATCCGTTTCCCTGTCTGGAGTTCAAGTCCATAGCGGATTTGGCCCAACAGCAGCAGCAGCAGAAGGAGCAGCCACCACCCACCAATCCCTTCGAGGTGGTGCGACATCCCTGTAAGAAAAAGAAGCGCGAGATTGCCTGCTTCGAGAATCCTGGCCTGAATCTGGAGCTGCCCGAAAAGCAATTCAATCCATATGAGGTAGGTCCACCCAGGTCCCATATCCACTCCCAATCCACTCACACTTGGTCCACCTCCTGTACAGGTGATCCGTTGCGTTGCCACGCCCAACAAGGGCTTCGTCAATGCCGCCCTCAATGTCCGTGGCAGCGATGCCCCCGCCTCGCGCAACCCCTTCGAGATCCATCGCCAGAGCGAGATCTCCGCCCTGGCCAGCAATCCCGCTGGCGTGGCCAATGCCGCCTTGGCCGAGGAGCCGCTGCCCACCAGCCTGAAGATCGGTCTGCCGTTTGTGCCCACTGTGGGCTGTCGCATCGACTTCCATGGCATGTCCCTGGCCCAACTGACGCCCAGCAAGCTGCTCGCGGAGAAGCTGGTCTTCTCGCCGGTGCCAGGACCAAAGCGTTCGCTGGGCGCCATTAGCGAGGAGTCGTCCACCATGGACATTGGCAAGGAGCTAGATCGCTACCAATTGGAGCTGGAGAACAGCATCAACGAGGCGAAGCTGCGCAAGAAGGGCCTCCTGGTGGAGTCGGAGGAGACGCAGGAGACCCTGATGCAGGTGACTCAGGAGCGTCAGGAGGGAGTCGAAGCGGAGCTCCATCTCATATGCACCAGACGGCGCACTCTCACAGAGATTAGCGAGCTGCCAGAGATGGAATCCTCACCGGTGGAAGAGGACAAGAAAGGGGAGCAGCTGCAGGAGGTACAAGAAGAGGAGCAGCACCAGCAGCAGCAAGAGGAGAAGGAGCCAGAGCGCGAGCCCGAGCCCGAGCCTGAGCCCGAGCCCGAGACCGAGCCAGATGCAGTTGAAGGCGATGTGGCCTATGCCTCAGAATCGGACGAGGAGGACTTCAAGGCCCCTGCCCGCTTCGTGCGCGCCTATCGCCCGGCAGCGCAGCTCAAGGCCGCCAGCAAGGAGTCCCTCCAATCGGTTGGCTCCAGCAAATCCGGTAAATCCCTGGACAAGCCGCCAGGATCCGGCCATGGCATGAAGAACATGATACGCAAATCGATACGCCGCCTCATGCATCCCATGGAGAGCAGCAGCAGCACTGCGAGCACCTCCCCGGAGAAGCCCCCCGTCCACAGCAACATCATGCACACCATTCGCCACAGCCTGCGACGGCGGCCACCGAAGGAGGTGCCGCTGCAGGAGCAGGAGGAGGAGACGGAGCCACATCCGGCGGATATCTCGATTGTGGACAGCAGCGAGCGGACCATGAAGCTCAGGTCGAGCATTCCGCAAACGGAGTACATGACCATCGAGCAGCTGACGAACGAAAAGAAGCACACGCTGCGGAACAGCATTCGCCGGTCGACCCGGGATGTGCTGCGGCATGTCTTCCACAAGAGCCACGATGCCTATGCCACGACCAAGTGAGGCCCCAAGCAGATCAGCCCCAATCAACTCTTTCATTAATTAGCCCCTAGGACCACTCAATTTCTCAATTGCACCCAAAGATTGTCATGCACAAAAACGCACCCATCCAAAAACGAAAATCCAACCAAGAAGATCCCTGGCTGATCGCAATCCCAAAGATAAACGAGTACCAGTAGTTTTTAGAGAGGGACATGTTCCGCCTCCCCTCACACACACTTACGCAAATTTCATGTTTCATGTTTCTATTTTTTTGGATGTACTTTTAATGTTTTATTGCACGTTTATTTTTATATATTTACTGTATTGTATTTGTATTTGTATTTGTATTGCTATTTTTATATATGTATAACATTTGTTTTTTTACATAAACCTCATGCTATATGCAAACTGTGATTGTTCAACTCTACCGAAAAAAAAGAAGAAGGGGCCTACGAATGGGAATACCATATAGCCTGGCATGCGGCAGTGCCCTTCGGTTCTTCCGAATACTACTCCCATATTATATGGATTTTCTGAGCAGTTCTTTAGGGATCTACTTTAAAAATCTTCCAGTTCTTCGCATGGTCCCCTATGTATCCATTGCTAAGGAGTAAACCGATTGGAAAATGCTTTGAGATAGAAAAGCATCAGAGTACTACATTTAATTCTTATATTTAAGGAAAAACCTATAAGGGATTACCCAAATGGGTTAGTATCTGTCAATAAAGATCGGGCAGGCTCTGGAGTTTGGGATTCCTCACGATTCGTATATGTATAATCCAAGGAAAGTGCAGAATAATTAATAATAATAATTAATTAATCCATGAACTATAGTAAGAACTCGAATGATTTCCACTCGATTTGTGTGCTCTTCAAACGAAAAGGAAGGAGTATGATTGGAGGGGGGTGGGTGGGTATGTACAGAGTACCTATCGGAAAGGGGGAAATTATATGGCAAGAGATCCCAGATCCCTCTACGAATCTCCAGATATTATACGATCATTGGGAGGCTACTCTCGTTTTGGGGGATATATTCGGTGTCTCTTTGATTTACTTGTAGACGGTCTGGAGGAGTGGTCGACGGCGCTGTTCCAGCGGCTTGAAGGCATGCTGGTAGACGCTGGCCAGGCGCCAGTGCTCCGGATAGCCGCCCTGGCCGGCGCCACCGCCCTGGCTGCGGAACGGCGGCACCAGCGTGTCGATGTCGTAGTTCTTCTTGGCGTACGGCTGGCGCGGTCGTGGCACCACCAGCACCCGCCCGCCGCCAGAGCAGCCCGTGTCCATGCCCATGAAATCGCCGGAGGCGTTGTGCTTGGCCACGCCCGCCCGGAAGGCGGCCTTGCTGGTGAGACAGTGACCATGTCCGTGTCCGTGTCCATGGCCATGGCCAAAGGCGGGCGGACAGCAGCGTGGGGCCGGGGCAGGGCCAACCTTGTGGCAGAGTCGACGGGCGGGCCGTCGCAGGAGCGTGTCCCTCTTGCAGGAGGGTCCGGCCGGGCGGCAGCCATGCTCCATGTGAACGCCGCCAGGGCCATTGCCCTCGCAGCTGGACTCGGGGCCCAGATACTTCTCGCGCAGCGCCTGGTACGCCTTGTCGCCCAGCAGGGGCGACGACTGGTACTGCTTGGCCAGGCGATTGGGGGGCATGCCGCCGCCGCTGGAGAGCTCCGCCAGGTTGCCGAAACTGACGCCGGCACCGGGTCCGGGACCGGGACCGCGGCGACAGTGGGAGGCGGCACTCGAGTCCCGGGAGACGCTGCGCGCCCGATCCCTCGGGGGCGGGGAGTAGTCGCAGGCGCAGGGATCCTCGCGATCGATGGCCCTGCCGCCAAAGTCCGTCTTCCGGCGCAGTATGTCCTTGTCGAAGAAGTCGGCCTCGCCCAGGGTGTTGGTGAAGACACCGGCAGAGCGTCCCAGATCGGCAGCATTGTCCTCCCGTGGCGTCCGCACGCAGGTGAAGACGGCCGGGCCCGCCGAGTCGTTGGAGCCATCGATGTGCCGGGCCAGACGCGGCTCGTCCGTGGCATTGGCCGGCTTGAAGTCCCAGCAGATGGCCAGGTCCATGGGGCCCATTTTCTTGGCCGGCGCCGAGCCGACGCCACGGAATGTGTCGGCGCCGCCAAAGGCCTTGGGCACCACACCGCCGCCCGTTTTCGGGCGGAACACCTTCATCTTGGTGCAGTGCGTCGGCCCGGCATTGTGCGTCTTGACGCCCACGCCCGTGGCAATGGGATCGATCTCCAGCGAGAGTCCCGCATGTCCGCCCGCGATCTGCGCCTTGCGGAACGCCAGATCCGCCACACAGTCGGGCAGTGGCTGGTGGTCGAGGTTGTCCTGGTGCATGCGCTTCGCCAGCTCAAAGTTGGCATAGGCCGGCACCACCGGCGAGGGGCAGCGCTCGTTGGGCTTCTCGGTGATCGAGTGCAGCGGCATCTTTCTGATCAGATCCGGATCGGTGTCGTATGTGTGTCTCTGGCTCTGGGCCACTGGCAATGAGATCAGATCCTTGCCCGGCACGAAACCGGAGTCGAATCCCGTGTCCAGTCCGCCGTTGAGGTCGCTGCTCCGTTCGAGATGATCCGCGTAGCGGGACTGGGCCGCTGCCAGCGCCGGAAACTGTCGCCCCGTGGCGGAGGTCACCCGGTCCCGGTCCCGGTACTTGATCGGCTGGGTCTCCTCCCTGTCCAGATAGAGGCGACTCAGTGGCTCATTGCTGTCCCTGGCGAAGGAGGCCCTCTTCTGGTCGAGCAGCAGCTGGTGCGAGGGCAGACGGTACTCCGGTTCGGTTAGATCTCCGGGCGTATAGGAGAGATCCGGCTCCGGCTGCTTGCGACATGGTTGAGGGGGTGTGGGATGGGGTGTGTCAGGTTCACTTGTTGCATATTGAAACAATGATGAAGAGATGAAGATGGAGATGGAGATGGAGATGCAGATGAGATATATACAATGGTTATGATTGGATGATAAGGGTGGATGTGAGGATGAGCTGTGATGCGAGGGATTGGTGGGGGATCTGCCGAAAATAGGGAAATATGTACATACTCGTACCAGGGAAAGTCTCGAAGGTGGGAAGTCTTTGTTGGAGAGTATTATTCGAGGGAAAAGCTCCCTTAGATGGATGGCATGGCAAAGTATGTTTATCTATTGAGATACGAAACCCTCGTAACTGTCTTTGAGTTGAGGCTATGGGCCTACGGAATGATGGTTTAATGAACGGTAAATGGACAGGCAGATAGATAAGGACCCTCGAACCTGTCTTTATAATGGAAGAGACAAAGAAGTCTAGCGAAGAGGATTCGAGTGTCATTTGAATAAATGTTTGGTCTGTGTTCTTTAATATTTTCTAGAAACATTGGAGCCTAAGAACGGTATGGGATTCCTTTAAAGACATATTTTTGTGGAGCGAATGCTAGAGGAGTATGCAGAAGGATGAGGATTATGCAGATGCAGAAGCAGCAGGAATATCCAATAGGGAAGGAGCATCAATATGAAGAAGGAGTATAAAAAAGCAGGAGGAATATGGAGATGGTTGAGGAGTATTGTAGGCAGATAGAGTAGCAATATCCAATAAGGAAGGAACATGGAGATGCAGTCTGGATATGCAGTTGAGCTCTATGAATACAGATGCAGAAGGATGCGTATGATCTGGCAGATCCTACGGAAAAAAGTACTTCAATTGGTGCCCGGATTTATTGCGTATGGAAAGTACATTTGTTGTGCCTGGAATCGATATCTCAAAGGGAATGTTCTTGGAATCGAACTGGTCCTGTCCCTAGTGCTGGAATCTGTATCTGCATCTGTATCTTCTTTGGCTTCTGCTTCTATTTCTGTATCCGCTTCTGGGCTTTGGCCCCTGCGTGCCCCTTGGGCGCCTTGCCGCTCTCCAGAATCCCAACGAAGGCCGTGATGGTTCGCTTGCGGTTTCTATCCACCTTGACGCAGCTTCTTGTCCGAGTTTTGGCCGGCACGCAAATCGTTCGGCGCATCTATAGAGCATATAGGATGTGGGGTGCAGGATGTGGAATGCAGGATGCGATTGCCAATGGGAATGAGTGCAGCAAATGGAGGAGAGTAGCATAGAGACTCACCGGGACGGTACAAGCGGCCCGCTTGCAGCCGGCACTCTTCTGCTGGAGGTCCTTGATCTGCTGGATGCCCTCGCACTTGGTCTGGCACTTCGGTCGCTCCCAGTACGGATCCCCGACAGCGCCCAGTGTCACTCGATTGTCGCAGGCCCGGGCCCGGCGGTTCGCCAGCTGGCAGTTGCACAGATCTCGCGGAAAGTCGCGGTACTTGTAGCGTCCGCTCAGGCAGGCATCGTAGTGGCGGCAGAAGCTGCGGGTGATCTTCAGCGGCAGCTCGAATGTGCCCCGAAAGCGTCCAAACGAATTGCCGTCCCTGTGCAGCATAGTACAAACGGCAGAAGGATTTCCTGTGTCCATGCGACTCACCTGCGGGCCGTGGGCAGCAGGTGGCCGTTACTGTCCACTATGGGCGTGGCCCTCTTCAAGTTTCCCCTGGGTCGTGGCGGGGCGAAGCGTGGATACTCCCAGTTGCTCAGTCCTGGCGCCTTGAAGCAGTACTCGAACTGTATGGGAGACAACGAGGACTCGATCAACACCTGTTATGAAAACCCTCTATCCTCCACCCTCCATCCTCTACCCTCTATCGTCTATCGTCTGGTGCAAGTAATTCCCTTATTTATGGGCACTGAGCAAGCAAACCAATTGATACTTGCAAATAAAAAATAATACAACAAAAAAACAACAACCCAACCCCCAGCACCAACCGGAATCAACCCCGCTCCGGCGGAATGGGCAAAATGGGCGGGCAATTACACGGCGTAATCTCTGTTGCTGGAACATGTGTAAAAAGGCATTTGGTCTAATTCCACTTAATGCCAATGTTTGTGTTTGCCTTTTGAAAGCCAGCAGCCGGGAGCCAGGAGCCAGTAGCCCTGTCCAGAGGTCTGTTCCGGCAGGGGAGGGGTTTTTAAAAAACGGACAGACTTCAGACTGATCCTTAAATGAGCCTGCCCCAGACCTGGTCTAAGGCTGAAGGAATCATTTATCAGAAGGTTTTGTGGCATATGCCAGCAGCAGCTTTCCGGCCAGGCAGGATATCAATCCTCCAGTCCAGGAGCCTGTTAAGAGTGGAGATGGATAGTGGAGATCCTGCTGCAGAGCAGTACACCCGGAAGGTGCTGAAAGTCCTTCCAAGAAGTAGGAAAAGTAAAGGATATTGAGACTAGAAATGATTATGGCATAAAATGTGGTACTTGGCCATTGGAATGGAAGTGGCTAATGATCTGGTGGGGGTACTAAGACATAGATCGAAGACCCTACCTGCCTTCAATGGATACTAATGGATACCCTCTGAGGATTGGGATAGGTACTGGTAGTAGAAATGGACATGGTATGGAAGGAAGAATCGAAGCTCTAAGTACTCCATTTACAGACTATTTCCTATTTAAGATATGGTGTTTCTTCCTCTCTGATAATATCTCGAGCTGCCACTGCCATTGCCAAATGGGAACTACCGGGAATATATGTATGTCCGATGTCTGGTCTTCCCACGCTTCCGGATTTCAATTAACAAATGCAAATGCCTTAACCGACGGTAATACGATACCAGGACCATGCAACTTGTCAGCACTTGATTGAGACCTTGATTGATGCGATTGTGGTTGGGGTTTGCGTGGGGCGTAGGGCACGCGTCTTGGGCGTTGGACGTGTCAACGTTAACGTGTGCCACAATGCGGCAACTGTAATTAAATTTGTACGGCAATTACACAAGAATGCGACAGAGAGAGCGCGAGAGAGAGCGCGAGAGAGAGAGGCCAGAGGGATGGGACAAGAGGGTGTTGGTGTGGGTGTGAGGAATCCCCTGGATGGTTACCATGGATGCCCTCCAATGGATGGATGGCTGGATGGATGGATGGAATGGATGCACTTGCCAAGCGTGAAATACAAATTGATTTTAAACTCAATTAGCAACAAAAGTTTTGTAGGCATTTAAACGACACCAACTACAATGAGGATTACAGGACACCCAGGCAGATGGATGAATGAATGAATGAATGGGTAGATGGATGGGACGGGCTGGTATTGGTATTGGGATTGAGAGTGGGCTCGGGCTTTGGAGAAGGGCAGACAAATAGATAGTTGAATGGTTGTTTGGGCTGCTATCCATCCCCCATACCATCCATCTCCTTCACACTGTTCTGCTCTGTTCCTCTGGTGTTCCTCTTGTGCTCTGTTCTGTGTTCTGTTCTGTGTTCTGTGTGCGTCACCCCTTGGTGATGATTTTTATGGCAACCCTCTGGGGTGCAATTTATCACATGGTCTTTTGTGTCAGAGCCAGAGAGAGGATTAGATAGTCAGAAAGCTACCAGTGCACACGTGCACTCGTCCACGGGTTGGAGATGCAGCCAGGCAGGCGGGCGGGCGGGCAGGCAGCACTTGTAACACTCCACTCACTTGTGCACACGCCTCCACCTCCTGTGCTCCTGTGCTCCTGTACTCCTTCCTGCGGCAGGACAAACACTTAAGCTAATTTCACGCTATGCTCCTGCTCCTGCTCCCGCTCCCGCTCCAGCCGATTGCTGCTGGACCAGGTCCAGTCCACGGGGCCAATCAAATCAATTGCCGCCTCAGTCGCTTTGGGCCTCAACCAGCTGTCAATTTGTGCGCCCTTTTCGCAATTGAAATGTCATTAGGCGTGTCCGCAGGAGCGGCAAAAAGGACCTGCTGCAGCAGCACTTTCCGAGAGATGTCCCTGGACCTCTGGATCCACTAGCGAAAAATCCACTAGAAGAAAAATCCACCAAGGAAGAGCGAAAATTCCTTCACCTTTTCGCGCTTAACCGTTACGAGGGTATGCACACACACGAGTGCGAGCACATCAAAATAACTGTAAATAACTGCAGTTGCGTGGCAATCCTGACTGCCCCAGGGGCAGGGGGCGACGCTTCGAGCCTGGATCGAAAAAAAAAACAACAACGGATTGGTAACCAATCCCGTTACCAAGTAAATAAACCTTAACTGTCGCTATTTGCAACTGGGAAGCCAGGCGAGGCGAGGCGACGCGCCTAAAGGTAGGCAACGGTAGGGAAAGGGCAGGGCAGGGCAGCCATCGGAATTGGGATCTGGAACGGCAGCGGGAACGAAGCGGCAAAACACAATGGATATACATAGAAATGGTAACGGTAAATGGTAACGGGATGCGTACCGTCACTCAAGTAGGAAAAGCCCGCAGAGACAGTCGACAAAGTGTGGCGAAAAAGGGAACAGAAGGAGGGGATTAACATTGGAAGATAAATTGAATTGAATTCAAGGTAAAGATTTTTCATAGATTTCTATAATAAAGAACTTGCATTAATATTGCCAATCTCTAAATATCCTTCTATATTAATTCCTCTATGAAGATTTCAACGGAAAGAGCTCTCTAAAAAGATTCCTATCTAAATTGTTCTCCATAAACAGTTTCCAACAAAGATTCTTCTCTGTTTATTACATTCAAACTAATTTCATAAATGGATTATTTAAAACATTAAATATTTTGGAAAAATACAGCTTTTAATAGCCTTACTCTAGAATACTTATGACAACCTTATGCTCATATGATTTTCTTCAAATTTATCACCTATAACCTATGTGATATGATATGATACTATTTGACTGAAACCGAAATATCTTGCATTTGATTGGACTGGATTATAAGAAACACAAAATACGTAGTACATACGTAGCAGATATGTATTTAAATGGGAAATACATTCCGTAATGGCTACTCCGATCTTAAGAATATGATAATTGGGTTGGAAAGTAGGAGAGCCCACAGGAACCCATTGTATTCATTTAAGCAGTTCTAGTACAGTTCTATGATTGCAAAATTCCCTAAAACTGCAATTAAATAGTATTTATTGGACTCAAACTTAATGTTTTAGTATCTAAAATATTAAATTTACCAACAAGAGCAAGCAAAACCCCTTTGCGTTTCCCGTTTTCCCGTTTGCGTTTGATGAATGAATCTCCATAGACCATTCAGGAATCTACTGCTACAGGAAACCCACGTGATCAGAGGTTGGCCTTTGACTAATTTGTCGCCTGGCTGCTGGTTTCTGTTTGTTTCAGTGATTTGGCTGGCACCTATCCCATCCTCTTCCTCCCACACTGTCTACAAATGGCACTCAATGGGAGGGAGAGAGAGAGAGACAGAGACTGTGCGGGTGGCAGACTAACGGAATGTCTAATGAATGACATGTCGGCTCGGGCTCTCTTTTGGTCAGTGAGACGCAGAGAGAGAGAAAGAGAGGGAGCGTGTAGCGTGGAGAGAGCTCATGCCATTGATTTTGTTACCTTTTGCTTGCAGAATTATTATTATGACTATTATTATGGCAACCGGTTGCCACGCCCACCCCACTGACATGGCCCTTGGGCTGTAAATTAGGCCGCTGCCTGGATAAATGTTACAGCAGTGGAGCAGCAGCAGCAGCAGCAGCAGTAACAGCAGCTGTCCCTCTCTTTCAGTAACAGCTAGAATAACAGCAGCATCCACATACAGGGTGCTCCATCTACAAGGTGCCCACTCACCTGATTAGCACTGAAATGGAAGGCCATTGTCACGCAGCGAACGATTCGATTTTGGAATTTTGAATTTGGAATCCTAGAAAGGGGAACAACTGAAATACCATCAACATGTTGTTGACACTTGGCTAAAGGGTGACCCTGTTTTCCTTTTGGCGCCAGTTATGGGGCGTGGCTTCCAAAGGACACGCCTAGAGCGTGGAGTGGAGGGAGTGGGGTAGTGGGGGAGTGTTGGCATCACGTCGCATCTGGCCCTTGAACGGAAAACGGCAAAGCAAATGGAAAACTTTGCAACGGCAGCTGTGCCCCAACCAAATGGCAGGGAATGGCAGGGAATGGCCGGGAGATTGGGGGGCGCAAAAAAGGAATGAAAGAGCCATGTATGTATGTCCTTTTTCGGTATACTATAGGTATATTTATAACTTTAATGCTTGACTGGGATATGCGATACACATAGTTATAGGTATAAACAAATATCACGACTTAGAAGCTAGACAAAAAAAGTGTTGGTTGTTTTTTTGCGATTATTTCTAGAATAAGGATACATATGTATGTATGTAGTTTTTGGTTTACGGATACAGGATATTGGGAGAGGGGGCTGAGGGGAATCGATCCCCGATTCGATTTGCGTCCTATGGTGGAGCAAAGAACATGGCCTCACTGAAGCTGCAGCTGGTGTTGAAGCTAGAGGCGCTACCACTGTCTCAGGGGGTCTCCAGGACATGATTCAAGTACGCAATGTAGCAGATGGCCAGCTTGAGGATCTCGATCTTGGAGAGCTTCTTGTCCGGCGGCAGGGTGGGCAGCAGCTTCCTCAGCTCGGCGAAGGACACATTGAAGGCCTCCACACGGATCCGCTCCCGTGTGGCATGTGCCGTCCGATACTTGAGCGTGGCCCGTCGCCGGCGACGTCGCTCCTCGCGTGACAAGCCCACCAGCTCGGTGGGATCCAGGTGGGCGATCGGTGTGGTCCGGCGACGTGGCGCCGGTGTCGGTGGCGGAGGCGGTGCCGGCTGGGCGGCCGTCTCGCAGGCCATGCGCGCCTGGAAGCGCTTCTCAATGTCCAGCGTGGTGCTGGCCGCATAGTCCTCGTTCAGCAGGCCCCCATTGTTGGCGGGGGCCAGCATCTCGTCATCCTCCGGCAGATAGTAGCGACTCAGGGAGATGCTCTGCGGCGGTCCCTCTGCCATGTGCGTCATGTCGTAGACCATCCTTTGCTGTGTGTGTGTGTGTGTGTGTGTGGCTCCTGCTGCCAGTTGCTGCACGGATAAGAAGAGAAGACGGAGATCGTAAGTATTCGTTGGGTGAAGCGTAGACCGCCCCCCGCCCTCTGCTGCTGCCACTTGCATTATTTATGGTTCATTTGTGTGCATTTGTGTCAAAGGGTGCGTGTGCCCTGACCCGCCCATGTCCTTGTCCCTGTCCTTGTCCTGGGGCGCACACCCCTTTCTGTACATGTCCTGTTTGCGTTTCGCATTATTCTCATTTATTTTGAATTGTACTTATTGTATTTATTGTTTATTGTTTATTCGCAACATATTTTCACACCTACACAAATAGCAGAACAATCGGCACGTTTATTTGCCCGCGGGACCTGAACACCCCCGAACTTCGAATCGGAACTGGGAACTGGAAAATGGGGAACCCTTCTGCGGTTAACGTATGATTTGATATTACATATTTATTTAATGGGTTTTTCTGAAAAGTCGCACAAATTGCATCAAGCCATCGTTCCCATGGGCTTATCCGGTTCGAAGGAGTCACATTATGGATTTTACGGCTGTGATTTGAGCTGGATTAGATGATCCCACAATTGATTTTCTAATCGGATATCCAGCAACAAACATGGTCTGGTTCAAATAACTTTTGATTTTTTCGCGATGAAATCTTTAGGCACTCAATAAACAAAAAAAAACTTGAACTTACAATATTCAAAAAGAGCAGAATATCCTCACAATTATTCGGTTAGTCTATGGTCCAAGTGGATTCCGGAGAAGAGCTTACAAGTTTGGCTGCTGCACGCGTATGGCCTAAATGTCGAACTGACGCACGGTGCGGACAGTGCAGCATCCTTTATACCAAAAACAAATCGGAACATCCCCCGGCCAACCAGCAGCCAATGGCAAATATGCACCCCGGGCAGGAGAACGCCAATTGCAGAGTCGCCACGGACAAGAAAATGGCGGTGGTTGTGCAGGATACCCGCCCCCTTGATGGGAAAAGTAACCACCGGGAAGCTGTGCTGTGCTGTTTGGATAGAAACTTTCAAATTTGTGCGCCCAATAGCACACTGTGAACTATGTGTGCACTTAACAGTGAGCCCTAATGTTAAAAAGCGCTTACAGCACATTTTCGAACACATTGCATTTCATACGGCACAAAAATATCGGTATATATATCGATGTAAACATACTTAACATCCCCATGTCATAACACTTGCGGTTCCCGTTCCCCCCGTTGTATTTTTAATTGAAAATTATTAGACAAAATGAACCTGGAGCGACTTCTGAGACCTCTCCAGGTGGGCACAGCACTGGCCCGAAGCTATGGAAAGCACAACAAGAAGTATCTGTACAAGGATGGCAAGAAATACGAGGGCATCATATATTACCCCAGGTGAGCGTCGCCGACCAACAGCAGACCATTACGAATGAGCCGCATCTGATTGATATTTGAATTACCGCAGAACTCCTGACCATCAGGATCCGCCTATAGAGCCCGCTAAACTGTTTCGAGTGCAACGCATCAAGCCGGTGAAGGGGAATCCCTTCTGGGAGAAGCGCATCCTCAAGGACCTGGGCCTGGATGGCAAACAGAGCGACTACACGGTAGTCAAGAACATACCCGAGAACAATGCCCGCCTGTGGAAGATCAAGCATTTAATTAAGGTGACACCGGTCACGTTTCCATATGGCGAGCCCACGGCACAGGATGTCAAGTACACGATACTCAAGGAGAATGGAGAGTGCCTGGTCACCAAGGACATTGGCCCAGTGGAGGTGCGCACAGAGGCTCGGGAGGCGTTTGACCAGCAACCGAAGCGCCTGGACACGGACCTGCTGAGGAAGGATTCTCGACTGAAGTGGCTCAATCCTTGGTGAAGAAAAATGTGCCTGTGGCGACTTTATTTCCTTAAAAACAATAAAAATATCAAACGGAAACGTGCATGTGTTTTCCAGCTTCAGCTAGTTAATGGCCATGGCCACCTTCTTCTCGAGCGTCTTACAGCCGGAGCTGACAAACATGCCATGCATCCGATCATAGCTGATTGAGGAGGATAGGATTTCGTTGATGATCTCCCTATCGGGTTTCTTGTTCCACCGCTGGAACTCCGCCTCCAGACACTGTACAACGTGCGCCTTCTCGAGCGGCAGGAATGGTATGTAGTGATCGATGACGTGGGCCTCAATCAGACTGGTTCTCTTCAGGCCGCCGTCCATGTTGTATGCAGCTCTCTGCACCAGCGGCTCATAGTCGCTCAGACGTGTTTCCTCTCGCAGTTTTCCCGCCTTCATTCTGTTGCCCAAATGTTCGGCAATATGCGCGCCGGCGGTGTTTGACAGAAAGATGAAGATGGCTTGCGTGTGGTCGGTGCCATCGGTGAAGGCATTGTAGTCCACCAGCGATGTGAGCGTGTCGAACACACCGCTAGGCATCTTGTCGACTTCATCGAAAATGAACAAGGAGCGTGGACAGCTCTTCAGACTGGAGCGTACCTCTTGGTTAATGCGCTCCTTATAGACATCAACAAACTGTGCTTGTGGGAAATCCGATCGTCCCAGGTACTTTATCACATATGCGCTGTTCGATCCCTCCGAGTACAGGGCTTGGGCTATCTGATCGGCCACAAAGTTCTTACCGGTGCCCGGCTGGCCATGAAAACTGAGCACCAGCGGCTTTCGCGACTTGCCCTGGGAGCTGAAGTGTGCGGCCAGTGCCGGTATAATGTGCTGGGCCACGATATGCTGGCCGAACAGTGTTTTTTGCAGCGACACCCGCAGCGCTGCAAGAGGCGACAGTGATTCGGTCAAGGGAAAAAGAATATTGCAGTGAAGCTTACCGGTTATATTTGCAGGAATACTTCTGTCATCGCAGCACTCATAAAACCGACAGTAGGTCTGGCCTTTGAAGTATGTTAAGCCGACGGTGCCAATCCCAATGGCGGCACCAATTGTCAAGGGCTCAATGCCCTGGCACAAGTGTGCGCAAAATAGCAAAACACCAAAGCCCAATAGCAGGCAATTGGTTAAATTTAATTTACGATTCATGTTGAAGGGATTCTCAGCGCATTCTAGCAGGTCCAATCGATTGGAGTTAGTTTGTATCGCTGTGAGTTAACAGAGACCGCGATAGTATCGATTACAATGCTTGGGAATATCGCGATGTGCTGGCCCAGGTGCCTATCGAAATCTTCATATACAGGCAGGTTCACATTCACATACATTTTTTTAATTTACTTTTGAATTCACATAAATTGGCGCTCTTAGCTCAAAATACGAAGATTTTCGATTCGCGGCTACAGCTGACGAAGATCGATTCGTTTATCGGAACTGGCAAAAATACATGTTTGCGCATAACAGCACAAAAAAAAAACTAAAAACGTGCACATAACAGAACAGTTTTCTGAGGGCTGAGTTTTCCCGCCAAATGTAAGTGCAACAATTAATTGTTTGACCATTAGCAATTCAATTTTCAATTTGCATGCTGTTACTCACAGTTCGTCAGAAATATTAAATACACAAGTATTGCATCTCAGATAACTTGATCTACGCAAATCGAGCACTCTTTGCCGTCGTTTTGTTCCAAAACAAAATAAAAGGCATCAAAACAAACAGATCAGCTGTTTTTGCTACACGATTTTGCCGGCTGGCTGGCTGTGTGTATTCGAAAACATAATTTAGTTAAGCCCGGGAGTCGGGCTTAGGGACGACTACGAACATTAATTATACCCGGTACTCGAAGAGTAAAGGGGTATATTAGATTTAGCAAAAAATGTATGTGTGTAACACCCAGAAGGAAGCGTTTCCGACCCCATAAAGTATATATATTCTTGATCAGCATCAATAGCCGAGTCGATATAGCTATGTCTGTCTGTCCGTCCGTCCGTCCGTCCGTCCGTCCGTCCGTCTGTCCGTCTTCATTAGCGCCTATAGCTCAAAGACAATAAAAGCACGAGGAACAAAATTTTGTATCCAGACTCCTGTCCTATCGCACTCTTACAAGTGTATTTTAAAATTTCGCCCCGCCCCTTCCGCCCACTCCAAGGACGAAAATCTGTGGCATGCACAATTTTAAAGATACAAGAAAACTAAAAACGCAGAATCGTAGAGAATGACAATATCTATCAGATAGTTGAATCTGGATCAGATCGACTCATAAATATAGCCACAATGAAGAAAACCATTTCGAAATGCATCGTTCCCTCTCGCTCTCTCTCACACACAGGGTTGGGCGCTGTGCCCATTCGTCCAGATGAGCGCCTAGATCTCAGAGACTATAAGAGCTAGAGCAACCAAACTCTCTATCCATGCTCCTGTGATATCACGTCAGTACAAGTGTATTTCAAAATTTGGCACGCCCCCTTCCGCCCCCACAAAAGACGAAAATCTACAATTTTGAAGATACGGGAAAACCAAAAACGCAGAATCATAGAAAATGACCATATCTATCAGAGTATTGAATCTGGATCAGATCGGATCATAAATATAGTCAGAAGGAACAAATGAAATTTCAGTGGCCTTCCAAGCGCAGACTCATTCCCTCTCTCTCTCGCACACAGCCGTGTATGTATATGTAGGAAGTAGATTTAGACATGTAGAAAAGACAGATGTAAAAAACGTATGTAAACAAAAATGGAAATAATATATATAAATCTCCGAAAAGGTTGACTTAATTTTTTTAGTCTTTTTTGGCTAAAACTAAATGTATCCCTTTTGCGAACATGTAATAATTTAATTTATTACAAGCTCACATGCATATATACTGACTGAGTACCGGGTATAAAATAGAGCCGCGGCGGTAGACGCGGCTCACAACGTTCCCCCTCGTTTTTTTTTAAGTTTTTAACATCTTTTCTTTATTCTCGAGAATAAATACAAATACGACAAATACAAGAAGAATTTAAAAGGAAAACGAAATGTAGCTTTTTCTTATCCAACACTTTGGGATATCGATGGGACGGAACCTTGGAACGTGTTTGGGAACAGTTATGCAATAACCATGCAGCCGGCACACAGTCCATGAACAAGTCCGTAATGAGAAAAGAACAGAAAGAAATTCTTGAAAACGATATTAAAGCAATCAGAAAAGTTCTACGATACAAATTTATTATCTCGGAAAATCCTATAAACTTTCAATATTTTAATAGCAAAAAAATTGAAAACTTATTTATTGCTTTAAAAACAATACAAAGAAACGTTTACAATTACGCCAATAAAGAAATTGTAGTTCTTGACCAACGTCTCTATTGCACAGGATTAATTGAATCAACAATTTTCATTACAAAAATTATAGAAAAAGAGAAAAATGAAACGTTGAACAAAACAAATCCAGAAATCCGTTAATTGAATCAACGGATTGAATCAACAATTGAATTTCTGTTAATAACTGATAATATTGACTTATAATTAATTAATTAATAATCATTTATTTAATACTTAGCACTAATAGCACTAACACCAAATTTAAATGGCGAACCCCCAACTATTTAACCATGAAGGCCCTTTTTGAAGCGTATCAGTATACGTTCATTTTCCTGATGAATCAAAATATGAAGCTATTAGGCATATAGAGAGTAAGGAGGAAAAAATAGATGAGCTGAAGGCAGGAGCATAATTTTTTGCCAAACTTGCAATTTTTTGAGTCGGAATTTTTCGTTTATCTGGATTACTATCATCTGAGGCATATGCCAAACTTTCGCATGCCTATGTGGAAAGTGTTAGCAATCGTCGCAATTTCCATTATTTATATTTTCTTGTTGTACCATTAGTAAAACGGTCGAAAATGGGTTCTGCGAAAATTAATTCGACACTACAAAAACTGGCAAAACTGTTGGCGGTCGTTTTAGACCATTGTCCAGCTTATTTGTATGCTGTCCAAAATGCAGCCATTCATGTCCCAATTCTCTGGGATTTGGCCCATTTAAGGAAGCGAAGCCCACGCAGACAGGATTCTGGACAGGATGTACCATTTACCCTTTTCATCCCATAATTAAAATGAATCAATTTAACCGTATATTTCCAAGCTATATCATGGTAACTAATGCTTTCGTGTTCGGGATCGTTATATTCAGCAAATGACTTGTGTGAAAAGGGTTATAGAAAAACCTTTTTACGGAATCGTCAGCTCCAATAATTTTGCATAAAGTTAACTCAACAGATTTTGAGTTTCACGGGCTGGCAGGCAAAAGTAAAAGGCGTGTTGAGAAATGCTCATATCAGGCATATCAGGTAATCGTAGCAGAATAGAACAAATTTCCGTTAATTATTTTTGGGATCCGAGAAGGAAATTACTAGACACAACTAACAGTGATTGGAGAAATTAATATCCAGACTCTCCTTATCACGCTGGACTAAACCATTAAGGAGAACATCACACACACCTTCCACGATCTGACAGGCGCCCAGACCGGCAGTGTTGTGAGCCCACATGCTCCAGAATTATGTACTGTTTTCATTGGTGCCGGTCAAGAATTGCGACTTTGCTGTATCACGCTGGAGTTCAATGTTGCTTGATGACGCACGCCACCAAGGCCATTTACCAATGCATGCTCTGGTATTACATCTAAATCACCAACATATCCACGGAGCACATGGAGGCTGAACTGGAAGTTTCGATGGAGAAAATTGAGGCAGTTGCAGGCATTAAAGTCCTCTACACTAGCGACTTTTCGCGGCGGGATCGCCGCTTGATGGCCGCGGAGGTGACGCTGATGAAACCTGTGACGTTGCTTCGGCCGGGGCGGGGTTCATAGAAATTTTGTTGTTTCCGGTGTGGTAGCTATAAGTAGGAAATTTCGGGTGAAGAAGAAGGCGCACCACACCGCCAAATGATCACAATCCATTCATTTGCTCAGCTTTCTCGTTCAAGAATTCGGACCATCCTAGTTCTTCTGTAGATCTGTACTTTCTTGACCATTTTGTAGTATTAAGCATTCGAAATTTAGATTTAAGTAGAATTAAGCAGTTGTTAAGCATTTTATAAATTTAATATATATGGTAATATATGTACCTCTACGAAAAGGTAATAAACCAGGCTTTACTATACTAATTCTTAAATTTTTGTTCTTGTTAGTTTTATACATTTTATTCGCCTTTAAAGTTGAAAAAAAAAAAACCGAATATTAATGTTATCCACTTTAAGTAGGATTAAGCACTTCTCATTTAATAGATTTAAGTAGGATTAAGCATTTGATTGAACCATCACTATCTCTATTCTCATGTATCACTTTGTAATATTTAAATTACAAATAATTAATGTCTAGTCTAGTACTTATTCAAATTGTGCCTTATCGCATGAAGCTATATATGTGTCGAACCGAATTGTATAGTTTCTAGATCTAGATATAGTCTTGGGCTGTCTGAATCAATTGCAATATTTAGTTTCAGTAGGTTATATTATGTTAAAATCATCAGTCCTTGATTCGAGACATATACATATATAAGTATAGTATACTATATCTATTTCATCTAAACTAGCTAGTTATATTAAACCGAATATCAAACTCAGCGAATATGATTTTCAATCATTGACAGCTGATATGTAGCAAATGTGTAGTTACCGTGTAGTTGCCATGTACAAAAGGTCGAAAAATACATCCCACCGATACTATCGTATCAAAATACAGAATATCGCCCACATCGATACAGCCACGCTAGGGTGAAAACAGAAATAAATTGAAAAATTAGTGCAGTACTAAGTCGTTAACATTTGTAATATACGTGTAACAAGCCGTACCAGACGACTCGCATGCCCACGGTGGCATAAGCAACGAAAAATAGTCAACAGCAGCAGACGAACCCGTACTCGAAAGTGTTGTCGCGTGTGCCGACGGCAAAGAGGTACAGAAGAGCCGCCAGCTTTAGCGTTTAGCGTTGTGGCAATATGAGTCGTCGACGTGCACACGATACGGAGGACGAGGGCTATGGTGAGTACAGTGTACAGATTCCACTCGCGTTTCGATCCTCAAACTGAACTGGGGATGGGGTGTGGCATTTATTCACTTGCAGACCACAGGCGAAACAAACGGAGGCGGGTGTCGGAGAACCAGGAGATCGAGGACCGCCTTGAGTCGTTGATATTGCGCGTGGGCGAGCGCAGCACATCCTCGGTGGAGTCGAATCTCGAGGGTCTGGTGTCCGTGCTGGAAGCCGATTTGGGCACATTCCGTTTAAAGATCTTGCGCATCCTGTCCGACTGTGCCGTCCGCATGCCCGAAAAGTGTACCGTCTACACGACGCTGGTGGGTCTGCTCAATGCCAAGAACTACAAGTTCGGCGGCGAGTTCGTCGACCACATGGTCAAGACGTTCAAGGAGTCGCTCAAGATGTGTCGCTGGGATGCGGCCAGATACTCGCTGCGATTCCTCGCGGATCTGGTCAATTGTCATGTGATATCGGCCACCAGTCTGCTGCAGCTGCTCGACACCATGATCGATGTGTCCAACGAGGACACAGTGCCGCAGGTGCGTCGCGATTGGTTCGTTTTCGCCGTCCTCTCCACCCTGCCTTGGGTAGGGCGGGACCTCTACGAGAAGAAGGAGTCGGCCCTCGAGTCGCTGCTGCTGCGCATCGAGGTGTATCTGAACAAGCGCTCGAAGAAGCACCACAACGCCTTGCGGGTCTGGTCGTCGGACGCCCCGCATCCGCAGGAAGAGTACCTCGACTGCCTATGGGCCCAGATACGCAAACTGCGGCAGGACAACTGGGCCGAGAAGCATATACCGCGGCCGTACCTCACCTTCGACACGATATTGTGCGAGGCGCTGCAGCACAATCTGCCGCAGATCATACCGCCGCCCCACAACGATGCCTTCGTCTATCCGATGCCCTGGGTCGTCTATCGCATGTTCGACTATACCGACTGTCCGGACGGTCCGAATCTCCCCGGCGCCCATTCGATCGAACGCTTCCTGATCGAAGAGCATCTGCATCACATCATCGAGACGTACCATCACGAGCGCAAGGACTGCGCCGCCCAGCTGCTCAGCTTCCCCTTCAAGCACAAGATCCCGATGGAGTACTGCATTGTGGAGGTCATCTTTGCGGAGCTGTTCCACATGCCGACACCGCGCTATCTGGACATCTGCTACGGCTCCATACTGATCGAACTGTGCAAACTGCAGCCGGCCACCCTGCCCCAGGTGCTGGCCCAGGCCACCGAGATCCTGTTCATGCGCATCGACTCGATGAACACCTCGTGTTTCGATCGGTTTGTCAACTGGTTCTCCTACCATTTGAGCAACTTTAAGTTCACATGGTCGTGGGACGAATGGGACAGCTGCCTGCTGCTCGATGGCGAACATCCGAGGCCCAAATTCATACAGGAGGTGCTCCAGAAGTGCCTGCGGTAAGCAGACGAATCCCCTCCCCTCCCCCGCCATTTATGTCCACAAAAATATATAATGTTTCCCTTCCCTGTAGGTTGTCGTACCATCAGCGCATCACCGAAATGATGCCCACCACATATGGAAAGCTCATACCTCAAGTGCCTGTCCCCAATTTCAAGTACGCCAGCGAGGAGGCAGGTGAGTCTCTCCGTCCAACCATCCCGTTAAATATATATGTGAATGTATCTTTATTGTGGGATTAGCTTAAGTAAAAGACACTTCATTCTCATCGTCGTCCACGATAAAGGGTATCTCCTCGCCATTATCCCCCACCTTGATGCTCACCGATCTGCTCACAGACTTCTGGGTGAGAACTTCCACCACATCGCTGCGTTGTGCCGGTGGCGGCGGCGGCGGCAACGGTGTAGTCTTCACTGGAGCTGCATCTAGAGCTGAAGCTTCAGCTTCAGCTGCTGCTGGTTCTGGTGCTGTTGCTGGTGCTGTTGTTGTGGTTGAAGTGGTGCTAGTGCTCGTGCTCGTGCTGGTCGAGACATACGCTTCATGGCGATAGCTGCTCTTGGCCTTGCTATCCTGCTGCTCCTTGCGGCGTCTGGCCCACTTGCTCAACGCTGGCTCTGCTGTGGTGGAGGTTGTGGTTGTCGTAGATCGCCCAGCAGTTATGCGCGGCGTTGTCCGATAGCGACTCAAATTCCGCAAGGGACTGAAGTGTGTGGAGGTGGAGACAAAGCTGCTGGAGCTACTCACAGTGGGTGCGGGCGTGGAGGATGTGGCTACTGTTGCTGTTGTTGTTGTTGGTGGTGGAGCAGCACTGGTCGTAGTAGTCGTCGTCGTCGTCGTCGTCGTAGCTGGCGGTTCTTCTGTTGTGGGGGAGCTAGTGGCCAATTCTGGCTCTTTCAAGCTGCTGGCTCGCTTCTGCTCTTCCTCCTGCTCTCCTTGTTCCTCCTCCTGTTGCTCCAGCTGGTGCTCCCTGTTCCTGTCTCGCTCCAGATGCTGCTCGTCCAGGTGCAGCACATCAATGGGATTCTGATGGACGTACAGTGGATCTGGCTCGGAGTAACGATACACTGTCTCTTCGAGCGGTTCGCTTTGCACAAACGACTTGTCCTCGTCTTCATTGCCCCCTGAAATGGCAGCGTCCGCATAGATGATCAGCGGCGGTAGCTTGGCCGTTTGGTATTTCGAGGCCTGGCCGAAGATCTGGGGGCTTCGGACGAGCAACTCCTGTTCGGGATCCTCGTTCGATTCGTAGGACTCGTGGGAGCCGGAAATGGAGCTGGGAAAGAGCACAGGCTGCCGCTGTTGCTGCTGGTAATGATAGAATCCTGACTGTGCTCGCGGCGGACTCTGTGTGGAGGCGGGCGGTCGATAGTTCAACTCTGGATCCTGGCCCCCTGAGCCGCCGCCCGACGCCACATAGAAATGATGATGGAAATGATGCGTGACCCCACCAACAGCGGCAGCAGTGGTAACGGCAGGAACAGGAGCACCACTTGGTGGTGCCGCCCTCTCTGGTTGCGCCTCTGAATATCGCCCTGGTGGGGTGTCCAGTCGCAGATGGTCCGCTGGCGGACCCAGCCTCACCGCCGGATAATTCGGACGGAATGTGGTTGGAGCAATGAAATTCGAACGCAGCCCCAGATTGTAGAGTCCTCCTCCTGGGAGGGCCATCGGATGAGGAGGAGGGGGTGGAGGACGGGCTGCTGCTCCCCCCTTGAGATACTCACCAATGTTGAGCTTCGGCGGCAGTGGAGGCGGTGGTGGTGGCGGTGGCTGGAAGATACCATGGATAAAGGTGGCCTGCGACTGCGACTGTTCCCGCTCTCGCTCTCTCTCTCTCTCCCGCTCGCGATCCTGTCGCCGCTGGGCAGCGAATCCTCCGCCGAGAGCGTCATGAGCGAGCCGAGCGAAGCTCCCCGGATAGTCGGACTCCTTCTGGATGTAGCTCATCTGGTATGCTGGCGCTGCTGTCCGCGGAGGCGTCAGCGGCGTCACGCTGAACCGTATCTCGTAGTGGTAGTGGCGTCCCTTGTCGCCATCCCGATGGCGGATACGCTGCACCTGCCACAGGGCACGCCGGTGGCCAGAGCCACTAGCAGCACCGCCGGTGGTCGTGCCCTCGACAAAGCGATAGCTACCGTTGCTGGACAGCTGCTCCAGTCGTCCCGTGGCCAGGGTGATGATATCCCCAAAGCGGGAAGGGGCCGCCGCTGCACCACCCGCACCCGCACCCGAGGACTGTCCCAATGGATCGGCGGGGATATAGGGCGTCTGCAGGAAGTCATGGTACTCGTGCAGCTGGCTGCGATGGACAGGAACGTCAAACGGAGGACGAGTCTGTGGTGTGGAGAACCTACCTAAGATTTCCGGCTGCCGCACCCGCTGCTGCGTCCGTGAAGAGCGTCACATAGGTAACATGCTTCAGGGTGCGCTCCCAAGGACGCAGATCCTCACGCGCATGCTTCTCCTCGTAGAAGAGACGCTTGCCCGTCAGCTGCATGCCCTGCTTGGGCGTCAGCACCAGATCTCTGCCAGCGCCAACACCCACAATGGCATGCCCCGAATGCAGCTGCAATTGGATGGGAGATGCATGGATGGAGATGGAGATGGTGAGGTTGCTTCTGGAGGTCGGGCTCTCCTTCAACTTACAAATGCCATGAGAACCAAGCCCAGAAGGCAGCCAAGATTCCTCCTCATTGTCTCGGGCTCCGGCAATCACACATTAACCGAAAAGTACACACAAATAATTACAAAAAAAAACAAAACAAAAACAAAAAATATTCAAATACAATTCAATTATTTTTGGAGACGGATTCGTTGTCGTTGCGTTTGAGCTGCGCGCGCTTGAAAGACCGACTGAAACGCGTCCCCGAGTTGTGCTCGCTAATAATGAAGCGGGAGACGACTGTTGCTGCCACAGCCACTGCTGCTGCTTCTGCTGCTGCTGCTACTTCTGGTGTCTGTCTTGTGGCATCCGCAACTTGGAGCTGCCTGCTTTCATTGGGGCAGCCAAGCGATGCGATGCGTCGCCGCCAGCGGGCGTACGTTTTGTTTATTTGCGCAATACGCGGCCGACTGTGCTCAGTTTTTTGTTTTGTTTTTTGCGAAGAGGAGCAGAGCGGATTTATGCAACACTCACGGTTCGAGGGCGGTGCACCACCAACAGCGCACCCTCTAATGCTACAGGTCCCCGACTGGAAGGTATACCCTGTCTTCCCCGAAGGGCAGGGGGCTACGCAGAGAGATTGGCTCGTGAATGAATTCACTTCAATTTAAAGTGAATTGAAACGGGTCTCCTAAATCGCTCAGAGAGAGAACTATTTTATTGCATTTATCTGAGACTTGGGAGGATTATAGCAGATGTTTCCCCTCTCCAAATTTCAATGTTCCATCATTGAAGAACTCATTCCTTGTCTAAGTAAAGCCCCTTCAAGTTTCAGACCTTTTTTCCCATTAGATTTTTTTTGTTTATAAAATGTCAGCCAAAAGATAAATCTTGCATCACAATTAATAGTCATAGCCAGGGCAACGAAGGATCCCTTCTGGCTGGAATCGATATACATATTGTCCCTCCCTTGTGTCGCTCTATTTTCCCCTTTTCTTTTATTGTAGAGTATAACCCACTTCGGCCATTGATTTTGATATACTTTTGTGTTGTGCTTCTTAAGTTTTTGATTTCATTTTGGCTATAGCCTCCATTTAAGACCGAAAAACTTTTGCCTTAGATTTCCATTCAGATACTCGTATACCTACCGTATTTGTTCGGTTCGCTTCGGTGAGCCACTCGCAGTCCCCTCTGAAGAGATTCTGCTTCTGCTTCTGCTTCTGCATATGCGGTTCCGTGTGGCGATTTCACCTTGATAAGGTTCTTCGTCTTTCCTGCCGATGATCTGAGATATGGCGGAGAGATGATGACCTGGTGGAGATACGACCCCAACCAATGGAACCGGGCTCTGTTTTGGATAACATTGAACCACAGTCGGAGTTTGGACATGCCCCCGCCCTCTGGGATATGCTCAATTTGAGCTGGAAATCAGATTCCCGTGAAAAGATTTCCATTTAATTCTGGCACTCAAAGATGGTGGTGGGAGGTGGGGAATGCTTTCATTATTATGAACAAAAAATCCCCAAAACCATCTGACATACGCCCCCGAAACTAGCTAACTGACTGACTGACTGACTGACTGACTGTGTGCGAACATCTCACATGATCTTGACATGCAAACCAAGACTCTACGCCAGCATTGACATTGTCTATAAAAGAGCAATGGAAGACTCTTTTTGGGAGACTTGAGATCAAAATTGAGCATTGGGTATTATTTTGGAGAAACTTGTACTCTGTGTCTGGGAGATAGAAGACCATTCGGGGGAAATCCTTTGAACTTTATGTGAATCTTTTAGAAGAACTGAGGATTAAAGATTATTGAAGTGATGATAGAAAGAGGACTAGAACTATCTTGGAACTTCACTTAAAAGAGTGCTCGACACGTTCTTTGAACTGAAGATGGAAGACCATTACAAGGCACTCCTTGGCCTCTGAGAAACAGAAGACAGAAGAGTCTTGAAGCTTTCTTTGAGCTGGAAGATAGATGAGAAAACCAATCGATGTGCCTATATCTACTATAATAGCTACAATTGCTGCCCAGATAATCGGCCAAGCCGAAATGAATTCCGCATTTGCCAATGCATTGGCTTGCCAAATGGCCGCATAATTAGCTCCGTGCTTCTCGTCTCTTCTGCAGTGCCTCCGCCATTCCGGCAGGCACTCTGCGCCACACCGCCACTCTGCCACTCGGCCACTTTGACATAATTGACGTAAGTGCCAATAAACTGCATGTAATGACAGAGCAAACGGGTGCAAGAGGGGCAGCTGGGAGAGCTGGGAGCCGGAGCCGGAGCACAACAACCATCATTAGTAACGCACCACACAGAGGCAGTGGTAAACTCCAGTGGGTGTTGTGTGGTTGTGTGCTGGTGTGGTGGTGGTGCCGCTTGGTTCCACGCCATGAATCACACATAAGCGAGCAATGAAATGCGAATTGCAACGAAAGTGTCACCTCAAGCAACTGGGGGGATGCCGAAAGAGCACCCAAATCCATTCCCATCCAGGCTTAGCTTTTCTGTAGAGCATATACCCCTCGAAATACCTACATATAGACACATATAAATTATCTCGAACCATTTCCTGACTTTCGTTTCTTCTCTCTCTCTCTCTCTCTCTCTCGCTCTCTCTGTAGCAAGTCTGCCTGGTACTGCGGTGGCTCATCAGCTGGTGGTGGCCATCCGACAAAAGTGCTCGCCCGAGGAGGTGGTGAACATTCTGAAGGAAATACCCAATAGCGGCTATAGCGGCGAGGAGATGTCCGATGGTACCTTCAATGCGTTAAAGATTGATGTTTTTGTACAGACGCTGCTTAACCTGGGATCCAAGTCGTTTTCGCACAGTTTTGCGGCCATCTCGAAGTTCCATTCGGTGTTCCGTGCCTTGGCCGAGACGGAGGAGGCACAGATCTGTGTGCTGCACAACATCTACGAGCTGTGGTCGTCGCACCAGCAGATGATGGTGGTGCTGGTGGATAAGTTGCTTAAGCTGCAGATTGTCGACTGCTCGGCGGTGGCCACGTGGATATTCTCCAAGGAGATGACCAGCGAATTCACCAAAATGTATCTCTGGGAGATCCTGCATCTCACCATCAAGAAGATGAACAAGCACGTGATCAAGCTGAGTGAGTTGTCAGACCAAGCGCATCTCCTCTCCCCCTTATAGATCGTTTCTTTAAACCAATCTTATCCCTTCACCAGACACTGAGCTGAGCGTGGCCAAGGATAAGCTGTCCAAGGCGGACTCCTCGTCCAGCGAATCCGATGAGGATGCACCGACAAAGCGCAAGAAGCCCATCACGCATGCTGACAAGCCCTCCGAGGAGGTAAGTTCCAAACAACATCATACTCATACTCATATTTCCATTCACTGATTGATAATCTCTCTGTTGCCCTCTCTCGTTTTCTCTCCGACAGGCGGTGGAGCGGATGGAGGAGAAACTGGAGGCGGCGAATGTGAACCAAAAACGTTTGTTCCTCATCGTTTTCCAGCGGTTCATCATGATTCTCTCCGAGCATATGCTGCGCTCCGATACCGATGGACGGGACCCGGATACGGACTGGTATCGTTGGACCATTGGACGTTTGCAGCAGGTCTTTCTAATGGTTAGTCCGTCCTTCATACACTTCATGGCATCCACACTAACGGGAACGATTTCTCCCTTGACTTCTTTTAGCATCACGAACAAGTTCAGAAATATAGCAGCACTCTGGAGACACTGCTCTTCACCTCCGACCTAGATACCCACATATTGGAGGTGTTCCAACAGTTTGTGGCCTTGCGTGCCTAACAAAAGCAGACGACACAGAGGACGACAACTACTATACGAACGGTCAGGGGAGTGAGCAGAAAAGTACATGAATCCAATAACAGAATTGACAAAAAACCAACCAACAGCCACACACAAAAACCTTATCCAATTAGCTCCATTTCTATATTATATTTTTTTTTCTAAAACTTGTTTTATATAAATATCGTATAGTCTCTGTAGAGACTTTAACATCTCTAATAATCCTTATATTGTGCATTCGTTTGGTTATCAAAACGCCCTATACATCCACCCAACCCCACAAAAAAAAAACATTATGCTTAAGATTCAAAATTGTTTGTAATTTTTAAACAGACGAAAACAGAAGAAATATCAACAGAATAAAGTCCAAAGCGATTATTTCTTGATTTATAAAAAAAATAAACAAATCAAGAAGATACAAAAATAAAAGGATGTTCATATTTAATATAATTATAGAGTTTGCGAGAAAATAGGAAAGGATAGGATTTCAGACGAGGAATATGTCTATTGATATTAATATAAATCAATTGAGTGAGTCCGTCTTGAGAATTCTGCAATCTCTTGGTTTGAAAAGTCTATGCGGCATTCGGGGCCAAAAATATATAAAAATGATTTCAAAGAATAGATTGTTGAAACGACTAAGAGTTAAGGACTAATAATAATCTTATAGATCTAATAGAAATTTTCACCTTCAGCAAGTACATAATTTGTTTACGAACATTCATAGATGTGGATATTCCTGGATATTTATATAGTTAATTAATAATTTATTAATTAAACTTCAAGAGGGAACTGCTTTCTACCATCCCTTAGATATGGGGCTTTCGTCCACACAGAATAAATGGTCTCGCTGAAATATGCTTTGATATACAATTGTAGTAGGGTTTTAGTACGCCTATGAGGACGATCCAATGTCCAATTGTTCACTCGATTCTGACAAACCATTTGTTATAAAAATCATCACAAATCTACACGTAGCTCGTAACAAAGCAGACGATAAAAACTGTTCAACTGTTCATTCAATACAATATCTGTTCAAATCAAAACAGATCCAATAGTTTCCCACTTATATACACAACATCAAGAAATCATAATTAATTTTTGTTTGAAATTTCCGCGAAAGTATCAACTGCGCAAAATGACTTCGCCCATAATCCTGTGCATCGTTTGCTTCATGGTCGTAAGTAGTTCACGGGATGGCATTGAATTCCACTCTCTGTTCAATACCGTACAATCGTAGATGATCTGTGTAAAGATCCGAAGCGCTGAGCGGGCACCCAATAAGGATAAGGAAGAAACCATGTCACCTGAGAATGATTTTCTATGGTTGCCTGACCTAGAGGACGAAGAACTCGCCGTGAAGGGCTCAAAGTGGGGCCCCATCGATCACAAGCCCACGTTCTGGATACTTCTGTAAGGTAGTGGCAGTCATGGCAGTGCCCCTTGCTACAGAAGTACTGAAACGTGAATATTAATTGGAAAATGCAGTGTACTGATGGCATTCGTTTACTCGAGATAACGCTAGCATAATAACAGTTTGATGAATTAGACGGGATCCTATTAAAATCTACAACTACAACGTTTTGTGTTCTAATAAACGTGTACATACGTTTATTAGAAAACAAAACGTTGCAGCAAAAATCTACTACTGCTGTTTTCGAAGCTCGAATATACATCGAGTAGGAACTGAAAACATATACATATATATTTGGAATCAGCCAACGAATCACAAAGTCGTGTTAATTGGTTCTCTATATCTAAATGCATATCTGACATTAAATATGAAAATATACCCGGCACTCGAAGAGTTTTATGGTGGAACATTACTAGCGGTCGTGGTTCCTCTCCTCTCTACGCCCTTTCCCATCTTTCGTGACAATTTGAGAGAGCTACTGCCGCAAGGATGGACTGTCCTAACCATAATTAAATTATCTAATGTTCTTCCTCATTCGATCTCAAAACCTTATGAGCATTAACCGGATAGATCCCGCTCCTTGCATTAACCTACAAATCAATTCGTCCCTTTTTCGAACAGCGTTATCGAAAGATCAGAGAGAGGGAGATTTTTGGGATAAGCGTACAGGTGGGGTACTACATAATCGGCACACAACTATGCAGAGGAAAGGGAGAACACACCCACAGCTACTGCCGCAAGGATGGACTGTCCTAACCATAATTAAATTATCTAATGTTCTTCCTCTTTCGATCTCAAAACCTTATGAGCATTAACCCTCTCTTTTATTATCTGTTGCTAAAACCGCTCTCCCCACTGATTTCTTTTTGTACAAATAAGCAGCTGGATTTACCGATGAAATGGTATAAATTCGTTATAGGGAGATCTCAAGCTTACGAAAATTCGTACTGGAGAAATATTCGCTATAAGGAGATCAAAACATACTGAAAATTGAACGAAAATGTAATGTCTGGAAATAAATTCGTTGTATAGACAAACGTCGTCGTAGGGAAGTTCGTTATAGAGAAGCTCGACAGTAATTTGAATGAACTTAAATCAGGAAAATGGGAAATTTCGATCTAGAAAACGCATTGCAAGTAATTATTGAATCAAGAATTCTGTAGAAAAATAATTGATTATTGTGCGTCAAATGCGTGGGAAGAGTTACACATTTGTCATCGAAATGCATCGAGCCTTCAAGGTAGCAGGCCCAGTGATTGTGATGTAACGTACCTCCCACATTTTTGGCCAGTGTTCAAGATATGGTATAAATACAGACATTTGCCTTGTCGACTCTCAGTTCTGGCATAGGCACAGTCAAAGGCCCAGTTCTCCAGTCAAAGGGAATATCGAAACACAATGATGTTTAACTTGTTGAAGGAGCCAACTCCTTCGAATCTTATGTCCTCGCCAGAGTCGTTCAAGTATCTTGAGTACGCTATGGTCTTCATGGGATGGATACCCCCAAAAGGAGGATGGACTCCCTTCAGGATAACAGTGTCGATTATCATCGTTCTCTGGTCTATTATCTATATTCCAATAGCAATCTTCATCACTTTTTTCATGGAATTGAAAACCCTATCGCCAACTGAAGCCCTGTCAGAGCTGCAGATCGCAATCAACGCAACGGGGTTTCCGGTGAAACTGCTCATCCTGAGACTCAATATGTGGCGCTTCTTCAAGATCAAGGAGCTCCTTGTCCGCATGGACGAGCGTTGTGTCAACATCACGGATCGCATGGAACTGCATCGTTGGGTGGCACGATGCAACATTGCGTATTTCATCTACCAGTTTTTCTACACCGGCTATACGTTTTCGACTTTCTTCACGGCAACCTTCACGGGAGGGCTGCCATGGCACTTCTACAATCCATTCATTGATTGGCGCGAGAGCACAAAGAATCTTTGGATAGCTTCAGTGCTGGAATTGATACCCATGAACGGCTTGGTTATCCAAACATATATGCTGGACGTATTTCCTCTTCTGTACTGTTTGATTTTACGGTGTCACATACAGCTCCTCAAGCAGAGAGTCGAGAAACTTTGCTCGGACCCCAATATGAGTGATGATGAAAAGAATGAGGATCTGGTTCATTGCATTAAGGATCACAAACTAATTCTAGAGTATACATTTAAAGTAAATTAATTTTATTTTTATCTGATTCACTTCTGAATTCCCCTATAGATACGTCGCCCTCATACGGCCTGTCCTCGAAACTATGATCTTTGTGCAATTCCTGCTGATCGGTTTGGTACTGGGGATAACCATGCTCAATCTTTTCTTCTTTGCCGACTTCTGGGCAAAAGTGGCCATAGCGTTGTATATAAATGGCGTGATGTTTCAGACATTTCCCTTCTGCTTCACCTGTGACCTCTTGATGGATGACTGTGAATCCTTGGCCATGGCCATATTTCACTCCCAATGGCAGAACACGAGTCGCAGATATAAATCCTCGTTGATTTACCTCCTGCAGAATGCCCAGAGGCCGATTTCTTTCACAGCTCTATATATATTTCCCATATGCTTAAACACCAACATCACCGTAAGGAAATGAGACACTTGTCATTTGTGCTTACTCTGATTGACCTTCGATTTCCTTTACAGGTTGCCAAACTGGCATTTTCTGTGGTTACATTTGTCAACCAAATGAATGTAGCTGAAAAACTAAGGAAGGATTAAAGAACCACGAATATTTATCAATTATATCAAATATCAATATATCTATTTATTAAATATCTGTTGGAGCTTACGGCCTAAACGTATCTACCAACTTTACAACGTCTTTACCACTACATTCATACATATTTTAGGTGCACTTACCTGATGGTTGGACCGTTCTTTTAGGGGAAAAACACCACACCTACAAATATGGCTTTGGGGGTCTATAATCACCGTCCTTCCAAGCGTTGCTCACACACACTCTTCCCCCCTGGCGTAGGGGTGTGAGATAGTGTGGCTGATACCCGATATAGCGAGTGGTATAGTGTCTGATATAGCGAGTATCGGGACAATGGCCGCCATATCTGAGAAAAATCCTTTTTCGCCAGGTTGAATCGAATGGAATGGACCCAAAGTTTGTCCCCCCCAACATGTTCCCCCCACTTCAGAAGGTAACAGTTATAGATATGTTTGTATGTATATTATATAGATATAATATATATGTATGTATATTTGTCTTCTTTTTGTATATATATAGATCTGTTTTAGTTGTATGCTCTAAATATATGAAAATATATATATTTTCCTATTTAGTTTTCATGCTGTTGCTTGAACGTTTGGCATTTGCTTTGGTTCAGGATTCAGATTCATGTTCAGGTTCAGGTTCAGGTCGGCTTCAGGCTCATGAGCAGGTTAAGAAAAGCGGAAATATCATATCGATACGACTGTGCACGGTCCTATAGCTAAACTTTTAATTGTAATTGTAATTGTAATTGTAATTGCTTTGTGTAGATTTGTAACCGTTTCCATGAGTAGCTTGTCCAGGTCGGCGTCATCAGCGGTGTCATCTCGCCATTTGTCTTGGATCGTCTAGGAAGAAGTGCGTGGCTGACTGGGTACGTACTTCTCCGATGGCTGGTACTGCCACTGGGCACAGATGGCCTCCTGCTCCGTTTCATTGTAGCCAGCCCTGTGGGTAAAAAGGCAGGTGGCAAATCGGCGCGAGAGAGACATACAGAAGGGAAGGGAGAGCAATAGTTATGGATAATAGTTCTCAACGAGTTTATTGGAGGAAGTGAATGTGATGTGGACAACTAGCTAATGGATATGCAGAGCGTGAGAGCGTGAATTTGAGTGGGAAACGGGACAGGAATCAGGAAACAGGAATCGAATCACACATGCATATGGACTGGCTCTACTGGCAGTGGGTCTACTTATGACTACTAATACTACACGGGAACAGTCTTCTGAGCTCTCTCGGCTCCCACCATCAGCTCCAACGAGAGCCGTAGCTACCATAGCCATATGACGACCCTGGCCCTGGCCGCTCGTAGTAGTAGCCGCCTGGCGGCGATCCCCCGTACCGCGGTGGCAGCTCCCGGCTGACGGGCGCATGCAGGCTCTCCCAAAGGAGACGCGGCCGCTGGACCACCTCCCGGATAATGTTGACTGCCGCCAGGCCGACGCTGGCAAGCTTAACGCCGAAGCGGCGGGCCGTGAGCTTGACCGGGGCCAGGGCCGGTGCTGCGGCAAGGGCACGACCTTGCTGCACTGGATGGGCCAGGATCTTGGCTATCAGATTGTCCCCGTGCGGTGGAACATAGAGGTCCGCCTGCCGGAATTCGGCCGGACACTGATTGGTGCGGTAATAGAAATCCTCGAACCTCTGGTGCGCCGAGCAGGGACTGCGCTCCTGGAAGCACGTCACCTGCACCACATTGTAGAAGATCGCCCCCAAAGTATTGGCCGTCTCCGTGTTGGCCGCCTGCAGGCAGCGGCGGAATCTCGCGTCGCAGTCACAGTGAGAGCGGGTGAAGGTACCCCGGTTGCACAATCCCCGCCTGCACTCGCCCACGTTCAGGACATCTGGGCACATGTCGTGCTCGCGACAGCATCGATCCTCCCGCGTATGGGCGCCCAGATCGTCGTAGCTGGTGGCCGCTGTCCCGGGGCCACACCATTTGGTCCCCGGATAGATGAAGCCCAGGCCGCCACGGAACTCATGGCCATAGGAGCCCTGATGCCGGCACACCTCCTCCAGCTCCATGACCGACTCGCGCGGCACCTGGCGAATGCGTCGTGGATCCGACTGCAGCAGCATCCGTTGGATGTCGCCGCTGGAAGAGATTCACCATGGCATCATATGTAAGATCGGAGGATATACATATTTATGTATGTATGGGTGACTCACCGATCTCTGTGCATCTTGCAGAAGGGATGCCGGGACGAGAGCTCCACCATCACAGTCATGGTCATGTCCGAGATGAGCACAGCCGATCCGGAGCTAGGCGGCAGTGCCGCTCCTAGCCACAGCAGCAGCACCGCCAACGGCAGAGCCTCCTTCATCGTCCTGCCGGCTATAAGAGAGAGAGATAGAGAGACAAAGGACGAAAGAAGCAGACAGAGAGGTGGAGTGAGTGATGTGCTTGGATGAGCTGTTGACTCGACAATGGTATGTGGGCCAATCGTTAGCAGCTGAATGAAATTCGCCCGCAACTTGTGATTTTTGCATTTCTATGGCCCATAGATATGGCCTGACCTCTGGCCGGCCACTCACAGAATCCGCACCGCCCGGCCCCGGTCCATGGATGGCCCCCGACGGCACACTGTCGCCAGCTCCATTCGAATGGGTCAGCGCTGGCCACCCCAGGCCTGCGAACCCCTTCTCACAAAGTATTGAACCACTGTAAGGCGACGATCAAAACAAAAGGCAACACAAAACAAATGTGAAAAAAAAAATACCGCCACAAAAACGACGAAAACAATTTGCAAGACAAGAAAGGCAGGAAGTCTGCGTTCGGCAACCGAAACATTTGATACCCTTTCAGATAGCCATAGCTCTTATGTTAGCTAATAGGTTATGTAAGCACAGTATCGGACATCTGACAGGGCTGTTTATCCGTGGAGGCGTATCCTGTTTATCCTGTGGCAGAAAGGATCTCAAATATATTTAATTTCTATCTTCACTGCTAACAGCTGCCCCAAAACAAAAATACTCTCTGTCAGGGTATCCAAAAGACGATGGATTATAATGAACGGTTATAATGCGCGGTGTGCTGCGGGCAGGGAGTGGGAGAACGAACAGCCGATCAGTGGAGCGCCATGGGGGGGTGGGCAGAGGGAGAGGGCGCACACAACTAAGACGACCGACCTACCCCAAAGGCCCGCTCTCTCAGTCAGGAAGACGCTTGAGAGTACGGTTAGCAGTTATGCATAAACGCTATCGTTTGCCGCTGAACGCTGCTTTTGTGGGTCAGCTGAAGGTGGAGGCGTCAGCTTGTTACCAATTCTTGTGCTTCTTGTCTTCTTTGCTTTTGGCCAACTTTAAAAGGTGAAGGCCAGAACCGGCTAGGTCTGTCCATCTCTTGTTAATTAGTCAAAAAAGATGACGCGAGCCGCGAACCAAACCGGGGATCGGTTCACTATAAGAGTTGGATTCTACTCCGTGCCCCCCACACCTTTACGTTATTATTGGGTTACCTTTATAGCCAGGCAAAGGAACTATGCACTATTTTAGCCATCACGTTCCGCTCAGGTTGTAAAGTGAGAAAATAATTAATGATGACAGTTTGTAGCCGCTTATTATAAGTATTATTTATGTTGTTTGCCCAATTGTTTATTGTTTGCACAGTGCGCGCCTGAGAATGACCGCGAGAGTAAGAGTGAGAGTGAGTAAGCCAGCTGTCCTCACTGTATACAAATGTACATACATATACTGTGCATATGTGGGGGAGTGTGAGAACGAGCCGTGTGCATTGTGCGTGCGAGCGAGTAAACTCTGCGGCCATTGTTTGAGTGAGCTGTAGGTGCAAGTGGAGCAAGAATGAGGGAGAGAGAGAGTGGTGTCATTGAATGACTGATTTTCGAGCGTGTCTGCTTTAAATCTTGTCAGTTTCTCATTAACATTTTCATCCATTCTTTTCACTCGCTATTAATCTCTTCCTTTCTTCCTTGGCCGAATGTTTGCACAATGCAATTCAATTCAGGGGCAAATATTAGCTTGTTCGTCTCTGATTGACTCTCTCACCATCAAAAATAACGGCCAGCAAAGTAACAGAGAGAGCCTGAGTGAATTGTGAGTGCAGGTGGAACCGCAGCAGGGACAGCGGAGTGCCTTGCTAGTGATCTTGCCTGTCACTCAAACCACCACCGCTCTCAATGGAGGGAAAGAGACAATACACAACGATCAATCCCAATTTCGCATTAATTATCGCACTGACAAGTGACAACAATGTACTAGAAATCTATAATCTATAATTAAATCTTTGATTGCCAATCGGTTCTACCGGTAAACATAACGAATTAACCATGATTAACAGCTGACCTAATCAATTTGCAATCACCGAAATGTTCGGCATCTCCTGCCCTCTGCCTCTGCCTCTGTCTTTGCTGCTCTTCTCCTTCTTCTACGGCATTGGCTTATCTTCTGAGCGATCTCCAACTGCGTCGACGTTTGCTGGCGTCGTCACCATTACCGTTCGCATAATTTTCAATGTCAATGCTTTTGCTTTTTAATTTCATGGCATAATAAGCCATGGGGCCCTCTGTCTCCATCTCTGCAGTCATCGCGGCTGTTCCCTCCCCTCCCCCCTCATGACACAGTGTGGCAAAGAGTGCGAAAGAAAACGAAAACAGAAAATGAAGGCTAGCTAGAGAAACCGAAGAATGTGATACCCTTTCAAAATTATTGATAAAACTACATACATACATACATATTTTTACCACCATGAATTTGCATCTTAATTGAGATCCAATGCTAATAGACTCGTTAATATACTTGTTCCTTATGTTTCCTTCACTGCCTGATAAGCATCTCTGTAAAATAATGATATCCTCTGAAAGGGTATCCAGCAAAAACACAAAAGCGAATCGAGATCGATCGCTGGCTTTGGCTTTGCATGTGTGCAAGTGTGTGTGCGGAGTGTATTTCTGAGCTGATTTATTTGTGTGTGCGCTTCAAGTACAATGACCGCTGGGCGCCTGCCTCTCCGTCTCTCTGCCTGTCTGCACCACCCCTCCTCCTGCTAGTGGAGCACTTGAGCCGTTTATAGATCTTTTGTGTATGCTCAGACACTATAACTCTTGTTTTATTGGCGCCCCCCAAAACTGTCACTCAGCAGAAAGAGATCAACATCAGATCTGACTCAAACACCTGATATGTGTGGCCAGATCTGCCATCTAGTTGTGTGTTTGTTTTGTTTTTGTCTGTTTTTTGGGGGCCATTAAACCTCGGGGAATGTGCCTGTACCTTGGTTTATGCCTGCCAGCAAAAATGAGTGAACTCTGGCTCCCAAGCCACACTGCTGGTTCTTCTAGACCTAACCTAACCCCTTAGCGGAAAGATCTTCCCCAAAGCCTATCGGGGGGAGGGGACAGGCGTGTCTCTGATCCATACATCATCAATCAATGCAGCTGTGTGAGTGAGTGTCTCCTGTAACAGTCTGCAGCACGCACTGGGAGCCCTTCACTCTTGACGCATCCGAAACTGGTTTCAGGCAGCACAAAAGTCTGTTTGCATTTTGAATGTCACGCTGTTGTTATTGTGGTTATTGTTGCAGCCGCCGCCAACTGATTCTGAGTGAGCGCTGCCCCAGGTAACAACAATAAAAACTTGTAATCCCCCCGAATCCCCAATGCCTTCCCTCCCATGCCCGCCCCTGCAAGAGCACAAGGCGAGCCGTGTGTGTGTGTGTGTGAACTGTCTGCTGCGGTACGTGGTAATTGCTGGACGATGGACGCTACCACAGCCGCACACCACACAGATAGCAATCTCTGTAATTGCCGGAGCAACCGGAGACGACAACCTTCCGACGTGCTCGACTCTGACCTGGCCCAAAAGGAACCTGTCCTTGTCCATTTGCTGATATTGGGGTCAAGTTGAAGACCAGTAGCAGCAGCAGCAGCAGCAGCAGACAACAACTTTCTAGGATCTGTATTTGGGTCGGGATCATAAAGTCGATCGATTTATGGCACACATCAATAGACAAACAGACAAACACCTCGCTTTGTACCGGGAACCAGATGGAACGAAAACGAAAACGAACCATCCATCAAACGATGGGTGGATCAGACGGATAGACGGCTCGGATCGGATCGTATCGTATCGGATCGGATTCGATTGGATGGACAGACAGTGGCGGTCATTGAACGCCTTCGCCGAAGGTCGTCCCATGCGAACAGAGACAAAAGATATGCACAGTCTCGATCGGAAACTGAAACTGAAAGCGACCCCCAGGCGCTAATTGCCTTGCAATAGAGGAAACCCAATCTCACACGGCCTATACGGTGGATGGGGGTGGCCTGGTGGCATGGCACTGGCAGGGGAAACATATGTAAACGAGTACATAGGTAATGGCTGGGGGGGTAAAGCCAATCGGAAGTGAGCCAAGAACAATGGTGTTTACTTTCGCAATTGGCCAACGGATCGTCGAAGGAGGGGGGTGGAGGTGGGTCTAGAACCGAGGCACTGTATTGTACATCCACTGGCCGAACACGCGGGTAAATGACCTTCTTATCACCCCTCCCAACCCCCCCTCTAAAGACCATCATTTCATTCTACCAATGTGTGCTAATCGCTGAGTAAATTTCGCAGCTTGTCGAGGTAATGTCTTGTCAAAGACGAATGTGCGAAAAACGCCTATGGGTGCAGGGCGGGGAGTAGGAGGGGGTGTAATCTCGGTATCTGGCCGATCGGCCACACAAATATTTGGCCACATCGCCCAGGCTAGAGTCTAGTGTCCACAATTCCGCGACTCGACTCAAAAATGGAGAAGTGTTTGCCATGCAAATGCCAGAGGTTCTGTTGGGACTTGGGGGGTGCGGTTTGGGTGGGGCCTTTGGAGCCAAGAGATCCAAGATTCCATCTATAGATCTATCTACATATGCAATATTCTATCAACTGGATCTCAATCACATTCAATTAGTTACGTAAAACCCCTTTCGATAATATCGATCAAGCTGATTCGATCACAATCAATTGTACTTTATTTTGTGAGCAATGAATATTAGATATATGTATTTCCCTCGAAAGTTTTGGTACAGGTAAGAATGATTGTGTGGCATATCCTTTTCTTATTGTACTTTCTTTGGAAGCTGTTCTTCTAAGGAATAAAGAAGAGGCAAAAACAAAAAGGAACAGAAACAGAGAGGTATCCCATACACCCATATACTATATGTACATATATTTAAACTTTGATCAACTGTCATTATTTTTCCAAGAAAAAAATATCTATTTTTAATTTCTTAGGATCGGATCCTTAGGTTCAATAAGAAATGTGCCTCCTAGGATTTAAATCTCTCCTTTCAAAAGATATTTAATTGCCAATTTCATCATCATTATGAAAATAGTTTAGTTTTTATTTATGAATAAGGATATTCTTTAAAACAAATATCCAAAGTGTTAAATTTGTTTCTTTCAGTGATATCTCTCAGTCCTCAATGTCTTTAACCTTCAGAAGCAGCGAATATGATTCTATGTAAAAAATCCTTCCGCAGGGACGGGACTCCCTCTGTAATCTCCTTTTGTAGTTCTCTCTCTCTCTCTCTCTCTATAGATAGCAGTATTTCCACATTTTTTCTTTTTAACGGTTTTTCCCACAATTTGCGCTTTTCCGCTTTTCACTCTTTTCACTCTTGCATCCCAAATTTGTGTTTGCTCTAATCACAAGGCCAGCTGGTTGCCTTCACCTTTTGACATTTGGCCCGCAACACACAGGCCACCCCCACCCACACCCACTCCCGCACCCTCACCCCCACCCTTAATCCTCCCTACTATTACCCTGCTCCAGGCCGCACCCTACCCCACACCCTGTCCGGGCACTCGTCCGAGCACACACACATACCCTCGCCGTGGCCTTCGGACGTAAATGACCTTCAAAAGGCACCCACCATCGCCACCAGCAGCACCACCAACAAGAAGGACACGTGTCTGCACTGCACAGCACAGGAAAAAAACAACACGAAACACAACACAACAAACAGAACATCAAGGATACGAATATCATATCCTTTGTAACCGTTTAACCGATTCAATTTACCTGATACGGTTCAAAAAAAAAGAACAGTAACCAAATGGGCTCTTGCTTTGGAACGTTTTTTGTTCGCCTCTTTATGAAATGGAAATTCGGTTTCCCTTTTTCTGGAGAGAAGAGAGCTGCCGCAGGACGGCAGGGTCTACGGGACGGAGGAGGACGCGTTAGAGGTGGCGACGATGCTCGGAGCAAAACATTTCCGCGACGCGTTTGCGGCGCAACTGAACTTGATTCTGGCGCGTCGGGCCATGTTAAACTTGGACTTGGCCAAAAAAAAAAAATAAGAGAAAAATACAAAAATACAAATTGAAAAGCAGCCGCTGACGACGACAACAGCGACAGCAGCCGCAGCAGCAGCAGCGGCGGCGGCGGCGGCGGCTAAGAAACAAATTTACAAAAACAAGATCCGCCGCAGCAGCAACGGCAACGGCCGCGGCGGGGGCAGCAGCAGGCAGACGAGCTGCTGCAGTGGGGACATGCCATGGGCGTAGCCAGAAAGAGTGCAAAAGTATCCAAATATTCCTTCGCACCCTCATAAATCGACCTCTCAGACCCTTCTCTCTGTGGTGGAATGGCTCTCCTGTTTGGATGCCCTTGGGCTACGCCCCTGGGCACACACGCACACAGGCACAAGGCGCAAAATCGAAGATGAAACGCAGCGTCCGAAAGCAGCATCCGCCCAAAGAATTGCAAAGCCACATTTGACTGCCCAAGGCTCAATATAGGCTGTTTATTCCGCATTTAATTTGAATTTTGAAATTTTAAATTTGAATTTTTAACAGATTTTTAACAGAATTGAAAGCTCATGTATGTAATTAACATGTACCGGGAATGTTAAATAACATTAACAGAACCGATATCTCCAACTCAACCCTTAAGTCTCAATCGAATCGAATATAAAGATAAAGAAATAAAGATTATAAAGAAATAAATCTATCACAATCTGTATCACCACATTTATAACTATTTCGTTATGTTATATGCAATTAATGATTTTAGAAATGAATCGATATATTTCGGTATCCAAACTTGGCAACGAAATTGCGAATTTTCGACGCGACGATTGCCGGTGTTTTACAATTGTAATTGTGACAAGTAGTTTCCAAATTATTCCATATGAAAACTTAAGTATTTCCGCATTTAATTTGAATTTTGAAATTTTCAATTTGAAATTTGAATTTTTAACAGAATTAAAAGCTCATGTCTGTAAGTAACATGTACCAGTCCAGAGCTGAGACATGTTAAATAACATTAACCGCTAAAGCTTAACCGTTTCGATAACTGTTTGGCGCGCGAACATCTTTGATTCGAATTTTGAACCTCTTGGATAATCCTCTAAGAAATCTAGTTATTGCAGAACTCTGTTTAATGTTCCCTCGAGATCCACAATGACACCCTTATTCCTTTTGCTTTTTAATTATTCCTTGCATTACATAACAAATACTAATACTGACACACCTTTTCCGTATTCAGGCCACTTGATGGTGAAGCCATTCGACGTCAACGTCCTAAAAATAATAAGAAAATCATTTGTTTCCAATTCCCTACAGATTGGCAATGGTAGAGCCACTGGCACTCAAGGATACCAGGCCGACAGTATCTGGACCAGATCGACAGGATACTGTCCCCACATCGATTAAGAACCACACAATGTTGGATTTTTGAGGGGACACACAACATATACGTAGATGTTGTTTGCATTTATTGGGTACATCCAACTGGGAATAAAGACATGGAACGAAAATATTCAGTTTGTGAACCGTTTCGTGGTTGATATTTACAGAAATTAAAGGCGTTCTTCTCACTTGGGGGCACATTTTAAAATTGTATACATTTATTTAATATACATGGTGTATAAATGTTGTGTGTGTTTTGTTTTGTTGTGAGGGTATACTAAAGAAAAGCAAATGCATACGGCGGATAGTATGCCATTGCGGGGAATCAAGACTTAGAGGCTATGAAAAAAAAAAAGAATATTTATATATTTCTACATATATGTATATATGTACACATATAGCTGTATCTATTGTCTTAGGAATAGTGTTTACCAAGATTAAAAAAAAAAAATAGGAAAACCAAGAATAAACTGTAAATATATCGTGTGTAGGATATATATTTGTTTGTTATTTTTGTACGAATTACAAACAAAAATGTAGGCTTATACTTGGTTCGGATTCAGTTCTGGTTTTGCCTTGGGAGTTCGCATCCTTTGCCTTCTACTTTTTCTTATAAATGTTGCTATACAGAGAATCTTAAACTAAGGACTATAAGCTATTGATTGGTGTTAGTTCTCTTTTATTGTTACTGTTGCTGTTTCCATTGCTGTTTGTTGGCTATTTTGGTTTATTGTGGCGACCAGATACATAGATTTTGAATTGAACAAAAGTAATTTATTAGCGAATACGAAAATCAACGATCGAGAGATGTCCGGAGATGTATTATGCTCTCGATCTCGATCTCTCTCTCCCTCGCTGTCTCGTATAATAGAAATCCGCAACTAAATGAACATTTTCCAATAATGTTAACATCAAATTTTGGTAAATCTCTATTCGATTTCATTGCTCCTTAATCGCCGGCTTGGCTGCTTGCTTGCTTCCTCTGGTTGCTGCTTGATTTGATTGATTGATGATTGGCTTCCTGTTTTGTTGCTTTGTGTTGATTGGTTTTGTTTCTGTTTTGGTTGCCTTTGGCTCCTTCTCCTGCTCTCAGTCTTCGCGGCAGTGTGGTGATCCCACCACACGCTCAACAGGCCCCCCGCCACACAGCATGTTGGCGGATGGCGCGTGTGTTTGTGTGTGTCTGTATAAATGGTGTGTGGTGTGGTGTGGTGCGCTATGGTGTCTTTTGGTGTCGTGTAGAATCTATCTGATGTTGGCAAACAAGTTGAGGACAGACTTGTTCTCCTTCTGGCTTCGCGCCTTGCTGAACACATTCCAGAAGCGTAGCGTCTCATCACCGGCCCCCGTGACAATGGCCTCGCCATCGGGACTAAGAGCCAGATAGAGCACACGGTACGAATGGCCAGTCAGTTTGGCCACCTGCGTCAGCGATGGGTACTTCCACACCAGTATCTGGTTCTGGGAGTAGCCGTGCGTGGAGACCAGCTCCGAGGAGTGCTTGGACCAGGCCAGATTGCACACCTGTGACCCAGTGTCCACGCACTGCATGGGCTGGCCGGTCAGCGTGTTCCAGAATCGAATGCAACGATCTGCCGTCCCGCCGCCGCTGGCCAGCAGTCCGTGATGGTGCGGCGACCAGGCAATGGCCTTCACAGCGGCCATATGCTCCGTGTACGACTGCACGGGACTCACCGAGTGCTGGTTCCACACATAGAGACGATTGTCGTTGCCGCCGCTGGCCAGGTACTGGTTATCGGGCGACCACTTGAGGCCGCACACCTCCTGACGGTGCCCGGCCAGGCGGCGCTCGGACTGGAGCTGTGGTGTGCGTGTGTCGCGCTGGATGATCCAACGGTCGCGCGATCCGCTCGACAGGATGTCACTGTTCCAGGCCAAAGCGCCCACGCGGGCCGAATGGCCATTGAGTTTGTTGATCTGTTTATTGGCAGCCACATCCCAAACGGTCACATAGCCATGATGGGTGCCCACGGCCACTGTATTGCCGCGCTCGTTCCACGACACCGAAGTCACGGTGTTCGAATCCGTACTGAGATCACACAGGCGTGTCACCTAACGAAGGAAAAATAGCACAGCATTAGTGGGGATTTTTCATGGAGATTGGTTTTAAGGACTCACCTGACTGGTGCAGGCACTCCATAGATAGACACAGCTGCCCAGGCCCACGGCAAGGACGTTCTGCGAGGACCAATCGACCAGATTCAAATAGAAATCATCCTGCAACTCCGGTGCGTCCAGCACCTTGAATGGAATGCGAGAGATCTTGCGTGTGGCCTTCCGGGGCGAACGCAGTAGCTTCTGGCTCTTGGCGCTCACCGGCGACAACGAGTACGGGCATTCGCCATTGTAATCCTGCAAAAGAAGAGAACGAGAGGGAGAAAGCGAGAGAGTGTGTGAGTGAGATGACTATTATGGTGTTTTAGTTTTTGTTTTTGTGTTTATCGCGGTGGTCTTTCTTTCATCCAATGATTTGTCGTTCCAGTTGCAGTCGCCCGACAAATTACCAAAGCAAATTTATATCAATTCCGTATCTATGGGCCATGGAACACAAAACAAAAAGGTAGTCGCTGCTTTTGTTTGCCTCGAGCGTACTTGGGGCGGCAATTAACGCCTCGGTGCTAAGAGCTACGACCGCGACTGCCCCTCCTACACCACCACCCCTCCTCCTCCTGCACTGCTCCGCAGAGCCCATAACAGCAACAGCAACGGAAACTATTACTAACTGGCATTTCAATTTACATTTGGCACGCATTCCGATTTCGTGCCCTTCCCCATCCCTTCCCCTTCCACTTGGGTGCCACTTCGTTACAATTTCATGTCATTTCATTTAATTTATTTGTTGTGCGCTTGCATAGAAAATGCGAGCAGAATGTGTGTTAAGCGTATGCGTATGCCTAGGCCTAGGCCGTACCAATCCAGCAGCAGCAGCAGAAGTCGCGCGACCTTTTACGCAATGTTCGCATTTAAAATTGTGCGTGCCTAACGAGTGCAATGCAAAATTTGAAAGAAGAAGATGGCAGAGCTGGAAGAAGAGCTTGCTGCTGCTGTTGTTGTTTTTCTGGTTTAACTGTAAATTAAATGCAATCTCCATAAGTATGCATGCGTGTGTGTGTGCGTATACTCCTAGAGAAAGAGCGAGCGATGATGAGTAACAACCACGGGAGAGGGGTGGTGCGTAAAACAGGAGAAACGAAACAGGGAATACGAGAGTAAAGAGCGGTTCAGCGGTTCTTGAGTGGAAGCAGCGAGCAAATGGAACAGTTTGCGCTATGATTAATGAGTGAAACAGTAGGAACAGCTGGGGCAAGGGTTCATGAGGTGCAGTTGGGAACAGCAGGAACAGTTAATGGGGGGAACAGTTAGTGCTACGATTTATGAGTGGAAACAAGGAGCAGCATGAACAGTTAATGGTTCTTGGAATGCTTTTCGAGTGGAAGTGCGAGAGTGGACAATTAGCGCTGTGGTCAGTGAGTGTAAAATGAGAGCAACCAGAAAAGTTACAGCTAGGACTATAGAGTGGAAATGGAAGAGCTTGCTGCTGCTGTTGTTGTTTTTCTATGATCAGAGGAGTTGAAAAGAAGGAGAAGCAACCAGTGGAGCAATTACTGAGTGGAAATGGTTGATGGAGCATTAGGAACAATTTGAGCTGAAGTCATGAGTTATAGTGGGAGCAGTAACAACCGTTACCGCTATGGAACATCCCCACACATTTACTTCGCTACCCACAACCCACACGCCAGCAGAAAACTAGTTACATTTTGTTCCCCACCGTTTTCTATGGAACTCTCTATCGCTTACATCATCCACCTTTCCATTCCATTCCATTCTATTCCGTTCATTCATCATCGGTATCTGAATCATTTGGGATAGCATTTGTCATTGTGTGTTTTTTTTGGGGTTTTCGGTCGGGTTCCACGCGTTTCACGATTCTGTTCTCCGATAAAAGAGAGCAAACATCCCGGCAAACACGAGTACCCCACCCCACCCCACCCGACACCATTCCGTACCCATTCCCTCCAAGAGATAAGGCAAAAAGAAAAACACGAGGGAGCTTTGACCTGTTTGGCTGAAAAGGTTACCCTTCCTCCTGCCACATGCCACATGCCCCATACCATACCATCTATCCGAGCCAAGTGGATTGGAGGACAGACGTCATGCGAGGGCTCTTAATTCGTTTAACAAATTAAAATTTAATTCAATTAACATTCGAGAAGGGAGACGAGGGGCAAAGAGAACCCAACCACAGATGAGACAAACAGAAACTTAATTACATTTTTGTTTTTTTTCAGATAGACTTTAATGGTCTCACTTTACACTTGAAAAAAAACCACAAAAATTAAAAAAAAAAAAATTCGAATTTAAAGCAATGCTGTTAGATACCCTTTCCATTAATTTTTAAATTATTAGAAAAATAAAACTAAGCTAGCGTATATTTTGGGGAAACTTCCTCGAAGGAACACCACACCCTTTTCCCCCTCTGAAGAGCGATTGAGAGTCGCAGATCGTCTGTAAAGTTCGCATATCAGGGATACAAGAATCTGTTTTCTTCCTTATCCTTTCTCTCTTTTTTGAGAGCCTCGGAACACAAAAAACACCCATAATACCCATATGTCCCTAAAGGGTATATACTCGTATATGTACATAGATATTTAATGGCTCTCTTTTCGGGCCTTCGTGCCCATTCCATTCTTCTTGGGGGAATTTTACACGCTGAAAAGCAGTTAAAATACTAGCTGCGTGCCCCGTAAGCCTCCCCCCATCCATCCATCCGCCCATAAAGCGTACAAGCAACTGCCATTAAATTTAAATGTTTTTCGATGCCACCGAAAACACAGAGAAGAGACGGGGGACTGGACTGGACTGTTGGTAAGCCCATTAGAAATTCAATTGTTAAAACGCGTAAGGCTTAAGTACAGGCATGTCAGGGGGGCGGAGGGGGGCAGTGGAGAGCGGGGAATACGAGTATAGGGGCGATATTAATCTGTAGTAGTAGCAAACTCTCTGACAAATGGCAAAAGGAAATCCAAAAGCTTGTAACTGATTCAAATCTCTGGCAAAAAGAAATCCACAGAGGCACACAACAACTCTTTTTTGGATGCCCTTTCTACATATGGGAATATGGCATTGTATTTGGCCGAAAAAGTCGATTCAATCTGCCCAGATGGCCGAATCTGGAAGTGCTCCCTCTTTCGCTCACTCCAAATGTGGAAAGAGTGTAAGCAAAGTGTAAGAATTATACGAATCTTGCTGCCTCTTTCTTTCTATATATTTTTTCCCAATGATATCTAATGATAATGGCCCCTCTTCTACCGGCATTAACCAACACAAATCAATCTGCCCAGTCTTGCTGGGTGCCTGCAGCACCAATCGGCTCTGACCTCAATTCCGGCTCACGATATTCTAGGGTATCTAATGCTTCGGACCCTTAAAAGTCGAATGAATTTTATTTTTGTCTTTGGCTTTGTAGGCCTTCTTTCGAGTAATTAATGTTTTTTTATGGCCTTTGTTTTGGGGATTTGTTCTCCTATTTTTTTACCCAACAGCGTTACCCACTTTCTCTCTCTTTCTTTCTCTCTCTCTCTGATAGCTAACAGCGGTGGGTACTGTACTTTACAGTGCACTCGAGTACAGACCTCATTCATTCACTCAAACAAAATATTCAAATTTTAAGCTTGCCGGCCGGCATTTGCTTTTTATTTTGCATTTCCACTCAAACTTTAACGTTTTTGGGGTCGTATGGTTTTGATGGCCAGAATTTTTTTCCTTTTGGTGGCTTAACGTTAACATTGGGACCTTTCACTTATGGAAAGTTGCTATAGCGAAACATTCTCTTGTTCTTTATTCAGAGTACCAGTCACAAACTTTAAAGATCGGTTCGATGTATCTGGAAGATACTTAAACCAATAAACCCCATTCAAAACTCAACCCTCTGTCAAGGGTATCAAACTATGCGTTTGCCAGTCTTTCTCTGTGTCTCTCTCCCTCTCCCTCTCTCTCTCTGGTTGTTGTTTCTGTGGTCTGTGGGCGGCGCTTGGGGCATAAGCTTATAAATTAAACAAATAAACAACCAACCAGCGAAGATCCGAGAACAGTACGAGAAGAGGGACTGGTGGGCCCCAAGCCCCCCAAACAATCCCAATGCGAATCCACAGACAGGCAGACAGACAGAAAGAGAGAGAGAGAGCAGTGGCTATGTTAATGTTAATGGTATTTTGAACCTGTCGCGATCTCGGACCAACTTAATCACTGGGCCAGCACCGCCAGAGACAGAAACAGAGCCACCAGCCAGCAGCTCCGGCAGCAGTAAGCACCACCACGAAAATAGTCATCGTTAATGCGATGTTAATGCAAATGTCTGCTGCATAAATTAATAATTATAATAAAAAAAAAAAACAAAAACAAAAACTATTCAACAAACAATAAAAACGAACAGATTTTTTTTCTTTCTTTTTTGGGCCCCATCCATGTAGAGAGTGGTTTTTTCTATAATTCTCTTAATGGCTATTCGAAATGGTCGGACACGACACATAAAGAATGGTGGGAGGCGGGAGGGGGGCATGGACAGGTGCACGGAATAGTCGGGCGAGAGGTGCGGATGGTTTTTATTTTTTAATTTTTTATTTTAGTTCAAGTTCAGAATGCTTGTTGGATCGTGCAGAACCTGGGGGGGAAGATTTGAAAGAAATATGGTTAAGAATTCTTGGAAAAGCCGAGACCAGGATACCACCAATAGATCGTCACAAGTGGAAAACAAATAGCTAAACAGAGGTCACGCGTCTTGCAGCAGTGCCCCTCGGTGGGTTTTTATTTTACTTTATTTTTTTGTACTTTAGAGAGTGCAAAAAATAAACATTAAATAACACGCGTCTTGCAGCAGTGCCCCTCGGTAGGTTATTTCTCATGAAACATGAAACATTATATCACCGCAAATAGTACAAGTATCCAAAGGGAACATTCATTATCGGATTGATATCATAATTTAAGATGATAGATCATAGGCCATTTATCATACTCAATTAGATTCCGATAATGAATGTATTCCATCCTAGAGAACACGCCCTCAAAATGCTCCGGGAATAGCAATATTCAGCATTCTTTAAGAATTCCCAAAAGGCCCAAGCCCAAAGCCCCAACCCCAAAGCCCCAAAAGCAATTGAGGAATTGCCAATCCGCCAGAGGTCCAATCAAAACAATAGCAAATGTCCAAAAAAGTGTTGAGACCATTTATTTTTCGTGGCCAACTACTGTTGTGGGTGCCGTGGTGGGTGCCTCCTCGTGGCGATACGTGTGCCACAGAAATTGTGGTGCTGGCTTGCGGTGTGCCGCCCCAAACCAACCGACTGGCAGACAGACAGACAGACAGACGGACAGCCAGCCATTATTTATGACAATAACTTTGCGACCGCACATAATTGAATTACATATTATTTGTTATGACTCTTATGAGAGGAAGGAAGGCACCACCGAAACCACCGAGTAGGAGTACTGGGGTGTGGCCCACGGAGATAGATAGATAGGTAGACAGATGGATATATTCGTGTTAATTGTGTGGGCGTGATGTAGATGAATGGCCAGAGATTTCAATGGCTGAATGGAGTGAGTGATTCGTGGCCCAAAAGCCATCGGAATCATTCGACAGTTGCCAAACATTTGACCACAAAGCAACAAAAAAAAACCAAACCAGAAACCAAAGCAACGGAAACCTCTCTATTTGTTAGACCCCCCCTACCTCCCCTTCTCCAATTCCATTTGGCATCCATTCGGGTTAAACGAGTACACACAGATCTCCCAAGCTATTGACTCAAGTGTCGTTTTAGACCACTGAAGTAGTAGTTGAAGTAGAGGCTGGCGGATGGATGATGGTGGAATGCCATCGCCATCGCCACGGTCCGGTTCGATTCAATTCAATTCGGTATGCAGTCCACACACTTCTCCATGAGGTGTGTATACCCTTTCCCTGTTCCCAGATATTATGTGGAGAGCCGATGGGGACTGCTCTACTGCTCAGATCGATTTGGCGACAGCTTTAGTTGCATTCCAGCGAATTCTAGTCTCTATTTTCTTGAAGAAAATCGCACAACAGTCTAAGAAATTCTTAAAGAATGGAGCAACTTAAAGTATTTCTCAATTTTTTGCAAGTCTCTATTACCGATATTCAGCGATTAGGGGATTAAGCCCTGAAGGCTTTATAGATTTTTCTTGATATTTGTGAGAGCCAAGAGATCTCGCTACCACCAGCTTGTGTGCTGAATGTAGCCATTCGCTTATGGGAAATTTGTACAGCAAATTAATGTATTCGATATTTATTATTTGAGTTGTCAAAGGGCAGATTTCTTTAGCCTTCAAAAGATATCTATCCAACTACATACATATATCCTGCTGATCTTTAGACCATGATCTATGCTCCCCCCAGACAGAGACAGAGAGATAGAGAGAGAGAGTATTTTGAAGCTTGTCTACGTGCTTGCTCCACGCTTTTGTCTTTCATTTAATTTCTCACTTATTTGTTTGCCATTCAGCGCGGAATGCTCTTTTTGGTGGCGGCTGCTTCTGCTGTCATCCGGCAACGTGTCAACTGTCAAAAATTAGTCAAAGCAAAGAGCTAGAGCAAGAGAGAGAGAGGGAGAGAACAAGGGCGCAGGGCAATACAGAGGGAGAGGGAGAGAGAGGGGGGGCAGCCTAAGCAAATGGTCAGCGCAATTGAAGAAACATAAATCTGTTAAGCGGGCAAATATGTCAGGCTTTCAGTCAAAATAATAACGAATGATGACCCGAATCTACAAGACAAGTGGCAACAGTTTTTTTTTTGCTTTTTCTTCTTTTTTTTTGGGGGGGTATTTCGTTTTGGACCCTTGAACACTTGAACAATCAGTCCATAGATGGGAACCAACTGTGGAACAATGGAAACGGCTGTGGCAATAAACAAACATCACATCAGAAATAGAAATAAAGATAGATCTATCTATCCGTCCGTCTGTCCGTAAAGATACGAAAGAGAGCAGCAACAGGCACGCACATTGAAATCAAAGTGTGTTAACCTCGAGATTTCAGTTTTGGTTGAACAACTTTTCCCTCGGACTCGACTCTCTGGTCTTGGCCCAGGCTTAGGCTTAGGCTTAGGCCTGGGCCTAGGCCTAGGCCAAAAGCAAAACAATTTTCAGCTAAAAACCGGTTACCGGTCTCTGCAGTCTATCTATTCCCGTGGATATGGGAATCCGTGATCAATAGAAACGAGAGACGCAGACCTGTTGTCCAACACTTGTCGTGTGGTTGAAGAATGCTTTTCCAGCTATGCGCTAGCGACTTTCCACGAGAAAAGCAATGGGAGAAATGGAGGGAGAAGTAAAGGATGATCGAAAGGAATGAAAGCCGCCCGCAGCTTGTATTTGGGCAGCAGTTTCCAGAGAGGATCGCTGCGCAAGAGAGTGCCTAACAAACGAGAGCTGACCGAGGGGCGCTGCCGCATGCCGCATCTTCACTAAAACGGGGCTTAGCCGGGAGCCTTCCGAGAGGAGCTGAAGGTACGGTAAAGCAACGGTAAAGCAACACCGACGAGACGAGACAGAGAGGCAGGATTCAACAGAGAGATAGACAGAGAATCGACAGGCCAAGGGCCAAGCTTTGCTTTCGGTTCATTCAACTTTTGCGTCTGGGAAAAATTAGAGCCGCCGAACAGCGGACTCCGGGCCGGGCCGGGCCACCGGTCACTCCAATTAGCACCGACTGCAAATTCAATTAATTGCATTCTGTGATCGCCACAGATACACACAGATACACAATACAACGCCAATCAAGAGAGGCACGACAGAAAGCGAGCTGCTTCACATAGAGTTCGGGGTTCAAGTCGAGTTCACTGGGTGTTCACTGGGGGATCATGGGAAATGGGGGTGTGGGAGACTCACCTGCTTTGTGGGGGATTGATATTTGAAGAGACTCCGCTTGGCTGCTGGCGTATAGGCATTCTCGTTGCGCTCCTCACCGGCGGTCTTCACATCATCGATGGCCGTGCCGAGGAGCTCGTTCTTCAAGAGACACGAATAGGCCAGACTATCGCGTGCCGTCTCCCCACAGTCCCGCTGCTTCTTGCTCGTCTGTGGTGAGTTATCATTCGACTTGTTGATCGACGCAAAGTTTGTCTGCCAATTGTTGTTGGCCCTGCAGCGCACGAGAGGAAAGAAAAACGAATTAAATTAAAATGTTAATTGGAAAAAGAATTAATTGTATTCGTATGGTGATACGAGAGCGGCCACGGCTAGACAGTGGCAAAAGAACAAGGCATTCTAGACAGATATTCCCTATTTTTAGTAATACTAGATCCATCATCTTTCATTCATGCTCATTCATATTCTCTGAATGTATATTCTAGTGAATGTAGACCTTGATATGCAGTAGAAATTACCCATAAGCGAAAGGACACAGTTCTCAAATGACTGCGAATGATACTCGTATACAATTTCCCATAAACAAACAGACACATGCTTTACGATTTAAGAAACCAGAGACTGGCCCCGAGTTGGAAGTGATTTTAACGATTATAGCGACTATGCTATCTATCCTATTTATCTATCTGTCTATCTATCATATATTTATCTATTTATTTATTTATCTATCTATGTATCTATCTATGTATGTATCTATCTATCTATCTATCTATCATATATTTATATATCCTATTTATCTATCTATCTGACTATCTAACTATAATCCATTCATCTATCTATCATTCATCTATCTATCTGTCTGCCTGTCTATCTATCTATCTAACTATCTATCCTATTTATATCTCCTATCTGTCATCTATCCTATCTATACCATTTATCTATCATATATATATCTATCATACCATTTATCATCTACTTATCTAGCTTTTATCTAATCCTAACGCATTCTTGGCTGAACATAAATCCCCCAAAGACACATAATATTTGTGAGATTGCAATTCCCAAACTGTCAATGGGTCGGTCGATAGGGGGTATATGGATATGGGATATCAAAGATATTGAGCTGTCTTCTCCCGCGTATGTGTGTCTGTATGCGAGTGTGTGTACTTATGGAAGCGTGGAAACCTTCGTTTCATTTTGCTGCGAAATCATTCCATTCCATTCCCCTCCCCCCAGACAGCAGTAAATAATTTTATGCAAACGCGTTCAAATTCCACCCCACTCTGGCAGCGTATTGTTATTATTTTCGTTGCCCATAAAAACATAAAAAACGTGTGCAACGTGCAAACAAAATTATTGACGGTCAAATTGTGCACAATTCGCAAAATTCGCACTGAGCAAAAATACATATCGCAAAAATAGCAGCAACAAAAAATAGCGTTAATAATTTGCCATGAAATTTTGGCCAAGTGTGAGAGAATTCTAACCCATTGTCCCCCAAGTTCCAGCCCCAGCCCCACCCCACGGATTGCATTGCACTCTTCGTGTTGAAAAACTGTTTACGAATGCAATAAGCGTCGGTCCCTCCGTTTTTGATTGTCTGACAAACGCATTTCAAGTGTTCACTTCCACCTCAAATAAATCAAATTTCATGAACGGATGAGCGGATGAGCAGTGCCCCACAGCGCAGGGAGGAGGTGAAGGAGGAACGTCCCGGATGGCAGGGTCGAATGACAATTCAATTAAAACGGAAAAGGTTGTGCGGTGGCAAAACTGTGGCGAGAGACTGAAGGAGGTTCTGTCTTTCTGGCGATTGATTAGTTCTCGATACTTTCTGGCAGGAAAAAGAGAGCATTCGCATAGCGAGCGATTAGCTCTCGATCCTTCTAGAATCTAGATGGAAGCTTTCCCATCATTTACAGAGGAGAGGAGAATAATGCTGAGCAGAGATGAAGAAGAGCAGAGCAGAGCTAACCTCTTGAACCCCTCAATTGTATACACGCTCATGAGGATGTGCATGTAAAAAGCAGTCGAAACACAAAGCATTGACCTTCAAGACGGAACAGATGAAACACTAATTGCACTTTTCAAGAAAAACAAAACTTCGACATTCGTTTCAGCAAATTAACAAATGAGTTACGACGAAAACTGTTACGTTGCACGGAGCAAACTCTCTTCCAGCGAACCCTCTTGCAACTGCTCTCTCGCCTGCTCGCTCTCTCTCCCTCTCTTTCTATCTATCATTCTTCATCTCTCGTTCTTCCACCAAAAAAAAAACAAAAAAGGTTTGCTTTAGTAAAAGCCAAAGTTCACATTTCCTTGTTTTTCCCATGAAGTTGAATATTTTTGTTATTGTTAGAACAATGCTCTCTGCTTTCGTTCTCTCTTCGCTTCGCTACGCTACGCTCTTCTCTTCTCTCTACGCGGAACTCATTAGCAACAGAAAGATAGACAGAGAGAGAGAGAGAGCTGCTGCTGTTGTTGTTTTTTTTGTTTTTTATTGGCGGACGAAGAGTCACCGTTATGGCCTGGCCCCAACGAGGCGCAGCGAGGCGGGAAATTCATAGGGCCACCATATACGGTGGTACCCCTCACACCCTCACCCACCTACCCACCTTCTCTTCCTCCATCGGTATTTGTTCTTTCTATTGGAATACCCTTTAATTGCTAAAAGCTCTCAAATCTCTCTGATGTGGAGGCTGGTTCTCATAATTTTGCCAGATTTAATAAAACTGCCTCCTCTCAAAAAAAAAAACCTTTTCCTTCACGAAAATCGGAGATCAGAGTATCGAACGCTTCGGTGAGTGGAAGTTTGCTTTATGCTCTCACGTTTTTCTGCATAAAATTTCAAAGCGGAAAAGATGACGTAGCAGAACGAATAACGGGCTCAAAGACTGCAAGAGTTCATTGAGCTCGAAACAGTTCTCTCTCGCTCTGCTCTCTATCTTTGTTCTCCTATTAAATCACTCATCAACTTTCCCATTCAATCTCCAAATCACTCACTCAAGCTCACTGCACTCACCTGCATGGTATGAAACGGTCCAGCGATGTTGGTGTTGTCGACGATTCCAAATTATCAAATAGATTACGTGCCACCGGACTGCAGTGCTTCAGGATGCGTTTCTCATATTCCGGACTAAACATCTTTACGCCTCCGATCTGTAGGCCTCCTCGTGACGTCTTATGGTTGGCGGGGGGGGACGGGAAAATTCTTCTTTTTTTTTGGTGTGTTGGCAAACAAAAACAACTTAAACCAAAATCAAATAAAAATACAATTTTGATGCAATAATTTGTTGGGATTGGTAGCAAAATAAATGACTGCTTTTTTGATGTGAGGATGATTTTCTTTCGTTTGAGATCCAAGAATAAATTGTAAAAAATATATATATTTATAGTTGGAAGCTGCAAAAGAGAGAGAGAGAGAGAGAGGAAAAGACGTAGATAATTAATTTGAATAGTTCTTTTGTGGCATTCGAATTTGAATAAAATTGTAATTTATTTTTGTTGGTGTTTGGTTCGACGACAGTTTGGGCCTGTTGTTGGGCCATTAATCAACGTCCGTCTGGATTGTCTGGATTGGATTCCAGTCGCGATTCTTTTGCTCATGGCTAATCCATGCCTTTCTATTTTCTTGTTGTTTTTTTTTTCACTCACTCACATCACATGGGGGCGTATCAATCACGGACCAAAGCCCAGAGCCCCAAAAGAATCTACGAACCGAACAGAACCGAACAGAACAGAATAGAGAACAGAAAACAGTGGAGTTCTTCTGTTGGCTGTCATGTATTTTTGGATGGATCTTCTCGGCTGTGCGTTATGCATACGAAAAAGAGGCTTTCGACCCTTTTCGGCCCGCTAATTAGATCCGCCCCATCATATCACGAAGCCAATCCCAAGCCCCCCCCCATCCCTCACCGTTTTGTGGTCAATGGCACGCGGCCACTATGGGTTGCATCTACCGTGTGTCGGGGCTGTGGATTCGACGTGGCGTGTCTAGACCTAATTAATTTATGGGCGTTAAGTGTTGCTTGTTTGCGGCACAGGATCGGCCGACGGGTGGGCTGAGGTGGTCTGAGGTGGGTTGAAACTCACTCAGCTTAGACACTTCCGCATTGGGTCTCTCTTACTGCACTTTGTTGTTTATTTTTATGAAAAGTTTTGCAGCTTTGGTTGTTGTTCATAGAAAATATATATATGTATGCATCTAATAATAATACTATTTGGACGTATGACGTGACTGTTTCGGTTGAGCAACGATCTAAAACTGATTTGAAAACGCAGACAGAGTCGACTTGAAAGCAGGGGCTAAGGTGTCTATGACTAAGCCGGGATTTCAATTACAAATATTTTCAGTTTTCCGGTTTTGAGTTGGGTTTGAGTTTCCCGTCGAAAAGGGGCAGATAAGGTTATTGATTTGCAGGTACCACCACAACCACCACCCTCCTGCAGTGGCAGGTACGGTTCCCAGTGCCAGTCACGGGCACGGGGAACGGGGCACGGTCGCCCAAAAAAGACGCGACTGATAACGGCAACTGATCGGCAAACACTTGTGACTCAAGCCCCGAAGGGTAGGGATTATTTGTATTTTGAAGCATGCACGAACATGCCGCCCAAACGGCACCTCACTGATAAGGAATTGGGTGCAGTGCCGCTTCGCTGGAAAAGCCGAGCTTCCACTGAAAAAGTCAAGAGTAAGCGTGTGAAAGTTCAAGATTAGAGGCATTTAGATAGCGTTAACCCACTCTTTTGATCTAATGTCACACGTCATCGGAATCAAAAAAAAAACAAAAACAAATTCCCACCCGCATGGACTGGCCTTGCCCCATGGGCTAATATTTTCACTCATTCATCGCCGCCACGTTACCACTCCCTACTCCTCTCTCCTGCACGCACTCTCGTCTATCGCTCTCTTTGAGGCTCTGCTCATTTAGGGTTCAATGCACACACACACACACAGACACATGCACACTTATGTGTACGCTCTGGGCTCTCCCCGCTCTCTGGAACTAGACAAATGTTTTCTTTCTCTATCGATCAAGGACAATGAACCTTGGGTCTCTCTTGCAGCCATAATCAAGCGATCCGAAAACAACGGCACTCTCCTCATGCTTGTACTATTTTTAGTCCATGACTTGGAAAAGATTCATCAATAATCGAGTGCTGCTGTGGCGGCTGCTGCTATATATGTATACATACATATGTACATATGCAGAAGGTCAACACACAAGTCGCCAAGAGTGAGGGGGGGGAACGAGATAATGCTCCAAAATGTAGCTCTGTGGGAGCCAGAAGCCGACTATAAATATAGTACAAAAGGCGGTGGGAATGTGGTATACCTCCATCCGTTATGCGGTTTTTGCTTGTTCCACCTTATCAGCAGCAGAGGCATGGCCATGTGTAAAGTGTGATAAGAAAGAGGGCCACAGACAACAGCAGGGCAGTGCATGGCAGTGCCGTCAGATAGAGAGAGACGGGGATAGCAAAGGCAGAAGCCAAGGAATAACTAGCGTTAAGGTGAGGCAGTAGAACGCTTCCTTTTGAAAGCATGTCATGTGGACACAGAGAGAGCAAGGATTGCCTTACCATTTACTAGTATATACCACTGCAGGAGCCGGAGAGTCCAGATCGTGAGCGAAAGAGGGTGTGTGGCGTCATGTGTGTGTGTGTTGGTGAGAAGCAAATAATCGATGGCTTTGCGCCCCCAAAAATGCATGACCAATAGCAAATTATGTCAAGGACATCAATTACTCACACACACACACACACACAACACACAGAGGAACGGAAGAACACACACTAACTGAGATACACACAAGGCCCGAATGCAAATGCTTTGGCCAAATATTTAATTTAATAATTTGCAGCAATTGCTAGAAATACTACTATTTTTTGTTGCTTTTCCTATTGTGCATGTGCAAACGCACTCACACACTCACGCAAGAGAGCGTGGAGGCTACAGACAAACAGATAGAAAGAGAGAGAGCGTGGTAACGGCGGCGGCGACACATGCTCGCTCGCTCGCACACAATGTAGAGGTACAGCTAGGGTAATAGTGCAGGCCGCAAAGAGAGGAAAACACAGTTACCCATGTGTCAGACCTAACTGTCGACTGTTTTCCCCTCTCTCTCACACCAAATGCACTAATCTTCACTTATTTTGGGGCAACTGTTCTTTAGTTGTATCACACACACACTATTTTTCAAGAACTTTACGCGGCAAACACACCAAAAACGGTTAAGTTTGATTTCCACAGTCGGCTTACTGCTGCACCGAAAAAGCACGAACAAGATTTTCTCGCGTTTGTATGCTTTAATGCTGCTCCAGCATTGCCCGGCTATTCTATTCACAACTGCAACAGACTCCTTTTTTCGTTATACCGACGCACGACTTACAATTCTGTCAATGCTGGTGTCTCAGCATCTGCGGCTAGCGGCTAGGCGGTGCGCGTAACAAACGCGCTGCTTTGACTTTGGTTTTTTTTTACGCAAACATATATATTTCTGTTTTTCTGTGTAAACAGCAGCAGTGAGACCAGTGCGACTGGTGTACGGTCTGACTCTCGGAAATATACCGAAATTACCGCACACCGCAAGGCCAGAAACGGGGTATGGACAACAGGCAGAACGTCCCAGAAAATGGAACGCCTGCAAGGTAAAATCCACCCCATTGGCTGACATACCATGAGCACAGCCCTGGCATACGGTTGTATGAACCGAATGCCCTGTGCATCATCTCGAGATTCTGTCATTGAAAAACCACAGTAGCCATACGCAGAAATCACGTAACTTGAACATTTATGGAAAAATGGTATGGAAATTTGGATACCCTTTTTCCTTTAATTGATATTAAAATGTTGTTTTCCATGCTGGTTTAAAACGTAATTAATAATTTCTCTTAACAGAGACATATTAATGTGCATATATCGCGATCCCGATCTCGACTTAGTACTTTCATGGTTAGCTCTCTGTAAGAAGACCATTAACTGCAATATTTCGTTAAGATTATTTTTTTTTTTTAATGGGAGCGATAACAAACATTTTTTTAATTCTATCATAACTTTTTCCAAGGGGTTTGCAGAATGTTGATCATTCCATGTCAATGTTGCGGGACAGTGTTGCTCATTTCGCGGTACATGTTACTGGCCCATACAAATTAATGCTGCCAACGGTAAAAACGTACGAAAACGTAAGCGAGATTAGACCTTATTGGAAAATTGCTGTGACCAAAAATCCCTCCACCATCAAAAAGTCCCAATAAAATATACGGTCTGACCCTCAGAAATATACCGGCTCATTTTCAAAATATACCTTAAATATACTTTTTGAAATCTGCGATTTATATTTCGGTATATTTCCATATAAGTTATTTTCGACGACAAAAAAGACGAATTATACCCGATTTAACTGGGGCGCATCATTACATTTTTCCGTTAAATGGAACATGCGACAATGATGCCAGTAAGAACCCTGTGGATAGAAGAAGACAATGATGCGGCCACATCTTTAATCATGCGGTGCATCATTCGCAAGTGTTACCGCATTTTGTGTAGTAGTTTTACAAAATACTGAAATAATTCGGGTTATCGACGGGATATCGAGAGGAAACATCTGTTTTTGTCAAACAATAACCGCCAAACATTTAAATTAAAATTTGATAGATAGAAATCTGATAGCAAACAACAAAATGGTAACACAACAACTTACAAGGGTCCACAAAGATCTTTTGGGATGCACTGATTCCACATTAAAAAGTAAATCGCTCATTATTTTGATAATTTCTTTAAATTTCAATGAAATGATGTTTGTCTCTTCTTCTTACTCACAGCGTTTGCTTACTTTAGTAGCCCGAACAGCTGACAAAATTATGTGAAAAAGATGCGGCTTAGGTGTAAACGCCTCGCATCATTTTTCTGCACCTTCGACAATGATGCGGCAGTGTAAAAAGCCTATTACAGTATCTTTTAGCATGATTTTCTATGTTGTTTTGGCATTTTATTCTTATATTTATATGTTGGCGGCGCATTAGCGCTCCATGAGGGCACGGTTGGAACTAAAAAATGGCGGGGAGCTTCTGTCAGATAGTGTTATGTATATTTCCATGTCTCTACATGTATGCTACATGGTGGCTAACTACACAGAGAATTTTAGTGACCGTTTTAGTGTGGATTGAATTAAATATTGTTTTATATAATATTTATTATATAATTTGACTGTAAAAAAACTAGAAACTATGTGCAGTAGTTACATAAATCATAAAATAGCATACACGTACAAATTATATGTATGTAGGGACTATGCATTGCATTCATATTGCATAAACTACATTTTGTAAAAAGAGTAAATAGCTTAGATATTCTCTTTGTAAAGTTTAATGATTTCATAGAAATAGAATCTATCGAAATCTGTCTTAGTGTGCATAAAATCCTCTGGAAGCGGAATAGAGTCTGCGAGTATGTACCTACATATATATTTCTCAAGTTGACTGGTGGCTGAGAATCCCATCCATCACGCTTATTTTATGTTTTTGTTTACCCATCATATCGACCAATTGACTATGCAGATTTTATTGATTTAATATCAACACTAAATATCTTCCGAATACATCGATTTAGTCAATTGAAGGCTTCAGGAACACCAAGTGCCACTCGAAGTGGCACTCGGAATGCATTTAGTAAACGAGACTGTACCCAGTCTATATTAATGACACTAGGCATGACACTATCAATGGCATGACTATGCTTCACTGACAGATTTTTCAAAACATCATCAGTAAGTCATCAGTGAGTCATCAGTGAGTCATCAGTGAGTCACCAGTGAGTCATCAGTGAGTCACCAGTGAGTCATCAGTGAATCACCAGTGAGTCATCAGTGAGTCACCAGTGAGTCATCAGTGAGTCACCAGTGAGTCATCAGTGAGTCACCAGTGAGTCATCAGTGAGTCACCAGTGAGTCATCAGTGAGTCATCAGTGAGTCATCAGTAAATCATCAGTATTGACCAAGCCATATTTCATAGGAATTGGACTCATATAATTGGAGCTAATTGGACGTAAATTGGCCATCAATATGGCCCATCTGGTGCTATATCTATCCTATATCCTTTATATTCTTCCACTGAATTAGAAGAAGGACATGACCAGGCAACAGCGATGCTTCTCTTGAATTTATTGGATTGAAAATCCAAATCTGTTCTCCATCTATGGCAGGTAAATATTATGATGATGGACAAATCTATATTGATTGTCGCTTAAATACCATTCCATGGGCCACTAAATACTTACAAGTGAAAGATGATAAATAAAAATATCTTGTAAATTTTACTAAACGGAGTTAAACGGAGTTACTAAGTTTATATCGGATTATCTATGAGTGATTTGCTTTTCAAGTTCCGCCAGCTGTTTAATGATTCAATTCATAATTGCATTTGATTGGATTTTCGGCTTTCTGTAGAAGGACGTGCCCAAGCCCTAACTAGCTTCTATATTTCAGATATAATCGGACAGATCTGTTTGTGGATATCAGCCAGGACTGACCAGCCTTTGGTGTCCGATGGCAACTGCAACTGTGGGAAACATTTTCCCCTAACATACTTCGAATTGCTAATCTTTTCCAAGACAAGAATGAGCCTCGAGATTGCTCCATTCAAAGATTGCTACCTTCGAACCAGTTGGAAACGTTCTGGTCCGGTCCTGCCCGGTCCGGTCCGGTCCGACCCTGTTCTATTCTTATTGTCGTGCCCGCCCAGAGCTCAGCACAGCACCCAAATGTCCAAGGTGTCCAAAGGACTATGATCACTGGTGGCCATTGTGGGGACAACAAAGGAATCGAATAACAAAAAGCCTTTTCTAGTTTCGCAGCTTTTTGGGCAGCTGTCCGATCGAGGGCAGGGCAGGGCCGGACCAGATCGGACTGGACTGGACCTGGACCTGGACACGGGCCAGACTGGACGCGGACGTGGACTGGTCAGCGTGAGAAGTGGCGGACGCACAGCATCCCAAGCCGGCCGCTGCGATCCACACAATGGATATGGAAATATGGTAGGAGACGGATCGGGCTACAACAATTTGGGCCTTTTGTTATTCAAAATTAGCCAAAATCGAAAGGGAGAACTGGACTGGACTGGACTGGACCAGACCAGACCAGTGCGAGATGATGCCCAGCATCTGCTGTGGCTCTCGAATGGCGCCCAAAAACTTGAAGAACATCTCATTCTAACGGCTGCTGGCCACAGCCAGATGTCCCTGTCCGCCATTGCTCTACCTCTCCCTCTCCCTCTCCCTCGCCCTCTCTTTCTGTTATGTAATTTTTAAGATTTTTCAAGGTTCAAGTTTCTTGAGTTGTATGCAAAAATCAAAGTAAAATGCCCCCCCATAGGTGCCACGGGAAGGCTGCAAACTTGAAGGCGTCTCTGGAACATCCAGGACACATTGCATACTCTTCTGTGTGTGTTTGTGTCTGTGTGTGTGTGTGTGTGTCCATTGCCTGACAAGAGTCAATGATCGCACGGCTGCAGAGGTGACTTTTGAGAAATGAGAAGTGCCCCAAAAATCGTAATCAAGCGCACAGGATCAGCCCCAGGAACAGGACAGTAAGAGTCGGCTTGGGATATTATGGGTATGGTTATGGTTATGGTTATGGTTATGGGTATGGATATAGTAAAGGATGGTGTGGTGTGGTGTGGTCTGGTCTGGCCTGGTCGCTATAATCCGGCTGACGCTGGATCAGAGCACGAATAGCAGGGACATGGGACATGGGACATAGGCCCAGGGTGTATGAGAGCCCGAGGATTCGCTCGTTCATTCGGAACCTTTTCGGCAATTACCGAAAAATAAAGAAGCAAATTAATGCAGAGCCGGGCACAAGGGCAGCCACGATCAGGGGTGGAGAGCTGTACATGTGTCTGTCTGTGTGTGTGTGTGTGTGTGTGTGTGCTTAAGGACACTCTCGGGACGGACAATGCTGAAAACACACACAAAGAAAGGAAAAAGGAAAAAAATAATATTTTTTTTTGCACCTGTCCCACAAGGAGAGCCAGGAACAGGACAGGGAGAGCAGTGGCCAGACGACAGCCGGACGGCAAGAGGAGAGCCGACGAAATTAAGGATAAGCAGTGCAGTGCAGTGAAGGAGGTTCGGTGATCGAGGATCGGGGATCGAGGATCGAGGACCGAGGATCGTGGCTAGTGGCTCGTGGATCGAGAACGGCGCGTGCCACTCAAAATTCCAGCTTAATTTTTGCTGCTGCATTTCTTTTTTCCTTTGTTTTCCTTCCTTTTTTTTTGGTGGTGGCGGTGGTGTTGCGGCTGTTTGTTCATCGGCTTCGAGTTGCCCTCGAGGCACTCGCACTCCTATGTGGGTGCATATCCGCGTTCCGATCCACTCCGAACCGAACCGAACCGATCCTAGCGCTGCTGCACGCTGGCCGTAAAAGTTTCGCGTGCTGCTTTCCCATTGTTATGCATTTTAAATATGCATTTTTTTATGGCCGCCAGACATGCAACGATCCTGCCGCTCAGCTGCATGGGGCACCATGCCCCATGCCCCATAGCCCACACCCCACACCCCACCCAGCCGATGGCTGCTTCGTTGGTGTCCTGCCAGTGCCAGGAACCTTTTTGTTCACCTTTTGTTCTCTGGCTAAATTAAATGGCCGTTAATTCGGGGCGTTAATGAGCACCAGGCCGGACCCGGCCAGAGCATAGTCCTGGGTGGCCTGCAGATGGTCGGGGACTATCCCTTAGAGCTCTCCCTTGATCTCGCGCCAATATCTGCCCTGATCCCGGTCCCCTCATCTCTTTCGGCCCAAGTCGTTTCAATTTTCAGTTGCTGATTGTTTTCGTAATAAATAATAAACTTTTTATTGCGGGGATCATACACGTAACAAGGCTGCAACTGCAACGGCAACTGCAACGGCAACTGCAGACTGCAGTCTGCAACCTGCCGATGACACCCCAAAACGCTGATGACTGACTGGTTTTTGGTGATTCGGCGACAGCACTCGACTTTCAATCGAGGTCTCGAAATGCAATGCGAGGGTACTCCAAATCCCTGAATCAGTGAATCCTGTGTCCGCCAGGAGTCTGCTGTGTCGGTGTACAGGCTGGATCTTGTCTCTATGTCCAGATTCTTTCACTGTACTGCCGACTCCTTCCATAGCCACCGTACAGACCAGCATTCCGTTTCCCAAATGCCTCCATTCTCTGCCATTCCATGTCCCTTTCACTCTCGACTTTCCACAACGTTCCCACATCTATTCCAATCGTCCAATCGTCTCCTTCCAGCCTAATAATAGTAACCTAAATAAAACTGCTTGCAAATTGTTGGTTGATATGGATGAAATGTTAGGGCAAAGGTCACGGAAAAATTGGTTGAATCGATGCCAAACAGGCTGGAAAATTGTATACAAAATAATAGTGGTCAGATTAAAAGTAAAATTAAAAATAAAAGCTGCATTTTGTATTTTAAACCGTTTCCGTCATTCGACCATCCACAATTTGCATTTCCTTATAGTTCCATCTACCATTTAAATAGTTATCCTTTATAAATCATTCCTGCATCAATGACTCCTCTTCGAATATTTCCTTTATGTGTACAATGGCTCCCCCCTTTAAATTGTTTCTTATCCCATCCAGCGATTCCTGTTTGCCCCGTCTTTTGGCGGAGTTTATTCCTGAATGCTTTCAAGGGTCTCGTCTCTGTGCCCATATTGCCATTAAATGAATCCTTTATCGATGATTCTGAACGTTCAATCGTTCCTCGAATCAATTCCCATTTGCATCGTTTATCCTCGAACCTTTTTCTAGGCTCGTTGGTCTACGAATCGATTTTCCCATCCATAGCCAGGGTATTCTTTGCGTCTACTATATTTTGCGCATATCAACAACCCACGATGCTTGAGAGAAGATTCCAGGACCATTGAGACCCTATCGACAGGCTTCCCTTCGTACCCCCTTCGTAGCCCCTTCGTAGCCCCTTCGTGCCCCCTTCGTACCCCCTTCGTACGCCCTTTGTAGCCGCTTCGTGCCCCCTTCGTACGCCCTTCGTACCCCCTTCGTACCCCCTTCGGACTCTCCGCTGGCACTGCCCACCAATTTGTAGCCTTTATCCTTTTTTCTTTTCTTGTTGCTTATTTGTTCATGCTGCAATATTGAAATTTTATGTTTTCATTTGCACTGCGTTTTGCAGTTTCCCTTTTTCCTTTTCCCGTTACCCGTTACCCGTTTCCCTTTCGCGTTGCATTGTTTTTTCTTTTGCTGCACAGCTCTTTGAGTAGAGGAGCAGGGGGAGGAGGAGGAGGAACAAGGAGGGGTCTTGTAATTGAGCTGACAACATTATCGGGCCACACCTCTCTCTCCCTGTCTCTGTCGCTCTCTTGGGGGGCAGGATGTCGGAGCTGCGACTCTTCATAATTGCTATATTTGGGGCGAGCCCCAACAAACGCACAGCACAGCGCAGCAGCCCCAACAGGTAAGCCAGCTGCTGCCCCCTGCCCCCTGCCCTCCCCTCTTCTGCCCTCCCCCATGCCGCGTGCTCTCGGAGTCCTCTCCGATTACGCAATCACAACTCATTAAGCGCTGATTAAGACACTTGGGACGACCTGGTAAACGTCGGGGAACCGTCGAAGCCTGCAACGTGCAACGTGCAACCTGCAACATGGAGCATGGGTCCGCAATATGCAAAGCAGCGACAACGCGGAGCGCAGGCAGATCAGATTGCACAAGATCCTGCCTGCACTGCACAAGGGTAGGGGCAGGGGGCACGGGGCACGGGGCACGGGGCCATGTGGCACACGCGTTTCTCGCTGCTGAAGAAGAAGAAGAAGAAGGAGAAGAAGGAGAGTCTGCAACGATGCAACAGCGCACACACACACACACAGACACACGCACACAGAAGCGAGGGGTTGTGGCTGGCATCCATCGACCGGCAAATGGGCACGCGACTTGGTCCTGCATTTCCCCCCTCCCCCGGCCACCGACCGCCGACCACCGTCCGCCGTCCGCCGTCTCCTTGTTGCCTCTTGTGGCACAGGCACCTACCACCTTGGCGAAATGCAATCCTTTATCCTTCATTCCCCCCTGCTTCTGCGAGCTGGTTGTTGTCGTTGTTGATATGATAATTATGAGAAGAGTCAAGATTACGAGTATCGAATGGCACCGCTGAGAGGAGGGGAGGGCCAGTGCGGGGCGGTGCGGGACGACACGACCTGTTCGGTGCATTAACAGGGAGGGATAGGGATAGGGTTAGGGATAGGGATAGGGTTAGAGGTAGGGTTAGGGGCAGGGGCAGGCAACAGCAGCATCTATTGCAACAGCTCTGCCTCTGCCTCTGCCCCCTCTTTCAGTCACTCCCTCAACTGCATTCCCGTTAACCGTTCGTTGTTCACCGTTAACCAAGAAATAGGGGACCCAAGACTGCTAGAGAGAGAGAGAGAGAGAGAGAGGGAGAGAGGGAGAGAGAGAGCTAGCTTCAGGGACCAAAACTTCTGGATACCCTTGGCAGATCCATTAATTCGCTGCTGGCTATATGCTTAATATTTTTTATTATTATAATTAACTTGAATACACTAGTAAATAATATTAAAATTAATTATGTATATCGAGCACTAGCATCGAGGCCTTCGGCTCGCTATATGCTTAATATATATGAAAATAGTTTTTCGATTCTTAAGCCCTACCCGCAGGAACTCAGGCATCATTTATATATATATTCTCCTCCACCTTAATGTTTTCTTTCTGTTATACTTAACATTCTTTAGCTAATAAATTTATAAAACATATAAAATATAAAATGCACATGCGACTGCCCACGTTTGTCCTTTTGCAGCCAAGGACCTACTACGTTTTAATCGATCGACCAAATTCTAAAACAAATTCATAAAAAATTCCAATTACAAAGAATACTTAATTTATTTGAATAAAATAAAAAAAAACTATAAGGACAAATGGAAAGTATGTATGATTTTTGAGATATAACTCCAAATATGGACCTGCAAAACTCTGCGAATCTATATCATATAGATTTGCTTAACATACTATACATATAGGATATATACATATATGAATATTCAGCGTTCATTTTCCAAGCTGTTAAATATAAAAAATAAATATATATAAATAAATGAGAAACAATCTGGCGTATGTTACCGAATTCCAGATTTTTGTTGTAAATAATTCAATATGTTAGGGAGACCTTGTGGCAGATCTTTCATCAAGAATCCTCTTTCTTTTGGTAGATAATAATAAAGGAAAACATGGTCTTAAAAATACCCAAAAAATAAGTGAAAAAAATGAATAATTTTGCTGATTTTAATGGGTCTCAAAGCTATACATTTAGCACACACCTAATATCTGGAAATGTGCGAGTTTTAGTTGACTTTTCGCGAGAGTTTCTTCGGTGTGCGCTGGCACAGTACTGGCCATAACGGTAATACCCTTTTCGAGGGCTTTAATAATAAGGCAACGAGAAGAATCCAAAACGGGGGAGCCTAAATGAGCGAAAAACCAACAAACACGGGCAGCAGGAGCAGCAGCAGGAGCAGCAGCAACAGCAGCAGCAGCAGGTGCACCTGATGACGATGGAGGAGATCAAGGATCGCCGAGCCCTGATCCCCGATCCCCGATCCCCGAACCCCGATCCCCAATTGCCGATTGCCGATTGCCGATGATAGGGGCACGGCACGGGTCTGACCTGGCCCCAAGGGAGAGTGCGATTGTCAGGCACTTTCGCTGACTGGTTCGCTGGCAGGATCGCGACCGCGCAGGATGCATGTTGCATGCCGCACGCGCTTTCTTCGCCTGCAATGCTATGGCAAAGAGAGGGAGGCAGTGGAGGGGTCCAGGGGTCCTGTCCTGTCCTGTCCTGTCCTGCCGTGAGATTGCCATCATCCAATCAGCCCAGTTCGAGTCCGAGTTCGAGTCCGAGAAGCAGAACTTATTAAAAACGCATTGAGGTCATCGCACCAGCAGATGAGCCGATGAGGAAGAGCAAATGGGACAGCAAGAGGAAGGAAATGAAGCAGAAGGACAAGCAGAAGGATAAGCAGAAGCAGAAGAAGAAGCAGAAGGAGACGGAGTGGTAGTGGAGAAAGAAGAACGGTTAGAACAAGAAGAGAAAGGATACAAGAGTTCCAATAAGAGAAAGAAACCTAACCAAAGGCGCACGTGCCTCAACATCCCGATTTCAAGCATAGGCATATCCTTTTAAGTCCTTTCATCCCAGATCCTTCTTTCCTTTCTTTCTTCTATGAGCATTCTTCTACTCTTTTCTCAGCTATGATAGATATGAAGAGACTTAAGATAATAGGATATGATCCATAGGGGAAGATGATCCCTAACCTGCACCATTTCGAAACGATGCTCCACTTGGTGACGTCAGCAACGCCAGGACTTCACAATGGAACGGAACCCATTGTCGCATCGCATCGTCTCGAGTCGAGAATCGAGAATCGAGATACGCACTTTTGCGCTCCTTTCGTCCGGTCCCGTCCCATCCCGCTCCTCTATTCCGGCACGGGACAACAAAGCAGCAGAGGGGTAAAGCAGAACGGGCATGTGCATGGCCATGAAAGGGGGGTTGACACACACGAGGGTTGCAATCTAATGAAATAATAATAATAAAAAAATAAATAAGCCAAGGGCAGGGGCACGAAAAGAGTAAAGAGGAAGGACGAGCACGAGCACGAGCACGAGGATGAGGAAAGCCGTGCGGTGCGGTGCGGTGCGGTGGGGTGGCTGCTGAACAAAGTCCCGTTTATCATAGATGTATGTACATCCGATTTTCGATCCGCAGCAGCGGCATGACAAACGGGATACTCGCACCAAACTGCACCGAACACGACACCTTTTCCACCGACGCTTTTCCGCCGTCTACCATAATGATGTCAGTCAAACAGTTTGCTGGCAAGATTGAGACTGGAAAAACAGTGGATATATACATATACATACATATATGGAGAAACCAGCAGACTCGCGCTCTTCGCTTTTAGACCAAACGAAATGAAATAGGCATAATTTTTGGCCCAAATATGCGATTTTGTTTGATTAATTTTTAATTTTTGAGAAACGGATTTACGGAAATGTACAAATTTTTGTTTATAAGAACCAAGCCACATACTCTGGCTGTCATTTAAAATTTGGTGCATGCAATTTGGTGCACGCATTGCGGAGGTAGCCCATTACAAACATATTTTGTTCTACAAATTTATGGTATAGATGGAGAACGATACAAGTATAAAGTGATCATAGGGCTATGACAATGAATGGATGGATAATACAGTATATATATATACAATATAACTTCTCTATATCAAATCGTAAATGAAATTGTATTTCAGTTTAATTTACTGTAAGATAACTAGTATTATATTGTGGGAAGCACACAGTTATTGTTGGGATCTTTCCCACATACATTTTTACCTTTGTTTTGGTCAATCAAAATAATTGAAAAAAAATTCGTTATAGCGAGATTGAAAACGTTTGAGAACTCGTGGAAAAAATTCTTAATGGAGAAATATTCGCAATAAGGAAAACCTAAATTCGTTATATGGAGATCAAAACGAACGAAAATGCAGGGCTCCGGAAATAAATGTCTTATAGGAAACTTTGGTATAGTTCGGAAGTTCGTTTTAGAGAAGTTCGACTGTTCGAATTCCTTATACCTTAAAGGATAAATCCGCATAAGTACTATCTATATGTAGGACTCCTTGGCGAACATTTTCTATGCCATCGGTGGAAAGCGTTTCGTGGTCGGTTACTGCGCCGTAGCAGAGTGCGTAGTCAACGCAACGGAATGGAATGGAATGGAATGCTCAGCGTTATCCCAAATCAAAATCGCAACCCGATATCGAAAAGTGCGTCGCAGTTTAGCCCTCGGGGGTGGGTGGTGGCACGTCGCTTGTTGTCTCACTCTCTCCACCAGCAATGGATGGTATGAGGATGAGGATGGGATGGTATGGTATGGTATGGTATGGTATGGTATGGTATGGTATGGTAGAGCCCTCGGCTAGAGGTAGAGCTAGAGCTAGAGCTGCGGCCCAGTCCAGTGCGAGGGCCGGCTGTAAGTTCCTGTATATTCTTGCCACACGCATCCTCGCACGCACACGCACACGCACACACACACACACACACGCACTGCCGTATCCTCGACCTTGTCCTTGTCCCGTTTTTTGGGGTTGAAAAAACATGAAATTCGGAAACGGGATAGAAAACAATTCGGCTATGTGTGCGTGTGTGTTTGTGTGTGTGTGTGTGTCTGCATCTGTATCTGTGTGTGGGTTGTGTTGGTGTTGTTGGGTTGGTAACAGTCGGAAATTTCTGAATTTCTGCGGCTATTCGGGGTGCGCATCGGATTTAGCTCTGCAGAGGAAAGAGGAAAGAGGAAGGTCGAAGTGGAAGTGGAAGTGAAAGATGAGGTCGAAGTCGAAGGAAGACCGAAGTGGATGGGATGCCATCCCCAGAGCAGACGAAGACGAGGAAGAGCTAGCCGAAGAGGACGAAAATTGGAAAGTAAAAATGAGGAGGCAGACGTACATACATATATACATATATGTATATGTGTAGGAAGTGTTAATGTTTATACGAGCAAGGTCATAGGAAAGAGAGTGATGCAAAATTTGGAGGGAGGATATACAGGTCTATGACACATCGAGCATCCTCCTACGATCCTGTTCGCCTCTTTCTTCTCCATTCTCTTCACTCGTATTCGCCTATTATCTTCATTATCTTTTTCTCTTTCTTCTGTTCTGTTGAATTCCTGTTGATCGCAGTATTTATTTCTAGTTACATGGCTTTTACTAGTATTTTTTCAGTATTAATATAATATAATTAATATATAATATAATATTAATATTATATTTCTTATATTTTATATATATATATTTAAATTATAATAAATAATAGGTATATTTTCTATATTTAATTCCTGTGGATCGTCACTCGATCCGATTCATTTGCTGCCAACACTGGTGCAGTATTTATTTGTAGTTACTAGTATTTTTCCGGTATTAATACTATATTTGAAACGGTGGGTGGTATTAAAGGCCTTTAATTCTCTTCCCTTTTCTGGAGAAACGTCAGGTTCGGTCCCCCCCCCCCCCCCCCACTCATTTAGAGTTAAAAAAAATCAAGGAACGACTAAATATAGTATAGTATGGTATTTAATGCAACGAATTTCCACGGAAATGGGATGTTTCACTGCCTCTGGTCTCACGACCTTTGAGATAAAAGGAAAACCAAAAATATTTACATACATATGTATGTGTGTACACATACAATTAGTAGATATTCCAGCAGTAGATTTCCAGCACTGGAAATATTATAATGATCTTGGATTGGATTGAAATTGGGTACATCTTTGTGTGGTGGGTACATTTATTTCATTGCAGTTTTCTTTTTTGGTACAAATTTAAATTTATCTTCCTCTCTCTCTTCTTTCTATATTGCTCTCATCCTCATTCGCTTCCTTCCTATCGTTCTCTATCTCTCTCTCTTTCTGCCTGTCTTCCTGTCTGATTCCTGAGTAGGTTTTCATCGAAGAGCAGAGCAGAGCAGAGCAGCTGTGCCGACAAGCAGAATTTTCCGACATTTATACGAACCCACAGGGAAAACAGACAGACGGACAGACAGAAAGAGCGACAGAAGGAATGAGAATGGGAATGGGAATGGGAAGAGCGGGGGGGACAGAGAGAGAGCGAGCGAGCGAGCGAGCGAGCGTTGGCGTCTGTTGCTGCTCTTGCCACCCTTGTTTTTAGAGTTTTCCACGAGTTTTCCCTCCTCTGCCTCTCTCTGGCAGTGGCAGTGTTCTGTGACAATGAAAATTTCGCTTTTCACACAATCACCCTCGGGACGTCGGCAGCGCAGCGGCGTCAAAGTCGACGCCAAGCGCCACTGTCTGCGTCGACTGCGCAGCGTCGTAACCGTTTAACAGGAGACCGAAACGAAACCAAACCAATCAGACGGAAAATGTACATACGCTCATCCGTCCGACGCTCATTTCCACTTTTCCCAAGCTGCCCAGAGAGCATTTCTTAACATTAACACCGCCAGCCGCCCACAGGACGTCCCAGATCGGAACAGTGAGGGCCAGAAGTCCAGCCAGAAGTCCAGCCAGAAGTCCAGCCAGAAGTCCTGCCAGAAGTCCTGCCAGAAGTCCAGCCAGAAGTCCTGCCCCTGAAACTTCTCATTCTCATAGGCGATGGATGGCCCTTCAAAGATCAGTCTGGCCTCAAAGATCGTATATGCCCTGAAGTACACATCTTTGGGATAGAGCCTTAAAAATCTATTGGTTTTTAATTGGTTTTTTTTTTTTTTTTTTTCTTCAGTAAATAATTTGTTTCATAATTTCCATGGACAGCAACAATAAGATTTCCAAATCGTCATGTACCAAAAAAAAGTCTTTTTCATTTTTTAGGAGTGGAAAATATTGTTCTTGTCTTTGCTTAAAAATAGTTGAGATCAAATTGAAGAGGAATAAGGAAGTAAGATATTCTCTAAAGACTACAAATTCTGTTTAAAACCAAAATGTTAAATGTTAAAAATGTTTTCTCCACATTTACCAAACATATTTGATTGAAATTCCACTATAAAATTAAAGAGTACCTAAGAAACCTATAAAAATAAATTCACAATTAATATAAAAATATATAAATAAATGTTAAAAATAAATATAAATTGTTAATGAACAAGAAATAGATTCCAGCACGATGTATACATTTTAGGTGACTAGCGTGACCAATAATAAGTTTAAACTTGTAGCACTGGGGTAATAATAATAATAATAACAATAATAATTTGATGACTGCGTATATCCTGGTCTAAAGAGGCTAAAATAGGATATTTAGAACGATTATTGAATTATCCAAAAGCATATATTAAACGAATTTTAGTAATTTTTGTTTTTAAAAATATTCAGTATTTATATTATAAAAGTTCTTCCAAGTGAAAGTCCTTTCTCTTTTGGTTTTGTTTTGCGGTGACCAAAATTGCTCAGACAAAAAATGCCAAAAGATTTAGTTAAACATTAGTTAACACTATACATATTATTTTTGACAAAATGCCTGACAATCAACATTTTTCGTGCCGAGATTAACAAAAAACGTCAAACCCCATTCGTATATATTTAAAGAATTTATAAAAAATAGTTTCAACTGTTAAAAAACAAAACTTTTGCCTGTTTTTAGAGCCAGATTAAGGCCAGTTTTGCTTAAAAACTAAAATATAATATTTGGTATGCTCCTCCGTATTTTGTGCATCGGTTCGAACCATTTTCGTGGGTGCTTATGGCGCCCACTCCTTTGAGATGGCAGGACACAGTTGTGAGTGACTGTGCTGTAAGCAAATTGCTGCTGTCTGCTCCTGCTGCTCCTGCCTGCTCCTGCCTGCTGGATAAACAGGCGGATTACAGACGCCGCACACGGGGCGGACGAGCGAGGACCGAGGACCGACCCGCACAGATGGGCTGGTCAGCCATTTTGGTTTCCGAGGTCTTTGCTTAACTTTCACTACTGCCTGGCCTGGCCTGGCCTGGCATGTGTTTCGGTCTTTCTCTCTGGCTGTGTGTGTGTGTGTGTAGTGTGTGTGTAGTGTGTGTGTGCGTGTGTGTGCGTGTGTGTGTGTTCTGGATGGGAAAATGCGACGCCGCCGCTTGGCTGCGCTGACTGCTCTGCTCTGCCGCTGGCTCTGCTGGCGCAGAATTTTCCTCGCATTTCCATCGAGCCACAGACATCCGAGGGTCGCCGCCAGTGCCCGGGCTGCCAGTTCACTCGTCGTCGCCGTCGCATTAGTTCGTTCGTTCGACTCTCAACTCGACACTCAGCCACAGTTCCAGCCACAGTCACCGTTAGCGTTACCGTTACAGTTACAGTTACCGTAACAGTTACCGTTACAGCTGCAGGATCCAGGATCCAGGTCCAACCACAGGCACCACAGGCACCACAGGCACAGCCACAGTGACCAGCTACAGCTCCGGAACAGTAGCCCCAATCGCCATATAGCTATATCGCCATATCGCCATATCGCCCTATCGCTATAGCGGACACAAATCTGAAGCCGTCGGTTATCGTCGTGGTTTTTTTTATGTTGATGCAAACTCCTGCTGAATGCCAGTGACAAAAACAAGTGAAAAAGTGAGGCTAAGAAATACGAAAACGAACGGAATTCCCATCCGTAAGAAAAATACTCCAAAAAATCCCTCCTCAATATTGTAAGCAGCTTAAAGAAGATAGATAGAGAGAGCGAGAGAGAGAGAGAGAGAGTGAGAGAGAGAGAGGGGGAGAGGGAGAGCGAGAGAGAGTAAGCAGGAAGAGTATGCAAAGAGAGGAGAGGGGAAGAGTGAGCGTTTTCCAGCTTTCCTTTGACTATTTCGTACGCACTTCACGCACTTCCAGCTGCTGCCATCTCGCTCGCACCACCACGCACACACGCACACGCATACACACACAAACACACACACGCACATGATAGCCACCCCAAAGCCAGAGTTGTCACCTAAGCAAAAATCAATAAACCATAGAGGGGAGTGGGAGGGGGGAGGAAAAAAAAAATAAAACCGAATCAAAAAGGAATCCAATCGAATGAAAGCAAAACAAAACTTTTTCTTGTGTTCCTTCAACTTTCTTCATCGTAAGAAAATTACAAGTGCACCCCCTCCCACCCCCCACCCCCCCTGATAATGTGTGTGTGCGTGTGTGTGTGTGTGTGTGTGTGGCACATGCCAATTGAAAAGTGTGATCTACCAACCCAGACAACATTTATCCTCCTGTCAGTTCAATATAAATTTTCGTTTCAATTCAGTTTAAAATTTTTCTCGTTTTCCCAAATTCTTCAAAAAACAAAAATCACACTCTCACACAATCACACCATCGGGCACGCGGAATACAGCCATTTTGTGTATTGAAAAACAGCAAGAACAGCTCTAAACAACAACGAAAAACGAAAGAAAACTATAACCCACCGCAACGCAACGCACCGCACCACACCGCTCCCCAACCCCAACCCCTCGTCCTCTCCGCACCCCCCACACCCCACACCCCAGACAAACAGACACACGGATTTTTCGGTAACAATTCGAAATTAACCATTAACTAACTAATTAATTAATTAATTAATTAGATAGATAGATAGTTACATATCAATCGATTCAGACCTGATCCCAAGCAGATCCGATTTCGACGTGAAAACTTGGTATATTGGATTGGAATATGTGAAATGGATTGCGCAATTAATTAGAGGAAAAGCTGGAAAGCTCACAGCCAACCCCACCCAACCTCTGTCCCCACAATTCGCAGAACACCCTGCCGATAGCCACCCAGAAAGAGAGCTCAGCTCAGCTCGATTCAGTGGAAACAGATCGGATCGGATCGGATCGGATCAGATCGGATCAATAGGCGGTCACTGGAGCATCCAATCAGTTCAATCCCTTTCAGTCTATATGAATCAATATCCATCCATGAACGATCAGCTACTCGAAATCGAATTTAATCTGTGAGTATTATATCTGGGCTATAATTCCTGGGCTATAATTCCTGGGCTATAATCTGGGCTACCATAATCCAAAATCGGAATCCCAAAAGAGCCCAAGAGTGTCTCAGTGGGAGATCATTGTTTCTGAAATGATTGGTCATCATATGGGGGGAGCTTCTATAGCTCTGCGGTTATGCTGGCAAGGATATCTCTGGTATGAAAATGCAGTAGTTGAGGGCTGTCCGCTGAAGGTTTCGCGGGGGATCAATCAGGGATTGTTAGTCTGTTTCTTGGAGGCTTCCAAGAGAACCTGCTGTGGCTCTTCAGCAATTAAAGCTGTCTCCATCCACTCTCCGTTCTCCTTCCCATTTGAATCCGATTCCGATGCGCCCTACTACGAGCAGACGTATTCCTAGGTGGGCCGCAGAGCCATCTGTCCTTTCCATTCATAATTTCAGTGGGAGACCTGTGCGCCAGACAGTTGCCACAGTTACCACTGCCACTTGGAGCCACTGGCCAGCGTGGCAGGCCACCATGGGGGGACGGGAGTTGTGTGCCACAATGGCGGGGCTCCACTGTGGATGTGCCACTGGTGGGGATAGAGATAGAGATGGAGATGGAGATGGAGGTATCCGTGTCTATTTTAAATGTCGACAGCACGAGACGCGCGTGGCATGAATGAAGTGTCTGCCTCTCGCGGCTGCTGCTGCTGCTGCTGCCTGCCTGCTGCTGCTTCTCTCGTCTTCCTTCCTCATTCTAATCTGCCTCATCTCGTCGTGTCTCCCCTCCTCTCCGCGCCTTTCGCTTCGGTTCGTCTCGTTTTGTCTAAATTTAATGCATTCTCGAGTGGGGCATGGAAGATGCGAAAAATTAAATCAATTCTAAAGTTCAACAGCCCCTCCCCAGCCCCAGCCCCAGCCCCAGCCTCTGGCGGAACGGAATTAGAAGCCCAAAACCTCAACATTCCTTGATTTTTTTTGTTTTAGGTGCGAATTCTGTGGGAGGATCGCACCAACGAAGATTGAAAATCCCCCAAAAGCGATATTCCCTTTCTTTCTCTTACTCTTACTCTTTCGCCTTTCTCTTCCGCAATACGCACTCCGCAATCCGCAATCCGCAAACCGCACTCTCTTCGAACGAGCACAACTGTACTTTAGCTTAGAGATGAGATGATGTGTGGCCCTGTCCTTGAAAGGCTTTTGGGCTCGAAGGCTCTGCTCTGCTCTGCTCTAAGAAAAAGCTTAGGTAGGCAGCTGGCTGCCCCGCGATCTCTGCCGTTGCACGCTTCACCTATTATATAATGGCGAATGGCGAATGGTGAATGGTGAATGCTGTGTCTGTCCTGTAGCCACTCGTTGCCCCTCCCGAAATCATTTCGCGTTCAATTGTTTAATGTCCTGTGCGCTGTGTTCTGTTCTGTTCTGCCTGCGTGTGTGTGTGTGAGCCGGCGTCAGGATATGCCGGAGATTAACCCTAGAGCGGTGTCACATTTGTCTGTGCCAGGCCGCCTGCCTGCCTGCCTGCCTGCCTGCTTTCAGAGTCCCCCTGGCAGATCCATCGTTCTGGCCATTACCATATGATTTATTACGATGATGGAATAGATATAGAAGCCAACATTCAAATACAAACAGACAGACTCTGAAAATGGAAATGGAAAGGGGAATAAACCCATTCTTGATATTTTCATTTCTTTGATTATGTAACAAAAACATTCTGTAAAACTTTAAACTATATACTCACTACTAGATTGGGTATATATAGATATATAATCTACTAGCAGAGCCACGCGCTTCGCTGCTAGACCAAATTAAATGAAATAGGCATTTTTGGCCAACTTTTTAGATTTGTTTGAGTAACTTATTTATGGAAAAGTACAAACTTTAGTTTATAAAAACCAAGCCCTATACTCTGGCTATCATTTAAAATTTGTTGCATGCAATTTGGTGCACGCGTGGCGGAGGCTGCCCCTGACACACCTTAATTCATCCGTATATTTAGAGACCTTTTCGACTCAAAGATGCTCTGATCCGGAAAGGGAATACTTTACACTACCAATATCTTCGGGTTTATTTATTAAATGCAATTTAAAAGCTGATTTGTCAATCTCTGGGAATGTATTTATGCATCCTATAAGCCATATAGATAGCTATAGATATTCCTGATCATCATTTTGGAAAACAAGCAGCCTGCATGGGAAAGGAGAGCCCTCTAATGGGCTGGGAAGACCTCTAATGGAACGGGTCACGAGTATATTTAGCAGGAAGGATACTGAAGGACTTACAATATATTTCCATCTATTTTCAAGGGTTCCTTGCTTCCTTGCTTCCTTGCCATCTATGTCAACTGTCCGTCTACGTGCATTCGCCATTGCATTCGCCATTGCATTCGTCAAATTGCAATCCACCACTGAGCCGCCACCCACCACCCACCACCCACCGTCCAACGACCAACGACCACCACCCACCCAGAGACCCACTCACAGAGAGCGGACAACCAGAAGGGCAGACAGGCGTATGTAAGAGCAGAGGGACAGATGGACGGACGGACAGACGAATGCACATAGCTCTCGGCAATGCCATTCGCAGGACTCTGGCATCCTTCCCTTTCGCTCTGCCACGTGGGCTAATGGGCGGGAAGGGGGTGGCTGGATAGGCCTGCTATTGCATACTTTTGAGGGGTTGCTGCGCCACACACCCCCCCCCCCACACACACACACACACTCACACACTTTGTCCTCTATTGCTGCAGTTTGCTGCGCGCGCGCCATTTTGTGCCGCATGCAACAAAGAGTGCAACAGGCTGGATGGGTTCGGGTCGGGTCGGATCGGGTCGAACGGCAGACGGCCTTCGGTTATACGCCGATGGCACACAAATGGGGGTGGAATAGGGAGTAGGGGGAGTGGGAGGAGGAGGAGGAGACCGCCTGCCCACGCCCACTGACGCACTGGCGGACCACTCAACAGCCAGGGCAACCCCTTGTGGTGGGAGGATTTTGTTGCAACGTGACGAGTCAGAGCCACAGCCACAGCCACAGCCATAGCCACCCCTTGTGGTGCCACCGGTTGTGGTGCTGCTTGAACCCTCTGACGATGCACTTTTGTTGCAGCTTTTTGTTGCGGAAGCAGCACAGCAACAAGGAAGCTTTTCAAGCCGCTAATTGGCTTGTCAGGAAAGGGGATTCGGTTCGGCTCGGTTCGGTACGGTTCGGGGCATGCACCATCAGACCGCCCGCCCGCCCGCCTGCCAACCCTTGGGCGGCACGACTCGGTATGGCAGAGCAGGGCAGGGCACGGTGTGGCACCCTTTCAACGGTCGGAGATGATGCCTATTAAACGTCAATTAATGTCACCTTCAACAACTGCAATTGCTGCAGTTGCCACAGCCACTGCCACACACACACACACACACACACACACAGGAACACACACACCCCTTGGACCCTGGACCCTTTTCTTGCCCTCCTGCCTCCTCCCTCCTGCCTGCTGACTCTTCTCGATTCTGATTTTGTTTTGATTGCGACGCGTGCAGGGCTTACAACCAGAGAAGAGAAGAGAAGAGGATGAAGGAGAAAGCACGGGCTGGGCTGGGCAGGGGCAGGGGCAGGGGCAGGGAGGATGGGAGTGCGTGCGTGCCTGTGTTCGTGTGCCTCTGCTGCAACGCATGGCATGCAACAAGTGACCTTCGGGCGAACCCTTTTCAATTGGATAATTGCAACAGGAAGCGGCAGGCGGGGGAATGTGCCGAGAGGAAAAGCTCGGACAGAATGATGGGAAATAGACTGTCCCTGGAATGCTGGTGGATTTTTCCATTTCATTTCCTTTCTTATTCCCACCGATATTATTCTGCAGTTGGCTAACAGGACTCAAAGGATCTTCGACTAATGTTTCGTGTCTTAAGTAAAATATAAAATAAATTGTAAAGAAAACTCTGAAGGATTTCCATCAATTAAGTTCAGTTTTGGAAATGTTCAATTCCACATCTGATTATGGAATTTTCCGAATTGTCTTCGCATAAAAATAACAGGACTAATCGCACTCTTGGACTTGAACTTTTGCCAGAAACGAAAAGCAAAAAAAAAAAAAACCACTCAAGGACGTTGTACTAGCCCCGTGTTCCAGCCCTCCTCTTTCGCTCTGTCCGTCCCTCGCTCCCCCTCTCGCCTGTAACTAGGTTCCGTTCCCTGTGAAACGAGCTTAAAGCATTTTGGACAGATTCTCCCCCACCCCATCCTCTTTCCCACTGCCTGCTCGCATTTCGTTTTCGTTTTTCAATTTTTGGCAGCTTTTTGGGCTCTTTTTTTAGTTTTGGTTTTTTTTTTTTGTTGCTGCCTTCTAAGAAACGGCAGAGGGCAACAGGAGCGGAGCAGGAGCAGCTTTTGTGTCCACTTCCTTTGCCGCTTCCTTCTTCCTTTTCGAGGTTAAGCGCCGCCGTCGTCGTCGTCGTCGTCGTCACCATCTCTCTCCATCCACAATGGTTACCCCGTGTGCCAGACTGTAGGTGTGTGGGCATATGTGTGTGTGTGTGTATATGTGTATGGGTTCTCTTCATATTTTTGGGCAACGGCGACAGCGACAGCGACGGCGACTGCGACGCCCCTGGGCCACTCACTCAGTCACTAGCTCACTCGCTCACTCATTGAAATTTTCGGCAATACATACCGCAATCGCATTTGCCTTTGTGCGTCTTCTTTCCTGCTCTTCCGTTCGCTGCTGCTCTCCTCTCTGGCTGTGTGAGTATGGGTGTGAGTGTGTTTGCTTGTGTGAGCGTCGTCGTGTCGCTGTCTACGCGCATAGGAATTTGGGCAGCAGCGGCGACGACGTTTGCCGAAAAAGAGAAGAACCCCAAGGCATGTTGTTCGAGTGAAACTGTCGCAGCGCTGCTTCTGCTACTGCTGCTGTTGCTGCTGCTATTTTCTGTCGTTGCTGCTTCTGTTAGCATGTGCTGCTTTCGGCTCTGCTGCTGCTGCTGCTCTGCTTCTGCTGCTCTTTGATGGCAGCCTACTATTAGCTCTTCAAAATTCTTTGTTGAGAGAGAGAGTGTTGTAATGCTTAAAGAAATCATTAAAATAATTTTAATATACAAATAAAATATCATTTACATTTAATGTTTGAAAGTATCGAAATTTATAAGATATGCCTCGCTCATCACGCAAAACTGAGCATTTCTGCTCTCTTGCTCTCATACGAAATAGTCATCATACTCAAACAGCAACGCCAGCAGCGTTTTCTCTTGCTACCCTTTATATTGAAATTAGGATAATATAAAATTGATGAACCGTTTGCAACCCAAACTATTCAAGCCGGAGTCTAGCAACAACAGCAACAGTTTGTTCTCTTCAAACGAAATAACTCAGAAGTAAGAGTCGCACTCAAAATCGCAATTCAACAACGACAGCAACGATCGCGAGAAACGCTGCTCGGCTCGGCTCGGCGTCGCGGTCGCTGGTTGGGATTTTGAGTGGCATTTGTATGGGGACGAATAAGAATTACACTCAACGCGCAAGAGCGGAGCTCTCGGCATTTGGGGCAACATTTAAGCAACATTTGAACACGCTTGAAAAAAGGATACTATGTAACGGACAACACCTTCTTGCACTTAAAGACCTAAAGTAGTTTTCTCGGCTTGTTTACATCGATATCAACAAACTGTTAATCCCTTGCATCGATCACAATTAAATTTTTCTGTTTCACTACATGTGGGAACATAGGGTATGGCAACTTTCATACCAGCTCTGCCAATTGAGTGTAATTGTTATTTTGAAAATAACAATCAGCTCAAAAACTAACATACACTCAAGGCGCGAGAGGCGCTCAAAATCACACTCAAAATCCGAAGCGACAGCGACGCCGGCAGCGATGGCGCGTCGGGCGACGGTCTGTACGGTGGTTGTGGAAAAATGTAAAAGGAGACACTGTGGACTTTTGCTGCCTCAATCTTTTCTCGGCCGCGGCAACGAAACAAACAGAAATTTGGTTAAAATTTTGGCGGTTGGCGCTTTTAACCGAATTCAGAAAAGTAGTTCCGTTTCCGTTGATATTATCCCACAAAACCATCCTAACTGTAAGCAACGCAACGTCGCGGCTCCGTGTTCTGCGCCTTCTCCCCCTTCAGCAAAAAAAAAAAAGAAAAACCAAAAAATCAACCAATAATATACACAAATACACCAACAAATTTGTTTAAACTTTAAACCAAAAAAACACAAAAATACCACACATCGCAAAGACAAGCATACTATCATTTTTTTTTATTTGTTGGTTTTGTTATCAGAAACAAAAAAAAAGTATTCAAGTTTTTCCACGTTTCGCGCCACGGATCCGTCATTCATTCAGTCACGGGCGGCCCCCACTGTTACCCCGTCCCGTTCCGTCCCCTCCCCTCCCCTGTGCGCCTACGCCTCCGTCCCCAAATAATTAGAGAAAAACTCGAACAAAAACAACAAGACGGAGCGCGAGCGAGCGAGAGAGAGAGACACAGTGAGCCACCAGAGAGGAGCAGCAGCAATGAATGATTGCGAGAGGGGGACTGCTCTGCTCCCATACTGTTGCTTTTGCTGTTACTTTTTTTTCGTGGCAAATTTTTTACTTTGACTTGTTTTTTCCGAAATTTTTTTTTTTTACTTTTTCTTTGCTTTGTGTTTGTGCGGTGCGGGTGTAAGTGTGTGTGGGTGTGCAACCAAAAACAAAAATATACATAGATACATATCTATGAATATATAAAAATGTCCCCTAAATATTGTTTTTCTCATATTTTTTTGTGCTAGTTTTTGGTGTTGCCCCAAAAAAGATCGCCTGCCAAAAAAATAAGTAAATTCAGATCGACAAGAAACCTTTTTTTTTTTTTTAAACATTCCATTCTGTAAATTTGGCCATCACAAAAAAAAACAAAAAAAAAACTATCAAAATGCGCGCAAACAAAAAATCAAAGTCAAAATCCACATAAAAAACAACAGCAGCGGCAGCAAAAGGAACACACAAAAAGAAAAAAAAAAGACGGCACTCTGACATCATCCGTGCTCTCCTCCCCACACGCCCCTAACCGGTACTACTCTGCACAGCTGCCCCCCACCACCTCCCTGTCCCCAAGCCGTCACTGCCAACAAGAAAACATAAGAAATTAAAACACAAGAAATAGCAACAAAAGCAACAACAACAGCCAGCAAATGTAAGCCACCGCCACCAGAAAGAAACGAAACAAAACAAAAGCAGAAAAGCAGCAGCAAAAAATTTCCCCATTTTTGGGCACATTTTTTTTTTTTTTGTAGACCATATGCGAGAAGTGGTACTATTTTAACAAACACACACACACACGCACACGGGAATATAGAGAAAGAGGGAGAGTGACGGAAGGCTAGGTGGAGGGTGTGAGATGTGGGGGGGACGTCCATGATCAAAGTCATCAGCTTTTGGGGACAGAAAGCTCTCGCTCTCACGCATAATCTCTTCTAATGGTCCAGTCCACCACTCCACCCCCCAGCACCCGTCCCACGAATAGTCGCCAGTTCTCTCGCGCTCTCTCTCTCTCTCTTTCTCCCTCTCTGAGCAGCTTGATGACGAAAGCAAACAGCAGCGTGTGTGTGTGTGTGTGTGTGTGTGTGTGTGCGGGTGCCCATGTGCGTGTGCCAATGAAAGCAGAAAAGAAAGCCGGCCGGCGAGATCTGTGCAGGGCGAAACAGCTGTTTTTCAGTGGGTGGAAACAGAAAGAATCCCCCTCTCTAATCCCCCCCCTCTCTCTCTCCCCCCTCACGCCTCCTCGGAAAATCAGAGCCGAAAGCTTAGTTCTACAAACAAAATTTGTTTCCTTTCGGCCAGCCAAAAACTAACCATACTTTTCCACTTAACACCAATCTCTTTTACAGATTATTCTACCCTTTTTGGCTCAATTGACACCACAAAAAAACACCATAAAATCAACAACAAAACAACACACAGCAACAACAACAACAACAACAACAAACAACCTTTTTTCGGAACTCTCTGACAAGGAAAACAAAAATTCGAGCGCAAAAAAACTCAATGTAAAATTTCAACAAAACAACAATTAAACAACGAATAAAAAACAAACAAACAAACATAAATCGGTGAAAAGAGCCCAAAAAGAGCCATCAAAAAACATCAGAAATGCCAACGAGACAACACTACAAAATAATTACAAATTAAATTTAAAAAATCGCCAGTCCCCCCCCCCCTTGACCAAGCCAAAAGTTATTCCGGGCTCAGCAAAATATTTGTTTCTTCGACCAATAACAAAAACAACAAACAAAAACAACAAACAAACAAAGCCAAAACCAAAAACCAAACAACAACAACAAAAAGAAATAATCTGTCAAGGACATGTGTGAATCGAGTAATTGAGCGAGCGAAAGAGAAAGAAAAAGAAAAAAAGTTGCATCATTCCATTCTCCTTTCCCAAAACAAAACACAAACCAAACACACATGAAAAACAGGGGAAAAGCCAAGAAAAGAGAAAGTGAAGAGTAAGAGTAAGAAAGCCAGCTCCACCCGCCTCCAACCCCCGATTCGGAAAATTCTAAAGTGCTCCTCCCCCCCCCCAAAAAAAAACAAACACACACACCAGTTTCGGTTTCGATTTCGATATCGTTTAGGCAGAGAAGACAACATAATTATTCCTATAGATACTACTATCCGTATATATATATCGTATAAATACCTTATACATAGATATATATAAAGAGCGCGCGCCAAGCCAAGGCCAGAAAGTCGATCGAATATAAAACAAATATTATAAAACTCCTCGTTAAACCAACACAAAGAAAGAACAAATAACGAAAGCAGCTAAAATGGCATCCGAATTGGATCAGTTTGCCGACTTGGAGCTATCGAAGGAGGATCGCGAACAGATCTTCGATCCGCCATTGGATCGGCAGCAGTTGGAAGGTGCTGGCACCTCAAGGTATGTATGAAAGAAAAACCAAACAACCAACCAACCAAGACAATGCAACAAATTATCCAAAAGGAACCAAATCTCCTCTATCTCTCTATAAAAAACCAAAACCAAAACCCAACCAATCCACGCATCTACTATCACTGATATCTACCCATCCCCCCCCATAACCACCCCCCACATTGTAATCTGTTAACTGTAAACTGTAGCTTTTTGTGTGTAGTTTTGTTTGTGTGATGCTTTGTAGCTTTGCCACCCACCAGACCCCAGACCCCAGACCCTACTTGAAAAAAGAAAAAGAAATGGCGGCCAATTCGCTTGGGCTGCCCACAAAAATCTACTCCACTCTCATAAGGTCTCATAAGTAGGGGAAAAGCCCGGCTAAAAGGGGAAGGGATTGGTCTTTCCGACCAATCCACAATTGCACAAATTATCACGCCAAATAACATGAAGCTTGCCCCTCGCTCTGTGCCACACCCGCAGCAGCAGCAGCAACAGCAGCAACAAAGACCAACTCCTTTTGGACATACAACGCTGCTAAATAGCAGCTAATTTCCTGTGATAAATTGGGCATATCACCCAGCACCCAGTACCCAGTGCCCAGTGGCATGCAGCAGTAGCAGCATCAGCATTAGCAGAAAAAAAAGGCTCTCAGTGCAAGAAAAGATCCTCCTTATGCTCATCCTCTGACCCTCATCAACGATTCCCTCCAGGCTCAAGTGGTGTAAGCAAACACTGGCAGGAACAGCCCCAGCAGCCCTACGAATGGAACGCAACTCTCACCTCACCTCACGGTAGGGTGCGAAGGGCAGCGGCAGGGGCAGGGGCAGGCGAAACTATCATCATTGTCACATAAAAACCAAAGACCAGAGACCCCAAAGGATCTGGCAAGCAGTAGCTCTACCTGCATCTAAGCTCTCACCCTTTTTTCTGCCTCTTTCCCGAGAAGTCTGAGGAGTCTTCCTGATCTGACAAAAATTGATATACTTGCCACACCACACCACACCGCACCCCGCACCGCACCGCACCGCACACACGCTGGCCTCCGCTGAGGAATCGAGTCCAAAGAGGGTGCGAAGAGAGATCAATGATGGACAGACAGATGGGTGGAAGGGGAGGAAGGGCAGGAAGGGGGGGAATGGGAATTGACCCAACTCTCTTGAGGCTTTCAGCTTCCCATTCCCAACCACTCTCAAAGAAGTGCAAAAGAAAATGTTTATCCAAGACCTAAACAGATAATTTCTTGGGTCCAAAACCGAAGTCCTTCATCCCGAGAAGGCGCTGGGAATATGTGCTACTGGACTTTCTGAATAGATGGATTAATTCGGCTGGAACTCTATGGAGAAGATAGGCATCCAATAGACATATTTCATTTCATCCTCTTTGGAGGCTTTTTTAATTTACGATCATTCCAAAAATACCTAACGAAAAAGGCTTAGGCCGAGCGATACTCAGAGTGGGCCGTCATGCACACGACATGTACATTGTAAGAGTATGTTGCATACTCAGACCTCCTCAGAGCTCAGAGATTTGTTTATGAATTGAAAAATTGATAGATCTCTTGAAGCCGATTCCGATTACGATTGTGGGTAAATGTCACAATGGAATCATCGAAATATGTATGAAAAAAAGGAAACGAAAATGATGAAAATGCTAAAGCTGTTTGAGAGCTTTGCATTTATCCCGAGGGCGCATTACTAAGCCCTCGAACAGGGCTTAAACTTATCCTATCCTTCCTGTGGCTCGTCTGCTTACAGGACTCTCTCTCGCTCTCTCTTTCAAAGGCGATTTAAATGTGCTTCTCTGTGGCTGGGCTGGGCTGGGCTGGGCTGTGTGTATCTGTGTTTCTGTCTGGTGTGGCACAGCTACTGCCACTGCCACTGCCACAGCCACAGCCACTGCCACAGCTTGTTGTGTGCTAAGCCGCTTGTTGCAACAACAGCTAAGCTGCAAGGCAATCCCAGCAGCAACAGCAGCCACAGCATCAGCAGCACAAAACAAAAATCCTTACTAATTTCTTTGAAGGAATTCAAAGTAAACAAAAAAAAAAAAACTAAAAAAAAAAGATCTCACACACGAGAAATGGGGAATAGGGAAACAAGAGACAAACACAGAGATAGATAGAGAGAGAGAGACAGAGAGTGAGTGAGAGAATGCGAATGAGAATGAAATCGTTTTTCTGTAGCATTTGGTTTAATCCTCCAAAGGAAACATGCCGCTTGCCACAAGGAGGCAGCTTCTGCCTTAGGTTTTGTGCTTAGAAAAGAAGGGTTGTATCTCTGAGATCTTCTCATATCTCGTATCTCGCATCTCGCATCTCCGCGTGCAGTGTGTGTGTGCCCCTCATATGGTGATCAGGTTTCCTCCTCAGTGGAATATACATATATGTACATATATTCTTTTTTTATTTGAAGATTGAAGGAAATATGATTTTGGCCTTTTTTTTTTAGGTTTTAGAAGGGGCTTTTCCCTTCCCTTCCCTCCCCTTCCACGGTTTATTCTGGCTTCGGCTTCTGTTCGGAGTTGTGTTTTTTTTTTTTGTCTTTTCTAGGCAGAAACACGTTTCTCATATTTACAAAGAGCGTTCGTTTCTCTCGCTCGCTCTCCCTCTCTCTCTCTCTCTCTCTCTCTCTGCGAGTGCTCAAACATTTTTAATTATATGAAGGATGCTTTGGCATCCTTTTTCCATTCTGTTTTTTTCTTTTTTCTTTCTTGTATATCCATCTAATGTTTGTTCACTTGGCAGACAAACGCTGAGGCTGAGGCTGAGGCTGTGGCTGCGGCTGTGGAGGGGAATGGAGGCTGGAAGGCTGGAAGGCTTCGAGGCTGGAAGCCCAGTCGTTTGCCAATTTGTCTTCCATCTTCCCCTGCCTCCCATCTAATCTCTCTCGCTCTCTCTCTCTCTCTCGCTACCTCCCTCCCTCCCTCGCTCAACCCTTTTTCTGCCATCTGTGCTGTATCTTGTATCTTGTATCTGGGTATCTGCTGTATCTTTGTATCGCTTGCCACTTAGGCGCTTGTTTGAGCACCTTCTCGCGCTCGCTCCCCTTCTAAGAAGGTTTTGTTTTTTTTTTTTGGTTTTTTTTGGGAAATTGTGGAAGCAAATTTGATTCCCATCGATTATCAGGCAGGAGGCAGGAGGCTGCTACTGCTTCCTGTTCCGTGTCCTTGCTCGCCTTTTGCTTTTTGATTGACAGTCAAATTAGTAGAAGGATCCTTTCGGCTCTGCGGCCAGCGAGTGCTCTGCTCTGCTCTGCTTTTTGGGGGTAGGATCGGTTCTAGATCCTGGCAGAATCTAAGCAGTTTACTTTGCCGCTGCTGCTCCTGCTCCTGTGGCAGCTGTGGCTGTGCTCGAGGCCTGACCTTGGTCCATTGCTTGGCCTCATACCACCATTCATTCCACCATTCCATTCTCCTCTCCATTCTCCTCTCCATTCTCCATCCTTTCCCTGTCGTTCGCCCCCGCCTTTGTTTGTCCAAGAAGAACGCGAGGAGAATGAAACGAGGCCTTAAATACCCTTACAAGTAATTCAAATATCCTTATTATCTGTACGTATTTCCCATAAGCGAACGGACACAGGATAATTGATAATAAAATATTAGAGGTAATGTGAGCTTTGAGTATAATCCGCGAATGTGAATACTCGTACGAATATCCTGCGTAGGGGACTCCGATCATATCATTCCTATGCTAGCAAATGGAATATATCGATCTCATTCGGGTTCTACACCCCCTCCCTACCTCTCTCTCTCTCTCTCTCGCTCTCTCTCTGCCCCTCCCTCACTCTTCGGAGGGCACCGAATGAAACCCGTTTCACAGCAGAATCCCGAGCTCTGTGCGTCGGTGTGGGCAAGAGCAGAAGAAGAACAGAGGAACTCTATGCTCTATAGAGAATCAAACGTTTTGAATGAAATCAAGTACTGGATGGCCTGGCCCCAGACAGACGCAGCGACTCTCTTCTCCGGCAGTGGGACAGAGAGGCGCGGCGGACACTTTACCTACATTTTGGTCCCGAATTGAGGTATTTGCTGCCCTGCCCTGCCCTGCCCCATATTGTTCGTGGTGGATCCCGTCGCCGCTGCGGATTCGATTCGGCGATTCGGCACAGCGGAAGAGCAGAAGGACACCGACTTCGTCTTTTTCGGACTCTGAGGCAAACAGGATGCAAATGTTTTTGTGTGCGAGGAGGGCAGGTAGGCCGGGTATCCCGCGGAGGCGGCAGAGAGTTCTTCTCAGTCTCAGTCTCTGTGTCTGTGTGTGTTAGTGTGTGTGTGTGTGCGAGAGAGAGTCGATGTCAGGTAGGAGCGATGTGTGGAGAGAGAGGGAGTCGGAGTCGGAGTCGGAGTCTTGGCCTGCCCTAATTTCAATATGCTGTAATCGCACACAGTCAACATTTGGGAATCGAATCTGGAGATTACATTCAGAAAACGAAAAAAACAAAAAGAAGAAGCTGGGAAGGAACGAATAAAACGCAGCTCCAAATTTCAATATTTGGCAAATGAGTTTTTCCCTTTCAGAATTAGTTTGATGGTTTATCTTCGATAGATATCGAAGGTATCGTTATCGATTGAATATATTTGAGCCTTCTCCGAAGTTATCGATCGTGTAGCATCTAATTGTTGAACGATTCCTCTTCGGCTCTCCCGCGCTCTCCCCAGCGCTCTCTCTCCGCTCTCTCACTCTCTCAACATTCTTGCCTGTTGTTGCTTTGTTGTTTAACTACATTTTTGTGTGCTCCTTTTTGAGTTTGTGTTCATTAGAAATTTCCAAGAATTCCACAGCGACAACGACACACACACACACACACAACAGGCACACAGGCACACAGACAGACAGAGACACACGTGAGGAGATGGGCCTGTGTGCATCTGTATGTGTGTCTGGAGATTCGTGTTACTGCTGGCTTAGTTTTTCAAACAAACCAAATACAAAAAACAAAAAAACAAAACCAAAAAAAAAAAAAAACACGCTGTCAAAGGAAGGAAGGGAAGGCACAGGCAGGAGGAGCAAGAGATGGTGCGATGCGATGCGATGAGAGCAAGGCAGTGGGCACGCATCCCGGAGTAGGAGGCTGCGGCGGCAGAATACTCTGTGTGTGTGTGTGTGTGTGTGTGTGTGTGTGGAAGGGGTCGTCGCTGTCGTTGTTGCTTCCATTTCCTTTTCCTTTTAGAGGTGGTTTTTGGTGCTCCTTCATTTTGCGACGAATCGACCAACATCGTGAGGTCTGAGAGGTTCCTCCGTCCAACTGTTCTTGCCACACAGGACACTGGGACTTTCTTCCCCCGTCCAATGGCATACCATACCCGTTATTTCGGTGGCGCGATCACTTTCTTTTCGCGAGTGGCAGCTGCGCGATCGCGACGGCAACGGCAACCCTCTCCTTCTTGTTGTGTCCTTGCGTGTGTTCTCGACACGCAGGTAGGGGCATAGAAATTAAGTGACCCGCAACAACAAGGACTCGACTCTCTCCCTCTATTTGTGTGAGAGGAGGGGAGAGGAGAGGAGAAGAGAAGAAAGCATTTCACCGCGCGAATCGCGAAAAAGGGTTGGCCGATCTTTTGCGATCGTATCGGGGTTCCATTTTCATTTCCATTCCCATTCCATTCCGTACCATTCGCCGCAACAGCCGAAAGCTCCCGGCTTGGCTCTCCCGGCTCCAACCCAGCTGCTGCGCTTTAAGCACGCTGCTACTACAGTCGCGATCTCTTTCTGCTGCCGTCGTCGTCGTCGCACTATACTATCAGCAATTCAGATCAACGTGGCCGGCCGGTCGGTCGGTCTGTCGGTCGGTTTTTAGGGGGGAGGGGAGGGGGACCGTTGGGAACGTTGCGGGGAGGGAGGGGGGCGCTGTTCAGGCCATTGAACCTCCAAAATGAGCAGCGGGGCAGAGCACTCGCTCTCACTCTCACACACACTCTCTCTCTCTCTCTGTCTCTGTCTCTCCCTCTCTTGTGTATTAAGTTAAGCGGTTTGTTGCCGCCTGTTTACAACTGTTTTAACCGTTGTTCTCGCTTTATTCACTTAAGTTTTGCTGGCCGCGTTTTTATTCTTGGGCTTTTTTTTTTGCGGTCAGCATATGGTTGCATATGTACAAATCCACACATATGTACATACATACATATGTATGTGTATGTGCTTATGTATCGCTGGTGCTGACAGTGTTGGCAAGTGTGTAATTATCACACATGCATGTGTGTGGAGACACAGATATGTATGAATGGATGTATGTATGTACATACATATATATGCAAAGGCAATCAATGACCGGAAATAACAAATAGTTGACGCGCGCGCGCTCCTGTTGTTGTCTTTGTTTTGTTGCGACGGGGTCGCGTCGGGGGTCGAGGGTCGGGTTCCATGCCAAAACAACCGCATGGTCAACAACAAAAACACAAACACACACACACAGACGCATACAAAGGCACGCGTGGCGGTAGCAGCGATGCACGCATGCAAGGCGTGACGTAATCAGTTGCTGCACTATGCTGTCGGAAGAGAAACAACAAAGAGAGAACGCGAAAGGAAAGAGAACCCTTCACCGCCTGCAAAAACCACTATGCCAAAACATGAACGTACACACAGAAACACACATGCACGACGCTGATCATTCACACCAGAGAAGAAGAGCGATTTTAAAGAGCGCAATCATTTTGAAAGAGAACGTTCGTGCTCTTTTTTCCGACACTTGACGGACAGCAGGACAGGGCTGCCAGACTGGTGGGCGAGTTTGTGGATCGTGAAAGTGGAACCTAATTGATCGGATTAAATTAAATGAAAATTACAAAAACAAATTGATGGGAAAAGTGTTTAGACATCTTTAACTATTAAACAACTGCAAAGGTGGAAAATATTTTCAAATAAAAAAAATATACATACTTATACACTTCTGGAAACCTCCACCTCACACCAGACATGCCTTGTGCATATTTGGGATCATAAAATATAAAATAAATAAATTTGGGATCGTCTATTAACTTAACGTAAAAAAGTGAGACCAATCTTGTCCTCCCAGTTTCGTCAGTCTGGCCACGCTTTGACAAAACACGTAATGGCCTTACGTTAATTGTGGGGCCTCCACCGTCATTTCTCCTACTTTACCTCCTTCGTCTTTTCGCAAAACACACGCACACCCATGCAAAAAGACACGAGACACCGAAGTTTTATTGGAATTCGTTCTGAAGCTTTGACTCACTCTTTGTCATTCCCCACTTGCTTGTTCTCTCATCCTTGCGCTCTCTCTCTCTGCTCTCCCGCCTTTGATGGGGCTCTGTTGCTGGTGGAGACTCTCGGCCCACCGCCACCGTCGTCTGACTGGGTTCTTGTCTCGTTCTTCTCCTTCTCTCCCCCCCGCCCCCCACACGGCCCCCGCAGCGTTCATTTTTTGCTCACTCTCGCATTCTGCTTTGGGGCGCGCTGCTTCTGCTGCTACTGCTGCTGGGGCTCTGCTTGCCAGCCGGTGCTGGTGCTGTTGCTGCTTCTCTTTGGCGAAGTGCGAGTGTCAGTCAGTATTCGAATACTCTCTGCATTTTGCGGTCGTCTGGAAATACGCGGCGTAGTTGCACAAATAAAAAGCAACAGAACAGAAACAACAAAAGCAACAATTATAAAATATTATAAGCCAGCCAATTGGTGTGTGTGAGTGTGTTGTGCATGTGTGTATAGGAGTGTGTGTGAGTGTGTGTGTGTGTACTACGTGTACGTGTGGTTCTTTTTTTTTTAATATATACACATGTACATGTGTATATATTTTTTTTGTATTCTTTCATTTCCACACTTCGAGCGCTCATGGTTTTAGATCAATTTTTTTGTAAAGGAAATATGATTGATACAATATTCCGGTATTCCGGTATTTCGGTCACTGCAACACCCGATAAATAGTGCAAAAAACCACAACAACAACAACAACAACATCAGCAGCAGCAACAGCAACGAATGAACCGCACAAAAGCAAGAGTGTGTGTCGTGTCTTTAGCCCCAATATTCTGCCCACGCTATTTCGTAGTTTTTGCCACCCATTTGCCTGCTCTTTCTCCCTCTTCCTCTTCGTGTTCTAACTGATTGTCGTGTGGTCGTGCGTTTATCTACAAAAACGCACACATAGAGGCACAGACACGCCAAAGCACATGCAGACACCCACATGCATACATACATATAAAGTGTGTATGGAGAGTGAACAGAAGAGCAGACAAGAGAAGAAAAGAAAAGAGTGGAGACGAACGCCACACACAAAACAAAAATAACAAATCTTTGCATTGGATACCGTTATGACAGACACCGGTGTGCCACTTTCCGCCGGCGCCGCATTTTCTCATCTCCCTCCCTCACAGACTCTTTTGGTTGCCTTTCTACCATACCCGATACCCGGTTCCTCGCAGAGGAAACCAAAACCATCTCCGCGTCACTGTTGATGATCCCATCAACTGTTTCCAAGAATCTGAGAGTGAGAGCTAAAGCCAGAATCAGACCCAGACCGAGACCGAGATCATGTTGAATTCTTGCAACTTTATCTTTGAGAAACTGCTGTGGCAGCCACAATTCTTCAAGATTGCAATTTTGCCACCAATTTGTGGAAAATCCAACCCAATCGGCGAAGAAAAAAAAAGGCGGGTCTTTCCAATATGATGCCGCATTTGGAAGACAACATACATAGTCGAAATATGTTTTGTTTTTTGTTGTTTTTTTTCTGCTCTCAGCCCAGAAGGAAGAAGAAGGAATACAAATCGTTTCCTGGAACCGCCAAATTCGTATTCATATTCCTAGAATTATGATCCTGATCTGATCAATTTACAGCTTCTGCTTCCGCTGAGCCGAGGGAAATGAAACTGCTGTGGTAGTCGGAATTTGCCAGAACAAGAAACGAAAAAAGCCCTTATCTAACGATCACAGTTTTCTTTCGAATCTCTTTAAGAGTGTTGGCTTTTTGCGCCATTCCTTTTGTTGTGGGAAAAATGTGCACCGCTCACGGTGAAAATCAATTGGTGGAAAAGCCGTGTCTGACATGTGCCGAGCAGCAGCTGGACACTGACCTACTTTGCACAACTTTTTGCTTTGGGCAGTCTCGTCTCTCAGGCATTTGTTCCCATACTATAACGGGGCTGGTGCTGGCGGTGACAACCCTGGTCAGACCGGACAACTGCGGACTGCAGTGTGGGCTGTGGCTGCTGTGGCTTCTGCTAATTAGTCAAACACGATTCACGTTTCGGATCTCGGATCAGAAATGGTTCAATCACGGCGTGGTGCTGCTGCTGCTGCTTGCCCCACTAATGCGTGATAGGCGATCACTCGCTCTCCCTCTCTTCTGCTGTTTCTCTTCCTCGCCCTAAGCGTGTTTGTGTGTATGTGTGTGTATGTTCGTGTTCATGTGAGTCATGCTGTGGAATAGAAGAAAAGCGAAACAAAAAGGAACACAAAGAAAACTAAAGCCCATACGCATGACCACTAAAAATAACAAGAACAAGCACAAAACTAGAAGAAGCAGCAGCAGAGACCGAGGGAGAGGGAGCAGAAAGAGCTTAAAGAAGAAGCACCGGAATAGAGAGAGAGAGAGAGGGAGCAGAAGAACTTTAAGAAGCAGAAGAAAAAGAGAACCGAAAAGCTAAAGAAAAAAAACCGAAAATCATATCAGCAAAAGCTTATTTTTTTAGAGAGAAAAAGAGCGCTTGAATCTTGTGGAAAGTGAGTGATTATAGAGCAAGTGAGAGATGGAATATTGTCTGAGATAAGTAGCAGTAGATAGAGAGGGAGAGGGATAGAGTGGAATAGTGATGGAACGCGGAAGCAGCAGGAGAAGACTTCTGTTGCTCCTACAAACGTCACTGCTCTCTCTCTCGCTCGCTCTCTATCTCTCTCTATCACTTCTAACGTGCTTCTCATGTTCTCTCTCCACCTATTGCTTATTCCCATTTGCGAATCGTGAAACATAGACAGACGAGAGAAAAACACACAGTAAAAACAAAAAGAAGAAGTAAAATTCGATCGGCACCACGTTCAAATCGAGTGGAAGGTGTCTGGAAGTGCAAGTGGAAGACACGGTGCGGGCCCTGGGCGACACACGAGAATAGTTTAGGAACGTTAAATAATATTCGTATAATATTATAAGCCAAATTCGAAATTCGAAAATTCTTCACCAGACACAGCAATACACAAATATATAAAAAAATAATCAAAAATGCACCCAAACAACAATATCAACATCCACAACAACCAAAACAGACTCCAAAATAATAGCCATAATATTAACAATAATATACCCAGCAATAACAACAACAACAATAACGTATTCTATCAACAAAAACAACATACATTTATACGGTACTTGGATCGGTGAGTGATTTTTATTGGGTGGGTCGGTCTCCGTCTCCCCACCCGTCCCGTCCCGTCCCGTCTGTGTGTTCCCCCTCCATCCTCACCCATTCATGATGGAAGTACTCCCCATTTCATATCATATACACAATATCTCCAGTCCCCCGTATTCGTGTACACATTTTCACATTCTACTCCATCTCCCTCCCTCTCTCTCTCTCTGCGACACTTTTGGAAGTGCAGTTTTTGTTGTTGTATTTTAGGCGTGGGATCATGTGGAACAACTGTTAAGATATGCCACTTTCATTGGGCTGGGACATCCGATAATCAATCTATTCCGCACCTGAGATAGATGAGAGATGCAGGGGAGTCGATTCATATTTACATATGCACATGCAGGTTGCAGGTGGTCTAGGGAGTATGGTCGGGTCGATACATACATACATATTGTTGTGGCAGAGAGGGAATGTCCGGTCATTAATCCCAGTTAAAATGAAAGACATTTTCACCATTTCCTCGGCCGCTCTCGGTGTATATCCTTTATGGCATTCATCATTCTGTCATGTGGTTACAATTGGAATCAATCACAAAGCCAAAGCGAAGAGCGAACCTCCAGATACCCTGGCGGATATCACCTCTGAAATGTGTGCATCATGCACACGACATGTATGTTGGATGACACTCGCGTTTTGTGACCCCCTAAGGGACACACAATATCTTTTTCATATGGTGTAGCTACTAGCATGAATATGATGCTATAAATATGATTCTTGAGTGGATTAAAATCCGAATACCCCACTGCCGCTGCCACTGCCACTGCCGCTGCCACTGCCGGTGGCAAGGGGTAATACGAGTATATGCATCTGTAATTGTTTGTTTTCGAGCGTAATGGTGTGTGTTGATGCAGCAGGCGTTGACTGGTTGCCAGTGCGGCGGCTCTTTGTCCATTTTCAATGGTCTCATCGCGTTGTCGTCTCCATATGGCAGCTTTGTGGCACGCCCACCGCCGACACCGTCTGCTTGCACCCTGTTGCATACAGCGCACATTCGAGTATTGGCTGCAACCAATGAATACCACCAGCCTCCTCTCTCCTTCCATCCTTCCACTCCCCACTCCACCCTCCCCCCTCCAACTTCAAATACACACTCCTTGTTCGCCATTTTGTCATATGCACTCGCTTTTCCCTGTTGATGGACTTGCAAAAAATACAAAAAACACAAAAACAAACAGAAATAACGAGGCAGCAATATGAATGTACCCAGAAAATAGAACAAATTTGTCATAGATATGCGCATACATACGAGGAGTACATTGTTGGCGGAGGAGGAGGAGGAGGCGGAGGAGAAGAAATGCACTAATAAAAATTACAGTGGGCCCCGCCACTTTGTGAAGGGAATAAAATCAATAAATATTTGAAATGCAGATAAGGATACAGGACACAGAAACAGATACAGATACAGAGAAAGGAACACAAGGTACTCATCTCGAAGTAGGATCAAGGAATTTGTCTTTATTTCTATGTCGGGTGGAAGAATGTTGAGCAAGAGCTATTGCTGGGGCTTTTATGTATTGTATTATGTAGATCTATAGATGCAAAGAATATTCTTCACTTTCTTTTTGAATGGTAATGGCATAGACAGCATAAACCCCTCAAATCTGATCCAATCTGATGCCGCAAGTGTTGCGGCGGTAAGTTCCACTGTACACTGAACGAGCACACACATCTGTATGGAAGAGGCATCTGTATGGGGGGGAGCAGGGCGACAACAATTTAGGTCAAAGCGCTGCTGCTGGCTGGCTGTTTGCTCGCATGGGGAACAAGTTTTGTTTTTGGTTTTGTTTTTCCTCTGACAAAACAAATTTTGTTCATGCACTTTTTCGCCAAGTGTAACAAAGAGTATGGGGGGTGGAATAGATAAGCTCTGCAAATAATAATAAAAAAGAAAAAAAAGTAACTTCTATTCCTCTCGCTCTCTCTCTATCTATCTATCTATCTAACTGCACCAAAATCGCACCAGCAACTTGTGGAATGCAATGAAAATAGAACACAAGAAGCACACTCCTACCCATACCCATACCCACTCACGCGACCCGACACACAGCCATGGAACATGGAACACAGACATGCACACGGCCGGGGCGGGGGAGGGGGCAGTGCATGTGTGCCACGTGCATGTGTTTGTGGGCGTCCGCCAGCAAGAGACAGAAATAAAGTTGCAATAAAAAGCAACTCGGGCCGCCGCGTCAAAAGGCGATTTCAGAGTTTTTCATTCATAAAAATTATACAAAACAAAAAGAAATAATAAACAAAAACAAAAAGGGAAGAAAGAAAGCAAAGTAAAAAAAAAACACACGCACACCACGCATCAAGCGAGAAGCGAGAAGCAGCAGCAGAGGCTGGTGGCTGGTGCGTGTGTTTGTGAGTGCAATGAGTGGGGTTTTTTCTATATGTACGAAAGAGATAAATGCAGAGCAACGGCAACGGCGCCCCTTTGCTGACTGCGGCGCTGTGTCTGTGTGTATTGGTAGGTGGTTGTGTGTGGGGGCAGGGAGAGAGCACTACGAGAGCATTCACCGGTGAGTGGGTGAGTGACTAGCCGGCCGGTGGCTGCTCCTCATTACTTTCACTACATTGATTCACTAATCACTCATTATGTGCCATTCCAATACCAGGAAGTTGGCTATTCACGTACATATGTATGTATTTAGTTGCACAAATGTGTGATATGTATATGCGCAGATATCTCTTCGGTATTTAATTTAAAAAATACCACAATCACCCAAGACATCAAATAACAGCAAATCAATGTCGTTCGTTGTTTAATTCACGTCAATCGAAGAATGTATCCAATGTAAATGGCATACATATGTATGGTGGGAGGGTAAGAGGCCGAGATTCAGGTCTTTCAAAAGAATGTGCCCTAGGGAACCATCTCTGACTACCTCTGCATTAAAGTAGTAGTAATAGTAGTAGGTACAGTGGTGCCATTTACTGGTAAGCATTGATAACGGGAAAACGGCTAAAAAGCTCCTCTCTCTCGCTCTCTTGGACCTCGTAGGTAATTTGCTTAGTCACATGTCAAAATAGAATAGAAAAGAAGAAGAGCCAAGAGAAACAAGAAACAAGGAACGCAGGAAAGGTGAAATGCAACAAAGACTGGTTAATGACTGCTTCTGCTGCTGCTGCTACTGCTGGGAGAAAGAAAGAAAGCCAATGGAGCATTCTCATTGGATGTGCACTGCAGTCGCTGCTCTGCCAGCGTCAACGTCAACGAACTGCATTTGCATGCATATTCAGGCAGAGGCTGGGGCCCGTGGCCCGGGGCTGGGGCTGCAGACATGTGACGCATGCTCAGCAGTTACAGTTACACACAGCTGAAGGCAGCCAGGCCAGGCCAGGGCATGCCAGCAGAATCCAGGCCACTGGATGAAACGGGCGGGATCAGATTCCAACGAAGAGAGCAACACCAAACCAAATGAAATAGCAAACGCTGGCAGAATTCGCCTGGAATTCCGGGAACAAGAAAATAAGAACTGAAATATCCATAGAGCCAGAATCGGAGCGCGTGCATGGCCATGACGCCATGAGAGCGAAAAAAATGAGATCGATGGTCAACCGTTTGTCAGGGAGGGGGCCGGTGCAATGGTAAAATGGGAATGGAATGCTGGAAGGAATGCGCTGCAGATCCATGTATCTTGTGCTCTCTTTTTCTCTCCCACTTGGCCGGATGTCGATTTTATAGTTTAAGAGAGAGTTTGAGAGCTTTACAGTTAAAGGCAGCCATCATATCATACAGTTGGACAAATGCTAAGCAGTTTGACAATACACACATATGTACATGAATATGTATGTATGCATGTACATATGGATATCATTCACAAAAAACAGAAACCGAAATTTAAATTTGTAAAACCAACTTCTCTCTTCCTTGTCTGCTGCTTCGCATTTGATCTCTCTACCTCGCTCTCTCTCTCTCTCTCTGTCTCTCTTCTTTGCAACTTTTTGTTGCTGACGGCGACGACGAGACTTCGGTCGTCGGGCGACTGGAGTGAAATTACTTCCAAGAAAAATAAACACGATATTAAATGTGCAACATTCCCGGCGTCGTTTTTGCCATTGCCTTCTTTCATTCTCATTCCTCATTCCCATACATACGCGTCGTCTGTTGCTGGTGTCGTTGATGGCGGTTTTGCGATGGGGAAGGGGAGTGGGGAGTAGGCAGAGGCAAAGGAAGGAGAAAAAGCGTTAGATTATCGGTAGCAAAAGGAGATTATACAAACATTTACATGTAAGGTGAGGCCTTCAATTCCCGCTCTCCCTCTCCCAAAAGCCGCTTAGTCTCTGTCGAACAAAACCATCAACCATGGGAGTGCCTTACCTTATATTCATATGCCTTGAGTGCAGGTTTGCGGCAAAGTCGAGCGCGGGCAGGCAGCGAGAACTAGAAGGAGGAGAAGGAGACAAAAAACAGCAAACTGAGGCGCCGCAGCAGCAGCAGCAGAAACAGCACAAAAACGTCGCGCCATTGTCGCCATTCTCAGTTGATTTTGTGATCAGACTCCCGGCTTTTTGTTTGGATCAGTTCATTTCATTTTGAACCCTCGACTGGCACTTTCGGCACTCGTTTTTTTTTTTTTTTTTGATTAATTGTGATTTTTTGATAATGGAAAGGTTTTCCATGTCGATATGGAAGCAGGATATGACTTATTACTGTATCTATACATTTTACAAAAGAAATCGACCTCTTGACTATTCGACGGTGTTGGTGATGAAGAGGTAACGGTATCTGTTGGGCGTATCGGGAGGGGACACCCCAGCGATCTCACGCATCTGCTTTCCATGTAGTTTGCTTAAGTATTAGTACTCTCCTCTTTCTCTGTGTTTGACATCAAGATCCTTTCCCATACATCCCACATTTGTGCATACATAGTATATTTTTAAGCAACTTACTCACGTGTTCGTCCGGCTTGTAAAATGTGCTTAGATTTTGTACGTTTTTTTTTAGGCTTGTGCTACTTGCATCCACACACAGACACACACATACAAAACAGCCAACACGCCATGTGGCGAGGCTTTTTGGCCGCCTCCTCCTTGCAGTAAAACGTTTGCCGGTTGATGTATGTATGTATGTATGTGTGTGTGCGTGTTTGTTTTGATGCTCTCTTTATGCCTCTCCGCGTGTTCTCTTTAAGTGCAACACTTGCCTGCGTGAGCGCCTGTGTGTGTGGGTGCCCGACTGCCCTGCGCGCGTGTGTAGAACATTTGCAGACTATTCGTGTAAGTGGATCGTGATCCCTTTAGAACAACGCTTGCACACGGTCCCCTAATTCTAGAATCTAGATGCTACTTGCGCTGCTACAACTCTGGCTTTCACTCTCGCTGTCTCGCTCTCTCGCTCTCTAGCCTAGCTCTCTGTTTCTATCTGTTGTCTGTGCTTTTGCTGGGACGCTGCTCTATTTATTGCATTACCGTTATCCTTTCATGCCATTTATTTTTCTTCATTCCGCTCCCTCCCCCTTTTCACCATTACCTCCTATTTCTCTGGCCCACTTCTCCCTATCCTGCCCTTTCGCATCTTTCCTTTTTGTGTTTTGTGCGCTTTTTTTTGTTTTCTTTCATTCTTGTGTGTTTTCGATTTAATACTGTTTCTACTACTACTACTACTACTACTACTACCTACTACTACTACAATTACTACTATTTTTTTTTTTCGTTTTTTCTCTCTTTTTTTTTTCGTTTTGTTTTCACCGTGTGTGTGTTTTTTTCACGCCATTTTCTTCGCAGTGTTACGACATCAAAACTCTTAATAAGCGGCATACCGATGCAAACACGTTTCGAAGACATCGAACCGCTACTGAAGCCCTTCGGCATCGTGAAACAATGCGAGGCTATTTCTAGTAAGGACCAATCTACTCAAACAGTACATATTACATTCGAAAACCCTGAGCAGGCGCAAAGGTATATACCCCCAAAACAAAAACAAAATCAAAACCAAAACCATCTACCCCAACGACCCCCCGAATCCCCAACAGATCCTGGCTTAACATTCGGGATTTTTATTGAGCAAAAATAAATAAATCCCATCCAATACGTAAGTCTCGGTGTTAAGCATGGATATATTTCCCAGAAGAGAGAGATAGAGAGAGACAGAGTGAGAGAGAGCAGCGGCGTTTTCCAGGCGGGTTGAGATTGTGTGCGTGTGGGGATCCTCTTTCCGTCGTTCAATGTTTAGGAAATCACAACACCGACCCCCTCCCCCCTCCGATCTCAACATCTCCACTATGATGTATCTCTTAATAGAACACCCCACTAATCGTGTAATCTGTTCTCGAAACCCCATCCCACCCACAGAGCTGCTGGCGGCCTGAACGGAGTCGAATTCGAGGGCAACAAGCTCCATTGCGAGCAGCTGGATAAGAACCAGCGTCGCAGTCAGCGCAATCAGCGCAATCCTTACCCGGGCATGCCGGGACCCGGGCGCCAGGCTGACTTTCCGCTGCGCATTCTCGTCCAGAGCGAAATGGTTGGGGCCATTATCGGACGACAGGGCAGCACGATCCGGACCATCACACAGCAGAGTCGGGCCCGTGTGGATGTGCATCGCAAGGAGAATGTCGGCTCCCTGGAGAAGTCGATCACGATCTATGGCAATCCGGAGAACTGCACCAATGCCTGCAAGCGCATTCTGGAGGTGATGCAACAGGAGGCCCTCTCCACGAATAAGGGGTGAGCACCTGATCACTGAAATGCATCGTCAGATCATAGCTTTAATATCTCCCTACCATCTCCATTTCACAGTGAAATCTGCCTCAAGATACTGGCCCACAACAATCTGATTGGAAGGATCATTGGAAAGTCTGGGAACACCATTAAACGGATCATGCAGGACACCGACACGAAGATCACCGTCAGTTCGATCAATGACATCAACAGCTTCAATCTGGAGCGCATTATCACGGTGAAGGGCTTGATCGAGAATATGTCGCGGGCCGAGAACCAGATCAGCACCAAACTGCGCCAGAGCTACGAGAACGACCTACAGGCAATGGCACCGCAGAGCCTCATGTTCCCCGGCCTCCATCCCATGGCAATGATGTCGACACCCGGCAATGGCATGGTCTTTAACACAAGCATGCCATTCCCATCGTGTCAGAGCTTTGCCATGTCCAAGACGCCGGCCAGCGTGGTTCCGCCGGTCTTCCCCAATGACCTGCAGGAGACGACATATCTCTATATACCGAACAATGCCGTTGGGGCGATCATCGGCACCAAGGGCTCCCACATACGGAGCATAATGCGATTCTCGAATGCATCCCTAAAAATTGCACCTCTCGATGCCGACAAGCCGCTGGACCAACAAACGGAACGCAAAGTAACGATTGTTGGCACACCGGAGGGTCAGTGGAAGGCGCAGTACATGATCTTTGAGAAGATGCGCGAAGAGGGTTTCATGTGCGGCACCGATGATGTTCGTCTAACGGTCGAACTGCTTGTGGCCAGCTCTCAGGTAATAAGCCATGCCATACCATACCATATCTTTAGGGGGGTTATACCCTTGTTTCCTTTAAACTAATTGCCTTTCTTCTGCACACACACGCACACAGGTCGGTCGTATTATTGGCAAGGGAGGTCAGAATGTGCGCGAACTGCAGCGCGTGACGGGCAGTGTCATCAAGCTGCCAGAGCATGCCCTGGCCCCGCCAGCAGGCGGTGATGAGGAGACGCCCGTACACATCATTGGGCCATTCTACAGCGTACAGGTGAGTGGCTTACCAAGTTGGTAGAGTGAGTGAGAGAAGCGGCGCCAGATTGTGATCCAATTTATCATTGCAGTCCGCCCAGCGTCGCATCCGGGCCATGATGCTGTCCACGAATCCGCCGCCAGTGACCAAGAAACAGAAAGCTGCCAAAGAACAACTGCAACAACAGCAACTGAGCTTAGCTGGTGCTGCGACCAGTGGATCCCAGCAGCTTCAGCAACAGCAGCAGCAGCAGCAACTTTCGCCAACGTTGCAACAGCAACAGCAGCAGCAGCAGCCACTGCCGCCGCAATCGCACCATCAATCTGTGTCGGCGTCGTCGTCGTCATCGACGCCGCCTGCCCACCATCAGCAGCAACAGCAGCAGGCGCCGTCGGCAGCGACCTCACATCAATTGCAACAGCAACCGTCGCCGCCGCTGAGCGCTAGCAATGAGACTCTGGCCGCCTCCCAGCAGCAGCTGGCGAGCTCGCAGCAGTAAGAAGAAGTAAGCAGAGAAATCACTTGCAACGAGGAAGGAGAAGAAGTAGCGCCGCAACCAGCAACAGCAACAACAGCCACAACAGCAACAGCAACAGCGATTGGAGGCTGCCACCAGCAACCATCGATATCAGCAATAGCCAAGGCAGGGTTTTCTATTATGTACTACTACTACTACCACCACCACCACAACTAATACTACTTACTACTTACAACTACAACACCCACTACTACTATCGATACTACCTCCGACCCTCGTCTCAAGAGCACAAACCATACCATACCACAACCATAACCATAACCATAACCACAACCACAACCACCTATAGGCGCCACCCTCGTGCTGGCACAGGCGACCGACCGATCCCCAAAAGAAACAGATGAAGAAACAGAAACAGAAGCATCGTATTTTGAAACGGTGTGTAACAGTTGCGATTACAACAACTAAAAACCATCCTAAACAAAAACAAAAACAAGAAAAATGTTTAATTCAATGCATGCTACGAAATAAAGCGAAATTCTTGAGTAGAAGGAACAAATTGCTGTCCCCCTTTCCCCACCACCACTTTGTGCTGTGTGTCCCATGTATAACAGATATCTGTGGGATGTTTTTCCATCACCAGCAACAACAACAACAACAACCAACAACAACAAGAAAAAACTCAACAGCAACAGCACAAAGTCCGCAGTCAAACACATTCTACCACGCCCCCCCCCCCCCCCCCCCCCCCATCCCCTATCCCCGCAGAATGGAGTGCAGAAGGAAAAGCAGAAAAGAAAGCGAAAGGAAAAATTGAGCAGTGTATGCGTTATATTTTTTTTAAATATATTTAATTATAAAAAGTTAATTCTTAATTATTTTTTTTTAACAAACCTTTAGTAAGCCTAAGTTTAAGTGAAAACAAGAATTGAAAGCCGAGCAGCGGAAAAAGTATAAAGAGCGAGAGAGAAAAGAGAACGAAACAGAAAAGAGCAGAAAAGAGCAGAAGAGAAGAAGAGAATAGAAAAGTTTGTTTTGTTTGGACAACAATTATAACACAGAAATTATTGTACACATTCAAAATTATAAACGAATTTGTAACCAAAACAGAATAAAACGAAAGATTCAATGAATGATTGAACAGAACAGAAAAGAAAAGAACAGAAAAGAACAGAAGAGAGATTGAAACCGATTTACAACAAACAAAACCAACAACATACAAGAAAAGAGAAACCAGCCAGGAAACTGTAACAGTTAGAAGTTAACAGTTAACAGTTATATGCAGCACAATGTCTAACAGTCGAACAGTAGCTGTTACGCCTAACATCATCAGTTGTACATAGTACATGTAACAGACCTCAAATACCTAAAGAGCAACCCAACCCTACCCGACCCTACTAAAAACAAAACCAAACCACCAATAACTAAGGAAACAAAAACCACTACAACTATCTAATGTATACAATATAGTAAGGAGCCGAGCGAGCCTCGAGCTGCCATTGTAATGGATGTAATGGATGGATGGATGGAAGGATGGAAGGAAGGAGTGAGCATTATGGGGGATTCGATTGCCCGGTAATGCCCAGCGAGAGCAATGTTTAACTGTACTGTACAGCTGTAAAATAGTCTTGTCGATGCCTGCAAAAGATGCAAAAGATGGAAAAGTCGTTTGTATTGATAGCTCTTTTTGTTTGTTTGTGTGTGTGGCAAAAAGTTACAAGAATTGTTGATTATACTTAGAGGAGGACAGAAGGAGACGCCAGTAGAGGGCGAGAGCGAGAGCGAGAGCTGGAGCGAGAGCGATAGCGATAGCGAGAGAAAAGAGTATAAGTGTTAAAGAAACTATTGTAATGTGTTTGCCTTGAAATGAAAACAAAAGAAAAAAAAAATGAATACGAAACGAAAGTGAAAGTGAAAGAAACTAACTAGAAATGAAATAACGGTGCTGAAATGTTAATTTTTTTTAATCGAACGAAGAAGACAAGTTGATCGTTACGTTACGTTACATTAAGTGTTACGTTATAACGTTTGAGCGTGTATGAGAGAGACAAGCTGTTATACATGGATGGGACACCACACAGAAATATTGACATAGACCCAATCCAAACCCCACAAAAACAATCCACAAATCAAACTGAATAGTGCATTTAATATGGCAGCAGTAGAGCAAGTAGAACAGTAGCACAGTAGAACAGTAGCACAGTGGAGAGCAGTAGAGCAGTAGACCAGTATATGACAGAACCAAGCCATAGCTAAAGAAACCGCAATCCAAGTAACTGAATCCCGAGCAGCAAACAATCAAACTACAATCAACAATCAAGCCAAAAGCATACATACATATACATATAGCATCAGCAATAGCCCGATTCTGTGATGTTTTAAGGCATCATCTATTACCTACCTATTAACTAATAATTAACGTAAATCTTACAAATACTAGTAGCTATTCCATAGAATTAATGTAACAAATCGAATCAAATCAAATCAAATCAAATTCAAACCAAATCCGATGCCCCAACCAGCCCAACCCTTTTGTTTGTATAACACTTGCATCAGCGACAGACAGAGATAGAGAGAGAGAGAGAACTGTTATATTCAGGCACCCCAAAAGAAAATAAAAAGAAAAATCAACATTTCGGCAAACCAAAAACAACAAGCGCAAAAAAAAAAACATTTCGGTCAAAACAGCAAAGTAACAAGATGAAAACTTTTGAGTGGCAAAATTTTGTGGAAAAACGAAAAGCGAAAAGCGAAAAATCACTAAGAAGAGAGGAACAACATTTTTGGACAAAATTCAAGAAGCATTTTAAGCCAGCAAGCAGCGTGTACAAGCTTAGGGGCAGCCCAATTTTTTGAAATATCAGATTTTCCTTGTTCTTTTTAAGAAGAAACAAAGGGAAGCAAAACACAAGAAGAACTTTGATGAAGAAGATTGAAAAAGTAATTAAAATACCTCAATGTAAGTGCATTATCTTCTACAAAAAGAAAAAACAAAGCAAAAAGAAAAAAAAACACAAAAAAAAACAAAAAACAAACAAAGAACGTTCATAATGAATAGATATCCTAAAAATGAGCTACACAGAAATGGAATAAAAGTAAAAAATAAAAAGTAAAAAGTAAAAATAAAACGAATTACGAGAAACCTAAACATTAAAGTTAGTGTGTAAGCGAAAGATAAATATAACGAAAACGAAAACAAAAACAAAAACAAGTAAAGAAAGGAAACCCAGAAAGAAATACCAACCAGCAAAACGAAATACCAACCAGAACCAGAAAATGATTTAAAATTTGGAAAAGGCATATCATTTAAAAATAAAAGCAAGCAGCAAGCAAACCAATTTCGATCGTGAATCTTCCCAGACAAGAAGATTCTTTTAGGAAGGGTTTCCCACAAGCTAAAGCCTAACCCCGAGCCAATAAAATCACACAGCAACCAATCAAATCAATCAATCAATCACTCACCCACCAAAGCCCTATGCGACAAAAGTTTTGTTTTGGGTCGAACTCCCCACCCAGATAATATACATATGCCAGACCAACTGAAACAGAAACAGATTCAACTGATGAAATCGAGGGATAGGAGGCAGAGGAGCAGGAGCAGGAGTAGGAGGAGTAGGAGTCTGAGTCTGGGGATAAACAGATGCAGATAGGATGGGAAGGGAAGTGTATATAAGAATATTGCTAGGCATTAATATTGAATCAAGCCACTATATGTATATGCGATTATATATATGTATATGTTGAAAATGCGTGACATTTTGTTTTGTTATACTTGAGAATCTATACATGTGTATCTATAGATATAGATATATTTATATTTATATATATACAAATCTAATCATTTTTGTCCCTTTTTTATTACAATAATTATCCTAATTGATTATTATAACTATGATTATGATTATATTTTTTTTTATTTTTTTTCTATGGAAAAATGTCCAAAGTTGTCAATACAAAGACCTATACATATACATATATATAGATATATATATATATAGACATGTGGAACTATGATTAAAAGAACGATATTTATAAAGGACGAAAGTGAGGAATTTTTCTAAAAGATTCCCCGGCTAAGAAGAGGAGAGTTCGAAGATGAGAGGAAAGAACAAAGAAATGAAAACTATTATTCCAAATGCTGAATCAAAGAAAAGTCAGATCAGATCGAGGCGAGGCGAGGCGAGAAGAAGGAAAGAGGATTTATTTAAGCTATAGCTCTGGTTTATTTCGATGGGGGTAAAACATGATATGATATAATAATATAATACGAGTATAAACAAAACAAGAAATAACGAAAAGAACGGATAACAAAGAAAATACTGAAAACTTGTGAGTTAGCGTGCGCGTTGAAAATTAAGACAAAGATAAGGATAGGGATAAAGATACCGATACGGACGAATGAGGACGAATTCGGGGCATGTCGAGAATGGAAAGTGAACAGCGGAAACGAAATTATTTTTTAGTATTTAGAGGCTATTTTATATCGTTATTAAAGCATGTGAGAAGGTGAGAAAGAACGGTTAGAAACGGTTGGAAAGGAAACGAAAAACGAAAATTCATAAGAGCGGAAAATTCGAGGATGTTTGGCAAGAGCAAACGTGATTTCAACCCAAGAGGAAGAGAAAAACTAACCGAAAATCGGAGAACCGAGAACTTTGTTACTTTGGCATTTGTGTGTGCGTGTTTCTGTATTTATCTATTCCTTCGACAATCCTGGCCGTTGGCACTAAGTAGATTCGTCCTGGTGTACAGTCCAATCAAAACTATTGCCAATCTTTCGATTCATTTTATTTTCCTTTGCCATTCACACACACACGCAAACGTCGCATTGTTTTTGTGAAGTTTTTCCCTTTGGAAATGGTTCGAAGAGTTGAAATTTAGTTGTGTTTTTGGGCAAACTCAAATAATAATAGAAAGAAGAGAGAAAAAAAAATGAAAAATGTATGGGAAAAGAGAAGAGGAATAAAGAGAAAAGTACTTTTTTGTGTTGTAAGTTGTGCCAAGTACTGATAACGTTTAAGGTGTGATAAACTCGTTTTTAAATTTAACAACTATTTAAACTATAAAGAACTACTTACTAAAACGAAACAACAAAAACAAAAAAAAAAGAAAATTTATAAAAAAACTACTATTATTATTTAACGACAACAAAAATGCTTTTGATGTACATTTTATACACAAACACCTAAACACTCTCAATCACACACACACACATGCAAAAAAAAACAAAACAAAAAAAAACTACACACACAAACACACTCAGACACACACACACACCAAACCACGAAAGTACTTTGACAACTCGATTCAGGAACAGCGGAGGAGGAAGACCAAATGAACCCAAATGAACTTCAACCAGAAAGAAAGAAAACAACCAAAAATTTGCTTTGCCATCAGAAGATTTGACAAGTTTTAATTTAGTTTGGTTTTTTTAAACGATTTAATTTCTAATAACTAAAGGAAGTTTGTACTCTTTGAGGAAAGATGATGAAAGAAAAAGGGAAACTCTATACAGAAGAAGCTTGAAAGGAATACCGATCGGAAATTAATGGAAAATGAGAGCGCAAGGCAGGGGAATACTTTTAAAGAAAGGCATATTTTTTTATATATGTATGTACATATACAAGAATATTTACATAACAAAGAAAAACCAAAAGAGAAAAGGGAAACGTAAACGTAAAAGTAAAAGAAGAAAATTAAAGAGGAAGAAAAGAAACGTTTTTAGTGGTACAAACACGAGTACAAATCAAGAGTTTTATTATTATTGTATTTTTTTTTGTTCATCTTTTTTTTGGTCGTCTACGTCTATGAGAATGGAGTTTTACAAATTGAAATGAAAGTTTTTAAGGCATTACTATACGAGGAACTATGGGAGATTTGTTTTTCAAATTGTTAAGGCACTAAGGCAGGAAATCAGGAGCAGGAGATAGGTAGGCACAGGAGGCAGAGACATTCTTTTTAAAGCGCGAAGATAACGATTAACGATAGCGATAGGGATAACAATGTGAAGCGAGTTTTAACGTAAGCCTAGCCAGCAGCAGCAGCAGCAGAACCAGCAACAGCAAATAAGAAGGAAAACCAAACCAACAACTAGGAGAACAGAACCGTTAACAACGCAGAGAGTAGAGAGTAAAAAGCAGAGAGCAGAGCAAAGCAGTAAACCAGCAAATAGCCCGGAAGGCAAGACGCCCCTCACACTCACACTCACACAGTGAAATCGATGATAGTGAAACGCAGACACGCAGAAAGAGAGCTAAATGAAAACTAAACTAAAACTTAAACGAAAACGAAAATGAAGCAGAAAGAAGAATTAAGAGAATAATTGTTAACGAAAAAAGGTCCGATGAAATAGAATTTTAAAAAGAGAGCATGAAAACGTTGAGAAATAATTTAAAAAATAAATTACAAATTGGGGGTTATTTTGTTTAGTTTCGAAAAGAACAAAAATTTGGACGCAAAATCCAGCCAGAATCCAGAGCAGCAAAAATCAGGAATATATATACCAGCAAGGACGAAAAGAGTCAGCAATGTTAGTCAGAATGAACTGAAAGAAAGGAAAATCCAACCAACTCTGAAAGAAAGACGACGCGACACAAAACAACAACAAATATTCCGAAACTGTACCAAACAACTTGGCGAAACGCAGAGATTGGAACAGCGGAAAAACAGAAAAAGCAAAAATAACAAACAAAACAAAACAAAAACAAAAAAGCGAGAAAAGCATAAACCGAAAAACATTTTTCAATGCAAACGAGAAAACCAACATGAAATACAACTTTCAACATTTACTATATATTTTTAGCATTTAAGATCCCATCCCAAAAATGGAAGAGAAATAAACCTATTGTGTCAGCCCGTAAGAGAAATGTACTAAAAAAAAATCATTAAAAAAACCCCAAAACATAGGGAAACCCAAAAAAATAATCAAAGAAAAAGCTACAATATTACACAAAAACAAAAAAAAAATACTAAAACAAAAATGAAGAAATTTTGATACACCCTACTACACACACACACACACATACTGAATTCTCGATGTGAAATTCGATAGGCGGAACCATACCATATTCGTAAATTTAAATGTATAACACTAAAAGAAGAAACAACCACAACAGGAACCACCAGAAACATAACCAGACAAAAATCTGCTATAGTTCTACGAAAATGCATGAATAATATTATGTATAGCCAATGCATGGAAACGAAACGCGAAACGAGTGGAATGGAGAGAAAATAGGAAATAGGAAACTGGAAACGTACGTTCCTTTTACGAATCGCACCAGAAAAGCCTACCCCTAACACCGCAATCCACTAATCTTTGTTTGTTTGTTTTTGTACATTTCAAGCATTTTGAATATATGATATATATTTCTATATACATATACATATACATATATATATATGATAGTCCTTATTTAATACGATTTAATATTATGAATATACATATATATATTTTTTTATTGTTTCGATTTGTAATAAATTATACACGGTAATCAACTGGAGACTGAGCTACAACATATATTTAGTTACCGTTATGTTTATTGCAAAGATACATACATACATACATACAACATGCATACAAGAACCCCCATTCCCACCCACACTCATCAGCATCCCCAAACCGAAACCCGTAATCTACAATCTACAATAAACCCATAACAATACAGTGCCTACATATACAATATATATATATATGTATGGATGCAACCAGCTATATGCTACTCCTATCATACCCGTTGTTTACTAAGCCGATGGCATTTCGAGAGCGCCAGAGAAAGATAGAGAGGAGAGGATTTCCAATTGATTGTATACCCATAATGGGCATCCTCTTAACTTTAATTTGATTAATTTATATCCTTTTTTGTTGTTGTGTATTTCATTTGACCGCCAGAGAGAAAAAAAACACCCAGATAACTTGGAAGCCCCCGGGATCCACATGATCCGTTTTTCCCCCAATTACTCCATCCAGCGTTGGGTTGCCTGTGTGATAGTAGTTTATAATTAAAGCCCTTCGCTGGATATCCCCCAACACTTCAACGCCCCTCCATACCCCACCATGCCCACTCATCGTAACAGCAAAATAAATAAAAAATATATATACACGCATTTTTATCATTTTTGAATGGCGAGCAAAACTACATAGAAAAAAGCCCTTAAAAATATATAAATATATATATATATACCATACTAAAAAAAATCATGAAAAACACACAAAAAAATAACAATGAATATGAAAAGTTACAAAAAACACACAAAAAAAAACACAATATTCTTACATTAATTATATTTAAATTTATCTTTATTTGTAATCTTTATCTAAAATTAGTTTAGAGCTTTTTTTTTGCGTCGTCTTCATTTTACATCTTACGTTAAGTTCATTTAATCGGATTGATTTGACGACACGGATGTATCTACATTGTAAATTGTATCTACATTACAGAGCTAAAATATCTATAAATATTATAAATATAACAAAAAAAGAGTAAAATATTATTAAAAAAAACCCAAAAAAAAAACAAACAAACAAATTTGGTACACTCTTGTTTTTATTATTCCTTTTATTGATTTGTAGTTTGGATTTGTAGTTTCAGTATTTTCAGTGCTTGTATCCAGTTGTTATGCCCGGATTTTCGCTTTGTTTTGGCCCTTTCGTTTTGCTTCCTTTCGTTACGTTTCCAGAATTCCCCAAAAACCCTCAAATACCAACCGATCCGTTCGTTTCCGAAACGCTTTCGATGTTTTACGAGTACAGTGTCCCAGTACCCAAACCAGAACCCGCTGAGCCCCAAATGAATTTATAATGAACGATAAGATGAGATGCCAGAAATCGGAAATTGAGGTACAGTTGTGTGTACAGATGACTACACCTGTAATACCGTCATACTACCCGTAAGCTAACCACGTGCGTGTATATACGTATACAAATATACTATATGGAGTAAACGTAAACGTAAACTAAACATAAACATAAACTAAAGTAAATGAATAATGAATGAATAAACTACCTCAGCTTTGAATATTTCTATAGAAATGTTATTAAATGTATTTGAGCAGGCATAAGGACTATATACAATACCCACACAGAAATTAAAATAAACAATGTCAGAGAATACAAAGTTTTAGAGCTGCATTTACTATATAGTAACTGAAACCTAAGTGAAGTAACGTGAGGAAAAAACCGAAAAAAACATGAAAAAAAAATATATTAAGTGTACGTTTTGCATATTCCTATATACATACATAGTTAAATAAACATAAAAAGCAAAATGGGTCGGTCAACTTGAATACTACTATAACAATAATTTTGCGTCCATTTTTGTTGATTCCTATGAAAAAAGAAGAAAAAATTCGAAAAAAAATACAAAATCAAAAAGACATGAGCAGGAACGATGGAGAGGTACTAGTATGTGTATGCCCAATCAGAATGCCATCGATATGGATAGCCACACCATATACATATATATGTATTGTATGTATGTGCTGTAGCCACACTCTGTGTAGGTTTATATCTGCCATAAAGTACACTCAAAATAACCATATAAACGGCATTACATAGGCTAGAGCAAACCGCCCCCTAGAGATACATATAACGTACCAATGGATGTCATGTCATGTCTGCCGTTGTATCATATAAGTTTAGAACCAAGTATTTACTTACCAGCGAGTAAATGGCATTTGTTTTACAAACTACAAAGTTTTTCTCTATCATTTCAACCCCGTACTACCCAAAGCCCAAAACCCAAAAACCAAAAACCAAAAATCCAAAACTTATACAAACATACATTGATGTATACTCGTACTAATCTGCGTAAGATGTTTTCCCCATTTCGGTGTAATTAAATGTTAATTGCTAGCGCTCAATACGAACATTTACCACAACAAATTAAACAAACAAACAAACAAAACAAAATCTAACCCACACAAAATACAAACCCACAAAAAAAACACACACAACCCACAAGCTTACATTGTATCCCAAGGCCAAGGAAAATATTAGAAAACCCAAATACAATTTTGTGAACATGTGAAAAAAAAAATTAAATCGAAAAGATATTTACTCAATAAATGATTTTTCGTAAATAAGAAAAAATGTATATTGTGCTTTTAATATTTTGATGCGTTTTTAACCACAAAATCAATCAAATCCTTAGTGTTATTTATGTGTACTTGTGAGGGAAAGAAAGAAGTCCTTTCCCAAATGTACAATTGACTTTAATTAATCATTTTACTTTTGGGTTTTCTGTTCACTTTCTGGGCTTGCTGGCTGGCATCGCGGAAAAGGCTCTGCCAATGTGGAGGACGCGGCAGCCGAGCGTTGAGGACTGATGGTCGGTCCTGCGACTTCTTGTTTACCCATCGAGGGTACTATGACGAAAAGCATCAGGAAAGTTAGCTATTGACAGGCACAGACATCTCCCATGGAGTCACAACCTACCTTGAGGACATCGAACACATGCGCAGCTTCCCATTCCCAATAACACTGCCTTTCCCGTTGCAGGTTGACTCCTTGCTACGCGTTGGCCTACAATCCACATGGGCAGGAGAGCGTTGATAGCTTGCGATATAAATCGAGAAGTTATCAGATCATGTTTCCATGTTATCCACAAGTCTTAGCTCTAGGTAAATGCCTAAAAACGTACCGAATTTCCGCAATCGGTAGACTTTTTAATATGGTTTTAATAAACGCTTTTCTGCGTTCGCAAAATAACGAATTTGTGATTGCAAAGCTAGAGGTGTCAAACCATCGATAGTACTATCATGATATTATCGAGCTAGTTTGGCGGTAAAGCTGTTATGACATTAGACCTAGCTAAATTTGTTGCGAAGAGAGATATAGCATAATAGACAAAACCAGAAATTAGCGTTCGTAGTCGTCTTTAATTCGAATCCGCTATCAGTCAAATAACTGTGAGAAAATTATGTTTTCCAACATACACAGACAGCCAGCCAGTAAAATCGTGTCTAAAACTATAGCAGTCGATAAACTCTGCCGCAGCGCTGCTATCAGCTCAACTAGAAAACCAACTTGGCGCATATATTTGTCTCGCTCTCACTGCATGCTTTTCCCATCCGTCTGCCTTTGTTTTTGTAGCTAGTCCAGCTTCAAAGTCTAAGTCACACAGCCATGAGTGACCCTTTTAATATAATTTCCATTCTTGAAGTGTTATGGCTGAATGCATTATTTATTGTCCATTTAAAAATAAATATGATCTCAGTTCAATATGAAATATTAGCTTTTTTTCCGTGCTTGACGGTCACCTTGAATAAATACACCTTGGGTCAGCTGTTTCGCACAGGGTTGCTCTGCATGTTTGTATCGGAATTTCCATGAAAATTCTATTTAAAAAAGAAACGCACAAAAGCTGTTTTCTGCAAAGAAAGCAGGCTGTGAAAAACTCTTCTTAAACCAACATTTTTGTATATATAGGGCAGCCCAAGCAAGCAAACATACATAGTTCGGGCGCCGTCGGGTGTAGTCAGTTCCAAATTCCTAGTCATTTCTAAATTTCTAGTAAATTCAAAATTCTCGGTAAATTTTTTTGGTAAAGTAAAATAAATTCCCCGATGCGATTTTTATTAAGTCATGGATAAAAAGCTCGCTCACCTGCTCGTGGAACGCCTTCTCGTCCGTGACACCTCCCAGTTGGTCATGCTCTATGCTTGGCGTTGGGGGTTGAAGATCTCCTGAAGGTCCTTCGACCTGTCCGTATGGTAGCGCTTGGCTAAGCGCCGCGGATGTTGTCTCTGGTGGCGTACTTGCTGACGCCTAGGACTGGACTTTGTGGTAATAGTCCTTTGGCTTGCCGCTGTCTTCAATCTTCAACCACGTTCGGCTTGTTCAGTGGCTGCAACTGTTGTCGCTCGGATTCTGGCTTAGTAGAAGGCGCTCCGCAGTCAGGGGGCAGCAGTCTATCCCTTGGCAAAGGCATTCTGGAAAAGGATCATTCATTAGTAAGTATGAACCATGCCACACCTGTACTTCCAGCGGAAAATACTATATTTTCCCAATTATTTTCAGACACACTTCTTGGGATACGAGTACCATTAAATTACAGTAATTTAAATTTAGGCTTTCGAAACTGATGTTGTCTGTGAGTATAGGCCATTATCCACCTGCAGTGGAAAATATTTGAATTCTTTTTGGTTTTTCCAGTGGCTGCGCCGGTCTTTCGTAAATATTCCACAACATCTTCACAAGTGCACAGCTTGTTCAGGCCCAATATAGCTTGTAAAATCAGTTGACCATTCTGATTTCTAACCTTTTTTCTAAACGGTACGGAATTTCTATACACATTGTTCCATATTGAGCTCACACCATATGAACGAGAATTTCGATTACACTCTACCAATTGTTGTACGACTCAAACAACCAACACAGACTAAAATTAATAAATTAAGGAACGAATCATATCCGTACTAAGAGTTTTGGGCATAACTTTTTTAAGTTATAATCCATATTTCTGTAATAGGAATAGTAATCCCTAAAAAACCTAGGGAGCAGGAGTTGGCAAGGACTTTGGCGGATATCGGAAGGGAGCTGCGATCGAAAATAAACCCTATCAGACATCAATACAGACACGACTATTCTCGATCAGGATGACAAGCAATCGATCTCCTTTGTGGCGCCTTAAGTACCATGAATCTAGCAACGATCCTTGACAGTGATTCGTCTTAACATCTATTACAGGGCCCTCATATCATACGAAATCAGGAAAAGAATCAGGACGATACAGAAAGTATTTTAAGAAGGCTTGAGGGCGGATTGCGTCACCTTTTCCGGCATATTTTAAATCGCAAATAAATTTGTTTATCTATTGTTTTTATTCACTATTATTTTGACATTGACTCCCTAAGGTATTGCAGCACTTTTGCGTGGATCTTAGATTGGCTTTTTGTTATCTGCTGGAGGATCTCAAACTGGGCTTCGCTGTGCTCGTTCAGGACATTGCCGACAGAAAGCAAGAATTCAACATCTGCAATGAGCGCCAATTATTAATATATTATTAACCAAAACATATTTCATTCAATTTTACCGAGGTCTTCGTCCAAGGTGTCTGACCATCATAAGATTTAGTATCATATTATTTTGTTGTTGAACCACCGCCGCCAATATAATCGTCAATATTTTGTCCACCGCAGTTTTTTTTTGATTTCAAGGCCATACAATTTGGTTTTAATTGTGGCCAACAGCTGTGATGTTTTTCCAAGTGTGACCAGAGTCCTGGCCCGGCTGAGTTTTAAAGCGGTAATCGAAGTTTGTACTCTGTCTGAAAACCGTTCAAAGGCTATTTATGCATTCACAGTCCAAATAGAATATTTATGGAATCAATAAAACTGTTTTTAGATACATGAAGCAACAAAATTGAACTCGACTAGCATTTTGCGCGGTGCTTCGATATGTGTACTATCGAAATAAGCCATCGATTGAGGGCTGGTGAAAATTATCATCTGTTGAAGGTCCGGAACGTTCGAAAGCTTTTCGTTAGCCAAGCCAAACCAAACCGAGCCGAGCCAGACAAGTGAAATCAGTTAATAACCGAAGCAAGCAACAATAGCAGTAGCAGCAGCTGAAGCAGCAGAAGCATCAGCAGCATCATCATCAGCAGCAGTCGAGAGAAACTGGTTTCTGTAATTAGTATGCACATTTGATCGCTGATTTATGATTAACGTTTTCATTTCGCACAATTTTCTGTCGTTGTCAGAGTCTGCTCCGTATTCGAGAGGCCATCGCACGTATTGAAAATCGTTAGGCCGACCTGTCACGGAGGCAGACGACCGCCGAAGATGGCTTCTTCCAATTGCGCAGTAGTCGCCCTCAGCCTGTTTGCCCTCCTGCTGACGCAAGGGGGCGTTGATGTTGTGGATGCGCGCCGTAACCAAGGCAGCAACCAGCGCAAAACATCATCCTCATCCAGCTCCAACGGTCATGTGACCCAGCCCAGCTACAGCACGAACGGACATGCGGCCGGCAACTCGCATGCGGACGTGGCCAAGTTAAGTTATCCCAACTACAACTCGCAGCCAAATCGGCCGAATGTGAATGCGAACGCGAATCCGGCAGGGGCTCCGCCTCCTCAGGCTGGCTGGAATGTGCCCCAGGGTCCGCCGCCCGCCTATTCCGCCTCCAATCCCGTAGGCGGCGCTCGAACCAATGTGCACGAGCAGGCGCCTTCCTATCATGCACCCAGCTATGGAGCAGCTCCGCCCAGCTATGGAGCAGCCACCTCAAACGTCCATCAACCCATCACGGCCACTCAGAACCATGGCACCCAGTATGCCGGAGCCCCACCCGGCGCCACCTACTATCCATCGGGCGGACACAATGGCTACCCAAGCAATCTACCCGCCGGTGCCACCTACTATCCCTCGTCGGGACATGTACCCATGGGCGGGGGCTATCATCCGGCAGCCGCACCGCCTGGAGCCACATATTACCAAGCTGGCTCTGCTCTGCCTCCAGGCGCCACATACTATTCGCAGCCACCCCAACAATCCTCATCAGGCCTGGGCTTTGGTAAGTTCATCTTTCACTCTCTGTCTATCTCCTCCACTCTAATGGGGAAGCTTTTCTGCAGGAACGGGTCTACTTGCTGGTGGATTGGGTGGCGCTCTGCTTGGCCACGCGTTGACCCCCTCCGGTGGCAGCTCGTCGCAGCCGGCTGCAGCTGCAGCTCCTGCAGCTGCCGGTCAGGACCGCATCATCATCATCAACAATGGAGTGCCGGTGAATGCCAGCGACGGCACCACAGTTATCAATGCGGCCGGAGTGGCTGCACCAGCACCAGCAGCAATGAACACCACCCCAGATGGCCAGCCAGCTGCAATGCCAGCTCCCATGGCGCCATTCAGCCCGGAAACCTCCAACATGACCGTGCCTAATTCGGCAGATGCAGCTGCAGCACCGCCGCCACCTGGTGGCATTATTTGTGTGCCCACTAAGGTAAACGAGACAGATCCGGCCGACAGCACCAAGATGATTGAGGTGGAGAAGATCGCCTGCTATCCGGCGCCTCCGCCACCGACAGCAGCACCCGGCGAAGGACCCGCTCCATTGGCTCCCGTGGCCCCGGCCCAGCCAGGGGCACAGCAGGTGCAGACACCACCGGCCGCCTCCTCATCGATGGATGCTGCCCTCAAGTCCAGCACTAGCGGAGCCTCGCTCCTGGCACCTGGTGGTGGCCTGGGTCTTTTCCTGGTTGTGGTCGGTGCACTCGCCATGCGTCTGGCAGCTCCAGAACTTTCCAATTCGTTGTAAATCCCCCACTGACCGGTTGTGGTGCCGCCAATCACTCCACTGTTAGCCGTTCACTGCACCCCCCAGCCCTAGTTGTCCGCCCCTGTCTGCAGCTTTTTGTGGCCTTGAAATGATTGCCGCCTGTTACCCAAGAGTCTGCTTACGCCGGCCAAGATCGATATTCCAATTGCGTTATGGTCCCGCTCGACATGGGCGTGGACAAGTGACAAATTGCACGTGTTAATTAGGTGAAAATTGTTAATTTATTGTGTACCCTCGTCCAACTACAGCAGTCAGTATTCCTCGACATCCCCTTCTAGTATTTCCAGCTTATTGTCTCGATATATACATACATATATATAATGTATACCCAAAGCCTTATGCCTTAACTTAACCCTCGATTGTGCCTGCGAGTCCAAGATCCAGTCAGTCGTCCCTCAACGAATCTCTCACAAGTGTGAACCAAATGACATTCGAATATCTAATACCCTTTTCTCAATTAACCAATTATGTAAGCAAAAAAAAAAACGAAAGTACTAAGTACGGCACTGAAAGTGTTTGTATATTTTTCTAGAATTGTAATTGTTGCTCGTTTTTCTGTATTATTTTTTTTTATATTGTATTGTTGTTTGTAAGCATTTGTTGCACTCTTCAATTGTTGAAATAAACGCTTTCGGCCAACACACCTACACACACACGCACGCTACATGGAAATTGTTTTATTTCACATGGTGCATGTAGGCGTGAGCAGCATTAGGACTTGCCTTCCATTCGAATAACTTGTAGCGCAAACTAGAGTTGATTTTTTAATATTAACTGTAATTGCACAAGCAGCAGAGGCAGCAGCGGCCCTTGCTCCATCCCGCTCACACTCGTGCTCACAGCACTTCGCCCCGGCGTACGTACACTCACACAGCACGGCACGGTTAGTCAGAGGTGCTGTCTTTATTTGGCACGGTACGAGTATTGCGTTTCAAGGTAATAAAAAACAAACCGGACCGCGTACCGGGTACACAAATATTTGCAAAACAAAATAAACAAAAGCCGTGGACATTTTTGTACATAATATGCATGCACAGGCGTACATTTTCCGTCATTCTCTTGTCGTCCCTGTCGATCACAAGAGTGAGCGAGCTAGATATACGTAGGCCGATGAGTAACGGTGCCCTTCCAGTGTGAGATCAACGGCACAGATGAGAATGATTAAGTACTGGCTGAGCCAAACACAGGAGCAGGTTAATTGCAAAAATTACTTTTGTTTGCGATCGTAACTGCACGCAACAATTAGTAGTTATTTCCCGGAACTAAGTAATGGAATATATAAATATCAGGTTTACACATTTTTTTTATTTTGTGGTAGACCCAAAATGAATGGATTTTCAATTAGTTTACAATTTGTTGTTGTTTGCTTATAAAAACACGACCGTACGTGATATTTAATAAAAACGAATCAGCCATACAAATACAATGCCATTGTAAATCTTTCTTTTGTTGTTGCTGTTTTTGTATCATCTTTACTCCGCATCGTCGTCCTCGTCATCGTTGGAGCTGATTCTGAAGTAGCGCAGCTCGTACGAGTCCTTCTCGTTGGCCACAACGCGGATCCAGTCGCGCAGGCTGTTCTTCTTCAAGTACCGCTTGGTCAGGTACTTGAGGTAGGCCTTGGAGAAGTGCACATCGGAGCTGACATGCAGCTTCAACTTGGAGCGCTCAAAGGTGACATTGTTGCCAAGATTGTTAACTTTACCGTTGACCTTAAGGCGAGCCTTAACGTATTTCTCCTGCAAAACATAGGTGGATACGGTTAGCAGGGGACGGAAAAGGAGAAGGACCAAAAATTATGAATGCGTTCGATTGAGATGTCTCTTTCAGTGTTAAGGCCAACAGTCAGTTGTCAACTGGAGGCCCAAATTAAGAAGAGTGACCAATTTTTTAATATGCCACTGAGTACACTGCCATCAGAGCGACGCAAAGCTTCACTCTCTGACGGCAAATCGGCGTGGCCTAAAACGTTTCCGGTACGGATGATAATGATGAATTTAGTTAGTAGTAGTTACCTGATCGGGAGATGGTGGGTGGGGGATGCAATCAGCAGCGCCCTGCTCTGAAACTAGCGCGTGCAGCGCTTACGGTTTGCCCACTCACGGGTGTGTATACGGCTGAGCTTTATTGTATTCTCTATTGGAAGTCTAGCCCTAATGTTGTGGGAAAACCTGCAGTGTCACGGATGTCGGATCACTTGAGCAGGGCGCACTATGAATTTTGGCTCGATGCGACACGGTTGTGCCGCACTCAACCCGGGGCCCACCACGTGGCGGTACACATAGCACGGCTTGACGCTGTTCACAGACGGTTGCACCAACTGGCCAGTACCAGGTTACTGGCGATCAGTGGCTACCCCGTTGTGCAGTGACCAGAGCCCCTTATCGGCGCACTCCCCACGGGAATGGGGAGCACTTTATACAGAAACGCGTGTCGCCATGATAGGCGAATCGAAGAGTGATCGACGGAGTAGTTTTTGCAGACGATTTTCAATTTTGTCTAATCTGATTGTGAACATGTTCCAAGAGTTGTTAACCGCTAGCGGAACGGAGATTAAATCCGCAAGCAGTTTAATCGCAAATGAAAGTTCGCTATAACCACAACTTTTTATCCAAAGCCCCAGGCTATGATTGGGGGCAATGGAAAGCTTGGTGCGGTAGCCAGAGTTCAGCTGATGGCGATTCTTGGTCAGATGGCTCGGGGTACTTACGAAGTCGGCCACATCCATGATGCTGTCCTCAGCGATGTTGGTGCAGTCGATGGTGAAGCGCAGGGAGACCTTCTTCTTCTTCTGGCCCTTGCCGCGGAGCACATTCTTCTTCGTCACCTTGCTAGGTGCAGGTGCTGCCTTTGCCTTGGGCTTGGGAGCAGCAGGCTTGGCAGCAACTGGAGCAGCAGCGGCAGCTGGCACAGCAGCAGCGGCGGCAGCGACGGGAGCAGCAGCCTTGGCAGGGGCGGCCTTCTTGGCTGGGGGAGCAGCCGCGGCAGTGGAGGCTGCCTTCTTAACGGGAGCAGCCTTGGCTGGAGCGGGAGCAGCAGCCTTGGCTGGGGCAGCCTTCTTGGCAGCAGCAGCAGCAGCTGCGGGTGCCTTCTTGGCGGCCTCCTTAGCGGGAGCTGCCTTGGCAGCAGCCGCGACCTTAGCAGCCGCGGGCTTGGCGGCGGCGGCAGCAGCCTTCACATCCTTAGCGGCCTCTGGTGCCTTCTTCACGTTCTTGGCGGCAGCGGCGGCGGGCTTGGCAGCCTCAGCCTTGGGCTTCTCCACCTTGCCCTTAGCGGCGGCAGGAGCGGCCTTCTTCTCAGCCGGCTTGGCAGCAGCGGCCTTAGTATCACCCTTGTTGGTCTTGGCCTGCACATACAAAAAAATAAAACAAACAAGTTAGCTAACCAGTTACGTCATCAATGGTGCTATTTGGTGCGAGATTTTCACTTTTTCGTTTAACAGATGGAATAAAGATTGATATTTTGCAACTTTCGCGAACGTTTATCATAGGATTGCACTACAATTTTACGATTTTTTTTCAGCACTTACAGTTGGAGCCATCTTGTCAGTCGAAAACCACGAAGGAAAAGAACCCAACGCTGGCTGTCAAATTTGAGAACACTTCGGCGTTTGGGAAATTGCCGGCGTAGGAGCTGTCATTTGACGGCGTTACCAAACGAGCTGTCACGCAATCGATATTTATCAGCTTTTATCTCTAGCAGGAGTGTTTTTTGGCTTTTTTAATTTTATTATTCCTACACTTAAAATGTACACAATTATGTTTCATTAATATATGTCAATGCTAATTTTGAAACAATCTTTATATTTTGGAGTAAAAAAGGCAGCATGCAATCTGGATATTGTGCGCACTATTGCCAAATCTGCTATTTTATTACCAGTTCGGCTATTTTGAAAGTTCGATTGCTATACAGAATTGGAAATTGCTAATAGCCGAAAATCTTGCTACTTAAACACAGATTAAGCTGTTTTGCTATAGATTTATTCTAAGTGTCATCGCAGTGATATTTTGCTAAAATTGAGTGAGTGAAATTCCTATAGAAAACCGCAAAAGGACCTACATCATACCAGTACTATGGTTGCCTAAATTAATGAAAAATTCGTAAGAATGTTTGTCTATTGGAAATGGAATGGCAATATTTGGATTACAAAAATAGCTAAGCTTTTTTTGTTGTTGTAAATTTAGCCATTTTTTAATAATTTACCAAAAACACAGCTATTTTTCTATTAAAATGGTGGCAGCACTGACTGTGCGTCAATTCGCAATTTAAACATCGATATGAACCATCTATCGACTTGCAATTATCAACCCTGGCTCTTTTCGTGTTGCGGATCTGTTCTGCTTACTCGTGGCGAAATTTTATATTTCCATTACGCTATTAATTTGCAGTGTACAACAAAGTAGTAAACCACTAACGATATATTGAGTGTATAAAAATTAATGTTTCAATTGAACATTTCCAGATGCCGGCTGTTGAAACAATCAAGTCCTCTTGGGCCGATGAGGTGGAGCTCGACTACGGCGGCCTGCCGCCGACAACGGAGAACGTTGAGAATGGCCACAAATATGTGACCGAATACAAATACAACAAGGACGACAAGAAGACAAAGGTCGTGCGCACCTATAAAATCTCCAAGCAGGTGGTGCCAAAGACTGTGGCCAAGCGTCGCACCTGGACCAAGTTTGGGGAATCGAAGAACGACAAGCCCGGCCCCAACTCGCACACCACAATGGTATCCGAGGAAATCATCATGCAGTTCCTCAACTCCAAGGAAGACGAAAAGGCCAACGATCCCCTGCTCGATCCCACCAAGAACATTGCCAAGTGTCGTATTTGCAATGGCGAGCATTGGTCCGTCAATTGCCCCTACAAAGGTACCGCCATGGATACAAATCTTATGGAGAAGAAGGCTGCTGCGGCTGCTTCCGCTGCTGTGGATGCACCCAAGTCCGGCAAATATGTGCCGCCATTCCTCAAGGACAGCCAAAAGGGAGGCCTGGGTATGCGTGGTCGCGACGACACCGCCGCCATTCGTATCTCGAATCTGTCCGAATCGATGACGGAGGCGGATCTGGAGGAGCTGGTTAAGAAGATTGGACCGCAAAGTAAAATGTACCTGGCCCGCGACAAGAATACTGGCCTTTGCAAGGGATTCGCCTATGTGCACTTCAAGCAGCGCAAGGATGCTGCGGCGGCCATCGAGATATTGAACGGACACGGCTACGATCATCTGATTCTCAGCGTTGAATGGTCAAAGCCACAGAACAATTAGTCGTGTTAATCTTGGTTTATATATAAACTGAGCTATATCTATCTGTAAAGGCCCGTATATTCGCCCCAGCGCCGCTACAGGCTTGGATTGATCACATACTAAATATCCTTAAGCTAAAAGGTTTGCTACAAATAAATGAGAAAAAATATTGCCTGCAAGGGCTCCGAAAACAACAGCAACAGCCTGTGGCATTTTCATTTTGCAAAATCAAATCGAACAACAAGTTTGTTTCACTTTGAATAGTTTCCACTGTACCCTCCTACCTGTTCTTGCGCCAACGATGTGGCAACGCTGGTCACCGCGCGGGGCTGCGCTGCTCTGCTGCACAAAACGAAAACAAATATTTTTCTTTTTTTGTTTTGTGGTTTTTCGCCTGCGATTTACGCAAATTTGTGTCTAAAAATAGAACTAGATGCCGCAAAACATTCAAAAGTAGAAACTTCGAAATAATATTTTTGAGGCGCAGGTGTGTGCTCATTCTCAGTTGTACGTGACGGGCCCCCGGTCAAGCACCAGCAGCAGCACCACCACCACCACCAGAAGACTCTAATTCAGGTAACCCATCCCAGTCGCCATGGAGAAGCCCATCGTCAAACGGGGACAGCGGATCCTCACAGAGAAGCCTTTTGCGTTTGTGCTCAAGTCGCAGTACCGCCTGGAGCGCTGCGACAACTGCCTGGAGGCGTAAGTGTTTCTGAGAAATGCGAACTGGAAGGTATATTAATATTCAAACGATTCCATTCTGGTCCTAGGGCCAAAGTGCGAAAGTGTTCAAACTGCCGATACGTGTCTTACTGTAACCGCTCCTGCCAGACCCAAGCCTGGGCACAGCACAAGCACGAGTGCCCGTTCCTTAAGAGCATCCATCCGCGGATTGTGCCGGATGCCGCCCGCATGCTGTGTCGCCTCATACTGCGCCTCGAGCATGGCGGCGATCTCATCCGCGGCTATTATACGGAGCATGGATCCCGCAAGTTCCGTGACCTCATGTCCCGTGAGTAGAAGGCCCCCTCTTTTGCCCCATTCTGAGACTGTTAATGGACTGATTGTGAGCTTCCACAGATTATGCTGAAATCAAGAATGACCCAAAGCGGCTGGAGCACTTGGACTCGTTGCATGCCGTGCTCACGGACATGATGGCTGCTAGCCCGAGCACAGTGCCAAACAAGACGGAACTGATGAGCATCTATGGCCGTGTAAGTAGAAGCCACCTGGTGGTGGACAGGCAGGCGCCTGTCTTAAGTATAACAAGAAATGGGGAGGAGGTGGCATTATCTTATCCGTCCGCCGTGCAACAGTACAAATGTACCCGAATCCGCTCCTGTTCTGCCCGAATGAGAAACCAATCAATGCGGGTCTGGCGTCTTGCCAGGCGATTGATCATGTGGCAAGGTTCACGGTTTACATACCATCAAATGTGATGTTTTGATAGCTGGCTGTTTTCCTTTCCTCTGTCATCTCTTTGTGTCTGTAACTGTTCTGTATTAATGCCGCACCGCAGCTAATCACAAACGGTTTTAATGTATTGGATGCCGAGATGAACTCCATTGCCACGGCCATTTATTTGGGTGTCTCGATCACCGACCACAGCTGCCAGCCAAATGCGGTGGCCACCTTTGAGGGGAACGAGCTGCACATACACGCCCTGGAGGATATGCCCTCGCTGGACTGGTCAAAGATCTTCATCAGCTACATTGATCTGTTGAACACGCCCGAACAGCGGCGACAGGACCTCAAGGACCACTACTACTTCCTGTGCGTCTGCAGCAAGTGTATCGATCCGAAAGAGGCGCGCGAAATGACAGCCGCCGCCTGTCCCAATCGGAAATGCAGCGCCAGCATCAACATCGAGTGGAACAACTGCAGGCGCTGTTCGGTGGGCATCAGTCCCAAGCTGAGGAATGCCTACAATGAGATCATGGCCCTGACCAAGCACAATCTGGAGGCCATGAAGGATGTGGCCTGTAAGTGGGGCGTGGCTTCATTTCGACTTGTTTCACTGATTTTTATCCTCCCGCAGATCTGGACGTATGCAAGGTGTGTCTGGACAAACAGGCGGGCCTCATGCATCCTCTGAATGTGTGGCATGTCAAGACATTGGATGCCGCCTTTGAGGCGGCCATCGAGGTGGGAAAATGGGAGGAGGCCCTCGACTACGGCCAGCAGCTGTTGCCGGGCTTCCAGAAGTATCATGGGGAGTGGAATCCGCTGGTGGGCCTGCTACACATGAAGCTTGGCAAGATACAGCTCTACGAGCGCCACCACAAGGAGGCCAGGCATCATCTGGAGGAGGCTCAGCGCATACTGGCCGTCACACACGGCCGGGACCATAGACTGCTCGTGGAGCAGCTGTATCCGCTTATATTTCAGGCCCGCCACGAGGCCAACTGATGGAAATACCTTTTTGCATTGTTTTTTATTAAGAATTAAAGCGTAACCTAAATAACAGTAGCGGGCTCTACATGATCTGTGTGATGGCCTTGGCCCGGCGATCGGTGTCCTGGAATAGGGCCCGTATCAGATACCGTATCTCATCGGCTTTATAGTTGGCCGTTAGTGGGCCGGCTCCCTTACACCACAGTTCGGTGATCTCCTTGAGCGAGGCATTCATCATGGTCTTGAGTTGCTGCAACTTGATCCAGGAGCGCACCTGATGCACCTCATGGGGATCGCGGAACAGTTTCGGGGCCTTCTCCAGCACCACATCGATTAGATCGCTCAGATCGCTGGCCATGGTTGCGGAGATGTCGCGCTGTGTGAAAATGCAACGCACCAGCTCACTGGTGAACGCATGAAGCAGCTCGACAAAGGTGCTGTTGTACACGTTCTCGGGCAGGACATTCTGCCACACGTTCTTCAGCAGCTCCAGCTGACGCAAGCACTGACGTACCAGCTTCAATGGGCCCGTGCCCAGCGTGTGCGGACTCTCGAATTCTGCAAAAATGTCAGAAGTCAAATTTGGGGAAACGGGGAATCGCCAGTCGGGTGCCAACACTCACCGAAACCCTCCATGATGTCCATCAGTATGGAGGTCTGGTAGGTGACCTGAACACGGAAGTGCATGGTCCCAGTGGCCTGCAACGTCTTGACCAGTGCGGGAAAACTCTCGATCCCCTTGTTGGCATTCTGGGCCACCCAATGCGTGAAGTACATGCAGTTGTTGTGGAACAGCACCGACTGCTGCGGAATGCTCTCGAGCAGTTTCTTGTGCACCTTGGGCACCTCGTCGATGTACGTCTGCAGCATCATGCCAATGACGCCGGCCAGGGGATCGGCCTCGTCCTCGCCCAGCTTCTCCGTCGGTTGTCGCATAATGCGTTCCATTAGCTTCATAAAGTCCTGCAAAAAGATTGGAAAAGGAATTAAACGTGTTTCGAAAGGATGGATGATCTTCTCTACCTGTGCGCTCTTCGAGACCATGCAGCGGGGGAAGAGGAAGGGATCACATCCGGTGACATCCGTTGATTGATTGTTGGGCGCCACCAGCACCATGTCCTGCAGATCACGCTGTATAATCTCGCGGGTTGACTCCAGGACCCGACTGAACAGCCGATTACGATAATAGGTCTCGTACTGTTCGATGAACTGACTGAGTCCACGATCCACCTCGGGATTAATGAGGAACGAGTCGGCCAGATACTGTTCGAAGTGTGCCACGTCTTCGCACAACGTTGAGGCCTGGTACTCCTCCATGGTCTCGGGCACAGCCGGTATGAGGCAATCGTTGACCAGCAAATGCATCATACGATCCTTGAAATGATCCCCAATGATGCTGAAAACATGTTGGCTGCTGGACAGACTCTGGTTGATCCCGCTCAACGTCTGGAGGAGCAGTCGAAAGTTGTCGAGCACCTGCTTGTAGTTCGGTCTCAGTTGTGTGCCAGTGGCGGTGGCCGTGCCACTCTCCTTGGTGGAGTACGAGAGCGACAGCTGGACACAGGTACCACCTTCGGCATTCTCGTTGCACTCCACCCCGACCGGCTTGAGGATGAGCGGTTCGATGCAGTTTTCTAGCAGGAATTCGCACAATTTGACGGGATTGTAGCGCTCCTGGAATAATGCGACGACAATGTCATGCAGCTGGGACTCCTCCTTGCTGACCAGCAGTGTCACGCACTTGGAATTGGGAAAGGATTTGCAGTTGAGCTGCACCAGTCGATCAAAGCGCTCCTGCATATTCTGCTGCAGGAGATGGGCCTGTATATGGTACTTCACCTTGATGGTTTCATAGCATTCAAGGGCCTGGAAGATGCGCAGCACATCTTGGGTTGTCGCTTCGCCCTCGCCGTAAATGAGGGATCGCAGACGGCCCACCAGATCGAGGACCACCAGATAGTCCTTGGTGCCCTTCGCCTCCTCTACGCACTGGAACAGCTCGTCGATCTTCAGAATGTGCTCACTGACCTGCAGGCCCAGCATTAGCTCACGAAGCTCCCGACTGTTGTCGTCCAATTGCATGCTTGAGCCATTCAGAGCGGCCAGTCCTTCGGTGCCCACAGTCTCAAGCAGGTCGTTGATCTCCCGGCCCAGCGAACTGGACTCCTCCAGGAAGATGTCCGGCGATGTGTGATTGGTCATAAACTCCGAGTAGTTCTCGCCTATATGCTTTCTGACGCGCTCTTGGAAGCGCTCAGTGCGCGTCTGTACTTTGGAAACTGTTGATTTGGTGTCCTCGAGGCTAGCACAGCCATTGCTCTGGAACATCTCCGGCAGCATATTGATCGTCGCTCTTGCAGCCATGATCGAATAATTTAAAGGACAAAAACAAAAAAAAGACGAAACTTTGTGTTTGTGGCGGCGGCTGCCGAGTGTGACCAAATTGTGGCGTTCAACAGCACAAACAAATAACAGCGCCAGCACCATGGAACTAACGATATTCAGGTATCGATAGTCAGATCAGCGGTTGTGTTTGAAACACAGATCACCACTAGAAAAACAACAAAAACTAGCTGATTGAAGTTGAAATTTTGATGCGTAAAAATTATTCGAGGGAAAAGGGACAAATATTCATACTTTACATTAATTTTTTGAAAAGATCAACCACTTTAACGATGTGGTTGATTTTTAAAATTTTGCTGTTCAACAACCAAACTCAATAACTCGAGTTTTCAAGTGTAGCGAGGCCCTTGACATATTTTCCAAAAGAGAAAAGTCCACAGCAGAATTGTTTCGCTTGAAATTGTTTCGAAATGCACAGAATCTCCACCTTTCTGATCCCAAACACTACATACGAGTATATAGAAAATGCAGTCGAGAAGAAAATGTGCAGAGCGAATTTGTTTACATTTATTTCATAGCGACTTTTCAGCACAGGCATTTGCAGCTTGATGGAATGGCGATTATTTTTATCCGATGCGGATAATCCAGTCGTTTGGAAATGGGCCAGGACTCGGTCGGCGAACTTCTGCAGCTTAGGGGCCTCAACGCAGCCGTACATAACGGTGGCGGAGCTTGGATCATGGTTTATGATCGCTAGACCCTTGACTTTGATCTCGAATGGAGTAGTTAGATCTGCCAGGATGGAGCGACAGGACTCGAGCTCCTCCAATGCCTTTTTACACTCGCTGCCATCCAGCAGAACATAGGAATCCAATGTTACTCACGAATGAAGAGTTCCTTATCGATGCCCGGAAGCCGAGCCTCCAAAATGCTTGTCTGGGAAGTGAATACACAATAAATGGCTGCTCTGGTGTCCCATCCCATCGTCCTTGTTACCTTAAGTTTCAAAAAGCGCTTCTGAACTTCGCCAAAGTTCAAAGGAACAACCAGAATATGGGTCGGCACCTTCGGGCGCAGTACTCCATAAAATATTCTGCAAGGAGAGTGACTATAATGAAACAATGTCCATCTGCACCTGTCTGACACTCACTTGGGCACATGGAATGATAGTTTATAGCCCCCAGAATCATTATCTTGTATAATGGCTGCAACCAGCTCATTTTGTTGTAAAATATTCAAAGAGATTCGTATAAAACCGATAAGAACAGTTTTCATGGCAAATGTTTTGCTTAGCGAAATTCCGCAGGTGGTTCTCAGATCGACAAACAAACATGCCTATATATACTGGAAAAGTATTGCAAGGTATTTGGGGTATTTTTCCAGACCCCTTGAGTACGATAACAACGCAAAAACAAAAACCAAACAAGCGGTTGTGCAAATTTAGTACATAAATAGAGAATAAAAACCAAATCCAAAACGGATTTACCAAATATTGCAGTGCTTTATCTGTGCATTGTCATCCTCCAGCGCCACAGCGCCCACAAATAAAACATTTCTGCTTGCTTTGATACAAAATTTGAATTTTTAACTGATATTATTTGTATACAGTGTTACCTTTTCGCCCAGCAAACGTTTCTCGGATCTGTTTCCAATATCATAAAAAGACAATGTCCGTGTTCACATTATCGATAGTTTGACCATCGCATGACCTAGTGTGACCGCTTGAAGAATGCCAGCCCAGCTGTTGCATCGATATTGTTCCCACCATTTTTGAATTTACTGGCAGAGGCGGCTGGCAAAATACAAGCGTCGCGTTAGCAGGCTACGATACGATCCAAATTTGCACGATCGAAGCTGGCTGTTGTTAATTCGGCATTTAGTTGTCTTTGTTTTGTGCTGTGTTTATTAGTCTTGTGCAAATTAATTGTAAACTTGTAAGTTTCTTCACTGCGATCTAATCTAAAATACCTGTCGAGAATCCGGTCAAGAAGGTAAGAGCCCCTCCCCCCAAAATGGCGAAGGGTACGAGTACTAACTGGTCTGGTCTGCTCTCTGCCGCAGATGTCCAGTGACGACGCCAGCTCGGTGACAGTGGCATTGCGCGTGCGTCCCCTCGTCAAATCGGAGGTGGAACGCGGCTGCCGCATTGCCCTCGAGCGCTCGGCGAACGGTTCCCCCCAAGTGTCCATCAATCGCGGCGAGTGCTACACATACAACCATGTGTTCGACATCAACGACACCCAGAAGGATCTGTTTGAGGCATGTGTCCAGGGAAAGCTGAAAAAGCTGCTCGATGGCTACAATGTGACCATCTTGGCCTATGGCCAGACTGGCTCTGGCAAAACCTACACCATGGGCACGGCCTTCAATGGTGTCCTCGACAAAGATGTGGGCGTCATTCCGCGGGCCGTCCACGATATATTTTGTCACATTGCCGAACTGCAGGAGGAGTACAAGTTCACCGTGACCTGCTCCTTTGTAGAGCTGTACCAGGAGCAGTTCTTCGATCTCTTCTCGACGAACAAGCGCGACAAGGCCACCGTGGACATACGCGAGATACAGAATCGCATTGTGATGCCCGGCCTCACCGAATTGGAGGTCAATTCCGCCCGTGAGGTTACCGATCATCTAATGCGAGGCTCCGCCGGTCGGGCCGTGGCAGCCACTGCCATGAACGAGACCTCGTCACGTTCTCATGCCATTTTCACGCTCACCGTGGTCTCCACCAAGCTGGAAGGCAGGTAAGTGCCCACAGAAACACAGAATCCTGTGCAATTCCATTGTCCCATTATCATCATTATGCTCTTTAGGAAAGTGGTGACCACCTCCAAGTTTAACCTTGTGGATCTGGCCGGCTCTGAGCGCTGCTCCAAGACACTGGCCATCGGGGATCGCTTCAAGGAGGGGGTCAACATCAACAAAGGCCTGCTGGCCCTCGGAAATGTGATAAACGCTTTGGGCTGTAGGTCTTCCTTCAAATCAAAATAGCCAAACCCCCTCTCATTTTGTGTCCATTTTACAGCCGGACAAATCGCTGGATATATACCATATCGCCAGTCGAAGCTGACGCGCCTGCTCCAGGACTCGCTGGGCGGAAACTCCATCACATTGATGATTGCCTGCGTCAGTCCGGCCGACTACAATGTGTCTGAGACGCTGAGCACCCTTCGCTATGCAGATCGTGCGCTGCAGATCAAGAACAAGCCCGTGGTCAATATGGATCCGCATGCGGCCGAGGTCAATATGCTCAAGGACATCATACAGAAGTTGCGCGTGGAGCTGCTGGCCTTCGGCAAGATGAGCAGCTCTATTAATTCTGCTGTGGGGGCGGCTGGACTCGATCCGCTGCCAAGTGGCGCTGATGGTATGCCGGTGGCAGCCTCTGCGGCTGCTGCTGACCAACTGGGTTTGCAGGATTTGGTCAAGACGCTGCAGGAGAAGACCCGTAAGCTGCAGAAGGAGCTGCACCAGGCTCTGCTCGAGCTCAGCGAGAAGGAGATGCGGGCCCATATAGCCGAGGCAGCCCACGACAAGCTCAAGGCGTACGTCATCCAGCTAAAGAGCAAGCTGCTGGCGCAGCAGGCACAGCAGGCAGAGGGCGCCGAACCAACGGAGCCAACAGATCAGATGCGCGAGATCAGTCAGCTGGTGGATCAGGTTGACGAGGAGCTTCAGCACACCGAGGAAGCGCTGCAGTCGCATGGCCACGAATCGAGATCGAGCCACAGAACAAATGGGGATGGCGAGGGCGACGGCATGGGCGATGAGGCGAGCGAGCTGCTCAACTCCCAGTCGGAGGACTACACCAAGAAGCAGCTGGGTCTGGTGGGCGAGCTGCGCACCATCAACCGACAGCTGGACCTCAAGCAGGAGCTGCACGAGCGCATCTGTCGCAACTTCAGCAAGCTGGACGAAGACGATGATGAGAAGGTGAAGCAGTGCAACCAGAAGATCGACGAACTGGAGATCGAGCGGCGCGACCTGCTCGACCAGCTGCGCAACATGAAGAGCAAGGATCCCTCGGCCCGGATTGCCGAAGAGCGGCGCAAGCGGCTGCAGCTGCTGGAGCAGGAGATCTCCGATCTGCGGCGAAAACTCATCACACAGGCCAACATGCTGAAGATGCGCGAAAAGGAGCGGGAGAAGATCAACAACTTGAGCGCCGAGATACGGGCCATGAAGGAGTCCAAGGTGAAGCTCATCCGGACGATGCGGGGCGAGTCGGAGAAGTTCCGCCAGTGGCGGACGGTGCGCGAGAAGGAGCTCACCCAGTTGAAGAGCAAGGACCGCAAGATGCAGAGCGAAATGGTGCGTCAGCAGAACCTGCACACCAAGCAGCGGCAAGTGCTGAAGCGCAAGTGCGAGGAGGCCCTGGCCGCCAATAAGCGGCTTAAGGACGCCCTCGATCGGCAGGCATCAGCACAGCGCCAGCGCCATGCCAAGGATCCCGCGGGCGCTGCCAAGACAGACTCCTGGGTGGATCGCGAACTGGAGGTCATCCTCTCAGTGATCGATGCAGAGTACAGTCTCGAACAGCTCATGGAGGACCGGGCGACCATCAACAACCACTATAATAAAGCGAAATCTGACGGGGATCCCAAACAGCTGGCCTTGCTCGAGGAGGAGCTCGAGATGCGCAACGCCCAGATAGCCGATCTCCAACAGAAGGTCTGCCTCACCGATTTGGAAAGCCGCAGCAAGGCCCTCGCCGAGAGCGTCCAGAGCATCAGCGAATCGCGTGCCGTTAGTAGGCAGCTGCTAAAGAGCCTCATCCAGCTGCGGCGCCAGCAGGCGGCGACCTTTTTCGAGCAGCATTGCGCCATGGAAGAACAGCGCTCCCAGCTGCAGGAGGCCCAGCAGCAGCAGGAGGCCCTGGTCAAGCGGCTGCGCCAGGCCGAGGCCCATCACGAGGAAGAGATGCTCACCCAGCAGCGGGCTTATGAGGAGAAAGTGGCCGTTCTGTTGCGCACGGCGGCCGCGCAGCAGCCCACAGGCGAATCCCACCAAGAGATTATTGAGGAGCTGTTGAGCAGCCGCGAGGCCCTTCAGCTACAGCTCGATCGCCTGAAGTCAAAGAAGAATAGGAAAGAAAGACGAGCAAAACCCTCTGAGAATATGGATGGGAGCGTGCAGGACCTCTCGGAAACCATTGAAATCTTGAGCGACGCCAGCGATGACGACCCCGACTGGGTCCCGAGCAGCAAACGACGCTCCAAGGTGAGTAGAATACTTCATTCGAGCAGGGCCAGGGCAAAGCTAAACATATTTAATTCCTTACAGCAGTCATCGATCCAGTCGGTCAACGACAGAACTGAGCAGAGCACGACACAGGCCCAGGAGGCTTTGATGCCGACCAGCGAACAGCAGCAGAGCCTCAGCGCGAACAACGAAATAAATGGGTCGCTCAATTCGCAGCACTCCAACTCGACCACGGAGGCGGGGGAGGGGGGTCGCCAGTCGCTGTCTAAAAAGTGCAAGTGTCGCACCAAATGCAACACAAAACGCTGCGCCTGTTTCTCCTCCAGCAACGGCTGCGCTGAGAACTGCGGCTGCAAGGGCTCATGCCTGAATCCCCTGAACCGCAACGCGAAGCCGCCGCCAACAAATGCGCACAGAGCCGACATCCTCGAGATCAAGGAGGAGCCCCTGCAGCAGCAGGATGATGACACGGTGGACGATAACTCAACAATCGCCTCACCAGAGCCTGTGTCCGGCTCTGAGGCTACGCCACCAACCGTCCTATCGCCTGTGAAGCGATCAATAAACCAGAATCCTGCTCCAGCCGCACTTGGCAGGGCCACTTCCGCCGAAGAATTCAGCGCCCCCAAGCTAGCCAGGTCAGAAGAAGATCCCTCCTGCCCACCACACCGACACTCAGTTTGAAATATGTTTAGTTCTTAAATAAAACCAATTTCTCTTCTTTTTGCTCTCTTTTTGCAGAATGTCTGGACTGGCATTCTCCACGCCACGACGTAAGTTCTTTTAGGTAGAAAGAGAACGTCTGACTTCGTCCTTCAGTCCCCAATACAAAACGGCGCGTGATCTACGCTCATGATTTTAACTTTCTCCAGAGTCTAGACTTATTTTTGTTTTTAAGTTTACGTTTACGCTTACATTTATACGATTACTATATTTCTGGATCGCAGAAGTGCAGCCAGAGTAGCATCAGAGAGTTCAAAGAGCACCCGATGTCGACGCTGAGACAGATCTTTCGGGAAGAAGGCTTGGAGGAGAGCTTTGAAGAGGCGACCAAGCCTTTTTTGAACGATATAGCTTAAGAATATAGTGCATACTCGCCTCACCCGCACCCCCGCACCTTCATTCATAATAATAATGATGAAAACTTTCATATATTTCTACATTTTATTGTTTTTTTTTTTGTATTTGGTTCTTTTCTTTTTTCATAACAGTTTCAATGTTGTGTGTGTGTGTGTGTTTCTGTGTGTTTGGGGGGAGGAGGGTGGATGGTAGGCTGTGTGCGATATCCTTTCGCTCCGAGTGTCCGTTGGCGTGGTTTTTAGCAAAAAGCCGTCGAAAGGAGAGATATATATTTGTATGCGTGTGTGTGTGTGTGTGCAAGGGGAAAGTGCATTTTGCATTTGAACGGAAATTCGAAATTCGACCATGGATGTATATGGACCATATACGGCACACCATGTATCTCGGCGGTGGGCAGAATCGAATCGAGAATCATGCACATCACATGTTATTTAATTTGCGACTCTCGAGCTGAGAACCATTCACCACTGCATCATTCACACCATCCACCATCGCTGGAGTTTATTGGGAAAGGGATCATAATGAGTGGATGCGGGATGAAGGAATAAATACGAAAAGTGTATAACTGACTCTCCTCTCGCTCTGGGTGGTCGGAGGTTCTCCGGGGCATTGTGGGCGTGTGAACGGAACGACTTATATCTATGTACATACGACAATATAGATCATACATTTCACAACATATAATATACACACATCTGTATATATGCATATATATATATATGTAAGTACATAAGTCTAACATTCAATGTTTCGGATATTGTGCTCTTTTTCTTCAGTTTTCATTTTATCCATTTGCCATTTGTTTTTGGTGTGAATCGGACATTTAACAGCTTTCTGCCCCAATTCTTGTTTTCTTCAATTTACAATACATTAATGTACACATTTTAAATAATAATAATGATAATAATTCTACGTAGTATAGTACATATGATATTTACTATAAAGTATATATAAATACAGCGCTTTTCTTCACTACAGACTATAAAAAAAAAGAACAGAATCCAAAGAGTAATGAACATACGGAAATTACACTTAATGGAGAGTAGGTTTTGCATTTTCTGGGTTTTTTTTTGTTAGGGCTGCTGTTGCGTGAGTGCGTGGTGCATATAATAGATCTTGCATGTATCCATTATCCTTATGTCCAACATTTTGATCTTCTTGTAAGTGGCTCTTGCGCCCCTCCTTTTTGCGTTGTGTTTGCAGATTTCGTGCGATGTGATGTGTGGATGAATGAGGAATGGTGTGATTGGATTTATAACGAAACAACAATCAATATATATATATATATACATACGATATATATATATATATATATATGCATATGCATAGGTGCGTGCGTGTGTATGAGTGAGTCTTATGCCTAGAAATTACAAACAAATCAGAATTCAGATAGTGTGTATGTGTGCATGCATATATCCTGGCCATTGTGCGATATCTGTGCTTCGTTTGGTTTGCCACACTCCTCTAAACCGTCTCCAGCACACGCACATCCTTCTGGACCACATAGAACTTGTGCTTCTTGCCCACCAATCCCCAAATGACGGCCACATTCTCGATGACGACATTGACGGGAATCGTGCAGACGGCTCCTAGCACACAGGCCAGAAACCGAAACAGTCCGAAGCGATACAGCGAAAAGGATTTGATCACACCGAACACATACATATAGATGTTAATGGCCGCAATGAAGGCGCACACAAAGTCCACCAGATTGGGACAGGGTATCGGATAGAGGCCGGCAAAGATAATGTTCGATGTGGAGAGCGGCATGGTGACCCACGAATAAACACTGATGCCCAGCAGCAGCTTGTGCCGGAAGGGTATCATTTTGGAGTGGACCACCAGCAGGATGCCCTGGAGCCAGCGCTTGCGCTGCTGCAGGAAATCAAGCAGCGTGAACGGTGACTTCTCGTACATTTCGCCCTCAATGAAATTGAACGTATAGCCCTGGCTGAAGGCGCGCATGGCAAAGAAACAGTCCTCGGCCACCGAGCCATCGATGCCGTTGTCGAAGGAGACTGATCGCTCGGCACCAACCTGGCAGAGGTGAGAGATAAATAAATGAGAACGGGAATCTTCACTGACAGAGAGACACACTCACCTGGGTGACCACATAGCTGCCCTTCCAGCTGAAGAGTGGCTTGTGGAAGAGCTTGAACTGCAGCCGCAGCTTGCCCATGTCATCGGACACCCGAAAGCTGTCCGCCAGCGTTGTCAGCCAATTGACAACATTCTCATTGGCATAGGTGATCAGGCCCTGGCCGAATGGATGCTTACCATCCAGCACGAAATTGATAATGCCACGAACCGAGTTCTCCGTGAGCAGTGTCTCCTCATCGAGATGGACGATCCAATCGTTGTCGTTCAGCACATTCACCGAATCCTCCAGGCAGTGCTGCAAGGCCCGTGACTTGAAGAGGGCCCCCGTGCGCGTCTTATACTCCTTGGGCACCACAATCTCTCTGATGCGTCGATGCTGGGCCAAGTGTACGGCCTTGTCGGTGACCACCTCGATGAGGAAATTCTCCAGGCCGGTGTCCAGACAGGTGTTCATGTTCCGCAGGACGTTCGTTTTGACCAGATCGGGAAAATCGCCGCGCGTCACCACACGGATGCAGATGAAGGGCGCCAGCAGGGGACTGCCCTTGAGGACAACCTTCTCGGGGAACGCATTGTAGAAGACCAGGCCGCAGAAATTAAACAGCACCTGGGGCAGCGTGAGGAGGGTGAGGAAGCGGAGTAAGTACAGCAGAACGGTGGCCACATCCCCATATGCGGACCATGGGTCGACCAGCGTGAATGAGTTCTCGTCGATCTTGATGCCGCCCGAGAATACTTCGAAGGTTATTATCACAGTGAAGAGCAGTGTGCAGTGCAGCAGATGTTTGGTGGTGGAGTTCATTCTGAAGGCGTTCCTCCTGAAAGGGATTCCAGGTATTGTAGATTGTAAGTGGGTGTTGTATCCTCTAGCTCTATCCTCTCGTTGCTAGCAGCACTCGCTAGCAGGCTTCTCGCTTCTTTCGATGGATCTTTCGGAGTATGCAAAGTGAAGGATGTGAAGGATGTGGCTCTTCTCTTTGTTGCCTGTCAACGTGTTTGTTCTTTTCTTTTCTTTTCTTTTCTTTTCTTTTCTTTAAGTAAGTGTTTTGTGCTTCCTTCTCCTTTAAGTAGACTTGTGCTTGCACCGGACGGGGGTGTATCGTGATTCTACTCTTTATTCCAGAGTGTCTCTCTCTCTCGACCTATCTCTATCTTTATCTCTGTTATTGTTCGTTCGCTCGTTCGTTCGTTCGTTTGATGACGCCTGATGACTGTATGCTTGATGAATCAGAGAATATATTTGTAATTCCTTCTTTCTTTATTTCTATTTTGGTTTGCCTCCGAGCGGAAGTTAACCAGGCACTGCGATCGCGTTCCGTTGCGTTGCTGGTTGCTTGCTGATAAGTTCTGCAGTTGCGGTTGCAGTTGCAGGAGTTATCGCTGGTGCTATCCTCTCTCGTTCGTTGTCGAACAGTTCTCAGCTATCAACTAGTGGATCTAATGGATCCTCTCGTTCTCAGCGCCGATACGTGGCCAGACGACATTGCTGCAAATGGGAAAACAAACGGTAAATTAGCATCTCTCGCCATCTCTCTTGCACGCTATGTTTTCTGTGGAACATGCCGACAGTGGGTGGGAAGGGGTGGGGGGCGGGGCCCATTACGAATTAATTGGCGCCAGTATTTGGTAACCCTAATTTTTCTAACCTTTTGAATGACCCTGAACCACATCCACCGCCATCGCCATCACCCCATACCATGCCATCACCCCATACCATACCATACCATCCCATCCATCCCCGAACAACAGAACAGAGCAATACAAAATAAAAGGTCCGAAATTATAGATACCCTTACAGATAGATTTGGAATTACATTAACATGGAACTTTAGAGTTTGGAGCACATTCTTGAATTTCGCGATGAATGGGAATGGTTTAATGGCTAAAATTATCATTAGTATCTATGAATTTATCTTTGCAAGAGGTTCTTCATTTTTCTTCTGGTCTGATCATCGGTAAAACTACTATAAAAAAGTTCCTTTAGCGAACGGGCACATTCATTTCGAATGATTCAAAAGAAAAGGGTTTAAAGAAAAGGGTTTATAGCTATACTGCCCTCTAAGAAGAGTATACATATATTTACATATATCCATTTAGTTGAATTTGTTCCATTATTATTGAATTAGAACTTTGTCTCTCATCACGACCCTACCCCACAGCCACAGCCCCGACAAAAACATATTAATCATTCGCATCGCGTGCCTGGCAATCCATGAACTTATTGATCATATGTACATATATGTATCATGTACACAGATGTGTAGATACATATGTACAACTAAGCCCACTGGCCAGCCAGAAAGCATAGTTCATTCCAGTCCATATTCAAACAGATACCAGAGATATCGAGAGAACAGGCCATCATTCGAACAATTCCGAGAGTTCAAGAGCCAACGATTTGATTATAATTGTTGAAATATTTCCATCATGACAGCATTGGTGGGAGGCTCTAGACTCTAGAGTCTAGACTCTAGTCTAGAGTTTTATTTGGGTTGCCAATTGTCGGCAGATAGCGTCTAATGATCTACACGAAGAATCTCAAACGATCTCCACACTAATTGCATATACAAATGAGATACACATGTAGGCAGCACCTTTACCTTTAGGGGTAGGGTAGCCCATCTGAATATTTCCAGCATATATCTTTGCGTACTAGATGATTAGGAAATTCCGTAATGATATTCGAATCTTCATTCGTTCTTGGGGCCCTGACTATCCCCATTATATCCACTAGACAACGTATACCTTTGTTTCTTCGACTTTGTAGAATGGAATGCTCTGATTATAGTTCCCTGTATATCCGGCTCTATGTTTTTACCAACCAATGCCCATCTTGTTGACTTGCTTGTAAATGAAGCTACCATCAATACTACTTCAAAACTTCTCAAGAACTGCAAACTAATTAAATTATTCCAAACCATTTTGTGCTTGTTCTAGTTACTCGCTAATAAATTATAGCTAATATTTAAATAGTATCTTTTTAGTATCTACCACTAATTACCTTGCTCTTCTTAAAGTAATAATACCAAACTATGTATGAGGCCCTTCTACTGTGATAATTGGCTTAACTAAGAATTCTTAATTAATCTTATAGTTGGAAAGGTGGAAAGGTTGATTTGGGGCAACAAGCCAAATCGTTTTCAACAAGCCAAGATATTCGCCAGGGACAAAAATAGAAACAATTGAAACGCCGAAGCAATTATTGAATGGGAATTCATTTAGAACGTTGTGCTATGACGTCCATAAAAATTGCTCTGATTTCACTCAAAAATGATCCTTATAGGTACACTCTCCGAAATTTAATTTGCATGAAAAATGGATTGGAGTGTTTGGAGATAACGGCACCTTGTATGCGTCATCTCCTTTCTTTATTCTTATTCGTAGTCTGTTTTGAGTTTCAGAAATGCATCCACCGTTGGCTTAAATTATTATTGGCACGATTTACAAGGATCTGAACGATTTTCAACCAAGATGGCTCGTTAATGGTTTGGGCTGGATTCAATATTTGCAAGATGACTGACAGAATGAAAACAAGAAGGTTGTACAAACGTGCTGGATGAAGTCCTTGTGCGCTTTTTGGAGCAACAGGATAATGCCCCGATACATATGTATGTATATCGCAAGCCAGTCGTCAATGGTTTCAAGCAAGGGAAACTGAGCTGTTGGAGTGGCCTGGCCAGCACGTTACCCACACTTGAATCCTATCGAAAACTTGTGGGTAAATCCAGCTAGACGCCGGAGGAGTAACGGACTACTGTCATCAAGGAATGGGCTGAAATTCCCCGATCAGAGTTTCAGAAGGTTGTGCAATCCATGACAAAAATAATTTCGGATGCAGCGGGCTGGACTCCTTATTAACGGGCCATAAATCTATCAAAATTGCCCAATTTTTAATTGCATTTTTTTCGCAGGGCTAATCGTGATTCTTTTTGGAAGAAACTGCTCAAAAAATCTCGCAAATCTTTTTTAGATTATATAAATTACATTGTTACACAACTATTCAAGAATCGAACAGTGAAAAATGTCGCGATGTCCCTTGGGCCACTTGATTGGTGGTAGATCTTGATATTAGAATTCGTTGGTTTCCAATCGATAGTTACCCGTTTAATCTATACCTAGATTAGTGCACAATCTATATGGGAACATTGGCTCCATCCATCATTCGCCTTCCTCCATCAAGAAAATCCAGTCGGTCAGGATAATAGCTGACAATAAGCCCCCCCCTGTGCGACTGATGGGCACAACAGCAAAAACAAATGGTAATCATAATAATATGGAAAGTATTTACACCAAAAACCCAAAAGTTAAATCCACTTTTGATGTGTGATTCATTCCAAGAACAAAACCCGTTGCTCCCATTGGAGCACAGCCATTGGAATGCGGGCGGAATGCCTTAGGTTACATTCTATGGGGAGGCATAAAGATTACATGCACTCGTTTATCGATTTACCCCCCTGCCCCTTCCCTCGTGCCTTCCAAAGGAACAGTGGAATATTTCGACGAAGGAGACTTTCCAGAGGGTTCGGTTCGGTTCGATTCGCTTCGCTGTGTGTGTGAATAGCCCTCGATATACACAGAACAGAGGGCTATATATTGTCATAGTATTATACAGAATACTCGTAAGCAGCAAAACGAGTTATTGGCCCCCGTGATAAGCTACGTAACACTCTTCATAAGTTACCTTCCATACAAATTCCATATAATACAATCTTCAACCGATACCGATAAGCGTAACTATCTGCAGTACTTCAAATATTGCGAAATCGCATCGCATCCGCACCGAATCGAACCGAACCGAACCAATCCAATCCGATGCGATGCGATCCATCACATGCGTAGCAATGCCATTGACTCGGGGGCCCCCAGCGACCCCGTTCGTACGAGGGGATAGTGGGGATCGTGTACTCATGTTATCATCTTATCAGCGTCTCAGTGATCCGCGATCCCCGATCTGCGATCGGATGATTCACACCACAATGAGCGACAGTTCCGGACAGACGACGAGAGCCGAGTCGGAGAGAACTCTGAAGATAGCGTCGCTGCGTTCTTTGCGATTGTCGTTGGGGGCGTAATGAACTTGGAACGCTTGGGCGATAACCGGTCCCCCCGGTCCTCCCTGTTGCACTCCGCTGGGAGCTCTCCCTCTCCCTCTCTCTCTCTCGCTTATGCAAACAACAAATCAGGATGGGGGGGCGGTGCAATCATTCAAACAATAATGCTGTGCTCTGATGTGTTGTGTTGTGTTTTTTTTTTCGCAACGAAAAATTAAAATGTGCAACGCTCCAGCGATTACACACAGGGCTCACAAACAGTCGGGCACTGGCCTGGCACCGGCACCGGCACTGGCACTGGCACTGCCACTCATTGCCGATTCTGTCTAATTGCTGTTGAATATTGTATTTATTTTTAGTGTGCTTTGTTTGCTTGTAGATATTCCCATTCCCATTACTATTACTATTCGCATACCCATTCGACACTTTGGAAGTTGACTCCAATTAAGTTTCAACTTGAGATTCAACCTGGTTCAGAACGGCAGTGCATGGCAGTATCTAATCGGACTACGAGCCCTGCCCTGACTCATATGTATAGCACTCACTCAGCCCTATCAAAGCAACAAACAGTCCAACAGTCAAACTGACAGTCGGTAGTTGCTTCTGCCTCCACATAACCCCCTCTATAAGGTTGGTGGCATCAATTAGCACGTCTAGCTGCCTCCAGTACAAATTCAATGACAAAGTCCATCAACGGTTGTCTATCCAACTCCCTATGTAGACTTGGGAAATCCCAGCCCATGTGCATTGGGGATCCAGCAGGTGTCATTATTACCCACCCGTTCGTTTCTGCCCGTTCCTTTGCTCTGGTCTTCTCTCGTTTCGTTCCGATTCGTTTCGATTCGATTTGATTCGATTATTCGATGTTCGATTTTACTATTGTTTTGCCTCTCGCGTGCTTCGAACTTCGAAGGCAGTCGCCGGTACACTGGACGACGACCTAAGCACAGCACGAATCAGCAGTCAGGTACGCGCCCGCCTGCCGCAGGTGTACCCATAATGTACGTGTACGTGTACCTGTACCTGTTACTATATACCTATGTGTGTGTGTGTGTGTGTAGTAATAATAATAAATTAAATACGTTATCAAAGTACAACACACAATCAAAAGAGCAACGCAAGGTAGCAGCGCAGACCATTTCTAACGCGCTCGATTACGTCGTCGCTTGCCATTTCTCGACACACACACACACACACACACACACACACACACACACACACACACACACACACACACACACACACACACACACACACACACACACACCTGTCAAGTCGGGCCTACAGCCGGAGTCAACCCAATAGATCCGTCATAGTTTCTTTTTCTTCAAATCTAATGCTGATACTAACATTAATACCCTGATCCAGATAGGGCACATTCGTAGAATGTACAAATTTCCCAAAGTAAACAGACACAAACTGAGACCATTTCAAAATGTTTTAGTGTATCGATTTATCGATACTCTGCGAGCTTTATCGATCTTGTAGTAAATACAGTTCTGTTGCGTCTAAATTTACAGTTTTAATTCAATCGCTGAAAAAATCAGCTGGTTTGGTTTTTCAATTGAACGAAATCAATCTGCTAATGTGGCTAAGGGATCTTTGGTATTTGTGCTATAATCTAATGAATCTCCTGCTTCAACAATTGCTTATAATAACTGTGGGTTGTAGCATCTCTAGATTTTGTCCATAAATATTAATTTAACAAAGAGAAAAGCGGGCATCTAGCAATCAAAGCACAACGGAACAATGAACGGCATTTATCCCATTTGTCGGACAATGAAATCTCGAAAGATTTCCGTGACGTTGAGAGATCGGGGCTGGTTGTCAAAAAGATCGACTAGAACTGTTGATCCTGTCCGTGGTGTCTGCTACTAGTGATACAATATACCCGTATACCCTCTAAAAAGTTTCAATATTTTCACAGATCGTTTCTATTAGATCGTACTCCACTGTACATACGTACGTACAGTATAGTATTGTGTGTGCCGATGCACATAGATCGCATCGCTCTAGCTTTGGCCCCACTGTCAATGAATGGATTTGTTTTTCCCGCAGTGACTAAGAATACTCATATGCACACACAAGCCAGAAATTCCCTGTAATTCCCCAAAAATTTCGTCATCGTTGGGCGTCATGATAGGGGGGGTGGTGTGATTAGAGAGCCGGACAGCTGGCCGGCCAGACAGACGGACACGACAGGTGGGGGGGGGTGGTGCTGATCTACATAAATACATATGGGGTTGCGGTTTTTTTTCTTATTTCTCCTCTTGTCACGCGGCCCAGAAGAGGGCTGGCTGGGGCTGGCTGGCGGCTGGCTGTGACTTGTCCGCAGCGGAGGAGAGGCCATCGCTTATCGCAGTGGGTTGAGCAAACACGGACAAACACACACACACACTGCGACAAGGGACGTGGACACACAGACTGTGTATCTGTGCCAAGATAAGCGCCGGAACAGAGCACTAGTGTACCGACAGCCTACGTACGTTAGTTGCGGGTACATGGGTACATACTCGTGTACTCGAATAAAACTTACCATAGGGGGGGATAGGTGTGGCTGGAGAGGGAGAGGGCGAGTAGGAGGAAGGTACTCCCCAGAGGGGGTAGCAAACGGAACGAAAGGGGGCCCATGTTTTGGGGGTTACGCAGCGCTCTAATATTTATCACTGCAGATCGTTTCGAGATAAATATTTAGCTGGTATATCATAAATATATATGAACACATATTTCTATAGCAATGGAATATTATTTGATTGCCTATGGCTTTGGCTTTTTCGATCTTGAAATGAAATTAAATTTATTATCTGCATAATACTCTCTGCAAAGGGGATATCGGGCACAGGATATGGACTCTCTACTGGTAATGCACTTCCCGTCCTCATATAAACATCGTGACTGTACTTAAATCTATAATGGGCGATGCGATGTGGGCAGGATGCGGGGGGGAGTGGCAATGGAGTGCAGCAATGGACAATGATGGAAGGGTTTAACCACAACCATGATTCAAGGACAATTTTAACTGCATCGTTCGTTCCGTTGGGTTGTAAATAATAAATGGCAGGAAAATGTCAGTCACGAGATTTTCAACTCTCACGCACACACACACACACACACAAACACACATCTATACATATGTATATGTACATGCATACACACACATGTATGCCTATACATGGCCTTGGTATGCGCGGGAGAGAAGCAACAACAACAAACAACAAAAAGTGCTAATAGGACGACAAAGGAAGTCACAGGCGGTGAAGATAAGGGAAGGGGTGGGAGAGGGCGTATGGCGTACGGCGTACATGTCCAACTAACTTGATTTGTTGTGGAGCCCCGACGTGTACTAGGGCGCGTCCACTGCTGCTGGCTGTGATCCACTTACCATGCTTCTGCTAGCCGGTTGGGAGGAAGGGCGGGCGGGCGGGGGCTTGCAGCCAAAGGAGCGGTCAATATTTGGTTCGTGTTATCGTTGCTGTTGTTTTAGCGATAGGCACGCACCCTGGGACACACACACCCAAGGGGTAAGAGGGCGGGAGCAGTTGGTCTCGTTTCCTCTCAGGGTGTGTCTTTTGTGCCGCAAAAATTATACACACGCACCAACGCACCAACAGTGGCGGCAGCGGCGGCGTTGGCGTCCACGACTCGTGTAAACAATTGAAGATATATCGATGACGCGCTCAAGACGTTGCTGACTGCCTCTATCTCTATCTCGCTCTTTTTACCACTCTCTCGTGGTGGTGCTGCTGCTGTTACCGTTTTGGCGCCTGCCTGTTCTCTGCTCTTCTTCCGCTGCACCGCGCTCTCTCTCTCTCTGGCTCTCCGTCTCTCTTGCTCTTGTTGCTAGCGGTGCCGATTTGTTTGGTTTATTTTCGAATTAGAAATCTTTTCAATGCTGGCCTTTTTCCTTTTGTTTTAGCAACAACAACCAATTCATAAATAATTTGCGATTTTTATATGGAATATATGTTTTTATTTTTGTGTGCCTTGCTAATTGATTTTTTTTCTTCGCTTTTTTTTGTTGTTTCTTTCGCGTCTTTCTTTTCTCGCACCACACACACCACCCCGGTTACCGCCCGAGTCGGATGATGTTCATGCGATTTTTTGTGCTGCCCGTCCGTCACAAGAAAAAAAACGAAATTGAACTAATATTTATGAGGGGAGAGGAGGGAACAACAAATGGCTGAGGTGCCTCAGGATCGATTTTCCAACAGCACGAGGACCAGTACGGACTAGACGCCTTTTTTTCGGTGACTTTTTCCGCCTCTCTGGCGTTGGTACGTGTTGGAACAGCGTCGGCGGCGGTGGCGGCAGCGGCGGCACGAACTATATTGTGTTTCCTACGCGATGTAGGTGTCTGTCTAGCGGCTTGAGTTCACTTATCGGACCTGGCATTTGCGTAATTGGTTGGCGCGCACATTTTGGCAAATGAGTTTCTGCTAGGATGGATTGTTGATACTAACCCGATGTATCGGTATGGGCGATACTTTTTATTTCTGATACGATAGTATCGGTGCGTTGTTTTGTTTTGCGACATATTAACTACGTTTGTGGATAAAACGAACTTAAGCCACCAAACCCCGCTATTTAATCGTTCCATGTGAAATCATATTCCTCGATTTTGATGTTCGACTTAAAATTAGCACCTGCCTATGACTCTCAGCCCTGAACACACAATTTTATCTGATAAACTAATCAATTTTTTACAAAAAAGGCTCAATTGTATAGTTGTTAGATTTTCAAATATATCAATATCGATATTTTAATGCGATAACAACGGCACTTTCTCCTAACTAGACAATAGTGTTGAAAGTGCACTCATTTGCAGTACTGGTAGTTGCAGGGTTGATTTTCCGTGCGCGCCAGTTGACACAGTTCAAAACAAAACAAAAACATTCCCTAGCCAATGTTTGCAATTCAAGTGAAGTGCTGTACGATTAACTGCTATTGTCCAAACCTTACCGCCTTACCTTGGATCAGAACTGGGCTCACAATAAATAGACCACTGGAAGATGTACAAATAAGTGACGCGCGCAGAATGGGGCTCGAACTGCAGGACTAACAATCGAGCGCCACTTGGCGCGCGTCTGTTTTTATTTCATTTAAAATGTACATTTCGTATTTTATATGTATTCTTTCTCGTGCGCTGGGCTCTTTTCGTTCCCGGCGGCACGTGTATGTTTGGGGTGCTTAAATTTAGTTATCTCTCTACACCGAAAGATCATCAATTTGTGTGTTGATTTTTGTTGGGGTTAATGCGGCAAATGTTACACTCAAATTTAAGGCGAAATCCCCCTGTTGTCTTACTGTTGTAGCCAATAAAATAGGCTAATAAATATCTATACATACGATTTATAGCTTAAGAATGAATAACTAATCTGAACTTTCCCTTCTTCCTACCATACATCACCATACATCGCAACATAAATCCTCGAAACTACCTCGAAACTTTGAAAAATTGTGATTTTGGGAGTTGACGATTACAAAAAAAAAAATATTGTGAATTACGATTATGATTACGAATTTTTGTGTGGGACTCGGTGTGGGGTATGGGGGGCCACTGCACATGCTGGATACCAGCGATAGCCGCCGCGTCCTTTATGTGTCTGATTTCCACAGTTTTATGGTCTTGTCGTTCTCGAGCGCAGCGGAGGCGATGATATTCTCGGTGGGATGGCAGGCAGTGCAGAGCACAGTGTCAGTGTGCCCCTGCAGCTTTTGCACCACCTCCTTGCTTTGCAGATTCCAAATATAGACCATATTGTCCTCGCTGCCGCTGACAATCCACTACAGGGGCGACGATTAAAACAAAAGCGATCGTTTGTACGGGGAAACCAATCAAAACTATAGCCAAGCTAGCCAAGTTACTCACCTTGCCGCCGGTGACAGAGAAGTTCGCAAATATGCAGTACTTCTCGTTCTTGTGTCCCGTGTATGTCTTGAGACACTTGCCCTTGGAGTAATCCCACAGCTTGAGAGTGTTGTCCAGAGTGGCCGCCAGAATGTACTTGCCGTTCGGCGAGAATTTGACAAAGCTGACGGGCGGATTGTCGTCGTCGATCAGCGTCTTCAGGCACTGTCCGCTGGCCGTGTCCCAGATGCGGCACAGTCCGTCGTAGCTGGAGCTGACGATCAGCGAGCCATCGCGATTGAAGTGCACAGCCGACACGGGATCAGAGTGGGCAGGCAGTGTCTTCAGGCACTTGCCAGTACGGACATCCCAAATGCGTACGCTCTCATCAAAGCTGCCGGAGACAATCAGGTTCGACTGCGGATTGAAGTTGCAGCAGAACACATAGTTGCTGTGCCCCTTGAGCGTCTTGAGGCTCTTGCCAGTGCTCAACTCCCAGATCTTGAGGGTCTTATCGTCGCTGCCGCTGACCAGTAGACGCGAGTCCGAGCTCCAGGCCACATCGCTGATGCCCAGCTTATGGCCGGAGATAGTCTTTTCAAATTTTCCATCGTACGCTCCCCAGATTTTGATCAGTTTGTCAGCAGCTGCGTTGAAAAGCCATCATTGTAGCCAATAAAACGATTTGAAAACACACACGCTTAGTACTCACATGAGCTGGCCAGCCACTCGCCGTTGGGGCTGAACTTGACCGCAGAGACGGCCTTGGTGTGGCCGGCAAGAGTGAACTTCAGCGTATAGTTGGGCTTCACTGACATAGAGCTCTTGTTCGAGGTGGAGTTTGAGGATCCCGAGACATTGGCATTGGGCTGCAGCGAATTGGGTCCGGTGGGCGCTGTCGGCATCGGCTGTTGTGGGGGATGCACAACGCCGGGATGGTTGGGATGAACGGGTCCAATGGGCACCATCTTGCTGTAATATATGGATGCTGGATGTACATAGATATTGCAGTTGCACTTTTTCAACCCTCGCACCGTACGCGTATTCTTTTTTTTCGCTTTTTTCAATTTTCGCTGCTGCTGCACGTGCCTCTTCTTCTTGCTACTAAACACTGCATCCCATCCCTGTGGTTCGCGGTTTGTGTGTTTTCAATGTTGTTTTTTTTTTGGTTAGACTTTCTGCTTACCTCTGACCGGTCTGAAAGTGAAGCTGCTTGACCTATGTGTTTTTCGTGGCGCGGCGTTGGTTTGTTTATGCGAAATCGGCTCCTTTTTGCTAAGTTTCGTGCCACACGTGAAGTTAGGATGGGCGATATTTTTATTTTTATACGATAGTGGCGGTGCGATATTTTTGTCTACTATTGGGGCTGATATCTATAATAATTGTGGGCTAGTGGACCACTCCTTGGGGGGAAAACCATAAATTAAGGTTACAAAATAACATTGACCACCCTGTGAAACTGTTTACTTTGATTTTAGCAACTCTTATCTATTATATTTGTCATTTCTCGTTCATTCAAATCCACCCGCTGGGAAATATCTACCCGTGAAGGGAAGTTTATATAATTTCCCGCTGGGAAATTGCTGGGGAAGTAAAGAAAAAAGGGGGTATGGACAACAGGCAAAACGGCCCAGAAAATTTAAGGCCGCAAGGTAAAACGCACCCCATTGCCTAACATAGCATGTGTTCAGGCCTGTCCAAATGGTATATCGTAGAAAAATGACGGCTAGGTGAGGTTCGTACGAGCTTTGAAATTTCCCTTGGCTGTTTTTGCGTGTTGACCAAACCTTTGGCGGTAATTTTGAAATAAGATTGATGAAATTGCTGGAATATACACATTTTTTAACTGGCAACTTTGCTTGAGATTTACATGATTTACATACTTTTGAGAAACTTAAAAAATTGTACTAAAAAGTTTAAATATAAAGCTACAACTTGCTGTTGCTACCCTACGCATAGACCAAATAATTTAACCTGTAAGTTAATCAATTTTCTACAAGAATGGCTACATTTGAATGCCTACTTGTATTGGATTCCTAATCAAATTAGCTTTAAGACTGAACAAAATATTTTTTTCCGATTTAACGATATATTGATATTTAAAATTTCATAAATTCGATTTGGGGATATTGAAATTTAGTAACATCTATATCTCGAAATATATTATTTTTCAGAAATTAACAATCCTAGTGCGTATTTATCTGATCCTCAGAAAAATATGGAAATAGACGTCTCAGATTACAAAATGTACAGTAAATATACCGCTGATGACAAGAAACGTCAACAAAAATATCCTTTTTCTACATGACAAGTACACGGTAACTACACATTTCCTACATATCAGCAACGGCTATCTATCCACATTCCAACTGATTTCGAACATCTGGCAGCACAGACCATACACTGGCGCTGTTGCCAAATCCACTTAAAGAGACGCTTGCGACAGCTAAAAGCTGTTTGAAATCACAGCCGATAAAACAGCCGTTCTATATAGTGATCAGATCGCTTGAAAAACATGACTCCAGATCACTAACCAAAGTTGTCCACACTGGACCCTTTCCCCCTTGCTCATGCATATTTTAATGTGTTTGAAATGTAAGTACAATCTCTATTCAAATCGAAAACAGTATATATGTACATATGTGCATCATGACCATGTTTATGGTTTCGTATATCCATCGCTGTTGCTGTTGTTGCTGCGGCGCTCGCCTTTCGAGCGGACTTTGCCCGGTGCATGCGTGCGGTATTGCTTCTGGCTGATATTTTCCTAGCAATCTACGATGTTCATTTGCTGCCGGGCCAGGGGGGTATTCGTCTCTGGACTCGCTGTGGCTGGATCACTTTTATACCTGTACGAACTTTGCTTGCTTTGGGAACGAAACAACGCCTACATTTTCTCCTTTGACGCCAGATTTTGCATTAGAATGACCACCGTTTGCTGCGTGTTGATGGGCTCCACTTTACCTGTGGAGATCTTGTACGATTCTCGCATGGCCTCTCATGGGAGAGTAATGCAAGATCGCCACAGGCAAAACTGAAGCCCATCAAAACGGAGCAAACGGTGGTTATCCTTCGGCCAAATCTGGCGTCAAACGGAAGAAATTGTTGACGCTGTGGCGCTCCAAGGCAGGCCAAGTGTATGCAGGTATAGAAGGTCCTCGCCCTTGCGAGTCCCTCTCAGCCTTGCCACCGCCCCTGTAGATCCTTCCTGCAGGGCACGCCCTTCATTTCATTCGTGAAAAAGTGGATCTAGTTGCTGGATGGTGCCCCTGTGGTTGCGCTGACATTCGATCCGTGTTGCGTAAGCGTAAGCCTATGAAGGGACGGGACGGAACGGAACGGGATCGTACACTTATAAAATGGAAGCAGGAGATTTGTTCGTTCTACCTTACCCATGGCGGAAAAGAGATTTGTCTATTGTGCGTACGATGGCTGGGATATTTCATTCGAGGCGCTTAAATTAAGGACTTAATTTAAGCGCCCAGAAGTTTCACAAATACTCGAAAAAACTGCTTAGCTTGCACTTTACTTTTCTCGCTCGACTCAAATCATGAAATGAAAATGGGTTCGGTTCGGCTCTGCCTCTGCCAATCCAATCCTGTACTAGAGATGGTCGCGTGTCCGATCTTTCCAGAACTTCACGAGTGCACGAGTGACAAATTTCCAACACGAAAAAACAGTAATCGCGACAAAATTATCCCACACTATATATATACAAGAGAAAATGGCAAGACTTTTTCTTAAAGATCGTGCATTCCACCATCTTTTGGTGACTTAAAGTGGAAACATATTTCTAACAAACAAGTTGTTCCAGTAACATTCATATATTGAACAAGCCAAACATGGCCCATACAGGCATAGTCGTGGCTTTAAAATTGGATCAGTGGCTTGGATCAGTCTGGCAGTAAAAAAAAAATACAAAAAATAATATTTAACCACTAAAGGGTGTTATTTTAGGGTTGATTCTATTCGGCACATGAAAGCACATTTATTGAACTCATTTTTGGCCAACAACTAACCAGAGTTATTTGATTTACCTTTATTTTGTTTGATCATTTCGTTTCTTTACAATTGCGATTTCGATTTCGTTTTCGTTTTCCCCGATACATTTTGAATGCGTTGCTTTAAAACTGTGTAATTCTTTTTTCGGTTGTAGGATCTCTGTTCTTTCTTGTTTCTTGTTAAAAGTTAAAAACTGAAAGGTTAACAATCTTTAAAATTAGCTCTATTTGCTTGACTTAAACGTGTGTTGTTCCTTTGTAATGTAATTACTCGTATTATTCAACTTTCATTGGGTGTATTTTGTTTTCTTTTGTTTTCTTTTTTTTATTGCTGCTGTGCGTGCACGGGGCGATGATGGCCACTTAGAATCATTAATAAGTTAAGTTTAAGTTACAATAATTGTAATTGTGTTCATCTTGTTTATAATTCAAAATCGAAAGGTACAATTTGTTGTTAATAATATTATTATTTGTAGGCAATTAATTTTAAGACAATTCATATTTCATATTTCACATTCGTAATTTCGTTTTTCCTTCATCGTCGTTTTTAAAGTTTGTTTCTTTTTTGGTTTTTAGTTTTTAATTTATGGTTGTAAATATCTATTACTTTCTACGAAAATTATGGCAAATTAAATTCGTTTCTAAATTCGCATCAGCAGCAGCTCCTTTGTTCGGCTTAAACACACAACAAGAACAAAAATCGATTGGAATTGTTCAAATATACATACAGAATTACGTTTTTTGATTAAAAGTTTTCGCTTAAACAATTTAACAATGCCTAACAATAAACTTAATAGTAGATAAAATTCACCAATCGTGAGATATTGCACAGCTGCCTCCAACAACAACAACAACAACAACGAAATCGCTTCTCAAACAATTTGAAATTGTTAAATTATAATCATATTCTGAAGAAGAGCTCTTCTATGTAAAAGTGTTAATGTGTGTGTGTGTGTTGAATATATAAAAAGATCATGTCATAACAGTTTTAATATTACGTTTCCTTAAAGCGATAGAGAGAGAGAGAGTCAGAGAGAGAGAGAGAGATAGATAGAGAATAGAGTGCGTGTGTGTATGCGAGTGAGGGAGAGAAATGCAATGCCTGCTTTGCTTATTATTTAGGCGGAATTAAGTTCCTCCTTAAAGTCCTACTTCTCCTCTATTTCCATTTCCATTTCCACATCCATTTCCAATCCATATTTGAGCTTTAACAATTTTCAATGATTCTTGTGTTATTTTCTTTGTTTTTTGTCTCTGTTCTCCTCATAGATTATATAAACAAATTCAACATTTGACTGGTTTTTCTGTTTGGTTGTCCTGGCTGTCTGTTAGCTTCAAATACTTGTCATATATGTATCTTGTATGTATGTATATAATCGTTAATATAATTATCGTAATTGTTATTATTCTTGTAGATTGCAATTAACATTTTCTTCCTTCCTTCCTTCCTCATTCGTTATAAATTGAATGTATATCTCGGTATATTGTATGTATGTATAATTATGCTATAAATATTATTTTCATTGAGTGTTTGCCAAATTGTTCAAAGTTTCGAAATCAGTTTGCAATTATAACTATAGAATTTAAATGGGGTTATGGTTTGGTTTGTTGTTTGACTCTGGTTCATCGTCTCTAAATTAGTTAAATCATCTCACATCTGGAAATAATTCATTGCTGACTATAGCTATGGCTATTCTCTCCGCATGGCGTGTCCACACACTGCCCATACCTACTATACGTATTGCTATGTATATATGCAGATGTGGGTATACATACTTGTGTATATTGCTAATGTGGTATCGGCTACAAGGTTGCATCTGCTCCACATGCAACTAGTATATTTGTTACCTGTCCCCTGCTTACAGACTATATTCATCATAAGATATATGTTGTGTATGTGGAGTCGTGTGTTTTTGCTTTTTGCTTTCTGATTTCTGCTTTTCTCCTTGCCGTACTCAATCCGGAATAGATCAAAATGCATTGTGAAGTTAAGGCTATTCAGGACCTAGATCAAATGCATAGCAATAAAAATGCATTGAATTTTAGTTCGAACTTTTTTCAAATAATATTTAAGGTCTTTTTGTTTTGGTTGGTTGGCTCGCTGTTTTCTTTTTTAACTCGCCTCACTAGCAACGCTTTAATTTGGTTTCAGCTTGGTTTCAGTTTGTTGTCTGGCTTAAGCCTTGAATAGCTGCGGAAATTCGTTGGCTATTTCCCGCACCAGCTGCTGATCGGAGGCACTGCATTCGGTCTCCTCGCAAAAGATGCGTGTGAAGATCTTCATAAGGTCGTGCTTGCGGTGCTCGTGCTCCTGGTAGTTTGTGTTGCGCAGGATGCGTCGGCATAGCTCCAAGTAGCAAGGACGAGTCTAAATCAAATCAGTTATGAGAAAAGTCTGTGTGCTACAGTACATGGAACTACATGGAAACTACTTACCGCACTGCCCGCATCCAGATCAGACAGCTGCCGCACCACAATATCGATGAGCACCTTAATGTCGTTCGTGTAGAACATGCCAGCCGTATCCGGGTGGCTGAAGATGTCAATGAACATGCGCAGCACCGTGTTCATATGCTCATTGGGATGCTTCAGCAGACGTGTGGGGTCATCTGAGGATACACGATAATACAGGAAAGCCATCACATATGGTAGTCAGGCAGCGTAACCCTAACTCACCCTCCCGATTGAGCAGAAGCAGCAGCTTCTCGGTGAAGACTTTGGCCGTGGGCAGGCTCTGCATCGCCTCGATGATCACGTTGTATGTGTTCTCGCTGAATTGCTGATTGAATGACAGTATCAGAGCAATGACCATGTCCACCAGTAGCTCTGGGTTATTGCCCTCGACGATCTCCAGTAGGAAGCTGGCAAAATGCACGCCCAGATAGTCTGCAAGTACGATATGGATTGCATAAGAATGGAAATGGCATGGGCTGATTGACAAGCAGACGCACCTTGATGATTCACCGGCATCGGTTGACCCAGCGAGAACACAATTGTCAGCATCTTGACCAGCTGCTTAAAGCGCTCTAGGTTGGAAAAGTGAGTCTTCATGTCCTCCACCTGGTAAGAGAGATAAAAGGTAAGAACTAAGCTTTGTTTCGTCTCCCCGCCACCCCCAGGCCCCCAATTACAATCTCCAGCGGCAGCACCGATGTCAGCAATATGTCCACAATAATGTGATCCAGATGACAGGCGGCGGTGAATGTCCGGAGCAGCAGGCGCTTGATGGACCAGCGTGTTTCCATTTGATAGTACTGCACCAGATTGATGAACATCTGGTACTGGTCGCAGGACATTTCATAGCAGCTAATGTTCTCGTCCGCATTATTCTGTAAGTAAATTGGATTGCAATTAGAATCGGTTAAATGGGTTAAATACTCTCGCAGCTATTGGGTACCAGTATCTCAACCAGCTCCTCGAGGAACTGGATGATATCCTCTTCATCCTCGTACAGCATCCAGGTGCGCTGCTCCGTATCGTTTTTGCAGTCCGCCAGCTGGCCAAACAGATACTGCAGTCGCTTAGAGTCGTGCGTGATGCCCAGCAGTTCCTTGGGCGTAGGCACCTTGCCGGTGACATGGACGGCGACGGCCTCCAGGTACGGATTGATGGAACCGTTGTACAGCTGCTCCAGGCTGGTCAACACCACACGCAGTGCCTCGCACGACAGGTCAAAGCTGAGATTCGTATTCCGACGCAGCGCATCCACAATCTGATACACATCCGACGATTCCACCTTTATCTGGCCACGAATGTAGCTCGCCTTGTCGCCGGCTGGTCCGGCAGACGCCTCCGCACCCTCGATGTCTGTGTGCCGGTGATGCGAGGGCGAGGCCGAGGCCGAGGGACTGTCTATGCTGTCCAGGGCCTGGCTATTTTCGGCACTATCTGCGATCGCATTGCCCACATCATCGCTGGGCACTGCACTGGCATCGTCCGACTTTTCCTGCGTACTGTCCGGCTCGTCACCGGCCGCATATGCATCCGCATCCGCATCGTGATTTCTTGCACTGCCAATAGCGCCATTGCCGGCACTACTGCTCCTCTTCATGCCCGAGGCAGAGGTGGAGGCGGATGCGGAGGCGGTACTGCCATTCCCGTTGGGTGGCTTGTGGTGCTGGCTTGTGCTCAGTTGACTGGTCTCCTTGTACGTGGTCACCACGTCCTCGCTGGTGGTGGTCGTGGTCGTTGTCGTCTCTGAGGGCTCTGAGGTGATGCTGTTGTCCTGTGCCACATCCGCCATGGCAGCCACAGACGCCACGGCCGCCACAGTCGTCGTCTTTGTCGATGCGGATGCAGTTGCTCCTACTGCTGCGGCTGCGGCTGTGGATGTGCTGGCTACTAGCGGCGGTGCTGGCAGCGGCTGCTGCTGTTGCGGTGTCTGGATGGTGCAGCTGCTGCTCGGCATCTGCATGCTGCCCATGCTGGGCGACTCAGCCATTGCCTGACCCTGGGGCTGGCTGCAGCCGACCGCCGGACTCGACATGCTTTTCCGGCTCATGTCCAGCCGCTGGGCAGCGGGCGGCGGACTGTGATGCCTGTGCTGGGAGTGGGAGTGCGAGTGGGTTTGTGACTGGGGCTGCTGGTGGGGATGCGAATGTCGATGGCTGCTGGCCTTGTCGCTGTAGCTTTGAGAGTACGAAAGCGAGGAGTCGCCGTCCCGTTCCGAGCTCTCCTGCAAGGGGAGTGGGTTTGGGTTTATCGATTGAATGGAAATGGATCCACACCACTTACCGCATAGAGCCGCTCCATGGTGTTCTTCTTCTCGCGCAGCCGGTCCAGCAGTTCGTCCTTGGACATGATGCCATTGATCTCCTGGTCTGTACACTTCTCCAGCGACTCGATCGACGAGTTCAGGAAGCTGATGAGGAAGTCATGCTCCACCTGCGGCGGGAGCAGGAGGAGGAGGGATAAGGGTGCAGGAATGAGTACCACCATTTTGCTCTCCATTCCCACGGAATCTCATTTGCTTTCAGCTTACTGCACCACTCGAGACGCACTTAAACTAGATCTTTAAGTACTCTGCCCCACTAGAGTACCCTGTGCCCCCGTGCTGCCGTGCCCCTGTGCCAGCGTGCCACTCACTCACCTTAATCTTCATTACGTAATTTGAGGGGACAAAGCCAATGTTGCCCTTCATGCTGACCACCTGCCACCAATTGCGCTGGCGGGCGGAGGTCTGGTATAGAATGAAGTACTCGCCCTCATCGAAGCTAATGGTCTTGGGATAGACCGCCTGAAAGTCGTACAGGGCCTTGAGCATCTCTATGCCGTTGCCTACACCAAGAGAGAGACCTTCCGACGTTCCTGCTGTTGGTGCTGCTGCTCCTGCGGCGGGAGATGTGGCAGCTGCAACATCCAAATCCAAATGCAAATGTTAATGGAAATGAGTGATTAAATTCTTAGTTTTATAACGGGGAAAATCAAAATTATCTGAAATTTGGATGAGGGCGTCGGCACACCCATACGTACACACACACACACACACACAACACACACAGGACACAGGAGGACACACCGAAGAGTCAGGCGGTGGGGAGAGGGAAAGAACTGCTGCAGGCCGTAAGGAAAGTCCACAGCCGAGGGCCAACTGCCAACTGCCGACTGGACTGGACTGGACTGGTGAGGGTATGGATTCAGGCCTTTGGGACTCTGTTGTGTGTGCAATGCAGCAGCACACATACCCATGCATGGACACACTCTCTCACACACACACATAGACACACACACAGAGTAGCACGTAGCAGTAATCGCGATTGTTGCAACAGCAACACACAAGACGGGTGCGGGGCGGACAAAAGAATTCTTGTTTTTATTACAGCGGAAAAGGAAAATGCAATTTTCATATTTTACTTGCTTCTCGCTTGCTTTTGTCTGTCGGTCTGTCTGGCAGGTTCCTCTCTCTTCCTGTTTTTTTTTGTGTCCGTGCAGCAACACGCCTTGCGCTTTTGATCCTATTCAACTTTTATTGTTTTCCTCGCACTAACACCAACACACAACACACACACACACAAAAGCATGAAGGCGCACGTGCCTGTAAAAAGTTTCTTCGGGACCACTTCGGCCTCGTGCTGCAGGAAAATGTGTGTGAAAATCTCAACACACGAGGAAAATCCGTTTCAAAACAGAACGCCCACTCCACACCTCGTCCACTCTCACCACGCGCGCGCGCGCTCTCCTTCTCCTTCGCTCTCTCCTTGTCTCTCTCTCTTGCCCAGAGAACGCTTTACGGTAAAACCATCACCGAGAGCCAGAGAACGGAACTGGTTCACAATGGAAACCGCCATAAGCGTTCAACGATAATAATTTGAGGCCAGTGGATGGCCGAGGGTATTATGATAGGTATGTACGATACATACATATGTATCATATATATGATATATGTATGCATATTTCTCTAGAAGCAATCTTTCGCAAAATGCATAATTTGGAGTTTCATATACATATGCACAAGCTGCGGCTTGCTTTTAATTAATTAAATTGATGGTGCATATAGGGAAAACTTTAAAACAGACGCGCCATTGGAACTGATTCCGGAACTAACAGATGTACTGTTATAAGCGGGAGCTGCTGGGCACCTGCAGGACTCCCAAGCGCCACGCGCCACGCATACAAGCTCATACACACACACAAACATATTAGCAGGAAACAATCGGATACAAATATACATACACACAAAATATATACAAAGTACATACATATGTATACACAAAGTATCTATGCAAATATGACAATGGAGAAATAATTAACAAAACAACAAAAAAGATGTAGAGAAATGGGATCCCCATTTATTCACTTACCCATATTTTGAGCGCACCTTTTGCTGAACGTTACTGTTGGCTCGTTATTGGCCCTCCGCCTGTTGTCCCTGGTCCTGCTGCGGCTCCTGCTACTGTTCCTGCTCTGCTGACGTCGACGGCCCAAGGACGTTTGCATATATTTAAATATATTCGCGAAGCGTTTTCTGCTTCCGCTCCTGTTGTTGGCTTTAGACTTTTGTTTATGGGCGTTTCTTACGCTCTGCCTCTGTCCTTTACCACTCGTTGGTGCGGCCAACTTTTGGCAATAACCGTAAATTTATTGGCACGCCCTTCTTCGCGCACTGGTTGCTGCTGCTGCTGCTGCTGCTGTGCTGCATGAATAGCCAAACGCGACTCTGTGTTAACGTAGTTGATTAATTACGATGCTATGCTGTTGCTGCCCTGCCTCGTCGTCGGATGCACTTGTTTCTCTCTGTCCGTCCGACGGCTCAGGTGGGGGTGGGAGTTTGTCTGTCTGTGTGGTAGGGGCGGGCTGGAGAGGGGCTCGTCACCTTCATGATTCGGCTGATATCGTGCTGGGCAAGGTATGTCAAATGGAAGGTATTGCAGTCCGTTCCAGAATTGTTCATTCCTCACTTTTCTGGAAAAGCCGCTACCGCCAGATTGGAAAACAAGCTATAGTACCCAGAGAACGGGACTAGAGCGAACATACGTGTATGCATATGCACATATGTATGTAGCAATTTACTTTGTAGCACTAGGAATATTAAAATAAACAAAGAGCACAGAACAGAATGGAGATTGAACGCCACATCTGAGTCGAGAAGTTTTGTTGCGGGAGGAGGATAGGGTCGTGTCGTCATATTCAGCCCATGGCCGTGCCCATCCCTAGCGGTCACGGATGTCAACAAAATGTTATCCTATTGATAGCACCGTCAATTAATTTCGCTTACGTTTCATTCAATTGCTGCACTGAATTAATTTTAATTTAAATTAAACAAATAATTTTAAAAACGCCAAGAGATAATTTCCAAAGTTTGATTTCCACTTATTTAATCATGTTTATGTTGTGTTGTTTTTATTTTGCCGTATTCTCAAGCCGAACGACTGAACCCACTTAACCCCCCTCAATTTAAACCAGTCAACAACTTGAGTTAAACCGCGGAAAATAAAAGTGTATTTAAACTCTTCTTGCAGACCCATGCCTTCTCATTACCTCATACAAAAATTACCACGAGATCTTTCACCTAAACTGCGCTAAAATTCTTCAAGTTTTATTATTTTCATACCCAATGGTCTGCAATGGGTTAATCGTTCTCTGTCTCGGTTTTGATATTCTATTTAATATTACTAGCTGGCTCTAAACACACAATTTCATCCAATTAATGAATCAATTTCCTACAAGATTGGTTAATTTTAAGGATTCCCTTTTGTTTGCAAAATAAGGTCTAAACAAGAAAGGTTAACAAAAATATATATTTTGTATGTGACAACTACACGGTAACTACACATTTGATACAAATCAACAAAATATTTATGAAGTATTTATGTATAGTATACATTGTATATCCTGTTTCTTTTAATTAACGGTAAAATTCTGTTTTCCAAGCTGCTTTGAGACCCAAGCAATAACGACATTATCTCAGATTAACATTTTTTTGCGTTTTATTTGATTTCTGCCAAATTTCGTTGAAAGAAATTTCCAACAAGCGGCTATCGATACTATCGAGTGAAAATCGTTAAAGTTGCGCGTTAAAGTGGAATTTTTTGAAAATTAATGAGTGACAAGGAATAAAAGATGCAGAGAAGCACGATTGGAGAGAGGGAAAATTCGAAAAACCTATGTATGGAAGTTTATATACCATATATATTATATATATATATATAATAGATTGATTAAAGTGCTTTGAAAATGTTTTTTTTATTCTTGGTGAACTATATTATATCAATTATAATATCAATAATGCATACAACTAAGTACATCTACTGGCACTGGCTCAGAGCGTGGGCGTAGATCGTTTTCTCCTCGGTTCCCCGCTTGATCACGTGCGGAATCTTCTTGGGTTCCATGCTGAAAGAAAAGAAACCCAAAGCCATTAGCAAACGAACACATTTCGTGAGTGAGATGGTAGCGTACGTAATGCAATCAATGATGGGGCACACGGAGACGCAGAGCGTGCATCCCGTGCAGTCGTCGTTGACGTGGGGCAAGTGGGTGTCCTTGTCGAATTCGATGGCCTGGTAACCGGAGTCCGCACACGTCATGTAGCACTTGCCGCAGTTGATGCACATGTCCTGTAATTAGACGGAGGTTCGGAAATGCCAGGTGAGACAATACTGTGGGATACTGTAATCTACTTACATCGTTGATCAGGGCCACCTTCTGCTGCTTGTTGTCCAGTTGGTTGTAGGTTCCGATGCGTGGCAGGGCAGCTCCAATGACCTCGGCCACCTTGGGAGCTTCGTTTGGCTTATTATCGGATGGGCAGATATCTGCAGCACCCTGCTCGGCATCCCATAGGGCTCCCTTCTTGCCGCGGATGTTGGCCATCATGAGGTCGCGCTCCTTCTGGTAGGGCCCGAAGAAGCCCAGCGTGCTGTTGCCCTCGCCCGTGAGATGCACCACCGGCTTGCCCTTCTGGTGGACGGGCGTTGGCGGGGACTGTCCGTCCCAGAAGGCGCCATTCACTGGCGGGGGATTGGCCTTCAAATAAAGCAGCGCCTTCAGACTGGTGCAGTAGTCGTCGATGACGGTGAAGTCCTGGTTCTGCACAGAGGAGCAGATCTGCAGCACTGTTGCGCCGGCCTGGAGGAACTGCAGGGCCACCTCCCCGGAATCGATGCCGCCAATGCCGAGAATGGGGAAATCGGGAACTTTGTTGGCGATTTCCGAGATGGCACGGAGCGCCATGGGACGGGTGGCGTTGCCGGAAACGCCACCGTAGGTGGTGCGCTTCTCCTTGCCGACGGCCGGCCAGGCAGTGGCATCCGCCTTCAGGCTCATCAGACCCTGGACCGTGTTGATTGCCGAGCAGCCGTTGGCGCCGCCCAACTTGGCTGCCTGGGCGATTTTCGTGATGTCCGTAATGTTGGGCGTCAGCTTGATGAAGAACGGCAGCTTGACGGCGTGGCGCACCCATCGGGAGATCTGTTCGACCATATCGGGAATCTGGCCGCAGGCCAGACCCATGCCGCGCTCGCCCATGCCGTGGGGACACGACAGATTCAGCTCGAGGGCATCTGCACCGGACGCCTCGGCCTTTATGGAGAGCTCCGTCCAGTCGGCCTCGTTGTAGCTGCACATGATGCTGGCGATCACGATCTTCTCGGGAAAGTCGCGCTTCAGCTCGCCGATGGAGCGCAGCCAGTACTCGGCCCGCTTCTCCGAGATGAGCTCGATGTTAAGGAAGCAGCCCTGCTGCGGTCCGTACTTGTAGCCTGAGGTGGTGCCCCGGACGATGCGCGGCGAGACGTTCGTCACCAGATCCTTGTCCAGGCCAAAGGTCTTCGTGACCACAAAGCCCCAGCCCTGCTCGAAGGCGCGTCGTATCATGGCAGTGCTGGTGGTGGGCGGGGCTGAGGCCAGTCCGAAGGGATTCTCAAACTTGAGGCCGCACATCTCCACGGAGATGTCGACGCTGTCGATGTCCGTGTAGAAGAGCGGCAGGGCGGCAGGCGTGTCCAAGGGCAGCTGCTGCAGGTGGCAGTGAATGCTCCAGGCGGCCACCTTGCCATCGTTCACCGATTCAACGGTGGTGTTGGCCACTCCGGCCAGATCTCCGCCGATGAACACCTGCGGCAGACTGCTCTGCATCCACTTGTCCACCACGGGCAGCTCACCACGGAACGTAAGCGGAGCCAGAGCGTCACGGACGTCCGGATCCTGCAGACCCGAGCCGAAGGCGGAGATCACAAAGTTCGCCTTGAGGCGCACCGTCTGCTCCTCGTCCTCCACCCACTCGTCCTGCTCGTTCTGCTCGGTGCGGCAGAACTCCATGCCGGTGATCAGGCCATCCTTGACGCACACCTTGCGTGGACTCAGATAAGGCAGCATCTCGCAGCGCTCTTCGCGGGCCAGCTCCACCTCCTCGGGCACGGCTCGAATGCCCGACGAGCCCTTGCGGAAGACGACAAAGACGCGACGGGCACCGCAGCGTAGTGCGGACGTGGCGCAATCAAAGGCCGTGTCGCCGGCGCCCAGGACGATGACGTTGCCATGCAGCTGGGGCAGACTCTGCGAGGCCTTGCAGGCGCACAGGCCTGGCTTGGACCCGCCGGACACCAGGGGCAGGAAGTTCTTGGAGGTGTAGAAGCCCGCCTCCACGTCCAGGCCCTTAAAGATCGGGTTCAGCTTGGGCTCGGGCAGACCAATGCCCACGAAGACCGCGTCAAAGCCGTCTTCGAGTAGTTTCTAGGCGGAGAGATAGATAGATACGGAGGAGGAGATCGGTATGGGTACTGGATGGGAGGCCGGCACTACCCACCTGCACTGTCAGATCCTTGGTGCTGAGCGACCGATTGGTCTCGATGGATACGCCCAGGTCCTGGACCAGCTGGATCTCAAAGTTGACCACATCGATGGGCAAGCGATACTGGGGTATCTCGGCGGCACTCAGTCCGCCCAGGTAGCTCCTGCGCTCGTAGATCCGGATGTCCTGGTAGCCCAGGCGAGCCAGGAAGGTGGCGCACGACAGCGAGGCCGGACCACCGCCCAGCAGGGCTATCTTCTTGCCCAGCGGCTTGGCCTGCGGCGACAGTCGCTGACGGATGCCCATCTGCTTGAACACCTCGGTGGCGAACTGCTGCAGTCCCCCGATGTTGATCGGTCCGGCCTCGGAGGCCTGCAGGTTGCACCCACCCACGCACAGGTCGCTGGTGGGGCAGACCATGCCGCAGGTGAGGCCCAGCGGATTGTCCGAGAAGATGGCCTTGGCGGCGCCATAGAAATTCTTATTGGCAATGCTCGTGATGAAGCTCTTGATGTCCAGCTGCGTGGGGCAGGACTTCTGGCACGGTGCATCCGCGCACTTCAGGCACCGCGCAGCCTCCTCGAGGGCCGCACGCTCCGACAGAGTCGTGTGCTTAATGTCCTCGAAATTGTTGGACAGCGTCGTGCACGGCGGGGCCGTGTGGTCGTTGTTGCGCTTCCAGTGCTTCTTGTTCTCCTTGGTCTGCTTGGTGGGCACCACCGTGCACTGGGTCTTCACGCGCGGATTCAGCGACAGCAGATCCTGCAAGCAAATGTCACATTCAACGTGGAGCTGGGAGTGGAACTGGGCGGGGCGGGGCGGGGGCGGAACCTACCTCAATGTCGGGTGAATCTTTGCTCAGCATTATCGGTGGACTCATCTTGTTGGTGCACTCTCTTCTGGCCGGGGGTATGTCAGATCTGGGAAGAACAAGCGTACATAAGTATCTCATTATCAGTATCGAATGACCACCAGCAGCGTTCCGTCTCTCGGACGGGGGTTATCTTTCCTAATCTACAAAAGCTACACTCCTTATCACCGCTTACCGAACGAACCAATGTCTTTGGACAGCCCGTACGGCCCCGAACAGCGCTGTATCTAAGCGCATATATATATATAGTGCCATATTCGAAGAGCTCTTATCGTTTATCAGTCAAGGTTGGGACGGGAGAGAGAGGGAGAGCGAGGCAGAGATTAGGGGGCAGCTGGGCATAGAACCACGTCTTTGGAATGGCCTAAAATGGAGCCACCACCCCTTGCCGAGAGAGCAAAGGGGAAGGTTGGGGGAAGGTCGCTAACAGAGGGGGGCCGGGCCAAGACACACAACGCTGAACGATAGTTGAGCAGAGCAGCAATGGGGCGATCCAGCCGGCGAATGCCTTTGGCCAGATCTATGGTATGCTCCCTGCCGCCGTTCAATTGATTTCCGATCCAGATTCCGCAGACTGAAGACTCTCCCCGTATCGTAGGTAATTGCAATTCGAACTTTGAGTGTTGTGTAACGACACAGGAATTTTGTTAACGGTAGACTCTTGTTGTAGTCTTCAAATGGGTATCTGTTCGTGTTGTGTTTGTGTTTATTTATGATGTATTATTTGTTACAAAATAAACAGTTCCCCCATGACGTTAAACTTGAAACTAGTTTTTAGTTTTTGAATTCTTGAATTCTTAATTGAGCATCAAACAGTGCTGGCTAACGACAACATCCGCCCCATTCGCACTTCCATTAAGTGCGTAATCGTATGACGTATGTATGTACATTATAAGATTATGTTTGCCCTCAAAAAATTAATCTTTTTGTTTAAGAATTTATTTAGTTTTAAATAAAATATTACAATGTACTAACTATCTGCATTTTATAATAAATGTATTACCACCAATACATGTTTTAAAAGTGAAAGTTTTCACTCACTGTACGGTACAATTCTATTGCACCCATTAAAACTCCTTATTAAAAAGTGAGTGAAGTGAGAATACTGTTTAGAATAAATGAATCAATTGCATTCATGCAAATGTCTAGTACATATGTACATATATGTATGTGTGTACATATGTAACTGCGTTGTAATAAAAAAAAATATTGTAACATTCGTCTAGCCTTGTCTCCCTTGCTCGCCCTGCTTTGACTGCTGATTTCTTCCGATTAAGAATTCAATTTTTATTCATAACAGCTGCCTCAGCATCATATCATGCCGTCTCATGCTGGCCCCCTGCCCCCCCCATCCACCCATATGGCCCCGTGTTTGGCTGGTCCCATTATGAAATTCGTTTTGGGTTCGGGCAAGTTTTTTAAATGTCGCGTATGCTAATGTTGATGCGATGCGAAAAACAAGTTCACTTCAGTTCAGTTCAGTTCTGATTAAAAACTACCCAATTAGAGGCGACTCGACTCGTGCGATCAATAGGAATTTGGGCAAAAATCAAACCTTTTCAATTGGGGGATCAACTTTTCCACTGGGGACGGGACTTCCCGGATTTCGATGCAGTTGCACACACACTAAAAAAATGTTATATCACACGGTACACATATATTTTCCACCTATCGGCAGTGGCAGTGGAACTGTTTCAATGGAATCAACAAGACGGAGGAGACGAGACGAGACGAGACAAACGATGAATTTGGTCTTCACACTGGAAACGACAAATTAATAATGAAAATCATGAATAGTTTCAAAACCCTTGTTGGCATCGCGGCCGCCTCGATCGCCGAAGCCGAAGACGGCAGATTCTGATTACCAAACCAATACACAGACAAACATACAGAACCAGCGATACAGACACAATATGCGCACATGGGGGCTCATGTTTTTGCAGAGCAGAAACTGTTTACTCGACGACACACTCACGTCCACCCCGCACCCCACCCCATCCCATCCCACCCAGCCTTTGCGCTCCAAACTTAATTTATTGTTGACTATAGATAAATATTATAGGTGTCTATGTGCATGTGTATGTGTGACGGGTAGCTATTTGTTCACATTTCAAGGCGTGCCGCCCTGTACTCACTTTCTTGCTTGCCTGCTCGCTCACTCACCCACATTTCAGTTACAGTTACAGTTAACAGTTGCGGATCTAACAGTCTACTGTTAGCTGCCACTTAACATATGTTAATTAAAATTAAGCTCAAAAGCTCCAGTTAGTTTACAGTCGCTGTACAATTAATTAACATGATGTTAATGGCCAGTCCTGGATTGGGACGTGTTAATTAACATTATCTTTTATATTTTCTGTTGGGGGTAAATTTGATTCGTTGAAGAAATTTGTACCTACCGATTTTTTTCTCAATGTGAGGGTTTCTCTTAGAGTCTTGCTGACTTTGCCAGTAAATGTTACAAGCGGGGAGCGAAAATTTTCAAAATTGAAACTCATAAAGTCCTACACAAGATCAACTATGTCACAACATACATAGATTAAACTCTTTGGCTGTATTGTCTATTGAAAATGAGATTGACTTGACTTATCGAGGATCACATAAAAATTCGCGCAGGCAAAAGTTCGAAAAGTTACTTGTAATTCTTGTAATATTCCCAAAAAAATTATTATTTTATTTTTTCATATTTTAATAAAAAAAAAAAAAGAAATGATAAAGACTACTCAAGGGGCGCCTAATCTCATATTCGCCCCGGGCGTCATAGCACCTAAACCCGGCCCTACAACTTAAGAAATTTTTAAACATATACATATATATATGTATCTACTCCCATTAAGACATTTATCGATCAACATAACTGGAACAAAATTGGCAGCAAAAGAGTTCAATTATCGCTGACAAAACACACTTGGAATACGGAACAAAATAGTAGTAATAAACATTGAAATTTCCTCAAAATCTAGAGCTCAGCTGTGCTTTGAATGGATAGATCCTATCGATGTGGTCTCCCGAAATTTCTCCATTTTCCATTCCAGTTAATGTGCATTTTTAAGGTGCTTAAGTCTTCGGAATTTCCACAGAACTGGACATTTTCCACAGCCCTCTTAAGACTGTGCTACAGAAGAAACCAGTACATGAGAATGTACTGAGGGGATATCTAGATTCTAGAAGATCTCTCATAAATAAGAGTTAAGGGATATTGTACGATATAGTGATCCGAATTTAGAGATTTTGACTCAAGGTTTAGATTCCCAGCGTCCGCTCTTTCTATGTACCGAAACGAAGTTGTAGTCAAAATGTAAGAGTGTCCATCAGTCCATATATGTAGAAATGCTCGTAATCTTCTTTCGAAGATTGTATAATACCGAGTGGTTGATATTGGATGGTAAAGATCCTCCTAATTTCTATAAAATTTGCCAGACTGTGGATGGTGGGATGTGTGGGAATCAAGATTTATTATTTTGTAAATATTATAGCCCACGATTATAGCTGTAGACATTGTGCGAGTCTATGGCTGCCCGCCCAGTGGGTGCCACATGACATTGGCAATAAACTTGAAATGATCCCATCAAAAATGGACACTAACTGGATGCACCGGATGCCAAAGCCAAAGCCAAAGCCGAAATGCAGATGCATTCCTTTACGGAGATGGGAAAATCACTAGTTTATGAGCACACTTTTCATTCACTGGCCACTGGCCATTCATTAAAAGTGCATAAATAACACAACGGATGGGGAATGGGTTGCGGATGGGGATGGGGATGGGGTTGGGGATCGGGTTCGGGATGGAGATGGTTTGGGGTCTGGGGTATGGGGTATGGGGGCTCTCAAGGAAACGTGCCCGAAACTGGGAAAGTAAATCAAAGCGCTTAATTAATATGCACTGCAGGCAGTCTGGCAATAATTTACATTCGAAATGTATGCCAAAACAAGGAAACGCCACCACCGATTTCCCTACCCCACCCCACCCCACCCCACCACTAGAACACAGTATTTCACTTTCGATTCCAAGCAAACAGTCGGTGGATTTGGTCCGACAGCCTCTCTGGGCACATTGTCACATCGCTCATTGGGCCTGAAGAGGAGACACACTACCGAAAGAGCCCAAAATGACGGCGCCATCGCAATTAAGATTGTTTCACTTTGCTGCCCACTGACACGCACCTCGACCAGGGATCGACCCAAGGCATGCCCTGTACACGGCAGCTTTGAGTGGGTTTCGAAGGATGTCTTTCGTTTTTCTAGAATAATCTCGAACCATAGGCTTATGTACGATTGATAGATGGTAGCTTGAAGGTTTTGCTCACTTGAATGTTTCGAAAACAATTTGAATGTTAGGTTTTTTAATTTGGTTAATTCTTCACATAGAATCCGCCATCTGAGAGTGGGTTCTATGATCCCTATATCCCTTGGAACTGGTCCGTCCGCAGTTTTGCAGGGTATTCGGCAGACAAATGTCATGTATGCGAATGGAAATTGCCTGCAATTAATCAAATATGAACCGAGTGCAGGCACCCTACACTCACCCACTGCCACCCCCAACCTCCTCCCGTTTCCCTATATCCTGGATGTGTGTGTGTGTGCGTGTGTGTGCGTGTGTGTCTGTGGCACAAGTTAAAAGCAATTTGTGATTAGAACATCCACATGCGACAAGTTCTGCGACGAGTTGTTCTTTTTGCTGGTTCTTTCATCTAGCGACAGATATGTACATAGATATGTATAGTCGATGGAATGGTCCATCTAGATATGTAGATCGGTTCAATAGATAGATAGATAGATACACGACGGATGGTCATTATTTTCGTTCATCTATATGCAGCATAATTTATTGAGATTTTTATTATAATTTTATTTATGATTTCTGAGTTTTCAAATTTGTTTGGCTCTCTGGCGCTCTATTATTGCATATTTTCCATACAATCCTTCTATATAAATTAGTACATATGCATAGTGTATATCATAGCCCACTGATATATGTGCCATCGGTGGGTATATTTCTTTTCGCACGGCCATATATTATGGCATATCCTCCACTCATAAGCGCTCGATGACACCGAAAGAAGCGAAACATTCTTCGAATAAATTGATGAGACAGGTGGAGCTGAACAGAAGGTTTGGACTGCGGGGGAATCTACAGTGGAAACTCTCTCCTAGCGGATAGATGGGAACCAGTCTGGCAGGATGGCATATTTTCTTCTGGGGATTATTGGGCGAGAGAGATGTGCTTTTAATAATTCTTTTCTACGCAGACAAGACATTTTCTCGATTTAATGAGCAATTTACTGAGGCACAAAACTGAATCGAATCAAATATTGAAAGAGGCAAATAACAAATTTTTATTAGACATACTACACGAATGTACATACGTCCATATCCATGCTATCCATACACAGGCACACACATACATAGAAGAAAAAAAAAAAACGTATGAATATGAATATATTTAATCGTTAAACTGGCCTGGCCTGGCCTGGCCTAGCACCGTGCGACTCGCCAAACTGTCGCTTGGTCGCTTGGTCGCCTGGTCGCCTGGTCGCTTCGTCGCCTGGTCGCTTGGTCGTCTGGTCGCTTCTGGCGATGGCGATGGCGAAGGCGTCAGTGGCCTGTGACACAAAAATAGATCCGGCCCCCAACTTTAACGGTCGCCCAAAGTCGACTGCAACTTTTAATGGCGAATAAAACAAATGCTAACAACCAAATCGAATCAAATGGAATACACAATTTATGGCTCTTTCGGATGTATGTACATATAATCGTGGATAGCTTTTTGATAGCTATAAAACTTCTGAATAGAAATCCTGTGACATCTAGAACCACTCCAAGGGATTCTAGAACCAAAGGTGATTTGAGTGTTCGACCTCTCTGTCTGGTGTGTTTTCGGGGATTATTTGAAAATGTGTCGTCTGGCTGCATGGATTAAAAATCATTTTGACAAAATGATCCCAAAGCCCCCATAAGCCCCCCCAGAGACACACACACACACACACACACACATACGTAACATTGTCGTCGAGTATAATTTTTAATTTATTATAAATAAATAAATACAAATACAAATACAATTATTAAGTTTAGTACACACAACACAACAAATTTGAGGGAAATTTGAGGGAGGGTAACTACGTGGAGTTGGGTGACAGGGGGGCCGTGGGGCCGTGGGGCCATCGTGAATCGTTGCGAATCCTTGCCGCCGACTTTAGGCCGTCTCAGTGGCTGCTGGAGCTGGGGCAGGAGCAGGAGCTGCTACCGGTGGAGCGGCGGCGGCCTCCTCGGCCCGCGCAGCCTCCTCGAGGGCGGCCAGTAGCTTGTCCGCCTCGGCAGCCTTCGCCTGGAGCTCGGCCAACTTGCGCTGCTTCTCGGCCTCCTCGGCCAGCCTCTTGGCGCGGCGCTCCTCCTCGCGGCGCAGCAGCTCCTGCAGCTGGGTGCGCACCAGGGACTCGCCCATGCCCAGCTGGTCCATCACCTGGATGACGTCGCGACTGTACCGGAGGCGGGTGTTGGCCGCCAGTTCCTCGCTGCAGTCCTCACGGCCCTGGCCGAGGCGCTGCAGCACCGACAGCTTGGCATCGATCACCACGTAGTTGCTGCTGGGTATGAAGTTGTCGCTCTTCTCGTTCAGGTACTGGACCAGGGTGCGCAGCGAGTTCGAGTTGGCCTTGGCGTTGATGGCGCCGCTGGCGAAGTCCTGCGACTTCATCATCTGGGCATGCGTGGACTTCTGCTTGCACTCCAGGCAATTGTAGTTGGGATGCGGCAGTCCGGTGACCTCCGGCACCACCAGGCCCGAGCAGTTCGTGTCACGGCAATAGAGCCCCGAAATATAGGCGCCTTTCTCCTGCAAGGGCAAAAGAAAAGCCAAACTTTGATTAATGATCGATAAGTGCAACAGGCAGGAGTCGATAGGTGATCGATAGGTGCAACAGAGAGCTGTCGATTAACGATCAATTAGTGATACGGAGAGGAGTCGATTAATGATCGATAAGATGTGAAACAGAGAGAAATCGATTATTAATCAATAAGAAGATCAACGGCAATGAAACGCAGCCGCCAAGAGTGGATGAAGAGAAGACAGTTCAAGGGTTCGAAAGAGGCGAAGGAGAGTTTGTTTCACAAATGTGAAATATACATATCTGTATCTTTTAGTTGAAGGACAATAGCTTCAAAAGAAATTAAAATAAGTCTGAAGAATAGAAACGATTTCAAAAGGGAAGATAATCCATTAACTTAAGGAAGAATGGGAAGCAGTTTAAGGACATGGTCTAAATGGGCGAAGAAAAGCAGGAAAAAATTTTAAAATTAAAGAAACTCCAAACAGTGGATACTCCCAGTGTGAAAATAAAGCAAATCATTTAATGAACAAAATCACTTAATCCTATCGAAACGAAACACTTAAAAGCCAACAATTTGATCGTTAGAATACCGACCTGCCATAGATCACTTGGGATATATTTCAAGTGAGTCATGGCCATTTATTCTTTCGATGGATGGGTGGATGGGTGGAGGGGAGGGGAGGGGCAAATGTCCCGCGAAACACACAAAATGTTGTTCGCATTGTTAGGATTCCGATTGCTGCTAAAAATAATCCATAACGGATTGAACAAGTTCAACGAGTGATCTCTATATCTCATAACTATGTCCATACCTATACAAACATGCAATATATCTGCCATATAAATACATATTCATGTTCATCGAAGAACCATGTGTGTGTGCGTGTGTGTGTGTGGTGTGTGTGTGTCTCTACGCAGATCTAAAAAATTGACACATAAATAAAAAAGATGTCGCTACGTGTGCGTTTTAATATTCGCTCGTGCGATCGATAAATATCTACGCGCACACTCACATATCATCCGGGGGACCGGGAGACCGTGAGACCGGGAGGCCGGGGGGGACGCACAGAAGCAAATTCAGTAAAGTCTACGGACTACTCGCATGCAGGGATGATGATGATTTCAGCATGGAATCCGTTCCGTTTTCAGGTTGTTAAGGGAGCCACACACAGCCACGTCATGTCTATTAAATTTTTGAATCACTTGGCCAATTTGCTTGTCCATAAATTAAACTCGATAATTAATGGATCCGATCCGCAGATCGGTTGCAAACCGGAGCGGATAGCGGATAACAGAAAGCGGATGGTGCAAAAGTGATGGGAGCAAAGGAAGCATCCCCATTTCTGTTGTGGTGACCCCGACGATTGCTGTGGTGTGATATGTAAATCCCAATTTATAGACAGACACAGATCCCCTGGGGGAGATAGATACACTGAGACCCCCGAGAGTTCACTGAACCAATTCCAAACACATCCCACACGGAGATCTCTGCAACCGGAACCGCAGAGGGGCGATCGTGCTATTACAGCACGAACCAACGATCTGAAAGTCAAGGTCAGAGAGCAGAGAGCAGAGAACAAGGGACTGCCCAAAAAATGTAATAATATGTAGAGAAATATTACTAAAAGAAATCTTTTTGAAACGAGAGAAATAGCATTTGTAATCTTCTGACCAACGTATGCGTAATATCCATCAGGATTGCTATTAACCATAAAAGTGCATCATTTGTTGGGTTTTTTGTATGGTTCATGCGTTTCTCCTGTATCAAATAGTTTATTTATTATTCGACAATGGCCTCTACTTTGGTCTGTCGCTCTCGCATTCGAATGCGAATGTCAAACGAGAAATTACGACCCGTCGCGACGGCGCTATATGTGGCCCTGGCCAAGAAAAAAATCTGTTTCTTTATATATCCAAACAGAAACGATTAAAGAAATAACAAAAAAGAGAAAGAATATTATCAAAATCGGATAAAATTGTCACGAAATGGAATTTAGGAATTGGGCGGCGTGGGGTGGGGTGGGGGGGGAGTAGAAGAAGATATTTTGAAAATCAAATTCAAATCGATATGAGCGCAGAAAATTCCGGGAAAAAACATCAGCAAAGCGCAAAGACGTGGGGGATATAGATGTATGTAGATATCGAAGCGCGAAAAAGATATATAGAAATCGAGATTCAGCCACCAATCAGGGATTTTCAGGCCGAAAATATATGGAAGCAGAAGCAAGCAAATTAAAAAGCTTTTTGGAATCACATCTATTTATTTGTGATTTAATTGAATTGTTTTCGGCTCGTTAAAAATAAACAAAATTGTTTAATGTTGTAGCTGTTGTTGATGTTGTTGATGTTGTAGCTGTTGTTGTTGATGTTGGGCCATTGGCTGTTGGTGAACTGCGAAAGTCCGCCGCCACTTGTTGCGCCTGGAAATGGGGCATGCGCCGCCGTGGGACGGCGCGCCGTCGGGAGGAAATCAATTTACGGCCAAAAATAACAAGACCAACAACTTGTAACAATACAAGTGGCGGGGATTGGGTGTGTGTTCCTCTGTTGGTTTAATTGTTTTCGGATGAATTTTTGATGTGCACCGGAAATCCTTAATGAACGTTTTCCCCCGCTCTGGGCACACATGCAACAACAACAAACAGCGCAAAATAGGCGGCAAAAATCAAAAAGAATCATCCACAGAGGCTGGAGGATTTCGATATTGTCTTCTTTTGATGGATCTCGAAACGAGTTCGCGTAGGTCCCATGGTTGGGCCCCTTGGCCCTAATGGGCTGAAATCTATTAGATCGACCTCGACCTCAGTCCATCCCATCCCATCCGATATGGTGTGGGGACTGGCCGCTTGATTATATTCGTTAGTTAATTGGTCGGAATAGTTTATACAGCTGGCACGTCCCTCATCACCTGGCTCTGTCTGGGAGAGCGATTGGTGTTCGAAACACTTATGTATGGCATGTGATGGTGGAATGGAGCGATCTTCTAGCTTCGAGAGATATTGGTAAAAATCCATAAAAAGCTTGTGAATATCTGAAATATTTGTGACAAGAAAATCCCGCGAATGAATGCCATATCTCCCATAAAGACTCCAATAAAATGATCTTCATTGGAGGTAGAATTCTTCTTCTGCGTAGCAACAAAACTTCCGATCTTCAAGCAAAAAAATCCTAATCGAATGATCCTTTGATTATTCCAAACTTTAAAGCTGATCTGGACTTAAAAATATGATGAAAATGTACTACTAACGATCGCTGATAATATGCACTAGCTAAGCAAATGATCACTCAAAAAACTCATTAAATTTCGGAATTAGAGTACATAAATATCTTGGGCTGTGTACCAGAATTATCCAATTTATTTGGACTAAAGAATACCATACAAGTGTGATCTTCCAACGATCTTTCCACTATCAAAAGTATCCCTGGGAGTTATCTAAAGGACTCTATACTCCATGATTCCCCAAAATTATTAAGAAACTAATGGATAATATTGCTCTTTCGGAATCTGAAATGCAATGCCTGGAAAATGCCTGGAAAGGACTGCACCAAGGACTGATCTGATCCGATCTGATCCATTGTAAAGGGGTAAAGGGGTAATATTCTCACCGTCGGATCGGAGCAGCGGGAGCACTTGCAAGTGAAGCCCTTCTTCATTTTGAGGAACAGATGTCGTGCAATGTTGCCCGTGAAGAGTTTCGTGTAAGTGGTTGTGATCTCGAAGCCCTCGGGTATGTCGACGGCGGCGCGGACTATCATTATGTTGGTCTTCTCCTCGAAGGTGTAGTACGAGTTGGGAATGCAGTCATGGTTCATGACGCCGAACAGGGGGTAGAGGGCGCGATAGTTGAACTCCTGGTTGTCGTTGGTGCGGTCGGTGGTCTTGTCGAAGCCGTTCGTTCGCAGGACGGCCACGGTGCGGTTCATGATCTCGAAGATCTTCTTGTCGGTGGGGAACCTCTTGAAGCACTTGGCCGCATTGCGCACCTCCACGCGATGGTTGTTATCCAGATTCGCCTGCAGACAGTAGATCAGGTCGCGCTGGTCCTTGTTCAGGTTGAGGGCCCGGGCCACGCACAGCAGCCGGATGATCACCGAATTGGCCACCTCGGGCTCGTTGGGGCCCCACGACTTGAGCAGATCGCAGTCGGTCTTGTGCTGTTTCTTCTTGGAGCAGAGATTGCAGACGGGCAGGCCGCAGCCCATGCGGCACATGAAGCGCGTATCCGGCAGCTCCATCAGGCACACGCTGCACGCGTTCAGTGAGTCCTCCTCGTGGGCGGACAGGCCGATCAGGAGCGGCATGTCTTTGAAGATGATCTCGCCGCGCTTGAGGCTGCGCGTGGCTATCAGGCCGCGTCCGGCTATCTTTGAGACACCCACCTCCCAGGCGGGATCCTTGTCCTTGAACGGGGCCAGATGCAGATCCAGCAGCTCCGAGGTACGTTTCGGGCAGATCATGGCGCGAGAATTCAAATTCCGGGTTTCGTTTCACACACAAAAAATTAACCAAACAAAATATAACGAGTATCTATCTGTCTATCACAATTAGCGGCGTATCTTTTGGGATCGAATCTTCTCGTAGCCTCTGGTATCGTTTTTTAAACTCTTTTTCTTTTGGGCTTGGGGTTATCGCTGGCGGAGTTCTTTTCGCGACTGCCGTTCGTAAACTGTCGCCGTTTTCCAGCCTTACATGATTTTTATGTGAAAAGTCGGACGGAAAATCGTTTGCACAGCGAAAAAGCTGAAAATTCGCTTTCAACGAGCGATCACGAGCCGAACGACGACAGCGCGATCACGATCACGATCAACCCCCAAAACGATGCTGAAAATATACGAGTTCCCATCGGATCTGTGGGTGGGACGTACAGACGGACCACCGTCAGCCCCGTCGACAAGGGTCTGAGGGGGCCAAGGAGCTGCATGTGCCATCATTATTCCCGATCCCAATTGCGATCCTTGTCCCCTTAAAGATGGACGGATGGATGGGATGGACGATGAACAGCACTTGGTTCGTGATCTGACAAAAATGCACGGGGCCCCCAGTTGAATGGACGGTCGGATGGATGGATGGATGGGATGGATGGGATGGGATAGATGGATGGATGGATGGGCGACGAACAGACGGGTCGGACGGATGACTTGTCGGCTGGCGGATGTACAACCAGGCATCCGTACATTCTAGATATATCCACCGTATGTTGTTCATACAAATCGGCATGGATTTGTGCACTTGTGACAGCGCTCTGGAGTTGCGCCAAGAATGCTGCCGGTGGCGGTGCCACTGCCACTGCCGTATGGAATGATGAACGATTCATCGGAGGACGTGCTGCTCTCCGAGTGCTTCTCTGTTTGTGTGTGTGTGTGTTTGTGTGTGTGTGTCTGGGGGGGGCTTAAGACCTCTCGAATTTTGATAATATTTTGCACTTTGAAGCGATTCATTTTGATTAATACATAATACCCTCGTCGATGCCGATGCGCGTCGTTAGTGTCCGGAAGTAACGACCCCAAGCAATGAACCCACCTTAATATTGTACAGTGCTCTCTGGTTCTCCGCAGATGTCTTCCCAAGTTACAGATTCTGTAGAATTCTGTGGAATTCTGTAGCTTCAACCAGGTGAAAATATACTTCAAAGAACCACATACATACATACATGATTTCCTGTGAAATTGGACTGCACAGATCTACCATTCTACACTTACTCCATTTCTGAAACGCACTGTAAAATTAAATAAATAAATATATGTATGATCCAAGCAAAAAAATAAACCCAATTCCATTATCAAATTGATAATGCTTAGCGCCTAGCATATGACCCGCAAGATCTTTGGCAAACTCAATCGCGGGAGAGGTGTCTGCCTATAAAGATCGACTCGTACTGCGGAGCACATATCAGTAATTGTTCTGAGAATCAAGCGGAATGTTCAACGCAAAATCTGTGCTCGTTTGCCTGGTATTGGCCTGCGCTCTGGTCAGTGGTTTCGGTGGTTTCGGTGGACTCGGTGCACCCAAGACGTTGAGTGGAGCGGAGCTAGACGCCGCCAATGAGACTCTGACTTACTCCCTGAACACCCTGGCCGCTGGCGAGGGACCCAGCTATCGGTAAGGCATTGGGGCGACCTTCCGCGACATGCCATGAGCTAAGTTAATCCTCGTTTTTCCCCCATCTAGAGTCTCGAAAATCATGTCGGCCAGCGTACAGGTGGTCGCGGGCGCCCTGAATTCGTACGTTGTGGAGTTAATTGAACCGAATGGCACCACCAAAGTGTGCGATGTGCAGATCTGGTCCAGGACCTGGCTGCCCAATGGCATTGAGATCACCTTCAACTGCCCCAACGAGCCGCAGGTGATTAAGTCCCACAATGCCCCACCCCCAGCTTGAATCCAATAAAGATTGCGGTTTTTATTTGAATCGATTTGGGACTGATTTAATCTGAAGATCGTTTTAAGAACTTCTAGAACTCTAGAAGAGTTGCCAGGCGAAAGTTTTCTGAAGTTTATTTTTGACGTGGAAGTCGTTATGAATAAATTGTCCGCTCTCTGATCCATTTCGCTGCTGGCAGTGTCGCTTCCTTATTCCTTTGCTGCTGGCAATGCCGCCTGCCAATTCCTTTGCTGCTGGCAGTGCCGCCTGCTAATTCCTTTGCTGCTGGCAATGCGGCCTGCCAATTCCTCCGCTGCTGATGATTAAGCAAGCGAATTTCCATCTCTCTGATGAAAATTCTCTGCTTTCTGATCATGAAGCACACAAATACTTGCAGACAGGGAATAAATATAACTAATACACTCGACAACTTGCAAATTGGCCACCGCCTGGTGGCCGCCGCCTCCATCCGTGACTGCCGACCGTTCCCCTCGACGGGGCCATCGAGACGGGTGACGAAGACGGGTGACGAAGACGACTCACGTGCATCAGAGTCGGGTCGTCGTCAGTCAGGCCAAATGCAGTCTGCAAATTGGCTCAAAATTCGCCTTCCGACAGCTAATGCCAACCGCAGAGGCAGAGGCAGTGGCAGAGGCAGTGGCTGGCAGTGTGGCAGTGGCAGTGTGGCAGTGGCAGTGTGGCAGCGGCAGTGTGGCAGCGGCACCAACAACAACTTTAATTTAATGATATGAAAAATAAACACAACACACACAAAAAGAAAAGAAAACCAAAACAAAATGCACCAAAATATTATAATAAAATTCGATGTATGCAAATGGCTTGCAAAATATGCAAATAGCAACAGAACAGGAACCAAACCGCATTTTATTGGCGCTTTGACGCGTTTTCGCTGCGCTCCGCTGGCAATGAGGAATTTGGCGCCATCGCCCCGCCCCGCCCCGCCCCCACCCAACCGGACCTGTAGCCGGTGCTCATTGCCATGTCGTCGTCCATGTCACAAAGTTGCCACATAAGTAGCCATGCAGCAGCATCGCCATCAGATCCAAAAAAAACCGCATCCGAATCCCAACAAGAAGAAAAAAAAACGGAGACTAATTTCAGGTGGGCGCCCTCCAGGCGCTGCACGAGCGGAGGGGCGAATAATTACAGTTAATCGAAATGAAAGCCCGTATAAGCCGAGTGGCAAATGCAGGGGCCCTCACACACGAAAAACCGAAAATAATATTTTTCGCAAATAGAAAAACATATACATATGTACATATGTATATGTAGGTAGGTGGGGGGGCGGTAAGGGACTGTACGATGCCAAGGTGTCTGTCTCGAAATGGTGCTACCTCTTTTCATACTCAAGGACCCAATCACCGGTCGAGTCCATAAGCCACCGCCCATACCCTATGTTCCGTATTCCGCATCAAAATATTATCTATGAAAATTTGCTGAAAACCGAAAATCTATGCCATGTTTTGTTGTTGCTGTAGCTGATGTTTTTCTTCAGTTTTTGGTGTTTGCTTTTCCATCTTTGTTCATTTTTTTTTCCTTTTTTTTAATTTTCAGAGTCAATTAAAAATTGTAAATTTTACTTATAATTTTAAGGTAGGCAAAAATGCAATGCAACCAACGAAGACGACGACAAGCGACGAAAAAAAAATTTGCAATTAAAATTTTTCGCGTCTTTGTCACGGCAGCTTACAGGGCGGGGGCGGGTGCGGTGGGATGGTAGGGGGTCGCAGCATGGCAGCCGGAAGACGGCGCAAACGGAGCAGACGGAGGCGAAGGTTGGGCCCCACTTGATGGCGGCAAATTTGGCGTTGAATGAACCTCACCCCCAGCCGCACCCCCAGTTGCCCCCGTCACCACATGGCGGATGGGGAGGATAGTAGTCGCAGTAGGAGATCGGGTGAACTGTTTGCGTGGCCCATTGCAAGCATGAAGATGCACCCGTGCCGACATGGAAGGGTAATTGTGTTGATTGAAGCTGTGTACATACACATGGATACTCGTAAGTGCAGCAGATGCAGATGCATCTGTAGATTGCTGTGAATGGAAATGGTCTGGATAGCCAGCCCCCAAGTCTCAGTCACAATTCATTTGAGTTTAATTGGTTTTCCAGTGCATCTGTATCATACTGCTGTGTCACGTACAAGGCAAGTGGAACCCAATCGGAAAGAAGGGTATACGAAGGTCAATAGAGGAGCGAACCCCAGAGGGTACTACACACCGATACACTGAAGATAATAAGAGCTATTATTTATGGTTAAGGATCTGTTTGTCTAGAACTATTTTTCAATAACTTTTTCAAGTTTCGGGAGCAGTCCAACAGCAAATCCTTTAATGCACGCGTCATGCACATGACATGTACATTGTTCTTGTACTATTCTCGTGGATTCTTTTTGACAGCATTCGCCTGTGTATCAATTGCACCCGTGGGAACGATGGGTAGAGGGCATTCATATTACATCGATTTCAAATGTGATCTGTGATTATTTCCACCAAATAATAATAGTATTACTCTCTGAGGTTCGCTACTCTATCTAGAATTTACCTTTGTTTGAAAGATACAAAGATGCTCTTCTTGTTGTAGTATCTGCTGGACAAACTATTGAGCTAACTAGAGATTCCAGCTGATCAGGTACCATATACCATGAAATAGATCATTTCCCAAATCCTAGAGTAACATTTATTCCCTACTGACTGAGAAACAGATAAATTCCCATGGGAAATTTCCCATTTCCTGTTTGAAGAGCTTAACCCGTGCCGAGCGAGAGCCTAGCCTCCAGCCCTGGTTCGGGGCGTTGAATCAACATATTTGTGGCGGCTAAATTTCGCATTTGATTTTAATACACTTAAACGCAATCAATTTTATTGCTCTCGTTGCGGTTGCCTGTCGAATCGAATTCGATTTGATTTGCTTTGCTTTTGAATGTGGGAAGTGGGATGGCTATGGCTATGGCGATGCCGATGCCAATGGGGATGGGGATGGGATGTGGATTCGATTTGGATATGGATTTTGCCTTCTGCGCCATTCGCAAGGTCCCTGCCCCACCTGAGGCCGCGACTATCTATCCCACCTCCTCCTCCACATGCGAAAAATTTAATGAAAGAAAAAGAAAATCTTGTTTACAACCAAAATGCGAGTGTGGAATGTTACGAAAATGTTGGTGCTGCCACTGCCACAGCCACAGCCACAGCCTCAGCCGTTGCTGTTGCCGTTGCGTTCCATATGCACATGATCTAGGCGATCCATATAGCGGTGTCCGAAGAAGACCTGAACGAACACTCGGAACACAGATCCGCGACTTATGTGTTAACATAAAACAGATGACGAACGGCAGCTGCGACTGCCAATTTCGCTTCAAAACTTTGAGTGGAGGAAGACGGCGAAGTGGAGAGAAGGCGCGAGGAGGAGGCTTCTGCTTGCTGTTTTCTATCGCACTCCCATCCCATCCCGTCCCCACCCCTTGCCCGTCGGGACTGCTCTGACATCATCAGCACATGGATATGGGGCAGGCGCAGATTGGATAATCTTCCTAATCCAGATAAGCTTAAATTATTGTCCAGCATCGCCAGCGACGCTATGACGCCTTCGTCCGGCCGCCTCTCCACAGCTTAGTGCAGTTTTGCGACTACAACGGAGACGAGACCTACAGATCGCAATGGGCCAACGCTCGCCGATCTGCCTGCCGCTGCTGCTGCTGCTGGGGGTGAGTAATCTCCATGTCATGAAGATTAACGAAATCGAACCGACATCGGGGGGGTGCACAAACCGGTTGCAGGTTGCAGGTTGCATTCACAGCTGCGGGAACTATATAAAGTCCAATAATACCTTTTCGAGGGGAATAGGAGCTTGCATAACTCATTGCAGTTTACCTATAATCCAAGAAAACTTCTGCAAACGTTCCATGGCAGCTAGAATGATATATATCTATGATATAGTGGTTCGTATTTATATACTGCACCAGTATGAACAAAAATATATCAAGACATATACATATTTTCTTGATTTTTCCGCCAAATGCAATTGCAGGTGCTGCAGTCGGGCGCCCTGGCCAGACCCGCGCCTTTCCCCACAGCATCTCCAGCCAGAAGCGCCCAATCACTGGCAGTGCTACGGGCCCGGGACCAGTGCAGTGCACACCTCAGTCACGCCCAGCGAGTGCGCTTGGATCGGATGCAGTACGAGAATCAGCCGCATGTGCAGCGATACGTCCACTGTTTCTGGTCACGCCTGCAGCTGTGGCACGACGGCACCGGCTTCGATGCCCTCCACATTGTTGACCGTTTTGGGGGACCGCCGCGCCTGAATGTGGAGCAGGCAATCCCGGCCATCAACGGGTGCAATGCGAAGGCCCGAAGGGTGTCGCATGGGGCCGTGGACTGGTGCTACAGAGCCTTCGCCTGTGTGCTGAAGACACCGGTGGGCGATTGGTATCGCCGGCACATGGAAGATGTCATCAATGGAAATGCCTAGGGGAAGTCCACATCGGATCAAATCGGATCAGATCAGATCGGATCGGATCGGTATAGCTGGCAGTAGGCTGGGCGCAGTATAGAGAAATTTGAAATTTTTTAGATAGGAGATAGGAGATAGCTGCCAAAATCACAAAAAATACACATGTACAGTGCAACAAAAAAGACGATGCGTAGTCAATTAACAGCGAAGCCGTTTGCAAAAATGAAATCTTCAAGAGCACGAAACCCTGACAAGCCGTATATAGCCGCTCCTCGGAATATCCATGGGGAGACAGATGTGGTCACGATCAGCGATTCGACCGGCCGACTGGGACAGCCGCTGGATTGTGCCTTTCTATTGTCCACGTCGGACACGCACCAATTGTGTCCGTTTTTGAAGGCGAACGAACAGCAGCAACAACAACAACAAATTCAGGAAACCCAGGAAGCCGAACAGAATGACAAACCGAAGGATAACACCAAGGAGGAGCAGAAGGATGCGAGTAAAGAGACGCCAGAGACGCCAGAGGAGAAGAAGAATCGCTGCCGCAAGTGTGGAAAGAAATTGGGTCTGACTGGGGGGTTCCCATGCCGTTGTGGAGGCACTTACTGCGCCGAACATCGCTACAGCGACCGCCATGACTGCAGCTTCGACTACCGCGAAATGGGCGCCAGTGCGATCCGTCGTGACAATCCGGTTATTGTGGCCAAAAAGTTGCCAGAAATATAGTGTCCATACGTAATACATATGAATAAATAGCTGTGCTATAAACACACAATCCAACCAGCAATAATCTTATGCAGTAAAATAACTACCATAAACTACAAACAATAAAATATCAGCTAGTCTCCTATCATGTCATTTATTTTGAATTGTTCGCACTATTTTGCGGTCTGTCGATGTGGTCGATAAGAATCTTTGTATTTTGTATTTTTTTTAAATAAATTAATTAACTAATTAAGTAATTATGTTATTAATTCTTAGCATTATTATTTCTGAAAATATCAGCACATATATTGAGAAAACGATCACAGTCGGATACAGTATTGCTATTTTCAAAATAAAACGGCGACTATCCGCTTATCGCACAAAAATACCGATACTTTCCTGGATCTGCCCTGTGCATCTATAAATAATATCAAAGGTCGGTATATCTGATCTAACAGCGTGAAACAACAGAAAAATCGGTTCAAATTCAGAAATGTAGTTGCGTTGATGATTTATCCCACAAAAATATCCATTTGAATATTTTCGCCAGTCCAAAAAAATATCACCTACAAAAATATTATCATATATCGATATATAGAAATATCAGTAAATACACATCCCTACAAGGCACCACGAGAATTTAGGATGCAAAAAACTAAAACCAAAACAAAATCGAAACCGAAGCTACCAGCCCCAGCTGAACCGATGCACGTGGACAGCGATGCGGCTTCAGACGAAGAGGTCCAGGAGAAGGTAGATGGATCGGATGACGACGATGAAATGGACTTGGCCAACTTCAATGCAGGCTCTTCTGCCACTATTCAGAAAAAGAAACGCAAGAAGGGCATTATTTACATTTCGAACATACCCAGACACATGAACGTGACGCGTCTGCGGGAGATCCTGGGGGAGTGCGGTAAGATCGGACGCGTCTATCTGCAGCCAGAGAAGCAGTCAAGTGAGTGACAGCACGTGCCTTACAAGCCACAGGCCACTGATTATCCTCCTTTTGCCCACAGGTGACAGGGCAAAGAAGAACAAGCGAAAGCGCTATAACATCCACTTCACCGAGGGCTGGGTGGAGTTCGAGTCGAAGCGTGTGGCCAAGCAAATTGTACCTCTGCTGAACAACAAGCAAATTTCGACGCGCAAGAGCTCGCAGTTCTACGATTCGTTGTGGAGCATGAAGTACTTGCCGCGTTTCAAGTGGGTCCATCTCACCGAGCGCATGAACTATGAGCAGGCGGTGCATAAGCAACGTCTGCAAACGGAGGTGTCGCAGGCCCGCAAGGAGACTACGTTCTTCCAAAACAATCTCGACAAGAGCGAGTACCTTAAGAAACAGGCCAAGAAGGCGAAAAAACTTGACCAAACCATTAAGAAAGAGGCGTAGCTTTAACAAAAAACCTTTTTTTATGTAGAACTGAATTCAAATATACATAGCTTATGATTATCAATTACATTTGCGTTTGCCATCAATTTATCCAACAACATACTTGTGATTACTATTTTCCAATTTCGCACTTGATCTTTAAAGGTTATTTTTTAAATAAAACGCCGATACGTTCCGTTAATCGCACAAAAATATCGACATTTTGCGATTTCTATCCTGTTCCTTGATAAGACATGCTAGTAGTAAAAATTAACGAGTATATCTGTTTTAAAGACGTGAAACCACATCGAAATAGAGTCGATTTGCCCTGAACTCCCATGAAAATCCAAATTAATATTTAAGAATATCGCCAAAAATATATTGTCAACAAAAACAGACCAATATATCGGTATATTGGTACGTCAATATATATTTGACATCGCTAGCATTCCGCCATTTTCCTTTGTTGCGCCCGTGTGGTATTCGTAAATTCTGTGATCAAAAACTTATTAATTACACATAGAAAATGGTAAATTTAAATCAAACAGACATATTTATCTAATTGTTTACAGTGCAAGTGATGAGTTGAGCGTATAATTAGTTAGTTTTCATTGATAATTTCATGCAATTTAGCATTTTCATTTGCCGGGTGTGTGGCCCGACGATGACTCGAGCTCCCCACCAAGCCCAAGCCATTTTGACAGGCGGCCGCTCCGCACGTGAGCGAGCGCCTTGCCTTCCAGAATGTTCTTAATATTGTACAATTACAATGGTTTTCTTTCAAATGTGATGCACTTATTACAAAATTGGTAACAGTGGAACTTTCTAGATGCAATCCATGCCGTTTTGTAGTTGTTCGAGCGATGAATCATTCGCCGCTCTCTCGCCATTTTAGGGGTTAGGTCGAGGCGATGAGACGACGGGAGAACGAACTTGACTGAGACACAACACTCAACAACAAATGTTTACTTTTCCCGTACACAGGAGATGTCTCTAAATCCCGTGCGCGTGCTCAAGAATGAGGCGCAGGAGGAGAAGGCCGAAATGGCCCGTCTCTCCTCGTTCATTGGCGCCATTGCTATCGGTGATCTGGTGAAGAGCACACTGGGACCCAAGGGCATGGACAAAATCCTGGTTGCCAACGGCCGTAATGCCGGCCAGGTGGAGGTCACCAATGATGGTGCCACCATATTGCGTGCCGTGGGCGTTGACAATCCAGCAGCAAAGATTCTGGTCGACATGTCGCGTGTCCAGGACGAAGAGGTCGGCGATGGCACCACCTCGGTCACTGTACTGGCCTCCGAGCTGTTGCGTGAGGCCGAGAAGCTGGTCGAACAGAAGCTCCACCCACAGATCATTGTCTCCGGCTGGCGCATGGCCACCCAAGTGGCCCTCGAGGCCCTGACTGCCGTCGCCCAGGACAACTCTGCCAACAATGAGACATTCAAGGCAGATCTACTTAACATTGCCCGTACCACACTGTCCTCCAAGATCCTGCACCAGCACAAAGAGTTCTTTGCGAATCTCGCCGTTGAGGCCGTCCTCCGCCTGAAGGGCTCCGGCGAGCTGAAGTCCATACAGATTATCAAGAAGTCTGGCGGCACTTTGGGTGATTCGTTCCTGGATGATGGTTTCCTGCTGGACAAGAAGCCAGGTGTGCATCAGCCACAGCGCGTAAGTATCAATGAAATCCAAACCAAAACCCAAACCCCTGTGCCCCCGCACCCAACCATGCTTCTCTCTTTCTGCTGCTGTTGCTGCTGCACATTTACGCGTCAAAATGACTGTGAGCTATGTGTTTTTGATCCTCATATCACAGCCATTTTGACGAGTTTGATGTGCAGTCCCCCTCCATCAACGGCAGAGTAGAGCTCTTCCAGTGTTGTACAATCGAGAGGAACGCGCGTGACTTTGCAGAGAAACCATAAATGAAAGCGCAAATTCAATTATGTATTTCGAAAACTGAAGAGAATAGAATGCGTTCGAAAACCGCGTGTGTTCGCTTGTTTTTATTGTGGCTTGATTCCGATATGTTGTTTATATTTTAGCACTGTTCCCTCTCCACCTCTCTTTAGATTGAAAACGCAAAGATTCTCATTGCCAATACGCCCATGGACACGGACAAGATCAAGGTATTTGGCAGCAGCATCAAGGTCGACTCGTTGGCCAAAATCGCCGACCTGGAGATGGCCGAAAAGGAGAAGATGAAGGAGAAAGTCAACAAGATTCTCAAACACAAATGCAATGTGTTCATCAACCGTCAGCTGATCTACAACTATCCCGAGCAGCTGTTTGCCGACGCCAAGGTGATGGCCATCGAGCATGCCGATTTTGACGGCATCGAGCGTCTGGCTTACTGCACTGGCGGTGAGATTGCCTCCACCTTTGAGAATCCGTCGCTCGTGAAGCTGGGCGAGTGCGATGTGATCGAACAGGTCATGATCGGTGAAGACACACTGTTGCGCTTCAGCGGCGTTAAGCTGGGCGAGGCCTGTACGATTGTCATCCGCGGTGCCACCCAACAGATTCTGGATGAGGCCGATCGTTCGCTGCACGATGCCCTCTGTGTGCTGGCTGCCACAGTTAAGGAGTCGCGCATCATCTACGGCGGCGGCTGCTCAGAGGCCCTCATGGCTAACGCTGTGTTCAAGAAGGCCGCTCTGACGTCCGGCAAGGAAGCCATTGCCATTGAGGCCTTTGGACGTAAGTCACCCTAAAACTATTTCGAAATGATTAGCAGAGATAAATTTGATTTGATTTCTTTGCTTTTATAGGGGCTCTGCTGTCGCTGCCCACGGCCATTGCCGATAATGCTGGCTACGATTCCGCTCAGCTGGTCTCCGAGTTGCGCGCGGGCCATGCCCAGGGCAAGAACCAGCTGGGCCTGGACATGGACGAGGGCAAGGTGGCCAATGTACGGGACTTGGGCATCACCGAGTCGTTTGCCGTCAAGCGACAGGTGCTCATGTCTGCCTCGGAGGCTGCCGAAATGATACTGCGAGTGGACAACATCATCAAGTGTGCGCCACGCCGTCGTGTGCCCGATCGTGGCTACTGCTAGACTACTCTTAAGTATTCTCTTGTTCTAGGATCATATGTTTTTTTTTAAAACACCTTCGTTTAACATTTTGACGTGTTTTCTGTTGTTTACAAACAACCCAATAACTTCTTTACACATAAACACAAGCACGCAACACATACACCCCACCACCCCCACCCCTCCCTATCGCAAAACACTTTTTCATTTACACGCGTACTGCTCTCGTCAAAGTCGTCTCACCCTTTAATTATTGTTAAACAACAAACTAAAAGCCCAGCTTTCACAAACAGCAGACTCTGGCTGAAACAGAAGGATCGTAGGACAGAGGAGAGCGAACAAATAAAAGCATTTCAAAAATGTCTAGACACTACGCTACTTACAACAACATAAACAACACCACAAACTTGTAAATGAATACAATTTTTGTAAACATTTGATGTGCATCGAAGCGAAGTCCACACTAAACACACGCAAAGAGACAGACCGACCACAAAGAATGGAAATAAAACGATAATATTTATATGCTTAACAAAACTAAACGACAAATGTGTAGTGTATATTCTTACAGATGGGTAGAGATGTCGAAAGTTCTTTAGGATTTCAGATCAGTTACACATAATTTAATAAGCGCAGCAAATCAGCGACAACAGACGGAAACATCAGTGGCGTCGGTCCTCAGTCCTTCCTGCATCCGGCATATTGGAGTGTCTGCAGTGCAGTGCCGAGGATTCGTGACTTTATCTCTGGATAGAGCTTGCGCTGCATTACGATCAGATCCTTGTTCAATCCTGAAGGACAGTATTTATCGAGCGCCACTTGGTTGGGTAGACGCCGCTGCAGCTCTTCCACCTGCGCGCAGTAGTTGCCCTGCCAGGGAAAGCACTGCCGTAGTGCCATGACCGGCAGTGTCTTGCCCACGCCCTGGGAGCCTATCAAGGCCTAGGAGCGGAATTTCGCCTTGACACTCAGGGCATCCTCCATGCGTTTCAGCGCCTGTTGGCCTTCTGCTGGAAGATCTCAACGTGTCCAGGGGCTGACTGCAGTAGGACATTTCGTACATTTCGTTTATGCTATGAGCCTGCTTTCAGGCTAAAGAACGCGCTTAGACCCGTCTCAAATGCTTACAGATCCTTGGAAGATGTCCTGTTCTAAGAATGACATGCCATATACGTTTTATACTGCATATTTATTAGGTTTTCATAGAGTTTGAATGGATCAAGAGGTATCCAGAAAGGAGTGTGCGTGTTTACTTCTTCTTCAGGAAGGGACTAACAATGGCCGGAGCAGCATAGGCGGTATAGGCAGGAGCAGTTGCGGCATAGGATGTGTAGGCAGGAACAGCTGCGGCATAGGATGTGTAGGTAGGAACAGCAGCTCGAGCATAGGAGGTGTAAACAGGAGCAGCGGCTGCGGCATATGTGGTCACGGGTGCCGTATATCCCACACGGGAAACATACGACGGAACAGCAGCATATGTGGTAACCGGCGAGGCCAGGAAGCCAGCCTGAGCACAGGCGATGGCGACAGAGCAGAGAGCCAGGGCAATGAGGAACTTCATGTTGAAATGTTTGGGTTTGTTGGTTTGTCAGCGACTGATGTTGTTTCGCAATCAGCTCGATCGTTTTATAGGCCAATTCTGAGTGCTTGGGGGAGGCCCGAAACGGGTTTACGGCTTACGGTCCAGTCCCCCTCGCACAATAACAAGTGAAATCTAAATTAGAACACAATTGCGTCCGCATTGAATTTCTGCATGGTAACGTTCATTGAATGCGGATTCGGCTGCCTCTTTGTCTCGTCCAAGACAGCACCAGCCCAGCGTCAGATGTCAGCAGCAGCCCAACCTCTTGCCATACCCAATGGATTACTCTTTCTGCTCTTATATGCTGGAGATCCAGTGTCAAATTTGCATCCATTGTCCACATGCCCTGCTGCTGCTGCAAGGCTCTCCCTCTCTCTCAGGAGTGAGTATTCATAGATTGGGACTAGGAGAGAGCTGAGACGGCTTCTCCACTGCACCATATATATTCTGGCGTCGCTTGTCGATGCAATGGCAGCAGCTGGGAGCGGATCCGTATCGATCCGTATCTAGCCAACGACAGGACAGATCTTGGCTCTGGAAAAAGTCAAAACACACGATCCCATAAACGTTGCAAACACACATTTTTATTGTAAATCTTTCGCGTTCCTTCATTACAATCCAAACGTATAAAATGTGGCGGGTCATGGGGATTGGGTTTTGGAGCATTTTTCAAAATGAAAAGTTACAACTATTAAAAAAATTGTTCGTCGTTCCGCGCGTCCGTACAAACACACAAATCTGTAGCGGCAGCGGCTTGGGAGGTCGTTATTTATGGCCTACGGATTATAATATCCATAATGGATAGGGGTTCGAAGAGGAGTACGAGGTTACAAGTTATATTCCTCGTTTTCAGAATTATTGGGTTAAAAAAAACACACAGAAACGCGCACAAACGAAATTATCTCAAAAAAAGGGCATGGTCGAGGTCTTTAAAATATATACAGTCGGCCTCTGGACTAAAATTATCGTTGGGTTTAATACATAGGGGTTAGACATAGACAGAGAAAACGGGGGACGAGGGAGAAGAGAAAGTAAGAGAGAGAGTGACTGAGAGAGAGGACGTTTCCAAAGTTGCAAAAATTGGCATTAAGTGGGCGCAGATGATCCCTTTCGCTGGGGATCCTTAGGAGATGGCGCACTCCATTTCACCGTGCTTGGGCACACAGTCCAGTACGAGAGCCACGGCCCGCGACAAGTATGTCATGGTTCCATAGCTGCCACTGGGAGCACTGCGCGAGAGCAGCACGCAACATGAAAATGAAAGAGAGGAAGAGAGTTAGCTTTGGGGGTGACTATGGGGGGACTATGGCGATCCTCCCTACCTGTCGTACAGATGCTGACAAATATAGGCCGCACCGCCGCACAGTAGCATCCCCGAAGCGGCCTGCTGCTGCTCCTTGCCATCCTTGATCTTGGCACAGCACAGTGTGGCATCGCCTTGCACCTTGCGCTGATCCTCGAGGAACAGCTGATTGGCCTTGTGCACCAGATGCTCCACGTAAATGACGCCGCCCAGTGAGGGCACCATGTTGTGCTCGGTGACCAGGGTGAGCACCATTAGGGCTTCGACCACCAGTTGCCGATACTCGGGCTGCGGTATCTGATTGAGGGCCGTCTCGACTTCGAGAGCAAACTTCAGCTCGCCGGGCGTCATCTCCTGGGTGAGGCTCTGCTGCAGCACCCGCCCCTCGATGGCCAGGCCCTGGCACTTCTCCAGCACCGTCCAGACGCGCGAGTAAAAGTCACGCGGCACACGATTGAGTGCGCCATCGAGGCGACGGCGTCGCAGCCACTGTCCCTGCCGATCATCGATGGTGGCCAGCAGGGCATCCTCGCCCTCTGGGTCGCCCAGGCCGATCTGGCTCTTCTTGCTGACGCGACTGCTCTTGCAGCTGACAATCGATAGATTGCCACGTGCCACTGCGATTGGGAAACATTCGAAGGGGGAGAATGAAGGAGAAAATAACACAATGGATGGACAGGACAGGACAGGACATACCACTGCTGACGGCAAACTCCTTGCCGCTGAGTATGTGATAGAGGAGATTCTTCATTTCGAAGGGCGAGAGGTTAAGTAAATGCTCCGATGCCGCCTCACCGTCACAGTTCAAAGTGCGCGACAGCTCTTTGGCCATCACCTGAATGATCAGGCCAACGCGCAGACGCAACATTTCGTGGAACAGCTGCGGCTCGGTGCGTATGAACATGGCCAGGTAGACCATCAGCTCCTGGGTGAGCATTGCTGTGCTCTCATCATCTCCATAGGCCTGCCAAAAAAACACACAGAAAACGCATTAATATCGGAGGGGGAAAGGCATCCATCGTGTATCGCGGGCACTCACATCGTGTATCAGTTGACGCAGCTCTCCTTCGGGCAAGGGTGCCGTAATGGTGTGCTCATTGTTCGGCGGCATGCCCACGGTGACCTGCTTCTGACGCACCAGCAAATCGGTGACGGCCTTGGCCAGATCCTCCACCCGCTTGCCCAGCATCCCGGCCGTGTGACGCACCAGTCCCCAGAGCTTCTGCTGGCAGGCCTTCTCGTAGAGGCCCTTGAGCAGGTCTCGAACGGTCACAACGCGTCCCGCCTCCAGCATGCCTTCAGAGTGGGAAGAATCGTTGTTAGATGCATTCACATTCACATTCAGATTCAGATTCAGGCTGCTGTTGTTGCTGTGGCTGTGGCTGTTGCTGTTGCTGCTGACGTTGTGGCTGTTGCTGCTGCTGCTGCTATTGGCGGTGGCAGAGGCCCCTCCTGGAGTAGGAGTCGAAGCTTTGGGCGTCGAAGTGGCATAACGCTTATCCGTGGCGGCATTCGGCGTGGCTGTAATTGAAGCAGCAGCATCATCGATGATCACTGTGGGCAGCTGGATAGCAGCTGCCTTTGACTTGACCTCGTGCCCGTCCCCAGAAGATGAAGCAACCGCACCACCACCTGGACCACCACCTGCAGCATTAGCATCCAGTCCGAGCACCACCTCGTCCACGAATGCTTGCTCGAGCTCTTTTAGTTGGTTATTTGTTTTATTTATTTTTTATTTTATTTTTGGTTTGGGTTAGTTTCGGGTTGCGTGGGGAAAAATATAGTATAGGAAGAATCGGTTGGTTGGATGTTGGTTGGTTTTTGTGTTTGGTCAATGCAACATGCGGCATGCGGCATGGGGCATGGGAGAGCATGCGTGGAATGTGTGTGAGGCGTGTGTTTGTTTGCGTGTTGTGTGATGTTTGGCGGAGAATATAAAACAAAATGTAAAAGAAATACAAAAATTGACTTTAGAAAACAATCATCAAAAGTTTCCCAAAGAAAAAAGAAGATAAATGATTGATTAATGTTCCATAATGCACTAGTATAAGTATAAAGCCATAACTTAAAGCCAAAAGCGTTGAAGAGCGTTTCAAGCCAATGTGTAAAAGTAATCCTAAATATTACGAGTGATGGCAGGCGATTTGCATGGAACAAATGGACACAAATCACACAGAAAATGATACAAAGAGAGGAGGAAATAGTTAAAGAACAAAAAGGAATATAGGAATATAAAGGAATCATCTGCCAATCTCTGGGTAAACAAAAGTCAAAGAGTTATGGGAAAGTTACAGGAAACAAAGGAGATGGGGGAATAGTAGAAAGAGAGTTAAAGGAGAGTAAAGGGGACACAAATAGAAGGGGGAAATAGTTAAGGAATTGTCTGCGGATCTCTGGTTATAAACACAAATAGTAGGAGAGTGAAAGTGGGGAAAGGAGTGGAAAGTACAGTCTGGTAATCCTTACGTGATTCAAAAGCCCCACTTAGATGCTCTTACAAACAACGACCATCAACAGTAGCAACTATCTACAACCATTTATAGACATCTGGGATCGAGAGAGAAGAGAAGAGAACTTACCTCCAGCTCCGGCAGCGGCAGAGTCAGCGGCAGAGGCATTTGCATTAGCATTGGCATTATCATCCGATTTATTCTTGAAGCCCAGGCCAGCTGTTGCAGACCACACAGAAGAAGTACGAAGAGTACGGAGCACGGTTTACGGAACGATGCACGGGACAAGAACAAGAATGTGAATATTTAAGGGGCATAAGTACATGGATACCACAGAGAACAATGAGAACAATAGACGCATATACAGTGATTGAATTTCTTTTCAGGCTTAGATATACCACCAATCACCAATCACCAATCATCTCATGGAATGTAGATCAGACTTATACTTAGACAAAGATTAGGAGAGCCTAAGAGACAGGCCATCAATGGTGACGATTCCGGCAGATGCCTCAATCGAAAGAGAAGGTTACAGGGCTGGGAAACAGACAGACCCAAGAATAAGTAGTATTACTAGAGGGCTCCCGATCTCTGGATTTTTCCAGGACGAATCAAATGTGTTTGTGTGTGCGTGTGCTTATGCGTGTATGCTTGGCATGTGTGTTTGTATGCTTATGCGTGTGTATTAAGGTGTATGTGTTCTGTGTCCTATCTCTACGGAAATTACCCCCTATAAAATTCGAAAATAGAAGCCAATTTAAGCCGATCTAAGCCGTATATATCTATGTATGTACATATGTCTTATGGCTGGCCTCGCACCCGCACTCGCACTCACCCGTATTAAAGTCCAGGCCCTGGGTATCGACCAGGTACTGCAGTATGTCGCCCTGCTCCTCGAGATTCTCCGTCTCGCGCAACATGGCTATCAGCTCCTCCACCTCTGTGTCCGCAAAATTGGTTTCCGCCCGATGGCGTTGGATGAGAATTTTTGGCACCGTTACTATTATGCATTATTTACGATATTTTCAAGAACAAATCACCAACGAAATCATATTGCAATGGCACAAATGAAAAGAGAACGAAAGTAAATCAAATTATGAGATTAAATTCGAATTAAAAGAACCAAATAATATAATGTATATTTTTTTTTTGGTGGGGGGGGGGGCGGAAACTAACTCTCTTGCTGGCGAACAAACTCGCTGCGTCTGTCGATGGCCGTACGATTCGGTCCGTGGGGATCCACGGGATAGATATTCTCGCGTATGACCAGCTCGTTGCTCAGGTGGAGACTGGGGGAGCTGGGCCCCTCCTCGGGCGTGGTGGCAAACACTGAGACGTGGCTCTGTTTGTTGGGCTGGAGCCACGGCGGCGGCACCACCGACGACAGCCGTCGTTCGGTGAGGGGCGAGGGTCCCTCCATTCCCAGGTTATCGGCTGCACAACCAAACAAAAGGAAACATTGAGAAATATATGTCGAACAGAAACCGAAGGATTCGCTTACAGTCCACATTTATGGAGCGTGTCTTCTTGATGGCTCCCTTGCAGGACATGCGCCGGCGCAGAGTGCGCGGCCTCAGCTGTCCGCCGCGTAGATTCATTGTGCTGCGATTGCTAAAGGAGCGCAGCAGGTGCTCGTCCAAGTACATCTGCACATCGGAATGCAGGCGATCGGGATAGCCGTCCTCGGTGCTGCCCAGGAAACTCAAGTCCGTGATGGCCGAGGTGTTGAGGAAGTCCTTCAGGCTGCCCAGCATCACGCGGGTGCCATTGATGTAGCCAGACTTGAGCTTCCTCATCGTCTGGATCATGGCCAGCGGTATCTTGTCCTGGTCTGGATCGGGTTATGGGTTATGGACAAAATGTTAGCTAAACTTCTGCTCCAATTTGCCGTTTCAAAGTCTGAGATGAGGATGTGGCTCATGTTGTTTTTTTTTAATTGATTGATTGATGGATTGAACGGCATGGTATGGTATGGTATGGTATGGTAGGGTGTTTTGTGGTTGTGGTTGGTTTTTAGGGCGCTGTTGCTTAAGGCTATGGTTTAGTCACACAATAAATACAACAATAACCGATATAGGATCATATTCTTATCCAAAACTCCAGCACCTTCGGGGGAGGGGGGGGTTTAGGGATTAGTCGAGTGCGCAGATCAAACCAAGCCAAAAGAAAATACAATTTAGGAACAAGTTTAGCCACGGCCATAAAGGAGGGGGGGGTTAGGCGGGGGTGTGTACTTTTGGATAATAGAACATCCAAAGAATAATAATATAGAATTTCGTAAAAATAGGTGGATGAAGCAAAAAAAAAAAAACAAAAACTACAAGCAATGGGAGGGGGTTTCAGCATATAATTTTCCTTCAAAAATTTCAAGATACTTTCGGTTTGAAATGTTTTGTATTATTATTCCAAATATAGATTGAAAATTATCAAAAAAATGTTGTATTTGAGTCTACAGAAGGGAGAGCTTTTGAATACTAAAAATATATATAATTTTAGATATTGTTTATACCAGGAATCGTAGGGATTATCTCTTTTTTATATAAAAATAATACAATAAGAATTAATTTGTAATTTGTATTACAAAAATCAGATATAAATCTTATTTTCAATTTTTTATAATAAAGATACAAATTTATAAATGAAAATGAGTGCCATAATGAATGCATATGTGAACTATCCTTTCAAAGGAGAGGAGTCCATCGAAAAGTGATATTTCTTAATTAAAACTTTTAATCTTTTATCTGATTTTCAATAAATTTGTATCCGTTTCTAGGATATCTCATGAACAAATAGTGTGGCTGTATTTTTCTCATAAAACTATTATTAATTATTAATTTTGATTATTAAAATCAAATATAAATCTTATTTTCATCGAAAAGTGCTATTTTTTACTTAAAACTTTTAATTTTTAATAAAATTTATCCGTTTTTAAGACATCTGAATAAATAGTATAGCTTTATTTTTCTCATGCACTCATAACTCTTACTTGTGATCCCTGGTTTAGACATATTTTTAAAAAGGGTGATCAATAGCACCCCCGATTTCACTAGGGATAGTTTTCAGCGAATGATTCGCATCTCATTGGTTTGCCCTTTGAATTTTCCATAAGCGAACGGCGAGGGAAATTGCCATTCACTCGTGAGCGTAATGGATCCCTGGATGGGTGTACTTTGAGTGACTTTAATTCTTTAGAATTAGATCGTAGATTGTGATTGATATATTTGAAACGGGAGATCTACCATCTAATACTCCTGGTTCTAGGGGCACGAGGGACACTAGGGGCACTTTCGACTTATAATCGAATGTTTAAATTTCCCCTAAGCGAACGGTGAAGGAAATAGCAAGGAAGGAATGGCATTTCTATGTCAGTTGTGCGGGATGCTTGGGGTTGGGGTACATTTCGAGTGACTTAGTAGACTAAAATCAATTAAAAAGCCGCCACAGAACAGGGATTATAGAGAGCACACATAAGAAAGAGTAGAAATAAATGTTGATATAAAATTGCATATATATTTACATAGGTTACGAGAAAGTTTAGAGGCAGCAAAAAGAGCAGTAGAAAGCTGGAGCAAATGCTAATTGCAGACACAAGCAAAGGGATCATACATAGATCACAGGATCCATTAATACTGGAGCTGAATATCAATTTGTTGTTGGTTGTTGTTGTGTGTGTGTGTGTGTGTTTACTTTTTTGGGGATGCAGAATTGGGTTGATTGGTGTTGTGTTTTTGGTTTTGGTTTTGGGTTTGGAATAGTAATTACCTAGCATATAGTGGGTTGCCATTAGTGTGATTGTCGGCCTGCCCAACATGTGACGCCAATTGTTGGTCAAGAATGCTAAATTTGTGGTAAAATTGCTGGCAAGCAAATCGGGATCGCGTGTTGTATAGTATTCTTCATAGTCGATATGCTGTGTAAGTGTTTAATTGTTGTTGTTGATTGATTGATTGATTGTTTGTTTTCAGTGTTTGTTTGTTTTGTTGGTTGGTTGGTTTGTTGGTTGGTTGCATTTCGTATAAAATAAACAAGAGAAAGGTATTTTGATTGTTTTTTTTGTAGATTTTCTATGGCCAATTTTCAGTAGGGAGGAATTTTAGGGGATACAACTCAGGAGAGGAAAATCAATCAGAGCATAGCAGGATAGCAAATGGAAATGTCAACTAAATACTAATCAAAATCCATGACGAATATGTAATAATATATGTATATGTATGTATGGTTTCTACAATATAAAAGTGGTTTTTTGTAACCTCTTTAAATGATAGCTTCTACCATAACCAAGAACTAAAATAAAAATAATAATTAAAGCTGGTATAATCGATTGCCCCATGGGGATGTGTGTGTGTAGCTTTTTTTTTATCTAATTGTCACAGTACCACATGGTTCAATAGGTCTCGGACTAGTCCGGCAATTACAGCTGAAGCCAAATTAATTTAATTAAACCGGCAAAATTAATTGAGTGAACTGCAGACTCGTACGCCCTTCATTTAGACTTAGAGGCACGAATTAAATAGGCGCGAGTGGGGGGCGTTTTGTGCCGAATTTATTCGAATTCACAAATGGGCAGGAATAGAACAAAAGATCTTAGATTTGTTGTTGTTGTGCTGTGCGTAAGAGCACGCAGAGTGGGAGGGAAAACCAATGCGGGTATTCGTATGTCTTCGGCTAAGCCGTTTCTCTTTTATTCGAATTCAGGCCAACCGAATGCCGAATGGCCTTATGTTGAGATCTATGATATATGTATACACATGATCTAGCTGCCAGCCAAAACGCACAAAGCCACCAAAAATATACATAAATCATAAGCTGCATTAGCTGCATTAGCTGCATCTAAGGAGTTTTTCTTTTTGTTTGTTGGGGAGTACTTAAGAGTGTGTCTTCGAAGACTTCTCGAACCATACCGTACTGGAAGTCGGGTACACTTGAACCCCCCACTTGACAATCAAGTTGTCGATTGATGAGAGCAAACGAAGGCACTTGCTGCGGCCATTGGGGCAATCGAGTCGAATCGTATCGTATCATAAATGGTTTTCTTATAAATAAATAAATTCAAGTGCGTACTTGTGTGTGTGTGTGTGTGTGTGCATGTGTGCCAATTAATTTATAAACAATACAGAAATATACCAAACGCAAACCTTGCAAATAAATTTCCAAACAAGAGTAATAATAAAAACAGAAAAAATAGATAGTAGGGGAGAACCACACACAGAGACAGAGAGAGAGAGAGAGAGATACGTATTAAATGAAACAACAATTAAAGGAAATTAAGGTACAGAATAAATTGATGAGGAAGATACAGAGCGAATATTTTTGGTTGTGGTGTCTGTGTTTGGAACCGACCTAAGTGGATGCGCTTCAGCACTAGGGTGACCAGTGGCCGGCCCAGCAGATCCCAAGCGGACTTGAGAAAATTGATTTCGCCCTTAAGGATGTCGATCAAGAGTTCGTTATCGGAGGCTATATAGAAGCGCGACAAGTCGGCAAACTGATGCACATCATACAATAATATAATAATAATAATAATGATAAATAGAAGAATGTTATCAAATCAAAAATCAAAATAAATAATACGTAGAAACAGAGCAAACAGAGGAAGGAGCAAAGTGGGGTACTGGGAACTGGGAGCAGGGATCCCGATTGAACGGTCAAAACGATGGACTCACCTGCGGCGTGAAGGCAAATATACGATCCTTTAGGGAGTAGAGCTTGCTGGTGCTGAGTATGCCCACATCCCGGGACTTGCGGCCGCTGAGGCCCAGCTTGCGATTGCGCCCCAGATAGGTGTACAGGTGGCTAAGGACACGGGCCGGCTGCACCTCAATGGGCGCCACCTCGGCGATGGTCTGGACATGCAGATCATGCTCGGCCAGCTTGTCGCGTATCTCGTTGTCCTCGGCAATGATTACCACCTGGACGACCACATCGGGTTTCTTTTGGGCACCCAGGCGACGATTCAATGGATCCAATTCGCCCACAGCCAGGAAACCCTTCAGGGAAACAGGGAAATGAAAGAGTTTTTAACTCCAGAATGGCTCCGTTGTATACATGTACTTACCTCCTGCAGTAGGCGGCCCAAAATGAACAGCGACTGACCCCAGAGGAAGGGACAACGGCCCACCACTTCTCGAGTCTGTGAGCCGGGTTTCTGATACTCTTGTCCAACCAGATCCTGGGGCACGGCATAGCTCTCCGGCACCAGCAGTGTGCCGTCCTCTGAACGGACCATTATCTTTTCCAAACGGTCGGCATACTCCTGCACCGAGCGCTTGTCGTTTTGAAATGCATGGAACAGGATGAGGTAGCAGAAGAAGAGCGGCCACTCGCATTCGATATTCTCGAACATGCGCAGCTCCCACCGCTCGTAGTAGAGCCTGGAGGGGTCCTCTTTCGGTGTGCGATAGCCATCGCGCAGGAAACGCTTGCAGCCGTATTTGCCCTGAAGGCGGGACAGAATCGCGTCTTTGGTGTTGTGTATCAGCTGGGCATCGTCCACGGCGAACGCGGGAAAGCCAATCACACACAGGAGGCCCGAGTCCAGCTCCTTGCTGTTCGATTCTCGTGGCAGCATCGACTGCAGGACGGCCTGGCACTTGTGGGCCTCGTCGGCCAGCACATGAATGACGCTGGCCGGTCCGCCGCGTGCGCCAAACAAATCCAACTCGTTCATGGCCTCTAGGGCCGCCTTGGCCATGCCAATGGAGCTGGCATTCAATTCCGGCTCACCTGAAAGATACAATTTCAATTTAGAGATTAACCAAATTGGATGCGGAGAAGGAGGAGGAGGAGGAGGAGGAAAACCCACCATGATTTGTCTTGTCGCCACGCTCCCAGATGCCATAGTCGGGTATGGAGTAGGCCGACTCAATGTAAAAGACCAGATTCTGTATGAACGAGACTTCGTCCAGGGTGAAGACAATCTGCAGGCCGGAGGCTGTCATTTGGGCCAGAATCAGGAGATATAGGGAAACGGCATCGATCTGCAGGTGACCCCACTCGCCGTCCCCGACCACGGGCAGGCCATTCTTGCTGGAGTACTTGGCGTGCAGGGAGTCGCACGGGCTCTGGGTCATCTTGAACTTTTCGACCTTGTCTTTTTGGTTCATCATGGCCATGAGCAGGCCGCGCATTAGCTTCACACAGCTCTGCTCCAGCTCATAGCATTTGGCACGATCCTCGTCCTGGTCGGCGATCTTCTTGTAGGCCATCGACAGGCCCCAAACGGCCAGGATGCAGTACACATTGTCGCGTATCCATGCGTGCGAATTGACATTGGAGGCAGGAAATAGGCCGGTCACCGGCTCCTGGTGCGCCAATATCAGGCGGTGAACAATCCGCTGATAGTAGTCCAAGCGGACGCCCGAATTGCTACGCGAACGCATCTCGAATATGTGTGTGCTGCTGTCACTACACGTAAAAAGAGGACGTCAAGTGAGTGTTATCGTTGGATGCTGCTGCTGCTACTGCTGCTGCTGCTCTTGACATGATCACTTACATAATTTAGAATCGTTTGTTGTGGTCTGTCTGTGGTGCAGGCTCGCACGCACGCATGCAATTGTTGTCTCACGGCCGTGAGAGGTGCCTCTCACAGAGGCAGAGGATTACCGACCGACCGACCCGACCACTGCACGCGCTGCTTCCTCAACCTCTAGAACCCGCTAGAAACGTCGTCAGCACTTGCACTCCAGCTCATTCTCGTTGAGAATTCGTATGTGAAGTAACGCGAGATGCCACAATCACTATCAATGTATTTTCTGTCCGTTCTTTGCAAATAAAATTACAATTAAAAAAAACAACCAAAAGTCAACTCAATGTCATGCAGTGTGACCGCGTATTCATCGTTAAGATATACGGTCTGACCCTCAGAAAAATACGGAAAAACGTCACAAATTTCAAAATATACCATAAATATACTGACGAATTATTTGTACTCCTATTCCATCGTATTGTTCGATTTTGATATTTGTTTGAATATTACTAACTAGCTACGACCCTAAGCCCAGAACACATAATTTTATTCTATTGACAAATCACTTTCTTACAAGACAGGCTAAATTTAAGTACTCTCTTTTATTGGGTTTGATTATAAAACCGCTTATTGCTTTTAAAGAATATGTACTAAAAACACAATCAAAATATCGCTTATCCGATACTATCGTAGAAAGTTGCAAGGTGTGTGACATGGAAACGGAAAAAATCGAACGAACTATAAGAACGACTTAGTTCAGTGAATAAAAATGAACGAACCTACTTTCAAATCGTTGGGCGCCAAATCAATAAATTTGCATTTTCATATCTATATTGAATATATATAGCTGGCACCGGGTGTGACTGATCATTCTATATTCTATGTAAGCCTGCTACAACGTAAGCGAATGCAATAAAACGTCAGCATAAACGTAGTAAAAACTACTTGATTAGCATTCATTATTCAGCATTAATCCCGCATATAATTTATATGCAAATTTGTTTTGAGTACTGTAAACGAATACAATGAGCGATTGTACATATGTAGAAATTGTTAATTTATCAATGTACATGACCCCAAGTATGAAAAATTGTCTGTAGGGTATTCGGTATTCAATACGCAACATTCTGAAAATAATTTGCCTCGTGCCACATTTTCATAATTGTTCTCCTTTGCGTTCTCCTTTGCACATCTTCAAAGCAAAGTACAAGACGAGCAGCGTAAGTCGTGTTAGGACGGATGACAGGTCGCCCGAGAATAGTCCCATCAAAATGAACGCCACGGTCAGGGGCTGGTCCACGGCCGATTGCACGAATCGGTATGAGGATGTGGCTGCTGGCCAAATGTGCGCCGGTGCCACAAGCAGCACCAGCAGCGCCAGCTGTCAGGGTGACTCCGGTGGTCCGGTGATGTTAAACGATCGTGTGGTTGGCATCATCTCTTTGGGCCAACACAAATGCGGCTCTGTCAAGGGCCCCATGGTATTCACGCGAGTCGATCACTACACCACGTGGCTGGAGGAGCAAATGGAGAAGTACAGCTAATACAAAACGTTCCCAGCCCCCCTTGTGGGAGTAAGAGTACGGCCTGGACTGGAGCGTGGGAAAAGTAGAATAGGGAATTAGTAAATACAAAAGTCTTCTGCTCCAGCCGCTCCAGGAGACCCAGAACCTTGCAGCCGGCCTCATTTGTGCTCCTTCTCCTCCTCTTGGGCCTTGGCTCGTGGCTCATAGTGATCCCCCGCAGATCGTGTGCTCGTCCTGAAAGATATTCGTCTCCAGATGCTGTAGGCCTTGAATGATGGCAGATGGCTGATGGCTGGTGGGAGCTGCATGGGATGCCTGCATTGCATCTTATCCTACTGCTGGAGACAAGTGGAAAGTGGAAACCCCATCAAGTTCCTGATAGCCTCGTCCGCACTCCTACCAGTCTAGCGTAGAATGTTCGGTTCTTCTGTATATTACAGGGGGCAGACAAACCGAAAATAAATGCATGGCATATACTTGAGAATTTATTAAACTATCTAATGGCCCCTTCAGTCATCCCTGGCCACTTGTCAATGGATTGTGTGTTAACTATTTGTTAGCTGCATAATAGTCCTTTAATAGGAAGCGAAATCTGACATTGGTGTGGACAAATTTGTCCAGCGTGGCCCAGAATGAGAGCAGTGTGCCGCTGTGCATGTACGGCTCTTCGAGATTCATTGCCAGGGGATTCATTAGCTTCGCTTCCAACAGTTTTGCGATATCCTGGTGAACGGGAGTGCCCTTCAAGTACATGTGGAAGCCGCACACATTTAAGAGGATACATTTGGGATCGCCCTTCCAGGGCCACCAGTTCTTAAACTGTTTAATGGAACCCCAAACAAAAACGGCCACTACCCAACGCCACTCATCGCACGAGGACAATTTGGAGACATTATCGATGATCCTATATTTCTGATTTATGCCACCCTGAATGAAAAAACAATAAGGCTAATTTCCGTCATTTCAGGGAATAAAAACCATGTCTTACCGAAAGAAATCGCTCCATAATTACCTCCTCGGAACGCTCTTCCGCTGGACCCTTGGGACGCTGCTTTTTAGGCTTCTGGAACTTCAGATCCAACAGCATATCCTTGATATTTTTCAAAGTGATCAGACTGTTTGGGTCTTGAGGAACGACTATGATGGGCATCGTCCTGGGACGATCTGTCTGAACGCGGCTCTGGAGTCTATAGGGACCATTGGGAAAATTACTGCCCAGAGTATTGATCACAAAATCCGTCTGGCCCACCGGCTTAAGGAACTTCTCCTGTTCGTAGCGGCTGTACTCTGGCCAGGCAGCAATCGTAGTCTTATCCTGGGATCCAGAAGCAGGCGTCTTGGAGGTATCGGTATCACTGGATGAGTCCAAAGAACTAATCTCAATCGAGGGGGTGGAGGAGGAGGAATAGGAGGAGAAGGAGAAGAAGCAGTGGTCGGAATCGCTATCATCCAGACTGGATGAGTCGTCTATCTTCTTGAGATCAATCTTGGAGTCGGGAGATGCCCCAGCTCGAAGAGTCTTGACCGCTGGTTTGCTCCCTTTGCGTGTGGCCGCCTTCCGTTTGAAGAAGGTAGACGGCGGAGAGCAGAATCTTTCAAACGGTGTCATGGGGTGGTCTGCAGAAGAGCCCTTTCCTTGACGTGGAGCTGCCTTCTTGGGGGCGGCTTCAGTTTGACTCCAGAGCCTACGCAATGGCATGACGGTTTCATCTCTGGCAACGTCTTCTGTCTTGGCGATCCAACGTTTGGCTGCCTTTTGCCGCCCCACCCTTGCTTTGTGCTCCTCCGGCTCTTTTAGCGTAACCCTCTGCTCGAGCTTCTCGGTCTCAGCCGCTTCCTTCTTGCACTTAACTATCATTCCTGGTGGTTCCAGAGATGACTTCCTTTCAATATTTAAAGTTTTTTCCTTCATATTTAATAAACAGAACACAATTAAAACCCCTAACGATTGAACTCTTACATAAAGCGAATTTGTTTATATGAAAAAAGTGCCAATGCAGAAAAACGAAATTTAAGCTAGCTAGCACTTTTTGAGCGGCAGATACCGATAAGTACCGATTAATAGTAGAGAAAATACCATTCGAAAATACCGATAGGCCGATAGAAAATACCAATATTCTGCTCGAAAATACCGCCAAGTAGCCATCAAGAGTAGCTAGAAAATACCAATATAGCAAGCTAGAAATCTGCTATAAGATACCTATCGAAAGAAAAGGTATCAAGGTGGAAATTTTAAACTCCATCTTGAAAACAAAAAAGAACTGGAGGCACCCAAGAATTTTGTTAAATAGGAACCAATGGGATATGAATTTTCGACTTTTATAAAAAAGAACTGCTATCAAAGCTCGTCCAAGCGGACCGATCGTCTATCTCTATTCTATGAGTTTTGGTAAAAAATAGATTGTTCCTTGAGCCTCGTCTGGCAAGGCCTTGGAGGAGACAACGGCAGTCACCTTTGGCTTAATATCATAAATGGATCAATAAAATCCAAATTAAAATTCCAGTATAGTCGAGACCTGTTTTTTGTTTTTGTCAGAATCGAGTGATTATTATTCAATTTGCACAACGTGTATGTCGATTATCAATTATGAGGATGATCAATGATGATGATTATTATTAATGCAGCTGTACGTCTAGTCGCGACGACTGCGCTTGCGTTCCGATTGGCTGTTGCGTTCGCTCTTCTCCTCGGCCCGTTTGGGCGCCTTCTTGGCCATGTTTAAGAACTGATCGAGACCGAAGGGATCCTCCTCCTTCTCGAATTCAACGGGTCCGCTACGCTGGGCTCCGGCCGCTTCACGCGATGCCCCCGAGAATTGCTTGTCCGGGACAAATCGTTTGGTATTCACAATGGCATCCAAATCACCGCCGTAATTGTCGCTGTCCGCCTGCTTGCTGGGCCTGTAGATGTGGTTACCCAGGGTGTTTGCGTCGCGCCATGGCTTGTCGTACACGTTGTAGGCCTCGTCGTCGCCGTAGCCCGAGTCCATGCCCTTGGTGGTGTTGAAGAGACGCTGATCGAAGAGGGCTTCGCCATTGCCGGCACTCTTGGCGGGCAGGCCGAGGGCTATCTGTTCGGAAATGTCCCTCTCTCGCTCCTTCTGCAGCTTTGAGCGCTTCTCGGGCGCTGCACGCTGCAGATTTCTATCACGTTGTCGCTCCCTTTGTCGCTCGGCGCGCAGATCGTTGCGCTCGCGAGCCTCTGCTCCATTGGCCCCACCTCCGATGGGATCGCTAGCTGTTTCCGGGTTACGCAGGCCGGCACGCTCTTCACGCGCCCGCTGGGCCATCATCCGCAGCATGTCCTCCTTCTTCTCCTTCTCCTTTTGGGCCAGCTTCTTCTCCAGCTGGGCGCGTGCCTCCACCGCCTCGCGGGCCTTGCGATCGGCTATGTACAGGGCCTCGGCCATCTTGGCGAACTTCTCATTGATGTGCACCTGCTGCAGGCCCCGTCCGTCGGCAGCCAAACGCTTGTCCAGCGGAATGGTGTAGCCTAAGGCAGAGTTTCGATTAGAATCTAATTGGAGTGGGGGGTTTTAATATGGACGCTCACCTTTGGCGTTCTTCCAGTTGGATATGCAGGGCGGGATCTTCCATTCCTTTTGCTCCTTGACCGTGACTTTGCGCGACGGCGAGTGCAGGACTGGAGCCGGTGGCGACGGTGGACCACGCGGGATTTTCTTATTGATGCGAAACTTGGGTGGCTCCATGGGATCCAGCTGGGCCTCCACCATCCGGATGACACGCTGCTTGGCCCCTGAATTGAAGGCATCGCCCTGCTGGGACGGTGTGTAGCGAATGTATTGGGCTGGTCCCGCCTTCTGGGCATGACGGACGGGCAGTGCTGAGGTTATCTTTTGGTTAGTCAACTTCTCCAGGGCCAGGCGGGTCTCCTCAGTGGTCTCGGCGACGCTCTCCTCATCGGGCCGCTGCAGCTCTTCGGCATCCTCGGCCAGCACCTCGGCGGGCAGCAGCTGCGAGATGGAGGAGTAGACGACTTTGTCCTTGCCATGTCCCTGTCGTGCTATCGCATCGTATTTTATTTTGCCCTTATCATCCAATCGCACAGCCAAAGCATCGGACTTCTTGCCCATAGTTCCTGGGGCACCAAGACCTAGGCGAACGCCACAAAAAAACCAATAATGATCAATGGCCTGGAGAAAGCGTGGAGTCCGCGCCAGAACTTACCCAGTGGATATTGTGCTACATGAATTTCGGGGAAAGCGCCGCCATCGCCGAAGTCAGCCTCCGTGCGGGGCACCCAATCCTTGCGACAGCCGTACGGGGGAGCTGCGATTTTGGCGGAGACCAGGGCTCCGATCTGCGGAGCACCCTTGGCTGCCAGGCGACGCTCGTCCTCGCGGTCCCAGACCGCATTGGTCGGCGTGGGCAGCAGACTCGACAGCGACATTACTTTGATCTCTTCGTGTAATCAGTATTATTAAAATTTATTGAACACCACCTTTTTGCGTTGCGTTTAATTTTTGAGGCACAAAATGAAAGAGATTGGGAGAAAAAAAAAACACGCACACACACACTTTCTCACAGCCAGTTAAATAGAGTTGACAGGGTACGAGAAATGGATCTATCGATACTATCTCGTTTTATATCGATGCTATGATACCCGATACCCTATCTGTCAACGCCTGGTATAAATGGATGCAAACTGTTTTTGCAAATTTTTCAAAACAATATTTCAGATGAGGTGATTATTATTACAAATGTATGTTTTTGTATATTTTAGTCTTTTTTCTTCTCCAGTTCCGGCACCGTCTGTGCAATCCAGTTCAAGTAGGGAACATTGCCATTTTCAAAGGGAATGGAGAATGTGCGGCTTGTGACGGCAGCAGCAGTGACGATTAGCAAATTACGCGCAAACAAGCAGCGGGAGGGCAAGAACCTGGCATTGCCCCTGTACTGCATTAATTATGGAATTTTAACAGCCACAGCACCGGATTCCAAGTTCGATGCAATGATGAAAAACAACTTCAGAAGCATATGTAGAAGCTAGGGTTGCCGTACTTAAAATGTAATCGATACTATCGAATATGCCCATAGCGGCAGAGAGGTGCGACAGAGGCAGGGCGCTGTGACGACAGAGACAACAAAATCCAAGTTAACAACAATAAGTAAATATAACAAATTTAGAATGTACACACTACTACACGGCTTCTACAAATACTTCACACAAAAGGATGAGTACTGTGTGGTGATCCTCGGGCTGGACAATGCTGGCAAAACGGTATGTCACCTCACCTATCATAAACAGAACGACAGACACGTCTGCAAAACTCTTTCTCCCTCCAAAATGAATTCCTCCTACGCGACAGACGTACTTGGAGGCGGCCAAAACGAAGTTCACAAAGAACTACAAGGGACTCAATCCAACGAAAATCACAACGACAGTTGGGCTCAACATCGGCACCATCGATGTGCAGGGTGTGCGACTGAACTTCTGGGACCTGGGCGGCCAGCAAGAGCTGCAATCGCTGTGGGACAAATACTATCAAGAGTCGCACGGCGTCATCTATGTGATAGACTCGAATGATCGGGAACGCATGGACGAGTCAAAGATCATTTTTGGTATGTCCATTAGATACCATCTAAATATCCGATTTAAATATGTATGATCTTTCCACCAAAAGATAAAATGATCAAGAATGAGCTGCTCTCGGGTGTGCCACTGCTCATACTGGCGAACAAACAGGATCTGCCCGATGTGATGGGCGTGCGCGAGATTAAGCCAGTCTTCCAGCAGGCGGGTGCCCTAATCGGTCGCCGTGACTGCCTCACCATTCCCGTCTCAGCTCTAACCGGTGAGGGTGTGGACGAGGGCATCAAATGGCTGGTGGAGGCCATCAAACGGCATGCTTTAGTACGACCGCCGCGGGAGAATGATTGAACGATGCAACGAAACACGCCGGCTGCAATAGCCGGGCAGCAGCCTTATATAGTTATAGCTTTAAAGTTTGTATATTCTAATATTTATGGCCCAAGGTACACAGTTTATGTATAAGCGGAAGAGTGTGTGGTGCAGTGTGGTGTGAACCCAACTGCGCTATAGATAATGTTGTTATAAATGCCTCAAAAACGCAAGCGCTTGTCTGTCACTGCTTTGAATTCCTTATCTTCGCCCTCGCTCACTGTGTCCAGAGCTCTGTGTATGTTCCAGTCCCTCAATGGTGGTTGTCAATGACGACTTTGCTTATCCAAAAGAGAAAGAAGCAAAAAACACCCAACGTAGATTGTTATATGTTCTCACGGCGTGCTGTTATCAGCTCCCAATAGATAAGTGTATGTAGTTTTTGCCTCTATCGGACTGTGCCACCAATATAATACTGCAAACACCTGCACTCGAGGAGGGGGGACTGGGGCCCCAGGCTCAGGCTGGGCCCGATCCCAATGCGGTAGTCCATTTCAGTCTTCTGCAGGAGTTTCATCGGCTCGGGCCAGTCCGTTCTGTTTATTCCGTTAACAACGTTACGTTTACCAACAAAATAATGAAATGATCTCCACCTAAACTAGCAGTGCCTTAACCCCTCTCTGGCTCTGTGGCTAACACGAGCAGCAACCGAATAAAGAACAAGAGCAACAACATATACTTGCTCTTATATCAATGTACGTATAAAAAAGAGCGTACGGAATTACCTGTTAATGTACATTAGATAACACGGACAGTGTGGTGTTTGCCTATGTGGAGCACTATAGTAGGGCGTGCTTATCATTATTCCAGTGTCAGTGGAGCACAAAGTGTGTGGCGACAGTTTATACGTACGTGTGTTGTGTTGTGTGTGCAAGTTGCTTGGTTAATGCTTCCTGCCTGCTACTCCCAATCCCAGAGCCACTCCAACTGCTGCTACTCCCCCGAAAGAATCAGATCTCAGAGCACTACGAGTCATGTATCCGTACTACGAGCAGGATTGGAGCGTGCTGCCACCGGAAAACAATCGCAGGTAAGCAGGGAATGGATTTTCGGAAATGATTTTAGATTTTCAAAAATGACGTTATGGCTGATCAGTGTGACCGTATTCACATTCTTCGCGCTTATGGATATATCTTGGTATATATTGGGTATATTTTTGAGCAAAACGTTGAGTCACTCGGAATTTAATGATTGCCTAGCAATTTAAATATTAATTTAATTTTATTTCATTAAAATATAAGTATAATTCGAATGCAGTCGAGTTTAATCGCAACCAATTTGGGTATTTTTGGTTGAACGCGATAGTGTGTTTTGGCGCTGCTTGTAAATATTGCCCTCTCACTCGCTCTCACTACTACTGTTGCGCTCATCATCAACATATTCTCTACGAACATTTTTTTTACTTGTTACGTTGATTTTGTGGCATTAAAATTAAAATATAGCATAAACTAATGCAGTGAGAACATGTGTTGAGCGTAGCCCACCCCCAGTTGTCGCTAAATTGAAATAATTCCAGCCAATAAAAAGCCCACCAGTGTGTAGTGTCCCTTGTGTTGAAATTTTTTGTCGCGTTGTAAAATTTCGCATTGGAAGTTGGTTGACGCGGAGGCGGAGGGCAGGTGGTTAACCTAACACTAAATGAAACCGAATGACGCTTAGCCAATAAGAACTCGCATAGTCTCCAAAGTGCTAAATAGTAGCTTAAATGCATTCATCCGACAGAAGTGACGGATTTTCTTCTCCGAAAAGGAGCATACGCTAAGCCATAGGGCCTGAATGCATGTGTGCGTTTGTGTGAGTGAGAGTGTGTGTGTTGGTTGTATCTATGTGTGGGCTTTCCATTGAATGGCATAAATTAGCAAGGGAAAAGCGGAAAGAAAACAAGAGAAAACTTAAAGTCCCCGCAAACAATACGTGTTAAAACTCGCTAAATATTCGCATATAGTATACAAATCTGCCTTCAGTGACTTATTAATTTCTCTGTCAATCGATATATTTATGTTGGTCTGTCTATCGATGACGGCAGCTGTTTTGGCCATTTGTATGGGTTTCTGGCCATTCATTAGTATTGACAAAAAGTAGATCGAGTCGAGTGATAGCCATTAAGTGCCCAGATCTCTGTGTTAAACTCCACATTTTGTACATCCTTTGTGTTCAGTGTGCGGTTTTCCGAGCATTCCAATTGGAATTTAGTTTGCATATGCAAGTGTTTTGTCCCTGTGTGTGACCGTGTGGAGTGTGCGTGCGTATTGGTGTCAATGCTTCAAGTGCGGCTTCAGGCATTAATCACTTAATCAATTTGCATTCCATTCCCCCGCCCGCTTGACTGTTGTGTCTTCTCAACCGAGCTAACACCTGATAGCCCTAGATCGTGGGGAAGGGTAGTACTACTATTTCATGTTGGTTGTTTTGCCTTGGCCAGACCAGATCATGTGTACATTTGTTTGAGCGAACACACACACACACACGCACCCGCGCGCCTATGAGAGATGTCAAGTTTCATAACAACCGTTGATCTACTGCCGTCAGCAGTAATTGCTACTGCTCGCACTCATTTACCCAGTGGTCTTTTCCAGTAGCTTAGTAACACGGGTGAAGAGCGAAGAAGAGCGAAGAAGATCGAGCGAGCGAGCGAGTGAGTAACCAGAGTGTGCTGCCCATTATAGCCGAAGAGCAAAGAGAGCGAAACAAGAGTATAACGGAATAGCGGCCGGCTGTTTCTTGTGTTTGCATGTATGTACTGTTGTGTGCGTTCGCGTGAAGATCTGCATATAAAAACAGTTTTTCTGTTGTTATTGTTCGCCGTCGCGGCCGCCGCCTCCTCGCCGACACGCCCAAACGTCCGCCCACGCAGCAGTCCACCAGTCAGTAACGCGTACATTAACGCGTAGGCCGGCAAAAACAGCAAAAGCAAAGAAAGAAAAACAAACAACAACATCAGCAAAAGAGAGTGCCTGCCAGCGTCAGCAGAAAGTGCAGCAGGGTCGGTCCCACAGAGAGAAAGAGCGTGAGAGCGGGCAAGCTGCTGCAAAAGGCTCCAAAAGTGATTCAACGTTTTTGCCTCCACAATGAATTCCGAGCATGGGTAGGCCAACACAACCGGCTTCAGTTACCTCTTGCTCCTCTCTCTAACATCCCACTCTCTATCCCTCTTTTCCACCCAACAACAGATTCAATCCAGCCTTCAACATGGCCACCATACGGCAGGCATTTACAGAGGCGGTTGAGAGAGGTAAGTGAAGAGAACGAGGACATGGAGTGCATTCGATTAAATAACTTGATCATCCAATCTCCCCCTAACACACACACGCACACACACACACACAGTCAGAATGCCCACGCCCACACGCCTGCGCGATCTCATCCGACAGATACGCGCCGCGCGCACTGCGGCCGAGGAGCGTGCCGTTGTCAACAAAGAGTGCGCCTACATACGGAGCACATTCCGGGAGGAGGACTCTGTCTGGCGGTAGGTCGGGATGGGATGGCGATGGCCCTCTCCTCACATATGTATATGTAGTACGACAATGGTATACCGTCTAATAATTGCTTTCGTTGTGGACTTGCAGCTGTCGCAACATTGCCAAGCTGCTGTACATACACATGCTCGGCTATCCGGCTCACTTTGGACAACTGGAGTGCCTTAAGCTGACGGCCAGCACGCGATTCACAGACAAGCGGATCGGTTATCTGGGGGCCATGCTGCTGCTGGATGAGCGGCAAGATGTACACCTGCTGATCACGAATTGCTTGAAGAAGTAGGTCCAGACCATCCAAAAAGTGTGAAGTAATTTTAATCCTATCCAATGGCATCCCCAATCTTTCAGTGACTTGAACAGCTCGACGCAATTCGTGGTCGGCCTGGCGCTGTGCACGCTGGGTGCCATTGCCTCGCCAGAGATGGCACGAGATTTGGCCAGCGAAGTGGAGCGTCTGATGAAGTCCCCGAATACGTACATCAGAAAGAAGGCAACGCTGTGCGCCTTTCGTGTGATTCGTCGGGTGCCCGAGCTGATGGAGATATTCCTGCCGGCGACGCGTTCCCTGCTCAGCGAGAAGAATCATGGTGAAGTCCCTAACCCAAGCATAGTTCGTATCCCCGATGTTAACCATTCCCCTGTGTTGCAGGCATTTTGATCACTGGCGTAACGCTCATCACGGAAATGTGCGAGAACAGCTCGGACACGCTGATGCACTTCAAGAAGGTAAGCCCCAGGTGTGCCCCACGCATAATGCGTGTCCCCGCCCGACCCCCAGCAGAGGCTAGAACTACTACTAATGCTGCAGCTGCAGCTGCTGCTCGTGGTACCCTCCATATGTCTCGTATTATGTTTTTACATATTCTTTTTCCTCTTTTGTATAGTTTTTAATTTTTAATTGTTTTTTTGACGTCCGAAAAAAAACGCCTGGAACGGGCTGGCGTCAAAACGTTTTGTGGCCCGTCGCGTGGCCTTCTAGCTGTAGTTATATAAAGCCAAGCTCTAACCCCTCCCCTACCCATATCTATATCCTTTTTTCTTTAATTTGCAAAATTACACACACACATTCTTTTTTTTCTGTTCCTGGATCTTCTGTTCTGTTTTGAATCAAACAACCTGTATACTTACAATTTTAATGCTTGTTTGTTTTTGATCGAATACCGCGCAAACACAAAATGAAATTTGTTGTAATTTGCTTGCCAGGATAGCGGAAATCGAGAGGTATGATCGTTTGTGCCTACTAGAAATATTCCTAAATAAAACGCCTCTCTGTCTCTCTCTCTCTATGTGTCTCTCTTTATACATATGTACACCTATTACTATATTTTTTCAACCAGTTTTTGTCTGTTGCCTATGTATATGTCTTGATAAATGTCGCGGTAAATGTGAAACACAATTCAATTACGCTTGAAACGATTATCATTCATGCTTTGTACTGCTTTGTGACTGCGATCGTAACTCTTACAGGGTGTATCCGTCTGGATTGATTATGGAACTGCCGTCCGTCTGTCTTAGTTTGTGGCCAGCAGCATATTGGAGCCCGGCATCGCCCACTGTCCTCCCATTGCTCCCACATAATGTGGCACATCGGTGCGCGACTCGAGACGCACAAGAGAATCCCTGAGAATCGCAACCGCTGGTCTATTGGGTCCTTTCAAGCGCCTTCCGCGTAGGCGTGGCATGGCCCACAAATACGACTCTTAACATGTAAAAAAGGGGCCGATTGATATTCCGAAAGTGGCAATTTCTAAGCGATGAAAAGACATATACATATTTAATGGAATTCAAATTTGTAGCAATTTTTTTTGTAGATCTACTATTTTTTGTTGTTTGGTAGGAAGCTAGCTCTCTCTCTCTTTCTCCCACAACCGTACTCCCTGTACATAGAGTTTTTTGTTGGACCTCCGAGAGGTTTGAGGTCTCTCCGTTTTGTTTGCACCTCTCCGTTTTCCCTAAAACACCCTACAAAGACCCAACGCACACACACCACACCCACCACACCACACCACACCAGACACGCTCTCGCTCTCGCTCTCGCTCTTTGCACAATCTTAAGAACTTAAGAACACACTAGTATGAGTACTTTCCGCATTTCCCCCGTCATAGTACCGTAATATCGCTCTTGAACCCCCAAACTAATATTGTGTACACAAACAGATCGTGCCGAATCTAGTGCGCATACTGAAGAATCTTATTCTGGGCGGCTATTCGCCGGAGCACGATGTGAGCGGTGTGAGTGATCCGTTCCTGCAGGTGAAGATACTGCGCTTGCTGCGTATATTGGGTCACAATGATCCGGATGCCTCGGAGGCGATGAACGATATACTGGCACAGGTGGCGACCAACACGGAGACGAGCAAAAATGTGGGCAACACCATACTCTACGAGACAGTGCTCTCCATAATGGATATACGGTGAGACCTTCTGCTTGAAATGGATGCCAAAATACTTACATTCTCATTTTCTCATTGGACAGCTCGGAGGGTGGCCTACGTGTCTTGGCTGTGAATATACTGGGACGATTCCTACTCAATTCGGACAAGAACATACGCTATGTGGCACTGAATACGCTACTCCGCACTGTTCATGCGGACACATCGGCTGTGCAACGGCATCGCACCACCATACTGGAGTGCCTCAAGGACCCGGACGTATCCATTCGTCGCCGGGCAATGGAACTGTCGTTTGCCCTGATCAATGCACAAAATATACGTACAATGACCAAGGAGCTGTTGCTGTTCCTCGAAAAGGCCGATGCGGAGTTCAAGGCTCAGTGCAGTTCTGGCATGATATTGGCCGCCGAACGCTATTCGCCCAATACGCGCTGGCATTTGGACACACAGCTGAGTGTCCTGATTGCCGCTGGCAATTATGTGCGCGACGATGTGGTGTCCTCCACCATACAGCTGGTGTCCAGCAGCCCTGTGTCAGAGCAGACATACATCACGAATCGTTTTTGGGAGTCGCTGCAGGTGGCCAACCATTGCGAGGATAAGCAGCCATTGCTGCAGGTCGCGGTCTGGGCCATAGGCGAGTACGGGGATCTCTTCATGTACGGCTCAAATGAAGATGGTGAGTGGATGACAATCCATTGCTGCAATTCGATCAGTAACGAATCCAATTGCCTTGTCTTTTCCTTCAGAGTTCGAACGTCCCTCAGAGAGCGATCTGATCGCCATGTATCATAAGTTTTTAACCTCTGCTCAAGTTTCGACCACAAGCAAGCAATATGCCTTGGTCTCCCTAGCCAAGCTAAGCACGCGTCTGCAGCAATGCGTGGAGTAAGTAGCAGCCCACCCCCAACGATCTCCTTCCTCTAATGCATCCACAAACCTCTTCCCGTTCTCAGGGAAGTCCAAGCTCTGATCACCTCGTTCGGCAGCCATCTGAATGTGGATCTGCAGCAGCGGGGCGTGGAATTCACACAGCTCTTTGGCCACTATAAGCATCTGCGTCCGGCGCTGCTCGAAAAGATGCCGGCTATGCAGATCAGTCGCATAAGCTCGCAGAATGGCGAAAGCGGCGGCTCCTTCGATGACAACAGTCCAGATGTCATCGAGAATGGTGTGGAGGGAGGCGGCAACGTTGGTGTCGGACATTCACTTATCGAAAGCAATATGAATATGCTGGGCGACAATACGGTAAGGGACGCCGTCTATCCTCCATCTATTGCATCTTTTAATCATGCTATTCTCCGTTTTTCAGAACATTCTGCTGGATCTGTTGGGCAGCACAGATCTGTCGGGGGGCGCCAGTGATCTGGTGGCAGCCACCGATCTGTCCAATGCCGTGCATAAAAAGAACTCGCGTAATGCCAATGATGTTGGCGTGACCGTGTCCAATAATCAGGATCTGTTGGACTTACTTGACCTGGATATGACGGCGCCTGCGGCTGTCACAACGACGGCCCCAGGTGTGGGCGGTATGATGCTGGATCAACACCACACGAGTGCGGCCAACATGAACAACATGCTGGGCGGCCTAGATCTGGGTGGCTATGGGGGTCTTGATGGCTCTGGCAGCATACCCACGAATGGCAATGATCTGGTGGCCAGCATGCTGGGCGGCCTGGGTGGCATTGTTCCTGCCACCGCCGCCGCCGCCGCAGCACCACCAGCAGCAGCAGCAGCGGATGGCAATGGAAGCAATCTGCTGGGCGATCTAAATCCCACAGCAGCCTCCAACAATGTGACAGTGGTGCCTATATGCCTTTAATAATTTGTTGTCTGTAATTGTAATCATCTGTTTTAATAGCCACCGCAGGGACCCAAGCTGACGGCGCTGGACAAGAACGGTCTGTTGGTGCAACTGGTGCCGGTTACGGGCAATGATTGCATGAGGATCTACATGACGACCACAAATGGCTCAGACAATACATTAGAGCAATACTTGCTAAAGGTAAGATCGATCCTCTATCTCTGTCTCTCTCTCTCTCTCTCTCACTCACTCTGACTCGGTCGTTCTCTTTTTTGTTAACAGGCGGCCGTTCAAAAGAGTTTCCAGCTGCAAATGCTGACGCCCTCGGGTAACCTGCTGCCGCCCGGTGGTGTTATCACGCAGGAAATGCGCGTTGTGGCCACATCAAATGTAAGTCTCCAGGGCTCTCCAAGAGTAGTCTCTATAATTAAACTATCCTTAATCTGATTTGCAGGCGGTATTGCGCATGCGTTTGCGTATTCAGTATGCGCTCGATGGCCAGCAGCTGGTGGAGCAGACGGAGGTCAGCGGTTTTCCAGAGCAGCAGCCAGGAACAGCAGAATAAAAGAGTGTAACTTGTATTAAAGCAAAATTAGTCTAATATATCTAAAAACAAAAGAGAAGAAAAGAAAAAGAAAAACTCAAAAAAGGAGAAGGAGCAGCAACAGATAAAAAAAACCAACAGCAAGGGAACGAGCAGAATATTAAGTAATAATGAGCAGCAATTCTAAAAGCTAATACACATATACACACTGTGGTTGTCACACATTTATTGTAAATTAAGTTAACAAACACACAAACCCACACACACACATAATCGCCACTTGATTTCGGATTGGCGGCCAGCGTGGCCAGACTCTTTTTGTGTCCAGTCCAGCGCTCAAGCAAAAACGGGGCAAGCCCTTTCAAAATTTGTTTGCTAATTTATTTATATATATTGTCAGAATTCCAAACACACACATTCTCTGTCCATTATCTTGTCCTATTTTCTTGTGTTTATGCATTCTGTATCTGTATGGTGTGTAATTCGTTTTTTTTGTGTGTAAAAGACAACTTTCAGTTTTAATTTATAAGACAATAAAAGTCAAACCTTATAAATAGCCCCTCAGAAACTAAAGTGAACTGGCAACTAAAGAGAAATTGTATTAAAAAGTATAAAACAGACAGACAACAACAGGAACCGGATGTGAAATTGTGTAGCAAAAGGCATTTAAGGCAAAAAGCTTATTTTATTTGAATGATGAAATGATATGAAATGAAAATGGGAACGAGTGTAAGACGCGGTATGAAATGAAATGTTGAATGGCCATTTGATAAAGAATCCATAGAAGCACTTTGTTTGTTAATTCTATTTGTAATGCAATTGTGCCCCCAAATGGTTTTTGTTGTTTTTTTTTTTTTGGTAGACCAATGTCGAAAAGGAACAGCGAAAGATCAGGTTCTGGCAGGGAAAGAGGTTCAGCTTCAGCCCCAGCAGCAGCAGCACATCCATCGAGTGGATAAGACCTCTGATATATATATATATACATATATACATTCATGTACACACACAAAAAAATATATAGGTATATATATATTGTTATTTCCTGTGAGCACGTACTTAAAAGTCGAAAAAGGGAGCTGAAATGGAGGAGCACAGCAGGAGGAGAAAGGAGGGAAAGAAACCAGTATAGCACTGTGGAAAAACTAGATAATATCTATAATAAATATAATTACAACAGAAGAACGCAAAACACTTAAACCCACATATATATTTATATAGATATATAAATATAACTGAAATGTTTGGCTGGCTGGAGGCGAGCTGAGGAATGAGAACGGGAACGGGAGTGAATGGGTATGATCGGGGGCATCGGAAAGCAAAGAAAATCCATTAACTATTATTACTATTATTATTATGATTATAAATGAATTATGCAACTGTATGAGAGAGAGAGAGAGAAATAATAATAACATTAACATATTGTACCATATATTATTATTTTTGTATTATTATCATTTTTTTTATATATATATACCACACATATATATATACATATATTCAATCAACCTTTTGATTCGAAATAAACAAAACGATTTTGTTTTATCGAAGGACACGAAAGCCCAAGACTATCTTCTGGTCGGTAAAATCGGTTCGCCTTCGAAATGGGAATGTTCTCCAAACGAGAGTCACTGCTGTATTTCTGGTGGAGAATTCAGTGGTGCTCAAAGAGCGCCACAAACTAGTGCAAAAGAGAATGCCTACGAAGGCAATAACAAAATATTGCACGCCATGGGCGAGCTCTGCTGTTTGAGGCTCAAAAGGTATTGGAAACACTTGGCTGGAAGTACCTCCTGGCTGGCAGTAATCTCGTCTAACAAATTCTTCAGCCCTGCTTACACGAGGCTGCCCTACATTTGTATACTTTGTTACCATAGCACCTATCTATGGGATATAGTGGTCTGACTCGTCACATTCCGAAGAAGCTCTTCATGAAAGAAGGCTATGTGCCTCATTCAAGATGGCTTCAAAACAGAGCGACTGTTCTTCATAGATAAAGGGGGCTCATACCGACATGACGGTATCCACTCGTTATCAAGAATCTTATGGCAAATTCTTTATTCGCTGCACTGCATGCGTATTGCTTTCTCGTTCTCTCTACCAGAAAATCAAGGAGAAAAAACGAAACTGTTCGGATCTGACACAGTAAAATGACAAGACCGGATTCGTTCAGTCCGTTGTGGGAAAATTATCCGAATCTATGAGAAAGCCAAATCGACCATTCGGTCGGACCGAACGCAACGAGTCCCGAATCCCACCGAATCGATTCGGTTGCCCGTTCATGCAGGGCTCTAACGATGCCAGGCTGTTGCCGCTCCGTTTAGACAGGTCTTGAGCGAAGATTAAGCCTGGTGCGAGGAACTTTCTCTCTGCGCATTCTTTAACTCTCAGCGAGAAGCCATGGCATGGGAGACCTTTCTCATCCTCCATTAGTATCATGCTGAGGCAGGGGGAACCTACAGTGGAAAGCATTTTTACATTGTTTTCTATAAGTCTTATCTGTTACCGCAGAAAGCGTACTACCAACTACTTCCAAAGTGCAACTCCTCACATAAGCGACAACCACATGCATACATACATATGTATGTATGTCTGAAATTTGTGTATAGAGGTGAAACTATTTAATGCCTTTTCACAACCAAATACTACCAGTGTTTCAATGCAATTCGATATTGGAATGAAACGGGAACGGCTTTCCTGTGGCGGGCCAGCCAGGCTCTTCTCCAGGATTTTCTTCTTTGTAAAGGACGTCCACCATTTGTTTGGCTTGCCATCCTCTGTGTTAACTTCTCCACCACACGATTGCCGGTACTTCGAACTTGGAAATGGCCAGGCTATAAATCACCTGCTGTCCACCTGCTGTCCCCGGCAATGGCCGCTGGTCCGGGCCCCAGAGTACTGAGGCAGGCAGGATGGCATTATTAAAACCAAAAATATGAACAAGATAAAGATAGATCAAATAAATACTAGTTGGGATTTCATTTATCTCGTTATTCATTCTCCAACTCTCACTCACATTTACCTCGTCCTCTCGTTACTACGATCCTCTCTCAGCGAGTCTCGCAATACACGCTATATCACCAACGCGGGCAGAGCAATAGAATAGGCCAGATAACAGAATAACGGACCACCCAGACAAGACAAGGCACATAAGAGTGGAAACGACGCAGCCAGTATGCTTCTTTGTCATTTGTTGGGTGTGTACATGGTACATAAAAAACTCTGGTGTATACAGAAATTTGTAAGATATGTGACTCCGATTTGGCACACTTACAAGAAGCGGTATTAACTAGCGATATGCCAAAGATCCAGAAAGCTCTTGAGAAACTGAAATTCTATGTCATTACTCGCCAACGGAATTGATATTGTCTTTCATACTAGTGCTAGTAAAGCGTTCTTACTTGTTTTATCTTTATGTTTGACTCCCTTTAAGATGATATTCCATCGCATGCTGAATACATTGCAAATACTCGTATACAAGTGATCCGATTACTCCGCTCTTGCTCTCCTTCTCTCTCTCTCGCTCTGAAGAACAGCCCCCGGAAAATAGACTATGAAAAAAGCGAAAGCCATGGTCCCACGTGGCGGCTGGCGTGTAAATCACTGCCACAAGTCGCTCGGCTCGGGCTGTCAGTCACTCAGATAGACGAATAAATACTTGGGACTCCCACCGTCATCGTACGCCCCACACCGTGCCCTGCCGTACCCCCGGCAGACGTAATCGTAATCCTAATCCTTGGCCAAATCCCCACACAGCAGCAGCAGCAGCAGGAGCAGCAGCAAAAGTGTAACACAATGCGAATAATGGAAATCATCGCTGGATATCGGGATGTCTCACGGCTGTCAATGGCAGGACTAGCGGGCCACAGCTGTGTCTAGGATTTTTTCGGGACCTCTGTCTCTCTCTCTCTCTCGTTTTGTGGGTGTATGGTAACCTTTGGTAAGGTTAAATGTGAACAGCGGAACCCGCGAATTGTGCCACGCCAAAACAGAGATGCGACGCCCAAGCAGCAGTAGCAGTTCGTCCTTGTTCTCAGCAGCTCGTTTCCTGCCCTTTGTCTCTCTCATATTGGATATGTGTGTCTGTGTGTGTGTGTGTGTGTGTGTGGGGCGAGGCGGGACAACGTGTAGAGGCGCCGACGCATTGAGGATATAGATATGGATACGCTTTTATCCTTTGCATCCAACTCGACCGCGACCGCTTCGGCACAAGTTCGCTTCGAACGTGTTGGCCTGCAACCAGGTTCGCTTACGCTGTCAGTGGTGCGCTCCTGTTTCCACTCTCCCTGCCCTGCATCCGGGCGTGGGTGTGCTTTGGCTATAAACAGAGCATAAGCATCTATGTATATCTATGCCACGGCTGCCACTGCCGCTGCCACTGCCACTTCCCTCAGACCCCTCCACCCCTTCCACCCCTAAGCAGCTGCTGTCAAGGGCGTAGTACAAATACTTGACTTGGTGCGGGGCCAGCCCCGAAGGGGTGGGCTGTTATGGAATGATTGAGATTAGTTTCCATTTCTTAATTGAAAAGTTGCTCTAATCTTTTGATATTTGTGGAAATTTGTTTCAATATTGATATGAATTTTGTGCTGCAAGGCGAGGCTGCCTGCTGCTGCCTGCTTGCTGCTGCTACTCTCCCCCCCCCTCCCGTGGCACTATGCCCCCGCATGACTGCTCTCCGTGGTACGGTACATCAATCGCCCTTCGGGCTGCTGCTGCTGCTGCTCTTGCCGTTGCCATTGCTGTGGCATCTGCTGCTGTATTCCCTGGGCCTCCTCACTCCCACTTGCCCATTCCTTCCTCTTGTTTGCGCCTCCTGGCACTTTGGGAGGAAAAAAGTAATTTTGTGCAACGATGCGACGACCCTTGGCCAAAAACGACACAAAAAAACAACAACGGGAGCAGCACTGGCTACAGAAAGAACAACAAGAATAATAAGGCCATCCACAGCGACGAAGATTCAGATACCCTGGACAATCCATAGATCCATATGCTATCTATAAGAGCTGGCATCTTATTTGATCGAGTTATGATGAGTCCCTCAATTAAATCAGCAATCTGCAGCAAATCGTTCCTATTTCTGGATATATGTAATATGATAATAGTAATAGGAATTCGATGTTTGGATTGGATTATCCTCCGAAATACTTGGAAGTTTCTGTGCAAAAGTTTTAAACACAAAAACTGGATAAACCGATGTACAGATGGACCTGTCCATGATTTATTAACCTCATCAAGCAGATGTGCATACATACACATACACATGTATATGTATGTATGTACTTTCTAGGATCGTAAATTCTACAATTTGCTGCAGGGCAAACATCTGTTCAAAGTCATGATACCCTCTCTACCCTCTGCATCTCTCCCTCTTGCTCCATCTCTCGTGCAAGGGTACTACTATATTGAGAATGTAATGAGAAACCTTTTATGGCACAAACACATGCTCGCTTTTCATGCTCCCCATTCCCCCATCCCCCATCCCACCCCCCACTCCAACTGGCCCCCCGTTTTATGGTGGGGGCCAAAGTTATCTTCTCTCGGTTTGCCTTTTAGTCGTAGTCTAATTTTATTTTGTTTGTCGCTTCATCTGCTTCTTGCTCTTCTTCCATCTCCAACTCCATCTCCAACTCCAACTTCTTTCTCCACTACATTTCCATTTCCATCTCCATCTCCATTTTCTCTTTCTTCTTTTGTCTACTTAGAATTAATAATTTTTGTTGTTTTTTGTTTTCCTCTTTTGCCGCTTCATCATATCATCCATCCACTTCTTATTCCTTTTTTTTTCTTCTCTGTTTCCACTTCTTATTCATTTTCTTGTAATACAATATGTTTTTTTTTTGTTTTCGTAGGTACTCTATATATTTTTTGTTTTATTTCTTTTGTAGCTTTCTTACGCTTTTTTTTGTTGGTTGTTGTTTTTGATAATTTATATTACAAAATAAAAATCAAAAAGCCAGCGGCATGGAAGGGACTGGGACTGGTGGGGGGGGTACGGGGGTGTATGGCATAAAGGTTTGGCTGGGTGGCCCTTTTTTTGTTTTTTTTCGAATTTGGCAAATGATTTGGCAGGTGGGCGACCGACCCTCTCGCTCCCACTCTACCTCACTCTTTTCTCTTTCATTCTGCCATCTCTCTCTCTCTCTCTCTCTCTCTGTTTCTCCTCCCACCTCTCAATCTTTGTGTGTGTTGTTTTTTTGTGCCTTTGTGTGGGTGTGGGGGCGTGTCCATTGGGAGCATTGGAGCATCTTTATCGAAATAACATTGTAATTGCTTTTTGATAAATGAAGCACGCGCTGCACAACTGACAGCCAACAAAAGCAACTAAAACAAACAGCAGGGCGAGGGTGGGAGAGGGAGAGGGAGAGGGAAGGGAAGGGGGGAAATCCCAGGGAGAGGCATAAAAAAACGAAAACAAACTTATACCGTAGAAGAATGCCAGCCTCCCGAAGAGCGCCATAAACGCACCAGAGATTACCCTGGAATTGAGCGAATTTCAGTTTAGTTTTGGAAGACTCGATTGGAAGACCCGATTGGAAGACCCGATTGGAAGATCTAAGGAATTGTTGGGATTGGAATTGAATTGGAAGATCGAGATCTGGAAGATGTATGTATAACCTTTTTAGAGGAGAGAAAGGGGTCACCCTTAAGGAGCCAAAGGTAGTGCTAAGACCCACCCTTCCGATCTGAAGGATCATAAATAGATTTAAAAACAGTAGAGTCATATGTATAACGATTTTATTGATTTATTCTAAAATCCGTGCTCCTTCGTTAGAGGGTATTTAAGGGGTCTGTCCACTTTGATTTGCTTTGTCCATCGCTTATGCCCTTGTCCCTAATGGGTATTGGGGTTATAAAAGCAAAATCGCTCGGACGTCTCACTCAAGTGATGGCCATGCACCAATCCCATCCCCCCAATCCACTTCTAATTCCCATTCTCCTCCTCATCGCAACTGGGTGATGCAGCAAGAGGGTGGGCTGCAGGGGGGCCTGCAGGGGGGGCACACGCACTCTCTGGGAAGACAATTTAAAATGTTGAAAAATGCTCAGCTAATTGGCAGTTGACAGCGTCGAGAGCCTGGGATTGGCTTGCCCCACAAACCCAAGAGGACAGGGTGGGACAGCAGCAGTGGGACACTGGGAGAGTGCCACGGATGGGGTGGGGCCGTGGGCCGATGGGTGATGGGTGATGGCTGTAGGGGCATATAAATTTAATTTGGTTTATAAAAAGTGCTTGAGAATGTGGAATGGGACGACGGAGAACATGGACCAACAACGAGAGCTGAAGCGGCCTGAAGTGGCCGAAGCTAACAACAGCTGAAAGGGGCCGGGTGTGTGTGTGTGGGTTGGATTGATGGTTGGATGAATGCTGTTGTTGCAGGGCCAAGTGGCAAGAGCTGGAATGGCGGGGAGGGGGGCAGATTGAAACCGGGGCTAATGGCAGGCAAGTGGCCGCCAAATTCATCTGAGGTGGACCCAAACCCCGTTCGGCCCTCAGCTAATCCCAAAACAAAATCCAAATTGAATTAAAAAAATATTTAAAGAAGTTTTAAAAAAAGAAAAATTAATAATAATAATAAAGAAACATAATGAAAGCAAAACGAAAAAGTTTTGGTACAAATTTATGAAAGGGCAAAGCAGCTGAAGGCTAAGGGAGAGCGGGCGGCCGGAAAATGAAGAAAACGAAAAAAGTTTAATCGGAAATTCTTAAGAGAATACTTTTCCGGGGTCCGCGCCACTCCATCGCATCGCATCCCATCCCATCTTATCCCATCCCCGGCAGCTTGGTCGGCTTCCCTCTTGCCCAGGAATTTTTCCATTTCATCTATTCAGAGAAGTTTCTCATAATCGACACGACATCCCCTGCCATTGCCCCTGCCGCTGTCCTCCGGCTCGCCTTCGTTCGGTCCCTTGCAGGAATCATCCCCCCTTTTTTGTCTTGAATGCATTTGCATATCCCAACTCTAATTTATATGATAAGTGGAGGACAAAAGGGAAGACTCCCGGAGCACCAAAGAGAGCACCCGAAGAGGGGGCATAAAAATCGATGACTTAGTTTTTCTGATTATTCCAATTTCTTCCCCCACCCATTCCCCCACCAGCCCGTGTAGTGTAGTATTCCCATGCCAACCCGTTGTAACAAATAAAAGTAGCCAAAAATGAGCTGCAATAACAAATCAAATTATATTTACATAATAAACAAATAAGGGATAAAATGTCTTCGGCTAGAAGGGGTTTGCGTTCGCATTCAGGCCACCTCCTTCCATTATTCAACTGTTCAACTTCTACATTGGTACATATCTAAAAATATTATTGGCATTTCGAATTAGTCTTAAATTCCTGTGAAAAAAAAACAACAAAATGGGAACCCGGAAGAGATTTTTCTCTTTGACAGAATGCATTGGTTTAACTACAATATAAACTAAAATTAAAACTAAAACTAAAAGCTATAGCTAGGAAATTAATCATATTCATATGGCAATGGGTTCTCAGACTCAACAAACTTGTATTCTAAATACAGCGGTGGGCAGGAGTCGCTGCATCATGCACACGACATGCATGCTGTTTTTTTTTTGCTTTACAGTTATCGTACATTCCCCGCCAGGACATGCCCATCGCTGTTCTAATATGTATGGTGGGGAGGGGGGTAGAAAGAGCAGATTCTTTTGCTCAGCTTATAGCATGATTTCTTGAAGGAAAAGAAAAGTGGATTTTCAGTTTGGAAAATGCCTTGGAGATTGGAACGGTTTTCTTCTATAAATTTCCTAAGGGGTTTCTCTCCTCATTTCAGTACGAGTATATATATAATATATAGTATGTATGCACGAGTATTTTTAATTACTTATCAACCATTTTGAGTTGGGTTGAGCTGAAATTTCATTTCATTTCATTTTTAGTCAAAGTAACTACCAGTTGGATCATTTTTAGGTATCCTTCCCTTTAGTTGGGAGCAGAAATGAAACTTTGATCAAGAAACCGAAAGAAACTCCAATTTTCATTATGATTTCTAGCTTTTTTCCAAGTTTTAATTAGACTACTAATGGTCTAGAAATAGAATATGAAGACTTCGAACAGAACTAGTAGAAAAATGTGGACTCTACGATTTTAATATCTTCATAGACGTTCCCAGAGAAAAGTAGAGTCAATGATTTCATTATGAGTTAAATATAAGGGGAAATTTTCAGAAGAGGATGCACCAGAGATCATTACCTTAGAGGGCTTTGAAGGGATATTTTAGGGGGTAATAATAATTTAAAAATAAATTAATAACAATTAAATATAAATAAATTAGGGCTTAAATATGTACAGGCATTTTGCGTAGCGAAGCTTTCTCTCTTCTCTTCTCTCTCTCTCTCTCTTTGCTTTAGACCTTTGATTAACCATTTAGTTTAGTGATTAGTTTAGTTTAGTTAGTGGCTGCTCTAACGCCTTTTCCATTCTCATTGCTTATGCTCTCAAGTACAGTGTAAGTCAGTTAATTAATAGTTTACTTTGTTGTTACATTTTGTTTGTTACATGGTTTTGTTTTTGTTTTTTTTTTTAATTAAATTGAGTGTTGGTTTTCGTCTAGGTATAAACATTTAAAAATTTTGAAAAATATTTCGTTTTTTTGATTTTAGGTTGGAATTTCTCGTTTTTTTTTTATCTTTTTACGACACAAATTTAGAAAAAAAATTCTTTAGTTTTTATTTTTAATGTGATGTTTATACTTTTGTTTTTGCTTAAGTTTATTAACAAATTATTTGTTATTTTGCAAGCGAGAGAGACACGACGATTGACAAAAATTTGTAGCAATTTGTTGCATTTTAGTTTGGTGTATGTAGTGGTTGGCCATCGGCCCCTAGGACTATCATTATAGTACTAGTATATATATATATAATATAGTTGTATATTCCGTATCTGTATCTGCTGTATAACTATGATATATGTAAGTGTATATATATGTAGGTATATGGTATATGTATAGTATATGGCATATAATGTATGGTATCTGTATATATAGCTATGTTTTCTTTATTTTGAATGCATGAACGATATACTATATACTATACTATATAGCAGTATATACTATATACTCGTATGACTTGCGCTTGATTTTGGCATTAGGATCTACGAAAGGTAAGTGGTAAAAGGTAAAACTTAAACTTAATTGAGCGAACACGTTGCTTGACTTCCGATCTCTTGATTCCGATCTGGATCTGGTTTTGATATAATTAAATGCATGAGATAATGCTTGGGGCCTATAGCAGTGTGGTATTTACAGTTTTTTTTTGGGGGCATTTGTATGTGTGTGTGCAGAATATCACATAGTCAGACATATACTTCTATATACGACTATAAGTTCTCAATTTTCGGCACTCCTACTCCTCCTCTTCCTCCTCCTTAGACATGCAGCGTCGAGGACTCTAGCGAATTCCTCGACGAACTCCGATGTCCTCCTCCGATCAGCGTGGCCGTGTCCGCTTCCGTGGCATCTGCATCCAGAAGGAAGCGCTTGCGCTGCGGACGCAAAAACAGGAACATCACCAACAGCGACAGGAAAAAGGCCAACGCCCCAAAGGCCGGATAGACAACGCCACTCAGTTGGCTCGTTGTGGGCAAAGCACTGATGATGTACACCCGATCCGTGGGATGCAGATGGGCATGCATCTTGGGCTGTCCACGCTCCGATGTTGTTGTTGTTCTTGTTGTTGCTGTTGTTGTTGTTGTGGAAGTGTTGCCCTCTGTGGTGGTCCCCACCAACTGGCGCGTGTCCACATTGAGCTTCTTCGAACGACGCATCATGCCAGTGAGCTGTGGAAAGAGGCAAGCAAATACATAGTTTCACGGTCGTTAGTGATCTCTCAGATCGGAGCTCAGAGCTGCAACAGGAGGGGGGCACGGGGGACTCACCTTATGCTTGCACGTGACCTGTATGTTGTAGACCGTGTCCGGCCACAGGGAGAGCTCGGCACGAGACGTGTCCGTCAGGAGATTGCCAATCAGGCCGCCCCCGGACACCTCCCAGGTGATCAGGCACTGGCGCGAGGCATTGGCTATCATCTCGTCCCAGCCAATGTCTGTCAGCACGAGTGCTCCCTGTCGCTGGGCCCTGTGTATCCTCAGCTCGAACGGCGACAATTGCTTTTGACAGTTTTCCCAGCACTGTGGCGGTCCGGGGCAAGGCAAGGCGAGGCGAGGCGAGGCAGCAAGCGTAATGGATGAGTGGTGGGATGGAGGGAGGGACAAAAACAGAGGAAAACAGTGGAAAGTTAGCTATTTGTCAATTAGGTTTTGTAATTATGTCGCGCGCCCTCAGGTAGGCAATGAAATTTTGCTTATCATTCATTCGCCTGCCCCCGCTCTTAACCCATTATGGACCTGTGGGCAATCCCTCTTTCGCTTTCAGTTGGCAAATGTTTGCTAAATGTTTGAAACAAGTTCAGATGTCGAGCTTTGGCTTTGCTTCGGAAATAGTAAATAAAAGGATATATAAACGGAATTTTGGAACTTAAAAAATAAATATGTTGCGGGTATAATGCAAACCAAATGCTTTTTGCTGCTTTGGAAATCATGAATCTAATTTCTTTTGTTTATTTAATTTATTTTAATCTGGAATGAGTTTCCTTCCAAAATATTCTGATCGGAAAATGTGTTTTTGTGTTATTTGTAACAGTTTTTGATTGGAAATTCATTATTTGTAATGAAATTGCAGGGGATTCAGTTTTTTACTTTTTTCTTAAATCATTTATTTCTGCAGAATTTTTCAGAGTTGATTAATGTTGGAAATTCGTTATCTATTCCAAATATATCTTGATGTGAACCTTTTGTTATGGCAGTTGAGTGATCCCGTTACTATTATGTATTTAGTTTTTCCACTTGAAAAACTTTACACTTTCCTAAAGAATCTTACGGACTTTATGGACAAATATAATTATTTTCCGTACTCATCCGCCCTTTATCTTTCATTTCAGAACTCATGCAAAATGCTGGCCATAAAAAATATAAAACAAAGCTCTGCCAGAAATATGTTAATCAAATATTTAAAGCCCCGGGGCTCTTCATCTATCCCACATCTATCAAACCCATAAAAGCACACACACACACACGCACACACACACCAAAAAAGAAAAATTTGACATTTTCCAAGTAGAAGATTTTCAAGAGCCAGCATTAATGGGTTAATGACATCGTTAGGAGGCTGTCACATGCCGCTCAGGAGGAGCCAGAGGCGATGGTGGGCGGTTGTGGGTGGAGGGTGGTGGGAGCGTGGATACTTACGTTTCTGCAATCAGTGGAATCCGTACAATAATGCCAGTCCCTGGAAAACTGTAAAGAGAAGAGAGAGGAGACGAAAGTTAGTTAGTGGGCGTGGCCTAATCGAATTTTAAGTAAGCTACGAGAAGAAAAAGTAATCAGGCACAAGACCCGAGGCGGTCTGTTGCCGCTGCCTGCCAGCCTGCCTGCCTGCCTGCTGCCAGGACAAACACAACAAGGAGTCATCCTCCTCATCTCGTTTTGTCCTATCCCTTGACTAGGTCCCTGCCTCACAGCCATGCCATGGCTGTGTCCTGCCTGTCCTTTACTTTTCCTCAACAATAGACGCAAATTTGTAACTTGTATTAAAGGCAAAGCCGGCAGTCAGCCAGGCAAAAAGAAATCTAAAAGTCTATGTACGTAAAAGGATATATATAAATGACCACAAACGTTGGCCTGTGGAGAATTGAAAATTTCACGCTCCTGGCAATGAGGATAATGAGGGGGATTGCCATGGCAAATGGATAAGGATGGAAGACGGAACGGCACGGCGCGGCACGGCACGGCCCGGCACGGAACAGATCGGGATCAAAACTGGACTGCCTGCTTAGCCTTTGTCAACTGTCGCCTTACGCACAGGACAAAGCAGAACACAGCTGAACAGAACAGCGGGAGGGGACGCTCTCTCCCTCTCCTCTCTGTCTCTGTCTCTGATTCCCATTCCTGTTTCTATTTCTGTTTCTGTTCCTGTCCTGTCTGTTCCTTGCTTTATGAATGAGCAGGCAGAATGGAGGGACAGTTAGACAGACAGACAATTGAATGGCAAAAACTGCGTCAGAAAAACGATTAGAGATGGTTGCGTGACAAATTGTTATTGCCCCGAAATTTTACAATATTAAAAAATATATGTATCTAAATTCTTTGTGAATTCAATGTCATTTTGCAGTCGAGTCCTCCCCTGTCTCCTGTCCGCTGCTGTCTGCCTGTCTTTGGGTGTGTGCGAGGGTTAAATAACCCCCCAACGAACACCAAACGAAAATAATAAAAAACCCATCATCGATCTTTGTGCTTGATATATGTTTATTGCCTTTATGGGCATCATGGGGATTTCGTGCAATCTTTTGCCCTGACTTTTCAACTTAATTCGTTGCACTGACTAAATGGTTCATTGATGATTCTGACAAAAAAAAAAAATTAAACCACCCTGGGGGTCTCCTTTGAATCACATTAGATTCACTGTACAAATGTCCCATAAGAGAAAGGACTCAAGCGAAAGGATTAGGGATTTTCGAGTATAATACCAAAAGGAATATCAATATCTATCGATTTTTAGGGTGCAAATAATTTGCTGCTTTGCAAGAAACAAAATCTGCCAATTTTTTATGGGCCAGTCACACGTAAACCTGGTATGGAAACCCAGTATCTGGAAGGCATAATTCCTTACATCAATATTTAAGCAAGATAGTTATTTTGGCTTGCAAATGCATCCTTTTGGCTTAAGTACTCAAATAAAAATCTTTTAATACTAATTTAATTCTTTTTAATGAATTTTAAACGCGAATATGCGAATATTTAGTTTAATAAAATATTTTTAGAGTACCCATTTGCGATTTCTAGGGAGAAATATTTTACAGATTCAAAATTAAAAATCAGCTCTTTTTTTTAATGATATGGCAATCAGTTATGTCTTCTGCTTAGGGAACTGTAATATTAGTTTCCTATAGGATCTAGGGATCGTTTCACTAAAGAGTTAATTAAACAAGTTTCATGCAAACTACAATAGAAAGGCTCCTGCCGAGGCATCAGTCATACTTTCAGGATAAGGCAGATGTCTGCATAAGCATACCCTATGCGCACCCTAAATTTTGTTTAATTAAATGAAATTAACATATTTCTTAAAGATTTCCCTTTGTCTGGTTTGCGTTTCCACAGATTTCTCAGGGTTGTTTTTCCATAGAGTCCCGATTTTTCACTCCTTTCACTCTGCATTGTTGGACTGACTTTGATGTACTGCACAAAAGTACCATAAGCGAAAGGACGCGTTCGTTAAACAAACGTGTCTCAATGAATTTCCTCGTGGAAACTCTTTAAGGATATCCGTTGGATAGTTCTCATTTCTCGCTGCAATTATGAAAATCAAACGAAATTCCCTTCGAATCCTTTGATATCTCTAAAAGAACTAAGAGTATTTACCTCGAATATTGACAGAACTTCTCTCTACAGAAAACAAATAGCCCAAAATAAATGTGCAGCTCTCAATCTCGCAATCTTTTCCAAATATTTCCAATTTTCACTGCGAAAAGTCCTTCCTCGAACATTTGACGATAGCAATTGCCATTGATTGTCTTATGGGATAATCCCATAGCACTGGAAATCCTTTAAGTACTTCCTGTTACGCATTCTGCGATCATCCATCAAGGAGCCGACCATCTCTAAGGATTCGCATCCTTCCACACACACACACAGGGGACAATGGCTGCCATCACCTTTTGGCCCAACATTGACGGCGGCAACGGGCGGCGGCACTTTGTCATCATTACACAATAAGGAGGCGGGGCAGGGCAGGGCAGTCCAAAAACCCAGCAGTTGTGGCAGATAAAAACGGAACGGGAATGGCAGGGGCAGGGGCAGGGACAGGGGCTGGGGCAGGAGGCAAATGCCAGAAAAGGAAAATCGCAAAGACAACATATTTTCCGCTCAATTGAATTTTTGGCCTCTCTTTGCAAAAACACAAAAAAAAAAGGAGACGCAAAAGTTGAAGATGCAGGAGGAACGGGAACGGGAACGGGGGAGAGCAGGAGACGACGGACTGAAACAACTTGGGCGATAAGTAACAACAATAAGGCGTTCAAATGAATGAATGACTGAATGCCAGAATGAATGAACAGGGTACGGCTGAGGGAAGATTGAGGTATGGAGAGAGACGGCTTTGCCTCAATGAAAATGCTGAACTGGCAAATCATTCTGCCGCCGCTTTTCCCACTTCTACCTGGGCCATGGTCCGCCCATGGGTCTCCTCTGCTTTGGGCCACATATAAATTAAACGCAGGTCAGTCAGCGACAACTTTTACATGCAATTGTCCCAGACATTTTCACACCCAGAGTGCCAGTCCCTGTGCCAGTGCCCCCTCCTCCTCCTCTTGCTCTGACCACATAAATTACCCACCAAAAAAAAAGTTACGGGAGGGTCACTCGCTCATTTTTGTGCCCGTTTTCTCTCCACATTTCTTTTTCTCTATTTCTCTTCTATTTTTTTTTTTGTTTGAGGAGAAGCAATTTTTATGAGACACGTACGCATACGGAGATATTCGAATATTCGAACCACCACCAGCAGCAGCAGCAGCCAAAAGAATACGTGCCTCGCATATCACATCAAGATCGCTAGAGTCTCCCACAACCACCGCCCCCCCCCCCACACATGTACATGCAGAATATATCCCTCCCATCCACCCATCTCTACTATCCACCCACTGGGCTGGGGCGGAAAAGTCTTTCATGGTGTTAATTTGGCGCTGATTGAGCAACGCATTCGGCTTTCGACAGGGGTTTCAGGGATTTCAGGGGTTGGCTTCATAAAGGATGGAACGGATGCTACGGATGCTTCGGATGGTATGGCTCTGCCTGCCCGACTGGATGGGTGGATTAGTTCCAGTACATTCCTCCGACTGGGCATGAAATTAGCTTCGCACACGGCTCGAGTCGAGTCGAGTCAAGTCGAGTCCGATTCCGAGTCTGACGGGCTTTGTATCATCATTCAACCCTTAAGAACTTTTTGACTTTCAACGAATAGACTTCAAAGGGCAAATGCTCTTGATGATGATGGTACGGCTGCAGATGATGATGATGATGATGATCAGGATTCCTTGCTTCCATTTGCACCCATCATTCTCGTGAGACGCGGTACATTGAGATGCACAAGCGAATGCTGAAAAAAACAACATATATGCCATGTGCATGATGCTCGACTCTGGTTTCTTTCAAAATTCAAGAAGCCTTTCTTCTACTTGCATGAACTTCTCTGTTCAACTTCTGGTGATTGGGTGCTCCCATTTTCTCCATAGAACACTACTCTGTACTCTGTACTCCGTACTCTGTCTACGAGTCCAGAGTGTTCATTGTGTTCAGCCATCCTCTCATATTTCATTAAATTTCCTTTGTAAGTGCCACAACACTCTCCTGCTCAAGTGATTCATGCACTTCTCATGTCAATTGGTCGAGAGCTCACCTTAACGCTCGGGCCGGCTCGAGGCTTCCCGATTTAGTTGGAAATCGGAGATGATATTTACACGACTCTTGATTTATGCACCGCTGGCAGGTCGTACGGGAATTGATATGAACATTTTTGAGTTTGGGTTTGAGTTTGAGTTGATTTCATTTGATACCGAAATTTATTAACATTTTTGTTGAGGTGTCAGCACAATGGAGGGTACGGTACGCGCTCTCTGGGGGTTTTCATCCACAGTTCCAGGAAGTCACGCCATAGCACGACAATCACAATTCGAAATCTCACATGGGGGGAAAACTTTTCCAAAAGAGATCTTTTCGTCTTGATTTCGGTCCCCCCCTTTGGGGCATTCGAAAATTTCTGTTTCTTTTTTCGATGTGGTTTCAGTTACACTTGCACATAAATTGTACAAAAGATTGAATCCACCGCTGGGGCGGGCGAATTCGGGAATCAAGTTTCCCGAATCTAATTTATGGCTATATCTATATTTTTAGATAATTTCAAAATATAATTATTGTCCAGCTAACGCTATTTTAATGTTTTTCATATGCAAATTCGTAAACATATTTCTATACGAGGAGTTGAGATTTCTCTTTGAATTTTCAAAGATATTTGAATTGCAGAATGTTTTTCTTTGTGGATGTACTAGAATTTCCATTTATTCCGATTCGTATCTTGTATCACCGTTTTCCAGCCTTTTCCTCCGCATCTCTTGTTCCTGCTTTTACTCCGATTTCTCCGATTACCCTTTCATTTCTCCCATTGTTTCCCCTCACGTTCTGCTGCTTTGCTTCTTCCACCTATGACCGTTCTAATTCTGCCGCTCTGCTCCTTCCAGAACATCCATCCAACTGTTCCATCTGTCACTCTTGCTCTCCTCTCTCCCAACAATAATCCCTCTCTCGCTCGAAAAAGCTTGGCTTTTGTCTCCCCCCTCTCTCTTTCAATCTCTCTCTTTCTATGCCGATTCAAATTCAATCCCCGATCGCTGCCGATCTCTATTAGCAGCACTATGACACTGGCCGACCACCCGGATGACATCTTTTCAACGGCGGCTACCTGAGCAGCAGCAACAGCGGCCACAGCGGCAACAGAAGCAGCAGCAGCGACAACGACAAACGACAGAGCGACAGGGCGATGTCAACCCAAAGATAAAGAAGGGCCCAGCCAGAGCGGGGCAGAGCATAAAAAATTACGTCGCTTTACCTTTCGGAGCCGAAGAACCATTGTCATCATCATCGATGTCTAACCTTGAAGGCCCTACCCCTACCCCTAGCACAACCTCTCCCCTGCCCCCCTGCACCATGCGGCTGCTGCTGCTCAGTTGAGCATACAACTGTCCATCAAATGTTTCGGCTTTGGCTTGGATCGGATCGGATCGGTGTCTTATCTCCCCGGCCCAAAAAGTCTGATCCGAGTTTGAGTTTCGAGGCTCTCTCGGTGTCTGTCGTCTGCGACTTACCTGCTGATAGCAGCTTTGACGGCATCTGCTCAATTGCTTGCTGGTGCTGCTCCCAGGTCCCGTCGCAAACGGCATCGAGGGCGATGCGGATGGGGAGGGAGATGATGATGATGAGGATGAGCTCAGTTCTGTGCCTGTTCCCGTTCCCGTTCCATCTGCAGTCGATCCTCCATCCTTGTGGGCGAGACAGAGGGCGGCAAGTGCGCAGCAGGCGAGCATCAGAGCAAGTGAATTGAACATGTTTGTTCTTGTTCTTGTTCCTGTTGTTTTTGTTGTTGTTGTTCCTCTCTCCCACTCTCACTTTGTTGGCTCCTTTTTTTTTTGCTTGCTTGCTCTTCTCTCCTTCCTCCCACCACCACCACTCCAATCAATGGGTGTGGACGTGTGGGCGTTGACTCGTGTGTGAGCGCGCGTGAGTGTGAGTGTGTGTTTTGGCTTGCGTGTGTGTGTGTCTGTATGTGTATAGGTATGTTTTGGGCTGAGTGGGCGTGGAGCAATCTGTTCAATCAGATTGATTAATTGATTGATTTTGTTTGTTTATTTTTGGTATCAAGTGGAGACATAATCGTCCCGTGCTTTTGGATGCATTTAGTGGAGCAGCGCAGTGGAGCAGAGCAGTTCCCCTCACAGTACGCCTCTGCTTTCGCTCTCACACTCTCTTTCTCTCACTCCCTCCTCGTTTTACCGTTTATTTGCCTTGGCGATTGTCACACAGCAACAAGAAGAGTATGTCTGTGGAATGGGGTGGGGGGGACAACAACAACTACTTGAGGCTGTAACTGTAACTGTAAACGTAAGTGTAACTGTAACTCCACATGCGGCGGAGAGCGAAACAACACACGACCCACGAGTACGGGATGATGATACACAGAGAAACAGCGCGACACCAACAAAAATTGCCTCGTTACTGTTCCTTTTTTTTTTTTGTTACTGTTGCTGTTGCCTTTGCTCTTGGTTTTTGGTTCGGCTTTGGTTTTGAGGCTTGGATTTGTTTTGGGGCGTGGAGACGTTGCGGCCTAATGGCGGGCCGGGCGGTCCGGGTTGGTCGTGCAGAGGTTTGGTTTGTTTGACTTTGTTATTTGAGCACCTTCCTTCCTTCCTTCTTCGCTTTTTGTTTTTTTTTTTGGCTGCTGCTCTCGTTTTGCTCCTGGTTTGTTCTCAGGTTAGTTGGCACCACATAAAACACAATAACTCACACGCAGACACGTGAAAAACTAGACAACTACAACAAGAACAATATAGCACGGTCGCACTTCAATAAATAACAACTATAACAAACAGCAAAAAAGACGTCGTCGAACACGAGAGACCAAAAGTTGTCTTTCTCTACAAAAAAATATGCGCTGCGCTAGGATGAAGCAGTCAAAGAGCGCTCCGTTCGTTCGGTTCGCGCGAGAGTGGAACAACCGTCGTCGTTGAGTGTAAAATGAAAACAACGCGCGACGATAGAGCGGGCGCAAGGTCGAAAGCAGAACGAACTGACTGACGGGGCGGCTGCGAGATAACACAGAAACGGGAAACCAGAGCTAGCGACAGAGCTGGCTAAATGGCTATAGCTAAAAACAGATTACATATTTAGCAAGGACATTATCTTAAGTACTCACTGCAAATCACTGTTCGTCGTTTTAGTGTTTTTTGCATAGCACTAGTCGTCTTATCTATATTCTCTATCAAGCCATAGATAAATTGAGCTATAAAATATTATTTAGTCGTAATAAATGGTTTATAGCTAAATTGTTTTATGGCTACATTTATTTAGTTTTTGTTCGAATAGCCATTTCTGATTAGAAATTTCGCTTTCCTTTAAATTTTTTAAAACTACAACATATTTTAGTTTATAGCTATTAAGTAGCTATTTTTCTGCAAGGCCACCAGCCAAATCCTCTTCGAACATCTCTGACATCCGAACATCTTGTCTCATCCAAAAGTGGCGTCAAGCTCGAACATGCTCGAAGCGAACTGAACAGTTCGATGTCCTGCAGTGCTGTCCGGTTAGCCATTTTAGCAAAAGATCCTCATTGGATACAAACTAAATTACAATATTCAGTCTTCTGTAGTTTTCCCCGACCAGAATATCAAAAACATGAGTATTCTGAATTAAACTATATGATCGCTTAACGGTTAATGGCTTAATGTCACTGGTTCGCCAAGCTGTTGAACTAATGCTTCAGGTACTTTCTATAACTTTGATTTCTGCTGGACCGGACATCCTCACGATCAAATGATCGTAAGACCAGTCGGGATTAAATAAAGATATCTGAACAGCTTTTTAAGCTATTGTCCTGATGGATGTCACAGTTTGCTTTTAATTTTTGAATCCTCTCGTTATTCAAGTGTTTTGGTCGTTTTCTTTTCTTCGGTCTGGCTTTTCTTTAGATCGGACAGCACTGATGCAACCTAAGAGTTCGGAGCTCGAAGATGGGGGCTCGAAGTTGGAAGTTCGAAGTTGCGGAGGGAGTCTGCAAATCGTGCCAGGTTGCTACATATGTTACTCGATTGGTTCGGTTGTGTTGGTTGCTTGGTTCGAGGGGTTAAGGTTGCAATCAGTTCGGTTGGGGTTGGGGTTGGGGCTGGGGCTGGGGTCGGCGTTGGGTTGGGTTGGGTTAGCTCCGTCTCTTTGATGATAACGGGGTGGCAAACGGGAAAACGGGCAAGGGCAGCAAGGCACGGCACCAAGCAGGCTTTGGCTTTGACTTCGTATTTGCTGCTCTCGTCATGTTGCTACTGCTGCTGCTGCTGCTGGTGGTTGGTGCGAGGCAGGCATGCAGATGAATCAAAGCGGGCCGCTGATTATAGCAACAATATGGAAATGCTGCTCCCTCTCCTGCCTCTTGCCATTGCCATTCCTCTCATTCTTCTTCTGTGTCCAGGCCCCTTTCGACTTTCCCTTCACCACCACTCCTCTCCCTCTTACATAGGGGCATTGTTTATTTATATGCCAGGCACATGTGTGTGTATGAGTATGTGGTGTGTTCCACATCGTATGGTATGGGTATGTGTGTGTGTGTGTGTGTGCCTTTTTATAACCTCCATTTTGCCAAAGTATAGTAAATTCTTTCAAAGCGTGTACTACATTTATTATTTAAGCCATGCTGCTGCTGGGGGCACCGCACCCCACGGCCGTCTGTCCCTTGAACACTGGACTGTGCGCCGTACCCGTACCCGTACCCCCTAGCCCTACCCCAACCCCCCCTATGCGCATTGTTTCAGTCGTCCCTGTCTCTATGTCCCTTTTCCTATGTCTGTTTTACCGTATTAGCCGCTGCCGCTGCCTCAATGCATAAAGATTCCCCCCCCCCCCCCCCATGCTCGCTCCACCCAACGTTTCCTCATACTCCTATGTGAATCTCCACCATTCGGGAAGGTTTATTTGCATATTTTGACTTTTATGCGGCAAAAATATTACAGACTGCGCTGCCAGCGAACAATATCCCGAACGCCATACAGCCCACCCCCCTCTCTCTTTCGCCCATCAAAACGTTAATAAAGCTAGAGAAGAGGAAGAGAGAGAGAGAGAGCGGCACCGTTACAGCAGAAGAGGACCGGACAAAAAAAAAACATTTTTTCTCATTTCGCGTCCGTGTCTGAAAAGTTTGAATTTTTCGGGGCTTGGTTTATAACTCCATTGCAACATGTTGCATGTTTGAAATTGCCAAAAAAAAAACCACACACACACATACAAAATATGAAAAGAAATGCGAACAAACAACAACAAAAACAGCAACAAAATAAAAGAAAAGGCAAAAAGAAAAAATAGACAACTAGCGGACTAACGGTGGCTTCGTGCAAGGTGCAATAACTTCAAGGTTGGGCATAGCTAGAGGGGGATAAGGTAATTACCTAACCTTCCATTCAATATACCTTGAAATAGGGCGATGGTATCCAGGGACAAGGTGTATTTATACGAGGTGTAGAGGCACACCATACCCATTCTCCCATTCTTATGTACAAAACGGACAACTAACGCACGAGAGCTCTCGGGAAATGCCTCCACACCTTTATGTAAATACACCATGGCTGCGAAATTTATGCGCCCATGGCGAGCCATTTGCCAGTGCTCCAACTTTTTTCCGAACAAGTCTCGTTTACCTACTCCACTCCCCCCCCTCCCTCCCGCCCTGGCCCACATGCCACAGCGCCCCTACAGCCCGCAGCCCGCAGCCCCTACCCCACCCCATCCTGTTCGCAGAGCCCAAAAGCCCTTTTCCATTTCATTCCGCTGCTCTTTGAATTTCCATTTTCATTTTGCGGCTGCCGCAATTGACTTTGTCGTTTGCGTGGCGGCCATCCAATAAATAAACGGGATGCAAAAGAGAGTGGTAGGATAGGTGTGGGGGGGAAAGGCAGAGAGCGGGAGCAAAAAACCAATTCGGAAGTAAGCCGAACATAACGGTGAACCCAAATGATCGTGCGAGCGAGCGAGAGAGAGAGAGAGCCACTACTTCTGCTGCCGTGCACTTGCTTGCTCTCAGAGGTAGAGAGAGAGAGAGAGAGGGAGCAGGGGAAAATGAAAAAAGGGAAGTGACGCAGAAAACTTAGCTCAAGGCCCACCCCCTCTGCCATAGGGAACCATTTCTAATGAGTTTCTTCCGCACTTTGAAGTACATTTTTCTCAGTGTACCTTACTGAGATGCTAGAAGAACTGTCTCAAATCATTTGGAAGCTCTTAAGATGCGGTAAACGATTCGAGATACACTTTCCAGCATAAGTTTGCATTTTCTTTGTGTCAAAAACTTTCTGCTACTTTAGTTTTTCTTTTGTTTTTTTTTCCAGTGTAGAAGCAAGCCCGGTAATTTGCCGCATTGCACTCTTGCTTTAGTTTCAACTTCAGTTCAGTTTTGATTTACGCACTGCGTAACGCACTTTTGAAATCATGACCAAACTGGGGGAAAAACTTTACCGTGCGACCCATCATCGGTGTGCCCCCCGACCGCGAGACCACTCCACTTTGGCAGCCTCCCCCCACCCTGCCCATTGCCAGTGGTAGTGGAAAGTCCAGCAGCAGCAGCAGAAGCAGCAGCAGCTGGTGGGCAATGGGTGCTTCCGGCGCAGCATTACGGCTGAGCAGAGCAGAGCAGGGCAGGGCAGAGCAGAGAGCGGTATGAAAAGGGGAGATATGTATGTAAGTAGAAATGAAAACGAAGCACAATGAGCACATCCGGCCAAAGCTGCGGAGGATGGAGGATGGATGGGAGGAGGCGGAGGAGGTTCGTTCGCTAGCAATATCCATAGCCATAGGGATAGCGATAGGAATCGCGGTGGAAGAATAGGGATAGGGGTAAGGTAAGGCTACTGTGGGGTGGGGGTGCCCGGATCCGCGCCAGACAGTCAGTCAGTCAGTCACTCGCCCGCTTAGGGCTTCCCTTCCCTTCCCTTTCTTCCGTTACCCTTCCCTTTGCCCTTTCATCGGTTGCCATTGCAACAGCCGAGAGAGCCCATTAAGAAATTTCAAATTCTTGAAAAATTAGCAACCCAAAAAAAGAGCAGAACAAAAGCGAAAGGCATAGGGAGGATAGGGAGGATGGGGTGGATGGGGTGGAAGAAAGCGAAACAAGGCAAACAACTCCACATCTTGAGAATAATTAATGGAATTTTTGAACTTTTAGTGCAAATGCCTCGGAGACAACTGCTTAAACAGCATTTTCATTGATGCTTTTCTGCAGCATCGGGGTGCCTGCCGCCTGCCTGCCTCCTGCCTGCCTCCTGCCTGCCTCCTGCCACCATTTCTTTGAGACTCTGGTCTGGTCTGGTCTGGTGTGTTTTCTGCCACTGCCGCAAGTAGCATGCATGCGCCACAAATAAATTTGTCGTCGACTCAAGCAGATTGTTGCAATTGCTGTCGGAGTCGAAGTCGGTGTCGTGTCCCCCTCCCCCCCTCCATTCAACGTGAATGAAAATAGAGCAATTTGCATTATTCGCATTCGAGCAGATTTCGCTTTAATGAATTGCACACAACTTGCCAAGAAATATTTCGAGCAAACAAACCAGAGACAAAAAAAATTCCAATTTCTAGATGACAATTCCCGACTCTGGGATACACTACAGGAAAAGTGAGGATCATAATTTTCCTTACTAGTTAATTTCAATGATTTTTCGCAAATTGAGAATTAGAGCCCATATATTATTACTTATTTATTTTATTAACAAAATTCTGCTAATGAAGCCCTACAAATTTAAACATAAAACTATTAAAGAATTAAAAAGTAAGTAGAAATTAAAGAATAAAGCAGAAAAGGATGAAATATCCTTGCCACAGTTGCGGGATATAGACGAAGTATGATCCAAATAAATAGATCGAATACGAGTATACATATATTAAGGTACATAGGTCAATGATCCAAAAAAAAAATACAAGGTCACATCGAGACTGGTATCAAACATTTGATGAACGAAAACCACCTAAATCTAGTTGTCCTTGGGAAACAGTTGAGTGCATACAACATTTGGTTCCTCTAGCTCATATTTGCACCGAGGTTCTTCAGGCTACATCTTCGAAAATGGTTACAAAAACGACGACTGTGGATCCTGAAATGGCATGCGACCTATCTGATCTATTCTACCGTTTTTATCTTGCCAATTACCAGATTTAGGGGCATTATGATACTTCAATCTACGCAGAGGAGTAACTTTTGTCCTTTGTATACCCCGTAGAATATCTGCATCTAGAAACTAGAGTCTCATCCTCAAGCTCCTGCTACGATACGTATTAATGGCTGTTGCATCTGCCTACAAGAACACAACATACCCCTGTAATGTGGCACGTGAGAGTGGCAAGGCCCATAAAAAGATGAACACAAAATATAGAAAATAGTAAATGAGATACGTCTGCATTTGTCTGACTTGGCACTTTGTCTAAAACACATTATATGCCGACCGACAACTGAAATGAACCCCTCTGGCCATTCAAGTCTCTCTCCCTCACCCTCACTCTCTGTGATATTTGGGCACCGGCTGGCTGAACCACGCGACCCGGGAAACAGCATTACCAGGAATTGCGAATTGCGAAATGCGAATCGCGATGGGGCAGTGGCAGTGGCAGGGGTGGTGGTGTCGCCCCATTCTGTCTGTCGTTTCGAGTCTGTTTCAGTAATCGGAATTCGCTCATCTTCATCATTATGGGAGATGCCATCCATCCCCCTGCCCTACCACACCCTTCCCAACTGTTTTCCCAAGGGCTCTTCAAAGTTAATGCAGAATATCATTTGCATTCATGTTGCAGCAACAGCAGCAGCAGCAGAGATCGCAAAATGAAAACCTCAACAGCTGTGTGCTGGATTCGCAATATTTCGATGTCAGAAATGACAAAAAAAAAAAATTAAAATGAAAAAAGCAGAGGAGAAATATGAGAAAACGAGCCATAACATAACTCATGTCACCATGTTCATTAAATGTGCGACCGTTAGTCCAGTTACTGCCACTCAGCCTACTGCCAACTGCCAACTGCCACTGCCACTGCCTGTCAGATGCACCAGCTTCGGGCATCAGAGTTTTTGGGCGGCTGGGGTGGGTGGCTTTACAGTATTTTATTGTCTATGTGCGCATATGGTCAGCTCATTGTGAAGTCGCTTGTATTGCCATTACCATTATCGTCATGCCCATCGTCAGCATCATCGTGTAGCGATTAATGCGGCTCTTCATCCAGTTACAGATACGTGTTACATCTATCACAGAGGACAGGACACGTCGAAATGGCAGAGGGGGTGGCTCAGGCAAGGCTGGCTGGCTGGTTTGCTGGCTGGATGGCTGGCTGCATGGTGGAGAGGGTGGGTTGGTGGTTGCGGCACAAATTGTTTTGGGAATGCGTTCCGTTTGCTGACATTTGTCCTCGGTGGCTGGCTGGCTGGCTGGTTGGGTGACTGCACATGTGGTCGGCCTCTAGGGGCTCCCGTGATATTAATGCCATTGCCCGACACAACAACAAAAAACAAGCCAGGGATTGATTTAAGCCACCGCCACAGAGCCAGCGAGCTAGCGAGTGAGTGCATTAAAAACACATTTAACACTTGGCTTGTGTTGAGCCGCCATAAAACACATCATTTCGAACAGCCACCAGCACAGCAGACCAATTTACAGCCAGCATTTATGCATTTCGGGTGGTGTGGTTTTTATTCCCATCGGACGAACCAAAAAAATAACCACAGAGGTTCACATTTTTTTTTTTAATTCAAACTTTTCGCGGTCTTCAGCTGTTGTTCGCCAACACTGCAGCACTAATCGGACATTTATCAACATTCAGCACATTCAATCGATACTATCCGAACATTACTGCGATTAAATGCAAACAATTCATTTATTTCAAGTTTATATATCTATATTATTAGCCTTGTTAGAAAACAAAAGCAATAAGATCTACATATTTTTAATGGTGTTTCGCTCCGAATTTTCATGGAAACCCTACGCCATTGAGTGCACCAACACATACAGACATGCATATGTATATCATGTGTATACAAATTCCGTGTCCGTTTTAAAATCTTCTCGACTCCTTCCGAACTGCTCCTGTCTACAAATACGAAATGCAACAATGTATTGTATCATATCAATGCTCAATTTCTCCACTCGATACCATCGGTGTTGAACCGAGCAATGCTTATTTTTAAAATAACCGCCAATTGGCAAAAAAATGAACTTTACCTTGCAGGCGTAGCATTCTTGGCCATTTTGCCTGTGGTCCATACCCTCTTTTTATTCAGCGATTTCCCAGTGGTGACATTTTTTTAGACTTCCTTCCATGGTATGGTAGCAAAAGCAGATTGATGAAATCTTTGACATCATGGCAAATTACCGATTTTGTAAATTTTGTTTGTATACTTAGTAGGTGTGCAAAAATAATCCCCAAATTTTAAAGCTATTTCAACGAAGTATTGCGTACTATATCAAGATCGCAATATATGTATGTATATACAGAAAACAAATCAAATGCATGAATGAATAGGTAAACAAAATTGTATTTTGTGAAAAAACATTATTCATTACGTTTTAAAGCAGCATTTTAATATTAATTAAAGGAAAAAGGGTATCCAAACGTCCATACCACCGGTTATCAAGCAACAAGTGTTCCAGTTACGTGAACGAAAGTGCCTTGTGCGTATGGCTACTGTGGTTTTAATGAAACTCGGGATGCGCACAGGGCATTCGGCGCATACAACCATATGCCTGGTTTTCAAAAACATCGTACAAATATCGATGACAACGATGTTTCTCTAGGACAGGTCCGCATGGTAGGTCCTTCAATGGAAGGGTATAAGGGGATTGATCAAATGTGTGTCCAACGAATACCATAACCGATTTTATGACCTCTTTTGCATATTTAGTAGTTATGCAAAAATAATCTCCAAATTTGTAAGCCATCTCAACGAAATTTTACAGTTTGTAAAATCCAAAACTTTGTGTCGTGATCGATATATATATACGGGAATCTAATTAAATGCATGAATAAGTCAAAAACAAGTCAATCCGAGAAAAATTCATCATTATTTAGGATTCAAAACAGCTTGGAAAACAGTATTTTAACATTTATTTAGGGTATACAAATGTCCACACTTCGTAAATATTTGCTGATATGTAGCAAATGTGTAGTACCCGTGTAGTTGCCATGTACAAAACGGGACATTTTTGTCGACCTTCTTTCTTTAAACCTATTTTATGCACAATCTAATAACAGGAATTACCTAAACCAGCCAGTGCTGTTAAAAAATTATGTGTGTTTGGCCAATTTTGTAAATAATTGTCGACAAAAATATCGCATCGATACTATCGTATCATAAATAATCAACAATTGCACAACAATTTGTTTTCCAGCCGTTTTCCCATAAAACATCAAATTATTGACTCCACTCACAATGCGCCTCACGAATGTCCTATTCAAGAAGGTGAAGAGCAAGTAAGTTGGAGTTTACCTGAGAGGAGAGATAGTAATAATGGGTCATTTGTTGTCTGGTGTGTTGTGTTCTCGTAGACGGATCATGGTCGTGCTGGAGAGCGTGGTCAGCGGACATCAGTACAATGCGTTCCGCGAGCGCCTGGCCGAGAAGATCGAGGTGATACGCTTCGATCCGTACAGTGAGTATATATATGGAGCGCTGAAATGGAAATCTTTTCTCATTCGAATTTTCTCCACAGTTCAACAGGATAGCCTCTACCGCGAGCGCAAGAAAATCCGCAGCGCCTGAACATATAGAATAAATAAACGTTACACTAAACATACATACGCAAATGTTGCATCACATGGATTATTTATTGTTTCCTTTAATTCATGTTCTTGTTCATTTTCATGCTCTAGGCGCTGCCTTAAGACTGGACAAAAAAAATTAAAGACACTGCGTGCTAAGGCGTGGAAGAACACAAATTACAAATGGATGAACAGAACAGATAATTGCTTAGTTTACTAGGACTCGACTCTCGCTTTGGGTTCGCTTTTGTATTCTGAGGGGGAAAGAATGCCCTAGCTTATGGTTTTTTGAAGGGCTTCTCAACCATAAGGATACCGCGCTCCCATAGGGCTTCGACAAACTCCAAGCGGTCTTCATCGTTCTCCATCGTGGGTAGATCTTTGATCTTTATGTACTCGGGATAGGCATGAATTAGCATCTCGACAATCATACCATGGCACGGTTCCATCTCAAAGAAGTTTGGGTCATATTTGCAGTACTCCAAACCATTGTCCGTATAGTAGTAGCAGCGCAGGACACCCTCGTCGGCCGTCAGGCGTACGATATTGGCACGCAGCAGACGCACTGCCGTGTTATCTGTGAGCTCGTAATGAAGCGAGCAATGGCCCTTTTTATCGGCGGTGGACTGCACACCGAATACAGTGCGTTTCATCTCCTCGGGCGCAATGGTGGGTGGCAGGGCCTCGTGCTGGAATTTAATAGCCAGCTGGTCCAAGGCCTGATCGATCTGACTCTCGGTGGGCACCAGACGCTGTGCTAGATTCTGGATATGCTGTATCAACTTTTGGCGATGCGCGCTCTTCAATTCGGCGTTGGCTATGCCCAGGTTCTGAAAGATGTCCAGCGGAAGGCCTTTGCGCAGCTTCAAGCTCTGCTCGACACTCTCCTTAACCACCAGGGGCATGAGCTTCTCCATCAGATTGGCGTACGACTGCTGCTGGTAGGCGCTGAGGGTAATGTGCAGCGAATGCGAGTCCTTCTCTGTAATGGCCTGGTGGATCCAGCCACGTGGAAAATATAAGAGATCGCCGGGCTTCAGCACTATATCCATGATGGGATCGCCCAATTCGGTCTGGCTGAGGTTTCCCGACGATTCACGGGGCAGTTCTTTGGTGGGGGAGTAGATGCGCCAGCGCTTTTTGCCCTCCACCTGGAGAACAAAGGCTTCAATATCATCGTAATGCGGTGCGAATCCCTGGCTCTCGGGGGGCGTCAGGTAGACATTGGCCCCCACCAGGCAATGGAAGAACTCCTGCAGCTTGACGCACAACTGCCTCAGCTTGTACAGGTAGGTGGAGGGATTCAAGATACGGATGCTGCAGCCACGTTGATAGTGGGCCCAAACGCTGGGCGGCAAGGCACGACCGTCTGGGTTTAAGGTCTTCCGGACGCCGTCCTCGTAGCTGGTTACGTCGATGTTGGTGGTGTACTCCACGATGTTCTGTACCAGCATTTCGTCGATCATCTTGAATGATATTAGATTGGAGAATCCGCCCGTGGTCGTGCTTTTCACTCTGAACGGCATCTTCTCCCAGTGGTCACGCAAGAAGGTGCCCATCGTCATTGGAGCAATGAGCTGAGCCAGGGTGCGCTTTCCCACTTCAATGCTGTTTTCCTTGTGCACTTCATGGGATGGCTCCAGACTGTTTACGGACTGACCAGCGCCAGCCTCTGCTCCTGCACCAGCTCCAGGTTGAACAGATTTAATTAAACCGATATTAATGCTGCACGGCATGCTGGCCCGTGGTTCCTTCTTGATCGTCAGTTTTGGCGACGTCACCTCCGCCTTGACTGGAACCATGTTCTTCTTGCTGGGCATCGGACATGAAGGGGCTTGGGGCAGCTTTTTATTTTTGGGTGGTAGTGGACACAATTTGGCATCTGTGCTGGCCCCGGCGGTTTCTGCTTCTTTGGCAGCTGGAAGCGACTTGCGTTTTAAGGGGCAGGAAGGCGCCTTTGGCTGCTGTCCTGCTGGTGTGGTCCTGGGAGCCGATGTCGACTGGCCGACTGGAGTGGATGTAGGACGCTTGGCGCCGATGGGCTTGCCACCCTCCGCTCCATCGTTGCGACGCTTCTGTGACTCACGATTGTTGGCCGGAGTTTCTGGCGAGGATTGGGACGAGTGGCTGTTCAGCGTGTATTCCTCGCCGATCTCGGAGGAATCACAATCATCACTGCTGTTGCTGCTGTCCTCCTCCTCGTCGTCGTAGCTGCTGCTCGCCGATTCGTATTCGCTGCTGCTGCAGTTGTCGCCGTCGCTGTAGCTACCGTTCTTCTTTGGCGGACCCTTCTGCTTTCCGCCATTTTTGTCGGCCACTTTCTTGTTGCCATTTTTGGCGGCAACGTTTTTGCTGCCATTCTTTGTTCCTTTTTGCACATCGTTCTTTGAGGATGCGCTGCCGCGATAGGCGGCGAAAGCCGAGACCTTCTTATTCTTTTCGGACATATTAACACTGATGTAATTTATACTCAGTCTGTTGTCAAACACCAGTTACATTCAATCGTTTGTTTCCTACAAATAGAAGATGTGATTTCAGCAAGGAATTCAATTTTTGTCTGTCTCTCTCACGTGCACATGCACACTTATGTTTTAGCTGGAAAGAAAACGATAATGCGATAACGAGGTATCGACAAATGCACGGCTGCAGTGACAAATATGTTGAAATATAATTGTAAATATAGTAATTGATATGTAAGCACATCTGCAATGCAAGTAAATATATTAAGCAAAACATTTGCTGTGCTGCAATTAATTACCTTGCTTGCTATTTGTCAAAATGTTTTTCTTTAAATTGGCAATTGTTCGCGCCGCGCTCATCTAATCAGAGTTGTATTCTCTGAACTTAGGGCTGGGAAAACATGTGGAAGCCACACTAGAGCACCCCACTAGGGTACGAATTTGGCTGATTGATTGGCAAAACAATTTTCCGCTGAAAAATCTGAAACTGAAACTACGAAGTGCATCAATGTATTGTATGAAACATGTAAACAATATCAACGTTCAATTTTCCCGCTCGATACTATCGATGATGAGCCGAACAGTCGATGGTCGGCTAATTTTTCAACCTTCCATGGTATTATCGAATCTTTGCTCACCACTAGTTTTGAGTTTTGTTCGTTTATAATTTTCCCGTGCGCGGATACAACGAAACGAAACGAAAGCAGCAGCCGTGTGGTGTGTGATTGCTAGACAAAGCGATAAGCGCAGCTGAAATTGAATAAATAAAAGGGACCAGTGTGTGTGACAATCACTTGGCACAATCCAGTCGTCAGGACAAGAGGACAGGCAGGGCAGGGACAGAAGCGTGTAAATAGGCAGGGCTGCTAAGCGCGTGAGAGTGGGACGAGAGAGGACGAAACGAAATCAAAGACAGGGCTGTCAGGCCGAAACCAGGTGTTTACAACTACTACTCTCTCTTTCTCTCTCGGTCTATTTTTTGTGTGGATGTGTGTTCCTGTGCCGCGATTGTGTGCATGTGTGTGCGTGAACAACAATATCAAACAATTCATGCAATAAATTATAATAGTTTACTGATAAATAACAGCAATTGTTTATTTTTTTTATATATATTTTTTATGGTTGCTGTTGTGCCTTGGGACACACACAGCGGAGTAAACGAAAATTTCAAATTCAAACAATTTGGTTTTTAACAAATTGAAACCAAAATGGCCCCGGCACTGAGCAAACTGGCCAACAATCAAAGCGCCATTGTTGGTGTGGCAGGCATGACGGCAGCCCTGTGGATAATTGCCTACGGCAAGATGTCCAATAAGAAGAGGTGAGTCCCCCCCCCCCCCCGCTGAACGATACGATCCCGCCATATCCATCCTCCCCACAATCAACCTAATCAAAATATCATCAGTACAATAATAATCTCTTCGGCGTGTATGCCCTCCTGGCACTCATATTTAGTTATACTATTCTATTTTTTGACCAGCCAGCGCAAAACATTGAGGAAGGTCTCGGTCGGGGTCTTTCAACAAATTAAGCTTGACATTGAATTTGATTTACGGTACGCGAGTATTTACGTTAAGCTTGTACTCTGCCTCAGCCTCCCCCGTAGTCCGAAGCTGAGACACGACTTTTTTTTTTGCAATCGTAGCGGTTCTCTTGTTGCGGTTCTCTCTTGATCTCTCTCTCTCTCTCTCTCTCTCTATCTCTCTCTGTGTGCGTGGATCGTACGATGCCCGGTAGTGAGTCGTCTGTGTGGAACTTGAAACTGGTTTAATAACCACCTTGTGGCCATATTTGATGCACTTTTTCTTCATCCACCTGCATTTCCATTTCCCCCCTCCCCCCCACTAGCCTCAAGGACAGCCAGCTACGAGCAGCTGTTCCGTTCCGTTCCGGCTGATCTTGCATCCCTCCCAAGATCTCCCTGGAAGAAGAAGTTGCCCCAGTTAAGGCTTTCACTCTGCCTGCCTGTGTGTGTGTGTTTTTTTTTTTTCCATTCCAAGTGCCGCTCTACTGCACTTCTGGCATGGCCTTCCTTTCTGATCCCGCTCTCCACTGCACTAAGTATCTCTAGAGAGAGCGAGATTATGGATAATCTCTATAGGATGGGGTTCCACAGTTAAAAGCTTTCCCTCTAATCATTCGCTCTAAATTGCTAAAATTGATACTGATCCCCACTCAATTACAATGTATCTCTTAATCTCTATAAGAAAGGGTTCTTCACTGCTTCCTCACTTGTAGCTTTCACTCATTGCCCCCAAGTGCCGCTCTGAATAGCCTGCATGTGGAAAAACGATTGAATAAGTGCCATAGATCGATGACCGGCTCGAGAGATCGATCGCTGTTCAAAGTCTCTCTCCACTCTACAGTCCCACTTTTCCACACGAGGGCCACGTTTTGGGGTTCTCGTTTCGGTGGACTTGGGGTTTCGGGTGCGCTAATCTTATCTGCAGGCTGGACGACTAGACGACTCCATATTAGCCAATGCTTCAGCTATCGCTCGTGGTGGCCCTCGACATGATTGAGCTGATAAAGCCTGTTACCACCCCCCTTTGCTGGGATCAATCGGCGATACGGGGATGCCAGCATTACTGGATCTAATTCTGGTCTAATTTAATTGAATTCCAAATGCTGGTTCTATTTGCATGACCAAAGCAATTAATTAGAGAGAGAGAGAGAGAGAGGGAGAGATATAGAGGCATTGTGGATTGTGTGTGTTTGTGTGGGATTTGTGGAGAATGCGGACCACTCGATAATTGTCTCGATAATGGTCTCTTTCTGTGTGCACTTTGGAAAGCTATAAAAAACATTTAATGGGCTGCCCGCCGTTGCCCGCCTTTGCCCGTTCCTGCCCGTGGTGGTATGGCCGGTAAATTTATGCGACATGTTGCATATTTTCGCGCCCTACGCCTGATCCGTTGTGGCATATCAGTTCTGCTGTTGCCATTATACATTACTGCTGTCAGGGTATGCATTAGGTATATTTCGTCTACCCCAACCCTTGCGCACAAATGCAAATCTACGCGACCCCGAGCCGCAAGTCCAACAACTTTGACATCCAGCAGCAGCAGCAGCCCCATGCAATGCAATTAAACACGTAGCCAGCTAGCCCAGCCCAGGCTAGGCTGCTGCTGTATGAGTGGTATGGAGTGGGGGTGAAAGCGTATTTCGAGTTGGCCAACAATTGCATCATCCATATGGACATATGGAGGACAGGTGCCACAAGTGTCACAATTTAATGGCATCCCGAGTATCAAACATAAATATTACGAGACACGAGTGCGGCGCAAGTACCCGGTAGCACCTTAATGACTGAACAGAGAGAGAGGGAGAGGGAGAGAGGCCTCCTGAAACCTACCAAGGGTGGGGGACGGTGCTGGGACCGGGACGGGACCGGTCTCCACTTGCAAAAATGATACATACATTGTACGATTCTGGTTACGTTTTTTGTAGGTTTTTCTTTGTTTTTTTTTCGCGGTTTCCCTTTTGCTATTCCTACGGCGAGTATTTGACCGACCTCCAGACACACAGACAGACAGACCGGCCAGAATAAATGCTAATTGGTGTTGTTGTTGTAGCGGTCGCCTCGTCATATTCCACAGGTAGACAGACACACGGACAAGAGAGCACACTTCTCTTCTCACTTCATTAGCTGTACACGAGTGCTTATGTGTGTGTCGGTTTGGGTAACTGTTGCGTAACATTGGCAAAAGACGTTTACGTTTACTTCGGACCACAGCCTTAACGGTAAACTGTAAACGGTAAAAGAGTTGTTGTTGGTTCTTTTCTTCATTGCCATTAATAACTGTTTGCCTGATAATATTGTGGTTCTATTAGGCCTCAATTAGGGCCCAGATATTGAGCATAGAATTGCCAGCATTATCGGGGATCGGACACTGCTTTTTGTGTGGCCCTGGCCCTACCTCTCTCTCTCTCTCCCTCTCCCTTCTGTCTTGCTGCCTTTTTCTCCCTGTTGGCAACAGTTGGTCGTCGCCCCGTCTCTTTCTATGCAATGTAAATCCCTTTCTGCTGCTGTAAATTTCCACATTAATGGCGCAGTTTGTGTTTAGTGTGATTGCGAGCCAAACTAATTTTGCGCGTGAAATTAAGTCTCAATTTGAATGCTGATTCACGGGAGATGCACTTACACCGCCGCCCGCCCGACGCACGAACAAGCGGACAGACAGACACGTGCAGTAGCCAGCCGGGTTGCAGAGAGGGGAGAGCGTACCAGCCGCAGATCGATCGAAGAAAGTGCTCTCTTGCACACACACATGAACATTTTCCATATGAGTGTATGTTCCATAACGGGAATGGGTTTGTTTTGTTGGCTCATGTTCATCAGCAGGGAGCGGGCGTGAGAGGGAGATGCAAACAGGAATGGGTGTACATATGTATGGCCTGTATAGCACATGTATCTGTATTGGTTTCGCACATGTTTATCAGTACGATAAGAGAGGGAAGGTGCGATCAGATATGCAAGGGGCTAGGCTAGGCCAAAAAAAAAAAAAAAGAAAAGAAAAGAAAAGAACAGTTGAACTTTGCTCCCCGCCTCGCGAAATCAGCGCGGACCTGAGTCAGCAGGCCGCCAAACTCTTTTGCTCCTCTTCCTCCTACTCATCCTCTCTCTGCTGTGCTCATCTCGTGCTTGGGTTCAATGTGCCGATCGCCGGTGGGCGATAAGCAGTAGCGACGAGACAGTTTCGATCCACCGAAAGATAGAGAAGGGAAGGTGTTGGTGCAGTGTCGGGAGAGTAAGAGTAAGAGGGAAATATGGAGACTCACCGGGCTCGGCCGATCGAGCGACCTATGGACCCCAACACATGTTGCACGAGCAAACGCGCGCCCGCGGAGGCAGCCGCAAAAAAAAAAAAAAAACGAGTTTAATACGGATTTCCAAATAAGGAAACGCAAAACGATAAATACAGACAATACAAGAGCATTACGAATAAATTAGAGAGCCGACGCTGCCGGGCCATGGCGTTTGGAATTCAAGAAATGACCAAGTCATCGCGACTCATCATCTTTTGTGTCGACGGCTGCGCGCGACACCTAGCCTAGAGAATTGAGAGGCAATGATAACCCAACCCAGGCACGAGCTTTGTACTTTGCCTTGCCCCCAGCTCCGGGCTGGGCCGTAGCAGATGGCGATGTCTGCTGCGATCTCACCTGTCTGAGTCCGACCTTTGGCCACTCTTCGATTGTATGCCATGCACCTTTCTCTTTAGAATGCATTTCCCCTCCGTTTCAGTCTTTCAACTCGAATCCCCCTTGTCAATTGCAGAAAATCCAGCTATGAGGACAAGATTCAGTACACAATTGCCGAAAAGAAGGATAAGAAGGCGAACAAGGCCCATGTCAATTCAGTATTCTTCAAACAGCTGCGAAAGCTGCTCCGTAAGTGCCTCAAAAGAGCTCAAGCCCCTAGCGTGCATGCTAATGCTCTGTATCCTTATTATTTTCCAGCCATACTCATTCCCGGATTCTGGAGCGTGGAGACGGGACTACTGTTCCTGGTGGCCGCCGCACTGATTGGCCGTTCGGTGAGCGACATATGGATGATCCAGAATGCGACGGTTGTGGAGAGCACCATCATACATATGAATAAAACCAAATTCAAGGCGGCGCTGCTCAAATATCTAACAGCCCTGCCGGCGGTAAGGCATCACAGTCTTTGCTAGAACTTAAGGATGTTCCTAATTGCCGATCGCGTCCTCCAATTGCAGATCTCTGTGGTAACCAATGTCCTGAAGTGGAGCCTGGGCGAGCTGAAGCTCCGCTTCCGCACAAATCTGACGCATCATCTGTACAATCAATACCTAAAGTGAGTCGAAGACTGGATCTGGAAATGTGTACAGAAATTTCACTCTGGTTTCTCCTCGTTCTCCAGCGGCTACACCTACTACAAAATGTCGAATCTGGACAATAGAATAGCAAACGCCGACCAGCTGCTGACCACGGACATTGACAAGTTCTGTGAGAGCGCGACGGATCTGTACTCGAACATTAGCAAGCCCGTCCTGGATATTTTCATCTATGTGTACCGCCTGACGGTGAATCTGGGCGGCAAGACGCCCTCGATACTGATGCTGTATCTGCTGATCGCTGGCGTGTTCCTAACACGTCTGCGCCGGCCCACCGGCCGCCTGACGGTCGAGGAGCAGAAGCTGGAGGGAGAGTTCCGGTATGTGAACAGCAGGCTGATCACCAACTCGGAGGAGGTGGCCTTCTATCAGGGCAACGTGCGCGAGAAGCTCACCCTGCTGGCCAGCTACTCGAAGCTGCGTGCGCATCTGAGCAAATTCCTCGAATTCCGCGTCAGCATGGGCATCATCGACAACATCATCGGCAAATGTATGTCCGCGCACACAAGCTCAAATTGCCAAGAGACTAACTGATCCCGATCTCTTTGCAGACTTTGCCTCCATTGTTGGCTTCTATGCGGTATCCATACCCTTCTTCACCGACAATCACCCACTGCTCTCGGGGGAGCACAGCGGACAGCGTCTGCAGGCGTACTATACCTACGGCCGGATGCTGGTTAAGCTGGCGGAGGCCATTGGCCGTCTGGTATTGGCCGGGCGGGAGATGTCACGCCTGGCGGGCTTCACCGCCCGCATGACCGAACTGATCAAGGTGCTGGGTGATCTCAACAAGGGCACCTATGAGCGCACCATGGTCAATGGCAACAACATCACACTCACTCAGAATGCCAGCGGATCTGCACCGAATAGCTTTGGGCCAAACAAGGGGATCATGTGCTTCGAAGACAATATCATCCGGTTCGAGCAAGTGCCTCTGGTCACTCCCAATGGCGATGTGCTGCTCAATGAACTAACCTTTGAAGTCAAGTAAGTGGCTGCGCGGCCTGCATACGCCTGCATACGGAACTTGGCTCATGGCAAATCCTTTGCTGTTCTGTATTCTCCCGCAGATCTGGCACCAATGTTCTGGTTTGCGGACCAAATGGCTGCGGCAAGTCCTCGCTGTTCCGCATCCTTGGCGAACTGTGGCCCACGTGGGGCGGCAAGGTGACGAAGCCTTCAAGGGGCAAGCTCTTCTATATACCTCAGAGGCCCTACATGACGCTGGGCACGTTGCGCGATCAGGTAAGCGATCAAGGTAAAGATGGGGAGGCTTGACACTCGCTCACACAATTCTCTATTACCTTTAGATTATCTATCCACATACGCGCGAGGATATGCGTCGAGTGGGCCAGTCGGACGAGGATCTCATGCACTATTTGGACATTGTTCAGCTGACGTATTTGGAGCAGCGGGAGAATGGATTGGACGCCATCGAGGACTGGATCGATGTGCTGTCGGGCGGCGAGAAGCAGCGCGTGGCCATGGCCCGACTCTTCTACCATCGGCCGCAGTTCGCCATACTCGATGAGTGCACCAGCGCCGTTTCCGTGGATGTTGAGGGCAAGATGTACAGCTATTGCCGGGAGGTGGGCATCACGCTCTTCACCGTCTCGCATCGTAAATCGCTTTGGGTCCATCACGACTACTATCTGCAGTTCGATGGACGGGGCAGCTACGAGTTTGAGGCGATTGACCAGGACAAGGAGCATTTCGGCTCGTAATTAGCTAATCTTCCACATTCATCCCGCTTCCGTTTCTTCAATGCCCAATGATCGAGAGCAGGCAGGCAGGCAGCAGTGTGCGATTCTGCATTCTCCGAAATCAACGTGCAATTTCCGCTTCATTTTAGGCTGTAACTCTTTTTTGGTGCTGGCAAATCCTTGCTCCCATTCCGCCTCCACCTCTTGGCTCTATGTCTACCTCTACCACCTCTACCGTTTCTTGCTTCCCTTTGTGATGTGATGTGTGTGTGCTTTTTTTTAATTTGTTTGTTTTGTGTCCTGGCTAATTCTATTCCATAGCTTAATTCTGGGCTTAGTCGGCTTTTAGTTGTATTTTCGAGAACAGAGTTTTGGTGATTAGAGATTTAAGCGTAAAGTAATGAACTCCCCTGCCCCAAGGGATGACCGAGTCGAAGATCGAGAGAAAGTCTATATAGCGAAACACTTTTAGTAAATTTATACGACAAATATACACAATATAAATATAAATACATACATATAATACATATATATACACATACTATATATAGATTTCGCACACAAATACAACACAAATGTCCCCGTAGTAATTTGTAAATTACGCATTCGATTATCCCTTTGTATCCTTTTGCTTTTATGCTTTTGTATTTATCGGTTCAAATTGGAGTTGTTTCTTTTTTAAAATGGATCTTTTTGCAAAGAACACACGTGCTGTGCGTGTCAGTGCGAAATGCAATAAAATGTATATAAATATATAAAATAATACAAAAAAATCGAGTGTAAATTAAATTGCTTACTTAGGGCTTAGGGCGACACTCGACACTAAGCTAAGATGTCCAATATCGAATAAACGGAACGAAAAGGAACGGAACGAAACGATCAATTCTTTCGCTTGGGCTTTTTGCTTTCCATCAGACTCATGATGGTCTTGCGCATGTCCTCGGTTTCCTTGAGCTCCGTCTCCAGATGCTCGATCTGATCGTTCTTCTCCTGCAGCTGCGTTTCCAGCACGGAGACCAGATCCTCACACTTTTTGCGACTCTCACGCTGCTCCTCGAGACTCTTGTGCGTTTTGGCCAGCTCACGATCGCGCTCCTCAATGCTGCGCACCTTCTCCTTGATGTCCTGCTCATAGGCCAATACGGATTTCTTCAGCTTATCGATGCGTGAAATCTACAAAGCAAAACGAAACCGAAACAGAACCGATTTCAATACTGATCATGTGGAATGCTGCTGTTCGGTCTTACGCTGTCCTTGCTGAGGGCCTCCAATTTAATGAGCTCCTCGCACTTTGAGCTCAGATTTGTTTTCAGATCGTCGCAATCCTTCCGGAGGCTGGCCACCTCCGATTTTTTAACGGCCAGGCGGCGCTCGCTGGCCTTCAAATGATCCTCGTTCTCGGATAATTGCTTCAGCAAGTTGCTCATGTTGCTCTTCAGCTTGTGTGTCTGCTGTTTGAGATCCTTGCACTGCGTTTGCAGTCTAAATTAAGAGGGGATTCTGCTGGTCAGGTCTACTGGTCAGGTTCATTTGTGGTTGTCACTTACCGCTCCTGGCTGATGAGCAGCTCAAAGTTCTTGGTCTGAAACTGTTCCAGTTCGGCGTTCTGGACATTGGCCAGCTGGATGCTGCCAATCAATTGAGTGTTGGCCTGCTCCAGGCGCTGCTGGACGTTCAGCAGGCCACTGTTGAGGCTGTCTATGCGATGGTTGTACAGCTCGATCACCTGCGAGACGGGCGCCGACTGCAGCTCGTTGCGCCTGACAATGCCGCTTATGTTGTCCACCAGTGCCGCGATGCGCTGCGATAGCTCCTTGTTGGTGAAGGTGCGATGGCACTTGAGGATTGAGCTGAGATTATACCACTGCTGCGGCGCTTCACTGCTGCTGCTGGCGGATGGAGCAGCCGACGAGTAATCGAGTCGTCCACTGTTGATGCTTGCCACATGCTTTGGAAGATAAGCGATAAGGATAGGCTAGAAAGGAATTAGTGCAGTGACGCTCACCTTGGCCACGGCTGCCTTGGGGAAGCGCTCGAACCGGGCAATCTGTAGAACGGCCTCCACCAGCTGCTCCTTGCCGCTGGCCATGCCCCGGGCCAGGGCGTACTGCAGCTGGGGCTGGTCCAGCAGGGAGCAGCACTTCTCGAAGTACGCCTTCTTGGCAATGCTGGCAAAATTGATGAGCAGCAGCAGGCAGAAGATCGCCTTCTCCACCTCGTGCTGGCCCAGCGATTGTCCGCTCAGGGACTGGGGTGTCAGGGACAGCGGAGCGGCCAGAATTTTGTCAAAGTACGACTCGGATATTTTCGATAGCACCAGCTTTTCCGTCTTGGACTCGCGCAGCAGATCCAGCAGCAGTTGTAGAATGGCCACGACATGGGCGGGCATCGTTTCGGGCCGCTCGGCACTGGCCACCAAGCTGATGAGATTTGCGGGCTCGCGGGCTATCAGCTGGGCCACAACGGCCCCCTTGCCCCGACGCAGCAGAGTGGAGACGAGCTCAATGGCCGCCACGCCGCACAGATCGGAGGTCACGCATTCGCCGATCAGCTCGTACAGACGCGGCGTAATGGCGTCCAGGCTGATGACACTGTTCTGCTCCGCGGAGAGATCTAGAATGTAGCTGATGAGCCGAAAGATCAGATTGAGGCAGATCTGCTGATGCTTTCGCGTATACTCGTGGGAGTCGTCCATGGCGGAGCGCGAGTCGATTTGCTGAAATGTTTAGCGAGTGACAAAGCATGATATGGAATGAAAGTGAATCTTTGGTCTGGTCATTGCTTACATCCAAGAGCTTTTCCACATCCTCGCAGTAGTGGCTGTGGGAGAGCATGGCCTGATGGAGGCCCGCATGCCCCTTGGAGTCCAGCATGTAGTCCACAATGTGCCGCAACTGGGCCACATTCCAGCTCTTGAGGCAGTCCTCGATGCCCGCGAAGCACGAGCGCAGGAAGTTGTGCAGCTCGCGCTGCTCCATCGGGTGCACATCTTCGGAGAGGATGACGAGCATTTTGTAGGCGAGCAGGCCGTAGTTTTGGATGCGCCGGCAGAAGCTGGATATGTTCACGCTGCGCAGGAAGAGGAACAGCACCACGAAATTCTTGTAGCACAGATTCACCAGTATCGAGAGGGCCAGCAGGGCGTGCGATGGCGGCTGCGCACCGTCAGTATCGCCCTCCACATTGTGCACAATGTCCACCAGGTGCTCGAGCAGCACTGGCAGATACGGCTCCTCCCAGGCGATGTGTATGCCATAGGTTAGGTCCTGCAGCAGGACCAGCAGACGATAGACCCGCTCCTCGCGCTCCGTTTTCTTCAACAGAAAACTCAACAGCGGCACAAAGCAGTACTTCTCGACAATGGCCCCACGCGCCTCCAGATTCCGGCTGCAGTGCTGCACCAGCGTCACGCATGCCCACAGCACGTCGCACTCCCCGTCCAGCGCACTCATCAGCGCATGCAGATCCATAAAGAACTTGGCCAGCTCCAGATTTCCGGGAGTCGGTGCATAATAATGTGGCTGCACCTTCGTTCCCAGCAGCGCGATGCTGCGGTGCAGATACACCAGCGTCTCCTCAGACTTTAGCTGGTTGTAGCTGGCTGCCTGGCTGCTGAATTCTCGCATATAGCCAATGGCCTCCACCACTCCTGCGTCCTGGTGGGCCAGCGATGCGTGCTGCTGCTGCGGCGACTCGTTGCCGTTGCTCTTGTGGATGGTGCTGCTGCCATTGCTGTTTGTGGAGACTGTGGTCCTAAGCGAAGACATTTATCTCTCGAAATTTGCCAATTTTAATGCCGCAAACCAAAATAAATTGTTTATTTCGAAAGTGTGTAATCGTTTCGCGCTAGTATGCAGTGTTGCCAACTCTTCGGGTCATAAAAAAGCTAAACTTTCCTTTGAAAAAAGCTAGAAGTAGCCAGAAAATTTTGATGGTAGCTAAAAAACGCTAGAGTAGTGAAACGATATTTTTATAGCCGGTACTCGAAGAGTACATGGATATATTAGATTTGTGGTGATAGTGGGTGTATGTAACACCCAGAAGGAGACGTTTTCGACCCCATAGAGAATATAGCCATGTCTGTCTGTCCGTCTTCATGAGCGCCTAGAACTTCTATCCAAGCTCCAGTGATATCACTCCAATAAAAATGTATCTGAAAATTTTTTCACACCCTTCGTGATCGATTCATAAATTATGAAATGCATACCTCGTTAGGGAAGGTATAAAACTGAATTCAATTGATTTAATAGTTAAAAAACATTACAAAGTATTTGAGTAAAGCATAAAAATACATGAAGCTTCAAATAATTTTAAAAAGCTAAAATAACGAAAATTTTTAATGCAAAATATCTATATATCCAGCTAGCCGCTATCATACAATTTTTCCCGCATATGCCAATTGAAAAACGTTAGATCTAGTGAGGAAAAAGCTAAATTGGCAGCACTGCTAGTATGCGATATGCGAAATTGCAGTCTTGGGTAACGCCAACGGTTGGTTGGCAGCGCGGCATAGAGACTTCTGTTTTTTAAACAAGGTTGGCAGGTCCGTTTTGGCAAAAGAGCGTTTTAATTTGAATTTGAATTTGAAAAAAAGACGTTTTGTCTGAACGCAGCTTTCTCTTTGCTCAAACAATGAGAAATTAATGAATAATGCTTGAAATGGATTATCATGCGCTTAGAGGTAGTGAAATTCGTTGGAAACTCTACAATAGCCTTTATGATTTCTTTATTTCTACACTAAATTCGAATAAACCTTAAATCTCTATGTGGTGGTGAGGTTCCCCTTCAGCTTTATATATTTAATTTTTGCACAAGCACACACACACACACACACACACACACTAGCGCATACATTTTGAAAAGTCCATGCAAAATCAAAACGAAATTTCTTTGCTGGACAGCAGCACCACCCCCACACCACCCCACCCCACCCATTGGGCCAGCGTGTGTGTGGGGGCTCTGCTCTGGGCTTCTTTGGGCGGTATGGTGGGGCCACATGTGCTGCTGCTGCTGCTGCTGCTGTTGATGCTACCCTGCTACCCCCTTCACATCACTGAATTACGCATGCTTTCAGCTCTAGGCATTGTTTGGCCAAGGGTTGGGCGGAGGCGGAGGCGGATGAAGCGGTGGCCATGTATGGCTGAGCTTCAAAATGTGCAGAAAGCATAAGCCTAAGCTTTTTTATCGTTTCGACCATGAGACAGGCCACGGCCACGGCCAGGACCAGAAAAAATGAAAGTGGTCCACAAACACAGACACGCACGCACACACACACACACACATACACGGGAATATTTAAATGGTATGCGTATGCGTATGCGTATGCGTATGAGTGCGAGTGTATTCGTGTGCTGGCTTTTGTATAGTTGAAAGTTTCAATATTGGCTCGGCAAAGGATGTGCAGGATGTGCAGGATGTGGGGGGAAAAGTGTTTGCCCAACTGCCCAAAAAACGTCCACAATGACAGCACATAAGCAGATTCACACACACACACACACACACACACACACTGCTCCCCTCTTATACGCATATGCGTATGCGTATGTGTGTAAATATATTTACATTATTCATACACACACATGGGCACTTTTTGAGAAATGCGTTTTATTCAAAAGCGGAAGCCGTAGCTATTGACCAAGGAGCAGGGGAATGGCTTTGAGGGTGGTGGTGGGTGGTGGGTGGTGGGTGTTGGGTGTCTTGCCTTGTTGCTATGCCAAAGAATAGCCGAGAATTGTGCAATTATCTTTCGATTTTGTGCAAATAAATGATCAGAAAATGTAATATCACAGGAAGAGCAGATCTACATATATGTACATATGTATGTATATATGTATGTATGTATGTATGTATGTATGTATGGATGTGCATAGATCTCAGTAGAGCACTCCTCAGCTACATCCTGCGTTTCCTATTTTGCAATTTACTTTTAGTAGTTCTCTCTTATCGAAGGGAGGGGCAGTAGGGGGGGGGACCAACCAATTGTCACATTCTCAAATACAAACACACTCGCACACACACAGACACACACACACACACACACACACGCACACAGAATGGAAAGTTATGCGATTATATGTATGTGTATGCCGCCCTTTTGGGGGATGGCCGACTGAACAGGAAACTTCTCTCCAGGGCATTCGCAATTCAGTATGCAAAAAAAAAAGCAAAACGAAAAATAAACAAAAAATATACGCACCGAAGAAAAGCAAGTGTGAAAACTGAGAAGGAATGAAGCGACTTTGAGGTGTACCTCTGAGACGATTTTCCTTTGAAGGAATCACTTTTGAGAATCTGTAGCCAGCCAGAGGTGGAACAGTAATCATGGAACAGTACATATATTACAGCCTCCGATTTGAATATTATGCTTGCAAATATTTGATGGAAATACTTTGATTTCATCTGTGAAACACCATCTTACGCGTATACCCCATCAAACCCCATCGATTGCTGGGTGTAAGACCAAAGAAAAAAAGAAAATTTCTCATCCGTTTGTTTGCCCAGCCATCAGCAGTGTCCTGTCCTTCCGACCCCCCTCCCCCCATGTGTGTGTGTATGCGTCCAGATTTACCCATTTGTGTGTGTGTGTGTGTGTGTGTGTGCCTGGAATAAGTGTAAGCCGCTTTTAGGCGCTGCTAACAGAGCAAAGCGCTTTAAAAGGTTTTAAATTCTGCCGCCAAGCTGAAAGGGGGGAAGGAGGAACAGCAGCAGCAGCAGCACCAGCAGCACCAGCAGCAGTTCTTCCTTCCTCATGGATGGGGGGGGGGGGGGGGGGGGGACTGAAGGCAACTTTCACTGCGATCTGGTGATCATGACCCGCCTCAACACTGATACCCTTGAGCAGGGCATGTCTGGGTCTTGCTGCTTCACTCCCTGCTTGGGCACTGCATCGAATGCCACCAAATCGGATTGTTCAATCAAAAGGCAGCCCGCACACACCCCCACACAGAGGAGTAGACACGCACACGCACACGCACACGGATCACAAGATCAGGAATCGGGGAAACAGCATTTGGACAATGGACACCAGACAACAGCAGGACAGTGGGACTGTGGGACAGCAGGACATGAACATGGATAGGTTTTCGGATAGATAGATAGATAGATCTCTGTTGTTTCGCCTTTTCTACCTGCGATGCCATTATTTTTCCTGATTTTCCACTGGATTAAGTGCAGAAAGGTGTGCTTGTGTGCGTGTGTCTGTGTGTGCAACAATATCTCGTTTTCTTATTCTCCTTCTTTTCATTTCCCCCCCCCCCCCCTCTCTCTCTATCACTCTCCTTCTGTCTGTGCCTCATTGTTCCTGGCACACACACACACACACGCACACACACACAGGACGCACTCATTAACGTGGCATGCAACAATAAATTACCACAATTCGACATACAGACAGCACTAAGGGACGTGGAAATGGGAAAACTTCTGCTCTCTCACCCGTCCTTGAGCCATCAGCGTTTATGCGGCACCCAAAACGCCGAAGAACGACAAAATCATGAAGTGAAGAGCGGAATCAGAGGCTATAGCTCAAGGATTCAATGCAAGATACATTTCATTTCACACTTTTTCTCTTCTCTTGAACTTAGTAAAATATCTATATCTATATCTATATCCATCATCTAATATCTTTCAACTTGCATCATCCATAAGTTCATTATTTATATTATTAGAAATAGGGAAAATAATAATACAAATTCATTAAATAGGGCTTCGAGGGCGTCGGCTTTTTTTATTATTATTTTATTATTATATATATTATTATATTATTATATTATATATAGGTAGATTATTATTAACGAATCACAAGGGGATACAAAATCAATTCGTTATAGGAAAAATTCGTTATATAGAATTCGTAAATTGAAATTGTTTTTCAGTTTATATTACTTTAAAATAATAAGAATTTCTGTGCGTTTATAGTTCGGGACTTCCCACATACATTTTCACCTTTTTTTTGGTAAGAAACTAAAGTCAAAGTAATTTAAAAACTAAATTCGTTATAGCGAGATCGAAAACGTATGAGAACTCGTTTTACGGGCGTGGAAAAAATCCGTAATAGAGAAATATTCGCTATAATGAAAATTGTTCGAAAAAGTTCGACTGTATAAGCAAAGATTTGCCTACCTCCGCCTAGACCTTTCATTCATGATTCGTGATTCATGATTCATGATTATTGCGTATTCTTTTACGCATAAACCATGGTGCATGGTCCTCGCAACCTGATTTTCTATCGGCAACAACAACCACTGCAACAGCAACAACAACCACTGCAACAGCAACTGCTGCAAGTGCCTCGACTCGCCCACTTTTCCCTTGTTCTCTGCTCGCTTCCCGTTCCCCGCTCTTGGCTGTTCGCATCGATTTGAGTGCATTTTGCCGAGCAGTGGAAACTCCGTGTGGTATGGTTTGGTGTGCCCATCGTCTGGTCGTCTGGTCGTCGTCGCCACCACCTGTAGATTTTCTTGATTTCGGCCTCGGCCTCGGCCAGCCCTGGCTGCATTCGAAATGATGTACGGCGCCTTTTAATTGGACACGGTCTGCGTGATTGCGCCTGAGCCCCATCCCTGTTGCCTGTTGCCTGTTGCCTCTTGTCTGCCTCCTGCTGCCTGCTGGGCTCTGAAGTGCGTGCATCTCTCTGTCTCTGTCTGTGTCTGTGTCTGCATGTATCTGTGTATGTGTGAGTGGGAGGGTGTGCTGGTGTCCGTGTTGCATCATCAAAAGAAAAATCAAGTTTCAAGTTCAACATTATCATCATCATTATGTGTAATTATGTTTTAGAAGAGAGGAGCAGGAGCAGGAGCAGGGCTGGAGCAGGGGCTGGAGCAGGGGCTGAAGCTGGATGCAGAGGCTGTAAATAATATATATATTATGTAATATATGTCAACCACCCACAAAATACAATAAAAACACAATTCTAGAGTGTAGTTTACATTCTTTATTTCGGTTCCAAAAAAAATTCATCTTTTTTTCGTTCTGTCATGTGTCATGTGTCGTGTCTTCTGTTCTTGTTCTTGAATATTTTCTTTGTATGACAATTTGGTTTTCTCCATTTGTGGTTTGTGGCTGTGAGACTCATATAAATGCATATACATACATACATATATGCACATACATATATATTATTCTCTGCCTTGATTCTTGTACATAAATTCTCAGCTATATGTGTAGATTGTAGTTTTTGTTTTGTGGAAAATTCTGTGTTTACATTCAGGTGGAATTTCTAAGGAATATTGAATATACATACGAGTATAGTATAGTATATAGTATGTATATGGATTAGATTACTCCCCACTGTACACAACATTTTGCCTATAAAATTGTATTTAAAATTCCTGATTCCAAGTCGGATGGAGATGGTGCGATTGTGGCTCTTCTGATTGCTGCTGCTACGAGTATTGGTATGGGTTGGGTGTGGATTGTAAAAATCTACAAATACACATACCCAGAGAATGCCCAGAGAATTACACCAAATACAGGAATAGTTTATAGATTTTTCTCTTGGTTTTCAGTGGTTTTCAGTGGTTTTCAGTGACTGTGGTATTGGATGGAGAGAGAAAGGTACACGATTCCTTGTCAATTTATTGTATACAAATTTTCCTTTGATCTTTTCTGTTTGGGAATGCATCAAGGTATGCCCCAAGTATTACTCGTACTACACATATTTATAGATCTTTCGTTATCAAACTTTTCGACTTGCTTGCAGATTTTCCATCTGGTTTTTCCTTGCACTTGACCATACCTGATCATATGCCTATCCTTTAGATATATGCGATTATGTTCTCATTTTTTCGGGAATGCATTTCGGGGCTCTCGTTTCGGTTTCGGTTTCGGTTTCGTTTTATTCAATAATTAATTGCTAAAATTTAACATGTAGTTGCTACATAATTCAAATATGTTTCAAGAAATTGCTGCCGTCGGAACCAAAGAGTTGCCTGCCACATTCATGTATTGCTTAGACGTTCTGCTCTAAGAAAAAAAACCTCTCTCTATATATATTACTGTATAATCCTAAACGAAACGGAACAAAAAACTAGCAAGATAAACGAGGAAGGACGTTCTGGTTTCGGGCGAGAGCCGAAACAATCTGATATCCTTGCAGATGCATCGATCGTAGAAAGTGTCAGACTATGGGAATTGGAAGGGGTTTTCACTCCTGGCATTTTCATTTCTATGGGAGCTACAAAATACATATAAATATATATGTCGAATGGATTCAAAGTGCTGCAAGATATTGGATCTATGTACATTCGTATAGATGATTATATTGGCAAGATCTTAGAGAGTTTTTAAGGTTTTATGGGAAGCAGACAAATGCAGACTTGGAGGCTTCTCGGATGATCTTCATCTGCAAGGCTATCGCAATCACTTCTTATTTGTTTCCTTCTGATTTATTTCCTTTGTGTTTCATGTAATTCTCAATTAGTTTTCGTTGTTGAGATAGTTGTTGTTTTTCTTTGTTTTTGGGGGGGTGGGTGATGCTCAGGGGGGTTTCAGGGCTTGCCCCTCCTCTGTACAGTCGCTCGGTCACCGCCCCCGTTGCGGGGTTTTTCCGGGGTTGTCATATGGGAAACAAAATTATCGTAGATGGCCAAAAACTGTAAAGATTCAAATTTAAACCGATGACAACCTCTGAATTGCGGGGGTAGGGGCAGGGGGATGGGGTGGCCGAGCGAGATCTGCGGAGGCAGTGGGCGCACATTAAACCTAGAAATATAATTTATATATATATATATATATGTATATATGTTTGTGTGTATACAATTATAAACAATTATATATTTAAAGTTATTTGTTTTAGTTTTAGTTTTAGTTTTACGTATAATTAGTTGACATTTTGCTTCGATTTGCTTGCGATTTTCGTTTTTTGTTTTTGTTTTTGTTTTTGTTTTTTGTTTTGCTGGAAGAAGAATCGAACGGAATATGTATTTTCCTTTGCTGATTTTTTTTGTTTGTTTTGTTTGTTTTGCTTTTTGCTTTTTGCTTTTTGTTTTTCATTTATTTCTAACGAGGTAGATTTCCATTACGTCTTGAGCCTGTCTTCGTCTCCGGTTTTTCGAGGTAATTGATTTTGTTTGTTTGTTTTTAAGCATTGCTTACACTTAATAATTCATTAAAAAAAAAAAGAACGGTTAGTATGTGACTGGTTCTTTATATGTATATTGCACACAGTGAACACTCCCATTTGACGGATGAAATGCATTTTGGCACAAGGAAAACAATTCAATGTCGATTTCAATTTCAACTAAAATTATTGCTCCTGCTACTGCTTATCCTTTTGCTATTTAAGTTTAATTATTGTTTTTAGTTTTACTCAGTTTTGCCCAATAAATGATATGCACAATGTTGATATAGGAGACAATCTTCTGCTGCTGCCCTCTTCCTTCGTTCCCGCTCTAAATCGTATCTGCCATACGCCTATATACAGCTCAATGAAATGCCATTTGCTTTCTGCCTCTGTGTTTCATTTTCCATTTTCCATTTTTCATTTTTCTTCGATTTTCGATTTTCGATTTTCTTCTGCAAGTGCTATTTCCAGTGACTAAAGAGTGAATTAAATTACGAATATACCTGTTTTAGTACACATACACATACAATACAACATAATTGAGCGTCTGATCTGTGCAATAGGTGTGTCTGTGTGTGTGTGTGTGTGTGTCATTTGCTCAGTGAATATTCAACATTGTTATCCCCAAAGAAATAGTATACCGATTGCACTTAACCATTTCATAAACTTAAATCTTTAGCCTAAAACCAAAAACATTTACGCTGCGGGTGGAGTTCCTCTGAGTGGTCTGATGTTGCTAAGGATGTTGCTAAATATGAGGCTAAACATGATGCTATTGGATGGTTGGTAGGGGTCCAACACTCATTGGGGTGGGGGGACATCAAAATTTGTAAACTATAGTGGGTGTATATGTATATATCGTTCGATATAGCCCCCTTTTGACGGTGTGTGTCCGAAATGTTTCAATTCGCATAAATTTTGTTCCGTCTCTGGGCATTGGTTGGCCTTCGAGTCGCCGCCAGTGGCCAGGCGCCATGATGGGGCATCGACTGCCTTCTGGGTGCTGCAATGGGAAAGAAAACGGGAAAAGACTTCAGGTTAGAATGGACCGCCAGTGGGGGTGGTTGTCAAAGATTAATGCAAATGTTAGCTGAACCCCAGACCCCCAATCCCAACCCAATCCCAACCCAATCCCAACCCAATCCCAACCCGAACCCGAATCCAAACCGAATCGAGTTGCAGACCCAAAAGCTTTGTTGGCCAATTAGTCAATGTCGCTTGAGGCTGGACAGATGATGACAAGAGACAGCTCAGAACAGTCACAGTTTCCACATGTATCTGTATCTTTATCTGTATCTGTAGCCACATCGGCACAGAGAGCTGTATCTGTATCTGTAGCTGCTTTCAGCTGGTTTCGGCTTTCAGTTTCAATGTAAAGTTGATATAAAGAAATCAAACAGCAAATCAAATCCCATAAATCTTTAATCCAATTATAACTCATTATGCTTATATGCACACATGGTAGCCCCCCCATCCCCCTCTCCCACACACACACATGCACAAACGATCAGTCTCTCTGTCTATCCATCTCTTTCTTTCTGCCTGTCTTCTGTCTCTGGCTGTTGTTGGAATTATTAGCTTAGGCTAAGGAGATCTCTATAATCTGATATCTAAGATGTCGCTCCCTCTCCCTCTCCGCCTCCCTCTCCGTCTCTGCCCCTCCCCACCCCACCCCTCTTCAGTTTCAGCGTAATTCTTATAATTCGTATAATTCTTCTTCGTTTTGTTGTTTGCTGTCTTTTTTTTTTCGTTGGTTTCTTTTCTGTGGGCCACACAATCCACAACAACCACGGGGGAACGCCCTAATTTTTTCCCTCTTCTAATATCGGTTCGAATATCTTTTTCTTCTATTTTTGCCTGTGTGTGCGTGCGTGTGTGTGTGTGTCAGGCTGCGGCTTTGATTTCACACTGAAAGAAATCAATGGAAAACCAAAGATTACGGGCGAAAATGTTAAGAAGAAATTTCTGGCTTTTGAGCAATAAATATGGGAAGATTTGTTAAATGTACTTTATAAGTACTTTATCTTAAATGAAAGTAGGGCCTGAATGGAATGTTTATGTAACGATCCAGACCATATAGGAAAGTATATGTATTCCTATATTAATATATATATTAGCAATAATAATGCCCAGATATTTCATATTCTTCCCTTTGGCAGGGCATCTACGGCATGAAAACTGAAATAGATGATTGAATAAATCATTATTATATACATCCCATTAGGGAGAAAGAGAGAAGAAGTGTAGAGAGAGAGAGAGAGAGACAGATGGTGATCTTAAGTCCTGGGCCCTACGATCGGGCGTGTGAAATTAAGGAATAAAATGGAAAATTCTTCGTTTATCTTAATCGCTCTACCCCCTACCCTACCCTACCCTACCGCCCCTCAACCATTTCAAATTCTTATAATTAAAGCGAATCTAGTTTTTTTTCCTAAATTTGGTTTCCCCCTGCCCCTCCCACTGCCCCTGCTCCTGCTACGTTCCGGATCATGCCACTGCCATAGCCATAGCCCCTGTTTCTACGCTCTCGCTCTCGCTCTCTCTCTGGCTCTCGCTCTCCCTCTCTCTCTCTATCCTCTCTATCCTGCCCAGCCATCCATCTTTGTTGCTGCTGGATCTCTGGGCTTCAGTTAATCTGCAGCGCATCAGCAATTAGCGGAAACTCGTCATAAAATATACAACAAATACAAAGGAACAACAACAAGCAGCGCACAAAATCGGATAAAGCGCCGACAGCAATAACAACAACTAATGCTCCGAAAAAAAGTTTTGCCTAAACTTTATTTTGATACCCTACCCTGGTGACAATGCTCATTTTGCTGAGAGCTTTGCCACCCAAAAGAGGCGAGCACCCAATAGGTAAATATTCATGAATATTTCTGTCTGGGATCAGGGCTTAAAAAATGCTTCAACATCCTACAAAAAATATCCCTCTACGGTGTATACTACTCGTAGATGCCACTCTCTATAAGTCGTCCAGCTGTCATCCGATCCAAACTCATTTAAACAGATTTTACTCGTTGATTTTGCACTGGCCATTGATGGTCCTTTGGCCTAGTGAAACCTTTCGATGGATTGGATCACCATGTTTGGTTTTGTTGTGGGAGATACATCGAAAGTAAAGTGTATCCAATGCTTCGGTCCTGCCGCCACGGCAGGCCTTTCTTTCTTTCTGAATGTTGTTGCTATTTTGGTTGAAACTCGTTCGTGGCTTGGTTTTCGGTTCGTTTGCGGGGCTCAAAAAGATTTATTTTGTTTTACTTTTGTTGGTTTTTTTCTCTCTCTTTTTTTGTTTTTTTTAACTGATTGTGAGACAAAAATTTCTGTTGAATTGGAATTAGGACACACACATGAAGTGAAGCTTCAAAATGTAGCAACAATTTCTGGCCAGCAACGCAGCTGTGCGCCATTTGACGACGACGCTCCTCGTTTTTGCCATGCCGCTGCCGCTGCCGCTGCTGCCCCGCCCACCCAGGCCAACCCCCCTTCCACCGAACATGTATTATATATATATATATCATTTTATAATGCCTCAAGCCTGGACACTTCCCTCTCTCTCTCTCTCTCTATTTGATTGTGGTTTGGTTGTGGGAAGAGGATTGTGGCACCAAGTTCGTGGCCTAAGTCTTTTGTTTTCTATGGGAAATACAGTTGGAGAGCAATTGGATGGGATTCTAATGCAGATTCGAATATTCCAAGATGGACTAGGGACTATGCCGAATAGGATCTAATATCTATATGATTTTATTTAGCAATAGGCAGAACATGGATCTTGGGTCTTGCAACTTGGCTGCAAGAAGATCTGCCCTATTTGGAGAGCAGATCAATTAGATAGATATTCTTTGAAGCATCAAGGAAAAGATATTCAAGAGGCATGCAGATATATTTGGATATTTTAAAGGCCAAGAGAGCGAATCATTTAGATATCTATTCATATATGACTATATCGTATGCAGCAGACAATTTGAACCATATTTTTGCACAGATCTCAGCTGATAGCAATACGATATACATATGTAGATGATATATCTATGCATCGTATCTATAAATCCAATTATGGTTCAAGGCTTCTCCTTCCTACTTCCAATTGCTGTACGGCTGCCAGGGAGAAAGATCAACTATGGTGGATGGTGAAACAAAGGCAAGATAAAAGGATAAAAAGACTATGCAGAGATCGAAAGATAAATGGCAAAAAAGATGCGAGTAGATGAGTGAAAAATATAGATTGAGAGGTGATTGTACTTGAGAAGACTTAGCAGGATTAGCAACAGCATTCAGATAAACTTATTTCGAAAATCCATCTGCCGAGCAGATACCAACTGCTAGATCATCATCTAATGAAAGAAATGGATGGATCCTTTTATGTGCAGATTGTACTCGCATTGTACTTGTTGAGAGGCAATGAGATCTGTGGATGCTTAGAGGAATAATCATATACCACTAGCCCATAAGGGCTAATCTAAATATATGTATCTGTTCTTTGAAAAACCCCCCTAGTAGATATAATATTTTCCTGTGCTTTCTTGAGCGGAATCCGAAAACTGCCTGGCCATCGATCTACGGGGAGCATCTGAATATTTTTGTGGCCATTTTCCAAGCAAGCCTCATTGAGAAGGTTCAAACAAAGAATGTTGGCCAGAGGCGGCAGATGCTCAGGATAATGATGAGCAAGACGACGATCTCGATGATGAGGATGAGGATGATGATGATGATGATGATGCGACCGCCATGCTGTCCTGGCATGTTGTTGTTGCTGTTGCTGTTTGGCATTGAATTTTGGAAATCAAATATCTAACGCCATGGCCCTGGGGGTAGGTTTCTTCTAGCTCTTTCTGATTCTGTCTCTCACACACACACACACACACACATATGCTCGAAAGAGGTTAACAGAAGAGCCACAACAGAACGTAAGTGCATCTGTATGTATCTGTGCCTGTGTATCTGTGTGTGTTTGTGTGCGTGCGTGTGTGTGTGTGTGTGGGCAACACAATAAGCATCTCAGGATGCTGTCAAATGTTTGGTAATTAAAAAAGAAGAAGCAACAGCGGCAGCAACGCTGGGAAAGTAATGGGAAAGAAATTTCTTCGGGCCAAACGAAAGTCAAATGAAAATGAACAGACAACGAAGAAGAAGAAAAAACCAAGGAAAATTTTACAGTTTTCAAGGGAAAGAAAGCAGATGAAAATCCCATATACCATATACCATATCCCATATCGCAACATCTCATAGCTGTCTGCCTGAGAGGGAGGAGGGGTAGGGGAGCAGTGGCTTCGAGGGGGTTGCTTAATTTCAATTATTCCCTTTTTTTTTGTTTTGTTTTTTCGAAGCTAATTTGATTGAGTTCTTGTGTAAGATGTCAAGGATTTTCCTTTTCAGCTGTGGTTCCGGGGCAGTGCCCATCAGCCTTTTTTTGACAGCTCTAATTTAACCTTTTTCCATCATCTACTCGTCGGAATCTGCACTCGGAAAATGTTCACAAGGGCTCGATAAGTAACCAAAGATGTTCACGAAATTTCTATAACTTATATACCCCTCCGAATTGGGAGAAAAATGAAAAGCAAATGGAAGTGGGAGTGGGAAATAATCGATTAAAACTTGCACTAAAAAACTTCACTAAAAATAGGTGAAATGGGTAAATATCGATAGATATGCCAGGGGCATATTCGGGAGCATTTGATTAGCACACAGCGAGCAAGAAATGGATTAAGATTAAGGTTAAAGTTGGACAGAAATCGGAGGAGGGAAGGAGAGTGCTTGAAGGAGGGTTTACTGAGGAATTTAATGGTGGATTTGGGAGCTGGCTCTCTAGGGAGTCTCTACTCTGATTCTCTACAACATGTAGATACATATCCATAGAACTGATCGGGCCCTGTTTAAGCCTTATTCTCGTAATTATGGGGTTGGGATGCGTGCCCTGGGAATGTCAAATATAAAAGACCCGTTATGCGAACCAAATCCCCGGACGGAGAGCAAACACAAGCCACAAAGACACTGAAAGAGCAGCAAGGAAGTGAGACCATCTTAACACATGTTTGTGGAACTGGCGACCCGCAGAGGGGGGGGGCAGTTCTTTTGCTTTTGCCATGGGCAAAGGGGGGGGAGAGAATTCCACAATTTGCACATCGATCATATAGCATGGAGGAGAGATGGGTAGAGATTCAGAGAGAGAGAGAGATAGAGCGAGAGAGAGAGAGAGAGAGACAGATGAAGATAGATCTTTGGTTTGTTTTCTCTGCGGCAGATCCACTCTAGCTCTGCTCTCTGCTCCTGTTTTACTCCAGTTCTCTTCTCACCTCTCACTTCTTGCCTTTCCCCTTTGCTCCACTCATCGCACCATCTCCTCTCTTCTCTCCCATCCCCCCCGCGAGGCACAAAAGCCTGTCAAGGCAAGGAAACTATTGTGCGAGAATTTGTTGTTTTTTTTTTCTGTCTTTCAGTAGTATTTTTTTTTTCTTTTTTTTTTCTTTTTTTGGTTGAATCAAAGGAAGATTCTTTTTCCTTTCCTTCGGCGGATACATACCACTAGCCATCCCGCTATAAATGCATGTATCTGTATCTGTATCTGTGCATGTGTATGTGTATGACTATGAATCATGGTAAGTGCTAACGCTGTATATACTCGCGGAGAATGAGAGAACCGAAAAGGGAATACGAGAAGTGGAAAGAACAGCACAAAGGCAGAGCCAGAGCCAGAGCACATTTCAAGGATTACACACTTGGCTGTGTGCGTGTGAGCGAGAGAAAGAGATCTACTGTCTTTTCAAGGTATCTACAAGATACACACACGCACACACACACGCACACACACACGCACACTGGCACACACACTCAGGCACGGATGCACGGACACGAAACAGAGGTAGACAATTTCTACCTGGACAACAACCGATCAAAATCTCTGCCGAAAAAAAAACACAAAAAATAAAAGAAAACGAAAACGAAACGAGGAGGAAAGAGGAAGATAGAAGGCAGCAAAGGAGAAGAGCGAGAGAGTGTGTGTGTGTGTGTGTGTGTGTGTGTGACAGAGGGAGAGGGCAACATCGTTGCCGAAAAATTAAAATTACAGATGGTTTGGTTGCTGGATGAGCATATGTACAGGAAACCAGTTTTTATGTTCAACAAACAAAACCAAGAAAAACGCACGAACGAGAATCGAGTGTAGAAGAAACACACACACTCACAGAGAGACAACACACACACACACACACACACCAGAAGGAGAATAAGAGGAAGAGAAAGACGTTGGACAGAGGCAGCGTTATGATGACATAGCCGCCACGCCGCCGCTGCTGCGGCTCCGACTCCGGCTGCCGCACATGCGCAACGCCAGCTCCGTGTCGCTCCATCAATTGTGTATCTTCGAGATACAACTTGGCACTGGCACAAGCTACAGTGCGTTTCGCCAGCATTAGACTGGGTGGTGCTGTGGCTGGTGGCTCCCCAAAAGGAAACTGTACACTGTTCAGGAGGATCTCCTCCGCTGGCCTCCTGCAGGCAGAGCCTGGTGGCTCCTTGCCACAGCTCTTTGTTCTCTCAAGCAATCATTGGCTGTAAATCGGTTAAATAATTTGCATATATCGGCTTTTGGGCCGCATACTTCTGGCACAAACTGTGGCTTGTCTATTTTCTGCGTGTGTTTCGGCTGTTGCTAGCCGTCTTCCGCCACTCCTACCCGCCTACCCTGCTACCCTCCATAGCCTCATGGTCTTCGTTTCTATTCCACAATTGACACCCCCTCCCCTTCCCGGAGGCACAGCCAGAGCCACAGCCAGAGCCAGGCACAAAGAGACATGTATGTGCGTGCAACATGTGTGCGTGAGATGTTTTTGCCAGCCTCGGCGAAATCCTGGCCATGGCCATAGAAATGGCTTGTTCCCGCAAGCCGTTTTCAAGGATAGCACAGAGATCGACAGAAAGCAACGGAACGGCGGAACGGCGGAACCGAGTCCTTTGTCCCTCACATCATCAAGGATGCATGCCGGGGAAGGGAAGCCAGTTCCTGCACACACACACATACACGCACACACACACATACACGCACACACACAGATCCGTATCTTTGTATCTACACATGTTTCTTGTCGTGTCTTGTCTTTCTTCCTCCTCACTTCTCGCCATCTTTCCTTCGCTTCTTTCTTCGCAAAAAATTGTGCCTCAAACAGAAACCCGCCTGAACCTCAGAGTTTTCAGAGATTCTCAACCTCAGCTGGAGAACAACAAAGAGCAGAGATACAGAGAGAGAGCGAGAGAGAGAGAGAGAGAGAGAGCGAGAGAGAGAGAAGCGACAGCAGTGGAGAAGAGATATTAAAGACACGCACGTAATTTCTTTGGAACTAGCAGCCGAATACACAAAACTCAAACCACAACAACAACGAATTTCTACAAAAATAATTAAGAAAAACAAAAGAGCTAAGAAAAAAAACAACAACATTTATTTAAAATTGTATGGTAAGAAGGGAATGGATCCAGAGCCCAAGCTAGCCAAGAACATGCACCTCCTTCCCACAAACAATTATTGTTAAAGCAACACAAGATTTTCAAATGAAAATAAACTGAAACCCAAGGTGGGTATCATAAGGGTATTATAATGTATATTCCTACACAGAAAATATCCTAGTCATTAGCTAACGGAAAATCCCAGGAATCTTTAAAGAATTTATATTCGAAAAGCAACACAAAAACCTAATGGAAAAATCCAAATTCAATACAAATCGGTTGTAATATCCTAATAAACCTTTCACTAATTTGTAATCTATTCAGTAGTCTAAATCAGCTATAGATCTTTCAGGAGCTATAGATCTTTCCGTGAATATCGTTCGAGTTTAGAAACAAAGAGAAAGTATTGTCATATGTGTACAGCAGAGAATCCTTTGAAATTAAGCTGAAGATTGAAAGGAAAACTAGTAGGAAAATAAAATGTAAATGTGTGTTGAGGCAGGAAAAAACAAAAGGCAGGCCAAATAGCTATAGCTATATTTAATATCTTTGTGGGAAGGAAAGATACGAGGTAAGGAGATAATAAGACTTTTCCCTCCGTATCTCCACAAGATCTCTGATCCTTTGTGTAAAGTCAGGCTCCTGTCTGTGGAAAACTGAAAAGTGCCATCAAAAATATTGAAATAATAAAAACATAAATTTTGTAATTTTCACTTTTTTTGTTTCTTTTTTGTCTCGTTTATATTTGTCATTTAAAAAAATACTTAGAAGGCGTGCCAAAAGGGAAAGCGTTAAGTAGTTTAACAATTAGGTTACAAAAAAAAAATAATTGTATAATAATAATAAACAAGATCTTCGAGCAGGGAGGGGGGTGCGGGGGGGGGGGGGGGGATAAGGAATATAGGGATGCAAGTTTTGTGTGGGTGGAAATTACGAGTAAATGAAAAGTTTAAATAATTACAAATGGATTTATTCGTGGAACATAAATTAGGGGCAACTAAACGTAATAAATATATAGAGGTTTATGTATAGGCTTATATATAGATATATATATATATGTATATCTGTATAATACGCGTCTCAACATGCATGAGTGTGCTTGTTTTTGTGTGTGTGTGTGTGTGTATCTATATGGTATAATATCCCTGATTTATCGCATTTGGCGTTTTTAAGGCTAACAAATACACATGGATATGCATATGGTATATGTATGTCTAGTATCTAGATATAGTATATATATCAATTGGCATTTAGTTACTGCTTTTTAGTGTACATATCGTGTATATGGCATTTGTGGTTCTCTTTCTATACTCCTCTCGTCCTCTCTCTCTCTCTCTCTCTCTGCCTCTCTGTCTCTCTCGATTACAAAACAAATCAAAGGACAAATCATATTATCAAACAATCATTACAAAATAAAATTCGAAAAAAAATACATACATATGCTCTAAGATTAAGTACAATTGGAATATCCCAAGTTCTATATATATATATATATATATATATATATATGAGGTTATATATTATATGTATATGGTTGGGAGTACATACATATATACACATATACGCGGGGCGCCCTGCTGGTGTAAGCGTTTCGTTTCGGTGTTTGCTGCTGTGTTGCTGAGGTATACTTGGAGGTGTTTTTTGCTTTTATCATTTCACATACAAATTAAAAGTTCTTTTAAAATTACAAATTATAATAGGGCGTAGGGCGTAATTAGAGTACAAATAATAATACAACATTTAACATACGAGTAAAATTAAATAATTTGCTGCTACAACAATTAGGAATTCTCTTGCTTTTCTCTGCATTTCGTTTTTTTCGCGTCTCTGGAGATACTTTTCTCTATATATATGGCAATCGCTAATTACAGGAATGAATTGTGGAATTTTCGAGTGTTTAATGGGTTGGATTTGTTGGGGTAGAGAGCAGCCAAAGGAGTGGCAGTCAAGTCATTGAAATGCTGCGGCTTTGGTGATCACAATCAAAATTACAAACAAAAATTGTAAAAAAAAACAAACAAAAAAAAAACATTTAAAAACAGCAAATTATTGCCTGCCAGGCAATAAAATATGTTTTCGTAATTTGCAAACTAAATCAATGCGCGAATTAAATGACATTTTAAGCACAAAATCATGTTTGAATATGACTTTGTGCTGTGGCACTCAAACTGTAGGTCCGTGGACTGCTTGCTTGGGCTGCAGTGCAGCTGTGTGGGACTGCTTGGAACGGGAATCACTTGGAAGCAGTGTGGAATCACTTCTAGCCCTCAACTGCAGTGCAGGTCAAACTTTCTCTCAAAGCTCAGAGCATTTCACAACTTAATAAGCCCACAAATCCGATCTGATCCTAGTCCCTGGTCCCTGATCCCTGGTCCCTGATCCCCGATCCCTGATCTTTGATCCCTGATCCCTGACCAACCTATCAATACAATTCAATATCTTTCTCAATCATCTCGTACTCCTCCTCGGGATACTCGTCCTTGATCAGCAGATGGTGGCTGTCCTCTGCGGCGGCTGTGACCAACAGGATTTGCTGCGCCTCCATTTGCTCTACCATCCGATCCTCCTCAGCCTCGTCCAGCAGCAGCTCCTCCTCGCCCTCGCCCTCCCCCTCATCCTCCTCATCCTCATCGTCCTCCAGCAGGCTGTCATCGTCGGCGGCCACATCGTCGATGGATCGCTTCAGATTGAGACTGAGACTGAGACTGGCATTCAGATGGGGATTGGAGTTGGGAGTGCTCCTGGGCGACAACGCCGACACGGCCGTCATCGTCAGGGAGCGGGCAAAGGCCGCCTTAATGGGATTGATGGGCGTGGCAGAGGCAGAGACAGGAAGGGTGGACACAACGGTAGTCACCAGCTGCTGCTGCTGCGACTGCGAGGCCGCTGCTGCTGCTTCTGCTGTTGCTGCTGCAGCGGCTGCCACAACGGCGGCGGCTGCGGCGGCAGTGGCAGCGGCAGCGGCGGCAGCAGATTTCTTGCCCACGACCCGGGGTCGATTGTGGGTCTCGAGATGCTTGCGCAGGTGATCCTTGCGGCAGAAGCCCTTCTCGCAAATGTCGCACATGTGCTGCTTGAGCCCCGTGTGGATCGCCTCCACGTGGCGCCGCAAATCGGTCTTGTGGTGGAACTGCTTCGGACAGAGCTCGCACTTGTGCGGCTTGTCCTGGGTGCGGTGCCGGCCCAGGTGTGTCGTGTAAACGTCCTCGCTCTGGAAGCGCTTGCCGCACTTCTGGCAGCGGAACGGGTACTCACCGGAGTGGAAGCTCTTGTTGTGCTGCGTGAGGTAGCAGTTCTTGGTGAACTCCTTGTCGCACTCCAGACACTTGATCCGCCCGGAGGGCAGCGTCGTCGAGTGCGGGGACGTCGATCCCACGCTGCTGTTGCGTCGCCGCTTCGTCGTGGACGGTGTGGCGGCGGCCGTTGCTCTCCGCTTCTTGGCCCCCGACTGCACCACCGTCTGCGTCGGTTGCTGTTGCTGATCCACCTGCACGAGTTGGATCTGCTGCTGCTGCTGCTGCTGCTGTTGATGCTGCTGTTCCAGGGCCTGCTGCTCCATCTGTTGCTGGTGGTGATGGTGCTGCTGGAGCTGGTCGATCTGATGCTGCTGAATCTGATGCTGGTACTGTTCCAGTTCGTAGTCCTGCTGCTGCTGCTGTTGCTGCTGCTGCAGCAGGGTGGCCATGTCCAGCTCCAGGGCGGGCGTGGCCCGCGAGCTGCTCACCGTGGGGGAGTAGGGGGTGCTGAGCACCGTAAGCGTGGGCGTGTGCGCCTGCTCCTGCTGTGCCTGGGCGTGGGCCTGGAGGGCCGTCGTCAGGGTGTGCACCGGCGGCAGGTCCCCCTCCTGCGGCGATCGCTGGGCCGCCACCGTCGAGTAGGGCGAGAGCGGGGCGTAGGGGGCAAACAGGGAGGCGGGCATCAGCTGCAGGACCTGGCCGTCGCTGGTCGTGATCTGGTGGGGATGCCCGTTCGTCGTGTAGCCGGCCTCGGCGCCGGAACTACCAATAATAGTGTGATAGCTCGTTGTGGGATCCAGCGGCTGCAGCTGCTGGTAGCATGGCGGCGGCGGCGGCATGATGGGCATGTGCATGGTGTGCGGCATGGGCATGGTGCTGGTGATGTGCGGCGGCGGCGGCTGCAGCTGCAGCGGCAGCAGCTGCTGCGCTGTGGTGGTGATGGGCATGTGCATGGTGGGCGGCATGGGCATGGGCATGGTGAGGGTGGTGTGGGTGTGGGTGTGCATGGGCTGCTGCTGCTGCTGCTGCGGCGGCGGAGAGCTGCTGATGCCCGGCGAACTGCTGCTGTGTGGCATATTGTCCTGCGCCAGGATTAGTGCCCCCGGATCCTGCTGCTGCTGATGCTGCTGCTGCTGTAGGTGCTGGTGATGATGCTCCTCCTGCTGCTGTTGTCGTTCCTCCTCCTCCAACTGCTGCTGCTGCTGCTGCTGATGCTGGTGGTGGGGGTGGAGCAGCGCCTGGTAATGGTGCACCAGCTGCTGCGGCTGCTGCTGCATAGTGTCCATACTGGTGGTGGTGATAGTAGCTAGCGGCGTGGTGCTGGTGCTGCTGCACTGCAGCATACTGCTGGGCATGGGCATGTGCATGGGCATGGGCATATCCAAAGCCAGCATGTTGTAGTCCATTCCCATAGGCGGCAGCAGCGACTGCTGCGGCTGGCCCATTCCCATAGGCGGCAGCGGCTGCGGCGGCGGGGTGGTGCGCGAGAAATCCATTGCCTGCAGCTGCTGCTGCTCCTGCCGCAGCGGCGGCTGCTGCTGAAGATGGTAGATAGTAAGGGGCGAGAGTCTGCTGCTGTTGCTGCTGACCGCCGTGTTGGCCGTGTTGCTGCTGCTGCTGACCCCCGTGTTGGGGGTGTTGCTGCTGCTGTTGCTGTTGGAGCTGTAGGGACGATGGGAGGCCGATGCCAGCAGATAGCTGACCTGATGCTGCTGTTCCTGCTGATCCAGCTGCTGCTGCTGTGGGTGATCTGCCGCCCGCTCCTGCTCCTGCTGCTGCTGCTCCTCCTCCATGGCCATTAAGCTGCTGCTGCTGCTGCTGCTGCTGCGACTGTTGTGGCTGTTGTGGCTGTTGTGGGTGTGGTTGCTGTCCTCCAGATGCTCGATCTTTATAGCTGCCATTGCTTCCGTGGCTGTTGGTGTTGTTGTTGGGGTGGTTTTGGGGGTGGTGGTGGTTGTTGTTTCGTTCAGCAGGCCCCTCATTTGGGAGGACGGCATTTGTGTGATGTTGTTGTTGTTGGTGTTGAGTGGGGCGGAGGGACCTGCTAGCCCGTTTGGGTGACCGTTCAAAACGGAGTTGTTGTTGTTGCTGCTGCTATGCTGCTGCTGCTGCTGCTGTTGGAGGTGCTGCTGCTGCTGCTGCGAATGCGAATGCGGATGCTGCTGCTGATGACTGGAAGCGTGCTGTGGTGAAGCGTTTGTCGTAGATTGCACTTGTTGCTGCATGCCGTAGCCGTAGCCGTTGGCGGCGCCATTGCCCGGATACCCGTTGCCGTTGGCCTGCTGCTGCTGCTGCTGCTGGAGCTGGTGTTGATGGTGCTGCTGCTGTGTGGTGGGCGACGGCGAGGCCGAGTACTGGGACATGGCAGCGCCGCCCACCGCTCCCACCCCGCCTCCGCCGCCATAGTCGGGCGGACTTCTAGGCGGTTCCGGCGGTTGCACATTGGCCGGCGGCGGGGGCTGCACTTGGGGCCCCGCCGAGGCGGCCGCGGCAGCTGCAGCAGCGGCCGCAGCCGCGGCGGCGGCATTTCCGCGCCGGCTGGGCTTCGTCACGGGATCGCGCGACGGATGGTGGTGCGCCGAGATGGGCAGCGTGGCCGGGTCCGGCTGGCCGCTCGACTTGACCGCGTTCTTGTGCAGCGTCGTGTTGTAGTGGCGCTTCAGGTGGCCGGAGCTGGTGAACCACTTGTTGCAGGCCGTGCAGTTGTAGGTCTTGGGCCTGCGCGCCTCGTTCGACTTCCAGGTGGCCGCCTTGGCCGTGAGGCTGTTGGCCGGCAGCACGGAGCTGGAGCTGGGCGGCTCGAAGCCGCGATAGGCGGCCTGCTGGCCGACGGCCACCGCTGGCGGGGCCCCATCCTGGCCCGGCCCGCCCGTCGTCGTGCTGGGGAACTCGGCCGGACTGGTGGCCACATTGGCACACAGATCGACTCCGCCGCCACTGCCGGCCGTCGGATCGAACGACTTGTCCACGTAGTGCTGCGAGTCTGGGTACTCGGACTTGATCAGCCCGTGACCTCCGTACTCCTGCTTGATGAGGGTGGCTCCGACTCCGACGCCGACGCCGACGCCGACTCCTCCTCCGCCCGCCTGGTGGTAGGGCGACTGCTTGGGCGAGTAGTAGGGTGACTTGTCCACACCGACGCCCAGCCCGACGCCCAGGCCCAGGCTGAGGCCCGGCTGCTGCTGCATGTAGGGTGGCAGTCCCTCGACTCCGACTCCCACTCCCGCCTGCGGCTGCTCCCAACTGTGGAGGGCGCGCTGCTGCATGGACTGCATGGAGTGGAGGGGATCGGGCAGCGACAGGGGCAGGCCGCCGACGACAGCCTCGTGCTGGTGCTGTTGCTGCTGCTGCTGCTGCTGGAGCAGCTGCTGGTGGTAGACCATCTTCTGGGAGTCGAGGTCGAGCAGCTCCCCGGGATTGGATCCGCCCGGTGGCTGGGGGGTGGGCATCTCCTCCTTGATGTACGGCGAACTGGCGTACCCGCTGCTCCCGTACGGCGACTCTCCGTGCACGTTGGCGATGTGCTCCTGCAGCTCCTGCTCGTTGGTGGTGAGGATGCCGCACTTCTTGCACTGCAACTTGCAGCCCCCTCCGCCGCCGCCGGCGCCGCTGGGGGAGCCGGGCGGCCCGCCGAGCTGGAGGTGCGAAGAGGTCGATGTGGGACTGCTGCTGCTGACGACGCGCGGACTCATCGCCGATGTGGTGGTGCTCACAGCGCTGGGGGCACTCACCGCCTCCTCCGCGGCGCTGGGAAGCGCCGATGTTGGCGTCTGCAGGTACGGATGGTACCGCACCCCCGAGCTCTGTGCCGCATGCTTGCTGTAGTCCCCGCCGCCGCCAAGGCCACCGCCAAAGCTGTAGTCGCTGCTCTGCTGCTGCTGTTGCTGCTGCTGCTGGTAGAACTGCTCGTAGCTGTTGATGTAGCTGCTGGCGTAGCTCTGCTGCTGCATTTCTCCGCCGTAGAGGCCGCCGTACAGCTGTTGCTGCTGCTGCTGCTGTTGCTGTTGCTGCTGCTGTTGCTGCTGGGGCTGGCCGCTGGCGGAGTACATGTGATGGGTGGCATAGGGCTGGTGGGTGATGCCCGTTACCTGTGGATCCGTGGCCATGCTCTGCTGCTGCTGCTGCTGCGTTTGTTGCTGCTGCTGCTGTGGTTGCTGCTGCTGCTGCTGTGGCGGCTGCTGCTGCTGAGGTGGTTGCGGTGTGCCGGGCTGGTTATCACTGGAATCGGCTGCGGCGCTTATTGTGGCATTTGGGGTGGCCGGGGCACTGTTGACACCGCCGCCGGCTGCTCCTGTCCCAGCACCACCACTGCCGCCGCTGCCAGCTGCTGTCCCTCCTCCTCCTCCTCCTCCGCCGCCGCCGCCGCTGTCTGTGGCACTGCTTGAGGCCAGAGCCTCTGCCGCATGCAGTGGCGGCATTTCACTTTTGATGCTCGCCATGTACCGCTACATAAGTCAACGGCGTATTGCTCGGGCTCGTGCTGTTGCTGTTGTGTCTTCTGCTGCTGCTTCTACTGCTTGGGCTGCGGCTGCGTGTGCTGCTCATGTGGCTTGAACTGCTTCCTTCCAACTGCTTGATCACTCCTGCTTCTTCAAGGCTTGCATCCGCGCCTGCCTTCTGTTCCTTCTCCTCCGCTGCTTTAGTTTTTCTTTTATGTTTTGTTGCTTTTTTCGTTGGCTTTTTGTTTTACCGTTCGTTTTATTTGTTATTTTTTGTTTTAATTAATTTTTGGTTTTCATTTGTTGTATTTGGAACTGCAAATAATTAAATTATTTGATTCGATTATTAATTGTTTTAAGCAAGGAAAAAAAAAACAAGAAAAACAATCGCACACACACATACACAGACAGACGATCATCTAACTGTTCTTTGCATTCATTTTGGTTCGAGTTCTCTTTTCATTTTCGCTGCACTTTTTATTCCACATTTTTCAGAAAATTCTTAAGAAAATAAAAATGTAATTAAAGTTTTGGTTTTTACATTCGAGCAATGTTTTTTTCTGTAACTTGTTTGGAGATTCCTTCACACCACTCGAAAAAAAAGAAATATTCAACTTGTGTGCAGCTGCTCCATGCGGCTCCTCGTTCGTTTTTGTGCTTACTTTTATGCGCCTTTATGCTCTCCTGCTGCTGCTGATCCTCCGCTTCGTCTTCCACAGCTTGTCTGCTGCTGTCTTAACACAAATCAACAGAATGGGGGTGGGGGGAGGGCAGGGTAAAAATGAACGGAAGGAAACAACAAAAAATCGTTTCAAACTTTTGCTCGGTGCGGCCGCCTCACTGTGCTATGCAAATTTTGAATTTTCGTATTTTGTGTGCGAGAGAGTGAACGTGTACTGGGCGACGTCTCTTTCGCTGCTGCCTCTTTTGCTCGCCTGCTTCTGATTCTGATTCTTGGCTGGGCTCTGGGCTGGCTTCTGCGGCGAGTGAGAGATCGATCTCCTCTCCGACTCTGCGATCTCCGACGACACGACGACGACGACTACGACGACGCTCTTTATTACATTTACCACAAGATCACTTTTTGTTTGTCATTATTCTTTTTGGAGAAATGAACATAAAAAAATTGTTTACAAACACAATATAAGCACTTGAATTATTATTAACGTTTTAGGTTCTTTTTTTTTTGGTTTTGGTTTAAGTCCGAAATAGAGTTTCAGTTTTAGTTTTTCTTAGATTTGCCGAGAATTTTGTCCAAAAATTTGTGAGGTTGATTTTGCCGTTTGGATTTTTGTTTTTTTGTTTTTTGTTTAGTGTGTAAGAAAATGAAACAAAAAAGGGCGCTAAAAGCTAAAATAGCCGCTCCACTCCGTTCGCACGCTTCGTCGCTTGTTCCCGTGTCCTTCTCCCTGCGTCCAAATACAAAATACAAATGACCGACGCCGACGTGCCGGCCAAGTTAAAACAAGGCATTTTTCATTCACGTTCACGAGGTTCGGGGCGGCAGCATGCCCACAGTGCTAGATGTTGCCGAGCTACACCAAAATGTTGCTAGTTTTTGCGCATGCCCAGCGGCGCTCATTTTAGCGTTCAATTTCGTGAGTTTCGGGCAGCGACGGCGGCAGCGCAGCAGCGACGACAGCGACGCCAGCAACATTGGCTCTGGCGGCGGTATGTGTGCGTGTGTGTGCGTGTAGCGTGTGAGCGCTCTATGTATATAGGGAAGCCGGGTTTTATATGACCGCCTTCTATCTCTTTCTCTGCTTGCTGCATTTGTTTTTGCTTTGACTCTGCTTTTGCATTGTGTTTTTGCTTTTGATTTTGCTTTTTTTTATCATTTATTTATATGTGTAAAAAATATATGGAAAAATAAAAGGGGAAGCGACAGCACTGCCGATGACGAAAATGATGATGTTGCAGACTTTTGAGTATTCTCTACTCACGCGTATTTTGGATAACCTCAAGCCGGGTTTGCGTTTGCGTTTGGGTCAGCCAACCTATTGGAACTCAGCTTCTGGGGAAGCTAGACGAACCATTCAAGTGGCTATAACTTGCTTATGGATGAACTTAACAAATTAGTTAACTTTGCAAGCGGTTTTCGGCATAAAATCCGCATTAATGCATATTTACTGTACTGCTGGAAATAATTATTAATTGCCTTAAGCAATTACATATTTGAATTGAAGATCGCTGTTTGGGGGGATGCTTCGCATAACATCAGCATTGAGCAGCCATACTGCTGCTATTGATGATTAATGTTGATGTTGATGTTGAAGTTGCAGTTAAAGAACATTTCAATTGACTAAGACTTTCTTTTGAATGCTTTCAACAAGTTAATTGACTTTCAGATAAGGGCTAGGCATAGTTCCCACAGTATTTACAAGCACACAGCTGTGCTACAGTTCCGATGCATATGATTAACGTGTTCCGATAAGGCAAGACCTATTAATAAACTTACCATTTCGCATTAGTCAGCCATTGACTCACACTAACGCCAAGTGGCCCAGTCCAGTCCAGTTCAGTCCAGAGCAAAGCTTACACTACTAGCCTAGTTTCCGACTCGAGTTGAGGACGGGTTGCCGGCAACTCGTAAAAGTTGTCAACGCTTAAAAAATTAATAAACCCAACTTTTATTATGCACAGCATACGAAAATAAAGCGAAGAAAGACAACAAAGAGCAAACTAAAAATAGCTGCGGGAAGGGTTTCGGCATGGGTACGTTCGGTTCTGGCTTTTTTTCGTGTTAGCTTTTGGCTCTGGTCTGGGATTCAGCCCAAAAGTATTTAAAAATCTCGCAAACCCAAATGTGCAGAGCTAATGGAGCCCAGATACTCGTACAAACCGACACGGACACGGGGATGTGGATGTGGATATGGATGTAGATGTTGATGTGTATGCGGATATGGTTGTGAACAGGGGGCTAGTGGCAAGCGGCGGGGAACACACAAAGATACCCATTTATACGAGATTGTGTTTGTTGTGTGTGTGAGGCCTTGAGGAAGAGTTGAGTGGAGTATTAAAGAGCGAGCGAGACAGAGAGAGGAGGAGGGCGACAGAGAAGACAGGCCGAAAAATTTACATACATGATTGTCATAAAAAATCAGCAAGCAAATTGTCAAATCCCTAAACTGACAATAAAACAATAAAGAAAACGGAGAGCGAAGACCAAAGCAAAGACGAAGAGGCAGAGACAGAGCAGTGCGGGATTCGAGAACGGCTGAGAGCTCGAAAGTACAGTGGGACCTGCTAGAGTTCGATAGGAATTCATGAAACAATCGGTAATGGGAAATTTCGTAATTATTATGATAAAGCTACATGGCTGGTGGAATTAAATTGGTTATCACGTTTTATTATTACTTAAAATGCAAATTCTTCCTCGAATCGACTACTTGATACACACATACATATGTACATACATATGTATGTACATCCAAATTAGCCTCAAATGTCAGGGTTAAAATAAACCACATGTATTTCCCATCCGTCTTCGGCAGGCTTCACAGTACACACATTGTCTGCATATGTCGGGAGAGTAAAGTAGGGCGAAAGCACGCAGAATGGCGGAAGAAAGAACAGCCGAACGCAAACGCAGAAACCGTATGCAAGCCGGTTGGCTATCATTGCAAAGAATGGAGACAAAAGGGAAAGAGCGATAGAGAGAGACAGCGGCAAAATGGGGAGAGCGAACGAGAGAGCTTTGGCGCAACAGCTGATGCAACCGCTGCAGCCGGCTTAGTATCTGCACCAGGATTAGACCGTTTTATGGCGCATTTATGGACACGCAACAGTTGCTTGGCAGGACAGGAGAGGCGCGCAGGTAGGCCCTGCATCATGGGCAGGGGGCAGAGAGTGCTGGCAGTTGCATCTCCTAATTGCAAGGTGCGCGAGGGGGTGGGATGAGCTCTTGCTCTTGCGTGCTGGTGTCAATCACATCACAGTTGCAGTCACAGCGGACTCAATTCCTTCTCGCATTCCTTTTCGTTGGCCTCTCCCTGAGAGTGCGTGAGTGTTTGCTTGCATGTATGTGTGCGTGTGTGTGTGTGCAGTTAATGACTTTTTAATTGAGCGCGTACAGCAGCTGTCACTGTCAGCGCCGTTACTTTTCAATTACGTGAGAGCGAAAAGTACAAGAAAAGAGTGTGAGAGAGCGGAGAGAGCAAAGCGCCGCCTTCAAGCTTAACTCGACGCCAAGGTGTATTTAGGCAAGGTGAGCACTTATTCGCGATCTCACATAGTGGCGTATTTGTTGTACCCCACTTTATGTCACTCAGACTAAATACATACATATGTGACTACTCAGAGAACATATGTATGAAGCGCCGCCAGTGGCTCTTTTGCAAGCTTAAACCGAGTCTTCGCTTCGGCTCCAACTTCGGCTTATGTAACGCTGGCGCCGCCATCAACGTCGACCGCGCTTCTTATGACTCATTGGAGCCTCAGGGCCAACGCCAACCAAGTCGCTGCTGCTGCTATCGCCACCGGCAGAGCGGTGGCGGCTGCGCCGTTTGTTGTGGTTTCTCTGCGCCTACCGCCTCCCTTGGCTTCTTCGCTGTTTGCGCTCTCTTCTCGTTCGTGTTGTTCTTGTGGCCCGGAGCCGGCTTCAAGTTTGCTTTGTTGTTATTCTTCTCCTTCTCCCCTCCTCATATTCTTCTTCTACTTGTTGATTTTGTCTCTCTGAAGTACACAGACACACATGCACATATGTATGTACATACATAAATACTTAAGAGCAAATAGAGTATTCGTCATGCACATGACCTGATGACGACCCTGTAACGGGGGCCCACAAATCAACTGCTAATACTACGATTGGGGTTCCAGAGTCTTCCGACTTGTACTTGCATATGAAAATGATAATTCAATACACTTTTTGGGATTACTATACATCTATGTATCTACATATGCATGTATTTATGAATAGAGGACAAATATTAAAACCACGATGCAGTAAACTATGTATTATGTACATATGTATTTATTATTTACATATATCAGGACTAACAGAAATAATGGAACGATCTGAATTACATATGTACATATGTTCATAAGTTGAACGTATATTTGAAGATCTCTCTCGATAATTTTTCTGAAGCAGACTGGAGACTTGGAACAATGATTTTTGGAACACAAGACAGATTTCACTTTATTCTATAACTTGGTTCCAAAACAAACGTACAAACTATTTATCTACGTGTATTTTGTACATTGGTATGTATGTATATATATGTACATATGTATGTAGTCATGTACAAATGTACATACGTACGTTTGCATATTTGTATATTTGCTCTTCACACGACGACAATTGTGAATTACACAGCGAGATTTACTTGTCCTCCTTCTTCTCTCGCCTCTTCTGGTACTTCTTGCTATGTGTTTTCGGTGGTCTATTGTTTTTGCTGTAGTTTTTTTTGTGTTTTCTCTTTTGTTTTTTTTTGCTTAAAAAATATTTTGTCGTTGTTTCTCATCTCCCCATCCCCTCCTGCTATCGTTTGCAGAATATCATCACATACATACATATGTACATAATTTCTTCCAACTTTTATGGGATTCGATTTTCCATTTATTTGGTCTTCTTCAAATAGTAATGGGAAGTATTTTCATGGACCTTAAAATATACAGTATGTAATTCTGGATCATCAAGGTGCCAACGAACGATGGTTGTCTGAATGCCTCATGCCATCCTTTCTTATTGTACTTTTTTGGTGGATTCTTCTGGTCTGCTTACGATTCTTCTTTCGCACATTCCCATTGTTGTTCTTCTGTTGTTTCTTCTACGTCTTCTGATGCTGTCTTCAGTCGTTTTTGGGGGGCGGAGGCCAATGCCTCCTCTCGTATTTGCATATTTCTCAAGATTTTGCCACTTCCAAATTTCTAGGTAGAGAATAGAAAGGGACAGCGATATAGTAAGTGTCAAAGATGGGGAGGGAGGAGAGAGGAGATGGATAGATAGGCCGAAATATATAGAAGAAATGCCAATAGCCAACGGCAAAACATTATTAAGAGGGTGAAAAGCGAGAAAAATATCGAGAAACAGAACAAAAAAACACGCACAGAAAAGAAAACAGAGAAGGGGGAACTAAGCCAAAACCAAAATAACAAAACGAGCGACAAATGCTGCTCGATCATAATTGAAAAATGCATGCCACAAAAACAACAAGAAAAAAAAAGATGACGAAGAAAAGAAACAAGAAGAAGAAAAGAATGACAAAGAGGAAAGAGCTGATGTCGACACTCTTAATACCCTGTGTGAACCTCTACCTCCACTTCCAATGGCATCTTTAAGAACTGGTCTTCTGATTTTCATTAGCTACAGTTAAGCTATGACTTTCGTTGGCCTGTTTTGGAAACAGAATAGTTTTCCTAACAACAAAATTTAGGATCCGCATTTGCTTTTTTCTCATACTGTTGCAGAAATCTGGTCGAAACCATTACACTCTATTCAAGGGTATAGCAATAAGAGAAGCACGAACAGCAACAGCTCTGAGAGAGCAGCAACAAGGCAGAAGGACAGCAGAACAGCAGTACAGAAGGAGCTGGAAAAACAAAAAACAGCAGATGCACAACGCATCGAACAACAATAACAAAAATGCCAACACACGCAAGCAGTAGAGAATGGAACGGGGAGAGGGAGGGAGGGAGAACAGCCAACACTAGCAAGCAGCAGTAGGAGAGGGAGGGTGGCAGCCAGGCAGTAGGGTGAACGAGAGCGAGTGAGAGAGAGCGGCACGCATAGGAATTGAAATTTTGAAGGAATTCAATTTGAAATGCAAACAATGCTGCACATACACACGCTCGCACACACTCTCAGACATTTGCCCGCCAAGAAGTGCAACAAAATGGCAATGAAACATGAGAGCCAGGCGGCAGCGAAATGAGCAGAGCAGCAGCAGCAGAGCAGCAGCAGCAGAGCAGCAGTAGGAACAGCGAGAAAGAGTACGATGGGAGAGAATGATGTGGGGAAGGGAGAGGGAGAGGGAAGGAAAGGGCGCTATGCTGTAAAACGGAATGCTGTCTGCATTCCCCGCTGCGTCATGCGCCCGCCCCGCCTCCGGCACCGCCCGCCCGTCGTGCATGGCTAATCCTTGTCTGTGTCTTTATTTTACGTGTTTTTTGCAACTTGGTCGCCGGCGGCATGTGCAACACGTTGCAAAACACGAACAACAGCAGCCACATGATGGCCAGGCGATGCAATCTCGTTTTGTGCTCTCAGCTCTAATTTTGCCCTGCATCCTCTCTTTCGTTTCTGTTCCTTTGTGGTTTAAGCTGTTGTTGTTTTTTCTTTTTTTGTGTTTTTTTGTGCGTGTGTGAATCGGCAGCGACAGCAACAAAACGGCAAAAGAGAGGGAGAGCAAGAGCTACAGCGAAATCCGCATGCTTTACTTTACTGTTAGCAACAAGTTGATTGCAGCTGTTCTACTGCTTGCATATTTAATGTAAAACTGACGTATGAAAACTGCTTGTTTTTTTGTTCCTGACAGCTCTGACTGCTTCCGCTTCCACTACACTGCTTGAGCAATTCTGCTTCCGCTGCCACCCAGACTAAAACCAGCTGCAAACTAAAGTAAACTGAACACTAAAAAGAAATGTCTAAGGCTTGCTTAAGAGTTCGTACCCATACTCAAAAATATTTAAAAAACTTTTCAAATATTGATGCCCATTGCCGATTGATTGATCGCCGGCGGAAACACTGCCCGCAAAAGTAGGCAGCAGCAGCACAGCAGCTCTAACCGATTCTTGGAATCAGGAAAATTGCTAGCTGGAAAAACTGACAAAACAAATTGACATCGGAATGGGGGTAAGACAGAAATTACCGTGGGCAGTGGGTTCAATCGAGGTAAAAAGGGCTGCGGAGAGTGGGTTAAGAGAAGGGAGGGACTTGTTATAACTTGACTGGCATTTGTTGTGTACAACTGTACTTTTTGCTCCACTCACACAAATGAGCGCATACATACACACATACATATATCCTTGGACAGGAACGGGTACGCATACACATGCGCCAAGTTTTAATCATTAAAAATTGTAACTGTTATTAATATTTAAGGCTTCCACATAAGGGCAGGCGGCACACAGATGCAAACACACACACACACATAGCCATGTGGGCAACTAACCATGTCCATGGCTATATACACACACACACACACAGAAGCAGGGAACACACACACACATACGCTGCTGTAAAGCTTAATTGCAAGCCATCGTGTCCGCCGCCTGCCTGCCCCCCACATGACCATGGCTTTGGCCATCTACCATCGCCAACCCCCTGGACGCACCGCACACACACACAGCCTTCAGCCTCCTCAAGCCGCCCCCTCCCCACTCGTCATCCCTATATTCATCAGCCTCCTCCCCCTCCCCCTCCCCCTCTTCCTCTTCCTCTTCCGTCCACACATTCATTTGAGCTGACTCTAAAATATCCGAGCGCCAATTTAAATTTAATATCGACGCATGGGCAATCCACCACCAACACGCACACTCCCATGTCCACACAGACACTGAGAGAAATTTTGGTTAAATCTGAACATTAAGCAAGAGAGCAAAGCTGAAGGCCTGTTGCGTTTCCGATGTAGAAAAAGGTCCGTGGTTGGAACAGGCGTATAATTTAACACATCAGCTGATAGTTTGCTGGAAAGTCTTGAAATTCAGAGAATGGTTTAGTAGAAACAGACAATACCGCACGTCGAGGGGCCCCTAGTCCCCGATCCAGTTCATATCCAGGATGCAGCAATATTGTTATTAGATACTGGCAGAGCAGCGCGCTTCGCTGCCTACTAAATGAAATTAATTAAATGTAGTCTCGACATTTAACCGCCTGAAATAGGCGTTCAAACACAATGTGTGTTTGGCCCAAATTTGAGATTTGTTCGACTAACTTTTAACTTTTGAGGAACCCATTTAAATATGTATAAAAACCTTGCCACATGCTCTGGCTTTCATTTAAGGAAAAACCGCATGCAATTTGGTGCTTCCTTCAGCCTCAGCCTTACTTGATATTATGATATTTGCATAACATATAATCTGAAGCTTATTTCTGCCAGTGTACTCGTATAGAGAACTGTCCATGCTGTTCGTAAATCTATTTGGCACATTCATGCATAAAGTATTTAGTATCTTTGAGATACCTTTTTAACCGCATGGCAACTACACACTTACACACACACACACACACACACACACACACGCACCATGGGCAGCCAACCAAAATGCGCGGACACAGTGGCATCGAGGAGGGGCAACAGGATGCGGGGCCAGAGGAAAAGGCAGGAGGCAATCGCGGACCCAACGGCCGACACTTTCACTTGCAAATGTCTGTGCCTCCTTATGCGTCCGTGTGTGTGTGTGTGTGTATCTCTCTGTGGTGTGTGTGTGTGTGGGGGGGCACAAATAAATTAATTTCAAATGTAAACCCAGCCAGCACAAATACAATTTCAACGCACACACACGAACACGCATGGATACACGGATACATGGATACAGATACCAAAATCAGGGAGATGTTGGCCAGAATTGGACGGAGATGGTTACATACGGTAATACCTGTACAGACTGAAGGGAACAGGACCAAAATAACAGAATCAAACGAAAGATTCGCTAATGATCGCAGCAGAAGTCTGTGAATCTGACTCGATTCACAACAAAATCCATATACCATTACATATATGTACATGATTCCCTTATCCAAGTAGAACTGGTTCCAAAATAATTTATTTTTTCTTAGAAACTACAATAAAGATTGATTAAATTTTGACTCTTGTTTTGTGCGTAGGATTGGTTTCTGCGATGCATCTATTTTTTTTATGTTAATAAATTATCTTAAATATGAAAAGTGGTTTGATGAATGAGAGGGGGGTGACTCTTATCCAGGAAAATCGACAAATCCTTCTTGGTCTGCTAAATTTAAGCACGCAGCACAAATGGCTAAAATGTAAGAATTTAATTTTGAAACTAAAACTACTATTAAAATTACAGCACCAGCTACCACAATGGTGTGGAAAAGCTAGGAATACGTTGGACTGCATGCATCACTCTAAAAATGATCTATGTTTATTGTTTCTCTGTTAAACCTGTGGAATTCCCTGTAACATTAATATAACTAATTAATATTTATCAATAAGCAACATTGACTCTGTCCATCGGAATGGCTCAAAGTACTCAGGAAGTAAACCAATCTCAGTCTATCACATCTATCCATTTTCCTAAATTCCCTTGAATATTGATAGCTATCAAAGGCCACAGTTTTTTCAGAATAAAGTGATTCAACTTCAATAACCAAAAGCTATATATAATATATAACTATAAAAGCAATCGCCCATGTGCATCGGAGGGCATCGGAGTCTGCGTCTTGGATATGTATCAGTTGAAGCTGTCGATCCTGCCTGATCCCACGCGCAGTTCATCGAATAAACCTGATACACAATACAATACTCTTCTCAAACAAACGTGCGAAATGTTTAAATCAAATGAATGAATCAATTGCATCGGTTCTGGAATGCACTTGCTATAATCCATCAAGAACTGCACTGATCCCAGATCCTCAGCCTTCATCGATTCCAAATCCTTCAGTGACTTTCCTTAAAGATTTGCCCAAACAATTAGCTTTCGAAATTACTCATACGCCATGTGGCAGCCCACTAATACTCACATGCACGTGCACACACTTAGGGATCGCTCAAAATTTGGCCCAAGCGGAAATTACGCAGCCCGCGAGGATTTTCCATTTCCCCAGCCCACCCCCCCAGCCCGCACCGAAACGATGGACGGCACCTTGCCACCGGGCCCGTGCGAGCGTAGTTTCATAATGGTCGAGCAACATGAGCTGCCCCACCACACACACACACACACACACACACACACACACACACACACACACACAAACACACACACACGAGCGCACACAACTCACAAAGGGATAATTTACGAAATTTGAATCTTAGAAATTGTTAAAAGCATTTCTCTCTCTCTCTCTCTCTCTCTCTCTGTGGTTCTCTCTCTTTCTTTCTATATATATAATATATATATGTATACATGTATGTATGTATATAAGTGTTCACGTGTGTGTGTGTGTGTGCGCATGTATTTGAAAATTGCAAAATGTCTACCACGGACATTCAAAGTCAGCATCGCCAACGTCCGCCAAGGCTCTGCCAGGATCCCACTCTCACACCCATTCCATGGCAAAATTGAAGAAAATTCACACTGAGAGAAAGTTTTGCACCTACTGCACACTCGTGATCTACGTACTTGTCCAGCATTATGCAATATTTTCCATGCAAATGATGATATATGTGTTTCCATTTGCATTTGCATTTCCAGCAGCACTCACTTTTGAGAGAGGAATTGCAGAGGGATTTCTCACTGTGTACGGCATCCGCCCCTCTCCTGTGGACGCTCCTGTTTCCCCCCACATATGGCGTGGCTTCAACTCCAGACCATTCACATACATCTTCGGCTCGACGTCCTTGCCCCAAACTCATTTGTATATCGTCCTCGTCCTGCTCTCAGTCATGACTGACAGTGCCACAGTGCCACAGCCTCCTCCCACTTCGCTCCCCTCCGCCCACTCTCCACCCACCCCCCACCCACTCCCATCGCTACCAATACACAAAATATGCATACGTAACGGACAGTGGCGGAGCGGAGGGGAGGGGGCTGATGGGCAGGATGGCTGGATGGCTGGATGGGGCTATGGAGAGTGGTTGGTTTTTGGGTTGGACTTGAAAGTTGGACAGACGATAGACGACGAACACACATTCGGCTTCCTGTGTATGTCTGTGCCCCATCCAACTCCTCCGTCCACCTCCATGGCATCCCCTTCCTCCTGTTCTGGGCCAACTGCTTCCTGAACTGTTTTGAATGTGTGACAGCCGCCTGCGACGTCCCCAGAAGGAGACTTCTTGCTCTTGCTCTTCCTCTTTCTTGTTCCCACCGCCACATACACTGAAAATAATTCTTATATAATTATAATTAAATGATATTTTCTTGAAGACATTTCTGTCCGACATTAAATGTTATTTATTAATGGTACATCTAATTTATTTTAAATTTTCAATGGCAAACTTATGACTTGTAAATGTTTATCTATAGTATTCTCATTAGAATAAGAATATAAGAATAAAGAATACATTGGAACTGATTGGAAAATACTGCACTTTGGGCCCCATTTGTTGGGTTGATCTTGCTCTTGGGGTATTCGACTAGGACATCGATGGTGATTAGGAATATATATGTATATGTATATTCGAATAAATGCAGATACATATGTATGTATCGTATACTTTATGGGAGAAAAAAGGCTTACTTTTACTCTGAATACTGCAAAGGAACGATATGAATACTATGTTAGTTTCTAGCTGCAATTTTTACGTGTTTATAGATACCTATTGGGGTTATTTGTAGCTATGATTTTTGTCAGTGCAGCTTCAGTTTTCCACACGCCTCCACAACTATCACAGTGGATGGATGGATGATGGAGGTGAGGTAGGTAAAGCTGCTGCTTCCTTCTCATGTTCTCCTTGTCCTGCTCCTGCTCCCGCCTCTGCTCCTGCTTCTGCTCCTGCTTCTGCTCCTGCTCCTGCTTCTGCTCCTGCTGCTGACTGTTGTTGCTGTTTTGCCCAGTTTTCGAAAATGTAAACTCATCATAAGTGGACCAGAGAGTGTATCTGCATCTATGTATGTCTGGGAGAGAGAGCGAGAGAGAGCGTATGTGTGCGTGTGTGTGTGTGGGTGTGTGTGTGGTCGAAAAGGACCTTAAGCAGACATCGTTGACGTCGCTGTATCGATGGGAGAGTAGGAAGTAGGCGGACATTATGCGTCGCAAGTGTTGTGAATGGACATCAAGCCAGTTAAGGGGCGGAGATGGATGTTTAAACGGGAGGGGGGGGGAGGGGGGCACGCGGTCTGGGAGTGGGTGGCCAGGGGCTGGGACGTGGGACAGGACGGGGCAGTGGGAGCACAAACGGATTTTACAATTTTGCGTTTCTGCCGCTGCTGTACATACATACATACATACATATGCGTGTGTCTACAGCCGAGGGCCAGGGCTGCCACCAGAGTTGTGGAATTAAAGGAATGCTTCAGGTTGATTCGATTAAATCACATAAATACAGAATATATATTTGATGGATATCAATAAATTGTCAATGCACTGAAGACAGCTGGAAAAAATAGTTGAATATTTGTTGCAAATACGAAAATGTTTGGATTTTGGAGGAATACAAAACAGAAAATGGTTGAAATATGCTGCTCTATATTTGAGCCATATTATTTATTATTTTATGATACATTTTGGATGCACTTAAGGCAGATTCTTTATAGGTTGGATTCACTCTTGATGGAACTCTCGGAACTGCCCTCGCTCTCGGTGGTTGCTAGTTTCTGCACACACACGCACACGCACGCACGCACACATAGTCGAAGTTTAAGCTGGACCAAGCACACACACACACACACACACACATTCTCGTATGTAGATCTGTGTGTGTCCAAGTGCACGTGGTGCGTCGTCGTCGTCGTCGTCGTCGTCTGGCATCAAAGCCAACCACCGGCCGCAGCTTCGGCTCTGCTCCTTCCGTCCTTCCTTTGCTGGCACTGACTGCTTCTGGTCCTTGCTGCGTCCTTCCTGCTGGCGTGTTTCCTTTTTTGCGTAATTTACGAGATTATTTCGCACACACACACAAACTTAGACGTAGGCAGAGAATGCATAAGTGTGTGCGTTGTGGCAAGAGCGAGCGAGCGAGCGAGCGAGAGAGGAACATGGACACACAGCCACGCATAATGATGTTGGCTTGTCTTGGCCAGCACAGAAGGCGCCCGCTGGTCGGTGGCACAGTGGATGGGGTGGCAGAGGGGTAGATGGGTTGAGTGGGAGTGGCAGTGGGAGGGGGAGTGGAGGAGGGAGTCGGAGCTGGAGCTGGAGCTGGTGGTAGTGGGTGGCTTGGTCTTGTCGTAGTTATTGCTTGCGGGCATTCATTTTAATTTTAAAACAACAGCAGAACGGGGCAAGGCCTAGAACACACAGCGCTTACAAATGGCAAACAATTTGAGACTCACACACACACACGCATGGACACACGCACACACGCACACACGCATGGTTGGAGTGAGGCCCGTTCAGGGGTGGGCAGGCCACGCGCTTTGGCATCTTGTTAGAAATACCTCCAGGAATCGCAATGAGGCGGTCAACGCCAAATGGGAGAAATGCTAAATTATAGAAACGGAAAATGGCGGGATCCCGAAAGGGATAAGGGATTAATCAAATGGAATGGTAGAAGATGGGCTACGATCCTGAATGGAGACAGAGGATTCATAGGAATATCACTGGGAAATAAGGGGAATGAGATTAGCCAAAATGTGTGCCCATACTTGGGGATTGGAAGCAGATGGAATACGAGCGGTAAATGGTGAAAAATCAGAGAGGATTCACACTATCAATAGGCTGCATTAGAAGATAGATCCAAAACGGGCGAGAAAATCATGGAATATATCAAATAAAATACATCAAATAGGAAATAAACCATATGCAAATTCCCATTAGTTCTGGATAAAAGATCTTCATGATCGGGCGACTTTAAGTTCGGGAACTTCCGATGGAAACGGAAAGAAATCTGTGGAAACTTCCACAGGGAAAACAGATGGGAAACAATCATTTCTGCCTGCATCTGAGACCCTGAGGTCTGTGAAGCAGATGGAGGTGCAGACGGGAGACGGGAGACAGGGGACAGCAGGGATGGGATGTGGTATATTGAGGGCTGAGGTGAGGTGAAGCCCCACTGGTTGACCCGTCCATGTCTTGCTGTCTCAGCTCCATTCATCAACGGCCACCAACAATTGGATGGTCAAAGAGCAAGGGGGAGGTGGGGGGCGGGGGGAGGGCTTCCCTGACACTTCCAAGCTAGCGGCATTGTCGTCCTGCCCTCGACCCATCCTGGCCCATGTTGGTTCCGAGCTCCTTTGGCTGGACGCTTTCAGTGTCATTAGTTTTGAATAAGCCATAAATTAAAGATTAAAATATATGTTCATATAAATATATATATATACGTAGGATATCCCAGGCCTTTGCCAACCACCCACTCAGCCACCCACCCACCCCTTTTGCCATCATTTTTTGGTAATGGTCATGGCCAGAGCAGTAGAAGGGGTGTGGGGATGGGGGCAGAGTGAAAGTGAAAGTGAAGGGGAAACATAAGTCCAACAATGGCCCAAAGGCAGCCTAACGACATTGTGTTATGGTGGCAGGGAGTGGGCTGTCGTGGTGGGTGGGGGGTGTGGGTGGGTGGCAGGACAATGACGAAGGCGCTTAAACCACACTACCCACCCCACCCCACCCCACCCCATTCCACATTACAGTTACCTTCTGCTCTCTAACACACACACACACACACACACACACACACGTGTAGCAACCCCCGAAAAAGCATTGCAAATTTGCATATGTGTGTCCATGTCCATGTCCCTTTCAGTGCGTCTGTGTGTGTGTGTGTGTGTGCCAAAAACTGCTGGCGTAGGTAAATTAGTTGCTCTATGTGTGTGTGTGTGTGTGTTAGTATGTGTTATCGAACACTCCTTCCCCCGTCCTCTGACAGCCTCTGCTCAAGCAAAAGTCCCTTTAAAACTGTAAGTTTATGCGTGTGTGTCTGTGTGGGGGGGTGGGGGCACAGCTTGGGCAGTTGTTGGACAAACACCCACCCACGCACACATAGAGAGAGAGAGAGAAAGAGCGAGCGAGAGAGAGAGAGATAGAGAGGGACATAGGCAAATATTCGCATGTTCTTCAGACGCATGCCCAACAAAGTATGCAACACAATTGTGCTAACTATGCACTATGGGGAATTTTGCCACTTTTTGTGGCATTAATTAATAACTTCCAAACGAAACAATATTTTTTGATTTTGTTTTTTGATATGAGTTTGTAATAGCAATAGAAAGTAATTTTGAAAAAATGGGCGTGGCAGCCCTTTTTATACCCGGTACTCGGGAGTACCTACTTCATGAGCGCCTAGATCTCAAAGACTATAAAAGCTAGAGCAACACAATTTTGTATCCAGACTCCTGTCCTATCACACTGTTTCAAGTCTATTTCAAAATTTCGCCCCACCCCCTTCCGCCCACTCAAAAAACGAAAATCGGTGGCATGCACAATTTTAAAGCTACGAGAAAACTAAAAACGCAGAATCATAGAGAATGATTATATCTATCCAAGTATTGAATCTGGATCAGATCGGATAATTAATATAGCCACAATGAAGAAAACCATTTAGAGAGGCAACGTTCCCTCTCTTTGAGCGCCTCGATCTGCGAGACTATAAACGCTAGATCAACCAAACTTGTTATCCAATATTCTGCCATATCCCATTATTACAAGTGTATTTCAAAATTTCACCCCGCCCTCTTCCGCCCACACAAAGGACGAAAATCTGTGGCATACAAAAATTTAAATATTCGATAAAACTAATAACGCGGAATCATTAAGAATGACAATATCTATCAGAACCTTGAATCTGGATCAGATCGGATCATAATCATGGCCGCATGGGAAACAACTCTGAATTTGAAAAACTTAGGTTAGGGCCATAAATATCAAATTTCAGAGAAAGTGCGCAAAAGTGCACATTAAAATGATATGCATTTAAAAGAGAATTGAATTCTCTACAATATGTATTAAATCTTATGGTTGGAATAGGTTGGACTCATTTTGTACGCGTCTTGAAAGACTAATATTTGTCACAAAATGATACCCGTAAACGATAGACAATTACAAGAAATATAAGGAGTATTTGTACAGTTCAAAAACAAAAATACATATTACAAACGTCTTCGATTCGAATCCATTGTAAAAATCGCACTTAAATTGGTCAGTTACTAACTTTTTAGCTCCTTCAACTTAGAGAAAAATTACTCGCTGTATGAAAACTTGCACATCGCTAGCAAACAGCTGTTTTTGACAGCTGTTAACTTAACAGTGGTTCGCTCTGTTAAAATTTCGACTACATAACATTGAAGACTAATGTTATTCTGGTACATAGCGGTTAAAAATATTTCATTTTAACGACGTTTTGAAAATGGGTTTTGGCCAGAAAAAGTGGCAAAATTCCCCATAGTGCTATGTTGCCTGCTTGATTTATATAATGGTAGGGGCAGGGGCTGGGGCAGGAAGGGGTAGCCAGAGCAGAGGTAAAGGGTTAGCTGCTGGGCCGAACGAGCCACAAAACAATGGCCAAGGAAGAACATGGCCGTAACATGGGCGGCATGGAAGATGCGACAACATTTCGGGGCATGGGAGCAACCCTTACAGCCAGCCCCAAACCAAACCCCCAGCCCCAGCCCCAGCCCCAGCCCCAAACTAAAACTACAAATGAATGCCCACCGAATGTGGCCGCACCCCCTGGGTGTCGACGCCCCCGAAAAACACTAAAACAGTTGGCAGCAGTGTTGTCTGAGCGAAAACATTTCGCTTTTCAGTTTTGATTATCAAAATAACTTAATTTATATGGCTTCTGTGTGCGTGTGTGTGTGTGCTGGTATCTGTGTGCGTGTGCTGCTACTAAATGGCAGCTTAAGTGACGCAAATGTAGCATTTGCCAGCTTTATAGCCAATGGCCCTTTTCGGGGCAGCAGCAGGATGAAGGATGAAGGATGAAGGCATCAAGCAAAACTTTTTTCTTCCTCTAAACATTTTCGCACTTTTGATTGTCTGCCACTCCCACACTGCCACACTCCCACACTGCCACACTGTGTGCCATCACTCTTTGATTGCCCCGTTGCTCGAACAATAACCATAACTGTTCGGAAGGAATTGCCCAACTTCTCCCGTTGATGGTTGTCACAATTTAGTTTGATATTTCACTGCATGTAGTGCCGGGGGACTGGAAACAATGGCAGGGGAGTCGCAGTGGGAGTGGGAGTGGGAGTGGGAGTGGGAGTGGTAACCATTTCCAACCATTGAAGGCAATGAAACAGATTGGCGATCTGTAGAATTATACCTATGCCTATAAGTATCTATCATCGTGGAATCCATCAAAGTTCTCTATGAATTGATCGTTTACGAGGGCGATATGAATGATATATCCGCATATGTATCGCTACAGATACAGATCTGTATCCAGCAACGAAAATCGATCCATTCGGAGAGAGCTTCCACTGAAGACCTTGGGCACATGCCGGTAAGTCCTTCAATTGTCTTTGAGTCACACTTTTGCTTTCTAAGCTGTTTCAGTGGATAGAATTTTGAATGCCGCTAGCCGATGTAAAGATCCATTTATCCATTAACAGATATGGCCATATATATAAATAGATAAATCAGTATGATTCCTCGTATCGAGATGATCCAATGACGCCTCACCCTAAGATAAGTCCATGGCACATAATTGAATATTTTTTAAATATATTTTTTGCTCTTTGTTCCCGTCAAAAGTCAGTTAAATTCCCAGATAGTATGACTCTTAGGGCCCAAATCGGATGGGGTGGCCGACACTGATTTCTTTGGGGTTTCTCAAGACACCAAACAGTGCTCCTGCCCTGAGAGGTTCTCCTCGTTTCGGGCTAAGTACCTGCGTACAAATATTTTAAGAGGCTGGCCCACCAGGTCCAATTAAACATAATTGCCGACCTCCCACATCAGCTAACCCCCGGGAAGAAAAGCAGCAGGGAAAAAAATTTTGAAAAGAAGGAGAACAAAAGAACCAACAACACAAAAACAAAAAAAAACAAAAAAACAAAAAAAACGAACGAAAAAGTTGAGGAAAATGATGATGCCCCAAAAGTGAAGGCTGCGATTACGCACTGCTCCTGGCGTCCAGTACATAATGGAGAGGCCAGACCCTCGGACTGTGCCTGCACGGGGGGTGGTGGGCGGTGTGTGTCTGCAGGGAAGGGTTGGTGTTGGTCCAGTCAAACTGGGTAAATGAAAATTGGCATTTATATAAATTCAAAATGCAAAGTGAGATGCCAAAGAAAAAGGGAAAATAATACGCACGAGTCCGGGGAAAGAGAAGTGGTATATAGTTATGTAACGAGTGTCGGATGTAATGCGATGGAGCCAGAGAGCCCATTAAGATAATCAATCTCATCAATAGAAGGAAATGCCATCAACGAGACGGACAAGGGTGGACGGACAAGGAGCACCCAGTCCCAGTCCCAGTCGATCTGGGAATACGTTGATCCTTCAAATCGCTTCTCTGCCATACCCTCAAGATATGTCTCCATAATGGGGTGGAAGATTTAACTCCGACTTTTAACAACCTCGAATCCCATACCCATTGATAGATTTTTACTGAATTTGTGGGCGCAAAAATATGAGTCGAGATTCACTTTAAGTATTCAATATCCCACATTCATCATTGACATTGGCATTGGCATTGGCATTTCCTTGAAAGATACTGAAACTATCATCAGAATATTTATATTGTAAATATTTCGTTTTTAAATCCATAAGATGGAGGAGGAATTTGCTTTATATTCTTTTCCCTAAATATGTCCTAGGAAGATTATCTATCTGATGGATTTCTTAGTATTTACTAACTAATCAGGTTCATTCGGTAACTGCCAGAGAGAGAGATGTGTTACTTTGTTTAATCGATGGTTCTATAATTCTAGAGAAACCTTCAGCGTTTCCCCTTGAAAGTGTATTATTATAATGGCTTCATTGCCTTTCTGCACATTGAAAATGCATCCATATATATTGCAGCTTTTAAGCCGATCATTAGCTGCACTCAAAGGATCTCTTTGCATCTCTACTATGAGTAGTTGTTGTTTATGCCGAAAGAGTTCAAGATAAAGTTTATTTAATGCAGATTCGAGCTGTAATAGTTTCAAATATACATATCTGGTTTTTGATTGCCTCTGGCTTCCCTTCTTCCCCTCTCTGGATAGCCATGATACCCATTAAGCTGCTTTTGGTTGAGAGTATTTTGGCTTTGGCTTTGGTGTTCTATAGTTTTCCTTTTGGTACTCGCCCTCTCCCTCCCTCTGTCTCGCTGTCGCTGCCCCTCTCATATATTTACTTACTTTCTATTTTCCCCCACTCAGAGTTTTCCTTGTGCGCTCGTGCCACCCCTTTACTTGTGTTGTCCAACAACAAGAAAAGGGTCCTTCGGCCTGCGTCCTGCGTCCTGCGTCTGGAGCTTTCGTTTTTTATTTACTCGCCTCGGAGCGTGCACTTTATGTCCGAACGAAGGGAATTTCACAATTTTTTCGCCTCTTTTCAGCCTCCTTTTTCTTTTTTCACTCAGCATATATTCGCAAGTATTTTCCTTTTCTCTCTCTGTCTCGGCCTCTGCTCGGTCTTGGTCCTGTGCTTTGGCTTCTTCTTCTTCTTTTGCGTTTTCGCCTTCGCTTTGGTCTTGGGCCTATTTTTTTTTTTTTTTTTTTTGGGTGTTTAAATTAGAACTTTGTTCGTGCTTTGAATTTTTAAGTTATAAACTCAAGGGGGTATGCCCCCCCCTAACCCAACACCCCCAACACCCCCAACCCCCTAACCATTCTTTTCTCTTTCACACTGCTTACCCCGCACAGCGCCCCTGTCCCCGCCCCGCCCCCTCAGCCACTCTTGCACAGTTTTCCTTTCGCTGACCTCCCCTTTCGCCCGTCCCCCACTTCTTTATTCTTTTTTTGGCCAACGCACAAAAAAGTGAAAGAAAATGCCCGACTAAAGGGGGAAAATGAGTTTTTTTTTTTTTTTTTGTTGGCCAAAGGAAGGAAAAGTGTTGGGGATGGAGAAAGTGAATATGTAAGGAAGGGGTTGGGGTGGGCGAGTGAAAGTGAGAGTGAAAGTGAGAGTGAGAGTGTGAGGAGGCAGCAGTGAAAGTGAGAGCCAAGGGAGCAGAAGGAGTAGTCAGGGGGCAAGAGCCGCCTGGAGCAGCCGCTGATACATTGGGTCCACTCTAAATGCCCCACTGCGGCCGCCCAAAACAGCTGCTGCTCTGCCCCCCCTCTGGCAGTCCCTTCCCCTGTGAGCCTTGTCCTCCCAGAGCTGGCTCCAGATCCAGCTCCTTTGGGTTATTATCAAATTGAATAGAAATAAATGCGACTTCATGTGAGTTTAAATTTTGGCCAACTTGGGAGGGGGGGGGGGGGGGGGGGATTCCAGGAAGGGATGGCTAGAATACATACATATATCAGGAATTAGGAAGGGGCTGGGGGTGGGGTTGGGATGGGTTCGACTAATGCTTGTATTACGAAACTTGTTGCCACCATCCTGGGCTGGCTCTAACGAGCCCTGCAAGTGTCGAGGGACCGAGGCCACCGAACTGGACAGAGGATGGCACATCGCCTTGAGGCTTGTGCCAGAATCGACTATGGAATCGATGGAAACTATTCTGGCTTCTGCTCCAAGCTGAATGAAGAAAATACTTTAACAAAAATACTGCTTAAGGCTCGGTTTTCCTGCAATTCCCAAATCTTTAGCAGAAGAGCATTCAGGACTTTCACACAACACACTGGAGCTCTCCTTGCGAGTGGGTTGAGTGAATGTCTTATTTCCCACAAAAGAACTGAAGAAAAACCCAATGGAAATAGTTTTACATTTTACTTGGATTCTGGCTTGCTGTCTTCTGTTTTTATTTCTTAGGTCCTAAGACGAAATCGCGTCTCAGACTCACTTCCTGTCCATCGAATGGATAAATAGCCCAAGTGGCTAAAGGTCCTTGGAGCTCCAGAGTCCATGGTCGGGACAGGCGTCTTCCAGGAGCATTCAAGCTTCCAATGATATCTCAAAATTAAACTTTGGTTCGCTATATCTTCAAGTACCTACACTCTATCGACACGAATCCAAAAGCCTCTAAAAGTATGCACAATTCTCTTTTAAATCCAGTCTAAATTTCGGGCTATGCGCACTGCAGATGCCGAATAGAAATTATTATCCAAGATCTACTCATCCAGGTCTACAGCCTAATTGTTGTCTCGCAGAGAGTCCATTCGATTATTATCTTTGATAATGTACCAAACTCTCCGGCCATTTTGTATTTTTTGACTTATATATTCCCATTATAGTACACATCATTTCGTATTAGCAGATAATTTTCCCTAACTGTTCCTAACACTCTGTTTGAGTTATCGTTGATCAGCATTTCTGTTACTAAAGCGCTTCAGCGATAGGTGACCTATCCACGATTTTCACTCCCTTCTGCCCTTCTGAAACTCTTTTGGAAACTCTTAAGAACGGACTTAGGAGCCCGCTGGCTCCTTCTTGGCCCTCTGAGCAATCCCTCCAGCCAGCCATTCATTTAGGGAAAAGTTTTGTCAACTACTACGAGTATTTTCACTTCAAAGCTCGCATCAAATATCAAATTAACGTAATGAAAGATTTACACAATTTAGCCATTTTCTAGTCATTTTACAGTCCAAGGACAAGGGCGGACATCGAGAGGGAAAGGGGCTGTGCCAGAGTCGGGCGTCTAACAGGAAAAACCGGACATTAGGACATTAGGAGGGAGGGGTATATATCACCCACCCCCAACATTACCCCCATCCCAATATCCCTTTCCTCCTGCCTCGCTGCTGCCGCTGCTGCTGCTGCTGCCGCTGCTGCCAAAATATTAGAGAAAAAGAGAAAAATGTAAAAAATTACATTAATGTAATTTCTTTGTGAGTGGCCGGCCCACCCCACCCCACCCTCCTGGCAACCCCCTTCCATCCCTTGGCCGGCTAGCTATCGGGCCAACCCTTGGTTATTAAAATTTTTCCTTTTAAAAATAAATGAAAACTAAATAGAAAACTGAGAGAGACGAAAAACCGAATAGACCAAAGGCCAAGAAAGGGGAGGACAAAAATTTGATTTTACCCCCATTTCACTCATTTCTGCTTTTTTATCCATTTTCTCTCCCTCCCTATCCCTCTCTCTCTCTCTCTCTCTCTTACCCTTTCCGCATAGATTTCTCTCGTCCGCTGGCGAAACTTTTTAACCCTTTTGTTTAATTAAAAAACACAGAAAGCGAACGCAAAAAAAAGAAGAGAAATCGGGAAAACGCGAGTGGAAAACCCTTGGAGATGTAGAGGAAGACGACGAATGCCAAAGAACTGGAAGATGTGGCAGGACATGGCAGGCTTGCCCTTGCCTTGCAGGACAGTGCAGAGCGGGACAGGGCAGGGCAGAGCGGGACAGGGCAGAGCAGGACAGCTGGCGCAGAATTTTAAAATGCTTTTCAATACAAAAACAAAAAAAGAAACGCAGAGAAGAATGAACCCAAAAAAAAGTACATAAATTTCGACAGCCGTTGTCCCAAAAAAGGGGTAAGCCCTGGGCCAGCCAGGGGCCCGGAAGGCGGCAGGAGGCAGGAGGCAGGAGGGGCCGGGGGTTGTTGCGGGAAAACCAAAGAAAAAGTAAAGTAATTATTTTGCATTTGCGTAGATAAAATTAACGATGATGCCCCGATGCCCAGAACAAAAATGAAGAAGAAAAAAGCGAAGAAAGGAAATGGGAAAAAATAAGGGAAAAATCATCAGCCAGCCCAGTGCGACAGACACAGAGGACAAAGGGCCAGAACCAGTACCAAAAACCGGGAGGAGGCCAGTGACAATGCGGTAAGACCACGACCCACCCCACCCCACCTCACCCCCCACCCGCACCCCCCAAGCTACCCCTGTCACCCCTGTTACCCCATCATGGGCGTCACTAACCCCATCATTATGCCAATTCAGCTGTCAAAACTTTGTGCGTATTTTAATTTTTCTTCGCGTTTTCCCGTTTTTTGCGGCCTCAGTTTTTCTCTCGCCTTCGTGCCACACCCTTCAAAGAGAGGGTACTCTGGACTTTGAGCAGATATTCGTAGCGCCAATGATCTGTATTCTCTATGCTTTGTTATTCATATAATTTTAATCATTCCGAAGAAAACCCAAAGCAAAATCACAAATCAAACCCCATCCAAATAGCATCATATTATAGTTATATCAAAGCCGATCCAAATGGGATTATACTTATAGAAAGACTTCATGGAATTGTCATGGAAATAGTGTGCCTTATGGAACGTATTTTTAGGAAGTACGAAAACATCCGAGAGTGTATCTAGAGCCTCGGCCTTTGATGCTAGTCTTTCTTGGAGTCGAAATATTTTCCCTTTTCCCTTTTTTTTTTTTTTTTTCTTGGTATTTGTCGCGTTTTATGGCCTGTAAGCATTTTGGGGGTGTGGAGGTGTGGCATTGGGATGGGAGTGAATCTGGGTGTGGGTGTGGGTTGGGTGTGGGTTGGGTTGGGTTTTGGGGGTGGGGGTGGGGGTGGTGGTGCTGCTGATGGTCCCCTTAAGTGCGTTGGCTTGATTTTCGTTGCTGTGATTTTGCCTTGGACGGCCGTCATTTGAATATGCATGAGACGACGCTCTGTTCGTCCCAAAAACCCGAAGCCGGCTGTTCAGGGCCGAGCAGAGCTTTGATGGATGACACGTGCGTAGATGGACAAGGGCAGAGGGGCAGGGGTGCGATCATTACGCTGTCCAAAAATGCATTTAACCTTAAAGAAAGATATAAAACGATATACAAATCGTTTAGAGTAGTCTGAACCATTTGGAACTATTAGATACAGCCCTGAGAAAACTCGGAATATGTTTAAGTATTTGACACTTAGCATAAATAAATATGTATATATCCAGCATTTTTCAAAATTTGCTGCCCAAACCCCAGACGATTCAGGATCATTTCATTGTGATTTCCAATACAATTCACAAATGGAAAATCGATTAACCCTTTTGGGAAACTATAAAAGAATTTATGCAAATTATTAAAATCATTTGGAAGGACCGATCCCGCACGGGATCTGATGTTCAAATTACCATAAACACCACCAAAATATCCAAAACATCAGAAATATGAAAATATCAGAATATGTATTTGATTGAGGAACCAATCATCAGAGGATTATTTGAAATCCGATTGTGGGAAACCGGAAAACTACTGGAGCTCTGGAATCCGAACAGCTGATCGATCACTATCGATCGATCTCTTTAATGGGAACCTCTTGTGTCTGGCCCCTGGGTTGGACCCCTCCTAGACGACGACTCTGGCTCGTGTTCTGGCACCTTCTTCGCTTGACTCTCTGACCACCCCGGCCCCTCCCCTTACGCATCCTTTCTTCCTTACGCACTTTCTCTTATTTATTTTGCATACAGAAAGAAAAAAGCGAGTGGAAAAGAGTGGGGGGAAAGTGGGAAAAAAATAAAAAAGGGGTTGATTATGGTCACTAGCAAATTGGTAGTACGACGCACAGCAACAACAGCCACTGCCACTGCCACTGCCCCTGCCACAAGCACCCACCCACCCACTGGAGTCCAGCTTGGACCAACCGCCGGCAAGGACAAAACAAAAAGAGGAAAAGTGGATGATTTTTCTTTATTTATTTATTCCTTTTTTTTTTTTTTTTTTTTGAGTATTTTTGTTGGTTTTATTCGCGAGCAATTCTCGCCGCTAAGATTTTGGTCTTCTCGAATACATAGGATGGTATATGGTATATGGTACATATATAAGCAGGGAGATCTAAAGATTGGGAGAGGGTTGTGGGGGGTGGGGGTGGGTGGCATGCTGATGCTCCCACCTTTTTCGGTCTGTTTCTAATGGTTTTTAAATTTCGTAATATTTCAATGTCATTTACGTCTAATGCGCAACGCGTAACGCGTAACGCGCAAAAAAGTACAGTTGATCACAAAAAGAGTTGAGTGGCATTCCCCCCAGGCCTTCCACGTTTCCACGTTCTTCTCCCTCTTAATTACCCCCCAATCGAAAAGGGCCATGTGTAGGCGGACAGTGGGGGGCAGAGGCAGTGGCAGTGGCAGTGGCAGGGGCAGGGGCAGTGGCAACCGACAGTTGACATTGAATCCTAGGAGGGAAAACTTTGCAATTGAATCCAGGAGCAGGAGCGGTCGAGGCGATTGTGGGGCTGCCTCTGAATGAAAGTGAATGAAAAATTTAAAAGCAAGCACAAACACACACGCATAAATAACACACTCACACTCACACTCACACTCACACTCGAACACATGCACACAAAAATGTTGTCAAATAAACAAAATAGAGGGACAGACAGACAAACGATTCGCATGTTCTGCTCCCCACATCCTTGTTGGGTATACCCTTTTCTGGACGGTATACCGAGACGTGGAGAGACCCTGCGAGATATATAAATGTACATGGCATGTCTGATATATTTCTTTAGAATATAAATGGAAACGAAAACCAAGAACTAAGAAGCGAAAACTAACGATAAATGCAACTATGTAACTACATACACTTAAATATATAATATATATATAATATATACAATTAAATATGTGGTTTTTAAACACAAACACAGTAAGATTTAATAGAATTTATTTTGATTCAAGTATAAATGTAAAAAAAATCATTTTTTAGCACGGTCATATTTTAACTGAAAATAAAGCACTTTAAAATAAATATATTACATTAAACTTAAGCATAAAATATATTATACTTCAATGCTATCCGCCTATGGAACAATCTTACCCATTACCTAAAATCAATTAGTTCAAGAAAAGGAAAAAAATCAAATAAAATAAAATATAATAAAAAAAAGGTTTATAAAAAAAAAAAGTAAGTTAAGTACTAATGTCAAAATGTTAATATATAAGTATTAGTTTTAAGAAGATACTCCTATGAACGATATATACAATCTAAGTGACTAGCGCAATACAAATAAGTTGATACTTGTAGCGTTAGGATATAGCATAAAATAAATATAAAAAAAAATATATATATAGATCGAATATTTTAATAATTATAATAATTATAATAATTATAATATTTTAATAATTATTTTAATATTACTTCCAAAATGTAAGTGAAAAAACTTTAATTTTTAAATATTTCGCTGTTGGTTTTTTCTAAGAGTGTAAGTAAATATGTTTTAAATAAATATAAATATATATATAAAATATAAATATATCCAGCTGGACATGGATGGACACATGCAGCTCCTTCCGTATTGCTATAAGAAATAAATATATTTAAATTTAATTTCAAAAATGAACTAAAAAAAAAACTATAACTAAACTATAAACAAAATATGAACAAATTGGCCAGACCAGACTATATCTTATGCAATCATGGATCCTGCAAGAGTATCAAAAGCTGTGGCCTCCATAGGTAGCCTTTCCTTTTATTTTTTTTATTTCCTTTCTTTTTTTTTGGCATTGGAAAGAAGTGAAATTGCTTAGGAAGGGGGGGGGGGGGGGGGGGACAGTGGAAAGTGGGAGTTGGAGGTGGACACACGCACTCGCAAGGAAAGGGGCAAAGGCAAAGGCAAAGTCCAGACGAAAGTGAATGTCAAATGGGGGTAGCAGCGCGCACACACACACACACACACACACCCATACAGAAACGCGTGCCACACATGTGGCAGAAGCTAAAGAACGTAATCGCACGTAAGTCCTGACGTCCAGTAAAAAATGCAAAAAAAAAAAAACGAAAACGAAAGCGAAAGCGAACAACGAAAACAGGAAACGAGAAAGCTGCCACATGGAAGGAGAGAGTCCTGCGTAAAAAATTGATGCCTACATGTGTGTGTGTGTGTGTGTGTGTGTGTGTGTGTGTGTGTGTGGCAGGCCACCCCAGCAGCATCACCCCCAACCTATACAATGGCACTCTCTCTCTCCCCTTCCCCCTCCCCCTCCCCCTCGTCCTCTCCCTACCCATTCCACATCCACATCCACACGTCTGCGTCAGTCACAAGTCATTGAATGTCCTTCGCCGGCAGCTGCTGGCAATTCCAGGCCAATATATCCAGACATCAACGCGCCTCAAATTTCAATACATATATACATATTGCATAATGCACAGATCAAAGTTCCTGCCTGGCCACTCTACAAGGGAGTGGGTGGGGTGCGGCGGGGTGGGGGTGCCACTTGGACTTGGAATTCATTTCGGCAATTGAAAACGCTGAAAGAAGGGAGGGTGGGGGGGCAGGGGGGCACACCACACCACACAGAAACGATTTAAACAGATCACAAGAACGGAGAGCGAAAAGCTGTAAGTACGAATATTCCTCTGGGAGCATAATTTTCCATCCAATTGAAACGTCTGGGGCGGGCGGGAAATACACGAAAACTTTACTCGTATCGTTTACTTGATCAGGGATCATTGATGGATGCCCGATGCCTCCATCATTTTGGGTATCCGCTCGAAGAATGGCCAAATGGCGAGAGACCCATGTCCTCGGCTTGTCCTGCAGGGCAATAGCTCCTTAGGCCTAGGCTGTAGGAGACAATCCACAGATCCGCTAATACCCATACCCACTGTCTATAGCGACTGTCTTTATTTGATATAGAATATAAGAATAATAGAATAAATAGACAGAAAAGAATAGAGATAAAAGAATTTATGCACCTTTATCGGTTTTTAGAGGCCAGAGTTTATCGCCACAAGGGAACAAGGATACGAGTATATTGAAATTATTTGTAAAATCTGAAAAACTCGTACGATTTCCAACAGATTTGACAATCATTTTGCAATACTGTTTTTCCTTTTTCTTTATTAGTTTTCGATAGCCAGAGCATGGACTACTCGCATGTGGTTTCCCTGCTCAAAATACTCGAATATTTTGCACCTAATTTTGATTTTTCGAGACAGTGAGTAGGCTGTGGGTTTTCCATTCGTTCACTGGCCCCATAGTTCTCACAGTTCTCACAGTTTTCAGTTGTTTATAGTTAACAAAACAGCGCAGTTCAAAACCCAGGTGAAAAAAAAAAAAATTAAATAAAAATAAAAATTAAATTGTGAAAATAATTGTACGAATTTTTGGAAAAACTTTTTGCAGTTCCATTTTCGAAAAGTATGCCCCCAGGCTCATCGGGGAACAAGCCGCCCTTGCTGCCCATCGGAACGGAGAGGGCCATCCGTCTGCGGACCACGAAGGCCCTGGACCCGGACGGGCTCATGACCGTCGACGATGCCACAACTCAGAGTGATGGCCTCTCACCCGAGTGGGGACGCCCCTTCCAGACATACTTCCAATACAATACATTCTCACTCACTCCACCCCTGGCCGACGAGCGGGACGCCGCTGGACCAAGTCGCCCCAACCGGAGCGAAGACGAGAAGCATCACTCGTCCTCCAGCAGCGACGAGTCCACCCTGCAGCCGGAACAGCAGGCAACACAGAATGAATCGTCAGGAGCAGCAGCTGGAGCTGCAGCTGGAGCTGGAGCTGGAGCAGCCGCCGATGGGGGGATATTTCCGGGCGCTGAACAGCCGAAATCGGACGCTCCCCTGGAGTACACCAACGAGATTCTCTACAACGATCTGGTGACCGTGCAGCAGCGGAGCTGCAAGATAGCTCAGTACATCAGGGACGCACTGCCCACCCACACGCAGCGCCAGCTCTTCCAGCAGGAGATCATCGGCCAGCACCTCCTGGCCGAGCGCAGGTTTTGCGAGATGCTCGAGGTGCGGCACAAGGCCATTTTCGATTGGTTGGCCTCGAATCAGGCGCAGAACCAGGACCAGACGCAGGACCAGACGCAAGACCAGACGCAGTTCCAGGCTCAGTTCCAGGCTCAGGACCAGACGCAGGACCAGACGCAGTTCCAGGCTCAGGACCAGGCGCAGACCCATGCCCAGTCCCAGGACCAGGAGGCTCGCAATCAGGGCCAGCACCCGAATCCGAATCAGACACAGTATCCAGGACGTACCGACGACAATTTCGGCCGTTTCAAGATGGGGCCGCGCAGCTCTGCCCAAAGTACTCCAGTGCGTGGCTTCCACCCAGACTCCTCATCGGGCGTCCAGCCAGCATCTTCGTCCGAGGCTCTGCCTCTGCACAGATCTTTCTCGGGGAACCTGCCAGAGGCTCAACAAGGGGCTCGACCATGGACCATGCCGACAACTGCCAGCCAGCCACGCCAGCCTAAGCGCTCCGCGAACGGATCTGCGGCTAGACCAAGTGCCCACGAAGATCTTTCAGTGTGGGCTCTAACGATAGGTCCTGGCCAGCGACGCGGTCTGCCGCCAGCTCTGCACGGATCCCTATTCTCGAACCCAGCCTGTGGCCCTCAAGGATCTCCATTTGAGTATCCCCAAAGCGATCTCCAAGCATCGGCAGAGCGATTCACGCCAGGCTCTTCCCAAGCGAATCTTCACACTTCACCACTGGCCACTATTCCAGGCTCCCCCGAAGGCATGTCCGAAGCTTCCTCGCAGGGAACTCTTCAAGGACGGCCGCCAGTATCCGCAGCTGAGAATCCTACGCGCACTCCCCATGGAGCTTCGGAGGAGGCCCGCCAGCACCCGCACCCGCACCCGCCACCACAAGTTTCCACCACAATGAACGCAAAAGCCAACGCCAACGCCAACGCCCCATGGTATCGGGCCGACAAATTTACAGAAGGAGCTGGAGCTCCAGCCAAGGCTCCAGGCGGAGCAGCGCCCCCACCGCCACCGCTGCTGTACCAAGAGCCCAGCCAATGGCCACCGATTGGCGCCACAACGCGCAGCACAAACGCCGGATCATCGACCAGTGCCCAGGTGGCCGGCTCCCAGCGAGCCAGCTCATCGACATCGGTGGGACCGAACGCATGGCCGCTCCTAGGCGCTGCCTCACGGGCTCCGCCACCACCGCGGAACACCCCACATGCTGCGCCGCGCAGATCCCAGCGATCGACGTCACGCGCCCACCGACAGCCGCACCCATCAGTTGTCCTCGGCTGCACACCGTGGGCTCACGTCAAGGCTGCCGCAGCGCCGGCCGGTCCGGCCAAGTTCCACGCCGCCGGAGGCGAGAACAATCGCTTCAACCGATTCGAGAAGCCTGGCGACGGTCAGCGCTTCAACAACTACAATCATCACAACAACAATCATCACAACAACAATCACAACAACAACAACAATCACAGCAAAGACAACAATCACAACAACAATCACAACAAAGATAACAATCACAACAACAACAATCACAACAATCACAACAATCACAACAACCATCACAACAACAATCACAATAATCACAACAACAATCACAACCACAATCACAGCCACAATCACAATCACAATCATCAGGGCCTCTACAATCAGCAGAATCACAATCACAATCACAACCACAACAATCAGCAGGCCCAGCCGCCGAAGAGGATCTACGGAGGTGTTCCCAAGACCGAACCCTCCAGCCGCATGTACGCGGGCGGCGCACTCGCTTCGTCGACCAGAATCCACCTGCCAGCACAACCAAGCGAGGCGACGACATCGCACCACCCGCCAGAGGAGCAGCAGCCGGGCTCTGGCATGGCACAGACTCGCCACTACAGCGCCATACAGAAGCGCCAAGCGCAAGCTGCCAAGAAGCAATCCCAGTCCGGCCGCAATTCGGAGTCCGATCGCAATCCGGACCCGAAGCCGAAAGGCAACAACTAACCTTCTTTTGGAAAATATCTAGATAGCCCAAAATTGTCTAAAAGATGCCAAGATATAGGTATCATCTTTTAGCAGCAAGATCACAGAATGGCAGCAATTAATGACAGATTGCAAATTGCAGAGCCCACAAAATTAGCAAATTTCGCAGTGTATGATTTTGAAATTAGTTTCTGAGCTATATTTAATTGTTAAACATTTTTGTTGATTTCGGAACAAATTATATGCGAAATGTTCACAGAGGCTCTGGGGTTATTTTTTTGATTCAATGAGTTCTCGTACACCGCACCGTATACGTATTGCGCATCCTGTCTCTGAGAAGCAACAACCTGGTCTCGGAATGGCTTCTGGTTTCGATGTATTTCAAAGCGCAGTCTGAAATCAGCTAATCGCCTCCTGGCTGCCACGCCTACTGGTTATTTTACTTGCCAAAAATATTCGTAGCTAACTTCCAAATTCGATTCGTGATTCGGGATTCGTCAAGGTAAGACGTGATATGTTTTGATGGCCTGGTCCTCTGCTCCTCTGCTCCTCTGTTCCCCGTTGATTGGCACCCCACATATGCCACACATGCTCGCAGTCCCACTCCCACTCGCACTCTCATATAGAGCCACCACTGGCGCTCATCCGGAACCTGGCTACTGGCTGCTGCCTCCTGCTGTCCGCTCTGTGGTCCGCAGAAGCAACGCTAATTTCCAAAGCTCTTGGCCCACGGCGCTTATGAGCTCTCGGGCCCATGAAGTTCGCATTACGTATGTAAAATAGTGCAGAAAACCCACCGTACCATCACCATCACCACCACCCCGAACCACCACTCGCCCATCCCTCCACCCACCCATCCGTCTCCACTTGGACCCCCCTCCCCCTCCGCCTGGCCTTGATTCCCCAGACTTAAGGCACAACTTACGCACTTTACATACGAGTACAACAACAACAACAACAACAACAGCGAAACGACAATGAAAAGAAGGATTCGTCCTTCCAGGCGAAGCTTTAGATACCCTTTGTTTTGATATACTTATTTGTATGTAGGTGTGGCGTGGGTTACTTGAAATGTTATATATTTAGTCTAGTCTATAGTCTAGTTTCTTACATGAGCTTTCTCCCCTGCAGATCTGCGGTGCCGCGGGAACCCCCTATCCCAGATGGTAGTCGTCTCTGGAGTACGCTGCATTCTCATGCTCATTCGGTGTGTGGCCAATAACGGATGAAAATCATTATGCCCTCTGCAAGGGTGTACTCCTTTGAACAGGCATGAGAACAGGAACGGCCCCGTGGAAGGACAGCCTGGTACAGGACATCCACACAGAGAGAGAGGGAGAGAGGGAGAGAGAGAGGGAGAAAGATGGGCCGTACTGGCAGGGGGAGGCTGGGCAATGGCTTTTATTGTAAGTTAAGTTGATGCCCATGCATGTGTGTGTGTATGGGTTCGTGTATGGGTGTGTGTGTGTGTGTTTCGGATGGAGATTGCGTTTGGATGTGGGGGACAGGCGTCCCGCCTTCCGTTTGGTATTCGCAAATTTTCGTCCGTTTCGTGCGTTCGGAAATTTAAAATGTTCTCTGTGGAAATTGGTTTAGCTATGCGTGTGTGTGTGCGCTTGGGGGGTGAGTGGATGTTGGCTTATGTAACGCAGGTGGGTTGTTGTGTATGCGCGTGTGTGTGTGTGTGTGTCCAATGTCCTAACTTTCTCTACATAAACATCACAGAAATATGGCCAGAGACGCCTGATTGTATGCCACTCGACTTGAGATTCTCAATTCAAAAACTATGCATATGTATGCATGTATATATGTATGTGTGTGTGCTGTGCTGTGCTGTGTTTGTGTGTGTGTTTAGGTAAGCAAACTTATGCGCAAGTTTTCTGTAGTCCAATTTTCCATGTTACTCCGTTACGGCAGCCGCCGCGGTGCACCGTGTGCCAAAATATTCAGAGCAGCGCCATTCCTTGATCCTGAACTATTTTGGAAGATGATTTCCTTGGGGAGTAGATTCTAGTCATTGGCTAGCCGCTTCGTATATTTTTTTGAAAATATTTTGGGATATATTTTGGGCTATTTGTAATCGAATCCTTCGTGCAGGCTCTGCTCATCTCCGATCTTCGGTCCCATCTAAGCTGTTTGTTCTAGGACTCTCCTGGATAGGGATACACCTACCCATGATATCAGCCAGATACTGGTGGCATCTATATCGTCCCACTGTCCGCCCAGGGGCGTTTGCTTTGTGCTTGATAGTGGAGCGGATGGGATAGTTTGGCTGGCCATAAATTAGTAAGCGTCCTTTACAGTCCACACGCGCATACATATACATCCAATTTCCATGTATATAATGTGTGTGTGTGTGTGTGTGTGTGTGTGTAGGTATATGCTGATAGGCATGTTTGGTATATAATGGCCAAGTCAGCGACACAGTTTGAAGGGATTAAACTCTGTTTTTGTAATTAAGTTGAAATTTATAATCAAGGCGAGTTCTTGTTTGCCTGCCCGAAGGGTTGGGGTCATTGAGGCTGGGGGGTTGGCTGGGGGGTTGGCTCTACCTCGTTTCTATGTTTACGGATAGTTTTGGCTAACTTCTGGTCATGTGTGTGGCTGTGTGTGTGTGTTTGTGTGTGCTTACAGCATTTTGTCTTATGCAAAGTAGTTTTCAAGTTGTGCGACCACAGACAAACAAATGGGGGATGGCCACAACGGCGGATGGGTGCGGATGGGTGCTTCCTGCCCCTATAAAGAGGAGGTGGAGGAGAGTGGACTGGAGTGAGTGTGCATACCCTGGCAGAGGGTATTACAATGCTTATCAGGCGGCATATCCATATCCATCTATCATTTGTATGCATCTTCCCTATATTTCTGGATATCTAAAGCGGAACAAAAATATTTTCGAGCATATTGAACATTTTCCATGTGGAAAATGCAATCTTTGATGCAGCTGCCAGGGTATCCAAGGCTTCGTGGCCCAATGGCATAGCCGGATATCTTGTTGGTGGCTTTTTTCTGGTAACTTTGGCATTTGCACGCCTCAGCGCATTCCCAACCAATCCCGATCCCAATCCCAATCCCGATCCCAATCCAAATCCGTAGCATACTTTTGCGGGCTGCATGTTTAATTTATGACCAAACACACACACATGTCTGTCTCCGTGTGCGTATAGTTTTTTGCATCTTTTTGTAAGGATATTTGAAGGCAGAGACCCAGTGACTTAGTTCCCACAGCGGACATTGAAATTTGGGTTAAAGTTTTGCAGCAGAAAGAAAGCAAAATCGAAAGTAAATGCAAAATCACGGTTCAATTTTTTTCCGGGCGACATTAGCATTGGGTTCTGCCCGGCAATCAAATCGCTCTCTTTCACTCTCACTCTCACCCTCTCCCGCTCTCTCTCCCTCTCTCTGTCTCTGTCTCTCTCTGTCGCCAGCAGCCGCCCTGCTCGGCAGGACTAAAAGGGTTGTCTTGTCCTTGTCCGCCTTTGACGGGCAGCGCAAGTTTCCAAAAAGAAAATCATTTGATAAGAGACAGAGACAGGGCACGAAGCTTGGACACAATTTCCTACTTAAAAAACAAAAAAAAAAAAAAGCGAGGAAAACGGGGAAAACGAGGAAAAGGCCGCACGCCAAAGGGGGCGTCTGGACTGTCAACTACATAACATTGGGAATGAAAAGTTAAGGGAAGATTTGCTTCTATTTTTTATATCCGTTTATTTCTTTTTCGACAGACATGTATATGCATGCACGGACACGGACACCGACACGGACACGGACACGGACACTGATACCAACAAGGAAGGTACATGTGCCTGCATGTGTATGTATAAATTTGGTTTTTATGTAATTTTTCATTTTCATTTTGATGCTGTCCAACGCTGAAGCTGACGCAAACGGCGAACGGCGACGCTGACGTCAACGCGGACGTCGCTCTTTGGTCAAGACTTTCTCTCGGAATTGTGCGTAGCATACTTTTCAGCAGAGGAGAAGCTCGGTAGCTCGGTAGCTCTGCTTTTGGTTTCATTTCCCCTGTTTGATTGACCATCCTCTCCCCATGAAGCGGCCAGTGGGGCATATATTTCATATGCAATGATTTTAATTTGGATCTTGCAATTATTTTGATTCTTTCTCTGTAGTTGTAGGCCCAGCACTAAATTTATGTTTCTATTATAGCCCATTATTTCTGTCCTGTATTCCTTGTTTTTTTATTTTGTGTGGCTTCCAGAACCCATGGCTCTGATAGTCCTGGATATGACAGTCAGACAGTCTCCGTTCGATTGGTGTCCCAGCTCTGATCTGTGGAATCTTTCATTCATTTCTCAATTCTCAGCTTTTTATTTGCATTTATTTCATCTTTTTCATTATTTTTGTTGGAGAGTTTATCGAGTGAAACGCAGTAGCGTAAAAAATGGCTTAAATGTGCGCTTAACCATTCGCCTGTATGTTAAGCTCCAACAGCTCCCCTCTCCCTACCCCTATCCCTATCCCCATCCCTTTCCTGATGTGCCTGCCGTATCCCTTCTGCTGTTGCTTCTGCCTTCCGGATCCAGTCATAAACTTGCAACTTGCGCTTTTGGCACAACTCATTTCCGGACAAGGCAGATAAGCCTGGCCCTGGCCGGTCCGTGGGCCAGGGATAGGGCCAGGGCCAGGGCCAACACCCGCACCAGTGCCAGATGCATGCCATGCCACCACCGCACCATCCTATCCTCCTGCTGCTGCCTCTGGACAATCTGTCCACCTTATCATGGTAATAACTGTAAGCATGTAAGCCTGGCCAAAGGGGGTGATTTTGTAATTTTCTTTACATTTCTTTGCTGCTTTTGCTCTCTCTCCTTCTCCCTCACACTCTGCCGATGCCTGTGCCTGTGCCTGTGCCTCACCCACTCCCTTCTCCTCTGCTGCTCCTGTCCGCCTTTTTTCGGCTTTTTTTTGCCGACGCAATTTCTGGTAACCCTTTTGGGCACTTTCACTTTTCACCCCCCTCCCACTCCACGCCGCTCTGTCCACCCACTTCTGCCTCCTGCCGCCTGGTTCTCTTCTGCTTTTCTCAGAGATTTTTGGCTCGTTTTTTATGTGTGTTTGTATATTTTCTATATAATTTGGTGCGTTTGCTCCTGCTCCTGCTGCTGCTCCTGCTGCTGCTGTCCCCCTCCCCCTCCCTGTCATTTTCCCCTTTCTTTTCCTTCTTTCGTTTTTCGGTCCTTCTACTTCTTCTCCTTTTTTTTTTGTGCTGGTCAGCTTTTCTGCACGCTTGGCAAACATCGCCAAAAAAAAAAATATATATATATATAAGAGAAAAAAAAAGGACAGGGAACTGGTCAGGGGGGTTGGGAAATTGCGCAGAAGGGGAAGGGTTGCTCAGGGAAGGATTGCAAGGGGTTATGTTGGCCATGGCCAATTGTCCAAGCGAATCTTACGCGGCGTGTGCGTATGGCCGTGTGCCTGTCGTACAGTGAACACTCAGCCAAGTGAACCAAAAAGCAATGATTGCGATTCACCAAAGGGAGGATACAGCTGTGTCCTCTCACTTCCTCTCCATATTGAGTTCTTGTAAATTATTAAGGCTTTATTAGCAGAATAATTGTTAATTTTACAAATAAATAAATACAAAAGAAAAAAATTCAGCTTCTATATGGCCTGGCAGGTCGATCGCAGCCATCGTTCCGCAGCATCAATGGGGCTCAAATAGAGAAAAGCGACAGGAGCACTTCAACTGGTTTTGCTTCCTCTGGCTGATCCCCTCGATCCGATAGATCCTCCGATTTGAGCAGCACCTGTATCCGTGTGCTATCCCAGGAGTCCGTACACAGATCTCTGGATGAGAGATCTCTGGATGTATAGCCAAAGCTCAAGAATATCAAGAATGATCAAGAATATACATACATTCCTTATTAGTTCGGAAATGCTTCCATCTGCCTGCAAAGTTTCCCCCCTTTCTGGTCAGGCATCACTGTAGCCTGTGTGTATAGCACTTTCCATTTTCATTTTTTTTTTGCACACACTCTCCGTGTTCCCCTCTGCCCCCGCAGCACTCCCCCTATTTTGTTACATTTTTGTTCACTTTCGCTTTCGTTTTTTGCTTTTTTTCGTTTGCTTCGTTTTTTGTGTGTTGCTGGCGAAAGGATTCGTGCGAAACAAAAAGCCTGTCCAGAGCTGACCAAACCACCCACACACTGCAAAAAGCGGCCTCCCCCCCCGCCCCTCCCCCCCCCCCGCCCCCCGCCCCTCGATTGCCTGCCACATGCCACGCACACTTGGGTGTCTTTATCAGGGGCCAGAAAGAGACAGCCAGCGAGAGCTCAACCCTGTGCCAAAGGACCTGGCCGACGTCCAGTTGGATGCTTTCTGGACTCCTTTCCTCTGCGCTATGTCCTCTTCCCAGCATCTCTCTCTCTGTCTCTGTCTCTGTCTCTCTTTTTTTAGCATTTTCCATTTTCTTTTAATTCAGCCTGACCCCCTTCCTTTGGCCCCACACCACCAATGGGCGACTTTCTTTTGTTGCGAGGAAGAAAGCGGAAAAGGGAAAATTGTAAATTGAGTTACGCATTCTGACAGTTTGCATTACGATCTCTAGTCAACCCCGTCGGACCCCTTACCCGTGTCCTTACCCCTCCCTGGTCACACATGATGGCCATACGTACAAGTGTATGTGTGTGTGTGTGTGTGGGTGTGCGTGTGCGTGTGTTTGCGTGAGTGGGCTATCTATCGATCTACTTTACTCTTCATTGGCATTATTCTCGGGCTCGTCGTCGGCGTCGTCTTCGTCAATTGAATTCGTTTCATTTCGTTTCGTTTGAATGAATTTCGCTTTGGACTTTTCCTGATGTTTTCCACTATATCAGCATATATACGCACATATGTACGCACATTCATGGATATGTCCCTCCATATATGTGTGTGTGCAGCTTTGTGTGTCCAGTTGGGTCCTTTTTTTTGCTGACACGCCTGAAAAGGCTTCGCATATTTAAACATATTAAATATCAAAGGACATTTGCCTCAATTCCCAATTTCGCTCACATTTCCCTGACCATCCTCGAGGCCTCAGCAGGAGACCTGAAGCTGATTCCGAAGCTGAAGCTGAAGCTGAAGCCGAAGCTGATGCTGATGCTTTTGCCCAATTAAATTTGCATCATTTGTCATGGCAATGGGAGCCCACTCATTCGGGTTTTGCGGAAGGTGGCAAGAGCCCCATTAGGGTTTCCATCCGAAACGGAGCCAAAACGGATCGCACAGCACATAATCAACGAGACATTGACAAACCAACAAACCAACAAACAAACAGCAAAGACTCAACAGAGCTCTACGCTAAAAACAAATGCAACTTTATTTATGTATGTATGTACAACATGCACTGCGGAATGTAGCCCCAAGCCCCAAGCCCTAGGTGTCAGCTTAAGCAAGCAGTGGATTGAAAGCAGTTGAAGCATCCCAAACTGCTTGCCATGAGTGGACAATTGGCCAAATACCTAATTAATTTGTATTTAAATATATTAGTAGTAGTTGCTGGAGTTTAAAGCTCAATTTATCACAGTTGGAAGATGCATCTTATTTTGATTTCCATTCAAGGTAGCGAATCTGATCTTCAAAGACCAATTATAGCAGCTTTAAGTGTCAAATTGACGACAGATTCAATAGAACCGATCCTCAGCCAAAGCAAGCAGTGCATTGAAAACAACTGAAACATTAGAAACTGCCTAAGAATTATTTAGAGTTAGTAATTAAATGCTTACAGAATAAATTATTGGTAGTTTTTAAAGAGTCACCTGGACAAGAAATTGTAAGACGTCAAAGGCGCATTCCATTCCTTAATATTATGCAAAAATTGGTATGGACCTGAGCTAATTACAACTGATGTTTCAATTTTATTGGAATTTATATTTGACTAGATTCAAATTTTGTCAGCGTTATTCTTTACTATTATTAGCCATTTATTAGCCATACTTTTTGGTTGATCGATTGGTTGATTGTACTCTGATTTTCACTGTACATCCTATCCGATCTATATATGTGCATATGTATATAGATTTTCACCAAATATATTATTTCTACTATAATTAGCAGCCCTACAAAGTGGGCAAACATTTTCCTCGCCTTAGTTTTTCCCCCAATCCACCCGTTGCGAAACTTTTTCTATCCGTTTGGTTGGGATAAATGGTTTCCCCTATTTTTGTTAAAAATTCAATTAAAATTGTTTAACTTAGACAAAGACAACAGCAACATAAATACATTATATAAAAAAGGAGAGAAAAAAATAAATAAAACGAAGAGAAAAGAAAAGAGTTACAGCAGCGGCAGCGGCAGCCGACGTGGACGGCGACGCAGCAGTGACGCTGCAGCAGCGGACATTTCAAACAAAAGACAACATAACGAGATTCACACACACACACACACACACATACAGAGAGACTGGAACACGCACTCGCACACCCACGCACACACACACACACACACACACAACAAAAGCCACCCCCTTAGTGGACGACCAGAAAAAAAAAGTGAAAATACAAAGCAAAATCAAATAAAAAACACAAAAAAAAACCAAAACGAAAAGCATGTAAAAAAGAGAGCGAGAAAGAGATAGACAGAGGGAGAGGGAGAGAGACAGCAAGAGAGAGAGAGAGAGAGGAATTGAGAAAAAATAAAACCCGCTTAAATTAAGCCCACCTACTGGACCAACCACCCAAACCACCCAAACCACCCGAAAGGAAGGGGTAGGGGGACGGAGGCTGGACACCAAAACGCACGAACGGGTTACGGGTTGCGGGTTGCGGGTTACGGGTTAAAGGGTCCCAGCACCGTTGATGAGCAGGCCACCAGTGGCTGTGGTGGGGTGGGTGGGTGGGTGGTGCTGATCCGCCCGCTGGCACTTGCCAATTTAAAAAAGCACAACAAAAGAGAGGGAGAGAGGGAACTGTGTGGGTAGAGGGGGAAAGATGGAGATGGAGAGGAGAGGAGAAAGGTCGCAAAGAAACGGCCACGCAGCATAAATAAAATGCCTGCCAAGCAAGCCCCCCCCCCATACCACCAATAGCCATCCCCCACGCGCACACACACTCACACACACACACAGAGCAACCCTTTTCTGTGCTGCTTCTTCTTCGTCTTCTTCTGCTCCTCTTCTTCTTCTTCAAAATAGTGCTTGGCCAGTGGCCAGCCAGTGCGTGCCCCCCCCCCCCCCCCCCCTCCCACAGCCGCCCACACCCCCCAAAAAGGAAACTAAAAAGTATTGCGACTGAAGCCGAGGTTGACGCCGCTGCTCGGCCGACAATGCCTCGTGTCCTGTTTGCCGGTGATGCTGGTCCAACGCCTGTGCCTATGCCTGTGCCTGTGCCTGTTCCTGTGCCCCTGCCACTGTCAAGGCTGACACTGAACATTTGCAAGGATACACTGCATGTGTGTGTGCACAGTGGAACTACTGAAAAATACTTGCACATCGCAAAACATACGATGCCGAAAAGATGCCTCTTGTTCTATGAACAGAAATATTGGCAAATTGCAAAATGATCACTAACTAAATATTGCCCAAAAAACCAAACGAAACGTTTCGAATCATGGCAGTTTGATATCCGGTACTCAGTTTCTATATAGCAGTATTTCTGTATCTCCAAAAATCGAAAACACTTTTGCGTATGCATCCTTAAAGGATTTACGACGCAAAACCCCTATGTTCATGCGTTTGCGGTTTTCTGGTATCTTCTTAAATACTTAGGAGCAGTCTGTATACAAAATAAGGTTACTCTAGCTCGTATATAGCGATCGATCTCCGCGATCTTGGCTATACCTTACCATATTTAGGTGCAGATCAAGTATTCTTGATGGGATGGGAAATGGGAAATGCTAGTATCTACTTACATCTTGTATATAAATTAAATACAGCATGGTATTCTTTTAGTACTGGGTATAAAATACTGACCCTTATGGTTCATATTTCCTATGGCAGCTTTAGACATTCATATTTTAACGAACATATTTTTGTATAATCAAAAAGTAGTTGTTCTTAATTGATAGTTTCGATTTCAGCTAAGGAAATATGATATAATCAGGCAGGTTACGGGTTTCACTTACTTTTGCGTTTTACTTTTTCAACCAAATCGTTTACTTTTCAATTCGCAGGGGAAAGGGTTGAAATCTTTCGTTTTTTGAGCGAATTCAGAAGTAAATGTACAAATTTTTGTGAAAGTGAAACCCGGAACCTGCCCGAAAGATCGGATTTCGACATTCATATGCATATTATATTATTATAAAAGAAAAAACATTTTACATTACAGCCAAAGTAATGTTTTAGTAATGTACAAATGTTTTTAAGTACCTTTGAACTTTTAGGACTTGATTCCTAATACTCAGGTCAAGAATCAATCAATTAATAACAGAATTAATTCCGTTTCATAATCGATTTCCCATGGTTAAGAAATAGTACATATGAATATTTACTTTATATATACATATAAATAAAACAAAGTATATCAGTCTTCTTTGCTTGAATCCTTGTCAGCAGGAATCCCTTTTTTGCCTCACTGTGCGTTGCGGTTGAGAGAAGGGATGGGGTCATGGCGGTGGATACCCCAAAGGCGTGCGGTGCATGTACATGAAGCCATCGCCACATTTGGGTGCATATGTTGGCACGTTCCACGTTCCACGCCCCACGCCCCTCGCCCCTGCCTCATCTATCCTTAGGATGGCCAAAACATTCTCCTTTATTTGCCTCCTGCCTCACACATCCTTGAAGCGACACCGTCGTGCGTGTACATAGGCAAATAAATATTATAGCTGGCCGTGGAGTGGGAATTGGGCAACACTTGTGGCCTGTAAGGGTTGCCACACACCCACACACCCACACACACACACATACATATGCAGATACCCCCCCTCATTGTGGGAACTGCAGGCGTGCAAAAGTTCAATTGGCGTAAGGTCCACAAGACGATGCCGCAGTAATATGATTTACGGGTCCGTCTGGTTGCTAAATTGGTGAAGTGGGAGGGAGAGAGACGGAGAGAGAGAGTGGTAGAGGCGGAGAGGGGGCTGGTACTCCACGAAGGGGGGAAGGCGATGGGAAGGGCAACAGGAACTCTTCCTTGCCCCAGGCAAAGGTGCGTAGACCTCTCATTATCGCCTCGCCATTTCGCTTCATTCGATCCCATCCATCCCATACATATTTCGCACACATATGTATGTATGGACTCGGAAAGGGTTTGACCCTCCCCTCCCCATGGGGGTTGGTATGGCAGTATAATGTATGGAAGATACTCTGATGAATACGAGAACACACCGAACCGATCTTTGGTAAATTGCCAGAGTATCCTACAATATCCTACCCTCACAATCCAAAAGGATATCTATTCATCCTCGTGGAGAATATTTTGAAAAGCAATAGAAACGCTTTCAATGTATCTGATAGATGTATTATCTAAATCTAAGGACCCCTTGAATTATAACCTATACGCTCACTAATAAAATGTTAAATTTTTTCAATAGAACTATTAAAAAGCTGCTTTTCCCAGTAAGCATACAGAAATAACAAATATGGAGTATGGAGTCCCCCATGACTCTTAATCTGTTACAAACATCCTTTATAATCGAGGCTACAGTTATGGCAGATCAGTCACCGATGTTGCCACCAGCTACAGAGGTGATGCATTCCATCAGGTTCGTTTCGTCATACAATTTGTCTCTCTTTTCATCTGATATCCTTTGGAATGGGATCGAAATCGTAAACCGTAGAAGCAACAATTAAAACAACATTAAATAAAAGGTATTTAGGAGGATATTTCCTAGTCTGAAGCATAAAACCTAATCATTTTAGGCGACATGCCTGAGGTAACTTTTCCTTTTTTCGAAATATTATGTCCCATAAGTTATCCAGGGTAATTTGTAAGGAGTAAACTGTAGTTTATATTTAAATATCTGGATAGATCTAGCTAGATCCCATGAAACATCAAATAAAAACCCTAATCCAAGCATCACAAGATTTTCGAAATGAGACTTACCAAATTGGTAAACCTTATCAAGTCTCAAAATTAGTAAAGTTATTAAAAGTGGAAACATAGAAGGATTTTTCAGTAAATCATACTGCCCGTTGCAGAAGATCAATATATGTAATGTATGTTCGCATAGAATGGATCTTGTAATAATAATAATAATAATAATAATAATAATCGTGGATCACTTCACGACTGCAATGATCACCAAAGAGTTTCTCATATTGGACTTCAAGGTACAACATCTAAACTATTGGAAAATAGAAAATGTGTCGAGCCTCAATAAAATACTTATTCCAATACGGCGTTTTTAAGTCATCGTGAAATGGGAACAACTTTCTACAAAAAAACACATTTACAGCCTTTCCACCATCTGAAATCGGAGCCTCCCGATGATTTGGTTATATTAGGCTTTGGTTTGCAGCCCGCCCGGCTCTAGCAAGGTCAAGGTCACTCTGAGACAGGTCTGTCCATTGCGCTGCCCATTCTTAGCGTCAAGGGAGATTGAGGCAGGTTTTGAAATCCCTCCATCCCGACGCTTAACAGGCACCCCCCCAGAAGTGCAGGACAGCTGCAGAGGAGATGCTGAAACATTGCATTTGCCCCTCGTCCAGGCAACTGCAACCCTCGTCCCTCGTGGCCATGCGGCTAATGACACAGCGCTTTACCTATGGCTTACGATAGACAGATAGCCTTTGGGCGCTCATGGTCATGGAATTGAGAATCGGGAGCCGCGGGTCATGGTCCATCGCCTGCATACTCCTTCTTGTGAGATTTCCTTTTTTGTGAGAGATCCATCCGAGATCTGTGGCTCCTTGAATTTCACCATGATGTAAATACGTACATCATATGTAAGATCAAAGTCAGTGTGTTAAATGATTAATTTGAAGACCAATCAGCACCCCATTGCAGCCATATCCCGTAGGGGAAAATTTGAAGTGAACGCTGCCTTGGACCCCTGCCGATCTGTGGATAAAATATAAAATATACATATATATGTAGGATATAGAATAAAATGGGATTTTGTTTTTCGATTTTTCTTAGGCATTTCTCGCATTTATTTCTTATAGTTCTCGTAACACTCGTTTTCCCTCGCACAGTTCTTATCTTTTTGTTTGTTTCTTTTACTTTTTTTTATATGTTTTGAATGTTTCTATCAAAATTACAAAAAATTCCCTTTCGATTTCGGAATATAAGGTATATATAGTAATATATATATATATCAAATGTGTGTGTGTGTTTTTTTGTTTTTTGTGGGGAAAAATCGTATCAAATGGCAACATTGTTCACTATATAATAGACCTGCAAAGAATTTCTTGGGCTTTTCATTTCCTTCATTTTGTTTTACATTCAGTATTTGTTAATTATTATTTTGTTTGCTTGAATGGTAGTTATTTTGTTGTTGTAAATTTGTAGTTAATGCATATATGAATGATGTTTGAATGTTTGAATTATTTATTTATGAATTCATGTGTGTGTGTGTGTGTGTTTTTGTTTTCTGTTTTTCTGTGACTGCAGTTTGAGTTTTGTTTGAATTTCTTAGTAGATATTTTAGTTAGGATTCTGCTTTCTGTTTGATTTGTTTGTCCGTTTAGTGGAACACACGTCTTATTTACCTAATTTCCCTTCATTTGTTTAACATTAAAATTGATTTTTATTTAAGCACAAAACACAAGCAAAAGGGAAAATAAATAAAGTACAAAACGAAATGGCAAATGAAAATGCATCTTAAAATGCTTTTAGTTGAAGCTTTTTTTGTCGAGTAAGTTTCTAGATTCCACATTCCTTTGCCTTTAGTCGCTATATATAAATCTAGTACCCCTATTATATATATTTATATATATATATATTCTTTTAGCTTTGATTTCCGTTTCTTACGCTCTAGTTTCGGTTTTTAGTACATTTATTTAGCAAAAAACATTCACGACGACGGCGCCTATGGCACATCCTTGTGTTCCCACTATATATATATGTATATACACACACACATATGTATGCATATTTGTATACATATAAATATATATATATATAGCGTATAGTTTCTAAAAAATATCTTCATATATTCGTATAAATATCAAGCTTAAAAAATTGGCATTTCCTTTAGTTTTAAGTATAGGTATATATCGTAGTATTCCCTAGAGTTCTATATGCATAATACCATTTAGTTCTGCATAGGATAGGAAAGTAAAATGCAAACTCTTCGCTCCGTCTTCTAGGTTAATGCCTTCGTTAATTATTGGAACCCAGAAATCGCGTGTGATTCAGAATGGAAAATGGGAGGGTGGAAAAACGATCGATCGCTCGCTCCTAAACGTAACAAAACGTAACATATGCATAAATATATGTACATAAATACAGTGCGATCTCTCCGATCCTTACAACTGTGTCACGCACTGTACATATGTATATGGATATATCGACTTCCAACATGCAAGCAATACATATCCTTATATATGGCTTTCTCCGACAAACAACACAAAAAATGGCAATCAAGTTACTATAAAGAAAATGAAAATACATTAGCGGGCGGCTACAATCGATAAGAGATCGATAGGAGACAATTGACTACAGCTATCGATAGTCGATTGGCGATTTTGATTACTATTGATTGGATCTCTGCTGTGGATTTATTCGATTGATTTCTTTTGATTACTGCACTTCAGGGATAACACAAAAAGCCCACATATGCACATATGCACACATGCATATATGTACATATATCTTCCCCTCTTCGCTAAACACGATTCTTAAATCTTAGATGAACAAATACAACACATACATACATATACATATACATACATATATATATGTATATATGATATTGAACCATTAGGAACGCGCCTTACAAAATGATTAAAAATCCGAATATCCTAGGAAAACAATAATTAATTAATTAATACATTATATTATTACAATTACAATTACTAGATGAAATACAATGTTTGATTTGTGTACAGCAATAACTCTATATAGACGACGCTCGTATGCGTTTTCATTAAAAATTAGTTGGATTTACCCATACCAATGCGCAATATACTATATATTTCATATATATGTATCAAGGGATTCTCTCTTCGGGATTCGCAAAATAAGTACAATCTCTATAGGACCATTAAAGATCGATGGATTCTAAGGGGATTTATAATAATTTGGTGAAATCTCTTCAAGTATTAAATACATCAAATATTCCCATCGAGTGTTTCCATTTGCGATCCGCAATGATTTTTTAAAGGATTTCTGGGCTTTCAATGGATTCTATAGACTCTAAAAGGTCAAAGTATGCCAAACATTAAACATTTCGATATATACCACAACTGTTCGATCCTTTAAGGGAAAGACTATTGTGTTATATGGCTTCTCCGATGATTTTTAAATGAAAACAATCAATTTTAAAGGTATTTTGAGTCTCCTAAAGTACGCAATTTGTACATTAAATATATCGATCTATATAGTTATATAATACGCATTGTATTGTAGGGCTTCCGGCTTATACGGTTCGATTTCTCATTTTCTTCGGCCTGAGCCGCGCATTTGATGCGCTTGCAATATAAAATTGAAAAAAAAATAGAAAAAAAACAATGAAATATTAAATAAAAAATAAAAATCTTAAACAGGCATAATGGTATATAAAAACATTTTACACTTATCTCAGACGCTAAATAGATCTACATCGATTCTCTTTCTTTTTTTAAATAATGCACTATCGTTAAAAAAAAAAATTACAAATTACACCTTTATCGCTTTTTTTACAATCTAAAATTGTAGCTTAAAATATATGTATGTATATTTTCTAATATGATTTTCGCTCTTGAATCGACATTCGAGTGATTTCAGATCCGGCGTTTCTCCCTCTCTCTCGATATACATAATACTTGCGTAAGAGAATTATAAGATACATGCTATATAGAATATATCGTATGTAGTTAGTACATATGTATGTATGCATATGTGTGTGTGGATCGTACGTAACTTTCGTATTATCGTATTATCGTATTAGGGACACATTCCATTATTACCGCCTAGGACTTAAATAGGAATTTGTATTTGCATTTGATTCTCTTTTCTGGTTTCAATCGATCCGATGCGATGCGATCCGAACCGATCCATCCCAAGTGTGTGCTAAAAGTGAAAGAGAGAGAAAAGATTAGTTACCGTCTCCGAATGGTCCCAAATGGTACTCACTCTCTACTCTACTCCCATCCTACTGCATCCTGCAGCAGCAGCAGTAGCAGCAACAGCGCCTGCTGGCAGGCAGGATCCCACCACACTCCTCCTACACTCGATTGGTGGTCAGATGCGTTTTGTCGCTCCGCTTGGGTGGCGGCGGCGGTGGACGCTTCTTGGCTGGCACACCCACGCCTGGCGGTGCCACCACTGGCGCTGGCATGCTGCCAGCAGCAGCAGCAGCAGCAGCAGCTGCACCCAGATCCGACGGCTGCACCGATCCCGAGCCATTCGTCTGGGCGTGCACATTCTCGTAGAGGGCGTTGTGTGCGTACTCGTAGTGCTCCCGCACCCAGTGACTGACATTCGCCGTCTCGCGATAGTAGTGCGAGGAGTTGGCCCCCGAATTGAGATTGTGGGCGGCCAGCAGGTCCTCGTTGCTAAAGTCCCTGAAGCCCAGCACCTCGTGCGGCGTGGTGGCCGGCTCTAGCTTGCACTTCTGTGCCACCTGCCACTTTTTGCGCATCACCCGCTGCAGATCCTTGAGGAAGTCGCGCGGCGGATTCGAGGCGGACTCCTGCAGCCGCTTGGGCGATGTCACCTCGCTGCAGCTGCCGCTGCCGCTGCCATTGCTCTGGGCAGAGAGACGCGCCAGATCTGTGCGCGGTGGCAGCATCGGTCCGGGCGCATACTGCTGGTACGCCGATCCTGGTCCAGATCCAGATCCACATCCTGATCCCGTACTGAGCGTGGTGCTGGGCGATCGCTGAGGCAGCGCCGGCTCTGGGGAGCACATCTTGCGCCGCAGCAGCACCGGCGAGTCGGCAAAGGAGACCTTCTTCTGGGCCGCAGGGGGCGGCAGTGCAGGCGGTGGCCCGCTCTGCGGTGGTCCCACGTAGTCGGGCGGCGCCTTGTACGGAGGAGCTGCCTTCAGCGAGGCCTGCTTCACCGCCGGCTTGATGGGCTTGGCCGGCACTGCCGGCGGCAGGGATCCATTGCTGTTAGGCATGATCGCCACTCCCATCATGGGCAGCATCATCCCTTGCTGCGTGGGCGTGGGCGTTGGCGTGGTAGGGCTGGACACCTGGCCCTGTGGCGGCGTTGGTCCGCCGGGTGCATAGGACATGGCATGCATCACCATCACATCCTCGGGCGGCGGCGGTGGAGGCAACGATGCCAAGGACAACTGCGATCCATACACATCCTGATCGTCGGCACCGTCCAGACCGTGCGCTGCCAGCGGCGGCGGCGGCGGTGGCAACGAGTCGAGCGATAGAGTGGACGAACACATCAGTGAGGCATCGCTGGAGGAGGTGTCGCCGAGATTCAGTGTTGTTGGCGGCGGCAGTGGCAGCGGCAGCGGCAGCGTCTTGGCAGCGCATATGCTGGGCGTGGGCGTTGGCGTTGAGTTGCTGCTCGACGACGTCGATGAGGCACTGCCCTGCTCCTGCTGGAGCTGTAGTTGCTGCTGTTGCTGCTGCTGCTGCTGCTGCTGCTTGACGGTCACCGCTGATGGGACCACAACAGGCCGTCGCTTGAGGGTGCCGCTTCCATTGCTCTCCTGCGACTTGCGACGACTGTGCCGACGCGTCAGCGTGCCACTACGCTCCGGAGAGCTGGCCTCACCGGCCCCACCACCCCCCATGCCGCCGCCACCGCTCTCGCAGATGGTGATCTCTCCGACCTCCTTCAGCTGCCGCGTCATTGTCGTGAGCGGCAGGTTGGGCTTCATGGAGGGCTTCCGCTTGATGGTGCCGGTCGTAAACTCCGAATCGAAGCCATTGTTGTCGTCCGACAGGCAGCCGCTCGAGCTGGAGCTGGAGGCACGTGAAGTGCGGCCGCTGGCCGAGGAGTTCGACATGGACATGCTGCTGATCGCCGAGGAGACGCTGCCGCACTGCGAGGGCACGGCCGAGGAGATGCTCGATATGGACTCGCTGCTGCGCATCGAGACTGAGGCGTAGCTGGACTGGGAGACGCCATCCCCCATGCAGAGGTCCTCGATGAGGAGCTTGTGATTGTGCCACAGCTGTTTGCCGTACTTGCAGATCCGGATGGCTGTCAGCCAGCGGTCCAGCGTCTGCAGATCCTCGGCGCAGAGCATTTTCAGCGAGCGGCAGGACTTGCCGAGCGACGAGTCCACGGCGGACTTGAAGCCAAAGGTGTAGTCCGTTGGCGATTTCCATTTCTTGCGCCACCCCAGACCCGTGTACACATTGTGGCCGCTGAAGAGGGTGAGACAGGCGAGGTCCCTGGTGTTTTTGGTCTTCTCCTTGGGGAAATAGTAGAGGCCCGAGGAGCGCAGCACGAAATGGTACCGCTTCCAGCCCTTCTTGGGGTCCGCCTTCATGTAGAGCGGACCGTCCAGCTGCAGCTGGGCGGCATGCGTCTCAAAGAACTCCTCCAGCAGCATGTGGCGTGTCTGGTCGTCGTGCTGGCACCCGGGCGCCATCTGTGGCCCCGGCAGATACACCTCGGGCCGTGAGAATAGAGCCACCTTGTCCTGGCGCTGCTGGAAGAGCACACGGTTGCCGGCGTCCGAGTTCCAGGCCATCAGATTGTCCACCAGCAGCTCGTGATCCTCAAACAGGCGTTCTATACAGAGAGGGGGGAGTGAGGATTAGTGGGGGGCGGTTCGGATCGATGGCACCTCAGTGGAGATTCTCTTACCCATTTGCAGGTCTCCCAAATGCTCGACCAGGGACCAGTTCGGCTGCATCTGGACATGGTTCTTGTCGGCCAGGAGTCGCGTGACATGACCGCACACCATCCGCTCGTCCACCAGCAGCGACTTGGAGGCCCCGTCCACCGTGAAGGCCTTCACAAAGAGCCGTCGTATGGAGGCGCTCTCCAGCTTGTGCAGCGCCAGCTGGATCTTGGCCGCCTTCGAGCTGTTGTTGCCGCTGCTGCCCTGCCGCTTCTGGGCCGCCAGCAGCTGCTGCTGCTGTTGCTGTTGCTGTTGCTGCTGCTGCTGCAACTGTTGCTGCTGCAGAGATGTGTTGGACGAGGCGGATGACTCGCTGGACAGCAGCGAAACAGTGTCGCTGAAGGCCGAATCATTGTCGGGCGATTCGGTGCGTGGCTCTCGGTGCGTGACCACGCCCATCGTGATGCCCATGGTTATGTTTGTGGGCGGCTGGTGCAGCATCATCATGCCGCCAGCCATCACCGAGGAGGCGGTGGATCCTGCGGATCCAGTGGATCCGCCCAGTGGTCCCACACCACTCTCGGATATGCCCGATGAGGAGCAGGTGCTCACATCGGCCGAGATGCTGCTGTTTGTGCGCGAATGGGTGCGCGAGGAGGCTGCCGATGACATGATGGAGGGGGGCATCATCACTGCTGCTGCTCCTCCTCCTCCTCCAGCATGTCCTGCAATCAATGCTCCTGTTCCCGCTCCTGCTCCTGCTCCGGATGCTGTTCCTGTCCCTGTCCCTCCAGCGCCAGGCAGAAAGGATGCCTCCCCATAGCATATCTGCGCCTCCAGCAGGCTCAGCTCCCCCAATATCTGATCCAGTTCGGACTCCTGTGTGTCCTCCAGGTTGGCCATGGAGATGCGGTACGTGTGCGACTGCGACTGTTGCCTGGTGGCAGCCTCCTCCGTCGTCGTCGTCGTTGTCAGGGGACGGTCGCTGTTTCTCCGCAGTTTGACGCCGCCAGTGCCAGCACCAGCGCCGCCTGCAACTACACCACCAACTGATCCACAATCCGTCGCTCCTCCACCTCTTCCACCGCCGCCGGCACTGCCGCCCACCAAGATGCCCCTTAGGTTTATCTGAAAATGCAAAAGAAAAACGAGCCATTAATAAACGGAATTGAGGTGTCAGCCATGGGATACCCTCTACTCAGGGGCAGGGCAGGGCCTAAGGGTGCAAGAGGAAACCTCCCCCCCCATGGTGAGATAACGGGAAGTACTCCGAGTGGGCACATGTTCGAGGGTGAGTGGGAGCGGGACAAAGGTACCTTCTGGTACTGCGTGTCTGTGTGTCTGTGTGTGTGTGTTTGCATTGAAATAGGAGAACAGGAGAAGAGGAGAACAGGAGAAGAGATAAGCCAGGTGGCAATGGGAGACAGTAAGTAAGAGAGAGTAAAAGAGATCTATCTACTCCATTCTTGCTTTCCATTCCCTCCCCCTTTGGTTGTTGTTTTTGTGGTGTCACTCCCTCACACCCCACTCCCCACTGCACACCCTCCCTCCCTCCCGGACTCCGCACCTGCACTCGAGCTGCCTGCTCTCCCATTCGCGTAGGTTAATAAACAGAAATTAATACAAACATTTAAGCGCATTAATTGAATTGAATTACATACATGATTATGTATGATTTCCAGGGTATACCCCGCCCCCTCCCCCCCACGCTCCCCCCGGCGTAGAGTCCAAAGTACAAAAGAATGTAATCATAATCATGGCTCGTTCGGTTGTTTTTGCCGCCTTCTGGGGTACGTGCCGTAGATGTGCGTCCGCTGGCCAAGCCGCACGCGATTACCGCTTGCCGATTGCTGCCAATTGCTGCTGCAGCAGCTGTGCGCGACTTCCCATTCGTTTACCCCCTCCCCCTCCCTCTCAGCTGGAATCCAAACACGTTACACATTTCCGTTTGGCAGCAAATAAAAAATGAAAAAAATAGCCAATGCTTTTGCTGTTTTCTCGACAATCAAAAGCCGATCCCCATTCCATACTAAACCCCGTGTCGGCATTGCTGATAGTTGCGACAGCTTTTTTGTTTTTTTATTTATCGGCTTTGGCTTTGGCTTGGCTCGGCTTGGCTGGGCTCGGCTCGGCTCTCTGGGGGCCCTGTGCCTCCGATTGGAACAGCAGCAGCAGCAGCAGCAGCCGCAAGTGTTAAGTAATTTTCCAAGGCATAAGTCACGTACTAAAGCGACAAAGAAGTCGCTGACAGACCCCGTCCAGACCAAGGGATGCGAGGGGACAGCGAGAGAGAGAGAGAGAGAGGGAGAGAGACAATAACAATTGCTCTGGCAATTGGCCAGAAACAAGGGAAAGAAAGAGAGAGAGAAAATGTAGATGGAGATGTCCATCAATAAACTGTGACAAGAAGAAAGCCTGCATCAACCGCTGTACCCCAAAGAAACCGATGAAAATTATTGCAAGTCGCGTGAAAAAAATCTAAAATAAAAAAGATGAAATTGTTCATCTTTAAGAAGCGGATGCCAAAGAGGCAAACACTCCAAAGACGTTAGATACAGATACTCTGGCCAGAGGCAGTATACCAAGTAGGAGGATCCATATAAAGTATCAGCTTATTTCCATATTCCATAGAGGTAATCATCATCCCAATCCGAAATGATTATTAAGCATCCCAACTCCACTTACAGATCGAATAAAGATCGTTTATTTATGGTATGGGTTCATTGTTTGAATCATTCAATTCAATTCAATTCAGAGGAAATCCCTCCTTTGAGAGCATGCCAAGCATTGTGCAGCGGCATCATGCACACGCCATGTATGTTGTTTTTGACAGGCATTCGCTTGTGGCGTGCCCAGGCCGAGCATCATGTGGCAGGGCAACGTTATTCTCACTATTAGACGATCCTTCCCATCAGCCCGTCTTTCACCATATACATATATGTATGTATGTAGTATATGTATTTCTGTTTTATAGCCAGCACTTTGATTTATTCCCGATTGTTCTATCCGACAACTGTCCCATCACTCTGTCACTCTGTCTCCCAATCGATTCGATTACCTTTAATAAAGAAGAGAGCCTGAAAGGCACGCACTTTCCGTGGCTTTCTGTGAACGATAAATTCTGAAACCGTTTCGAGGCTATGGTGGAACGATGGAGTAAATATGAGAGCATCTGCAACGATTGATAGCCGTCTGGTAACTGGTTATATATTTTTTGTATTTCGGGTGTATATTTTTTTCGGGCAGCTCCCCCACCCCGTCCATAATGGACTTTTCAACGCTCCGCTCCGCTGAATGACTCATTGGATTGGTGGGCTGTGAAAAGGTTTTTTTATGTGGCTTGGATTTTTTTATTGTTGTATTTTTTGTGGGTAATTGGCACTTGAGTGACAGACGGACAGACAGACAAAAAATAAAAGACACTAAAAATACGGAGCCATCATCACAATCCAAACGAAGGGCAGCGGCAGCAACAGCAGCAGCGGCAGCGGCAGCAGCAGATCCATAATCCCCAATGAAAATGTCGTTGTAGATTTGGGGATGGTGCGTGCCTGTTATGGAGGAGAACAGAGATAGAGCAATACATAGATCTCTCTCTCTCTCTCTCTCTCTCTCTCGTCGAAAGTTCAATGACAGTTGCATCTACAACAAGAATTCTAATTGAGACAGAGAGAGGCAGAGAGAGAGAGAGAGTCAGTCGTAGACCCCCCAGAAATACACACACAGCATTCAACATTCAACACTCATTTGTTGTAAATATTTGCATAGGTCCAAACGCTACAGAGGGAGGGGAAGAGAGGGTGGGGGGGACTTCTGGCCACATCGTGTGTCCACTCTATGGGTCGCTCCGCGGCTCCTTCTTGCAACAAAGTGCCAACACAAATAGAGAACGAAGAAACAAGCGACACAGAAAGAGACAGAGAGAGAGAGAGAGAGAGAGGGAGAGAGATGCAGATGCACTTTCAAAATGCTCACAAATGGCAAAGCCAAGGAAGAGACCAGCGCTTCCATTTTTACACTCAAAGAAAAATTGGGTTTCCATCCATATTTCAATTACAAATGAGATTCTTCAATTGAATAATACGAGTGGAATGGAATGAATAGCATCAATAGAATTCACTTGGATTTAAACACACTTCAAATGTATTGCCCATATTTATATTTAATCTACATTTAAAACACTTTAAAATAAACCAAATATTTTCAATTTAGAACGCAGAAAATATATTTAATGTGAATATGAAAATATTTCATTAAAGTATGATATATATTTATTTATTTTATAAATGAAAATATTCAATTAAAATATAATGTATCAGTTATCGCAAATTTGTACGATTACAAACGGAAATTTCGGAAAAATTCGTACGAATTTAAATCTGTGTGCTCCGGTTTTCGCAACTTTTAGCTATCGATACCGATGGTATACAAGATTATTTATTTTAGACACGAAATATATTCATATAAAATAAATTATTTTCATATTAATTTCAAAATTTAAATGAAAACACTTTCCCGGAGCAAATCGATTGGTATACATTTTCACGGCTTTTTTTCTCTAGGTGTAATTGATATTTTGGGTATTTTCAAGATCATTCAAGATCTGTTTGGATCCGTTCTGTCAATCTGTCAATAGGTAAAGTCTCCGCCCCCTTCCCTGCGGCTGCTGCTGCAGTTCAATAATCTCCAGCCTGCGTATCGGTTTTCTTTAGCTCACCTTGAAACACACACACAGACACATGAGACAGAGAGACCCAGACAGAGAAGGGGGGGGGGGGGACACAGAGCAGATCAATGCTAGATCAATATGGAAACATGCTTTCCATGATAAACCAATTATACCCTCGGCCCAACGACGATAATTGCAGAGCCAGAGAGCTATAACTATACAAAGAATTCGAACGAACTGAAAGCCTCATTTCCAGTTCCAGTTGAACGCGAATGACAAAGACCATGGGCGCACGGGGCCATGGGGCCATGGCACTTCCTGCCACACAGTAGTCGTCCTTGGACCTGGCCCAATCATGGCCATATTTATTTCTAAGAGAATAATGCCCGAATAATATTGATTTGCTGCACAAATTTCCCATACGCAAATAGAAAAATTTGTTATGAAAGTTTTGTGATGAACTATGAATGAAAATAATTGAATATAGGATGGGAAATACTCCAACAATAAAGGAAATAAAATCGATTAAGTACGATTATTATTATTATCATTAATAAAAGTCCTTGAAAACTGAAAATCAGCTGTTTTCTGCTTCTTTCTTTTCAATTGCCAGTCACACGTAAACGTCATACATATGTATGTGTGTATGTATGTGTGTATGTGCTCTATTATGTCTCCTTAGCTCTAGGGTAACAATTAGAAAAACACTCCGCACAGAGACCCCATAGCCTCCCCCATGACCTACTCAACAAAATGTTGCATGTTCCGGTAACATTTCCCAGTGGGATTTTCTGTATAGTCATGGAGCTCTGGCTATGGCTATGAAGATGGGTATGGGGGGGGCTAATGGTTGAAAGCTTTAAGTGTAATTACTTTTACTTTACTCTACTCTACTCTACTTTATTATAATAATCAAAATATTCCCAACAATTAACTAAAAGTGAGCGTGAACGACGTCATCAGTTTCACCTGTGGAAAGGGGGTGGTGGGGGGATGGGAGTGGGTCTGGGTCTGGGTCTGTGCCCTCGGAATAGCATTATAAACATATTTTCATGTTTGCGGACATTTACAGCCACTTCCGTCGCCAATTAATAAAAACAACAAAAGCAACACCCAAAAAAAGCAAAAAAAAAAAACAAGGAAATGAGAAAAACAAAGTTTCGGCTTTCGAGCGGGAGTGTTACGACTCGAATGATACCCAAATATCACCCAAGCCCCGAATAAAGTGCCGAATAAATAATTTCGGCACGATCTCATTTTATTTGCATTTCAAGATGCAGACTCCAGCAGAAAAGAAATTAAATCAAATGAGCGATAGCTTTTTTGTTTATTTTGCCATGAATTAATCATACAGAGGCAGAGGGTATGCCACCATAGAGATTTTACAGGGTATCCCCTACAAGAAGCGCCACCACAAGAATGGACTATAAAATGGTTTTTCGCCAAAAGAGAAGCAACCACAAACAGAAAAAAAACAAAAAAAAAACAACAATCAACTAAATTAATTCATTAAATTTAACTTTTAATGATCCCCACACACACACACACACACACACACACACACACGCAAAACGGTCCGAGCAGGCTCCTGCCTTATAGAGAGGGTCTGGTCTCTCGCTCCTTTTGCGAATGTCCCCCCCATCGCTCGTAAAAATGTTGCAAATTTTGGATATACAGAATGTATAATGCTCATGAGTATTCATATAACATACATCCACAAGTACATATGTACATATATGTACATATATCTGTATAGCTTCATCCACCATTTCCATTGCGGGCCATCAAAGAAGTCGAGTCTTAAGCTCCGAGTTTTGGTCTTCTGTGGTTTCTGGTTATTTTTTTTTTTTTAGGATGGGAGGAGGGTAGGATGGGGGAAGGGGGGACTGTGGTTCGTTAAGCAGCCTAATTGGAGTGAGGCTCTACACAAGTTCAGAGTTCAAGGCAAGGGCCGGACGGGGGAGTCAGTGCAGTGCAGCGGAGGGGATCACTCAACCGCATAGATCCGTAGATCTGGGGAACAACCTTAAGATAGATATTGTACTTAACAATGTACATATATTTAATTATATTTAAAATTAGTTTGAAAAATGTATGCCAATCGGTATGTTTTTCATTTTTCTCCGAGTGCCAAAATGGATGGCAAAAATAAAGAGATTTTTGCAAGTTTTTGATCATTTCATCTCCTTAATCCGTGCCCTTTTCAAAACTGCTTTTTTTCCCCGTCCTAAACCCATCGAAAATCCATCAAGGAAGCAGCCAGGAGGAGAAAAACTCATTAAATCCACATACACGTGCGCGATGCGACCCCTACACAAAAAAAAAAAAAAACATCTGTCCCTACTTGAAGACCGAGCGAAACCGAAGAACCCTCAGGAGCAGGACGCGAGAACCCAGAAAGGAAATCTGGTCTTGGAAACCACCTACCCCTCCTCCTGCATTCTTCTCTGTCTCTCTCTCGCTCTCTCTCGCTCTCTCTTTCTCGTAATCTTCTCTGGGGAGGCGCGCGTGCACTGCGGCAAGTGACGCGTGTCGTGTCCTCCAGGACAGCAGGGCAAGTAGCAGCTGCCCCTCGAACAATAAATCGGAGATCTTCTTTTTTTCGGGGTTAAAATTGCACCTGCCACCGCCTGTATTTCAAACACAATGCAAAGCAGAAGAAACGGCAGGAGAAGGAGAAGGAGAAGGAGGAGGAGGAGACAAAGACAGAGATGGCGAGCCAAGGCAAGAGTGTTTGTGTGTGTGTGTTGCCACAACCAAAAATGGTTAATGACGTTCATTCGATTCTGTTTTGTCTGGTTTATCCTCCCCTCTGTCGCTGCTGCTGCTGCTGCTGCTGCTGATGCTGTCTCTGACTCACTCGCATCCCCTCTCCCCCCTGCACTGCACTGCACTCCACACCACTCTGCTGATTATGAGATCAAGATAAGCAACAGCCTCGTCTACCCCTCTCCTTCTCCCCCTCTCCAGCGTCGTTCTTCGGTTTCTTGTCGTGTCATGCGAACAGATGCGTTTTCCAGCATATCCGCCCATCTCGCTTCATCCTTTAGCGGTGGTTGTGACCCTTGTAGGCGTGGTCCTTTGACTGACTATCCCATTGCTGCAGGCTACACTGCAAGAGCAGTCAGTGTACACTGAGAGAAAACTGACACCGATCCATTCGGCAGCCGCATATTCCCCCACCCACCATTCGCATAAAAACGAAATAAAGTTTGGAATATTCGAAATAATGTATTCCATCCATTCCATAACTTTTTATCATTCCATTTTCAAATATTGCACGAATTTATATTTCCAATTCAATCCATACCGATCCGTTCCCTTCAAAAGCAAAGTCCTTCTCACATCTTTTTCTAGCCAAAGCTTTCTTTCCCCCTTGTTTCTCTCAGTGCAGGAATGGTAACTTGAGACATTCCCTTCCTTTTGGGCTCTGGTGTGCGTCTTTTAGGGGTTGCAAGCCTTGAGATCGTTCGGCCTGGATGGACGGAGATGTGGCCCTGCCCTTGCCCCCTGCTTAACCCTGCTTAACCCTGCTTCTGTTTCGACGACATCAATCACTTGTTGATGCCGCTGGCAGTGCAGCAGGCAGGGTCAGCCGGCAAGTCTTTTGGGTTTCTCGTTGGCTCCCGCATTTTGGGCATTTGTTAGAATTCTCATTTCCCATTTCCCATTCCCATTCCCATTTATATATTTTTCTTTTGGGTTCCCATTATAAATCATCAAAACATATGATTACACGCTCCGTACGCTACCATTTCTTCGCCCCCGCCCTCCTCCTCCTCCTCCTCCTCCTCCGGTTTTCTCCCCTTTTGACAAATTTTTTATTGCCGCTCAATCAAAGAAAAAAAATAATTTAAAAGGGGTTCCGTTCGGGTTGGTGTATGGTGTATGGTCGGGGGGGAATACTTTTGGGAAAGTAGCTGCCAAATGCAAATTCCACCGATTGTTCTATAAACCATATTGCACTATATATAATTATAGAAACTATAATTCAGCTAATTGGTAGAGAGAAATTCCATCTTGGAATGGAAATGGAAAACAACCCACACAAGATCCCATTCCCGTCCGTTCTGGAGCGGATTGTTTCGTGTAAACGAAATCAATTAGGAATGGAATGCGGAACAACAAAATGTGGATGCTAAATACCGTCTATAAATTATACTAGATATCTAGTCGATATATATACGTATGTATGTATATCCACCACTGATGGTATGTTTGTGTGTGCAACATTTGAATTGTTGAAATGTTTATTGCGGCTTCAATTAGCAAAAAAAAATAAAAATAATAATAAAAGCAAATTTATTGAGAGGCTGGGAACGGAATAGGAATGAGAGAAACAATAGTGCTGTAAAGTGCAGTGGAATGAAATGGAAAGGAAATTGGGACTAAATTAGAGCGTAACTGGAACGTAGTGATAATGAAACAGTTACGTGTAATGGTTGACTAGATATACTAGATAATAGAACATGGAATAGGAAAATGGAAATAGTGCAGGAACGTAGGAACGTTTAAATGGTAACACTGGAACTGCAACTGGAAATTAGAATGGGGAAAACTGATTTAAAGTGTGACCCAAAAGACATTTGTATGCCTGTTCTTTCCCCAGAGTTCAATGTGCTAAATAAATCCATCCCAATTCTCAATGCAAATGCATTTTCATGTTTGTGTGTGTGTATCCCAAGTCTTCTATGTGTTTGTGTATGTGTGTGGCAAAATGCAATCTATTAGCAAAATTGGGTCACTGCACGCCCACTTGGTAACACAGAGACAGACAGACAGAGAGAGACACACAGAGTAGAGTCCCCTCTCCCTCTCCCTGAGACAGCAACTGCGACGGAGACTGCGACAGCACCACACCACATCCGAATAGACCCTGGTCTGCTCTCGAAACTGATCTGTTCCGTTCCGTCCCGTTCCGATCCGATCCGACCCCCAATCCAAAGCCAAATCCGAATCCGAATCGTAACCGCAGGCAGCAGCTCGTGTTTAAATATAATTTACAAATTGTAACAGACGCCCACAGGGGACACACCACGAGAGTCGCCGTCTCAAAGACGATCCGCGGATGATAGCGGAAGGAGAGAGAGGAAAAACGACAGGAGAGAGAGAGAGAGCGAGAGAGAAGAAAAATGGAAGGGAAAGTCATGGCATGAAAGAGGGAAACAAAAACCACAACTAAAAATACGATAGAAATACAACTATTTTGCGCTAATTTTGAAATGAAGACGAGAAGACACGACCCGACGACCCAGAAGAAAGAGGAAGCTCCAATGACAAGAACGAATTACAGATACCCTACCAGCTACAGCCACAGCTACAGCTATACCCTGCAAACTAGAACAAGAAGCCGATCTTCAAGGATTTTCAGTCATGAGCCTTATAAGTACCAATCGATTACAGGAGTATCAATATGTAACCCCCGCCTCTCCTACAAAAATTACAACAAAATGCAGAGGGTCAACTCAACCGAGATCCGAGAGAGCGGAAAACATAATGGAATGGAATAAGGGGAAAGAGAAGCAAAGAACCGTTCAGCCGACAGACAGATAGCAGCAGCATAAATTGACAAGGGGGGCCCAGCGAGAGAGAGAAACGAAACGAGAGAGTGAGCGTTTGAACGCACAGGGAAACGCAACGAGGGAGTGCGAGGGCACATACACATTGCTGGGGGGAGGGAGCGTCAGAGCGGAGCGGAGCGTCGCGTCGTGTGAAGCAACAAGGCCCCCAAGTACATAATTTCGAAATGAATATGGCGACAAAAGAATTTTAAATATGTACACGCGTATGCATGTTGTAAAAGTGTACATATATGTATGTATGTGTTGCGTGTGCGTCTGTGTGTGAGTGTGCTGCTTGCTGCCGTCCATTATTTTTCCTCCATTTTCGGTTCCTAAACGGAAACAAGTGATAATAAAATATTTACAGCTACAACAACAACAGCAGCACCAATGATTTAAATGAGCAGCAGCGACAACGCTACGCCAATGCCAGCAAGCAGTTCTGCTCACATGTAAAAAGGGAGCAAAAGCAATAAGCATAGCAAGGCAAAATCAAAGGCACCAAAGCGTGTAATAAGAGAATCATAAAATTTATAGCAAAAACAACAGAATGTGGACAGCAAAAAACCAAAAGAAATGAAAAAAAAAAAAAAAACAAGAAGAGCCGCAAGAACTCAACTCAGCTTCAATAATGCACACCGGCAGCGACGTCAACGCTGTGCTAAAATGTGTGTATGTTTGTGTGTGTCGGGGGAGGAAGCTTCGTTGATGATGCTCTGCTCTGTTACGCTGTTCTGTTCTGCTGGTGCTCTGCTGCCGGCAAAAAGCCGCGCGACACAAAGCACTGTGGATCGTGTTATGGCCTTGTGTGGGCGAAAAATAAAAAAAAAATTGAATTTGATTGCCACCGATTGCGTATGCATAGATTTACGAAACAAAACATGTGTATGGCAAGGGATGTAAATATATGTACATACATATCATACATATAATGTACGTCCGTATATTTCATTGCAACAGAGATTCATTACAGAGTACGTTTCTATTTCCATGGGTACACTTCGTGGTCAAGTGGTTTTTTATTAGACCTCTGACGTACAATATTTCCAGCCACTGCACCTAATCTAGTTGAAAACTTTTTACCTTTCAGAATTCATTATGTCACCCATTGTACCTGGTCTTGTACAAGCTTTTAACGTTTCTTTTTTTTTGTTTTGCTTTACATTTTTGCACCCAGTGGAGGACCAGAGTCTAGTTCTCGCTTTACAACATTTCCGTTATCCATTAGATCAATCACTGCAGTTTCCACGAATTTCCTTCTTAGTCACACTGTGCAAAATGCCGGAACAAACGCAGTACTCCCCCCTCAATCGCTGCAAGTGTTCAAGGGAGACAGTATGACAGATCTGCAATTACAATCTGTTCGGCGTGTGTGTCTGTGTGCGTGTGAAAGGGTAAATGGTACAAATGTGCGTATGCCGTTCGTTCGTGTGCGTGTGTGTGTGGCAATGTAATTAAAAAGAGTTGAGCAAATATTTGACGAACGTGCAGAAGCAATTAAAAGGGTCTGAGAAACGGGGAGCAATGGGAAGAGCCGGAAAGGACCCCGACCGACATCATCGGCCAAAGGAGTCACAAAGTTTTAGTCGAGTCAGCGATGCGGGTGATAGAGTGAGGGTGGGGTGGGGTGAGTTGGGGGTGCAGCCGGATGATGACGCACGTGCGAGTCGCCGTATAAGCCGGCAACGAGCCAAAATAACAGCAGCCCAGAAGACGGGTGAGGGACAGTGGAAACGAAAATGCTGAATGGAGCAACAAAAAAACTATCTACTACTACACTACTATGTACTACGATGGAGTCTGTGGAATAAACAAAGATAAGGCACAGAAACTGAAGACGAAGTAAACAGTAATAAAAGCTGATTCCCCTCATCCACCACCTTCCATACTCTTCTTCCCTTTATCACTTTCCGTTCCTTTCCCTTCCTTCACCATTTCGATTGAACATTAAAGCAAATAAACTTCTGTCGATGCAGGCGGCACCCCACCATTCCAGCGGCAAAGACAAAACCGAAAACGCATTAACATTAACTGCTAAAAGCAAAAACAAACAAATCTCCTGCTCTCTGCCGCTGTCTCTGCTGCTGCTTATGCTGGCATTAGCTTTACGTTTTATTCTCGTCAAAAAACTATGCTTTCCAGCAAAGGGGGGGCGGGCGTTGGTGTGTGTGGGCCAGCTGGACGGTGGTATTTGTGTCTGTTTTTTGTCTGTTATTCCTCTTACCACTTCGAACGTTTACGTCCCGCTGTTGCTTCTGCTCGCTGCTCCCTTTTTTCCACTTCTTCCACTTTTCTCAATTAACAAAAGGCACTTTTAATTATTGCTTAATTTACCCCACAAATGCTTCACTTCTATATACATATACAATATGTATATACACAACAGTTATGTTGTTGCAAGGAACTTAATAAACGACGCAACAACAGCACACTTAGCAAAAAAAACACAAAACGAGCTTGAAACGTAACGCAAAATCAAAAAATAAAAACCGAAAAATAAACTAAAATAATTGTGAATTTCAATTTCCGCGCGCGCTCTTTTTACACAGTTTTTATCTTTGCGGTCCCGTTTTTCGTTTGCTGCGCCTCTCCGCTGCTGCTGGTGCTGTCGTCTTGTGCGCGCGTCGGCCGAATTCGAACTGTAAATCCGAGAGCGCTGCTCACTTTGAACGGACGTGTTGGCTCGTTGGGCCGCAGTGATGCCAAATCAGCCTTTTTTATGTAAAATCTAGCTTTTTTTCAAACTTAAACGGCGGGCACAAGGAATTGAGAATTTTTATTTTTTTCAGTGTGATATTATTCTGTACAGGCTTTTCAGCAAGTAAAAACATTTGAAATACTACTTAAATAAAAAGAAATTAATTAAATAAGAATGAATTCATGTCGAATTATCTCTATATTTAGATTACATTTTCATACACATATTACTCGTATATATTATAGTACATACATAGGTACGTATGTATGTATATGGTATTCCAGTATAAATACAACTTAATTTGTATTATTATTTATTTATTATTATTTCTTCCTGCATATTTTCAATTACTGACTGAATAATTATTAAAAAACATTTTTCTTTTAATTGTGCTGTATTTGTATAGGACATACGAAATCATGTAACTTTAATGTTTGTAAGATAATTCGGAGTCCCATCTCTCGCCATGCCTTACCTTCTGTTTAATATAGCTTGCACAGGACTGGACTGGCCAGGGCTCTAGAGAGTTGGCAAAAGGCCCAGGATGAAGTGACTTTAATTTTTTCAGAATTTCAGTTGCGTTTTTTTTTTCGCACAATCAGCGCAATTAAACAAATTAGACACGCACATAGAAGGACAGGCCGCATGTCCTGCTGGGAGGGCAGAATCCTTGAGGTGGACAGAACAGCATCGCGCATTGCTGCATGCCGCATGCCGCATTCAGAATTCAGGAATCCCTCAAAACCAAGTATGCGCGTGTGTGTGTGTGCAGGCAGCACGTAATTGCAGTTAAATTTTATTGCAGTCACGTAGCAAAAGGCAAAAGAAAACAAAAACTAAAGAGTATCCATGCTGGTGGGCGTTAGCGAATAGTGAACACCCTACATTTTTTCTAATTTGTTTATAAAACATAGTTTTCCTTTGATATGCAAAGAGGAAAGCATAGGTACAATTTATATTCTTCGTATAGACATATTTCCTTGAGTCGAAATGCGATAAATCCAATTTGGAGTACTTTTTATATTCGAATTGAGATCAGTCTTCTGCTTCTACATATTTCGAAGAAACCGCCTGCCTGGCAAAACCGATGAGAGTCTCTGCAATGGGGTAGGGTATGCCAGAAAGTAAATGAAAAGAAAGACGCAGGAAGAGACGACGACAGCGACCTCTGCGCTGCGTTTAGCTGCTTCTGCTGCTTCGGCAGAAACAAAGAAGGAAGCAACAACTGCGATGTTTCTGCTGCGCTGCTTGCTTTTGCTGTTGGACTTGAATAAACAATTTAATTTCTTTCTTTCTCTTCTGCTTTTTTCCTTCGGCGCCCCCTCTCTTAAGAATTTATGCATGGTGAAAGTAATGAGGGGAAACACAAAAGTTAGTACCGCAATTAATGTGTCGGCACTTTCTTGTTCTTGGCAGCAGAGAAGAGCTGAGCAGAGCAGAGCAAAGCAGCATCACAAGCAGCGCAGATGGCCCAGAGATTAATCATCGGCGTGTCTTACATTCTGATTGGACTTTTCAGCGCTGACTCATTTTCTTTTCCCTCAAAATCTCTGTACCTTTTACAACACTAAACTGGGAATATTTTCAATTACCTATGTCAAACCTCTCCCCACAAACCTTTTTGAAAACTCCTTTTCCACACAGTCCGCCCACACACACACACACACACACACAAATGCTGTCGCTGTCGCTGCCAACGTCAGCTTCACAGAAATCTAATAAGAAAACCAATAAACTGCACAAAAGACAGCAAGCAGTTGTAGTGGGCAGCGCAGCGGCAGCAGCATTAACAGCGATGCATTATGCTTTTCTTGTTGTTTTTGTGCGTGCGTTCGTGTGTGTGTGTGTGTGTGGGAGCGATTTATGAAGTATAAAAGAAATGAAAAGAGAGACAACACACACAATCATGCACGCATATGCATTAAGCGTGTGTTTAAGTGAGACAGAAAGAGATACGATACTTACATTTGTTATTGTTGTTTCCTCAAGATTTTGTTGCTGTTGTTGCAGATGTAACTGTTGTTGTTGTAGTAAATGTTGCTGTAATAGTTGTTGTTGTGCTGCCAGACCGCCAAAATCCATATTACCAGAAGAAGAGAGTGTGGTCGGTCGGGGGCGCGGGTGGTGTTGTATGTAGGACTACGAGCAGGGCACTGCAGCTGTAAAAAGCGAGCGAGTGCTCTCTTTGTCTGCTCTCTTTCTCTCTGTTTCTCTGGCACTCTGCTCTGCTCTCCTTTTGTGCGATCGCTGGAGTTTTTTTTATTATTGCACACAAATTTTTGAAGAAATGCAATTGAAAAGGAGAAGCAGGTTTCTCCGTTTTGTATTACACTTATTCGTCGTAATTTAAACAAATTTGAGTCGCCTTAACCGTTGGTTGGCTCGATTTGCATTTTGCTTTTGATGCAGTTTCTTGTTTCTTGAAACCCGCTCTCCTGGGCCTTCCTCTTCTTCCCTCTCTCACTCTATCACTTCGCTTCGGGTAAGTGCGTGGGCGAAGAAGCCGAATGGAGCACGAGCACGAGCACAGTTTATGCACTTGGGAGAGCCAACAACTACACCCACATATGCACACATGAACACACGCACACACATGCAATTCTCTGGATCTATCTCGCTCTGGCAAGCACACTCTTATTGTTGGATGTGTTGCCCAATTGCACAATACACTTCCCCTCACACTCCTTGGCCTACGTCTCGCTCCACTCCTCAATCCTACACTCCTTTTCCGACTTCCCACAACACTTGCACTTCCCACTCCAATTTCGAATATCAATTCCAATTGCAAGTTGCGTTTGTTTTTTCCTCCTTGGGCTCCTCTTTTTTCCAACGAGTATTTGTATGTGTGAAGTGTGTTCCTTTTACTATACTCCGTTTTCCCAGAGGGTTTCTTCCTGCTATGCTACTCTTCTTGCATGTGTTTTCCTGGCGCACTACTCCTTTTTCCGCTTGTGTGCTCCTATTTAACCGCCTGTGTGTTTTCCTTTTCCTTTGAGTATGTGATTTCTTTTCTATTCCTTCTTTTTGCGGCGTCAGTCAGCCTGTTTGTTGCTGCTTCTGCTGCTGCATTTTGTTTGGCTATAATTTTTTTAAACACTTTTCAGCCATGCGAACGGGATTTCCTTAAACACAATTGCACTGAATTTTCATATAAGCTATCGCGTACACTACTTCTATTCCTTTTACTTTATCCTTTCTTCGTGCGTGCAATTGAACCGAAAAAACAAAACAAAATAAACAAATGGTGTACTATTTGTGGGGGAAAAACTACGGAAAATTTCGTGCGTAAATTTTCACGAAAAACGCCCCGCCCGCGCGGCACTGCAGTTGTGTATGGGGTGTGACCGCATTTGGTTAACACAGAAAATCCTGTCAAAAGTCAGGGCTACATTGCATTGCATCAAGTGATTTCGATGCAAGCCTTGACTGGCCACACTGTTCGATTAACAGAAACAGGCGCCGGGTCCGCCAATTCCAACGAAAACCGCGTTTTTATTTATTGTATCTGTTGCTGTGGTTCTTGAAATAGAAAACAAATCAAAAATGGATGGTATGTGCAGGGGGACATCCTATGTGAAGTGCTACATAATATTTTGATGTGTTTTGTGTGTATTATTGTGTGTTTCAAAGGCTTGACCGAGGACATGTGGACGCCATACAAGCATCTCTATGGCACGCTGCAACAGGCGATTGCCCAGCCAAAGGATCTCATTGGCGAACTGGAGCAGTGTCTCAAGAAGTACAAACAGAACTTTTCCAATTTCTTACGCAACCCGGTAAAGCTCCGCTCCCTCTCCGCTCACCCATATAACCTCTGGCACTGCCACTGCCACTGACACTTTTCCTGTGTGTTCCCGTTCCCTGCAGCCCAAGAATGAGAAGAGCCGCAATCAGCTAAGGACCGGCCTCACCGAAGGCATAACGCTGGGCGCCCAGGGCCACAAGCTGATACTCTCCCAGGATCTGATCGATGAGGCCATCATACTGTCGGACATGTTCGATCTGGATGAGCTGTTTGCCCTGGAGCTGCTGTACACGTCACAGCGTCAGCAGATGCATCATCCGGGGCTGCCCCGTGGCCTGGTTGCCGTTTTGCTCTACTACGATGGCCGCAAGGCCATGGCCTGTGCCCTGCGCGATATGATGCAGACGATCAGCGGCGTCTCCTGGGTGACGGAGCTGCCCAGAGAGGTAGGCAGAGAGCTAGCTCCTGGCTCCTGGCTCTAAGTACAAGCTAATGTCGTTTTTTGCTTGCAGTTCCTTTCGTTGGTGAATAACTATGTCCAGAATCTGACGGAGGAATCGAATTTGTTGACACGCCTGTTGGACATACTCGCCGAAATGGATGTGGTCAAGGAGGTAAAGGATCTACCCTACCGGACATTCGGTCATATCCGCAGTGCTTTAATTACATTCCATTTCCCGCCTTTTTTGACAGAACCTCATGCTGACCAAAAACCGCGCCTTTGGCTCCACAAAGCATCAGAATCAAGTGCTGGCCTTGTACGAGGACATCCGCAAGGCTGTGGCCATGAGCCTCTTCAACTATTCGGCCCAGCGGGGCCTGCCCCGTACCAAGGCCATACGTCTGATGAAAATGCTCGCGGCAAGCAAATGCAGCGACAATGCTGGCGGCAATATCGATGATGTGACAGTCATTATGCTGATGGCTCTGCTGTACTCCTATGACACGTCCGTGCTGCTGGCCACGGATGTGGTTAATCCGTATACGGTACGGTTGCCTATTATTTGTGATCCCGAGTTTGCCAAGAGCTTCCATGATGCCCTGTATGCCCAAGCCAAATGGCAGACACCCCGCCTAGATGCCGTCATCAAGTATAGCTTTGCCTTGGCCCTGGCCAGCCTGAGGCATGCGTCCATCGAGCTCCAGGCAGCCGCCAGTGCGCTGATACCGCGCGATGAGCAGCTAATGGATGAGGCGCTCGCCTCCAACGTTTTCGGCTTCATCTATCGTCAGTTGCTGGAGAGTGAAATGATTTACAAGTGAGTTAGAGTACATGCAGGGGCTAAACCATTTGTGATACTTTTTTCTTTATTTCTTTTTTGGCAGCACGGAGTTCATTTATCGACGGGCGCACCTTTTGATCACCGATTTCATTGACTTTATGCACGCCAAAGTGGCTGAGCTGCGCAGCCGGGCGGATGAGTCCGCGCGCACGATGGTTAGTTTCCTAAATGAAGGCCTCGAACCGCCACCAAATCTGGACGCAAACTTTGAGCTGCTAATGCTGTGCGTGTCCCGTCTCTATGGCGATCGACGGGCCAGCCACAGTCTGTGCAATGAATATTGGGGCGCCAGTGATACGATGACATCGGCTGGCAGCGGCAACAGTGGCAGCCTCTATGCCATGGCAAATAGCTCCCGGGCCGTGTCCTTGTACAAGTTTATTTCCTTGGCCAGCGAACTGCTGCCTCAGACGCTGTTCAAGTCGTACTTGAAGATGATCACGGGCCTCACGCGCACAGAGCTGGCGGCACGCAGTGCATTTAATCTGCTCAAGAATACTCAGTCGGGTGCCGCGGGCTATTCGATGGGCTGGGATCATTTCTTTCAGGCACTGGCTAGCTATTACAGGTGAGTGGCCATTCCATTCCGACCAGTATTATTTTTAGTTTTATAACAAAAATAGTGAAATAAAATTAATTTTCTGATTTGTACTATTATGAATCGGAAATAAATCATATTTGCACTTTAGCACTTATTTTTAATTTTAATAATACAAATTCAAAAACAACAAAATTACTGATTTGTATTATTCAAATCAGAAATAATACAAATTGAAAACAAAAATGAATTTCTGATGAATTAATAAAATCAGAAATAATTATTTCCATAAAACAAACTTAAGATACAAATTTTTGTATTTTTTTTATTAAAATCAGAAATAATTTAAATATGAGCCAATGCGTTTAATGCGCTCGCAGTTGCTCAATTAGTAAGGACATTTATAAGTTCTTTTTTGCAACTCCTCACCGTTCTTCCTTTATTTCATTATTTTTCCTTTATTTATTTATTTTTGGTCGAACAAATAGAAATCATCACATAATCATTATTTTTGATTTGTAGGTTTTTTTTGCTCATAAATAATCTCTATGGATAATTATTATTGTTAATCATCCGTGAAACGTACAATTTATAAATTTTGGGGGATATGCATAGATTATCCTCAGAGCATTCTATTGGTATATTTAATTTAATTGCAACTGGATAATTTGATCGACTACAAAAATACAAAATAATCAATATTTTGGGTCTCTGCATATTTTTAATGAAAAAAGAGTTATGCAAAAAATATTTTAAAAATAACTATTTATTTTAAAAATAGATTTTTAATTTAAAAGTTTTATTGTAAAAATTAAATTTAAATTAATTTCAAAAACGCGAAATTGTTAGTAAAGGATGCTCCTGTTCCAGGACACCTCTTGAACAATTAGTGTAGCTCACAGGGCTTTTTTTTTTAATTTTAATTTTTAATTTTGTAATTTAATTTTTTTTTGCAGCAACATGCGCACCGATGCCTCGAGCATTATGTCCCCAGGCAATGCCTCGAATGGGGAACATTTCATGCGCCGAGCCCTGCAGCCCCGGGTCATAACCCAACGGGAAACGGAGCATCTGGTGGCTGTGATGGGGATTATGCGTGCAGTGGGCGAGCACGATCGCGTGTCGCGGGTGATGATGTGCGATCAGGCCAGCTGGCAGGCGCCACAGGTGCTGCTGGGACTGGTGGCATGTGCCACACCGTTGGCCCTCAAGGCAGAGATTATGTTCACGCTGGCGGCTTTGGCCAAGTCCAAGGAGACGGCACGGGCCATTTGGTTCCAGCTGGAGGACTCACAGATAATACCCACGCTGGGGGTGACGACGACAACGGCGGGCCAGAGCCCGTGCAGCTTGGCCGAGGAGATTGAGCAGAACGAGAGCCGTCTGGAGATATACAACTTGAGTCGCGGCGTTCTCCAGCTACTCCACACTCTGATGACCACCCATATGCCCAGGAGCTTGGGTGCCGGCCCGCGGCAGCCTGGCTATGATCCGTATTTTATTTTCGTGATGGATTCCATAATTCTCAAGTTCTACAATCGTTCGTACAAGGATCCCAGCGAAATGTGGGAGGTGGGGGCCAAGGGATTGAAACTATTGTTCTATCTGCTGGCCACCTACCGGCCGAAGTCCACTGATTTTATGGAAATGCGCGACGAGCATCCGTATCCGGGCTACCATGTGATGCTGCACCTGCAGGTGAAATCGGATCTATTGCGGCTCCTGTTGCGGATCATTGAGGACGCCCGCGAGCGGCTGGATGAGTACAGACGCTTTCGGGGCAAGGAACAGCTGGAGGAGTGTGCCCTGTATGCCCTCCTGCTGCTCGAGGTGGCGGTGACCAAGCAGAATGCCTTCTTCGAGGCACATTCGTCTGCCAACAGTCCCATTTTGCTGTCTGGACTGAATCGTATGCTGTTGGACTTCAATCCGCGCACGCGACGACCCGACTATGTGCTGAAAATCATTAAATTTGTGACCTACAACAATTGGCTGCCACGCCACTCGCTGGCGGCCATCAAGATCCTGAGCGCGGTGACCACGCTGCCGAATGTCGCCTCACAAATCCTCAACATGTACGCCCTCGGCAGCAACGAGAAGCTCGAGGTGCGCCAGGGATTTGTCGAGTGCCTGGAAATGGATGCCCGACTGGCCCAACGGAACGAAGAGCTCCTCGATTCGATTGTGCTCAACGACTACCAGGCCATGGGCGATGTACTCAACTATGGGGGACAGCAGCCGCCATGTGTTGCCGTCGGGGAGGATGAATCGGAGCCGGACGCCACCGCCCTCGAGGACGGGGACATTACATTGGGCCCCTGCTACGAAGTGCTGGCCCTCAATGAGAAAGTGCCCGTGGGCATTGATCTGCAGATCAAAGAGGCCATCGTCCAGCTCTTTGGACTCAATCTTTGTCATGCGCCGCCGAATTTTGTCTACTTTTTGCTGGGCATCGATGTCCTCAGGGACTTTATGGCCAGGGATAAGCAGCAGATTGGCATCGAAATGCAGTGCTGTTGTGTGCATTCGTTGGTCCTGGTCGTCGAAAGGTATCTAGAGGTACGTACTCCCCCTACCTCTACCTTTACCTCTATCTCTTTCACAGTGACGGGCTTATGTGTATATCTCTCTTTCTAATCCGAATAGAGTCAGCGGCATAGCCAGGAGGAGTACTGCCCACACTCGGCCCATCTGGTGGAGAGCATCTATCAGTTGTTCCAGGGCCTGTGCGCCAATCGACGCACTTCGGAGACCATCCTGCGCTTCTTTCGTTTGACCTGCAACGACTTTCTGCTGAGGCATCTGAGTGCCATGCCGTTTCGGCGCCATCGCGAGGATCATATGATGCATGCCATGAGCCATCTGCTCAATTGTGTGGCCGTTGAGGTGCGCCTGGCGGCCAGTCATGGCCAGACGACGCGCTACAATCTGTTGTGCGATATACTCCTGCTTGGCGGCCAGTCGGAAGGGCAGCGTGCGAATCCTGGCATGCCGCAGGACCTCAACAATAGCATACTGAGTGGCACGGCCTCCGCAAGTTTCTTTGGCTTGGATGTGGGGCCTGCCACGGCGGCCGCTAAGATTCCCGTGATGCCCGATAAGACCCAAGGATTGCATGCGAATCGTTTGCTGGAATGTCTAGTGCTCGAGGAGGATAAAACAATGCCGCAGCCGCAGCTGGAGTTCTTCGATCAGGTGCTGACGACAACGCTGCTCAAGGAATGTGAAGCCCGCCCCAGACCGAGCCCAGGCAGTGGGAATGGAGGAGCAGCTGCCCCTGGCTCTGCGCCATATATGATGATAAATATCCGGAAACTCCACGACATCCTGCACGACGAACTGCGTACGGTGCAGAGCACCATTGCCACCGGACAGCGCAAGGCCATCAGTGCGGAGATCACCCTGCTGCTGCAGTATGCCGTCGAGCTCAATCGGGTGCGGACGCAGCGCATCGCTACGCTCAAGTTTGTGGATGCCTGGTGCCAGCTGGTGCAGATACTTTTCAGCAGCATGCCGGAGGCCTTGCTGCCCCCGGCCCTGAGGCGGCAGTATATCATTGACATCATTGAGAAGATGCTGCTGAAGGTGGAGCCCGCACAGCCGCTCATCGAGATCTCCATACAGATCACCGAAACGATCCTGCTGCTGTTGGCCAATCTGCGCATCTGCTATTACCAGCTGGAGGATCAGCGCACCAGCGATGAAAACGATTTGACCACCGTACAAAGCGGTGACAACAGCAATGCCAACGGAACGCTTTCCCATTCACAGTCGAGCATCAGTGGAATACTGACGGGCAGCACGAGCAATCTACGCTTCATCCTCAAGCGCATTGTCGAATGGATCATGGTGAGCGGTGTCAAGTCCCAGAAGCTGCGCATCAATCTCTATACGGCTCTGCTCAGTTGCTTGAGGATAGTGAAGCGTCTGCGCACCGACGAGGAGGTGGACTTTCATGAAACGTAAGCGCTCGGATTGTTTATTTCTATTTGATAATCAAACCTTCGTATGCCGAATTGTGATTCTTTGATTCCTCTCGTTAGCATTAGCTTACACCTGGAGAAATCGCAAACGGCCGTTCCCGATCAGCGGCGCGAGGATAAAGAGCGGCTCAAGGAGATGGCCACAGAGGTGATCGGTGTCTATGGGGAGAAGCTGGTGGATTCGATCTGCCACGATGCGGTGACCGGACACGATGTGTGCCGCATGCTGGCGCTGGCCTGCCTGGAGATGATCTCTGAACTGGATGCGGTGAGCACGTTCTCCGAATTTGTGGTGTCGCGGGGCTACCTGAAGCACCTGCTGGACGGCGTGGCCGATTCGGACGATGCGTTGAGCGCGATCCTGCAACCGGTGCCGAACAATCTCCGACAGTTGTACATGTACGAGGCGCGTTTGGCCTTCCTCACGCGTCTGTCGCAGACGGGAGCCCGAATGTTGCTCGCCGAAGGAGCACTGGGCGTCCTGTCCAATATGCGGGTATACGACCTGCAGCCGGACCTGAAGGCCAACCACTTGCGAAAGGATCCCGAGGGCTTTCTGCCGGACACGTTCGAGCGCTTCCATTCCATCCTGCAGCCGGCGCTGGCCCTTTGCGATGGCATTGTCAGCTCCCTGGGATCGCATAACAATTCGGCCGCCCTCCAGGTGCTCAACTTTCTGTTTGCCCACATCGACATGGTCGAGACGATGCTGCGCACGGCCACGCCCCTGATGGACCTGGGACACCTGCAGCAGCTGGCGTCGATCACGAATCTGTTTTCGCGCACCTGCACGCCCGAACTGTGCTCCAATGCGGCCGATGGCCAGCAGGAGGAGCGCGATCTGGAGTTTTACAATCGCCTGAACCGATTGCAGCAACTGATGATCGTTGTCTTCGGCCGTTTCACTGTGACCGAGGACACCATTCGCCAGATACTCCAGCAGGAGAGTGTGGAGTCGCTGCCCAAGAGCCGGAAGAATCGTCACATCAAGTATTTCCTGGACATTGCCGCCAATCTGTCGCTCTATTGCCGACATGCTGTGACCAGCCATGTCCGAGACAGCACCACCTCAAAGTTTCTCCTAACGACCATTGTCAATGATGTTACACCGCTGTAAGGGATTGGCGTTTATGTTTTCTGCCTGAATAATCCACGAAATGCCTCTGCCCTCTCTCTGTAGATCTGGGAAGACGGATGGCAAGAAGCTGACGGCGATTATCCACACAATCATCGACCAGCTAAAGGGCGCCGTGGGCTACTACCTCTCGCAGAAATCCCTTGCCGACAATCTGCTGCAGCAGCGCTCCTCGCTGCCAAGCATCTGCTTCGGACCCAGCGGTAAGTACACGTCCCTGGTCCCTGGTCCCAATTGATGCTCGACTCCAGACGCCACAAGCGGAATGCCTGCCCACCGCTGCTTCAACAAACAGATCCCAACGGAGAGCGTATCCCAATCATTTGCCCATCTTATTTTTGCAGGCAAAGAAAACTACGTGGAGCTTAGCCAGAGGCACAGCGAGAAGCGCAGCGAACTGATGCAGGCTGTCTTTATAGCCGAACAGAATCTGTATTTGCTGTGGATCCATTTGGACTTTTATATGCGGAACGCGGTGATATTTGCCAGCGAGAATCGCAGTGCCATCAACGAGAGCAATCTGGAGAGTTTTAGCGGCAACGACAGCGTCTCCGTGCTGCATGCCACCCCCGATGAGATCCTGCAGCTGAAGCAGCATCTCATCTCCACCTTTAACGACACCTTCTGCTTGGAGCTGATCGCCGCCAGTGAAGAGTATACGGTCAAGTGCAAGGGCTTCAACAGTTCGCTGTTGCGTCGCATCAAGGCGTTGGTGCAGTTTGCTGCCTCCAATGGAAACGCCAGCGAGCAATCTTTCAAATAGTCTGGCATTTATCCATCCCCCTAAAATGCCTCTTAAGTGTCAAAATTATTTGTTCTAATCCAATTTAAGAAGTAAAATCATTTATATACCGTAACGAACGAAGGCTTTCGCTCCAACAGTCGAATATTTATTTGCGCGTGCCAGGACTCGGGCACATGTTTAGATCATGTGTTTGCCCTCTTGGTTTGACGTCACTACAGACAACAGTTACGCGATGCTGTCTGTCGGTTGCGGCGTCTGTCTTTGACATTTACGCAATTTTTCTTGGATTTCGGTTATTTTTCTATGACGTCAATTGGTTTACGAGTTACGCATCTGCCATCCCACAAGATGCCATCTCGCTATCCGTTGAGGGAAGGGCACTGATGAGTGATTGGCATTGGCATTCGATTGCCAGGTATTTTTGTCGCAGATATTTCCACGAGAAAACGGTGGGGGTCCTGCCCGTAAAGGTGCCCACTTTATATATATATATCTATATTCTTGATAAGCATTAGTTTTAAACGATTTTCGAGTTAAACGTTGCACAGATCCTTATTTTTATTAGAAAACCGTAATGAAAAAAAAACAGCAAAGACTCCACTATTCAAGAGTTCCATTTTAAAGGACTTAAAGGTTTTCATTCACAAGGAAAGAACAAGAAGAGACCATAAATGGATGTTGTTAAAAAATAGAATTATCGGATATATGTACATATATCTTATAAAATGTATATTATTATTATTCTGACAGACAGGAAAGTTTCTTTCTTATAAAAAAGTGGATTCCAGTCATAAAAAAAGTTCCGTTGCATTGAAAAGATTCGAACACAAGTTTGACCAAAGTTACGATTGTGCATATTGTTTGAATAGCCCGCCAAATGTTTGGTATTATTAATAATTTTGATATTCATGCCATCCTCAAAGTGTGCTTCACAATAATTTTAAAAGTGTAAACGTCTTTCTCTGCTATTTTGTCATCTCTCATTAGCACTATCGACTCGACGCGCACCAGCATATCAGTATGATCATTGATCACGTAAATGGAAATTGCAAGGATCATACGAACCTCACCTAGTCGTGCCTATACATGTGGGTGTGCTATGAGGAGGGTGGATTGCATTTTACCTTGCATTTGCATTTTCTGGGTTGTTTTGCCCATTGTCCTCTTCTTCCTCAGAAATATCCCAGCGGGGAAATTTTATAAACTTTTCCATGGTAGGGTAGCAAAAGCGATTGATGAAATATTTGTCCTCCAGAGCTCCGATAAATGCATGACTATTAAGTAGGTATGCAGAAAAGTCTCTAAATTTTAAAGCTTTCCCACTTCTTACTGATTCCAGGAATATGCATGGAATCGAGAAGCACCTTAGAAAACAGAATTTAAGAAATAGGATATGCGAATGTAAATATGTTGTTGATGCGTAGCAAATGTGTAGTTATCGTGTAGCTGACTTGTAAAAAAGCGGGCATTTTTCCTTTTTTCCAGTTCTAGCTCGCTGGTAATATCAAACTGATTTCTGATCATGGACAGACCTTTGCAGATCAGTTGGTTTTTAAATACACATTATGAAATTTGAAGAATTTTAGCACAGTAAAAGTAAAACTCTTCGCCAAAATTTTGTTTGCAGGGAGAGAGATAGGATGAAACTACAAGGAAAATGTACAACCATATTATTATCCGCAGTTTGCCCCAGTTGTTCACCTGCTTAAATGGAGGTTTTTTAAGTGGTTTAAAAAACCATGAAAGCATGGTATATTACATTCCTTTCGGTTTATTTTGACGTCGCATCGGTATATATCATAAATAGGTATATTCTATATTCTATAAACTTTTTGGTATATAATGGTATATTTCAATATCAGGATAATAGATATTTCAACTCTTCAAAGGCATCATGTGAGCGAATTTTCTGGGAGGCAATTTTATTAAATTCAGGAAAATACAGGCTGTTACATTTTTATTAATACAAAAAATTGTTTTCGTCGGTATATTTTGAAAATGCTACGGTATATTCGTGCGGGTCGGATGGTATATTTTATTGATAAATCCGCGGTCACACTGATCCCTACAAAACTACGACAAAAAGTGAATTTCGAGCTGTTTTTTTGTTATTATTCGGTTAATCTTTAGTTGCTAACCGCCCCCCGAATTGTGAGCCATCGATGAGTTGCGATAAAAATTGAATTCTAATACGCTAGCTTGCCAATTGCTAAGGCCGAAGCTGTTGTGCTTTTTATTCAAATGGAGGAGCTGCAGTTCCATTGACACCCAACCCAAAAAGCAAGCAGAGGCAGAAGCAGAGGCAGAGGGCAGCAACAGCAGCGGCAGCAGCAGCAGCAGCGAGTGGAGTGTGTGGAGTTGTGGAGTTTGTGGAGTGTTGAGGAGGAGTGGAAGTGAAGGAAGCATAGAGCCGACGCACACATGAAAAAGTATTTAAATTTGTGCAAATGGAAAAAGTGTTTAAGGCATAAATAATAGGCAGATAATCATCGCTGAAAAACGGCAAAAATAAATCGCACGAATTTATTGAAAGACGCGACCGAGACCGCGACGCGAACCGACCGAGATAGAGCCAGTAGGCAGGCTGCAGCAGTGGCAGAACAGCAACAGCAACAACAGGCAGGCGCGATGGATACAGATAGACCAAATGGACAAGAGACGAAAGTCATTTATCATATTGACGATGAGACCACCCCCTATTTGGTGAAGATACCCATACCCTCGTCGCAGGTAACCCTCAAGGACTTCAAGCTGGTGCTCAATAAACAGAACAACAACTACAAGTACTTCTTCAAGTCCATGGATGCCGACTTTGGTGTCGTCAAGGAGGAGATCGCCGACGATGCCACCATCTTGCCTTGCTTCAACGGCCGTGTCGTCTCCTGGCTGGTCTCTGCCGACGGCACCAATCAGTCGGACAACTGCTCGGAGCTGCCCACCAGCGAATGCGAAATGGTCGGCCTCGGCCGGGCCAATGTCCGCACACATCTTGCCCTGCAGCAACAACAGCAGCAGCATCAACAGCACCAGCAGCAGCAGCAGCAACAGCAGCACCAGCAGCAGCATCAGCAGCACCATCTGCAGCAGCAGCAGCAACAGCAGAAGCTGTCCGGGGGCGGTCTAATCAGCAACCAGATGCTGCAGCCGCCACCGCTCACATATCAGTCGGCATCGGTGCTATCGAGCGACCTCGACTCGACCAGTCTCTTTGGGACCGAATCGGAACTGACGCTGGACCGCGACATGACCGACTACAGTAGCGTGCAGCGTCTGCAGGTGCGCAAGAAGCCGCAGCGTCGCAAAAAGCGGGCGCCCAGCATGTCGCGTACCTCCTCTTACAGCTCGATCACCGATTCGACCATGTCCCTGAACATCATCACCGTCTCGATCAACATGGAGGCTGTCAATTTTCTGGGCATCTCGATTGTTGGCCAGTCGAATCGTGGCGGCGACGGCGGCATCTATGTGGGCAGCATCATGAAGGGCGGGGCCGTCGCACTGGATGGCCGGATCGAGCCCGGCGACATGATACTCCAGGTGAACGACGTCAACTTCGAGAACATGACCAACGATGAGGCGGTGCGTGTGCTGCGAGAGGTCGTACAGAAGCCGGGTCCCATCAAGCTGGTGGTGGCCAAGTGCTGGGACCCGAATCCCAAGGGCTACTTCACCATACCGCGCACGGAGCCGGTGCGGCCGATCGATCCCGGTGCCTGGGTGGCGCACACCCAGGCGCTAACATCGCACGACAGTATTATTGCCGATATACCGGAGCCGATCAAGGAGCGGCTCGACCAGAACAATCTCGAGGAGATAGTCAAGGCCATGACGAAGCCGGACAGCGGCCTGGAGATACGTGACCGCATGTGGCTGAAGATAACCATACCGAATGCGTTTATTGGGGCCGATGCGGTCAATTGGGTGCTGGAGAATGTCGAGGATGTGCAGGACCGAAGGGAGGCGCGCCGGATTGTGTCCGCAATGCTGCGCAACAATTACATCAAGCATACGGTCAACAAGCTGACCTTCTCCGAGCAGTGCTATTATGTGGTGAACGAGGAGCGCAATCCCAATCTGCGCTCACTCAATCCGCACCAGCACAACCAGCATCCGCACGGCCAGCATGCGCTCAGTCACGCGGACACGGAGAGCATCACCAGCGACATTGGGCCGCTGCCGAATCCCCCCATCTATATGCCATACTCGGCCACGTACAATCCCAGTCACGGCTATCAGCCGATACAGTACGGCATCACCGAGCGCCACATCTCGTCCGGCTCGAGCAGTTCGGATGTGCTCACCAGCAAGGATATATCTGCATCGCAAAGCGACATCACATCGGTTATACATCAGACCAATCAGCTAACCATTGCCGCACATGGGTCGAATAAGTCTTCTGGATCATCGAATCGTGGAGGAGGCGGCGGCGGTGGAGGAGGAGGCGGCGGTGGTGGCGGAGGGGGTGGCAATACCAACGATCAGGATGTATCCGTATTTAATTACGTATTGTAGAAATTCTTTCTTGCAATCAAATTGTGTTTTTAATTATTATGGATTTATTATTAATGAATATGTATAATTATTCTTTTTTATATACGAGTATACAAAAAAACAAAAACAAAAACAAACAAACAAAAAAAACCAACAACAAAAACCAACAACAACAACCAACAGCAACAACAATATTAATAATACTTATGTATATGTATGTATCTGTAAGCTATATAGAACGAAAAGTGCAAGATGCAGGATGCAAGATAGAGAGCGAGAGAGAGAACGAACGAACGAGAGTGAGAGAGGACACATCCGGATCGGTTGTGGATATACCTCTGGGTATTCGGATTCGGTCCAGATCCACGATATCAGATGGATATATGAGAATGAGAGGACAACGAGGAGATGAAAGATGATGCATGCGTGGGGACGAGATTTTGAATAAAGTTCTAAGAATTTAGTAATCACAAAAGTAAATAAATAAAAGTAAAACCAAAATATTCCAATGTCTTTCATTTTCCCTTTTATTTTGATTTTGATTTTGTCTGTCTGGGTGTCGTATCGTGTCGTGTCGGGTGGCATTTTCTTATCTGTGGGCCGGTCGCGTCGAGTCGGTGCTTTTGTACCTATTTTATGCAATATGAATGAATTTTTTGTTTAAACTTGAAATTTCTCTAGGAATGCAATGGGAGCCGAGTCGGGTCGAGCCGCCTGGTGGTGATATTTGAGAGTTTTGATAAGCCTTTCAGAGCCACAATCGTACGACTAATGCCAGCCTGTCTTCTGTTTATTGGGGGGAAGAAACAGCCGATTTCCAAAAATGGAAACTCTATTGTACCCTCTTGCTAGTCATCTCCGTATTTTATTCTATCGAATTCTAATTTGTCTAATAATATGGATATTCATATTCAGAGTGTACAAAATAATGCCATTTCAAATAACGCGCTTCAGAAATGCCGTTGGCCATTTTCCAACACCACTGGCACAGAGTTGCTTCTAAAAGCTATCGAATCTACCGGTGCTTCGGCGTGCCAAAAACAAAACAAAAAAAGTACCTATTCTACCCAAGCAAATCCAGAATAATATTGACAATGGTAAAAGAGCCAGCCATCATGAAACCCGCAAATGCCGAGGAACTGGAGACGTATTATCTAATGCTGCAGTCGGGTACAATACCACAGTTGCAGTGGCCATGCCCTGGGCGGCGCGCACCCTCGCCGCGCGCCAATTCTGAGAAAAGTACGCCGCGCATGGTGGATAAGGCCAAGGGAAATTGTAAAAAGCTGGGGTGGCAGGCCTCCACTGCCGTTGAAGAGCAGTAGGATCAGGATCACCACACCACAGGTCTATGATCCCTTCAAATAACGCGCTTCATCCGCACGTGGATTCGGCCGGTTTCCAGCACTTGCGCAGAGATGCTTCGATAAGCTATCGAATCCAGCGTGCGCGTAAATAAACATATATAAGTGGAATAGAAGAACCCAAGCGTAAACAGATCAGCAATGGCAACAGATGTAGAGCCAGCCACAACAGCAGACAAGTTCTCAGCAAATGCTGAGGAATTGGAGAGCTACTATCTAATGCTCGAGGCTGGTACTATACCAGAGTTACAGTGGCAATTCCCCGGACGGCGGGCACCCTCGCCGGATGCCAGTTCTGGAGGGAATAGCAAAGAGCTGGAGCAGGCCACCGACGCCATTGAGCAGGAGTAAGAGCATCACCACAGGCGTAAGCCCCTCATAGATAACATGGCCCTTTTCGTTTGTTTGTTTGTTTACTCCCACAGACCGCAGAAGGCGAATGACTTTGATTTCAGCGACGATGTGGCCCCCACACAGATGCGGGTACGCAGCCAGACATCCACACCGAAGTCGGCCAAAAAGAAGACGGCCGACTTTGCCGGTGTCATGGAGACGCTCAAGAAGAAGAATGCCGAAAGCTCCTAGCATACGGGGAAGCGTAGTATCAGTCATAGGCCATTCTTCTGATACGACTACGACTACGACGGGGAACCAATCGGCCAAACTGACTCTGGATTTATATTGGAGGATCGACAAGGTAATATTTTGTATTTAAGGCACTACCAATCATGTTTTCCCAGGCTATTATTGCATTTAGATGTTTAAATGGTAGCCATTAAGTAAGATACCCCCCAAATGTATTTAAAATTAAGGTTTGATTATATTATAGATCATATAGATCGTATATTGCCACAGAAGACTTAAGGGATGTAGAACAAGACAAATATATTAGATATAAATAGCATTAGGTGACATTAATCTTAGAAATAGGGTCATCAGATCAGGAAATACTTATTTTTGGGGCCAATTTTGTAGAGGATAAGTTCTCCTATTGGAGTCCTTTTGGTGGATTCTTTATGTGGGCATGAGTATGAGTATTCCTATAACCTTTTGCTTACAAATTTGATCGTTGCATTTGGAATTCTCAGTGGAATTTTTAATAAAAGTATTTCTTCAATATGGTCTTATTTTATACTGCTATCGTACACATTTTATACATATGTATATTTAAGCAAAGAATTGTATATAAAAAAAGAAAATATAATTACAAATATCCATATATTGCTTAAAAATATAAAGCATGAAATGAATTGAAAAATTTGAAACAAATTTAATGGGATAAAAGCGCCAGCAAAACTCTCAATAGAAGAAGCGAGAAAGAAGAGTGCGCAGGAAAATGATGCGGTGCGTGCGCTCTCTTCATTCTTGTGCAGAGCGTATTGGCCGGGACTCTTTTTAAGATTTATATTTATTTTCTCAAACTACACCACAAACACAAAATTAAAACTATTTCTTGATCTATTTTTAGAAAAGGTTTTAAGATATTCTAATGTCTCTGTCGATTCCTTTTTTCTGTATTAAGGGATAGGATGTTTAAAATGTAGACTAAATTGTATGTCCACCTAATTGGTTCCAGAAAAAACCGTGTAAAAAATGACATTGATCGTATGATTGTTTCCTTATCCCTAAAACCTATTAAAATAAGTTTAAAAAATCATGCAATAATAATTAAATTTAATTTACAATTTTCATTTTAAATAAGATCGTGTAAAAAAATGTAAAATATTTTCAAACCGTGTAAAAACAGAATAGATGTACCTATAATTTATCTCCTACTTTATTCAACAAATAAAAGATTTCTCATTCTATAATAAGAGCAAAGGTGTCTGTTTTACCCATATAGTAGTATTCTGTTCTCCTAGCGACAAATCCAAATAGTCTTTGAGTTCTACGTGAAGGTCCTGCTGCTCTGGCTATAATCAAGACTACAATCAAGATGTTGCATGAGGGACCAAAACTCTGTTCTATGTCGGTGCTTTTGCAATACGGGGCGTAGATGCTTCACCAATGCTTCGTCTCTGATCTGGGTACCAGAATCCTGCAACAAATAGAAAGGCGCAGAAGCAACTTACTTTTCGGTCTGGCAATTTTCCAGCAACAAACAAGGTGCACAGGGTCGATCCCCATGCACGAGTTGGGGACCAATGCGCCTCGGCAAAGACTGTGTATTTCTTGTATTGTATATTTCTGGGACGACTCATCTGCCCGGGTATAAAAAACAATTGAGATTTTTTAAACACGTAAGAAAATTTGATTTATTTGGAAAATATCCTTTTAGTTAACATCAATAATAAGTTATTGTGCCAGTGGGTGGTGTGGTGCATATACCTGCTTGTATATCGGTCAGATTATGCGGTATGCTTTTTTTTTTTGTAAATATATTTTATATTTGATTCGTTTTCTGTTTCGCTGTGTTTTTTCTTTTAAATATATATGTATTTATTTTTTTACTTTAAAATGGCATTGGATCAGCGTTAATTGACAATACACACCTCTTAGAAGCTATATGTGCACATTGATTTGTTTTATTTTTGCCTGTAAATTAATCTTAGATTCGCATTCGCATTCGGAACTTCGTATAAAACAATAAAAACCTGTACATTATTGGGGGATAGACGATATACCCACTGTACAGACACAGACACACACACGCACACACAAACACACGTACATATACATATACACAGACACAGACATAACATATGCGATTTTTAATCTATTATACGTTTTTTTTGTTTTTATGTTTGGGGATTTGCACTTGTTTAAAGCTTAAGCTTAATTGAAAATTATTTATATTTATAGTATGTACAATCCTACATTGAGTCTCGTTTAGAATAGAATACAGTACTACACAATATTCTATTATTAAAAAAAAAACTATAGGTATATGACGCACAAGCTTAACAATATTTAACAAAGTTAGCTAAAATATAACACAATGGATTGAGAATTTGTTTAGTAATATTCTGAGGGGTTGGGGGAACCTAAAAATTGTGTAGAATAAAACGGACAGGGGTCGACATTAAACATTTAAAGATTACCGATTAAAAACCATTCAGAGGTTCCGTCAAGTGCTAGGGTAGGGTTTTGTTTGTGTTTTTTAAAAACGTACACTTTAAAATGCTAACAGATTAAAAAAATATCTAAATATGTAATATACACACACATATAAATATATAAGCATAGAAAACATTTAGTGTTCAGAACACTTGTGGTTTCGACTCTCTTTCTACAGCTCCTGTTGTTGCTCCTGATCCTGCTCCTGCTCCAGCTGTAGATCATTCCCCGGTGATGTGCTGCTTCTGTTGCTTCTGTTGCTTCTTCATTATACATGATTCGTGATTCATGATTCTGATTCCGTTGTGGCCGTACTTGTACCTGTGCCCGTCACATTATTACCTAAGTGGTCCGTGATAATCTCTATAATTCGACTAAATGTGGGTCGGGCACGTGGTATGGCATTCCAGCAAGGCATCATCAGTTCGTTGTATACGAAATCCGGACAGGCCGGCGGCTGGGGTAGTCTGCAACCACAAAAACATAACAAGAGTGCATAGAGTACATATTCGAAATAATTGAACTACAATTTTGTACTCACCTTTCGCCCTTGTTGAGGCGATTTATGAAATTTACTTCGTCTTCTTGAGGCGGCACTAGATTGGGTAACTCGCCGTGTGTGAACATCTCATAGAGCGTCACGCCATAGCTCCAGACATCCGAATACGATGAGAATTTACAGGAATAATTGGCCTCCGGTGAATACCTATTGTTGGAAATGTTTTTGAATGTTAGGGCAGAGCAGACTGGGACAGATCAGGCTTAACACCTACCATTTGAAGGGTATATCTCGTTTGCTTTTGGCATAGTAGTATCCCTCAGAGTTGGCAAACTGTGCCAGACCAAAGTCCGAGATCTTCACACAGTCCAGATCGATGTGAGTCGTTTGATCCACCAGAATATTGCGGGCAGCCAAATCCCGATGAATCAGACCCTTGCCAGACAAATAGTTCATGCCCTGTCGACAAATATGAATATATTAATATCTGTTTATTCCACAATTAAGGCCAGCATTTCCTGTCCACTTACCTGAGCTATCTGAAGGGCAAAGCCTAGCAGTCGATTTGTGGTCAAATCAGGGGCTTTGAAGCGTAGATACACATCGAAAGAACCATCCAAATACTCCATTATTATGCTATGCGTATTGTTGTCCCAGTATTTGAATTTGACAACATTCTTATGCTCCAGACTGCGCATGATGACAGTCTCCCGCTGAAAGTCCTGCGTTACCTGCATGGCGTTTAGCTTCTTGATGGCCACAATCTCGGAGGGACGATGCCGGTCTTCGTATTCGATGGTGCCCTTGTAGACGGTGCCATAGTGGCCCTGGCCAATATTATTTAGTGGACTATAAATCACCCGACAGCCATCCAGCTGCAGGACCTGCGCCATATTGTTAACAGGCATCACACTCACACAATCCTGAGTGTAATGCGGCATTTCGGTTCCATCTAAGAAGCAAACGGTGGATTAAAATGGTTCAAATGGAAGCTATGGTATGGTAGATCAGAACGCACTTGGTATGGGTTCGGCCACCGTCGTATAGTTGGGCTGTATGTCCGCCTTGATGGCAATCAGACGCGAAAAGATGTCGTGATGGCTGAAGCGTTTCTCCGCATCATCGCTCCATCCGTCCATGATGGTTTCGTACATTAGCGGGGGGCACAGGTCTGGATCGATTTGTGGCAAAATGTTGCTATCCTGTCTGCGATTTCTCAGCAGCTCCTCCTGCCTAACCGTTCTCAGATCCCGCTGGCAGCGCGAGAATATCTCATAGATGGTGGTGGCAAAGGCCCACAGCTGTGTGCCCAGATCCTGTTTGGCGGCCTGCAGATTCTTGTAGTATTTGACGGGTATCCAGGGCGAACTGCAGGACAGGCCAAGAACGAAACGGAGTTCAAATTTATGACTGAATGGTGTTATGGTGTTTGAAAACTTACAGTCGATCTAGCAAAAGTTATGCGAACAATTCTATGCGTTTCTCTGTATAAAATGTATTACCAAGCACCTACCCAATTATTAATACTGATAGATATATGTATATACATACATATATGCCATATGCCTATGAGTAAAACTGTCGAATTGAGGCGGGAAATGGGGAATAACCGCTTTTAAAACTTAAGAATCTTACGATTTGCGAAAACCGGAGCACGAACTTTTGCATTTTGACAGTCAATTCGCCACTTTTTGCGATTTGCGATAGCCGCAGCATGGCATAATATCTGCATTGAAATATATAGGTATATTTCAAGCGAATCGGATACATTTTTCATGTAAATTTATATATATTTTTAGGTGAAAAAAAAAACCCTTACGTTATGGAAGAAATCTGACCTTGGATTCGTGTTCAGCACACCAAATGCCAAAATTACTCAACTCAACTTTTGTCCCGCACAAAGTACAGTCCACTGTGATATTATATGGGTGCAGGGTATTGGAAGACAGTCGTCAGAGACTTCAAGGAATATTTAAAGGATATCTTTCGCATTCGTTTCTTGTTGCTGCAACTTCTGATATCTTTGCAGAAGGGTAAGCAGGTAAGCAGGTAAGCAGCCTGCAGACGGCTGACGGCAGACTAATTGGAATCTTATTGTAAGTTTTCAAACGCTATCTGAATGGGAAGGGGATTGGTGGTCCTGATTTGTGAACCTGATTTCGATATCGTGACTCACTCGGATTCTTTGTAGGGGCGCGGATAGCCGGGATCACTGATCTTGGCATCGAGCATGAACGATTCGGGATCAAATTTGGTCACATACAGATTACTGCAGCGTATATAGCTGTGTATTATCTTGTTATCCTCCAGATAGTGTATGCCCCGCACCAGGCCATGCATCAGATCGAGCAGACAGTGGATCGACACCGCATCGCGTTTCTCCAGCAGGAACTTGTTGAGTGGCCCATACCGGGAGTACTCCATCACCATGGTGTATGGATCGGAGAGGGTCAAGCCGTAGAGCTTGATGAACTGCGGCGACTGGATGAGGCTCCAGGTCTGGGCCAGTTTGAAGAACTCCATGAAATTGCCATCGTTCTTCAGCATCTTCATCGTCACGGACACATCCTTCACCAGACTCTGTTGTATCCAATCGCCGCGCATCGTGAACATCATCCCGTCCTCGTTGAGCGTTATCGAGTCTGCGAAACGAATAAACACACCCCCCAGGCATTCCCAGTTTCAGTTTCAGTTTGCAGTTTGCAGTTTGCTGGCAAGTCTCTGGTCTTGATCTCACCTGGATACCATTGCAGATCCGTCTTGGGATTGAAGATCTGTGGATTGCGGCGCTGCAGCTCCGCTTCGCTCAGCTCCACGTCAGTCTTTTTGGCTTTCAGATTTTTTGGCAAACACAGCAGCAGCAATGGGGGCTTGTCGTACTTGGATGCGGGCACTCGCAGACGGTCCGGACTGCTGGCCGGTATGAACTGTGCCAGCTCCAGCAGATCGAGAAACGCGTGCTGGCCGTCCTGGTAGTAGAGCACCCACTGTCCGTCCTTGCGCAGGATCTTCAGTGTCTCCGTTTTGCAGCGCTCATGGTCGGTGTTTCGGCCCGTGCTGAAAATCACAGATTCATTTAAGGATTAAAAAACAGGGAAAAGTAATACAAGTGCATTGAACCAAGCCCGAGAATATTAGAAAAGCAAAAACAAAATACATGTCGTATACATGACTAGGTGCATTATGCTTTAGGACTCTTGATTTATAATGGAGAAAGGCTTTCTCAACGCAAGAAAAACAAATATATATTTTGCTCAATAATGCTTCATTTGTTTCCCCGTCGATGATCTATGGCTACCAACAAAAAAAGGGATTAGTTTTAGGTTTAAGTAAGCCTACGAGAAGAAGGATAGAACTGAAACCTTTAAGATCTTATATTGCTCGAAGCCCCACAAGAACGAACGAATAATTTGGAAGGGGAAATAAAAACCGGGGAAAAGGCAAAAAAAAAACAAAAAATCTATTTTAAGTATTAGATAAATAAATAATGCATTAAAAAAAAAAAAAATAGAACAAAAGGCTAACTGAATGACATAAATGATCCTTCTAGACTACAATCTCACAGGACACCACTTTCGTTCACTCCAACTGATATTTAAAGAGAATTTCCCATTTCCTTGTTTAAAATCGGTGTTTTATCTTTAGTTCAAAGATGTTTTCCAATAAATAAAATAAAGATATCTGTGAAGAAACAGATCGTGTGCCCACATCTACATCTACTCTTTTCCCTGAGCGGGGATATGTTCTAAGCTTTTGATTGCTAAAAAAGTCTCTGATATGCAGAAACTAGATAAATTTCTTCAGAAATAAAGAGAGATCTAAGGCCATTCTCAAATTAACAAAAAGGAACAAGAGCCGAGCGTAAGCCAAACTTTTCTTTGATCTGTTCGAAAAGTCTGACAAGTGAGCGCTCCAAAGCAAACACCGCATCGATTTTCAAACGAGCCCGTTGAGCAGGATAAAGCTGCGAGTGTATATAAATAGCAAAAGATAACAAAGCCCCAGGCAGCAGGCCCCTGCCCGCTGTCCCGCTGCCCCGCTACCCTGCTGCTGCCTCGTTACACATACATTCTCGTGTTGATGTCAATGTAGTAGGTATTGTACTCTCGATCACATTGCCGCACGATATAGCTGCCGCACTTGTCGCCATGCTCGTGCAGCTTCATCAGCGAATAATTGCCACCAATGGGGCCGTGGCAGCAGAGATTTCCCAGCTCCTCCAGCGAAGGTGTGCGATACGAATAGCACAGATCCTGCATCCATTTTACAGTCAATCTGTACAAAAACGAATATTACAAAATAAATTTCGACTTGATCTTCGGTTGGATGGATGATCGGATGATCGGATGATTGGCCACTCACCTGATGTATATGCCCAGATATGAGATGAACGATTTCATTTCTTTTTCGGTATGAAAGTGCATCACATAGCCCTTGGGCAGGCCCACAATTTCCAGACGTACATCGGTATCATTGATTTTCGAGATCATAAATATCCCTTCAACACCGCCCACCAGAATCCACTGCAAGAGGAAAAAACAAAAATGGAGATATGGAAAAATGTAACAAGTGATTAGTACTATTATTTCATTCACTCCTCTGGTTTCAGCGATGATAAGGAGCCATAACTCCGGCTCTGCCTGGCCCTTTCAGTTGTATTTCAATTTTTATTTCCGGTTTTATACCGGAGGGAGATTGAAATTTAGAGATATGAAATTCAGCAGGCCCTTAATTCGGAAATTACTTTGAAAAATAGGCAAAAGTATTCTTGCTTCGAGACAGGCTTTGCTTGGATGCGAAAAGCGATCTTAGATACTATATATCCTTTCCTAATTATGTAGGAAATAGGCAAAAAAATTCGATTGTTTTTACAGCCAATAAGGATCATCCAGAAACGGTGTACATTTCGGAGGTTCTATGAGGAGAACAGTCTGCTTTAATTTAGCATGGAAATAAGAGATCCAGGACAGGCCATAGGGCTTCTCCCTCTACTGTTCTGCCGCCTTCCCTCATCCAGAATCGTGTGACATACAGAGCCTGCTTTAAGGATCCCAACCGAGTGGTCCTGCCGCATGCCCTGCTCTACTTCGTTGATATAAGGAAACACCTTAAAGAAATGTGCCAAAGAGACTACCCGCGAAAGCACAAATACAACATTTATGTCGTGTGCATGACGAAACGATCCTTTGACTGCTATCTGTTTCCACAAAAGTGGATATGTGTTTTGTGTGTGCTTTGACTTTCTCCAAAGCCTATTCCGGCTAGCCATATCTTTATTATATAGATATGGATTACTCTCTCTCTCTCTCTCTGCATTTTAATGGGTCTACGAAACGATTTAATTCTCCAGAATCAATCAAAGCACCCAAAATATTTGGCAATTTTTGAACAATCCATAAATGTGAATTACATATTTTGTTTTTTTTTTCTGTTATTGTTTAGTCGGGGGGAGGGGCTGGGTGGTTGGGCGGCACACACGTTCGCATCCGCATCGCGCCACGTTTTTGCCAAGTAAATAATATTGAAAATATTTCAAATTGCCAGCACAAATGCTAATTGAAGAAGCAATGAGAGCCCCACTCTCTGTCCCATGGGGATGGGTGTGGGGTGGCGGTGGCCCGAGGTGGGGGGTCGGGAAACGAAACGAAAGGAAAGGAAGATGATGTTCGTCATACCTTGAGCGTGGCCTCTGATGTAACACGCGCCACCTTCAGTCCCGGCTCGGGGGAATCGTGTGGCCACAATCTCACATAGACATCGATGCCAGAGCTCTGGGCGCCTCCTCCACGCGATTTACTCCGCTTCCCCCCACTGCTCCTGGCCGTTTGGCCGTTGTTGTTGTTGTTGGCGGTCAGTGTGGAGAGCGTGGTGGTGCTGGAGCTGGACCCGGTGGTCAGCGTGGTGGTGGATGTGCAGGTGGAGCTGGCCATGCTCGAACCACTGTGGCTGCCGCCCCCGGCCGAGCTGCTACCGCCTGGCAGCCCACTGGGCGGATCCTCGTTGGGCAGATGATTGACCACGGCCGTGAACTGTTCGGTCATGTAGGTGGGGGCCAGGTGGCAGATCTGATGGATGTAGTGCCACTTCAGCTGGGCGGCCGTGTTGTTGGAGTTCTCGCTGAGTTTGCGGAAATACTCGCAGATCTTGGGGCCAACGAAGAAGAAGTGCGCATTCCACACACTCTTGGGCAGGTACTGGCGGCACGAGCTCTCGATGGTGCGGGCCGGCAGCCCCTTCTCCTTCAGGTCGATCAGCATGTCCATCACGGCCAGCCCGGTCACCTTTTCCTTGTGCTCCGGGTAGCGGATCTCTGCGATGTGCTCGTGCAGATTATCGAAGCGCATCTGCCAGTAGAGATACTCGTGGCTATTCGCATCGATCCTGTCCAGCTGGCTGTCCAGCTCTGGCACGCGGAAACGCATGCGGAAACAATAGCGGACATGGCAGCTCAGCTTCTCGCCCGGCAGGACCCAAGTGTGGCCGTAGCTAACGAGCTGGGCGCGGGACGAGCGACGGGTGCCGAGGTGCTCGCGGATGCCGAAGAGCAGCTGGGCCGTGGGCAGGACCTCCAGCTCGCGGCACATGAATGTGCAGATCTCCTCGCAGAGCATGACGGGCGAGAAGCGCTCAAACTCTTTGCTCTTGTAGTTGTACACGTGAATGAGGCCATCGTCCTGGTGGATGCTCTGGCTGGAGGTGCCGCTGTGCAGGGAGGTGGTCGTCAGGCTGGCGCTGTCCCCCAGCGATGTACGCCCACTGCTGCTGTCATCCATCGCAGCAGCTGGCTTCGCGTCCCCTGCTCTGGTCCTGGTCCCGGTCCCGGTCCTCGTCCTCGTCGGCGGAACACTGTGCACTATTCTGCATCCAAAATTCGAACCGTGGCCAAACGCTGTTGCCCGCCTTTACGCGCAGCGTCAGCAGTTGGTATACGCGCCGAGCCCCAAAATCGAATCGAATCGGGCCAACAGAACTAATCTCAGCTTTAACTTTAACTTAAATCTGCATTTTCAACAGTAACGAAAACCGAAAATCCGAAAAACCGATTAACCGAAAACAGCACAAACAACACATTAAAACGAAAATAAAAATTTGGTTCGATTTGTGGATGGATGCCGTTCCTTTATTTACTTTTCTCCCGATCACAGGTTTTCTTTTTATTGCATCGCCAATGCGCGCGCAAGAGGCAGAGACAGTGGCATCATAAACAGCCGCCGCGAGCCACAACGCACAACGCCAACAAAAAAACGACCGAAAGCACCAAGTCACGGCAAATATTTATTAAAAAATTTTTATGTTTTATGTTGTTTTTAGTGTTGGTCTGCGGTGTGACCGTGGACTTGTCGATAAGACATACGGTCTCACCCTCAGAAATATACCGTCTCATTTCCAAAATATACCGTAATTACTAATCGACAATGGGTTAATCGTTTTGTGTGTCCAGAATTGAAAATCATGTTACTCGATTTTGATATTACTAGCTAAATCGGATCCTCGGCCCTAAACACACAATTTCATCCAATTGCTGAAATTATTTTCTGCACGACGGGCTAAATTTAAGTACTCAAATCCCAGCAACAGGCTTTCGATACTATCGACTGGATAAAATAGTTGCGCGCCTGAGTTTGAAAGTGAATGGAGCGACAAAGCTATGAATGCCAGACAGTGGAATAAATAGAGGAATACAAGAATTCCACGTAAATATACCTTTAACTGAATTTCGAACCAAAAAATGCATATTAATTATGGATAATTTTATAATAGCCTGTTTACACTACAGTTGAGTTATTGAGTTATTGAGTTTCGGGCAAAACTCGAGTTTCATTTACATGGGGCAGCATAGGGGCCCTAGAGGTGGCAAAAAAGTTGAGTTTAGGTTGAGTTTCAGTCGAGTTTTCCGATTTTCCGAATATTTCAACCCTGATCTGCCTATCGTGGAAATATCACCACTAAAAAAACAACAAAAAACAAATGTGATTATGGAGAAAAAAGGTAAACAAACAAATATTTCCTAAAAACAATACTTTTAATACAATTTTATCCCTAGATACGAGATTTGTTTGGTCACTTAAGGCCTTACAGGCATTCCAGGAATTTTGGCACATTTTTAAAAATAAATAAGCAAATAAATGAAACAAAATTGTACTTTTTTAAATTTTTATTTATATATATGTTCATGAAATGGCGTTTGACACAGCAAATAGACACACTACAGTATGATATTCCGCAGAGGATCCTAGGCAATGGCTATTCTCTTCTACAGAGGGATTGTCAGTCGAAAAGGAGTGTCTTTCTTTTGGAGTTTGGGCAACAGTCCATCAAGTATGTTGAACGCATGCCATTCCAGGCGGAAATTTTCCTTAAAAAAGGCATCAGAGTTCTTCGCAACGTCCTCCTCGCAAAATGATCCATATCGCGGCTATTATAATTCAATATTATTATAAAATAGAAGCACTTGAAAATGAAATGCCAATTTCTTACCAGGGTCCAAATGCGTGTATTTAAAATTTATCCAAATACTCCACAGTTTGTGCACACATTGTCGCCAAATCAATACATCACACCATCGCTGCTTCTAGCTGCGCCGAATACAACATAAATGTTTCCTCGAAGTTCATATTTGCGTAATTTAATAATTTAAAAAACAACGCACACTCGTGTTTGCCAGCAAGCCAAAACTCAATAACTCAATAACTCAACTTTTGTGTAGTGTAGACACCAGTTCTGAGTTATTGAGTTTCCTCGGTTATCGATAGGTAACTCACTGTAGTGTAAATAGGCTATAAATGTTTCACGGGAGTTTATAGCCGCGACATTTGATTCGTCTTATCGATGTACAGGATATCGTTATTTTTGTGCAATAAATGTAATGAATTCGGCGGTTTCATACCTTTATTTTGTAATATAACAATATTATAGCCGAGTGTGATTGTTATTTTAAAATGTAATGCAAAATTGTGGTAATACAAAAACTTTAGGTGCCTGCACCACTGTTATTGAAGACAATATTTATCCGATACTATCTACGAATGTTGCAAAGTGTGTGACCTAGAGAGGGGAAGAAATCGGATAAACTCATTAAACAGTTATTATTGTAAACAATTAGGCAATCTTCAGAAAAATGTAGTAAAATATTGAATGAAATCATTTTTTTATTGCAAATGCTGTTATCACATCACCAAACAGAAAAATGCTTGCTGGGCCAATACTTGTGTTCGTCACTGTATCTCTATATATCGATATATCAATATATATATATATATATATATATATATATATATATATACAGCCATATCCAGCCGACCGGAATCTGCCGGAAAGAAGCACCCACCCAAAGTTATTGTTGCCGGAAAACCGGCATTTCCTCGATGGCCAACAGCACTAAGGGGACTGCAGCTGCTTCTGGACACGGACAGAGTGCCGGTGCCGGTTCGGGCATTGGCGGCTCCTCCAAGCTGTCCCTCTGCCTGATCCACTTCGTCTTGGCCATCAGCTCGGGACTGGGACTGAAGCACAGCATTGGCCGGTACGCCCAGGCCGCCTTTGGCATTTTCTTCGGCCACAGCCTGCTGTGCCTGCTGCGACACACACATCCCAATCCCGGCACCGTGCAGCGCCTCATCTGCGACAAGTCGCGCCGCTACGCCTCGGTGCTCTTTATCACCCTCATCATTGGCGAGCTGCAGCACCTGAACAGCCGTCTCCAGTTGGGCACGATTGCCGGCGCCGACTGGCAATGGATCTCCCTGATGCTGTGGTCCACCACCCTAACACTTGCCATCAGCAATCAGTGCCTTGGCGGCCGTAGCGCCCTGGGTGCGAAGATCGTGCAGCTGGATGCCGCCAATCTGGGGCTGTGTGTCGTCTGGAATATCTACTGTCTGTGGCACATTGCCATCGTCGATGAGTTCTGGTGGTCGCTGGGCCTGGCCCTGCTCGTACTCATGAATCACTTTGTCCTGTGGCGTCTGCCGCTGCAGTTCAAGATCACCCAACTGGAGGTCGGAACGGTGGGCATGTGCTTCTCCGTCATATTTGCCATCAATGCCATTCAGGAGCAACTGGATGCCAGCTGAGAGCCAGTGCTCTTGCCCCTTGAGACCACCTCCCGTGGCATCTAATGACATTTAAGGTTTCCGATTGATTAGGATTTGTATGCGCTTTGTAGTCAAAATAAATCATTAAATGATTGAAAAATCCCCTCTCTTTTAGCACCCCATCCGCAAAGATGTCTTTTTGGTGGACTTTTTGGAACATTTTCACGGAGATCTGCCAATGCCTTATCGATTAAGCTTCTTGTTTGTTCTTTGAGTTTTAATTACGCCTCCAATCCCATGCTCTTTGCTGATTCAATCACTGATGTGCTAGCTGTAGAGGAACGAAGGCTATCGGTCATGTAAGGGTGTGCCAAAGGATCCGCTAGGGTTTCCGTATGTTAGGCCCAAGCGGCACCAAGTCAAAGCTTGTTATGCGCAGAACCCAGGCAGGCATCCCAAAAGATAAATGTTCATCTAATGATTGACGAAATTTATAAGTAAAATCATGTAAAAGAGAGCTAAGGGACGGCTAAAAATAGGGGAAATGAAGGCAATTTCTCTGCAAAAAAGTGTCTCCGAATGATGGCCAGGCTGGAGCTGTATGATTCCCTCCTTAAGCACTGTGGCGATGCGCACCATGGACTGGGATTGAGAACCAGAAGCTGCCAAGAGAAGCTGCAAGTCCCACGTCCTCGTGGAGCTACTTGTAGCCACTGTGTGGCATCTGAGGAATGACTGAAAGCGGCAGGTCATGATGGCAGGCATCCTGCCAATACTCCATCTGGTTACCCAAGGCACTGGGATGCTGAAATACGAAGCCATCGGCCGTCCTACCCCTGGGATTTCCACATATACGAATTTCGAACAATTACTAGAACGAATATTAAAGTACGATGAGAGCTTTTCAGTCTTTTAAATAAGACTAAAATCGGAGCCACCCCCTGTTATACCATATAGACCAATATCTGTTGAATGGCTATAATAGATTCCACCTGGAAAAGCTAGAAAAACAACCTCTTTGTGCAGAAATTGTTAAATATAGCACGACTTCTAGTTCAACGACTCATATAAAATAATTGCCTAAATTAGTTCCGATCTTCCCGTTGTTTACCATTAAAAATAAAACTTAAATTAAACAGAGATCCTTTTTGTGGGTTAACAATTATTTTTAGTACACGATTTTATTGGTATTGTAAATCTATTTAAATTTATTTCTATATGTGGTGTGTGTGTGGGGCTTCGGAGCTACTTTGGGAACTCTCATCCTCCTTGTCTGTGTGTGTGTGTGTGTGTCTATATCTATATATATTTATATATCTGTATCTGTATCGGAATAAATAGGAGGAGGCGGGGAAGGGGGAACGCAACATAGGGGGACTCGGACTCGAGGACATCTTACAACGAAACTAAATCCAAGAGATTAAGGAAAAAAATATTACATTGAAAAATAGAATAGCAAACAAAAGTGAATAATCCGAACGGTTCTAGGTCCTAGGTCTAAGCATGGGTGTTGTCATCCTCCACAAAGTCCTTGGCCTGCTCGCGGGTCACACAGTCAATGTGGCTGACCTTATTGCGGAACCGTACGCCATAGAACTTGTGGGCATTCTCGAGCAGCTCCGGCCGGAACGTGGTTGTTATGAACTGTGCCGTGTCGCTCAGTTCGTGGATCATGTCCGCCACCGCCTTTCGATGCATGGCATCGAGGGCCTGGTCGAATAAAAAGAAACAGAAAAGAAATCACATCAGAATAAATTGAAAATGGGTTTTCAATCGATAAATCTCACCTGATCAATCTCATCGAATAGATAGAACGGAGCTGGATCGCATTTTTGTATGGAAAATATCAGGGCCAGGGCGACCAGAGATTTTTGACCACCCGACAATTGATTCATTTCTCGCATCTCCGCCTCGACGCCCGTGAAGGAGACGCGTATACCGATGCCCGTGAAGGCATCCGAATTGGCCACCTCCTTCTGCATTTCCTCGCCCTCGTTGTCCTTTGTCTTCAGTATCAGATAGCCGGCGCCCATCGGCACCAGCTTCTTGAAGACCTTGGTAAAGTTCTGGGCCACCTGCCGGAATGTGAACTGTATGGCCTCGACCTTCTGCATCTCCAGCGACTGGATGAGCATGTGGATCTTTTGATCGCCCACGTCCAGCTCCTCCTTGCGACGGTAGAGCTTCTCCTTCTGCTCGGAAAAGCTGAGGAACTGATCGAGGGCCTTCTTGTTCACATGATTGTACTTCTTCAGATGCTGATTGGCCTTCTCCAGCTCCTTGAAGATGTTCTTCAGCGAGATGCGGCTGTAGTCGGCATCGACCACTGGCAGGGCGCCCAGGCCGGCTATCTTCTCGGTGCACTCGTCGATCTTTTGATTGAGCATGTTCTCCTTGGTGGTCCACTTCTCCAGCTGCTTGGAGTCCTTGTTGATGTTCTCCTCGGCCTCCTTCTCCTTGCGCACATGCGTCTCCAGCTCCAGCTGCAGCTCCTTCTGCATCTGGACGGCCTCGTTCACCCGCTTCTCGATCTCCTCCAGATCGGCGTTCACCTTCTTGATCCGCTTCTCCGCGGACACCAGCTCCGTGGTGCAGTTGTTCAGCTTCCGCTTGCGGTCCTCCACAGAGATCTCCTGCAGGGCCTGAATCAGTTCGTCCCGTCGCCGGAACAGATTGTTGATCAGCAGATTGTCCAGCTTATTCTTGCGCACCTCGAACTGCATGCGCTGGGTGAAGGCCTCCTTGTTCTCCTGGTTCAGGCGACGAATGTCATCGTTTAGCTGATCAATTTCGCGCTGATCCTGCGAGGAGAGCGTCGACTGCAGCTCCTGCTTGAGCTCGGCCTCGAGACTGATCTTGGTGCTGTCCATCGACTCCAGCGAGGCCTTGCACTGCGCCAGCGAGCGCTCCTTGGGCGCCCGATACTGCTCGATGCGCACCAGCTCCTCCTTCATCAGCCGGATCTCGCCCTGCACCTTCTCGAACACATCCTTCGACTTGCCCTGCTTGGTCTCCGTCTTCTGCATCTCGGACACAATCGAATTTATGTTGTTCTCCGTGGACTTGAGCTCGTTCCGCAGCTTGCTCAGCTTCTTCTCGAACTCGGCGATCTGCTGCGAGTATTCGGTGCGCTTCTTCTGCATCTCCAGGCGGGAGCGTGAGGTGTTGAAGTAGCCGCCGGTGAGCGAGCCCTTCGACGATACCTGATCGCCGTCGAGGGTCACACAGTCCAGGCCCGTGCTCTTGGCCAGCTCGGTGGCCCGCTCCAGGTTGCGGCAGATCAGGGTCTTGCCAAAGATATACCGCAGCGCCTTGTCGTGCTGTTCGTCGTACTTGAGCTTCGATATCATTGGTATCGAGTCGGGATCGTCGGGATAGTCGTGGATCTTCACCTGAAGCCGGTTCAGGGGCATGAACGTCACCTCGCCGGGCAGCTTCAGTTTGTTCATCTCCTTGAGGATCTGGGTGCCCTCGTATTCGGACTCCACGATGTGATGGAACAGCCGATTGGCGGCGGTCACCTCCACGGCCGTGTAGATGGTCTTGTCGCAGCTGAAATTCTCGATCACGGGTCCGTAATAGGCGCGTGCAATCTCCGCCGACTGGCCGCCACGCTCCACAAAGCTGTCGAGGACCTTGCGCACCGAATCGCAGCCGTTGAGGATCGGTTTGCCGGCCATGCTGCGCAGCGCCTGATCGGCGCGGGAGAGCTCTTCCTTCTGGGTCTGCAGCTGCTGGGTCATTTGGGTCTCCTTGCGCCAGAGCTCGTTGCGCATGGACTGATGCTGGTCCTTGGTCTTCTTCAGTTCGTAGTACTTTTTGTTGTGCTCGTCGATCTGGAGGCGGAGCTGCTCCAGTTCGGAGGAATGCTCCTCGATCTTCTGGCCCAGATCCTTCTCGGAGGTGGCGTCCTTGCGCAGATCCTCCACCAGCTTTGAATGGTGATTGATCTTGTCCTTGGTCTGCTTGCTAATCGACTTGAGCTCGTTATGGATCCACTTGTCGCGATCCTCGCGCGACGAGAACTGCGACCCGCGGCCCTGCTTCGCGTACAGCTCCTTGCGCTTCTGCTCCTTCAGCTGCAGCTCGCGGGAACAGTCCTCCTCCTTGCGCTTCATGGCCTCGTACTTGGGCTTCACGTCGTCCAGCTCCTTTTCGCGCTCGGCTATCGTCACCTTGAGGTTCTTCAGCTCCTGATCAGCCCGCTCCTTGGACTTGTTGTCGCCCTGCACCTCATCGTTCAGATCGACGATGGTCAGATCCAGTTTGGTCTTTTCGCGCAGCAGCTGCTGCTGTTCGGTCATCAGAACGGAGCGCTCCTCCTTGGTGCTCTGCACCTTCTTTTTGGCCTCCTTTAGGTTCTTTTGCACATCTTTGATCTTCTCCTGCGCCTTCTGGATCTCGATGTTGTACGTTTTCTTCTTGTCGGAGGAGGACTTGCGCTGCGTGAGCAGCTCGCTGAGGGCCTTCCTGGTGTCCTTTAGCTCCGTTTCGTAGCGTATGTACTCGAGGGTGCGCCGCGTCTTGTCCCACTTCTGGTACTCCTTCAGCTCTTCCTTCTCCTCCTCGAGCGTCTGCAGTCGATCCTCGATGGTCTTCAGATACTCGGAGATCTTCTCCACCTTGCTATCGGTCTCGCGCAGCAGATTCAGCGACTCCTCCTTGCGCTCATCGTACACACGCGTGCCGGCCACCTCGCGCAACAGCTTCAGACGATAGGAGTCCGCCGCCGTGGCCATTTGATTGATCTTGCCCTGCTTCACAATGTAATACGGATTGGAGCTGGAGAAGCCAGCCGATTCCAGCAGATTGACCACCTCATTGCGCGGCACCACCTTCTTGTTGAGGAAATACTGATCCTTCTTGGCCCCAATCACGCGTCGCAAGAATATCTCCTCCTTGTCAATCTATACAGGGAACAAAAACACCCGCAAACACACACACAACATGGAAAATCACTTTAGTTGCGCGAATATATAGAATGAAATATCCAGGAACCTACCGGCACTCGGTTGTCCGTGTTGTCAAAGATGATCTCCACATAGGCGGAGATGACGCGCGCCCCCGTACCCTCGTGGAGCAGCGATTGTCGCTGCTCGGGCCGCAAGTGTGTGAATTCATCGCTCAAAACGAACTGAATGGCTGAGAAATGGAAAAACGCACACAAACGCAGGGAATCAGTAATCAGTAATCATCCAGTCTTTGGGGGTATCTTTTTATCATTTTTCTCACCGTAGAAGAAGTTACTCTTGCCGGAGCCATTGCGTCCGACCACAACGTTGTGACGCTTGTCGAATGGTTCCACCACCGTCTGGTCCTTGTAACTTTTAAAGCCTTGTATAATAATCTGCAATTTGATCGGAGTTCATTGAAGCCAGCGTGTGGGCGTGTGCAGCACTGTTTACCCACCTGCTTGATGTGCATTTTATTATTGTAGACAACGATTTTTGCACAAAATCGCGCTCTTTTTGTTTACAACAAATACATATAATGGACAACGATTTTTGGGCTTGGGCTTGGGCCTAACGCGTCAGAGTATTCCTAACGCGTTCTATTGACTCAGCTGGGAGTGTGCCCGTCTGCGCCTGTGGACTGGTCTCACTGTGAAGGGCGGCGCGCCCTATTGTTCGAATTTAACTATATGTATATATATACCCCTACATTTTCCCGAGATTTGATCTTTAAATATTACTTTACCTATGTTCGAAAGGTCATTCTGTGGGTCGGAACCTTACAGATCGACTTAACTGATGCTACCTCTGACGAAAAAGAAGCATACCCGGTATTTGAGCACTTGTTGCTTGTCAACCGGTGGTATGGACATCTTTATACCCTATTTCCTTTTCTAATTTTGACATTCTGTTTTCAAAATTCTTCGAAACGTTATTAATAATGCATTCATTGCAGCCTGGATGACAAATATTTCATCAATCGCTTTTGCTACCCTACCCTACCGCTGGGATATTTCTGAGGAAGAAGAGGACAACATATCATATTAATTTTTCGGCATTTCCCGACATTTATATGTTATTTCACGACAGCATTATGTTATATTAACAGACAGCGGTGCTATTTTTAGAAATGTACGTATGGTCATACTGATATTCTGCCGATAGTGATAAGAGATGACAAAATCGCAGAGAAAAACGTTCACACACTTTTAAAACGTAAACGTAAGCCGTGACGCTTATTGTGAAGGACAATTTTTTTCGAATTTTAAGCAAATATAATTTTAAGCAGAAATAAAAGTAAATATTAACTACGAGCAACATGGCGGATCAATTTGGCAGTGTTGTGGCCATGTACGGCAAAGACTGCGTGGGTATTGCTACGGACCATGCGGCCGACAGAAATCTGTTCCTATTGTCTGAATATCTATTTTGTGCTATCGAAGGTCTTTGAGACAAGAGGTTCTTGTAGATAGGTGACCAGATGACTGAATTCTCATTCTCTACAGGACCCAAGAACGATGTTATTGCTTTGCGCCGTCACATAAATATACGCGAGCAGATGTTTGCAGAGGTAACGCCAGAGATATACACCAAGAATCTGTCCAAATTCCTGTACAAACAGCGCAAGCCATACCAAGTCGACTGCATTGTTGCTGGCATCCATCTAGGCGGCACTGTGGAGCCGTTTATTTCCACCTTGGATCTAAGTGGAATCCCAAATGAAATTGACGACTTCGTTGCAGTTGGGAAACGACGCCCGCAGCTTCATGTCCACTGCGCGGCTCTGTGGAGACCAATGCTAGAACCAAAGGATTTGTTGCAGATCATTTCCGAGGCCATTGTGAAGGACTGTGATTCCAACACAACCAATGTTGCATGTGCTTACATTGTTAAGAAAGCCTCCATTACAGAAGACATCGTACCGTTTCCAAAAGCCATCGTACCGTTTCCAGAGATGTAGATTGTGTTTATTTCAGCAGCACGGGAGCACACAGAAAAAGTCCACAGATTAAAATGCGCGCAATCTGCACACGCACACATACTCGAATCTCAAGTATCGAATACAATTTTTATTGAACAAAACATTTTACACAATACACGAACATGACACGGCTTTTTTAATGTATTTACACACAATTCGCTTGCATTTTTTGTATCATCATTAGCAAAAAGAGACTTGTGTAAATTATTTCAAGCGGATATATTAAATTAAACAGAATGTTTGTTGTAGTTCAATTAATTAACTTGGTTGTTATTTGCCAAAATGTTTTTTTGTAAATAGGCAATTTTTCGCGCTCATCAAGTCAGGGGTGAACCCGATAACGATCAACCATCTAATCAGAGTTGTATTTATACTGCCGGTCGATTTTTTCCACCCAGAGACTCGGGTCCATGGTGAAATTATATATATGGTGACGTATTCACAATACGTGCTCTCTTTCGGGCACGTTATAGCTCCTTAAAATTAATTAGTTTATCGGATTAAATTATGTGGTCAGTGGGTAGGGTCCCAGTTAGCTTGTAATATTAGACGGAATATCAAAATTGACGAATATGTTGTTTTCGATGTTTTTGCGATGTATTTCTATGTTCACAACATCATCGCAATAACATCGACTGTCACTTACGTTTTTACCGTTGGCAGCATGGGCCAGCAACATGTGCCGCGAAATGAGCAACACTGTCCCTCAACATGGGCACGGAATGAGCAACATTTTTCATACCCCTTGGAAAAAGTTATGATAGAATTAATAAAATGTTTGTCATCGCTCTCATTAATGCAGAAATTGTCTCAACGAAATATTGTAGTTAATGATCCTCTTACAGAGAGCTAACCATAAAAGTACTATATCGAGATCGGGATCGCGATATATATACAGGAAAAAAATCAATTGAATAAACAGATAAAATAAATGTTGATTACGTTAATTACGTTGTTAATTACGTTTTAAAGCAGCTTTAAAAACACAATTTCAATATCAATTAAAGAAAAAAGGGTATCCAAATGTCCACACCACCGGTTGACAGGCAACAAGTGCTCAAATACGTGACATTCGACTCTCACTTACGTTCCACTCTCACTTACGTGCTGCGGTTGCTTAAGAAGTACCTTGTGCATATGACTACTGTGGTTTTAATGACACTCGGGATGCGCACAGGACATTCGTTCATACAACCGTATGCCAAACGAAGAGTGCAGAGCGAAAAACGCTTGCCATCTCTTTCTAGCGCTTGCCTCTCTGAGAGCAGAGAGAGCGAGTTGAAAAAATAACGTCCTCACCACTGCTGAATACGCCACCTTTATAATAATTTCACCATGCTCGGGTCGTGCGCTTAATTTAACAGTTGGGATTTTGCATTTGCTGCACGGCTTTTTTAATGTATTTACACACAATTCGCTTGCATTTTTTGTATCATAATTAGCAAAAAGAGACTTGTGTAAATTATTTCAAGCGGATATATTAAATTAAACAGAATGTTTGTTGTAGTTCAATTAATTACCTTGGTTCTTATTTGCCAAAATGTTTTTTTGTAAATAGACAATTTTTCGCGCTCATCAAGTCAGGGGTGAAACCGATAACGATCAACCATCTAATCAGAGTTGTATTTATACTGCCGACAATCGGTCGATTTTTTCCACCCAGAGACTCGGGTCGTGCGCTTAATTTAATATTTAATTACAACAGTTGGGATTTTGCATTTGCTGCATTTGGCTGCGCGTTTGTTTACGGCTGTCTGTTCTCCATATCGTGCGTGCGACTCTGCGCGAGCAGCATCAGGATTTTTTGTGCATTATCTCTGCAACAGCGCTTTATTCGTGCATCATCTGCAGACCGTTTGAGTGAAACCGAAAGTAAAATATTGAGCTATACAAAGAATTAAGAGGTAAATTTGCCAAGCAGCATTGTTTTTTTTTGTCGTGTTTTCCCCCAAAAATAAATTGTGCAATACGCACACACATTCAGAAAGGGGGGAGAGTGGCTTGTTGAAGGTGTCACTCAAAAGAAAAGCCGGAGCGCGGAGTTGAGCAGCTTCAAAAAAGCTGGCAAACAAACACCAATTGAATTGCACACAAACACACACATGTGTGTGTGTGTGTGTATATGAATAAATATGCATACATACTGTTGTAGCATGTAAATAAGAACGACCTCCCTAAGCCTCCAAGTCATGCTGCAAGTGTATGGGAATGTAGTTTTTTTTCGTTATTGTTCACCAAAGAAAAATGTTCTAATTTGAATAGTTCGGACACAAATTAATGGATTTCTTGTTCCGCGAGTGCAACGCAACGGTAAAAAAATAACATTATAAATACATACATGACATGACAAGTACATAGCGTGTTCGATTGCGAGTGTGTGGGTGAGCTTGTGCATACCTGCGTGTGTACATTCCGCGATGTACATTTTTTCATACTTATTAGTCATCTTTGGACCTCTCCTCCCCCGATCATGATATATTTTTTTTCATGTGTGCCACAAAACAATGCGAAAATCAAGTGCTAAAAAGGCGGCTGCTGCCAAAAGGAAAATAAGAAAATTCAACAAGAAGAAAACTTGCAAGTGAGTTGGTGTGTGTGTGTGTGTAGGCCAGAGATTTTCACTGAGAGAGAACCCCACGTAAATTACGGTATATATGTGTGTGCTAGCGGCAGGACACCCAAAAAGCAAAAGCAACGAAAAATGTTCATGCTTTTGAGTGGGTGAGAGGCGGGGGCGGTGAAAGAGGATTCGGGAAAAGCATATAGCGTTTCCTTTTTTTTTTTTGCTGCTGCTGCTGCTAACGCCAAACGCTGCGCAGTCGCTGCCAGCGTCGCACCGTGTGCCACGAGAGTTTTTGAATTTGTTTTTGTCACATTTATGCTCTCTCTTTCTCTGTGTATCTTTGTCCTTCATGCGGAGGATGCTTGACGACTGCCGACTAAAACTCCAGGGGTATCTCCCCTCAAGGATTCCCCTCGAGTTTCATTTCAAGGTCCACACACACACACATACACACACACACGCATGCAATGCATCCCACTCTCGTATGGACATGTTCTCATCCAATCGGAAATTGCATGGCAGCAGTCGGTCTAATTCCAATTCTTCAAATCAAATATTCCGGCATAACGTGTCCCATAACGGGACAGTCATTGTCCAGCTGAACCGGCTCCCACACACGCCCCCACAATTGCAGGAATCCGCGGAAGCGTCAGCAAACCATCCATCCAAATTGAGTTGCAGTAATTGCAGCCCATTCATTAATTATTGTGATACCGATTTAACATTCGCATTCATTCCATATTCCCACCTCAACCTGCACCTACACTTACGCCACTTACACTCTAATTGGACTGCTGCAAAGCATATTTAAAGTGATAATGTCCAGTACAAGTGGGAGTGAGAGGACCACATATACCAGAGAGCACCGCTCTCTCCCCTCTCTTCTTCTCATTCCCATTGCACTCAATAAGATCAGCAACACACAAATATCTCAATTAACCTAACCTTACTCAGTGTGTGTGTGTGCCTGAGTGTGTAATTGAGTGATAATCTCGGTCTTCCTCTTGCACACAACTGCTATGCAGTTTAACAGTTGAAAGCATTCGCATTGTCTCTGTAATTGAGTGTTTTAGAGTTGGTTGCGGGCGGTTCGGTGGTACGGGCATTAACAGGTGGAGCATGTGTGCATATTATGTTCAATTAGCATTTTGCGATCAATTGACAGTTGCAGCCCCAACCGCAAAGAAGCTGCGTCGAGAATGAGTCAAAAAGAGAGTGCTGTGGGATTATTGACGCAAAGAGAACGCGTGCGAGTCAAAGAGAAAAAAAGAAACGCAAAATGAAAATAAATTATAAAGCAACACAGAAATGAGCATTAAAAGTAAAGAATATGCAAAAAAAAAATAATAATTGGGAAACGGGAATGGAATGAAGCACACCTCACACATACAAGCGTAGAAGAGATTTACACAAATTGCGCTAATAATAGAGCGAGAGCAGCAACAAATGTACAGAGAGAAAAAAAAAAATAATAAACAAAATAATGAAAGAATTTTTTTGTACCAGTAAGACTCGAATCTCATGTCTCTCGCTCCCAGGCACACACACACACACTAACAAACAGCTGAAGAAATACCAAAATTTGTGTTGGCTGCAATTGTTGCCCCTGGCCTATGTACAGTTATAAACATATGCATATGTATGTACATAGATATATACCTATATATGTGTGTTAATTATATACATACATTGGTATGTGTGTGTGTATATGTAAAAACAGTTTCGGGTCAATTGACTTTTAGTGTACTGTAGTGCACACACATACACACACCAACAGAGAGCGAGATATGTATGTATGCGCAGGCCAAAAGGAAAAAGCTCGCAAAAAGTAGCAGCAGCGTACGCGCATAGAAACACCGCACGCAACAAATCGCCTGAGCCCCCACCCGCACACCAGTCGCCCATAAAGCCTAAGCTCACCACACACACACCCACATGTATGTAGGTATATACATATATATGTATATGTATACCACATAACGCACACAAAGTAAAAGGAGAAAGCATGCTCTTGGATCCCACTACTGCTGCTGCTGCTGCTTCTGCTGTTGCTGTTGCTCTGCTTCCTTTCAGAACCCATGCCTATTCCCACCCCTCTCCCACGCGGGCTTGCCGCCTCGTCACCGCACCGTGGTTCCAATAAGCTCGAAACAATCTCGAGCCTTGATTCTGTACGCACGCTTTCTCTCTCGCTGTCTCTCCGTTTTGCAATTAGCGAGAGGAGTTTTATTGGGAAAAGTTGTACCGACCCCAAAATCCGTACGCCTCTGCCTTTCATTATGAGAAGGAATAACTGTGAAATCCTCGTAAATATTTAACGGGATAGGGGGCCCAGTCCTGCAACTTGCTCATTAGGGAAAGCTCTCCCCCGAGTGGGTTTTCAGCGAGCAAAGCTCACTGTGAGTTTAATTTGTATTAACTCAAAATGCGGCCGCCACCTGATTCCGTTCCCTTTCCCGTTCCCGTTTGTCAATGACATCAGCATCTTTTTGTGCCCCCGCACACTGTGTGCGAATATGGGGCGGTTGGGACACTGTGTGGTTGTGGCATGACTGTGATGTGCCCCTGTCCTTCCTACTGTAGCTTACGTATTTTTACTCCTTCTCCTGGTACTACTGCTGCTGCTGCTGCAGTTGACGTTTTGGGCCAGAGATAAAACGTGGGTGATGATGACGGAGAAAAAGGAAAAGAAAAGAAGTACAAGTAGGAGAAAAATAAACTTAAATAAAAGGAAATAAAACGCGCTCGATTGCTTCTTCTGACTGTGTTTTTGGGGGCCTGTTTCTGGCATTGACAGCCACCCGGCTCCCACCGCACTAGGCACAAGGCTATGTGTGCGAATTTCGTTTGAAAAAGGATTCTATACTCGTACACGTATGTAGATCAGCAGACAAAAAAGATCTTAGGTATTTACCTATCTGTACCAACATATTAACATATAGTTTGTATGTGCCGAATATCTCTTTAATAGAGATTGCTTGCATATATCCGATTGGATCAATTTTCCACTTGTTGTGGCACGAGAGCGGGGTATCCCCATAGTCTGAATATCGACTATGGCGCATTTCCTTCCTTTATTTTCCCTTCTTTCCTTCCATTCTGACGGTGACACGTTGTTTCTGTTGCTGTTGCTCTTGTGTCAGCAACAGGACACACACACACACACCGTAAAACGAGTGGGGCGGCGTGCGAGGCGCACGAAAACAACAGAAACAGAGGCAGAAACAGGCGCAACAACAAAAACAGCTACAACAAACATCGACAACATCGACAGTGTTGTCTTGTCGTCGTAATGACCGACTAACGGTTCCTGATGTGCCTGTTCATAGGGCTTGTGTGTGCGTGCTTGGTACGTGTGCGTGTGCGGGTGTGTGTGTGTGTGTGTGTGTATCCCTCGTCAGCGGTCAGGGTTGACTCGAGTCAAACCGAGAAGATACAGGGAACAAAGATTGAGACCGGTGAAATCCTCCTTCAGAGCTCCCAGCTTCATGCAACCAGCAACAAAATTAAGTGCGCCACTGAGGGGAGCTTTGGAGCCCTTGGTGCCTGGGTGGCCCTGGTGCCTGGAGCCATAGCCGGAACTCGAGCCAGAAAATGTTTCTTGGTTTTTGGTCTTATTGGGATTTTGGCTCGGCAACTTTGAATGTGTGTGTGTGTGTGTGTGCGGCTTGGAATCGATAAAGCATACTTATTTGGATTTTTGGTGCAACATGCTTTAAAATATGTATGTACACACACACAAACACACAGAAAGAGAGAGAGAGAGAGAGCAGAGACGAAAACGAAGAAGCGTATGCCCAGCGCTTTGTATGTCATATTTTAGCGTTATATGCTCAGCCGCACATAACCTCAACCGCGTTATGGCCTGCGCCAGGGAAAGCTCCATTCCCCTCGCACACTCGCTGTTCCTCACCACCACTACCTCCACCTCTTCCGTATCCCTGTGTCTCTCTTTCGCTCTCTCTGTCTCGGCCGCTCTGTGTGTATGTTCGAGTTAGACCAAACTCGAGATTAGCTTCCGGAGGGGATATAAATCATCTCTCGGTTCGTTGCTCAAGTTATAAATATTAAATATTCAAAAGCGACTTTTCCCTCAAACCCCACCCTGGCTTCTGGCCTTCCCTGTATATCCGTTGTTCACCACCCCCCACCCCACCATACTCTTATTTTCTTCTCTAATGGCTGGTGCGCGCTTGCTTTTGTTTCGCCCTTTCGCTTTCAGATTCGCGCTTTAAACAGCTGCTCCTGCCTCCCATCTCTCGTTGTCCCACTCACTCGTTCGCTCTGGACCCCTCTGACTTAGTGTGTGTGTGTGTGTGTTCGTGTCTCTTTCTCTCGCTCTTTGACATACTCCTGAGCTTCGTTACAGTTACTTTACGCATACTGGCACACTGGCGGTAATAAAAACCACAACGACGTGAATGAAGAAACGAAAATCTCTTTGGACGTCCTTTGGTTTTCTTCGGCTCTGGTTTTGGGTTTTTATGCCCTGAAAAGGAGTTTTACTCGTAAACAGAAAAGTGCGATATGTTCAGTAAATGAATTCTCGATCATGTTTGGTACAATCGATGGCCCCGAAAAGGGGAAATTTTCTTTTTATACCCGGTACTCGAAGAGTAAAGGGGTATATTAGATTTGTGCAAAAAATTGATGTGTGTAACACCCAGAAGGAAGCGTTTCCGACCCCATAAAGTAAATATATTCTTGATCAGCATCAATAGCCGAGTCGATATAGCTATGTCTGTCTGTCCGTCCGTCCGTCCGTCTGTCCGTCTGTCCGTCTTCATTAGCGCCTATAGCTCAGAGACTATAAAAGCTAGAGGAACACAATTTTGTATCCAGACTCCTGTCCTATCGCACTGTTACAAGTGTATTTTAAAATTTCACCCCGCCCTCTTCCGCCCACTCAAAGGACGAAAATCTGTGGCATGCACAATTTTAAAGATACGAGAAAACTAAAAACGCAGAATCGTAGAGAATGGCAATATCTATCAGAGTGTTGAATCTGGATAAGATCAAATCATAAATATAGACAGAATGAAGAAAACCATTTCGAAATGCATCGTTCCCTCTCGCTCTCTCTCACACACAGGGGTGGGCGCTGTGCCCATTCGTCCAGATGAGCGCCTAGATCTCAGAGACTATAAGAGCTAGAGCAACCAAACTCTCTATCCATGCTCCTGTGATATCACGTCAGTACAAGTGTATTTCAAAATTTTGCCACGCCCCCTTCCGCCTCCAAAAAAGACGAAAATCTACAAATGAAGATACGGGAAAACCAAAAACGCAGAATCATAGAAAATGACCATATCTATCAGAGTATTGAATCTGGATCAGATCGGATCATAAATATAGTCAGAAGGAACAAATGAAATTTCAGTGGCCTTCCAAGCGCAGACTCATTCCCTCTCTCTCTCGCACACAGCCGTGTATGTATATGTAGGAAGTAGATAAAGACATGTAGAAAAGGCAGATGTAAAAAAAGTATGTAAACAAATATGGAATCTAATATAATCTAATATATAAAAATCTCCGAAAAGGTTGACTTAATTTTTTTTTTGTCTTTTTTGGCTAAAACTAAATTTATCCCTTTTGCGAACATGTAATAATGTAATTTATTACAAGCTCACATACATATATACTGACTGAGTACCGGGTATAAAGTAGAGCCGCGGCGGTAGACGCGGCTCACAACGTTCCCCCTCGTTTTTTCTGAAAAGGTTGTTGCTATTCATGCAGTCTAGAGCAAGACTTTGGGGAATAAACTTTGGAGCACACCGAAAAACTCCCCCAGAAAAGTTGCTGCTCTTTATAGAGCTAGTTTTTGTAGATCTTTGAGACAAAGTTGACCATTGTGAGATTAAGCTCTATTTAGTATTAAGGGTATTCATTGAGTCTAGTCCGGTGCGGAGACGAGGCTTTTAAAGCCAGCAGCGTGCGCCACCATTTCATTTGTGATACGTAAGTTCTTGGTGTTGTTTTGCATTTTCTTCCTTTCGTGCGAAAAATAAAAAGTTGTTGCTTCTGTTTGTGTGTAAGTTTTTGCTTTTGTGCTACTTAACCTTTTTTGTTGTTGTTGTTTTATTTTGTGTTTTGTTGTTTGCAGCCTTCAAAGTTGTTGGCAAAAGTATTTTATGCTGTTGTATGACGGAAAGTTTTTGTGTGGGTGTGTGTTTTTTTGTTTTTGTTTTCTGGTCATGCCGCTTGATTTTGTGCACTCTTCTCCCTTACGCTCTCCTCTCTCTTTGCTCGTTGGCGACTATCGAGTGGCACAGCTACTTTTTCATTTACCCCCCTCCTCCGCCGGTCGCTTGCTTTGATTGTTTAAGTGCACTCAGCATGCAAACAATGCCGTTAGTAGCAACAAAAGCGGTTGCTTGGTGGGTTTTTATTTCGTTTTTCGTATTTCCCTTTCTAACTGCTTTGCATAAACTTCTCCACAGCCACTGAGGGCTGCTGGCCGACTAACAAAACCGAAACAAAAATTATGTTGGCAAAGCTGTGTTGCAATTTTATGACCGCCCCGCCAGTATAGGGAGGGACAATGGCTTAGGGTGGCGGCAGGCAGGAATGGAGGGGGAGATGGGGAGAATATTTCATGCTTGTGTTAGATTTACTCTGCCATGGGAGCAGTACGGACAAGGAGGAGGAGGAGGAGGAGGGGAAAATAAGGATAAGGATGATCATGATGATGGCCCATTGCTCACTCTCCTCCATTCCATGGTCTCCTGCACTCCTCCACTGTCATTCGCTCCTGTACATTCCGCCTTCACCACTGGAATTCTCTCTCTCTCTCTCTCTTCGCTGGCATTCTCTCTGGTTGCCCGCTGCCGCACTGGCCGCTGCTACAGCATTTTCAATGACATGTCCTTCTTTCTATCTGTCTCACTCATGCTTTTGCTCTCTTTTTCGCTACGTTTTGGCGTGCGTGTTTATTCGTGTACGTGATGCTGCAGTTTACTGTTACTCGTTAAAGTTAATGCTTTTAAAATGGCTTATAAGTAATTTGTTGCTGTCGTTGACACCTATGCCAAGCATTTTACAAGATTCGTTATTTCCCCACTTCTTCCACATTTTCTTTTCTCTGTGCCCTCCTCTCGGGGTCGGGTTTTTTTTTCTTTAATTTCGTTTCGCTTTAATATCTATGTACATATGTAGGTATGTGTGTGAGACTGCTCGAATGTGTTCATGACACGCACATCAGCTGTTTACACCGGACTTAACCCGTACGTTACATATGTGGGTACATAGAAGCGTTCATATAGAACATATATATGTACATATATATGTCCATATATGTACATATGTATGTATATGAATGTATGTATGAATCTCATTCAGTATGTGTGTGTGTGTGTTTGATCAGTGGCAAGTGACAGTTAGCAAGCAGTGCGCTCCGATGAGCTGTCAAGCAGTGCATACGCAAACCGTAACTCGCGGGGCACTTCAGACGCAAAAGAATTTATTTATAAAATGAAATTGCATGCGCTTTTTTCATCTTAGTTCTCTCCATCATTCTGCTTTACCTACCTAGTTCTGTTTCCGGATTTTTCCTTTAAAATATATCAAATTTAAGCCGTTTATGCATAACTATGTATGTATGTATGTATATTATTCTAGAAATTGTGGACACGACAGTGTATACATTATCTTGATTACCAAGGGACAAGAATGAGTGCCTTGCATACTAGATTTTATTTGGTTACAGTCTCTGAGATCGGTCACTCGGATATGGCTGGGTCGACTCGACTCCGGAGTCCGTGATCTTCCTGTCTGCTACTCTCCTACAAATACATTATACCCTATGTGCTCTCCACGAGTAGTAGTAGCGGATAAATGAAAACTGTGAAACGCGAACTAAAATTAGGTCGACATCTTGCCCCACCCCCCATCCCCACACCCCGCCAACCCCAACCCGAACCCCAGAGCAGCAGTAACACAGAGCAAGTGGAATAGTACAACAATTTGCCAAAAATAATTTCTCTGTGCGACAATTTTCATGCACCAAAACAATACTTATACACAGGCAGAGGACAGAGACAGAGAGATACTCAGGCACAAAGACAAGAGACAAGAGGAGACCAGACCAGACCAGAGAAGATGAAAAATCGCTGAAAGCGAAAGAAAAGTACTTGAGTTATTGGAGCAGACAGCGACAGGCGTGCAAGTAGGGCGGGCTGGCGGTGAGGGGGGAATGGGGATGGATTCAGAACGGGGTGGAGGCGTTCGCGACGCGTCCGCGTCCGAGCTGTCACTCAAACGGGCACCAGAAAAGTGCGAGGCGTTGATTTGGTCGTTCGTCTCTCTGTTGTTTCCTCTTTCTTTGTACCCCTCTTCTCTCTTTTCTCTCTGTGTGTCTCTTTATTCTTTGGCTGGTGCTTTTTAGAAACGATAAATTAAGTTAAAAATTCACTTATTCGCACAAAGCACACAACACACACACACATGCATTCATATACAGATACCAGTGGGTGGTGGGCGGTGGGAGGTGAAATAGCAACAAATGTGTGTCCCCATCCGCCCGTCCTGTGCGTGTTTGTGCTTGTCTCTTTGCGGCGGCTGCGGCTCTCTGGGTAACTGTACACTTTGTTTGCGCCCTAACGGTAAAAATTGGCCAAATGGCGTGCGACGGAGACAGACAAAAAGGCGGCCAGCCAAAAAAAAAAAAAAAAACAGAAAACAACGAAAGGATAGAGCGTGCGTTTCAGGAGGGGGAAGGAGGGGTTCGGGCACATGAAAAATTTCGCCTCAAATTTCGAACAAATATGTTTTTGCTACGGTTTTTTTTTTTTTTTTTTGGGTGTTGTTTTTGCTTTTCATTTTTGTTTATGTGAAAATAAAATTGTACTCGCGTTGCGCCTGCCCGCCGTCCCTGTGGCCCGTGGTTTGGTTGGGAGGAGGGTAGATGCGATGACCCCTTTTTTTGGGTGACATGTGTGAAGGTAGTTGTGGGACATTCGATCGGCGCCATTCATACCCGGCAGCCCTAATCGGCTAGACTCCGAGTCACGTCATGCACACGACATGTATTTTGCTTTCTGCATTTGCGGGACCGAGCCAGCCCAGGTCGCAGTCTTTCTGCATTCTCGAGGCGAGCAAAAATAACAACAGCTAAATGTTCAGTTTTCCGGCAATGGGTATCGTCTGGTCGGTAACCTTTTATGTTCGGACTGTGACTGGCAGCAAAAAGAAGGATACGATACTACATCATCATCATCATCGTCGAATGCGTAACGCGAAAAGCAATTGCTTTGAATATTGATGTGTCCATGCGAGTGTGTACACACTCCAGCCTCCTGGAGGCGTGGCCGGGCGCTTATGGGGGGGAGGGGTGTTCTCTCTGTGTTTTCTCTTTTTCTTTTGCAAACATTTCTATTTGTTATTTTTTCTCTTTTTTTTTCCATCCATAAAGCAACGTCAAAAGGATTGCCCGCCCGGTAAATTGGCTTCCAGGCCCGTTAAATGCGTTTGCGTGTAGAAGGAGCCTCGTATTTTTTCCTCTATTTCTTTTCCTCTTCCCCCTTTCCCCCCGTTGTGGCTGTGGCTGTCGCTGTTGTTGCTTTATTGATGGCATAATGTTGTTGCTTTTACTGTTGCTTAGTCGCAACGCATTTCGAACTTAATTATTATAATTAATTGGCAAGAAAACGACGAGCGAGCGACGAGCACCCCGAAACAGCAGCAGCAACAACAAAAGTGGAATACTCCTCGACACGCAACAACACGCACCGCACCCCGCACCCTGCACCCCTCTCCAGGCCACATAGCCAAAGGCACTGTTGAATTAGCCAAATATTGTAAGAGATATTTGGAGTACAGCGAAACAGCTAATCAGATAATACATTCAATTCATTCATTCCAATTGAAAAGCTCTGAACTGGTTTGCATCCGAACATTTTCCTCGAAACCTTATCTTGTGGCAACCTGCAACCTGCAGAAAATCACTTGTTAAATTTGTAAGAAATGTCCAAAAAGAGTTTTTCAATGAATAGAGCTGTATGTTTGCAATTTGAAATGGGATTTTACAATTAATCAATTAAAATCAAGACTAGCACGAGCCGTTAACACAGGAAGATATGATTGATTACGATGAAAAATCAACAGTTCCAGATTTAAATATTCACCATATACATAGATGTAAAAATGGCATTTTAAAGTGGAACAGTCAAATAGATGTTGGTCTGGAAGTGTTTGAGTTGGATACTGTAGAATCTACAGTGTAGATTGTGGGATTTGTAGATTCTTCAATAGATCGTTGTATCTATGTGTACTCTTGATAACGGAGAGATTCATAAGAATATATGTATGTATTTATATTGCTATTGTATGTAGACGATATAGCAACAGAAAATACTGTTCAGAACCAGCGTTTGCATTTTCTGCTCCGTAGCAGCAAGAGCTATGCAAATATTGCTATGCTCTCGCTACCGCTCTCACTTTTAAGAGGAGCCGTAGCAGAAAAATCAAATCGTATTTTCCCTGCTATATGTATGTAGCTGTAGTTTTGCCGCGTCATTTACTACAGCTATAGCAAGAGCAAAAAGAAAGGAATAATGTTCGCTCCGGGAGCGAGGCGAGATGAGAGCAGAGCCTATGGATTTGTTTTCATTTACTACGGCTCTCGTTCATAAATTGTGAAATAAAAAAAACATATTTCATTCAGTCTCGCTTAAGAAATTTGATCTGTTTTGCAAAGCTACGAAATACACCGGAGCCAAATTGTATCAATTATATCGGATAAGATAAAAACTTCACAAATTGTATCACAAATGTTTAAAAGCGAAGACGATTTTCAGGAAGCCTATATGGAACAGAAGAACAGTGAGAACGGTGAAACTGGTGTTGTCGGATAACCGAAACCGATTATGTCTCGAAACTTTGGAAAACATAGTATGTACTTCTTGTCAGGCTTAGTTTGACACACTTAAATAGTGCGATCGACAATTTAAGTTTATTTGAAGACGATGATTAATACATTCAGTTGCAATTGTACTTTTTGAAGAGAAACTCGAAGAGAAAGTAATATGGATAATTGTACGAGTAATCGAGTAATGCAATCTTGATATGTATATATGTAGCAAATGGAATTGCAAGCAGATCAGGGATTTTTTTCCCAAAGCTTATAAGGTACAAGTAAATTTTGAGAATGCATATTCCTGCCTGAAGGAGAACAGAACATGGCTAGAGAGATTTAATCGCAATCGGATTACCATATTTATATTTAATAATAGCATGTTCCATAGAAATTAACGAGCCGAGTTTTTAGTATATGTATGTAATAATCTTTCTTGTTTAAATTACCCTTCTTTCAACACTCTGACGCTCTGACGCCCTGACGCGGTCGCATCCAGGGCGGCCAACAAAAGCTGCCAGTTTTGCTGAATAATTTAGCATTTCCAAACCGATTCGCCCCACCCCACCTCACGTGTGTGTGGGTTTTAGCCCAGCTCTAAAGAGCAGAACAAAGACCCAGAAAGACACACACGCACACACATGCACACACAATAGCTGCTGCAAAAAATATATCAAAAATAAATGCTTACATAAAAACATGAATAAGAACAATTGTTAAGCCATTTTGTACGTATGAAAGCGGATTTATGCAAATGCTAAATAAATACAACACACGTGGAGCAAAAAAAAAACAAAAAGAAGAGCAGGAGGAGGGGAGAGGAGAGTACAACAGGATTGACATGCCGTGCCCCGCCTTGCCTTGCCTTGCCTGTTGATGACAGGAGACGGAGACGGAGAATAGAAAGAGTGTCCGTCTGGCCGTGTGCACTCTGATGCTGCTGCTGCTACTGTCACGAGGATACTAACCTTCCAAGCCGCGTGCCACCAGCCACCAGCCAGCTTTGGTCCGCGTGCCACCAGTGTATGCCATGTCATGCCATGCCATGCCGTGCAACATTGCTGTTTCTGTTGCTGTTTGTGCCATGTGTCTGGCAAATCGAATCTACATACATATTTTTTCTCCTGTTGCTTATATTTTACATAATGCTATGCACACACACACACAAGCCAGTTCTTTTGCCACATTGTTCTGTTCATAAATGCAAACAACAAGTGTTGGCTCTTGTGGTCTAAACCCTTTGAAGAGATTAATATGACTTGCAGCAGAAACGCAATCAACCGTGCGGCAGAAAATACTTTTTGCCTAAAAATGTATCGAATTCGGCCATAGGCACAGCTAAAGATCAACCGGCAAGGGTGCCCCAATATTCGGTCATGTCTGCTGTGTGCTTTTTACGGCAGGAACCACAGAGCAGAGCAGAACTGGCAAAGTAAACAGCCAGCGAGCAAACAAACAAAAACAGCTGCTAGAGGCAGAAGGCAGACTGGCTCGCACAGTGCTATTGAATGTTCTTGGTTCTTTTGTTTCTTGCCATTGGCATAGCCGACATTCGAGACACTTTTTAATTAGTTTTGCCACATTTCGCAAATAGTTTAAAACAAATAAACGTTGCGCACTTTAATTAAAGAGGCCGGCCTTTTGGTTGTGTGTCACTACACCACCTCAACGTCCACCTCCCACCTCGACCTCAACCTAAACCTCAACCACCACATCCACATCCCCTCGTGTGCCCTGTTGTGCCTGTTCTTTCGATTTGCTTTTGCATTTAAGAATAAATATTTGCAGATATTTTTTAATTAAGTTGCCAGTCTGCCTCGACCACAAGATGCCACATCCACACATACACACATACATACAAGCACACATATGTAAATACATGTATCGATCGATACACATAAGACTCTGTGCTCTGCTCTGGATACAAACAATTGGAGCCTGAAAAATGCAAGAGAAATGCATGTGCCATGTGCTACAATTGTTGGATAAACATTGAATATATTTGCTTGACTTGGTTGGGGGCCCAGAACACGGCACAAAATATTTATGGATTTAGCTGGAATACAATTTAAATTTTAAAATATGTGTGCACACATGGGAACCGCATGGTATGAACAGAACCCGTAAACCGTAAACCATAAACCCCGCCTAACCGCAACCGTGTCAAAGCTATTGGAAGAAAAAAACAAAACAAAAAATAACAATGAAAAATAGAAAAACAACAGGCAAGAATGAACATTCAGACTATTGGAAACCCCCTTCCCCCCACCCCGTCCACTATATAGTACACCTGAACTATTGAAACGATTGAGAACTGTCAGAAAGAGTGAGAGGGTGAAATTTGTATTCCTTTCCTTTTGGCTGTGATAAATATTTAATCGTAACAATTTTCAGTACATACTATCATATGGATAACAGAAGTTTCCGAGAAATAATCTCTATACAGATTTAATACAACTAAATAACATGCAAACAAATTAAACAAGTTCGAGGAAATTCGGTAAATGGCTCTGGGACCGTTTCAAACCGACTGACACCTACATATACAGAGCCTGTATGTCGATAAGGCCAAGTGAGGCTATTAAATGCCAAATTAATAGGTTGAACCAGTTGTTTTTTTTTTTTGTTCACCGAAAGCCGTGCCAAGAGACCCCAAACGTTGGGGGCATATATATGCACATACATATGTACGTATGTACGTGTCTACATAGAATCGATTGAGTGGAGTGTACAACAAAAAAAGGGTGTACTGTCTGATCTATAAGCCATTTGAGTTACTTCAATAATAAAGTGGCAGTCATCTAATAAATGAAAGAATGCTCAGGCCCTAACGTAACTACAGAATGGTACAGTTGTGCTTCAAGATGAGGGAGAGACATGCGTCTCTGCTATATAACATAATTAAAATACTATATGGCTGCAAAGTACAGTTTTGGTTCTTAGTAACAATACGAAACCAATACGAAATAATGCAAAAGCAAACATCAAAAATAGAGTGGAAGCCATCTTTGTATTGAAAGGATGTTCAGGAGATGAGAGAGCATGAGAAGAGTAATAAGCATACAATAATGGCGGGGACAAAGTACAGTTGCGTTCCTTTGAGCTATTGCCAGATTTTTCGCAGTAAAAAAAAAAACCAGTACGAAATATGGCAGCTAATCAAAGTGAGAGAACGATAAAAGGCTCAATTTGAGAAAAAAAACAGCTAATCGATTGAATCCACACATTTAGGCACGTACATGTGTAAATACTATTCCAATCAATTAAGCAAGTCACTTGTATTAAAATGCCGAACTGAACTGAACGCTCATCAATATAAATGAGCCTCACTGGAGCCGGCATGAACGAGTACTCGTGCACACATTAGCAAAAATTGCAATTGCAATTGAAAAACATGTGTGTGTGTGTGTGTCTGTCCTATCTCTCTGTGTCTATCTCTATTCCATACATCGGTGTGACTCTGTGACCGTGTGCATTTGTTTACGTGGTCAGACGGTTTTTATTTGCATTAAAATTGAGGTTAATAACTATGGGGCAGATTTGTTGCAACTGTCAATGCATGTCCATTAGAACGCTTGCGTTCGTTCAATTTGATGCGTCAAATGGTCGATTAGTGTGACCGCAGTCCCCCACCAAGCACTCGGCAGTCAGCCGCTCGCCACTCGCCGATTACAGAATCCTATATTATTAATGCTCCCAATCCCAGTCCCACCCCAAGCCCACACTCCCGGCCACAGAGCCGCCCAACGTGTGAGTGAGTGAATTCTCCTCTGCTAATTTGCGAAGTCGGGAGTGTGCAGAAATAGCCGTAGTTGCGGCTGTTGTGTGGATAAGTGGCAGTAGCTCAGACGATTTAGCCACCTCGAATCAAAAAACTGGCTATCTACAAATAGGAAATTATAGTTTATATTCGTGTTATGGAGAAAACATGAAAGGGGAAAGATCAATTGTGTGCACAGTCTTGGATTCATGCTTCTGTGATTGAATTGGGTTTAGACCATGGAAGAATATATACATATGCTCCAGGCAGTACACAAATATTGCTTTAAAGTTTAAACATCAGCAAGATGTAAATATATGTATATTATTTAGAGATTTTCTAGCTTATTGGGCAGCACTGGCAGTCGTGTGGTGTGGCGTTTGGTCTATTGGGCAGCACTGGCAGCACCGTTACCTGTCATTGCTTGCTGCGTTGCCCGTTGCCGGTGTGCCGTTGCTGCTGTATGATGATGCTACGAGCCCAGACAAGTTTCGGCACAATTAAATTAGCATTTTAGTTTGGTCGGTCGTTTGGTTGCACATTATTATACTCGAGAGATTGAATACCAAGTGCCTCTCATCTAATTAGTCTGACATGTGAGCTGCTTTTAACCTGTCTACCTGCATCCACATTCACGTACGAGTACATTGGGGACGAGCCCCTGGGCCCCTGGCCCCATGGCTCCATGGATGCTGTTAGTGCAGCAGACTTCATTCGGGCCTTTCCGTTCGTTAACTTTGATTATGCCGAAAATATTTTCACAACGAGAATATCGTTTGCATAATTGCTTTTTAATTACCATATTTTTGCCCTAAGTCTGTGCGTGTGTGTCTGTCTATATCTGTTCGAAAGCAAGCAGCACCACACGGCACAGACTCTCCAAAGGTAAACAAAAAAAATTCTTATTTCATTAGCCTCGTTCTGTGCCTGTGCCGTTGCTACTGGCTGGATGGCTGGCTGGATGGCTGGCTGGATAGCTGGCGTGTCTTTTCCCCGTTTTATATACCATACCACTCGTAGTGTACGACAAGAAGTACATATGTGACAGACCGAAGGACAGCGCTTTGTACAATTTATTAGATATTGAATAGTCTCTAGCAGATCCACATAAATATTTAAAAAAATAAACCAAAATATTCAAATAAAAATTTGGAACAAATCAATCATGATATATGTATATGAGTGTTAAGCATTAACAATCTATATACAATTGAAATAATTTATTATGAATAATGCCACGAGTACTTGGCGATGCCATTAGAGTCTATTAACTTACCAAGAATGACTTTGAAGGGTTGATGCTAGTCTTATATACACATAAGTATATATATAAATATTATATAAAGTTCGCAGTAGTGCAAGGCCCTTTAAATAGATTGGATTCAATTGAATCCATTTCTGAATTAGTGTACAGGGTATACCCCCAGTCGGAATATCCCACCCACAGCCACAGTATATAGTGTTCCTTTGGTTTTTTATATATTTTGTTGTTTTTTTTTTTGGATGGGGTATGTGTCAGAGCAGAGCAGAACAGTGCAGGGCGACGACACGTACAAACGGAATGCTGAAAATGTACTTAATGTGTATTTGTGCGATCGTGTAAACGCAAAAATATGCGCCATAGCCATAAAAACTGAACAATGAGCAAACAAATGCGAATATATGCATGAAATTAGCCGCGTCGTCAGGCAGGGCAAGGCAGGGCAGGGGCAGAGGTGGAGGCAGGCAGTCCAGTCCAGTCAGACAGTGATAAAATGTTGTTTTCTCTTTGCCCCGGAAACTTGTTTAATAATTAAAAAATCGGCACACTCACACGCATACACACACGTGTACGAAAACTCAATCGGAATTAGAAACTTTCGATTTGAGACACCGACGACACGCGTCACAAGATTTGTTGATTGTGCGGAACATTTAATCCCTTGGTCAAGACATTTGATATTTTGTGTATAAATAATTGGCAAATATTTCATTGAAACAAAATCTTATTTTAATGATACGTTTTAATGTCTAGAAAAAATTTGTTTCTTAAATATGTAAGAGCATAATTCCAAAGTTAATGAAAATTTAGCCAGAGTAAAAACCAACTTTCTGCCAACAAGTAAATATGTATGTATTTATATTAAATTAATTATTTATGTCAAAAGAAAATGAACGTTGTGGGTTGAGTGAAATCTGTGTACAGCCATCGCTCAGAAAATGAGGTTTCACCACATTCAAAGAACTTTTTTGTTGGATTTTTGCGTGGGTCTATGACTGGACCATTCTGTGGGATAATGAAAGAAAATCCCAGCACGCGCTTTCACTGCAGTCCCAACAAATGGCAACCGAATGGCAACCAAATGGTGGGTGTATGCAATACGCTGTGTGGGTGTATCTAATTAGCTGTGACTGCACGTAAAAAGCTGTGTGACTGTATGTAATAAGCTGTGTGGGTGTATCAAAGTTTCTGTGCACGAGCATATGTAGGTGCATGTACATAGGTGCATGGGGGTGTTCACAGGCGCGTTTCCTCCCCTCGAATATTAACAATTTGTGAAGCATATATTTCTGAAGTAAATCCTATATCTAATTCATAAATGTTCCGATTTCCCAGCAATGGATGCGCCTACCCATTTATACCGACTATTTACAGATGCATTATTAAGTTGTCCACACCCCCCCCCCCTCCACTACATTAGAATTATACTCGAGTACTTGCACAGTGTCGCACTGTGGCACGCCCAACCCATCCATTTCCAGTCAAATTCCCATTCCCATTCCAATTCAATCGCCTCATTCCCTTTACCCGTCACCGCCCGCGTCCGCGTCCGCTGATGAATTTGCGTGAGAGTGAGACGCCAAGCGACAGCTGACTTTAATTTACTGTTGCGAAATGTCGCGGCCGCCGCACAGGAAGGAGGAGGAAGAGCAGAGCCTGCCTGCCTGCCTGGAGTATCGAAACACACGTGTGTGCCTCTGTCCCACTGGCATGCCGCGCCACGCTTTATTGGCATACATTTGTTTCTGTTTCTGTTGTGTACAGTTGTCAGTCAATGCTTCAAGCGCAGAATAGCAGCGGGGAAGCAAGCATTCCATGTCCTGTCTGTCTGTCTATCGCTAGAGATGGACTTGAATCGTGTCGACACGGAACGACACGAAAACCAAAAGGATCTGTCCTATAATTGGGGAAAAGGGAATCAAAAGTGGTTCGTCATTCATACTTTATTCGCGAATAATTGTGCGAAACCTCGTATGACATGACATGACATTTCGTTAAATCGTAGAATTTAAAACACCTGGCATGGTCTTTTCTTTTAAGGGCGTACAATTATTGTATTTGTTCCCCATACAATTATCCACCCACATATCTCGTGCTAATATCTTTGCCGTTATTACCATTACTTCTAAAATTTGCGACCACTTGGGCTCAGTCAATTAGCTATGCAAATGATATGATGCCAGAATACCAGAATGAATTGGTAGTGAATACGAATATATAGAACATCCGTGGTTAAATCCAGGCCCGCAGCCATCTCTAGTTTTTTTTTCGGTGTCACTCTCTCTCTGGTCTGTCTGTCTGTCAGCGCTAGTCCTCCTTGGGGCCGTCTGAAGGCAACGCAACAACGCGCTGCCGTGATTGTTAGCCATCGTGCTATATTTATTCGGATGGCGTTGATTATTTTTCTAAATTCTGTGCACATATTGTATTTGCATTCGTGCATTGAGAAGAAGTGACAGCCAGTGGCAGCAATAAGAATGCTCCTGTTTCAACAGTTTATTGTGAAACGAGTGCAATTAATCAAGGGCTAACGAAAAGAGGAGGCCTACGTTGAACGAGATCATGGGGGAAGTAGAGTGAATCGTAAGTAAAGAATGTGCGGGGAACTTAAGGGAACTTTGAGAAAGTCGTGTGAACTCGTTGACATTCACTCGTTTGTTTTCTATCGTAATAAAGAATCGTAAGTAGCGAGTGTGCGAGTAATTTAATATGCACACCCGCTTAGAGAAAATACAACAAAGTCGTGTGCACTCGTTGATATTCACTCATTATTTCTCTCGTAATAAAGAATCGTAAGTAACGAGTGTGCGAGTAATTTAATATGCACACTCGCTTAGAGAAAATACAACAAAGTCGTGTGCACTCGTTGATATTCACTCATTATTTCTCTCGTAATAAAGAATCGTAAGTAACGAGTGTGCGAGTAATTTAATATGCACACTCGCTTAGAGAAAATACAACAAAGTCGTGTGCACTCGTTGATATTCACTCATTTTTTCTCTCGTAATAAAGAATCGTAAGTAGCGAGTGTGCGAGTCATTTAATATGCACATTCGCTTAAAGAAAAAACATCGTGTACACTCGTTTATATCCCCACTCGTTATTTCTTCTAAACTGGTTCTCAGTTATACAGATGATGAAGCATAGAAAAAAAAACTCCTTTCTTTATACTTAAGGAATTTGTAATATATATACATATATATATATTCTATAAAGATAGAAAAATAGTTCAATCATTCATTAATGATGATTCTACTACATATGTAATGTTTTGGAGCGTTTTGTGTCTATGGTATATTATTGCGGTATATTATTACTGAAGAGAATTACTCTAAGTACCCTAAGATGAGCATAAATGGAATGTTTCAGTTCGCTTATGGGAAATTCAAACAGCGAATGAATGATCATTGTCGCACTTTGTTGCTGAAATCGCTGCACTGCTCTGAAGTGTATGAGAACATACATATGTGCATACATCACATGGCGGACGGTACGTGCGGCAGCAGGCAAGAAGGCAGGCAGGCAGGGTGCACAGTGGGAGCGGGTCGGGGCACACAAATTTATTATTAATAAAAGCCATGTAATGCCCGCTAATGCCACGTACATGCACATGCACATGTACATACATACATCCACGGTAGAGAAGCATAAATATATATGATATTGTATAAATATAAATGCTAATGGTGTCCGTTTGCCTTTCTTTTCCCATTGCTCTTGCAGGCAGACAGAAGCCAGAAGCCACTTGCTGACTGACTGATCATCATTCGGCCGCCAACCAGACCCACAGTAAGAGCTGTAGGAGGAGCATCCGCAACAGGTACAGGAACAAGACATACCCAGAGGCAGGAGCGAGAGCAGGAGCAGGCGTTTGGAGGCGTAGGAGGAGCAGCGTAGCAGCAGATCTTGTGGTGGAGGTGGAGCGGCGGTGCGCGCCTCTGTGACCCAAGTCCAACATGTCTTCGCCAGCGGCCCAGAGCAACAGCAGCCAGTCGCAGTCGCCAGCGGTGGCCCAGCAGCAGAATCAAAAGGCGAACAACGCAAACAACACACACGACAACAAGAATGCCTCGGCGACGACGGGGACGGCAGCAGCCGCCACAGCATCCTCCACAGCATCCCCACCATCGACAGCTGGCGGCGGCAACGGGGGAGCACCACAGAGCCCCACAAAACGGAGCACAATATCAACCAAGGAGCGTGTTGTCGATAGCGTACCGTTTCCGCCAAGCCGCAAACTCACCTGCGCGGACGTGTTCGATCCACGAACCGGGAAGCCACAGCACGATGTACTTAAGCAGCACTTCATACTGGAGGGGCGCATCGAGGAGAGCGCCGCACTGCGGATCATCCAGGACGGGGCCACGCTGCTGCGGCAGGAGAAGACAATGATTGATATTGAGGCTCCGGTGACGGTCTGCGGGGACATACATGGACAGTTCTACGACCTGATGAAGCTGTTCGAGATCGGCGGTTCGCCGGCCACCACAAAGTATCTCTTCCTGGGCGACTACGTGGACCGAGGCTACTTCAGCATCGAGTGCGTGCTGTATCTGTGGTCGCTAAAGATCACCTATCCGCAGACGCTGTTCCTGCTGCGCGGCAACCACGAGTGCCGGCACCTGACCGAGTACTTCACCTTCAAGCAGGAGTGCAAGATCAAGTACTCGGAGCGCGTGTACGACGCGTGCATGGACGCGTTCGACTGCCTGCCGCTGGCGGCGCTCATGAACCAACAGTTCCTGTGCGTGCACGGTGGCCTGTCGCCGGAGATACACGAGCTGGAGGACATACGGCGGCTCGACCGCTTTAAGGAGCCACCCGCCTTCGGCCCCATGTGCGACCTGCTGTGGTCCGATCCGCTGGAGGACTTTGGGAACGAGAAGAACTCGGACTTCTACACGCACAACTCGGTGCGCGGCTGTTCGTACTTCTACAGCTACGCCGCCTGCTGCGACTTCCTGCAGAACAACAATCTGCTGTCGATCATCCGGGCGCACGAGGCGCAGGACGCCGGCTACCGCATGTACCGCAAGAGCCAGACCACCGGTTTCCCCTCGCTGATCACCATCTTCTCGGCGCCCAACTATCTCGATGTGTACAACAACAAGGCGGCGGTGCTGAAGTACGAGAACAACGTGATGAACATCCGGCAGTTCAACTGCTCGCCGCATCCCTACTGGCTTCCCAACTTCATGGACGTGTTCACCTGGTCGCTGCCCTTCGTGGGCGAGAAGGTCACCGAGATGCTGGTGAACGTGCTGAATATCTGCTCCGACGACGAGCTCATGACCGAGGAGAGCGAGGAGCCGCTCTCGGACGATGAGGCGGCGGCGCGCAAGGAGGTCATACGCAACAAGATCCGTGCCATTGGCAAGATGGCGCGCGTCTTCTCCGTGCTGCGCGAGGAGTCCGAGAGTGTACTCCAGCTGAAGGGCCTGACGCCGACGGGCGCCCTGCCCCTCGGCGCCCTCTCCGGTGGCAAGCAGTCGCTCAAGAATGCCATGCAGGGCTTCTCGCCCAACCACAAGATTACCTCGTTCGCGGAGGCCAAGGGCCTCGATGCCGTCAACGAGCGGATGCCGCCCCGTCGTGATGCCACACCCTCGCCGGCGGAGGAGGGCCAGAAGACACTGTCGGCGGCGGCAGCAGCAGCAGCCAATGCCAATGCGAATTCAATCACTGGATAATTCTAAGTGAAGTCAGCAGGCGGCAGTCGTCGGGACGGTTGGACGATCGAAACGATCGGCTGGATCATCGGATTGGAGCAGCAGAGGATTGGATCTCGGGCTTTTTGGGGATCTTGGGGAGCGGAAGTCAGTTAGTAGTCGAAAGTTAAGTAAACGGTTGGGAGGGAGAATGCAAATAAATAGGAATAAATAGTCTCGAGAGAGCGGCTCAGTGCCCGTAAAAAATACACACACAGACACCCCCACACAGGCAGACACACAGCATTCATAACGGTACATGCCATGGTTGCACGCAAGCGCAGAATCGAACCGAGTGGAATGGAACACAACGGCAACTGCATGTGCAACCGAAATGGAATGGAATGGAGTGCAAATTGTAAGGAGAGAAGAGGAAACAGAAAACACAGAAAACAATAAAAAAGTAACATTTTTTCGGTAGTGAAGAGAATGAAAGATGATGAGACGTGAAAAAGAGAAGAAGAAAAATGAAACCCAGCCTCCCAAGTGGATGCTAATTATAAATGCAGTTAAAAAGGAAATATAGAATTATTATACACTACATATATATGTATATTAATATATACAGAAATGTATATAACAATTTTGTGCAACATTATATCAAAAGAGCGAATGTAAAAGCTAAGCGAGGCTCTCCCTCTCTCTCTCTCTCTTCGACAGCAGCATTTGCACCCCAAGAAAATTAGGTACATTTAAATTACATTTGATAACTACTTGTCAAACGAATTGAAACAAAAAAAGGAACCCAGCAGTAGCGGCGCCCCCTTTGCACCCCCACCCGCTCCTGAAAACAGAAAACCGAAATGATCAAAAGCGAAGAAGAGAATCTACATCTAGAGCATAAATACTAAGCTGGAACTACGAGTAATACTATGAAAAAAAACAAAAAGCTTAAGTGAATTCTACTATTTTCGTTGTGTGCCGGCAGCGTCTTGGGTGAATAATATATACACATATATAATATACATATGTGCGCGGGTGTATTATGTAGGAGATTACGGCCAAGGAGAAGGCTTCTTCAACAGAGAAAACTACTTCCTACAACAGCAAACAAATTACAACAGCAACAATATTTTACTACAATGTTTTATTAAAAGAACAAGAAACGACTGAATCTCTATCTCTCTTTCACTTTCTCTCTCTCTCTCTCCCTCTTTATATATATATCTGACTCTTTCTCTCTCACACAATAACACACACCTTCACACACACACACACACAGACAGACAGACACACACTAATGCAGAGGATGATCACACTTAAAGTTAGATCGTTCCTCGCGTTTTTATCGCCGCCATTGTCGCCTCACACTCTCTCTCATCTGGTGATTGTGTATGTGGTCTTTATATACGTGCCATCTTTGTCGTAGTCATTAGCTGAATACTATATTAATGATATACAAGAAACGAGTACATTATATGTGGATTATATTAGTACGAGTAACAACCCGATGGATGGCTGCACATCCGATGCACATTGCAGGTGCAAATGCTACAAGTACAAACGAAGAGAGGCGAAAGTGAATCTGAATCTGAATCGAATCGAATCGAATTTCCTGTTATTTTACACGATTTGCATCTATGTTCCACATGAATCTCATCTCGTCCATCATCATCATCATCATCCCATCCCATCCAATCCCATCCCGTCCCATCCCAATAGATCCATCCGTTTCCTGTAACTCTCTAACATTTGCGCCTGCGTTGTTGTCCTGTGCAGAATCCTTTTTATACTTAATGGAATTTTAGTTGTTAAAAGTCAATCGATAATGTTGAAGATTTGGATAGCGCGGAGAAATATCTAAAGTGCAAAACGAAAAGTGAAAATTATGTGCAAACGGGAATTTTGTTATATTTCTTAGTTATTATTCTATACACATTTTTTTATACATATATAAATACATACATATATTTCTTGTTATCCTTTTTATAATTTGTATTTATTGTAAACTATTTATACACACAAACAAACAAACAAAAACACACACTCACACAATCAGCGAGCAGAATATGAATACATAAATATATATATTTATAAACTAAATTGTTGTTTCTACTTCTACTTATGTTTTTTTATATCTTTATATACGATATATATATATATATATATGTATATGTATATACAACTATATATATTGTATATTTATATTGTTTACTACACTTTTTTCTCTAGGCCATAAGTAATTTAATTAAATGAATTTATTAAAATGAAAAAAAAAATATATATACGAGCATGTAACAAAGATGAAGCGTGCAAAAAGTTTTCTTAAACAAAAATAAAATTATATTCTACAAAAAAAAAGTAAGCGAGAATAATTAAAACCAAAAACCAAACTATGTGAATTTACTATTAAGTTTAAATTATACAACAAACATGAGAGGAAAATGAAAAAGAAAAACCAAAAACCAAAAACAACAAACAAAATGAAAGCAAATAACGTTTACAACAATTAACAATGTTAAAGAAAAAGCAAAAATGCAAACAAAACAAAAAAAAAAAATAATTTTTCAATTTCGACAAGACGTCAAGACAAGAACAACAAAATCCAAGAGAAAGAAATCCAATTTAAAGATTTATAGAAAATCGTAATACAAAATGCAAACTTATAGCAATTTGAAGTACTTTATAATGAAATATACCTTACACACATATGCCTAAGAGAAACGCATACACGAACACGAGTGTGCCCAAACAGAATATATAAATATTTGCAACAATTGAGTTGGACGCGGAGGCGGAGCCGAGCGAGCAAGTAAGGAGGGGGGAGAGGGGCGAGAATATACAATACAAATGCAGAAGCAGCAGCAACAAACAGCAATCACAAGTGCAGTAATAAATTACAAACAAAAAGAAAATACCGTTGACAAATTCGAATAAGTTGTTAGTGATGGCAGGCAGGAGGGAGGCACGCATGCGCGCCCTGAGACCAAAAGCGAGAGCAGCCGTGAGAGCAGCAGGTACAGTCGTGCATCGTGCCCTTGCGCAGCAGCAGCGCTATGAAGCAGTTAAATGATGGTTAAAAATGATTTACATTTATATATATATTTACATACAATACCTATATATAAAGCAGTTTAAGGTTAAGCGTTTCACACACAAAACAAAACACAGACAGACACAAACAGAACAAAAAAACAGAAAAGTTTACAACAAGTTTATGCATTTCAATTCAAGAGAAAACAGAAACAGAAACGAAAACGATGACGAAAACCAATACAAATAATAATGAATATTAATATATATATACATATATATGAATATATAAACAATAATTACAGCCAATAATGGATTACAGCAACCTCAAAGCTCTTACTATTATTTTTAAAAGTAAATTAAGTCAAATGAGACATTTTTAACAAATCAAATTACTACCGCTACCCACAATCCCGCAATACCAGCAACACAAATTAGCGCGCTCTTCTAAACAAAAAAAAAGAAGGAAAAAAAAGGCAATTAAATTAAAATAAACATACTATATGGAAAAAAAAAATGAAAATCTAACATATTACGACTAAGCGATTAATATACGGCAAACAAATACTTTTATACTATATACACGAAAGCCTAAACAACTAAACAAAAAGCTAAAGAAATTAATGATAAAGATAACGACTCTCCTCTCTATTTCACCAACTCTCCAAGTTCTCTCTTGTCCCAACTGCACTACTCTCCAGGCAGGACCAGGCTCACTCAAAAGCTCTGAACATCAACTCCAACTCCAACTTCGACCTTGACTTCGACTAATTTTCTCGTCTGTCTCGTCTCACTCACTCTCAATCTCAATCTCGCTCTCTTTCTCTCTTTTCAATGACCTAACCCCAAAAAAAAAGCTAAACAAAAACCAACCACACTTTTTAACGGTACATTTTCTACTACACCAAAATATGAATATGAAACATAAAAAAAATTACAAATTACAGCAAAGAAAAAATTTCCTTTTAACGAAAATATCAAAAACCAAAAAAAATATCTACATATATTTAGATATACGATAAAAAAAAGAAACAAAATAAAAAAAACCAAAACAACCCATTCTATTTTAAGTTTGAAATCGAGAAAAGCGCATCAAACATTTTCAAATATTTTTTTAGGTTTCGTCTCGAGGCTTTTGTTGACCATTTGTAGCCATTTGTTAATTTATTGATTAGCTTAAACTATGTACAATCAAATCAGATACTTAAATTGTTTTAAATAAAACAATTTTGTTATACAATTCTGTTGTTCCTTATCGAATTTATAAGTTATATAGTCATATGTATATGATAAAAGAAAAAAAAAAGGAATAGGGGAAGTTTCTCGTTCTAGTTTTGGATTCACTCCAGTGCAAGTGGAAAATCCTTTCATAATTTTTTTGATACATGTATTTTTCAACATCTACTTCCTGCCCTCAAATGCTTTAAAAACTTTACACAAAAAAACAAAACAATTTAATATACATATATTATAAATAAATGAAAACAGAAAGAAAGAAAAAAACATAAAGATGATGAAGAAAACCCAATGAAAAAAAAAAGAATTAAAACTTTACCTTTTGGATAAATCAATTTAAATGCATATTTTATATATATTTAAACATTTATTTATATATAATATATATGATAATTATAAGTTGGAGAAACTTTGTCAAAGCAAAAAGTTTATATACTTATATTTAAAAATAATGAAATAATATTAAAAATGCAACATAAAAAATTAACAAACAAGAAAAAACATCACATCTAGATAAATCTCTTAAAAATTTTCAATTTTATTATTAAACCAAAACAAAAAGTGAATAAATAAACAAATTTAACAGTGAAGGCATTATTATATATATATATATATGTATATATATATATGTACATATTTATGTTCATATATATATATGTGTATATGTATTTATATATATACATATGTAGGAATATGTATATGGGATTTATAAATGGATTGCATGGGCAGATGGCTGGCAAACAGATTACTTAAAAATTGCGCTGTTGTGACAACAACAAAAATTCGTTGTATCCAATCCGAGGATTAACAAATTAATTTACAAGGGAAGATGCAAGAAGACAACAACAACAAAATGCAGACAACAAGTTTTAACATTAAGCAAATAAAACAAAGAAAACCAAATGATTATCAATGTTATTAACATAATTAATATTAACAACAAAAACAAAACAAACAAAAAAACTGAGAAAACAATACAAAAACATTAAAAAAATATACAAGTACCTATCCTGAGAATAAAATGCGCGCACATTTATTATTTCCTCTAAAAGCTCGTTTGTGTATGGGGGAAGCTCCCTCTAGGAATTTCAGCATTTGAAACATAACGGCTGCCCAGCTTTGGTGCGAACTGCGCACCCCGAAGTATCGATAGCATGGAAGGCACAATTCCACAATTTACTGCCGGCAGTTTTAGCTTATTGCAACAAATTTCACTTTATTCTTCTCTTCTGCCAGAGAACAGTAAATAATTTGACAAATGTTCAACATCAGTTTGGCTAGCCTACCCATTCCCGGCGCACACATTCCTCTCCGCACCTCTATTATTGACTATCTCCCAAAAAAAAGCAACTAATCTTAATAGCATTCGAAGTGATTAGTTTGATTCGGATACCCATTGGGGGATATCTGTATCACTGAGCTAACATTCTCCTCGTTAGAGTGTGCAGTGCCAGCAATAACCTTTATTGAATTATCTTGCATTATCTAAGAATACAGATACCTAGTCTCAACGAAACAGAGCAAGTCGAAAACACCCTTGAAAGTAAATATCATAAAATTATGAAGATGTCTGTAATCCCGCTATAATTGCTAGATTTTATTTTTATTCGGTAAAGATAAAAAATTGGAGAAAAGACTTATTCGAATTGGGTTTCAATGCCTTACAAATAGTAGTAAAATAGTAACAGCTTTACCAGTAACATTCTCGTTGCAATCTTGTAAAGAAGGCATTTGACTTAGAGGCTATTTAAACGTCCAATGTTTGTTTTTGTGTCAGAGATCCCTGGGAATATAACTAAGCTATCGTTCAAAATGCACTTAAAAGCTCTACGGTAGCTTCCCTGATAACATTCGAATTTTTCTTTCTTGTTTATGTCTATTGTGTAATTATAAAGGCCTCCAGCTGCAAGCTCAGCTCAGTTCTTTTGTTTTTTTGAATTCTTTGGCCACCCCTGAGGACGACGTTTACGTTGGCTCAGACGACGCTGGGATGTTTGTCCTGTACTGCCCCTATTGGGTCCTGCTGAAGCTTCGGTTTCCTCCAGCTGTTTCTTCGGTATAGCTCCTGTTTGTGTAGGTTTCTTTGGTCCTGTCGATGGAGTCTTCTTCTGTTCTAGTGCCGAGTAATCCAGCACTTTTGATGGTATACCGCCGGTATCATCCGGACCGCTGATCGTTATTTTAACGCTCGATACAGCGGGTCCGTTGGCAGTGTGGTGCGAGCTAGAATCGTTGGAGCTTGTTGCAGTGGTAGGGTCCTTGGCTAGGCGTGTCTTGCGAGACCGAAAGTATTCGGGATCGGTGATCAAGGGCAACTTACGATGGCCGTTGCGAATCACATGAATCCGCCCCCTGGGCACGTACTCGTCCTTAAACGGAAGCGGGTTCAACGAATCCCCATCCATGGACATCTTGCCAAAGTGGCGCACCATGGCAATGGCCTCACGTTCAACGGTGCTTGTGTCGTTCCAGTCGGCCATGTAGGCGTGCTCGCCTAACGGCTTGACGCCGGCGATCTGTTGGATGCGCTCCATGATGGTCAGGCAGTCCTGGATGCCCTTAGCTTTGGAGCTGGCCGGGCCGTGGCCGGGGGAACGTTCAGTATACTCCGCGCACTTCATCTCATAGGCCATCTGGCCCAGCATAAAATTGCAGCCCGGCTGCGCAGCGAGAAGATCGTCCTCAAAGCGTGTCGACGGTGTCCAAGCCATTTTGGATCCAAATTGTTCAGTTTTCACCTCGATGCGTTCAACGAAACTGACCAAAATCTCAAAACTTACTTAAATTAAAAAATAATAAAAGCTATTCTATATTAAAACAAAAAACGCATACTTTACTTACTTTACAGCATGCGTTTACAAAAGTTGTCTTCGATATTTGTACAGGCATACGGTTGTATTTACCGGATGCCCTGTGCGCATCTCGAGTATCATTAGAAGAATATAGTAGAAATACGCACAAGACACTTTCGTTCAAGCAGCCGCAGCACGAAAAACAGGCATACGGTTGTATGAACCGAACGCCGACGTAAGTGAGAGTCGATAAGTACATCCTTTGTGTAGTTGTTATGTAATAAATGTGTAGTTCGCGGTTAGTTACGTAGGATTTTTTAGTGCATTTGAAAAGTTTTGTTAAATATGTGTTGGGATTTTTTAGTGCATTTGTACCGATATACCGATGCAGCGGTCCCCAGTGCTGCAAAATGTCGAATGTACTAATCGATAGTTGTGCAGCCCATTTCATTAGTACATTTCAGCAGATTTAATAATCAAAGTAATAATTCAATTCAATTCGAAAGTCGGCCAACACCTGAAGCACCTGAACACCTGAAGGCGATAAAGCGGCTAAGCTCCAACAACAGCAGCACCAGCAGTAAAAGCAGCGCAGCAACAAAAGCAACAACAACAGCAGCAGCGCAGCAGTAAAAAGTGCCAGTGTGTGTGGGTTGTTTTGTATGTGTATGTGTGTTCGTGGAAATTGAGCCAGGAGGTGGAACAGGGACAGGAATAGTCACACAGGAACAGGAACCAGAGGAACGCCAACGCAAACGAAACGGGAACGGTGAGAGAGAGAGAGAGAGAGAAAGAGAGTGTGAGTGCAAGGAAGTGTGAGTGGGTGAGAGAGAGACAGGATTCGGAGTCGGAGAACACAGTCAAAAGGAGAGAGCTCCAATCCAGAGGAGCAGCTCCAACTCCAGCATCAGCATCAGCCATGTCTTCGAATAATCAATCAAGCGACAGCCAAGTGGCAACAAGTGCCAGCCAGCAGCGAGCCAGCAACGCCTCCACCGCTGACGCCACAGACGCCAACAGCTCCTCCGCCGCTGCCGCTGGTGACGTTGGCTCTTCCACTGCTGCTGGCAATGCTGCCGCTGCCACTTCCTCCTCCTCCTCCCAGGCCAGTGCCAACGCCAACGCTGACGCCAACGCCAACGCAAGCAACTCGAACGCCGCGGACCACGACGGCAGCCCCACAAAGCAGGGCAAGCCCCATGGCGGCCATACGGCTATCAACACCAAAGAGCGTGTGGTGGACAGCGTCCCCTTCCCACCCAGCCACAAGCTGACGCTGGCCGAGGTCTTCGATCCGCGCACGGGCAAACCGAATCACGACGTCCTGAAGCAGCACTTTGTGTTGGAGGGGCGCATCGAAGAGGCGCCCGCCCTCAAGATCATCCAGGACGGAGCCGCTCTGCTGCGCCAGGAGAAGACAATGATTGATATTGAGGCGCCGGTGACGGTCTGTGGAGACATACACGGCCAGTTCTACGACCTGATGAAGCTGTTCGAGGTGGGCGGTTCGCCGGCCACCACAAAGTATCTCTTCCTGGGCGACTACGTGGACCGGGGCTACTTCAGCATCGAGTGCGTGCTGTATCTGTGGTCGCTGAAGATCACCTATCCGCAGACGCTGTTCCTGCTGCGCGGCAACCACGAGTGCCGGCACCTGACCGAGTACTTCACCTTCAAGCAGGAGTGCAAGATCAAGTACTCGGAGCGCGTGTACGACGCGTGCATGGACGCGTTCGACTGCCTGCCGCTGGCGGCGCTCATGAACCAGCAGTTCCTGTGCGTGCACGGTGGCCTGTCGCCGGAGATACACGAGCTGGAGGACATACGGCGGCTCGACCGCTTTAAGGAGCCACCCGCCTTCGGCCCCATGTGCGACCTGCTGTGGTCCGATCCGCTGGAGGACTTTGGGAACGAGAAGAACTCGGACTTCTACACGCACAACTCGGTGCGCGGCTGTTCGTACTTCTACAGCTACGCCGCCTGCTGCGACTTCCTGCAGAACAACAATCTGCTGTCGATCATCCGGGCGCACGAGGCGCAGGACGCCGGCTACCGCATGTACCGCAAGAGCCAGACCACCGGTTTCCCCTCGCTGATCACCATCTTCTCGGCGCCCAACTATCTCGATGTGTACAACAACAAGGCGGCGGTGCTGAAGTACGAGAACAACGTGATGAACATCCGGCAGTTCAACTGCTCGCCGCATCCCTACTGGCTTCCCAACTTCATGGACGTGTTCACCTGGTCGCTGCCCTTCGTGGGCGAGAAGGTCACCGAGATGCTGGTGAACGTGCTGAATATTTGCTCCGACGACGAGCTCATGACCGAGGAGAGCGAGGAGCCGCTCTCGGACGATGAGGCGGCGGCGCGCAAGGAGGTCATACGCAACAAGATCCGTGCCATTGGCAAGATGGCGCGCGTCTTCTCCGTGCTGCGCGAGGAGTCCGAGAGTGTACTCCAGCTGAAGGGCCTGACGCCGACGGGCGCCCTGCCCCTCGGCGCCCTCTCCGGTGGCAAGCAGTCGCTCAAGAATGCCATGCAGGGCTTCTCGCCCAACCACAAGATTACCTCGTTCGCGGAGGCCAAGGGCCTCGATGCCGTCAACGAGCGGATGCCGCCCCGTCGCGACCAGCCTCCTACGCCCAGCGAGGATCCGCACCATCCGCAGTCATCACATCACAGTCAAGGCAACAGCAACAACGGTGCGGCGCATGGGTAAGCGGCACGCCACAGATCGGATCAAGTGTGCAGGCGGGCGGTACGGCAGTGGTACGGACGGAAGTGGAGCAAAGAAGAGTGGAGACAGAGGCAGTGACAGTGGCAATGTGGATATACCTAAGAGACATTTAACTAGTAAAGTGTCAACGATTTGTCGTTTTAGCTAAACATCAATCTGTAGCTGTAGCTGTAGCTGAACCTCAAGCTTGGCCCGAAGCAGAAGCGGAAGAACACCAACAAACAACAACAAAGATGATCCTTAATTAAGCTTAAAGTTTGTCGGAGCAGAAACTAAAACAAACCAACAACAACAACAACAAAAACAACCCAATTCTATATTTAAGTATAAATGTAACATCTCCAGCCCCAGCTCCAGCTCCGACTTTCGACCACTTCCACGACCACTCCACTGCTGGATGCATGCAGCATGCAGCATTCAGGGGCAGCCGAAAAATTTGTTTTAGCACAGGCGCGCATCGCGGCGCATATTGGATATTAGAATTATGTGTTGCATACTTTGGCGGGCCGGCCGCGAAAATTCCTTTTCTCAAGAAAAACCCAAACCCAGAAAACAAAATCCCCCATAATTCTTAGCTTAAGTTGTAATGTATAAAAACAAAAACAAAACAAAAACCGAATGGGAGAAAAACCTTGAATGAAAAATGAACAAAACACAAAACACATAAAAAAAAGAACAAAAAAGAAAAAGAAACTAAAACTAAATGAAAAAAAAAAAATGATGGTAAAAATCCAGCGCTAATCTGTTAAAAACATTTAGCAGCGCCAAAAAGAAGCGAGCATATATACATATGGAATATATAAATATATATTTAAATATCGATCTATAACTAAACAAATATGAAGATAAAAACATGAATTGAATGAATATGAACAAAAACAAAAAACAACATACATACTTTTGTGCAATCCTTGTCTTGTAATCCTTAAACTTAAACTTGAAAAGCATGAAAATGAATGCAGAGAAGAGAAGAGAAAAAACCAGTTTGCAATATGTGCCGCAATAGTCCATAAATGTTCCTTATACGAATTAAACTTGAAAAACAAAACAAAAACAAAAGGAGAGTTTACCTTTTTTTTTTATATGTTTACATATACTATACTATAATTAACATGCATATATCTGTATAATTGTTGCTAAATATAACTTTCGACTTAAATCTGTTACATATTCGATGTACTATCTGTGTGTATGATGGACGCGTGTATGGCGGCTGTATGGTTTATTGCGTTTTATCCACCCGAATCGAGTCTTGATTATCATTATGTGAAGAGAGAAGAGCAAGAGTTTAGCTAATTAATTAATGATTATGATGCATTTTAAATGATTGATTGATTGATTCGGAACAGACACACACTACCACAGACACCCACAAAACGGAAACAAAGCGTTTCCCATTTAACTAGCAAATCAGATATTTAACTAATAATTACTTAATAGAAATGTAATTGATGATATAAATATCCCCCCCTCGTGTACATTGAACTAACTAATCGTAGAACACCATTATTTCTGTTAAAAACACACAAAGACACACACACATGCCAGAGAGGAGTATCCATCGGTTATTTCTCAAGGTTATTTTTGATTTCTACTAACAGACACACACACACAAACATTAACGATGAAAGTTTTTGAGATAGAGATTCCAATTAAGTAAAAATGTAGTTAATTAAGTATGTATGTATATTGTATAAGGCATGGAACGCTGTGGAACAGGCGTTTCAATTCAATTCAAGAGATGGCAATCAATTCCTTCTACTTCCACCCCTACTTCCCCCCAATTCCTTAACCCCATTCTATGCAGCATTCGCTTGTTCCGCTACGCGCAACGCGTTTGAATAGTGTTACAAGAGAGATATATATATATATATAGTATTTATAGCCGACTTTCCAATGTCAAATCAAAATATAAACATATACATATATACGAATATATATATATGATTATTCGCATTGTAATAGGGAGAATCGAATCACACAACAGATGCCTTCATCCACACCCAGCACCCCAGCACACAACAAACACACAACCAACACGCTCTCGGACTCAGCTCCAGTTTCGCTTCGCTTCGTTTCGACTCGAGTCCGGGTCTGCACTCCCCGCACGGCTGTACTTTGCTTATATTCTGAAAAAAACCACCATAAAATACAGTACAATACACCCTCCTCACCATTCAATTTAATATTAATATGCAAGCACATACATATATGAAGTATATGGTATATGATTGGATAAAACAATTAGTTTTTAGTGTAATATGCACACACACACCACACATACACACTCAAATACACACGTATCGACAAGCTATCAAAATTATTTCAATCGTAGTTAACGAAACAAATTCCAATTCCCGATAGGAGTGGAGTGGAAAACTTAGCTTTTTTAAATGGGACATCTACCCAACTTATTGAAAGATGGCTACCACCAATATATATTATATTATAGTGACACTATTTTTTTTTTTGACTCAGCAACAGACACAAGCAGTCACAGTCACACAACAGACAAGAGGAACAATGAGGACAAGAGCATAAACTAACTATATAAATATTAAAACAAGTGAAAAAATGATATGATGAACAAAAATAGAAAAAGAATATAGTTTAAGTTTCAGTATTTCCGTTTCCTCTATTGTTGTTGAAACTGTTAAATCGCAAATGAATATTTAGTTAGTACGGAGGCAATTGAAAAAGGGGGCTTACCCTAGAAAAAGAAAAAAAAAAACCAGAATCCAGAAACCAGAAACCAATTGCAATTTGAAATTGATTTGAAATTGATTCCACAAGTTAAGTGTATACAGAATGAGAAAACACCAAAATAATATGGAGAAATACCAAATATGGTAAAGTATTATATGAAGCATAATGTCTTAACTAAACAATCGATTTGCTTAGCTCTCCCCACACTCACATTCCCACTCTCCCACTCAGCCATTCCATAAGTAACGTAACTCTTGAATGAGATGAGTTGGAGGAGGGTCTGCTCTTTCGATATATATGGCAAATACACGCCACTAAATACATAATACATATTTACTTCATATGTAGTGAGAGATGGAGATGCAGATCTGTAGATTTTGATAATATATCAAGACCATACTAAGTACTTTATGGATCCATTAATCGTTGAACCCAAAGCATAAACCGAATCAAAAATAAAAATAAAACACATACACACACACGTTAATGTTAAAGCGCGATCAGATCAGGGGATCGAGGATAGTGTGTGGTGTGGCCCAAGATTGAGAGATGCATTCCAGAACAGAAGACGTGCATGGTACTTACATACATATATAAGACATTTCGCCTCTTAAAGCAATTATAAAGATAACAAATGAGTAATGTTTATTATATTATTAAATTATATATACATATACATATTATATAAACAAAATAAAATAAATCAGCAGCAAAATTTCCATTTTATGGCTGTTTTTCTCTCTCAATGTGGTGGTAAATACATTTTTGGCTATTTCTTTTGGAATATATGAAAAAATTGTCGTAATTTAGAAATCATTCTGTTATGTATCTTTAGAATTAAAAAAAAAAATATATATATATATTGCTTAAATTAATATATTTTCAATAAGATTGGCATATTTTTAAGAGAGTAATTTCATTGCCCTGTTTTAAAATAGTTATAAAATATATTAATTCTGTTACATGGCAAACTGCACAGGGGTGAAATAGCAACAGAGACACCTAGCAATGAAATTTAGCATGGTGTGATTTAGAAAAATATTTTTAAAAATTATTTATATATAAAATACATAACAGATAAATATACTATTGCTGTCTAGCTCCAGCGCATTATATAAGCAAGAAAATTACAGAAATTTAGCGAGGATTTAGTTCAAATTATTATTTTAAAATAAGTTCCGCACAAAAATACCGATTTGTTTACCGGTATATTTTGAAAATGAGACGGTATATTTGTAAGGGTCGGTCACACTGGTGTGTGTGCGTGTGCCGTGTTTTTGTACCGCCGCAAAAAAAAAAAAAATCGAAATTATAAGCAAACGAGTTGCTCTGTAGCCACTAACCATTTGAAAATTTATTAGTTGTGTCTACATTATGCTGAAGTATTACTAATCATAGCGCAAAGCGATTTTCGAGTATCGGAAACACGGTAAGGAGGGTAAAAACAAATTCTCGCGCCAGCAATGCCCATCTCTGTGTGGGTGTGTATTAATGAAATGTGATTGTGTGCTTGGTGTGTGGGAAAGTAAAGTGATTAAGTGCAGTCGCTGGCGGCCGGAATAACCATTGAACAGTCAACAGGAAACACCATCGCTCATCCCGATTCTTTTTCTTGTTGAAATACAGAGCCTTCTCCCAATATTCGGTGAAACTCAACGCGGAGAAAACCAGAGCAGCAGCCACACCGCGGACAGTTTCCAGTTCCAGTTGGTGCCCCAAAAAAATGGATAGCAAGGGACGCAACGTCATTGTCTGTGATAACGGCACAGGGGTAAGATATCCATGTTCTTATCCAATTATTAACCCGAGTTCCCCCCTGCGACCACTGTGACATACATTTCTGGATCGCCGCCGCCGCTGATTCTTGTAGGTTAGCCAGTGCTTCTATGGAACTGCTTGACTGGTTCGGGCGTTGACGTTGACGTCGGCGCGACGCTGCGGGAGTGCAGTACTGATGCAGTGAGTGGCAATGTGGTGGAAGAGGTCGCTGCCTCTGCTTCTCCATCTGGGGCTGCGCTGCGCTGCTGCTCCCGCTTTAGTCATTGTTACCGCTGACCGTCGTCGATATAGTATTACTCATCGCACTCAAATGTTACGCATACCCTGACAGACACCGCACACCACATACTCATACACAAACAAAACACGCCCAAAGAGCCGAAAGAGCGGCAGCTATGGTCGCCTATGGTATTTTGTGTTCAATCTTATGTCTTATCGCGCAAAAGATAACGGTGGTAATGGTTCCATACCGAACCGATATACAAAAGCAGCTGGCGGCTGCAACTGGAACGCAATCAAACCACGACTCTCTAACACTCTTTTCTCTCTCTATATTTGTGGTTGCAGTTTGTGAAGTGCGGCTATGCCGGCAGCAATTTCCCCGCCTACATCTTCCCCTCGATGGTGGGGCGACCCATTATCCGGGCGGTGAATAAAATCGGTGACATCGAAGTGAAGGTATGACCAGCGTAATATCCGATTTCTACAACCATCTTTAAAAAAAAACTAAGAAAAAAGAATTAATACATAATAACAAGTAGCACGGAAAAGGAACAGAAACACTACACCTACACATAGAAAAAAAAAATACTCTCCAGTACCGTGCTCTATCATCTCTGCTCACCCGTAGGCGGTATATGCCCAAAGACCACTTACCAAACCATCTACCAGTAGTCAGTTACTGGTAACCAGTGTTGATTACTTCTACGTGGCCGTAGCTACCATTGGTTACTGGTAGCTTGTTTGGTAACTAGTTACAAATAACAGAATTAAGGCCACTGAAAAACTGGGTAACTACGGGGTATGGTACTCGAGGGTATGGTACACAGGCTCATCTTCCACACACACACACACACACCATATAGTTTGGTAATTTCTTTCTATATAACTTATTCAAGAACTAGTTGAACGGCAAGAACAAAATTAGCGACTAGAAATTCATATTCCATAATCACTCCCCCCCCCCACCCCCCACACACAAACACCATCCTCTCTCTCTCTCTGTCTCATCTGATTATGTTAGCTGAAACAAATTTTTCTATTCTATTCTATTCTATCTATTTAGTGTGGCATAGTTACATATACTCATTATGATTTACTATATACCCATGCATACCTCACTCCACCTCCACTTCACCCTCTTCATTTCTTCCATCATATGATCTCATTGCATTTTGTCTTGAGTTGCATCCCCCCCCATGGGTGGCTTCCATTTGGTCTTGGTTTCAATGGTGTGGGGTGTTGTTATCTGTTATACACACATAAATGGCATACAAATATAGCCTCCTGGCTGGGCCGAGAGGGCCATAGTACAATGACTAAGTTTCGCTTTCGGTATTTGGGCTTAGGCTAGGGCTTAGAATCTAAGATGGCGACCAGACCTGACCAGACCACACCAGATCAGAGCACACAAAGCCCGTTAGCTTTTTTCTAGTGCATTTTCTTATCTGGTACTACCACCTATACTATAACCTACTATATACAATAGATCTTTCCTAGCATTTGCTGGTTTTTAAGTTCAGGGGGAAAAAAAACAAGCAAAACGATATTACAATAAACCAAACGCTATATAAAAAAAAAAACCAAACAAACAAAAGCAAACGTTTCGTTCATTTTTAATATTCTTATCCATTTTCTGTTCTTTTTTTTACATATTTTTTTGAAAATACAAATATTTTGCAGGATTTACATGTCGATGTAAGTCAAGTTTTTATAGTTTACCAAAAAAAAAAAAAAAAACACAATCCCCCCTACTTAATTCCAAATGTTAAAAGTAATTCACACTAAAAAAAAAAAAAAACAAAAGCAAAACAAACCCAAAATCGATTTTCATTCGAAAAAAGGTTAAATAATAAAAATGTATAATATACACACACACTCACATACAAAAAACACTCGCTTAGAAAGCTATTCGAAGATTTTGAAATGATTAATTTGGTGATTAATTCCAGTTGAATTACGTGTTAATTGTTCCATAATATACTTTTCCACTAGTTGTTTGTATTGAATATTTGCCCCAAAAACACACACATAAGTATACATATATGAAATCTTTTCGAAACTGATCAATTCGAGACGTGACACTACACCTCAAATCTCAAATCAATAAAATATAAAAAAAAACCAAATTAAATCAAAATCGAAATTGACATTTTTGTTATTCAACATTTTTTCTCTGGGTTTTTACACCGAACAAAAAAAAAAAACGATTTTGTTTATCCGCTTTTCTAGTACTCATTGTTTTTGTTATTGTTATTGTTGTATGTACATTATTTTCTTTAGTTTAGTTTAGTGCTAGTCGTTCCAGTTGTTTTTGCTTCCTAATTGTGTGATGCATGACTTCTTTTGAGTTCTTTTAGCTTAAGTAGTGATTAGATTAACAAGAAATTCCAGATTGACAGCCGGAATAATTTTCTAGAGTTTCTGAAATGCTCTGCGCGCATGCATTCGACGCTTTTCTTTTTGTAATGGCACGCTGCTCGTTAACTGTTTTTGCTTAGTTTAGATTTTAGATGTTAAATTTAGCTTTGGATTAGCTACAGGCACAGATGTGCCACATGTTGTTCCGCCCATCTGGTGCTGTTCTTGTCTGTAGCATTCGCTATATGTCGAACTACCTCACGACCCTTGTTCCCCTCAACCGCCTTCAACCCTCCACCTCTCCCAATCCCCGATTGTCGAGAGAAATGTGTGATAGCCACTAACGACGCAAAAATATGCAAAAAAAAACAAATGAAAAACCTTTCAGGATCTGATGGTCGGCGATGAGGCATCCCAGCTGCGATCATTACTGGAGGTCTCCTATCCGATGGAGAACGGCGTGGTCCGGAACTGGGACGACATGTGTCATGTGTGGGACTATACGTTTGGGCCCAAGAAGATGGACATTGATCCGACAAACACAAAGATACTGCTTACAGAGCCACCCATGAATCCCACAAAGAATCGGGAGAAAATGATTGAGGTATGGATCGTTCGTTGCTGCCCTTCGAGATGTCCTTCCATTTAACACTCTCATTCTTTATCTTCCCTTGCTTGCTGTACAGGTGATGTTCGAGAAGTACGGTTTTGATTCCACATACATTGCAATTCAGGCGGTGCTCACGCTATACGCCCAGGGCCTGATATCGGGCGTTGTTGTCGACTCCGGCGATGGGGTTACGCACATTTGTCCTGTCTATGAGGAGTTTGCCCTGCCACATTTGACGCGTCGATTGGATATTGCTGGACGTGATATCACCCGCTATCTGATTAAGGTTCGTGCTTTTCAGAATGGCCATGGGTCCATGAGCATTTGGGCATTTTTCTATACGATTGAAAATCTTTTGCAGTTACTTTTACTACGTGGATACGCCTTCAATCATTCCGCTGACTTCGAAACGGTCCGAATAATGAAAGAAAAGCTCTGCTATATTGGGTACGACATCGAGATGGAGCAACGTCTGGCCCTGGAGACCACGGTGCTGGTCGAGTCCTATACGTTACCCGATGGCCGGGTGATCAAGGTGGGAGGCGAACGATTCGAGGCACCCGAAGCTCTATTCCAACCGCATTTAATCAATGTCGAGGGCGCCGGCATTGCGGAGCTGGTCTTCAATACGATCCAAGCGGCGGATATCGACATACGGCCGGAGCTTTACAAGCACATAGTCTTGTCTGGCGGTTCCACCATGTATCCGGGTCTGCCCAGTCGATTGGAGCGCGAGATCAAGCAATTGTATCTGGAACGAGTGCTGAAGAATGATACGGAAAAGTTGGCGGTAGGAGCAGAGTTTATTCGTATTTACATTTATGGGCAATGGAATTAATGTTTTTTGTCTTACAGAAATTTAAAATACGCATTGAGGATCCACCGAGACGGAAGGATATGGTCTTCATTGGCGGCGCCGTTCTCGCGGAGGTGACAAAGGATCGGGACGGCTTCTGGATGTCCAAGCAAGAGTATCAGGAACAGGGTCTCAAAGTATTGCAAAAGCTGCAAAAGATCAGTAACTAGGAGTAGGATTCTGATTGAGATTGACAGATGACGAGGATGAGGATGAGCAAGTGTAGCCTTAGTTTTGATATTTTCTTTCGGCTTTCGGAGAAGGAATTCGAGGACATTAAAATCCGATAGAAACGAAAGAAAATGCCTGACAATGTGCTATGTAAAACGTGTGTGTGTGTGTGAATGTGCTTTTTTCCCCCGTGTGATTGAATGTTCCGCCCACCTGTGGCGCCCTTTCACTCTCGCTATTTCATCCTCGGATGACTCTGCGAGCCTCTATGTAACGCTAAAAGTGTAAGCCCACTCCACTGCCGCCTTCTTTGTGTCAACTTGAAATATTATATGTTTACTGATTATCTGATTATAATTATGTGATTAATTACCACGTAACACCACCACAAAACCCCTCGTTCTTTATTTTTCCCACAATGTACATCCCTTGGCATAAACTGTATTGATATTTTTTTAAACGAAGCTCTTTCATTTCGCGAGTATTTTGAATTAAGTATTACAAAAAGACACTTGCAGCGATTCCAAATCGCGTCAGGTAGAAGGAGGACGACAGCATAAAAGACATAAGCAGAGAGATAGAGAGAGAGAGATAGACAGCTGCACAGTTTAGAAAGAGATGGGAAGTATTTAAGTTTTTGGTTTTCCTCTATTACAAATTGAAAAAGAAATTAATTAAATGTCAATGATAAATCTAGAGCAGATAAATAACGCTTAAGCATTGGTTTGTTTGCTCTGGCCCCAGCCAAAATACTATGATGAGCATATTTGGGTTATCTATGTATAACTAAACAATGAATGACACCCAGCCCAAATTAAATACAATATATCAGCTCAAACAGTATCGGAGAAAAGAAAAGAGATAAGGAGAGCAGAGCCCAAAGAGTGTTGCATTTTCATTGCCTTCTTTATTATTTGATACGCCCCCTGATCGATCCCCTTTCTAGTTAGTTGCAATTTGATGATGATGATGATTGTCGATGGACAAAACTATCTCTATAAATACACAGAAACATGCCATATACTCGTGTATATGATCAATGAATGCGGTATGCCAATTACGAGTATATAAGTAAATGCAATACAAACAAAAATAATGAAAATAATAACTAACTGTAGTGTAAAGCTAAATCGTATATATATATATATATATATATCTATCTATAAAATGGTGGGTTTTTTTTACCAACTAAACAAACGAGAATCACAATAAAAGCAAGAAATTGAAATCTGAATGGTTTATGGCCCAATTTATGGCCTCTGGATTTTGGAAAAACGCAACGGGAGCGGGACAATTTGGACAGTATTCGGTTCTACGGCCGTAATCAGTAGCGGCATTTTCAGTTTTAATTGTTTAATGTCATCAACAATAATAACAACAAGCAAAGAACGTTCTATATTTTCTATATGCATACGTACTCGTACAAAATCGAACTAAACAATGCACTCAAACAGAAAGAGAAAACCCTTGAGATTATCAGAGGCGGGAATTGACTTTTGATGGGGTTGACGGAGGTCTGCTGTTTTCTCTTTGTTCGATTTTATACTCGTATATTTTTATGGGTTTTTTGGGAACTCTAATAATTAAAAGGAATATCATAATTAGCTCAGTTTACGAGGGCTTCAGAATTCAGAGAATGTAGTACTGTCTTGGGGCTCTCACATATCATTTAAATGTGAATAGTTATATTTTTGGAATCGCCCATAGGGGTTCTAGAATCCTATGAAATAATCAAGGATAGGTCTCCTTTCCTAGTGGATGGCCATCCTGCGGGATGGCTTCTCTTCTCGAACTGTAAAGATCACAAGTTTCACACTTATGATGGAATGATGGAAATACTTTTGTGTTGGTGCCCCCTTTTGGATTGTACCTGGAATGCACCTGTCCGCAGGCAACAACCCCGCCCCTGATAAGAGCAATCTGGTTAGGTTGGGCTTAGTCTACGGGTCGGCTGCCCGATAACGTCTTTGTGCGACGGACAGACACTGTCGACGGACGATGTTGCCTTTGTTGTGGCCCATTTCAGTTGGAAAAGCGACGCAGCCTAGACAACATGTTGAACACTGGACTGCAGCTCCTGGCATTCCTCCTGCTGGGAATCGGTGGGGTCCAAGCCAAATACGGGGACTTGGCCGGCGATTGGCTCGTGGATTACGGCCAGGCCGAGCTCCGTCTTCTCAGCGATGGAAGCGAGCAGCTTCAGCTGCACATTTACAATGTCCATCCCCAGGATGCCACCTTGGACTATCGTTTTGTGGTACGCTCGAGGGACGAGCTGAGAGCCATGGCGAACAGGACGGTGACCGGCCAGGAATTCGATGCCATAGGCAGTTGGTTGGGGACGGTGGAGGTGACGGGCAAACGTTTCGGCTACAGCGAGCTGCTGGTGGAACTGCACTCCGATGACGGCGCGATCGAGGCATTTCCTCAGCCATTGTCCATAGCGGTGCTGCGGGAACGCGTGATCGATGAGCGAGTAACCACATATGTGTCGGCGGCCCTTGCTCTGCTGATGTTCCTCAATCTGGGCACCGTGCTGGATCTGAAGCGCCTGCAGGGCATCGTGTGCCGGCCCGTGGGTCCCGTGGTGGGTATCGTCAGTCGGTTCGTGGTAATGCCAGCCCTGGGCTTTGGCCTCGGCCGTGCCCTCTGGCCTGGCCAGCAGCCCCTCCAGCTGGCCCTCTTTTACACAGCTCTGGCCCCCAGCGGCGGCTTGGCCAATGTGTGCGCCGTGTTCCTCAAGGGGAACATCAATCTGTCGATTGCCGCCACGACCATCAACAGTCTGCTGGCGCTGGCATTTATGCCGCTGTGGATCATGGTCCTGGGACGCCTCGTCTACGAGGACGACGAGCTGACGGTGCCCTTTGGCCAGCTGTCGGGCGGAGCGGCGGCCTTGGTCGTCTGCCTGGCCGTTGGCCTCCTGCTGCGCCTGTGCGTGCCCAAGACGACGCAGTTTATCTTCCGCTTCCTCAAGCCGCTGTCGGTGGTTCTCAGTCTGTGTCTGGTAGGGCTGACGGTGGGGCTCAATTGGTTCGTCTTTGCCGAGTTCACCTGGCAGGTAAGTGGCTCGTGGGTTGGATTGCTGGGGTGGCTTCATTCCCTTCTCCTTTTTTGCAGGTGCTGGTGGCTGCTCTGTGCCTGCCCCTTGCCGGCTATCTAGCCACTTACTTGCTGTCCAAGCTCGTCTGCCGCTCGGCCACCGATGCCCTGACCTTGGCCATCGAGACGAGTGTGCTAAACATGACCATGCCCATTGTCCTACTGCAGGCCAGTCAGCTGGAGCAGCCGCAGCTGGATCTCATCCTGGTGGTGCCCATCACCGCATCACTGCTCTCCCTAGTTCTCGTCATCGTCTTCTATGGGTTGCGTCGCTGTCTCGGCTGGAATGTGCGCCAGGATGAGCACGCCTTCGATCACAAGCAGCTGATCGCTGGGCAAGACGAGGCCGTCTATCAGCGACCTTGAGACTGAGAGCGTCAGTTCCGCGTCTGCCCTAGTTGGTGTTTCCTGTTATTGTTAGTTCCTATGATAAGATATATGATGATAAGTTGGTAAATAAATCAAATGTTTTCCTTTAGTCTGCGGCTGTATAGTCGTCTGGCCAAGTAAAGGCCAAGACAGGTCTGGCAGGAAATCGGGAAAGTAAAATTCGTTGGCGTTTAGGGTGGGCAAGGTAGGGTCCCTATATATCCCCCCAAAATGGGAACGGTGGAAGTGAGTTCGGTTAAGCCAAACAGCGGCCAAAAGCAAAACCCGCGCAAATTCAAATATCGATTACTACGAGCGGCATTTTAGAGCACTGTCTTCAATAGTGGAAGACTAAAGTTTCCCAGCACTGTCAATGGAAAAGCCGGTAAATTCAAATATTTGTTTTGTTCAAGCAATGAATTTGGGCTTTTTGGCTATAAATGTGTGTGTTTTAATGAGTTAATCCATTAATTTACCCATATACATATACCAAAATATTTGGAATTGTTTTTCTTGCTAGCGAAAAGCAATAAAATACATTTGTACGAATTGGAGCATTGCACTATGGGTAAAATTCCAATTTTTCGGGTATTAATTAATAACTTTTAAACTAAGCAAGATTTTTCAATGCGGTTTTTTGATTAATGTTATGTACACCCCTAACAACATTTTTGGAAAAGTAGGCGTGTCACCGCCCACCCATTCAAAAAAAAAAAATTTTTTTTTTTTAATTATATTAAGAAACTAAGTATTCATATTTATATTTATGGACTTTAATACTCTTTTATACATAAAAAAAAAGTTTCACTATTTGAAAATCATAATTTTGATGAAATTCAGGATTTAAAGAACAATAGTTCATATTAATAGACATTTTTTTAATTTCTAATTTCTTCATCACACGTAAAAAATGAAACGTCAAATTCATCGTCCGAAATCCTTAAAAATTTGATCAGGGTCTTCAATTTCACATGATGAGATGTTAAAAATATCGATGGGAAGGGCTTTTTGATGAAATAGTTGGATCGGAGGAATCCATTGCGTGATGAAGTCTGTCTTCTATATAGAGTTTGTTGTATGATTCAGATGATTTTTACTTTTTCTGATAGATTTATGAATTTTAAAATTTTAAAGCAATTATTGTTGTTTTTTAATGGTCTCGTTTTTTTTTTAAAGAATTTTTTAAATCTGGCACGTTTTTTAGAGGTAGTGCTTCTTTTTTTCATATAATTTTATCATCTTACATCTGGTTGTGGTGAACTTTAAAATTCTGAAAAGCTGACAATTAAAACTACAAATCAGACCTAAATACTTTGTAGATTCAGCTTACCATCTGGAAGTTATTAAGCTTTCAAAATCAAATTTGACAATTTTTTGCGGTATTTTTTCGAAAAGTTTGATTTTGAAAACTCAGGAAAAGTAAAAAAAAAATATTTCTTGGGCTGTGTTTTCTGTTTTAGATAGTTACATTAATTAGGCGTCGTTTAAGGTATCGTTTGTAAGAATCAATGGATAAACGGCTAAGGTGGAGCTGCTTGTCCAAACTTCCGCATGCCGAATTTCGCGTTTGAAAACACGAAGTCACCTGCAATATGTTGATTTGCGCAAAAAGTGCAAAAAAGTGCAGTTTGAGACAAACTGCCTTTAAATTACAATTAATGCCTCTACGACATGCATTTGGACGTACACTTATGCACTCTAATGTTCGATTTATATGATTCCACAAACTTGAAATATCTTTCCAAGAAATGACCTTTGAGTTCATCGACTACTTTTACAAAATATGAATAGAACACACACAAATACAACATATTAGTTCAACTATTACATAGTACAAGCCCGTCTGATTGTTATCCATTTTAAATTTTGTAAAAAAAACGTTTCGCGTTCGAATAATGACCATTTGAAAATAGCCTGCAAAAATATTGCGATCTTCCAGCTCGTGCTCTTCAACAGCAACAGCTGACTTTAACAGCTGTTAGAATTAACATTGGTCTGTTATATAACATTTTTGGTATTGACCGTTACAGTTTGAAGTTTTCTTAAGATGTTAACACAAAACAGATCCCAGTTTGAATACTTTGAGAAAATGACTAAATACCCGAAAAATGGCAATTTTACCCATAGTGCATTGGCCCAGGCAGGCACACACAAACAACAAACATACTGTTGAATTCATGCACACATGCATACATACATACATACATACATACATACATACATACATACATACATGTATGTAAATATGTATGCACGTGTGTATGTACATAGAGGCACACGCACGCACATGCATGGCGCTGGCTGCATGATGAAATTATATAGGGTGATGTATTCCCGCAAAGAGAGAGAGAGAGAGAGTTCAGAAAAAAGCTCTGTCTCTCTTTTTCTCTCTTAGACGGACGTTTGGAACAATGTCACAAATATGCCAAATGATTTAACACAAGTAAGAATAAAATGTTATTTTGATTTCACAGCAGCACAAATAAGCGAAGAGTATAGAAACCAAAACAAATCCTCCTTCTCAGCCTTCTCCTCTTTCTTTCTCTCTTGAGCCGAACAAAGAGAGGAATGCAGCACCTTGTATAATTTCATCGTGGCTGGCTGGCTGGCTGGGCTGGCTGGCTGGGCTGGCTGCATGATGTCATCAATTACGACACATCAACGCACACACCAACGCACACAGCCGCGCTCGCAGCAACGTGCATTAGTGTGTGCGCAAATACACGTGCTTATACATACATATGCATGTATGTATGTGCTATATATGTGTTTGTATGGAGGGACGAAGATATAAAAATAAGTGCTACCTGTGCACATGCACATGCGAGGCGATGGTATTGGCAGTTTGCAGCTGTGTTGGTTGCTGTGTGCGTGGTCAACTAACGGTTAACGCTTGTAACGCATTACCACGTCCCCACCGCGTCTCCACCGCGCCTCTCACCAATGACTATGGCTACGGCTACGGCTATGGCTATGGCTATGGCTACGGCTATGGCTATGGCTACTCCATGGACAATGGCTTTTCGGTTATAAATACATTTTTCATAGGTGGCAAATGACATAACATGAGAGCTGGGGAGGGGATGATACGGGTTGGGGGTGGTGGTGGTGGTGGTGGGGGTTTGTTGTCAGCTAAATAGAGATAACTTTCCAAGGATAACTACCAAGAGGATAGCTATTCAAGGAACTAATGAAATGAAGAGGGACAACTGTCCGGGGATAAGCGCATTCAAGGACAGCAAAACTATTCACAAAGCTGAGGAAATACGAGTAGAGCAATCCAGGACATGTCATGTCTGAATACGTAAGAGTCGATTATCAATCAGAGACAGAAAAAACTAGAAAATAATTGTATTTCAGTTTCAGTTTCAATAAAATAGACCCAAAAATTGGGAATGTCAACGAACTATTACGAACAATTAAAAATATTCGATATTTTATTCGATAAAACTCTGTTGAACAGTTTATTCTTGGAGATAAATGTCATGCCATTGCCACACACACACACATTATTTGTTTCATCGTTGTATATGGTGTATTGTTTATTATTGTTTGCATTTAGCATATGTATGTGTATGTGTATTGTTAACATTGCCCAAAGAAAGACAAAGACCGCCTAGTCGACCGTCAGGTCGTCGGGGATTCCCACAACGTACTCGGTCGTCTTGTGCACAACGTAGATAGTGGCACCCCAAAGGTCGGTGCTCGCGAGATCGGAGCCCCCCATAATGGAGTCGGATATCACCGCCAGCAGATCGCAGGGCATCAGATCTGGCTGCCAGAGGGCCGCGCACATGGCTCCAATTGCCGCGACCTTCCCTTCCACAGCAAAGTTTTCGGATTCCATGATTAGTCCACTGGCATTCAGACTGCAGACGAACGGCTTCACCGGGTCGCTGAAGAGGCCGCCCACAACGCCCGCGACTTGATAGGGGTTCAGACGGGGCTCCCTGAGGTAGTTGGAGAGATTCTGTGCATATATCTCCGGCGTCATATTGCCGAACATACCCTGGCGCAGCTTCATGCGTTCGCGCACTCGAATAATATCGTCGCGGCGTCCTGTGGGAGAAAGGGCTCAACTATTTACGTTATGCCAGCATCGCAGTGCAACAGACCTGAGAACGCCGCATAGATGAGGATGTTCACATTGAACATATTGCCGAAGTCGAACTCGTACTTTTCGCCATCATGGGAGATGGGATGATCGGTGGCAATGGCGACGCAGTCCTTGCCGGCCATGGCCACAACACTGCCGCCCAGAGTCGACGACAGCGATAGGCAGCTCATAGTTGAAATGTTTCTTTTTCTCGTCTTTCTATTATTTCGAACGTACTAAAGTATGTGCTTTTAACAAAAAAACTTTAAAGAATATTTCAGAAAATTCTAGAGCTCCTGTTCTACGGAGACTAATACTGAGACTGATCCCGAGACTGGAACTGAGACTGAAACTGAGACTGAGACTCTGATATGTGTATGGCAAGTTGATAGACCGAGCCAGACTACTGTTCCAACTGTTTCTGTTCATAGATATGTACTCGAATTTCTGTGTGCCAAACAGAAACGATCTGCCCGAGGTAAGTCTGTCAAATAATATTGAATCAATTATAAAGCATCTTTTGGATTTACTCGTATATGTAATCGGCTAATCATTCGTGGTAGAAGTAATTTGTTACCCAGTTTAGGCAACGCCCACAGCCATTCATCCAGCAGCCCTGGCATTCCGTCAGACAGCAGGACTCGCTGTCTTGCGAAAAAACGTCTTCTCCGCGGGTGCCAGCCATTGTTCTACCTATTCCAGCAATTACTCTCATTAAGGTGCACTTTGCGTAGCGATTAAGTGATATTAAGATTATATTAGCATGGACAGGCACAATGGAGCATAGTTAAAATACCCCGCACAGCCCCGCACAGCCCCGCACAGCCCCGCACAGCCCCTTACCGGCCCCCACCAGCTCTCCTCCTCTCCTCCATCAGCAGGCCAGGCACCCAGGGCCACAGTCAGTGTTCCATTGACCGTCTCGGCCTGCTGCTGCGCATTGCAGTTAACCCCGAAAGAAACAATGCAGCAGGCGTTGGGTTCGGGTGGGTTTCTGCTGGCTTTCTGGTGGGTAGGGCGAGAGGGGGGTACTGGAGTTGTCAGAGGGGCTCTGGCGGGTAGCTCTTTTTTTGTGCCCCACTTCGGGCCCGTGCCAAACAACTTTGGAGCCGAGAGCTGCTGCAGCAGCAGTCACCAATAAGCCAATTCCATTCCCAGTTGGGATGGGTGGGGAGAGGGGGCGGGCTCATTGGCGCTTTTGCCAGTACAAGTGCACTGGCAATGGTGGGACACGTGTGGGGGAGGGGAGGGGCAGAGCATGGGGTTGGTGTTGGATGTTGGGAGGTGGGTGGGGTGGGGTGGGGATACCCCTAAAGCAAAGCATTTGGTTTCGTTTCGTGGCATTTGCGTGGCATTTGGATGATTTCTGCCTATTTCCTGGCCGCCAGCCGCCAGCCCCATTCCCCATTCCCCTTTCCCCTTTCCCCTTACCCAGCCCCCCTTAATCGCGTGTTTGCCGCACATTTTAACGGCCGTCGGTGTCGTTGTCGTTTTCGTTGCCGTTGTCGTTGTCGCTGTCGGTTGCCACAGCAACACGAAATACGAAACACGAAACACGAAAGGCAAATGCAATGCACAAGGCAGTGGGCGGTGGGGGACCAGGGGCAAGGTGACTGGGTGACTGGGTGACAGGGTGTGCTGGGGTGGGGTCACAAAAGAATGAAAGAGAGTGAGGGGGGGGGGGGGGCAGAGGGAAATGGTTCATCTCGCTAAACTGCAAACGTTTGTGGTCTCTTTTTTCTTTGTATTTGGGATTTGAGGGACCTTACGACCTCTGGGACACCAGAAATTCGGTTATTGTTAGGGGTTTTCGATTTGAAATATATATAAAATAGTCTCTAAGTCGTACAAGATTTTAGTAGATTTTGTACTTACCTAAGAATCGTGGATAGGACATCATAGTCCCGATAGTTGGCTATGAGTTTGGCTATGAGGCATTCGAGTTCTGGTTCCAGATGTGGATCAATAAGCACTACCATGATTGATGATTGATTCGAATACAATTCGATATTCCATTAGGAATCTGCTGATAGATTGTTAGATAGATCTGCTCGAGTCTGTTGTTCGAATGTGAGAGTTTTATTTGTTGTTTATCCCCATTTGCATCCCCCCTCCCCCGCAATGTACGCACTCGAATAGGGGTATTACGAGGCGATGTGCCTGCGCCTGAAATACCACTTAATGATCCCATGCACGTGTACTTAAATATTATGCGTAATTATGGCGATGGCGATGGCTATGGTGATGGTGATGCGAATGCTGATGGCGATGGCGATGGCATAATTAGCCAGCCCCCCCTTGCCTCTGGCTGCCACACGGTGATGCCTGTATTTGTTGCAAATAGCAACTGCCGCTTGCTCCTTGTTGTGTTTGTTGTTGTTGTTGCAAGTGTTGTTGCAATGTCGATGGCAACTTAATATGGGCTTGGCTTCAAATGAACCGAAATTTATGCAAAATTCCAGTGGAGCGGAGGGACTCTCTGACTCTCCTCCTGCTCGTCGTTGTTTCGCTTCCCCCCCCCCCATGGGTATTGCCTCCCCTCATCGGCAGTACCTTACCTCGTACCTCGTCTAAGGTCGCTCCTTTCTACTCTTCGCCCTGCTCTTGTATCCCAGCGCCGAAAGTGCAAAGGAAACGCACAGCTGAATAATGTAAGGTTATGTTAATGTGCAAGGGGGGGGGGGGGGGGGGGGCTTCTCCGATGAGGGGTGAGAGTGAAATGGGAAGGGATGGGAGCCGTGCTAGAGGGTGGAGAGTGCAGAGTGGGTGGGCAGGTGGGCAGGTTGGTGGCTTTTCTTTTTTGGGGCTGGTGCTTTACGCACCAGGTGTACATTACACATTTGCTGCAGTTGACCTGGCATTTATGGAGGTCGCTTACAAACCCCCCCTGCCCATCCTGCCCATGCCAATCGCGCCCTGTGGCAGGTGCAGCGGCGAGGGCGGTAGTGGGCGCGGGGTCGGGTGCGAGAAGAAAGTGTTGACCGTAACCGAAGGCGATTTAATTGAATATTCAATTTCTATCGCCCGCGCGGAGCCGTTGGAGATCGTCCAGCGACAGCGGACAAAGCAATCAGTGGAGTTTCATGTTTCATCCATCGATGCTGGTGGTGGGGGAAAGTGGATACAAGGATCGACTAACAGTAGACTCAATGCTGGACTGTCTTAAAGAATAATGCTTGCCATTGTTTAAATTTGAGATAATCTATACTGTAAATTTGTAGACACAAATGTGTGTGTAAGGAGGGGTTATCTCCTCAACGCGTGCACCAAATTTGCTGAGTATGTGGCATGGTTTTTGTACTCTAATTTGGGCAAAAAATGTGTGTTCGAAGGCCTATTTCGTTTGATTTGGGCTAGCAATAAATAATTTCAGTTGGCCCCCGGCCCCATTTCCAGCCAGCAGGAAAAATAATAAACAAGCTCTGCAGCAATCCGTATTTTCCGAACGTAATCAGAGGAGTTTTTGCAAGACATTTCCTGGAATTTGATATGGAAAAGCGATGCTACATATATTCGCTGGGGAAAAAAGGGTTTTTGGTGTACTTAAACCAATGAGCAAAATGAAAATAAATACAAGTGCTACCCATGCTCGTATCGAAAGAGTGTGGCCAAAGGTAGCAGAAATGTCAAGGGGAGTCACTCCTGGCCAGTTTAGCGTTTCGATTGCCAGAGGAGACAGTGAACAGTGAACAATGAAGTTCGGTTATTTGATGAATGCATATACCATATACCATATACCATTTACCATTCACCATTTTTAGATGCATCAAGTATGGTGCATATATATGTACATATGTATCCACATGTTCATTCCACCGATTAGTAAATGGCGCTTGATATACGAGCACTGCCACCAACTGTGGCTCTATAACGGAAGGGAAAACGGTTTCCCTCTGCTCGTACATATGTGTGTGTGTATTTGTGTCTGTGTGGGTAAAGGTAAAAGGAAATTTACCAGCACTTGACAAGGTGATGGACGACAGATACCGTTGCATGGTCATCGCTATCCCACCCACCCACTTTTATCCCGTTCCCGTTCCCGTTCGCTCTTCCTTTTTGCCACATAATGTCAGGACAGGACAGGACGCCCTCGTCTTATGTGGAAGTGAGAGAAGGTGTTGGCGTTGGCGTTGGCGTTGCGGGGGGGAGTATAAGGGGATGGCATAAGGTGTGGTAGGGTTCGGTGGAAGGGTGGGGGGGGGGTTGGGGGGAAAGGTAAACGTTGCTGCTGTCAAAATGTCGTCATTGTTCATTCATGAAATGTGCGCCTTTTTTACATTTTATCCAGCAGCAGCAGCAACCACGACATCGTTGCTGCTGCTGCTGTTGCTGAAATAAATACAATAGCAACAACACCAGCAAATATACACACAACAAATATATGTATGTATCTGCAACAACAAGACCCATATATATGTATATATGTACCATATGTACGTACAATAGCAAAAACAAGAACCGCAGCAATGGCCGCAAAAAATAAAATGGTGTTGTTCCAGCAGAAAGAACTTCTGGTCCGCATTCCGAATCCCCACATACCCTATGACCATGATCCATCTTGTTGCTGCAACAGAACACAAAATATGTACAAATATATATATACCATATATACTCATTCGATCTCCTGTATTTATAGAACAAAAACTAATGAATTTGAATGTTTGAATTGGACTTTCTTGCAGCTTCGAAGCTTCAATAATGAAAGTGGTGGCTACCCGACTCATAGGGAATGTGTACCTCAAAATCATCATATCCTCTGAGAAAGGGACATGCACACATACATACATACATGTGAGAATGCACTATGGGGAATTTTGCCACTTTTTCTGGCCAAAACCCATTTTCAAAAAGTCGTTAAAATTATATATTTTTAACCGCTATGTACCAGAATAACATTAGTCTTCAATGTTATGTGGTCGAAATTTTAACAGAGCGAACCACTGTTAAGTTAACAGCTGTCAAAAACAGCTGTTTGCTAGCGATGTGCAAGTTTTCATACAACGTGTAATTTTTCTCTAAGTTGAAGGAGCTAAAAAGTTAGTAACTGACCAATTTAAGTGCGATTTTTATAATGGATTCGAATCGAAGAGGTTTTTAATATGTATTTTTGTTTTTGAACTGTACAAATACTCCTTATATTTCTTGTAATTGGTTATCGTTTACGGGTATCATTTTGTGACAAATATTAGTCTTTCAAGAGCCGTACAAAATGAGTCCAACCTATTCCAACCATAAGATTTAATACATATTGTAGAGATTTCAATTCTCTTTTAAATGCATATCATATTAATGTGCACTTTTGCGCACTTTCTCTGAAATTTGATATTTTAGGCCCTAACCTAAGTTTGTCAAATTCAGAGTTGTTTCCCATGCGGCCATGATTATGATCCGATCTGATCCAGATTCAAGGCTCTGATAGATATTGTCATTCTTAATGGTTCTGTGTTTTTAGTTTTATCGAATATTTAAATTTTTGGATGCCACAGATTTTCGTCTTTTGTGTGGGCGGAAGAGGGCGGGGTGAAATTTTGAAATACACTTGTAATAATGGGATATGGCAGAATATTGGATAAAAAGTTTGGTTGATCTAGCGTTTATAGTCTCGCAGATCGAGGCGCTCAAAGAGAGGGAACGTTGCCTCTCTAAATGGTTTTCTTCATTGTGGCTATATTAATTATCCGATCTGATCCAGAATCAACACTTGGATAGATATAATCATTCTCTATGATTCTGCGTTTTTAGTTTTCTCGTAACTTTAAAATTGTGCATGCCACCGATTTTCGTCTTTTGAGTGGACGGAAGGGGGTGGGGCGAAATTTTGAAATAGACTTGAAACAGTGTGGTAGGACAGGAGTCTGGATACAAAATTGTGTTGCTCTAGCTTTTATAGTCTTTGAGATCTAGGCGCTTATGAAGTCGGTACTCTCTAGTACCGGTTATAAAAAGGGCCACCACGCCCATTTTTTCAAAATTACTTTCTATTGCTATTACAAACTCATATCAAAAAACCAAATCAAAAAATATTGTTTCGTTTGGAAGTTATTAATTAATGCCACAAAAAGTGGAAAAATTCCCCATAGTGGAATGGAAGAAGAAAAGGGGACTCCAAGCAGAACAGTGCAAAAGAGAGATGGGTGAATATGTGAAGGAGAAAGGGCGAGATTGAGCAAAAGGAGTGCTGGCTGAGTGGCGTGTGTGTGCGAGGACACTGCGAGGACGTATGTACGTGCCTCTGTTCTTGTTGCTGTTGCTGCTGCTGCTGCGTGCTGCTGTGTTGCATGCACACACACACACACACACACATACACACACAGAGGGGCCCCACCACATTCGCTGACATCATCCGCAGCCGCCTTGCCACTCAACGTTGGCTACTTACTCACGTCTGAGTACAGTGTGTGTGGGGCTGTAAGAGAAGAGCACTGCTGGGCGGGGAGGGGAGGGAGGTAGGGAGTGACGTGCTGGGCTAATATCTTGTGGGCGGGGACCACACTGCTTGGATGCCACATTTTCCGTAAATATTGTCACTTGAGTTCGACATTGAAGTTCCTGTTGGTTCTTCCGTGGAAAGAGCTCCGTCGTAGCATACTTTTGAGCATTCCACATGAAAGGAAGTCAACGCTTGAGCGAGCGGCCAAGCGCGCTTTAAATTTACTGTACTTTCTGGCACTACGATCGCCGGTCCCCTGGGGGCGGGGGCGGGGGGGACCCGGTGGTGGCCAGGCACTCAATTAGCGAACGCATTCGACATGCCCCCTCTTAATCAGCGTCTGGGGCCAAGCCCAAGGCAACCACCTGGACTGCCAAGGACTGCCAAGCCAACAACCTGGACACCTGGCGGCTGGACACCTGGTTTTAGTCCTGGTCGTGGTCGTGGTCCTGGTCCTGGTGATGAAAACCTGGGGAATGCATCTGGGAGTCGCCACTCATTTCATTAGGCAAAGAGCTGGCTGCAGCTTATTCCCAGCTGTCGCCTGTCGCCTGTCTCTATCCTGTCTCCTGTCTTCTATCCAGCAGATAGCAGGCAGATAGCGGATAGCAGATAGCAGAGTGTCACACTGCTGCAGCAACGTGCTAAGTGCATTTCATGGCATTCCACGGCATGCCACGGCATACCATTTGTTTCTGGGTGCAGGAGCACTCCTTGCGCCTGGCCACTGCTTAGACTCAGAAGTGGGTTTCGCCTGCTTTTGCATTTGTCCTTTAACGCTTTTGGTTGTGAATATTTTCTTGTGTTTTCTATTTGCTTTTCCTTTTGTCTTTCCTTGTGCTTTTCCCTTTTGCTTTTGGGCTATTTTGAGGCTTTGGGCTTTGGGCTTTTTCCCCTTGGTTTTGGCTCTTTGCTTGATATTTCTCTTTTGCTTTTGGCCGATTTTCTTTGCGTTTTCTCTCTCTCTGCCTCTACTTTGCGTCCTGACGTATGCCACTTCTAGTGCTGCCGCCGCCAACTGCCTTCCCCTCTGCTCTTCTGCTGGTTCCTTTTGCTTTTTTCTTTTTTCCACTATTTTCCTGGCTGATTGTGTGCTGTCGTGCAAGGCTTCGCCTCGCTTGCGTGTCCCTTTTTGCAGCCTTATCCTCCGTCTCAGCCTTCCTTCGTATTCGTATTCGCCCTCGTTCACGTCTTCGTCTTCGTCTCTGTCTTCGTCTTTGCTGTACGTTCCACCGTCTTCGGTTTTTTGTTGTTTTTGGGCCTGTCCCAATGACCGAGTGGCGGCCCTGCTCTCCGTCCGCAGAGCCAGCGCAAAGCCGAACGTCCCCCGATTGCCTGTAAGTGGAAACTGGCACAAGCCGAGCGGCAGCCGAAAGGCAAACGAACGCCTCTGCCGACCGAACTGAACGAAAGTCACACTCTGCGGACGCACACGCGCTGCGGCAGCTGACAGTTTCAGTAAACCACGGAGACGAACGGATTACGGGTAACGAAATATCAGCAGCAGGCAGCAGCAGCAGCAAAACCAGAAGCAGTCGCAGGCAAAGGCACAGCCACAGGCACAGCCACACTTACAGTTCACAGAGTTAAAAAAACACAAAAAAAAACAGAGAGAAACCAGAAAAGAAAGGAACAAAAAAAAGAAGAAAAGAAATACGAAAATACAAAATAACAGCAAAGAAACCAGAAGAAGGGTCCCTGCCAGCTTCCCTTTCCATTTGAAAGCAGCAGCAGCAGCAGCAGCAGGGCAGGCGGAGAGACGCAGAGAGGAGCTGCGAAAAATGTTAACCATTTGAAGAATATACCACTATAAATATATATATTTATACTCGCATTATATATAGACATATAAGTGCCTTGAGCAGTGCGCAGGAGGCAACCACAAGAACAAGAACCAAAAAAAAAAAAGAAAAAAAACCGAAACCGAAACCGAAACCAAACCAATGCCGAAAGGAACCCAAAACGGAACGTAACGAAACGGAGCAAAGTCCAAAGAAAGTTTTACATAAGTTCTCCACCAACGACGACAAGGCAAACTGTTTCTATTTTTTTTCCACTCATTTCCTTTTTTTTTTTACATTTTTTTTTCAAGTGTGACCCAAAAAGAAAGAAAAAAACGAATCGAATCGAATCGAAACGAAACACAAGAAAGCAAGGAAAGGCGACAGCAGCAGCACTACCAGAAATATCAGAATCTAACAATATATACATATATGTATGTATGTACATGTACATATGTATATGTATTTGTATATGTGTGTGTGAAGCATAGCCATTCAGATATACGCGAGTGTATGTTCCGTTCCTGTTAAATGTTAAATCACGCGTGTGCCCCAAACTGTGTGTGCGAGTGTGCGTGTGTGTGTGTGTGCTTTGTGTGTGAAAGTAGGCAGCAGGCCACAGCCGCAATCCAACATTAATTTAGTACATATATGTGTATATGTACCACCTTCCATATATACCATATACTATATATATACATATATATATATATATAATTTTTTTTTTTTTGGTTTCAATTCGGTTTCTTTTTTTTTTCTGTGTGTGTGAGTTCTGGTGCTGGCCGAAAAGCGCGTGTTTGCCATGGCGTATACTTGATGCGGCGTCCGCCCTCACTCCACAACGATTGCGTATACGCCTAGTTATCCGCGCGCGTATGTGTGTGTGTGTGTGTGAGTGTGCGTCACACACAACGTGTTAAGCAGGGTTGCCACCCCAGCACCCAAGCGCCCCCCCCACCCCCCACCTACCGATTAAACATTTGGTTTGTTGTTTATAATGAAGCGTTAAGCACAAAAGTAGGCAACGAAAATTGTTACAACAAATTAAGAGAGACAAAGAGAGTGAGAAACACAAAGAGACATAGAGACAGAGAGGAGAACGACTGCCAGAGAAAGAGAAACGCTGAGGGAGAGAGAATGAGACACACATGTCGGTGGAGGGGAGGAACGGAGACGGAGAGGGAGAGGAAAACGGGGACGGGGACTTGTTCGATGGCCTTAGCTAAGGAGTTTACTCTCTGTGTGCCGTGCCGTGCCGCGCGGACTTTCGATTTTTCGTGACTTGGTCCCTGCCTTGTGTGGTGCCAGTCCTTTGTTGCTGTTTCTGTTGCTGTTGGTGATGGCACTCTGTCCCGTTCCGTCCCGTCCCGTTCCGTCCCGTACCGTCCCTTCCCTACTCCACTGAATACTCCATTCCCCTTTCATTCCTCGTTCTCCCGCTGCTTCTGCTGCTGCTGCTGCTCTGCGGCATTCGCCTGCTGTTTAGGTTATGTGTATCTGGCATGTCCTTTTTTCTTTTTGGAGCGCGCATATGCCATGTGGCACACAGGCAGTGGCAGTGGCAGAGGCAGAGGCAGAGGCAGAGAAACGGGCAAAGCAAAAGGCAATGGCACAGGCAGAGTCAGCGTCAGCGTCAGGCGACAGCGACGTCTGCGCCAGCATGAAACTCAACTCAACACAATTCAACTTAACTCAACTCGAAAATCAACACCAAACGAGTGCCACAGCGTCACAGCAGAGCGCCAAAGAGAGCCCCAGTCAGTCAGTCAGTCAGTCAGTCAGTCAGTCCGTCATTCAGTCATTCAGTCAGTCGTTCCTTTATTCGGCCTGTAAGTCAGTCTGTTTGTCGGTCAGTCAGTCGGCCAAAGCTGGCGCCTTGCTAACTGGCTAAGCGGTTCCCCCCCCTCGAACCCCCGCCACAGCCCGCCCCGCGGCCAACAGCGGTATCCTGGCGCACCCCTGCCTGCCCCGCGGCCTGCTCGTTGCGGCTCGGCTCGGCTCTGTTCGCGTTTCGGGTGGTGCGCAAAATGAGCCAAAACGAGCGAAGGGAATAACGATGAGGACGAGGCCAAGAGGAAAGGACCCAAGCAGAGCAGCAGCAGCCACCCAAAGAGTGAGCAAGAGAGAAAGAGAGAGAGAGAGAGAGAGAGAGAGAGTGAAAGAGAGAGGGGAAGAGTGTAGGTAGGGGTTTGGTGGCATGAAAGGGACATGGAGGGCAGGCAAATTGCCTTGGTTTCGCCTACTTTTTAGGCACCCAAAAAAAAAAAATGAAACGAGAACCAAAGGAAAAAAATACAAAAAAAAGCCCCAAAGAAAACAAAAAATAATTGTGCAACTCTTTTGAAGTTGTTGAAATCGTCTGGCACAAAAATACAGAGGGGACGGGGGGAGTGGTGGTGGGGGGATAGGATAGCTGGATGGGTTGTATGTATGTACAGAATGTATAGGGCGCACCATGCATGCACCGAAAGCAGCTGAAAGCTGCTGCTGTAGTTCCCCCATATTTAGGGCCTTCCTGCACGGCTAATTGTGAGCAATCAGATGCATAATACACGTAGATACGAGTACGGGTATGAGTACGGGCACGGGCACGGGCACGGGTACGGGTACGGGTACGGGTATATACTCCTCTGACATCCGCTTGACATGCCATTATTTGCTCAACGTTAGTTGTCGTGCGCCAGCGGGGCCCAGTCAATAAACTTAATGACACTCGCGATGTGTTGTCACGGCTCTGATGTGCATATGTGTGTATGTAGTGGGCACCGCTATGAGGTCCTTGCAGATAGGGGAGAAGCCTCCTTAATCCAAGCCACTTGCAGCTCTAACTCGGAGCAAACATTCTTGGCTTCCGCTTGCCCGGAACTTTTCCATAATAATCATGCGGGGAGGGATTATTGGGAAAGGGAAGCTCCACTCTAATGCCAGTCTCTGTCTGACCAACTTTTGTGCATTATAACCGGATTTCAAGCGCACTTTCGGTCTGGGGCTGAAACTTTTTAGGGCTGCGCTGCAGTGAGCAAAAGGTGCCAGTGGCAGTGGCAGTGGCAGGCAGTGAAAGCAAGCGCAGGTGGCACGCAGAAAAAGCTGAAGGTGGCACGCAGTGAAAGCGAACATTTTCCTTTCATTTGCGGTGTCTGTGTGTGTGTGTGTGTGTGTGTGATAGTATTCGTACTTTTGGGCGCTAAAAAGGAAAGACAAGACATACACATGCACAGGATACGCAAGCAATGCAGGACTAGTCAAAAGTAGTGGACTGACCAAGACCCAGCGGGTTAGGTCCCAGAACGGCTCCGTTAAGGGTTCTTATTTGGCCTGGCCTGGACTGGCCTGGCCCCGTCCCTCGAGCTACCTTCGGGACACCCACACACACACGCACACCCACAAGGCCCACAAGGACCGACAGTTGTGCGTGTTCAATTGGTTTTTCGTTTATTGTTGTTTGCTTTCGGCTTTTGTTGGTTTTTGTGTAAAAAATTTACATAACCCAAATTGCCGCATAAATAAATTATTAAATACGTGACGTGCAAATGGTCAAAGACCAGAACAGAACAGAACAGAACAGAGCCGAACCCGAAAGGAATAGAACAGAACAGAGCCAGAGCAAGAGCATATGCAAGGCTTTGTCCTATTGTAGGACTTCATTCCCCAGAGCATATGCAATCAGAACAGGACAAGACAGGACCCAATCCGATAAGGGGATTGAGCAGCGCCTGGCCATATGGCTGCTGTCCATTCTGGCCAACTGGCCACCTGGCCACCTGGCCACCTGGAGCAAAAGATGCAGCAAGTGCGATTCATTTTGATAATTAGATGACAGATGATGAAAGTCACATGAACCCAAACAGTTGGGGCTTTTGGAATGATTTAAGGCCGATTCCAAGAGGCAATTCTATGACGTCCAATCAATGCTTTTCCTCTTAATTAACCCCAACCCTGAAACTGAAAGGCATAATTCCACCCGATGCCAACTAAAGGTTGTTCATTCGATGTCAATCTGACTTCCATTGCTAACTTTCCATTTCCAGTTCTGTGCCTTCGCTTCAACTAAATTGAAGCTGTCTGTTTAATATAGTTCCCTGAAATTCGGTGAAGCTACTACTTAAAGTTCATCTATATTTGTTTATACCACAGCGAGATGGTTGTCTAAGATCTGAGGTTGGTTCTCTCTCATCAATCGAATTCGATGACCAGTTCCTTAGTCCTGGCCACCTAAAGTCCAAGTGTATTTCTCGGAATATTTTAATATTTGATTTGCAATTATCTGCCATTAGAATGACTCAAGTCTGGGTGACCTCAATCAAGCAACATGTACATGTACATGTACATGCACATGTATGTGGGGGGTATCTCCACATATTATGGACCCCGAATATGAATACATACTCGTGGTACGACTTGCATATAGCATTGCCATGACCAACATTCAAAAGCAATTATTAGCCCACTTGTGTTGCAAAGATCCTTTGTGGTTTTTGGGGGGCGTTCCTGCCCTAGCCCGCAACCATATTCTACCATTCATCAATGCATATTGACCGCTATATCCCACAATTGGTGGGGTTATTCATTGGCATCCTTGATTGCTTGATTAGTCAAATAAATTCCCATGAATAGTGGCAGTTGCAGAGCTGTTTGTTCACGTAATCTCTCAATATTATTATGTTTCGATGAAACAGAAATATAGTTTATAAAGTGAATTCTTAGCACATATCTTAACTATTCCTATTTCTGCGAAATCCACTAGCTATACTCGCAGTTGGCAATAACAAATTTTCTTGATAGTCTTTCAATATTTGATAAGCAATTATCTGCCATTAGAGTGACCCAAAACCTTGAGTCTTTCTCTCTCTCTCCCGCTCTCTGGAGTATCGGTTATGGAGTATTTGTTATGGAGCCCGAATAAGTAGGCAACCTTTGCATAATTCCATGACCACCAGTTGACGGTAATTATTTTCCCAGACTCTTTCAAAGTTCTGGTTCCGAAATGCTTCAAGGGGGCTGGGTGGTGACCAGTCCAGTTACCAGTGACCCCCTAACCCAATCCATGTCCAGTTGGGGAAGCGACGATTGCGGATTGGGGATTGGGGATTGGGGATTGGATCGATTGGTAGCTGGCCAAGGAAGGGCACGGCCCGAAGCGGGTCAAAATGATTTGTGATAATAACTATATTTGAGCCTGCCGCGAGAGGTGGCATGGGGGATGGGGATGTATGGGCTCATAAGTTATGGACGCAATTGGTGCCAGAGGCGCATATCCCTATAGCCAGTCGGACTGGTGCCAAATGCTCCGAAATGGTTGTTGTTGTTGTTGTTGCAGCTAATGTGTGGCCGCCGGCGCTGCAAGGAAAACCAGCAGCCGCCATCAACTGGATGACCTAAAAATAGCATAAGTCACAGCAGAGGGCAGTGGGGCATGCGGCACATGCGGGGGCACAACAGAAAAGAAATTGTGTTGACAACGAATGGAGCGTGCCCCGAGTGGGTGCAGCAGAGGATGGGTTTGGGACTGGGGTGGATTGGGATGTTGGGGTGGCTGCGGCCTCGCACCCGAACGAGTGGTCACACTTTCACTCACACACACACACACACACACACGCACATAGGGCATGCCTTTCCTGCTTCTTTTGCGGCGAATTAAGCGCGTCTTTAGCTTCAATAGAAGTTTGCTCTCTCTCTCAGTGCTTTCTGGTGTCTCTGTCTCTGTCTCTGTCTCTCAGTCTCTAGCTCTCTGTCTCTTGCTCTCTGGAGACTCACGTCGAAAGTTGCATAAAAATAAAAAATACAAAATAAAAGTGCCACGCAACTCAGATTTTTGTTGTAGTGTTGTGGTGAATGTCACATATACATACATATATGTATATGTATTTTTTTCGAGTGTAAACATTCTGCGTGGCGTGGCGTGGCATAAAAGTGCACTAGCACCGCACCGCACCTTACCGCACCCCCCCACCCCCGTGGCGGTCGCGTCGATTGAGTGCAATCAAGCAGAATGTTTAATGGGTGCATCGAGAAGCAATTAAGCAATGTCCAGAAAATAGAAAACAATCAAAATGGGCGAATAAATTATTGAACAATTCTGGATGCCGGCTAAAACGGACAAACGTCAATCACTCTCGCACGCATATGCCCCGCATCCGGGGCCTGGGCAAGGATATAATCGTTCAAACCGTTCAATCCATCGCCAACACCAACACCAACAGCCCGCCCTCTCCCCACCCGCACACACAGGCGCGCGTAACTATTTTCGTGCTCGTTAACGTATCGTCCTCTGCTGCTGCTGCTGCTTCCACTGCTTGCCTCCCCTTGTCCAAGCAGTGGATTTGTGGCTCGTGGCTCGTGGCTGGCATTCGCGTTCGCGCTCGTGCTCGCGTTTGCGTTCGTGCCTCGGCCCCTGTGCCACACTTGACGCTCAACCATCTGGCCCACTGGCTCACTCTCTTGCTCCGTCTCTCCCGCAGGCGACGCTGGCAAAATTGAAACAATAAAACAGAAACAGCAACAGCAACAGAAACCACAAAATACTAATAAATAATAATAATAGCAATAGTTTGATAATAGGCGGACATGCAATTACATATATTCAAATCATAGCAATAATCCAAGCAAACACACACGAAAAACAAACAGCAGCCACGCAAAACCAAACCAAACCAAACCAATAATACCAGCAAAATATTAATAATAATATTTAATGCCTATTAATAATACAAACATACATTCATATATAATATTAATACGTAATAGCTCTCTGGGAACAAAGCGCAGCATTCGAAGTAATCGCCGTCGTCTTGGTTGTTGTTAAGCCAGCACTCCACCATCCTCCCGCTTAAAAAAAAAACCAACAAAAATTAAAATAAAAAAAACCCAAGGAACTCAAATACAAAAACAAAACAAAAAAAAAATAACACCAAGTAATTCTACTAGTAAAAAGAAAACAAAAAATTCATCTTCTACTTGTTCTTCTGCTTCAACTTTCTTCGTCTTCGTCTCCGTTATAAATATATAAATATATATATATATATCATATATCATACATATACATACATATATATCCGTGTGTGTGTGTGTGTGTGAGTGAGTGTGCGTCGCGTGTGTGAACTGGTGCATGTGAATGTGTGAGCTACTACAACAATCACTAAAACAACAACAACAACAACAACAATAGTTAACAACAGCAACAGCAGCAAGCAAAATAGCAGCCAAAGCAATAGCAACAACAACAACAACAACAACTACCACCACAATTGCAGCAACAACAATAAGCAAAGCATCAACGAAAGCAAGCAGTCAAGCGCAACATCGATTGACATCGATTAACGGTAAGTTACAGCCATTCATGTACATATGTATGTATGTACATCCAGCCATTCCACTCGCACTCCTCCGCTCGTCTTGTCCGCCCTTCTTTTGATTGATCTTCCACTGTCCCTTGCGCTGCTATATACATGCCATATACTGCTTGCACCCACTGTTTCAAAGGATATTCCTCCATCGTTTACACTACTTGCTCTGGCCACTGATTTACTTCTCGTACTTCTTTACCCTTCAAAGCCACGTCCTTCCGTCACTGCTTAAGCTGCTTTCTCCTTATTCGAAAGTTTCGTTTAAGCTCCTTTTCCCCTAGCTTCTGCTTTTTTTCCCGTTTTGTGTTTCTCCTAGGTTACTGCTTGGACTGTACCGTTTACACTGCTTCAATCTTCCCGTTTACCCCTTTTAAATCTGTTTCTCCCAAGTTACTGCTTGGACTGTACCGTTTACACTGCTTTGATCTTCCCGTTTACCCCTTTAGAATCTGTTTCTCCCAAGTTACTGCTTGGACTGTACCGTTTACACTGCTTATATCTTCCCGTTTACCCCTTTAAAATCTGTTTCTCCCAAGTTACTGCTTGAACTGTACCGTTTACACTGCTCGCCATTCAGAGCTGATGTTCTACTGCTCTTCCCACTAAATTTGTTCGAAACAATTAAAAAATCTTATGTTGGCTCATGATACACGACAAGTTTTCTGCGAGAGGCAAAAAAAACCAATTTTCAAATTGGTTTAACGGTCTAACGATCTGCTCCTTCCACTATTACATTTATCAACAGCTAATAACTGTTTCGAATTTAAATTTAGTCAACTTCGTCGATCTTGCCGTTAACACTGTTTTGTTCATAACGTTAACACTGCTTTGTTCATACCGTTTACCCCATTCAAATTGCCTTTCCCCTACTTATCACTGCTTCAAACGTCCCACTTGCCCTGCTTGTCATTAAGAACGTCTGCTCCACTGCTTCGTGCTCTCGATTTCTGGGAAAAGAATTGGTAAATGGCACAAATCAAATCAGATTTTGCACGATTAGTCGATGTTTTCCGATGGAAAACGAAAGATTTGCGTGTGTCGTGCCATTTGCAAACCCAACTAAAGTACACATGGAAATAATCCACTCAACTCCACAAAATGTCAGCTGCAAATGCAGCATCGTACACATATAAAACCCATTTCTTTCGTCCAACAACACAACCGATTTTAGCTCTATTTTTAGCAGGCCTTAACTCAGCAGAGCACAATATTCAGAGAGCTTCAGTTTCTAACTCTATATAGTTGCCCATGTAGCATATTCTAGTCAGATCTGTTGAGAATGTATTTCCCATGAAGCAAATTGATGAACTTGGCTCGATTATGTCATGCTTTCTTGTCATGCTTGCTGGAAATCCCAGTCAGAGCTGAAGCTCATCAATGGGTCTCCATCCCCATCCCCATCCCACTTCAAATCTCCATACCCATTCCATTCCATTCCAATCCACACCACCAACATCCAACATTCAACCTCCTCCCTCCTCATTCTCTCCATCCTTCATTCTTTTTCCTTGCCCCATTCAGTGCCTTGCCCCTGCTGCTCGTTTTGGGCTGCAACCTTTTGCTGGCTTTTGGAGGGCAAACTTTTGCCTCTTGGCAGAACGAGAGTGAGAAAAACGCAGAAATGAAATTCCTCAACAGCAGGCAGAAGGCAGCAGAGCTCTGTGCTCTGGGCTCTGGCTGCTTCGTTAAGAGAAGAGGAAACCCAAAAATATATTGTATTAGTCTAAGGCGGCAAGAGCAAACAGCCAAAGAGGCAAAGAGGCAAAGAGGCAAGAGCCAAAGAGAGAGATACCCGACCCTTGTTGGTCTGAGAAGTTACCCGCCATGCGCACCATTCCGAAGAGAGAGAGACCAGTGCCAGTGCCCGATGCCCGATGCCCGATGCCTGTTCTCCTGCTGCCTGCTGCCTCCTGCCTTCTGCCTGCTCTTCTGGCCATGTAAAATTCATTGACTAACAACATGCCAAACTTCGTTCAGTTGTGTTTGTTCTTCTCTTTTGGCCCAAAGGAAACCGAAATTGGTCAACAATTAGCTGGCAGCCCGAGCACTTTGAAGGAGGAACGGAATCTTACCCTATCGATACCTACGACCCATACCGATTTTCGATATTTATTTCGATATGCGGCGCCCAGTGTGTGGCTGTCCCCTATCATAAATATGCATATACATATGTACATACATACATATGTATGTATGACTGTCGGTGTTTGTGCACCTTCCTTTCCTTTCCTTTCCTCTTCTCTGCTTTCCTTTCCATTCCACCCATTTGCATACTGACACAAATTTGGTCGCTTTTGTCGCATTTCGCATTTGGAATTCGGAATTCTCGATAGGACCCCAGCCCAGCCCCCACCCTCCAGCGAGCTGCATGAGTCATGGGGCGGCCGTGCCAAAAATAATTTCGCGATTGTCGGAATTAATTAGAAATTTTGCGGATTCCATGAATGAAACAGGCATGTGCTGGCTCCGTGTCCGTGTGTGCGTGTCCATCTATGCTGCATGTAATCTATGCTCCTGCAAGTGTGTGCGGCAGCACGGCAGCACAGCAGCACGGCGAATTATCGAACTGACCTACTTTTATGCTCGATACACACTCGCACATACACATGCCCAAAAAACAAACCCCCTCTGCCTCCCAAAAACACACACACACACACACACTCAAATGGGCAAAAGAGTGCTTTGACCTTAGCGGAGGCTGCTTATATAAGAGTCTACTATCGACAGGACAGGGCAGGACAGGGCAGAACAGAACAGAACAGGACGGGCTGGGCTGGAGTACCATCGGCCCTGTCAGGAGCATATTTTATTCGTATCCATTTTGGATCAACTCGAGGTGGGATATATGTCTGTGTGTGTGTGTGCCTCTTTTATTGATTATTTTCTGCATTTGTCGTTTGATTGCATTTCATTTAATGCGAATGGGTAATGCGTCTGCGGTAATCCAATTAGTCAGCTGTTGGGGTTTCCATTTCAGTTTCAGTTTTAGCGCAGTTTTGGCCACGGGATCAATGCTCTGCCACTGGCACTGCACCAGCCCCTGCACCAGCCCCTGCACCAGCCCCTGCACCAGCCCCTGCACCTCCCATGCCACTGCCACTCCCACTCCCACTGCCACTCGCATCCACTGCCCCATCCATGTTTAAGGATAATCTAATCAACAAACTGTTTCCATTTCGTATTTACTTGCAGCATCGTGCTAAGCGGCGGGCGCTAATCGAACATGGCGCCTCGGATATAGTTGTAGCTTTAATGTAGCAGGCGACATCCATGTGCCTCATGTGAGTACATCACAGATCTCAGATCACAGATCTCAGATCACAGATCACAGATCACACTAATCTTGAATCAGAGCATAGAAATAGAATAACCATTGCAGCAGTAATTGTTTATTTATTTATTTATGATTTATATTGTTGCAGGCCTTGGAAATCTAAGGCTCTCATCGTTGGCCGCATAGACAATGACAGAAGATTCCGACTCGATATCTGAGGAAGAACGCAGTTTGTTCCGTCCCTTTACCCGCGAATCATTGGTGCAAATCGAACAACGCATTGCCGCTGAACATGAAAAGCAGAAGGAGCTGGAAAGAAAGAGAGCCGAGGGAGAGGTGGTAATTATTTCTGGCTGAATGTTGTCTGCATTTCGTACTTGATTTTCTGTGTGCCGTGCCTATGTACCTGTGTACCTCTGTACTCTATCTTTATCCGTATATCCGTATATCCGTATATCCGTATATATACTACCTATACATATTGTGTATCTCTATATATCTCTCTCTCTCTCTACTAAGTCTAAGTGAATTGAATTGAATTGAATTCCAATTGAAAACTGCCCAGCGATCGATGCTCATGGCGCTGGTCGCAGCTCGATAATCGATGCACGGACATCGGTAATCGATAATCGAGCAACGATCAACGTTCCCGATCAACGCTAATGTGCGCTTTTGTTCGTGCTTCAACTTAACCCTGATCGTCTATTATACGTACATACATTATATACTCCATATACTATATATACTCGTATACTACTCGAACTACTATACTATGCCATTCAACCACACACACACAGATCAATTCAGAACCCCCCCGCCCCAACCCCACACAACTACTACTAAATATTTGTCCACGCGTGTACGTATCTCAGTACGTCGTATATCGAATGTCTCTATGTGTAACCGTATATGTATCCATGTATCCATGTATTCCCCATAAGTCGATCGTCCCAGCTGTTGTGTCATGTGAACCCCCAAGGAAATCGGAATAACATCCGAGCACTCCGAACACTCCGAACGTCCTGCAACCATCCATCCATCCATCGCACCGAAACTCATAGTTCAGTCTCATCTACCGTACACGTACCATCATCATTATATCCGTATCCGTACCCGTACCCGTACCCGTGCTCTTACTCGTATTTGTGCTTGTCGTCCCGTGCCATCAATAACCTCAACCCCACCCCCCCTTAAAACTCCAAGCAGATCCACAAACAAATGTTCTATCTTCTTGTCTGACCCCTCTCTCAACCACCAATCTCCTAGCTAGCCAACTATAAACTGTGAACTTTAAACTGAATCATTTCTGCTTACATTTCACAATGAAAAAAAAAATAAAAAAAACAAAAATAAAAAATAAATTCCAAAATTCCTCGTATACGTTTTGATCCGTAGTGAAACCCACAAAACTTTCATTGTGTTTTGATCTTTCATTTGGCTTCTCTTTTCGGTTAACAACAAAATTCAAAAACAGAAAAAAATAAATAACAAAACTTAGAAAAGAAAAAACCTTTAATGTGATTTCCCTTTTTTTTTTTTTGTTTTTTTGTTGTATCTTTGTATTCTGCCATTAAAAACACAGCCCACCCCACCCCACGAATCCCTAAAAAATCCTCCCCCCCCACCACCACTCTTCGTATATTTATCGCAAAACTATCGAAACTGTACAATTTCCCTCCTGCCATAATCGTTGTATGTTTGTTTGTTCGTTTGTTTGTTTGTTTGTTTGTTTGTTTGTTTGCTCAATTGTTTCAACATTTAAGAGTAAAATGTGTGTATTCCGTAACCTATTGGCTTCGTAATGTGTTCTAATGTGTACCGTAATCGATTATCCATGAATTCCATTCTCCTATTATTGCGTTATATTTAATTTCATTTACAACCGGCGACATTTACACTTACAGCTTTACCACAACTAAAGCAAAAACCGAAAACCCAAAAACAAAAAACCAAAACCAAAACCAATTACCATTATTAATCATTATTAGTCGAAGGCTGAAAACGTTTTTTGAGTTCCATTAATTGTTTTCGATTCGATTCGATTTGGTTTGATTCGATTTGACAAGCAAACTGCCATGTCCTTCCCCCAAGACCATGCCCATACCCACACCCACACCCATGTCCATGTCCATGTCCATGTCCGCCACATCCATGGGCTCGTCTCAGCAGCACCCAGCAATCGCCGCGTGTCGTCCTGTAAATACCTTTCAAATCAAACAAAAAAAAAACAAAAACAATCTCGCGTATGTGAATATCAAAAGTCGATAAACAAGCTCAAGCCATTATACTATATCTGTACATTGCTATTCATTAGAATCAGAATCAGAATCAAACTCAGACTCAGACTCAACACATTGCCAATCGAATCACTTAGCTGTGTGCCTGTGTACTGTGTACTCCATCTTCGTCCACTGAACCTGCAACCTGCGCTGGAAGCGGAAACGGAAGCACCCCACAATGACTATGGCAAGGATAAGCAGGAAAAGCCAACAGCAATCGCACTGGCGATCCTAGTGAAAGGTCCAAAGGGGAAATAAAATTGGTTAAACATGTTGTAAACATGCCACACTACGCGTAGAAGCAGCTCTGATTGGTTGATGATTTCGAGCAGCGTGCACGAAAACCCTGCGAAATGGAAACTGCGAAATGGAAACAGAGGGCAAGACCATCCGCAGATGGAATGGAATGTGGAAGGACTGCCTTGGAATGATCTTGTACAAACCATCAATATAATCACACGCACACACACTACCACACACTCCAGCAAGCAGAAGTGTGAACTAATCTCATGCGCACCCAAAATACGATAAAAAATAAATTAAATTAAAAAACTGCAAGTTTTCCCCTGTCTCCATTTTCGTCCCAGCCCTTCTGTCTCCCAGTCTCACTCGCTATCGCTATCGCCGTCTCTGTCTTCGTCCTCGTCTTCGTCCTCGTCTTACTCCACCACTCCCCACCCACCCATTCGCACTCTCTGTTGCGTCCACACACACACACGCACACATAGAAACCGAAACAAACACAGACAAAGACAAAGACTGAGACTGAGACTGAGAAGAAGTCGAATCAGTCGTGGAGAATGTCGAATGTCGAAAGTCGCAACTGCAGAGCATTACTCGTCGCAGCAGAGTATCGCATCCATATCCATACATAATTCATGATGCATAGTTCTATGCATAGAGAGAACGAATAAACGAACACATGGAGAGAAACGAAGCAATTAGGGATAGACATAGACCCCCCATTTAATATGTATTATCCCACCGACCAACCCCCGACCATCCCCCCTCTCTCTATCTCTCTCTCTCTCTGACAAAATGCCAAACTTCTCACATACATAACCACTTTCTACCATTTGTTTTTTTCTTTCGTGTACTCTTTTCCGTTTCATTTACAACTTTTTCTCTACTTTTTGAACGCGCTGCTGTCTGGACGAAAAACCAAAAAACAAAAACCAAAAACCAAAATAAAAACCTACAATAAAACCTACAACAAAAATCAATCACAACCGAATGAATATAAATGAATAAATCAATCAATAATCAATGACAAATGCAAATTCGGCGCTTGCATAATGCAAATGTGAAACGAAAACGAACCAAAATGATTATGATTATGAATATGAATATCAAATGCATTTTCCTCCACACTTTTTACTCGAACTTCGAAATGCTCGTAATTTAATGAATGCCCCGTAACCAAATGCCAATTCCGAATCTTCTTTCAGCCGCAATATGGTCGCAAGAAAAAACAAAAAGAAGTAAGATTTCTCTCAGAAAAAACCAAAAATGAAAACCAAAAGCCCCCCAAAATAAAACACTCCAAAAACCAACAAACACAAACACAAACACAAAACCAAAACAAAACCCCCCCACCCCCCCCAAAACCCAAGCAAGACCCACAAGAAAAACAACACAGAAATCCCAGAGAATCTCAATCTCAAGTGAAGGAGATGAGATTTTTGTTCTCTCATTTGTCGAAAGTATTTTGTGGCTTTGATTTGAGTTGAGACTTTATTGCCAAACGTTTTCCTTTAGCCGAACACTTTTCGTTGCTCAATCTGATATCGATATGTTTTTATTGGTTCCACCTGACACCTTCCACCTACCACCCTCCACCTACCACCCTCCACCTACCACCTACCACCTTCCACCTTCCTTGTTTTCCTTTTGAGTACTTGTAACTACTACTATTGCAACTATTGCCACCTACTGTAACCCGTAACCTGTAACCTGTAATTGTAACTGTATTCGATCCAGCCTCGATCCACACTCGACCTCGCGACACAGGATACACGTACACGTACACGTACTCGTCCTCGTGTATCTGAGTATCCTTTGATAACCCCCGTCCCGTAGCTTAAGTTTACTTTATTATACATCTGCCAAGCCCAAGCCCAAGCCTCCTTTCTGCCCAGGGACGCTTACCTGTAAATAGCTAAATGATAACCAAATGTTGCTGAAAATACGCTTCCTTTTCCTATGCTTTTCCTCAGTCTTGGCCCAGGCCTATGGCTCTAGCTCTTGCAGAGGTTTTCCACATACAACATGCCTGTACATATATCAGCTGGATTAATCAGTTGTGTTGGTCTGATCCTTCCGCCTATGACAAGCACATGGAACTCTCCACGGTTTTCTTTTCGTTTCTATTGGTTTTTCCCCAGTGAAATCCTCTTCACAATTATCGAATGTACCATGGAGCCACTCTGCACGAGCTTCGGCAATGGCGACTTCGGTTCTCCGAAGAAAAGATCTTTGCAAATACTATTTCCCTTATACTCTTCAATTATTTTATTCTACTATTTGCTATCAAACCAAAGCCAAAGCTTTTTGGGGCACAAAGAGCCTTTGTCCTTTGTCCTCAGTCCTCAGTCCTTTGTTATTTGGCATTTGTCATTGCCATAGCTATTGGCATTGCCTGCGGGCTTTAATTACTTATCAAGGTGGTTCCCAGCTGGGAGTGCACTCAATATGACTGAGTGCCCTGGCTAAGGCGCTTACCGAGCCAGAGCCCAAACAGAATTGGTGGCAGTGGCCAAAGGCAGTGAAATCAATGCCAGGCGACCCACTAAAATATGCATAACACATGTATTAATAGCCAATCAAGGTTCCCCCACCACCCACTGCAGCCACCCGCAGAATCCTTCCTCTCCCCCACCGAACTACAACTACTACTACAACTACTACTACAATACTCGTAACTGTATCTCTATCTAAGTATACACCTTTGTATAGATATGTGTGTTTTGCCAGCTAATATTCGAGTAATTTGTGTGCGTATATGTGTAATCGATGTTGTTCCTTACATACCTACCTAAGTATATATCGTATACTCGTACTCGTAGACATATCAAATGACACTCGTACCGTACCGTAAATTGCCGTATAAGCTAAGCTTCCACCCGAACCCGAAACAGATCCAGTATCCAGTATCCAGTATCCATTATCCAATATCCAGTATTTGGGCTACAGTTTATGATTTACGCCAGGCAGGGGACTTAGAGCGAGTAGAGGACTCGAGGACTCGAGAGAGAGTTCGCGTCTTAGGGTTCGGTGAGGTGCTTGTTTCTTTTGACCATACTATGCAGATGTCTGATGATTTACACCCCCGGAAGGAAAGCAATCCGCAAAGATTTCGCATCCAAGCAAATGTTTGCATTGCTCCCAACATTCCACATAAAATATCCAATAAATAAGAGTCAACGAGTACAAAGAACAAAAGAATGTGAATGTGAATTTGAATTTGAATTTGAATCAGGCCAATGAGTCAGTCACATCTCATCGAGCAGAGTTACCAGAGTTGCCAGAGTTGCCATCGTCTTGTAAGTTGTGAGAATAAAAGCAGGTGAACCAAAGAGAGTAAGTGCCAGCTAAGTTTAATGGAAATCCCCCAAGTAAACCAACTGCTCTTCGGCTCTGTTCCGAAGCTAATGCCAAACCTTCACGGGTGCACGTGCCGCCCAGGGGAGTGCGGGCAGTGGTGAAGCATGCGGAGCAGCTTCGCTCTCTCCTGGGGCAGAGGCAGACATCCTGCGGACACATCCTGCTGTGAGCTGCAAGGCTTGGCATTATCTGTTAGTTCTCTTTTAGCATTAGATCAACACACACACACACACACACACTCGTACTATCTATGTATCTATTTAAGAGGTTTCGGCTTATCAGTTTCGGTTTAAGCTATGATTTGTAGTTGGCTTTAGACGAACTGTAGTACTTGCCCCGTGACCCATGAACCCCATGTACCCCATGTACCCCGTGTTCCTCCTGGAACCTCTCCTCCTGCCCTGCCCTGCCCTGCCCAGCCATGCCCCACACTGCTGAGTGGGTGAATGTACAATCTGTACATACGTATGTATGTATGTGTGTATGTATGTACGTACGAGTGTGCGTGCGCATGTTCATTGTTGCATTCCGCATGCGAAGCACTCGAAATACTTGCTTTCTTCCTTATATACATTGTAGCACTCTTTCAACTTTTGCGCAGCAAATAAATCCATTCATCCAACGCCATCCCCGCGCCAATTCCCGATCCAGTTCGATCCGATCCCTGCGACCCCGGCACAAGCCCCCACCCATCGCCCATCGCACCTAGCCCCATTTAACCCCGCACCCGCACCCGCACCCTAACCTCAAACCTCACTGGCAGGAGCCCCTCCATCCTGGTCCGCGGTATGCGTCATAAATTTGTAATCAGAGCGCAGGCTATGGCTTCAGAGCCAGGACAGAGCCAGGACAGAGCCAGGCGAGTTATGTCCGGTCGGAACCGGCTGCTATACCAACTATCTCCCGCCCCGCGCCCCGCGCCCCCCGCCCAACAGCCCCCAGCTCAGTGGTTGAGTGTGCGGTGCGGTTTTCCTTTTATTAGTTTAAATATAGACTTGAGTTGGGTGTTGGGAAAGCGTGGCACAGCCCAGAGAGCACCCAGCAACCCACAGCCACCCACAGCCACCCACAGCCACCCACAGCGAGGAACGAGCAACGAGTTGGGCCCAACTTCAGTGAATGGTTCGGGCTTCGGGGTATATGTCGATCTGGGTGGTCCGGGTGTCCGGGTGTCCGGGCGGGTTCCTCCGCAATTGCGTCAATGCTTTTTCTCCACCAAATACACACACAGAAATACTGACACACACACACACACACACACACTTACACACATACAGACACAATCTAATTGTCACGCCAAGCCAACTATTATGGAATTTTTTCCTTTAGTTTTCCTTTTGTGGCCTGGCCCACGCCATATACACGCTCCCACTCTCACTCTCACTCGCTATAGTATGGTATATAGTACGCTGTATACCACTATATAGTCGGTAGGGAGAGTGGGCGAAAAGAGGGGGCATGAAAAGCACCAAGGGGTGGGAGCGGGAGCGGGAGCGGGAGCGGGAGGAGCAGAGCCAAACATTTCATAAAGTGACGTTAGAGTTTTTGTGCCTTGTGCCTTGTGCCTTTGGCTTTACTTTTGCTTTTGGCATTGCATGTCCGTGTCCATGGAAAGTAAAAACTAAACTACATTCTGAGCCAGCTCCTCCCCCCCCGCTACCCACCCTGCCCAGAAATCGATAGGGACAGGGACAGGGACTCGAATGGGTGGGCATACTCGTATACTAAAACTAGATGGAAGAACCAACAGAACGAACGAACCACCGAGAGAAGGAATGAACGAGCGAACGGACAACGGCGGTCGTCAGTCGTCAGGTGGCCCGAAATAAATGTCATACAATCGGCATGACAGTGCAATTAAACTGTGCCCGAAACATCCTTAAATACTCAATACGCAACCATAATTGTCCGGTGCAATCACACCAGAATAGATGCACGAGAAAATCCTGCCCTCTCCCGCTCTGCTACATATCACACTCTTCCATATTCCCTACCCCCCCACTCCCCCACTCCCCTGCTCCCCTTTTCCCTCTGCTTTCCGTAGTTTTGCTTTGAGCGTAGATACATATGTACATAATTGTTCAACACTGGATTGTACCACACTGTAGCACACCAAACGTTTACCAGCACTGCACACGTACCGTTGAATGTTGCCCAACACTGGACAACTTAGTTTCCATTCGAATTGCGTTACAATTTCCGTTTCCCCCCGCACCCAACCACCCCAGCCCCTGTGATATTCTATTTTCATTTCCGTTCTTTCCGTTTCCTGTTCCGTTTTTCGAAACCAACCGAAAGGCTGACATGAAATAATGAATCAAAAGAAAATCCCATTGAAACGATGATAATGCGCCCCAAAAAAAAGAAAATTATATATACAGATATATTGGTTTTACTTTTGCATACCGTCAGCCGAACCCCGATCCTGATCCCTAAGCCCCACCCAACCCCATTCCCTAGCCCTAAACAAACAAGAAACCCGAAAGCTATAGCTGTCTTTATCTGTCTATCTATTACTATCTCTCCCCTTGTATATATACTCGATACAACCGATACATATATATGTACATATATATATATATATATATATATCTATAAATGAATCCCTGATATGCAAAACTGTAAACCATAACGAAATTCCTATCCGAATCGAAAGCGCTTGAAATTGATGTTGATTTGTGTGTCTCTCTGTCTCTCTCTCTCTCATTTTCCGATATCTGATACCTGATACCTGATTTATGATTTATGATTTCTGACTTAACTCTTTCGATTCCGTTTTGAGTTGGATTCAGCAATTGCCGCACCAGCCACGGATAACAGACCATGCTAATCTATTTCTATCAAATCTTCTGTTTTACCCTTCAAAAACCACAACAACAACAACAACAACAACAACGAAAAACTAAAACGAAATGAAACGCAGATCCGATATGATGACGAGGACGAGGATGAAGGTCCACAACCGGATCCTACACTTGAACAGGGTGTGCCAATACCTGTTCGACTGCAGGGCAGCTTCCCTCCGGAATTGGCCTCCACTCCTCTCGAGGATATCGATCCCTTCTACAGCAATATACTGGTAAGTAAGTGGCCAACAGCCAACAGCCAGGCAAACAGCCAACAGCCAACAGCCTATTGGCCAGGCGATTCTGGCAAACCCCGATTCAATCAGGGAAAACCCCGAACCGTACTGAAGCGGAAACTCAATTTCCTATTCTCTACGCGCACATCTACCTATCTGTGCATCTGTATATCTGTATATCTGTATATCTGACTCCTTGCATCTGTATCTGGCCCTCTCTGTTGCAGACATTCGTAGTTGTAAGCAAAGGAAAAGATATTTTTCGCTTTTCTGCATCGAAAGCAATGTGGCTGCTCGATCCATTCAATCCGATACGTCGTGTGGCCATTTACATTTTAGTGCATCCATTATTTTCGTTATTCATCATAACCACAATTCTCGTCAACTGCATCCTGATGATAATGCCGACAACGCCCACGGTTGAGTCCACTGAGTAAGTACAGCGCCATCCACTGGCTGCCCGAGCTAACATACTCTGTATAGATAGATATCGTATATCGTACTATATATCTCGTACGAGTATCCAGTATCTATCCGCATACCTACTCCTACTCCCACTCTTACTCTTACTCTCGTATTGTCTAACCGAAGAACCGAAACACACACCTGATTTGATTTGGTTTGGTTTGACCCCGTTTCCGTTTGACCCTTAGACACAGTTTTCATTGCTTTTACTTTCGTTACTTTTACTTTTACTTTTACTCGTTACTCGTTACTCTTCGGTTCTGTGGTGACTTTGATTTACCTTGACTAAACTTTGTCTACATATATACCTGATAAATATATTTAAATATATTCCGTACTGCTGTACTAGACATATAAGTATATAAACATCTATATACGTATATGCTATATAATCGACATTAACTATATACAACTTATATTTGAACGATTTTATGCCATATATTATATACACTATATGTAACTTTTTCGATATTTATGCAGATGTGTACGAGTATTTAGGTCAAACTTGAATTTCTTTCCTCTATATCATTTCAATAAGAGCAATAAAAGCAATAAAAGCAACAAAAGCGTAAAACCGAAAAATCGGAAAATCGAAAAGCGAAAAACGAACTGAAAACAGCAACAAACCAAAGTGCAATCGATATGTACACACATCTACTACTCGTACTCGTACATACTCGTATATAAGCCCACTTAAACCCAGACTAAAACCCACTAAACAATCTCTATAGCCCTCCACCTCCACAACAGGTAACACCCAAGACAAATTCAATTCAATTCAAATCGAGTCGAGTCGAGTCGAGTAGCTAACATAACTCCAATATCATGATGCATACATCTACGGACATATATCTCTGTACAATATAACAGTATTCAAATATTCAAGTATTCGTAGTTCGAGGACTCATTGCAGGCAGGACCTGTTGCCCTGTTGAGTGGCCCATCTCCTGCTCCCTTCCTTCTCTTGTATTATATACACATACCGCTCAAACCGAATCAAACTGCATACTGCATACTGCATACTGCATCTTCCATATACAAAGCTCTTATATATACCACATATATATACATATATATCTATCTATTATCGATGCAATAATACCCGATTCTCAGCTCGATTATTCGATTATAGTGGTGTCAGTCCCAGAAACCATTCAAAGCTCATTCCAACCAACTGTACATTTTCGCCTCGTTCTTAGACCATCTGTGGCCATGGCCATAACCCTGGCCCCCGGCCCCCGGCCCCTGCGGAGTATGTTTGCCCAATCTCGGGATTGCTGTTTGTGTAGCTGTAGTCCAGTCCAGCTCTCAGCTGAACCAGCGACTGGTTGGTTTTGGTTTGTTCACGTTTCGAATTCAATTCAATCGATATATGTATGTATGTACCCATGTACATATCTATCATTTGTTCCAATCAACGTAAAACGTAAAACGTAAATCTTTGCTCAATATAGACTCTGACTCTGTAGTTCTCTAGATACATACATTTACAATACATTTACATAGTGTACTTTCATACATCATTGATATATCCATAGATACATAGCTTATGTACATTGTTAAAGTAACTTCTAAGTATATAATCCAAAATGTAATATTAAACCCTTGATCCCCTTGATAATACCCTAGACTAGACACATTTTATAGACACATATTTATAGAGACCTTTGATCATCTAAATAATAATTAGTGTAAACCATAACCCAACTCGTATGTAAATCCCACAGCCTCTTAGATACTTAAGATCCTTTATAATCGAAATTAGATATACTATAGATATATATATAACATTTTGTAAATGGTAGTGCCAGGGTAGAATGATGAGGATGAGGATGAGGATGCTCTCTGGCCCCGTCTGGCATCGAAGGAGCTATCGAACGATTTATGTAGATTTTCGTGTATTTAGAACATCCTTAGTCCACAGTTTACACATTGAATATTTGTCTCTCTCGCCTTCGCCCCTCTCCTCCCTCTACCCTTCATACTGCATACTAGCAAGGGTATGAAGAGGACACTCCCAATATCGTTGAGTATCGGCCGTTGAAAGTATTCATAGATAGACTCGATTCGATTAGTGCTCATCCATATATAATGGTGCTCGTATCTAGTACCTGTATCTATCGCTCTCTCTTAGACCATAGCATTAGCATTAGCATCAGTCCAGTCCCAGTCCAGTCTCTGGTTGGGCTGTGCGTCTCTCATTAACTCGTAAATACTCGTATAGTACATATATATAATCTCACATGTAAACTCGTATTCGTAGCGTAGGTAATCTGTACAAAACTCTATATGACAACAAAAATATTTAAAAGCGAGCAAAAGTTCTTCAAAAGCGATGAACAAAGCGAAAAGAAGCAAACTGTAAAGTGAAAAGAGTTACGTCATTTTTCTAGCTGATATCAAAGTTATTGTCGCAGATTTGGTATCAGAATTGAGCACCCTATGTCCAAAACGGAGCAAGAGAGATATAGTGAAAGAGAGAGAGAGACAGAGAGAGAGAGAGAGAGAGCGAAATTGAGGGAAAAAGAGAACAATAGAAGTGCAGCAGCAGCTGCGGAAATGCCACTTGAACTTGGGTAAGGGCAGGACGCGGTCGTCGGAGCATAGGACTAGGAATAAGGTGAAACGCACACAGAGAGAGAGAGAGAGAGAGAGAGAGGTGGCAGCTCCAAAATGAAACAGCAGGTGGCGCATAACTTGAGACACGCACACCCCCCACACATATACATAACCACAGAACGAGAAAGTGAAAGGAGGAAGTGAGAGGCGAAAGAGGGACGCTGCGCTCCTTCAAAGTGGGTCGCCGTAGCCCGCTGTGACAGGAACGAGCACTGGCGTCTGGCACCTGGCATCTGGCACCTGGCATCTGGCATGGGCGGACGGGGGTCACACTTTTGCAGGCCCCTGAGAAAGACATAATACCTGCAATTAAAACACAACTCAAGTGTCCTTCACAGGCATTGGGGCCTAGGTCAAACGCATTCTCAACCCATAATCCCAGCCCCCCAGCACCCCAGCAGCCCAGCATCGCTGCGAAACAAAAACAAAAAATAGAAAGAAAAATACATAGCTAAACCGAAAAGAAAGTCTAGTTTCGGGTTCGAAGATTTCGATACCCATGCATATCGATTGCAGCTGAAAGCGTTAGCCCCATTTGCCATTCACGAAACTGCCTGGAAAACTAAACAATTTATTTTTCCAAAAGCCTTTATGATGCCTGAGACTCACTCGTTAACTATCTATCATGGCTATGCCATCTGCTGGAATATGCAAAAATCGTCCAGTATCGTACTGTCTCGCTGTCTGTCTTGCTGGCTGGCTGCCTCAGTCATACCTTAAATCTGTCAAATGGCTAACCAAGTCAGGCCATAGCCAACAAGATGCAGCCCAGAGCAGAGCCCCAGGCAGCTGAAGGTCGGGCTATTGATCTGACACCCACATAGCATAGCATGGCATAGCTGAGCAGCATCCAAACAGTGGCATTCGAGCAGCATTCGAGCAGCATTCGAGCAGCATCAGCGACAGCATCCTCCCACTCAGTACTCGGTGGCCCAGTCAGTGGCCCAGTGAAAGCAGTTGGGCGTTAAGTATTAACCATTATTGACATTGACAATTGTCCTGGGGCCCCGTGCCACTCATTGACTGACTGCCGCTTGACTGTCTGTCTGTCCGTCTGTCCGTCTGTCTGTCTATCTTCATCTGAATCTGTTGTGCTCGTAATTAGGGCTATTCTTTCTCTTTGTCCAGCCACAAGCATCCATCCGAGCACCGAGCACCGAGCACCGAGCACCAAGCACTTGCTTGCCGAGTGGCCTTTTGATGTGTTCCATTCCAACCCATTCCATCCATTCTCTTCGGTCCATTTGGTTCCGTTTCAGTCCGATCCGATCCGTTCCGTTCCGGCCCGGCCCGGCCCGTTCAATTATGTTCCTGTGGTTAAGCAGCTCTTTGGATCCGTTTGTGAATGATTTGATTCTTATGCAATGCCTCGATGCCTCATTCTATGCCTCATCTCTATTGTGTGCAGGTGTAGGTGTGTGTGGCTGTGTGGGGGCCTACCTCTGTGTGGGGTGGGGTGGGTGATGTGACCCCTTTTTGGGCGAATCTAGAGCAAGAGCAAGCACCACAGCACACAACAAGCACAAGCTCAGGCTCAGGCCCAAGCGATTTGACCAGATACCATCTACACATGTGCTCTCCGAGACCGTGTCCTCTCCGTGTGACACCATTCACCGTTCGAGAGACAGATGCAGGACATGCACAGGGCCAAGCTCAGAGCCGGCGGATGGATGGCCTCATAATTGAATTGCAAATTGTTAGGATAATCATTTAAGTTAGTTTTAAACAAATATGTAAGATATCCTGCGCCAACACACAGACGGACACGCTCACGCACATGCAGCTGCACTTGTGTGCCCTGCCCTGCCCTGCCCTGCCCCACTGCCCCTTCATCGATTTACACCTTCCGGCCGTTACTAATTATGAACTTTGGCCATCCACCACGAAGCACCACGAATGAGGGCACGGGCAGGAGCAGGGGCAGGGGCAGGGGCACACAAGGTCTCCGCGAAAATAGAGCTAATGCAATAAAGCTGCGAGTATGATTATTCAGCGATGCAGCGATGAAGCCAACACCGGCGTTCCATTCCAGCGTTTTGCCATTCGCAAGGAGGCGGCGGCGGCACGGCGGCACGGCGGCGGTGACTACGGGGCAGGGTTGCCACGCAACGATGCGAAATTCTCGGCGATCTCAGCTGGAGCGTGGTCGCCAGTAGCATACTTTTAAGCGCGGCAGCTCTTCAACTAAAAAGTTCCCCCACAACGTAACCACCGAAACTAACTTATTTTCATGGCCTTTGCATTTGTTCGATATTTGATTTACATACCTTCTCATCCATATTTTCCTGGACAATTTTGAAATTCTGGTTTTTCTTTGTGTGTATTTTTGTTGAAGACCCATCAGGCAGCTAACCCAAAACCCAACTAACTAAATACAATTTGAAGTGCATTCATGACAAAAACAAAACAAGAAGAAGAAGAAGAAGAAGATGAAGCAAATAACAAATAAGAAAAATAACAAAAAAAGAAAAATCCAACAACAAATTGCATTTCGAAATTCAATTCGTTTTTAGGGTGATATTCACCGGAATCTACACATTTGAATCAGCTGTTAAAGTGATGGCACGAGGTTTCATTTTATGCCCGTTTACGTATCTTAGAGATGCATGGAATTGGCTGGACTTCGTAGTAATAGCTTTAGCGTGAGTTATATATACCTTATATACATACCAACTATATATCTTAATTACTTATTACAATTGACTTATAACCCACTCCACTCCACTCCACTCCGCTCCACCCATATCACACACACACATATCACACACACCTCTCTGTATTTGTATCATTCCACACACACACACACACACACACACACACATCGACAGAAGCTCACAGCTCCAAGGATCATCTGTCGTTTTGTTATTTTGTGTTGCCTTTGACCTAAGCTTTGCTTCTTCCCATCCATCCACCCATCCATCCATCCCACACCGAGTGTAATCTGTAGCCTAACATTTTGATCACTAGCATACCACTACTCTAGGTACCACCCCCCATCAGCCCCACCAGCCCCACAAGCCCCACCAGCCCCACCAGCCCCACATGAGTACATTTTGCCAGCTCCTTATGTATTATTTTTGTTTTACTTTGGAATTTATTGAAGTTTACAGTCAGTTGACTTCTGATTACAAATTAGCCGTATTTGCATACAATATTTATTATAATTACGAACAATTTATGCAGAATAATCAAAAGCATACACACCTCATTAGCACAATCAGGTCAGTGTGTGTCTGTATGTGTCTGCTGGTGTCTGCTGGTGTGTGTGTGTGACGTTCTGCAATGTCGCATTATTAGTAATGGCATATCATGGGGGGTGGGGGTGGGTGCGTGATAAAAAAGCCAACTCAACCGACCAGATGACAGTTCAAATTGAATGCAGCTCAATGGGCGGACAAGGACACGGGCACGGGCACGGACACGGACACGGACACTCGCACTGGATTAGCATGCACGAGTATGGGGCAGGTTTTGCCACTCTCTTTAATTCAATCAAAATGCCAGATCGTGCAACAGAATCAGCGTCATACATACATATGTACATACATATTAGTGGAAGTATTAATAAAAATATACCTAATACATATGTATGCATTTCCGCTTCGAATGCTGCCAATGCTGTCTGAAGAATGCCAAGAATGGGAGCAGATCCGTTGCTTCTCGGATATACATATCTATGTATATACATATCTATCCGAGTTCGATCAAATGTTGTGGCATTTTAATTTCCAAAAAGTCTCTGCCACAAAGCTCTGTCTCCATTTCCTTCTTCCAAATAAAAGGCTACAGAATCGGAAAGCGGATAATGGATAATGGATAATGGCAGTCGAAGCAGGGAGCAGAGCCAGAGGCGGGGAGTGGCGTGGAAGAGGGAAAAGGGAAAAGCAGAAAGACACAAACACACACACAGGCGAAGGAAACAAAAGAGAGTTCCGTTAGTTGGGCTTTTTATTGATTTATTTTTGCCGTTACTAATGACGCGCTCAACCACATACAAGCACACACACACACACATACACATACACATACACACACACGAACAGCCATTAAAACACAGGCCTGGATTTTCAACGATTATTTCTAATACCAACAACACACACACACACACACACACACACACATATAAAAGAGGAGCCATAAACAAATTTTTGGTCGCCAACGTATATTTTAGTTCCATTTCTCATCTTTTCTGTTTTCTTACTTCTTTATTTGTTTTTTGTTTTTTGTTTTTAGTTTTGTTGTTGTTGTTGTTTTCTCTCTCCTCTTTCGTCTCACATTTACCGCTGCTTTCGTTTTGTGTTCTCTTTGTATCGTGACAATTCCATTTCATTGCTTTCTGCTTCATTTCGAGCATTTATGGGAGCTGTCTATTTGGCTGCTTTTAGGTCTGGTCTGCGGGGTGCTACCGTTCGATGGGAGCTCTAAAGGAGGGCGGGGGGCAATGGGGCAATGGGGCACTGGGGTACGGGTGTTGACTGTGTCGTGCAGCACATTTGAATTTGGTGGCGCCGCCAGGACGCCAGGACATAGCCTTGGCTCGACAATGCCAAGCACGGCATTTTTAAAGCTCTTCCTTGAATCTGGGAATGGGAACGGAGCTCCTTTTTGTGCCTGAAGAGCGAGTGAATGATTCACTCTCACATGCTTCTTACATCCAAGGGGTCACAAGGTGAAAAAAAACTACATTGGGGCTATTGGGGCTATTGGGGCTATCCGGCATCGTTAGAACAAGAAGAGATCGAAAGTGCAACGAGTGAGGGCAGTAACGAGATGCGTGTAACCGTAAAAGAGCGAACGAGTGAACTTTCACTCGCTCCTACGCTACACGCTCAATGAGAAATCTCGCACCTTCAAGCAGCGAGAAGCAGCGGGAAAGTGTGCGAATGGGAGAGGAAGTACGAGTTGAAGCAGAGCAGGCGCATCCTCAGATGAAGATGAAACGGAACAGAATTTCCCAGAAACTCACACGCACATCTAAGGATGTGCATAAGGATCATTGCCTGTCACTTCTCTTCAGCGTGGGCAAATGGCTAATCTCGAGGAAAACCTTTCTTTTGGGGACTTTCGTGGACAGTGCCTGGAGGCCTGGAGGGACAATTGTATGACGGCATCGCACGCAATGCCAGACAAATCGATAAATATTCATGAATTCAAAATAGCTGAGACTATGTATGCTACGAGTATGTACTAGCACTCGTACTCGCACTCGTACTCGTACTCTGGCTGGTGCAAGAAGGAGAATCCCCCCAGGATGACGTACAACGGGTCACAGACGAGTAGGATTAGGATGGGGGCTAAACAGGCTATATTAATATTTTTATGGTCAGTCACAAGGGGGGGGGGGGGGAGGGGGAGGGTGCATGCCACAACATACTGTATTGATCATAGAGGGAGCAAAAGCTCATTTACAAAATGGTTAATAAACCGTCGGAGCAGGCATTATTTATTTTAGTACATGCGTATGTCAAAGTTCGCTTTCATTTTGGGCTTTTTACCATCCATAACTCCCACACACACACACATATACACACACACACGAACACCCACACCCATACACACTAATACGGCAGTAAAAACATACACAGCCGCCCACTCGTTTGATTTACCTTAATTGCTTTGTAAGAGAAAGAAGGCAAAAAAACCTTTGCCTCTGACCATTTGTAATTAGCAACGAATCCAAGTTCAGTTCACCACGAATCAGATCGAATCGAATCGAATCGAATCGAAGAAATTCTATAAATATACATAAACATATACATACATACTATACATATATGCATACCTATACGTGCACACATACCCAATCGTACAGCATTATAATTACTAATACTTGATGACATTTTGTGTATATATCCGTAATTGCTGACAACCACCACAAAACCACCCCCAAAACAACAACAACAACAACAACAACCGCCAACCGTCAACTGCCTCAACAATGAAATCGACTAATCGATAAACGATAACGATCATCGATCAACGATCAACGATCAACAGTTATGTGACCATGGGTATAGATTTAGGTAATCTTGCAGCCTTGCGAACGTTTAGGGTACTGCGAGCGCTTAAAACCGTAGCCATTGTGCCAGGTATGAATACTCTGAACGAAACTGCCAAATACATACATACATATATCTGCCACATATCTGCCTATATGTATATGCATATGGATCTGTATTTATTATTATCTATATTTATTGCATAACCTCCCCCCCGAAAAACACCATCTAACACACGAATAAAAAAGGCTTGAAGACCATTGTCGGTGCGGTCATCGAATCTGTTAAGAATCTGCGCGATGTGATAATTTTGACAATGTTCTCCCTGTCGGTGTTCGCGCTGATGGGGCTGCAAATCTACATGGGCGTGCTGACGCAGAAGTGCATCAAGAAGTTCCCGCTGGACGGCTCCTGGGGCAATCTGACCGACGAGAACTGGGCCTATCACAATCGCAACAGCTCCAATTGGTTTTCGGAGGACGATGGTATATCCTTTCCGTTGTGCGGTAATATCTCTGGAGCGGGGTAAGTGTACAGGACACACAGGACTTGACCCACTAGCCCACTAGCCCGCTAAAGACTATCTGATCCATCTGGATCGTTGATCAACAAATCAGCAAATGGCGGGTGTTCTGTTTAATTTTCCATCTCCGATTTTGAATGCTTTTGCAGGCAATGTGAAGACGATTACGTGTGTCTGCAGGGGTTCGGGCCGAATCCGAACTATGGCTACACCAGTTTCGATTCGTTCGGTTGGGCGTTTCTGTCCGCCTTCCGGCTGATGACGCAGGACTTCTGGGAGGATCTGTATCAGCTGGTGTTGCGCGCCGCTGGACCCTGGCACATGCTGTTCTTTATAGTCATCATCTTCCTAGGTTCATTCTATCTTGTGAATTTGATTTTGGCCATTGTTGCCATGTCGTATGACGAATTGCAAAAGAAGGCCGAAGAAGAAGAGGCTGCCGAAGAGGAGGCGATACGTGTAAGTAGACAACCGCTAGTGCAACTGCAACTGCACCTGCTCCTGCAACTGCAACTGCAGCAGCAAGTGCAACGCAGTGGGACAAACAACAACAACAACAACCAGAACAAGAACAGACCAAACAAGAACAGATCGCCCATTGCCCAGAACAAGAATAAACCATCAACTATAACCCCCAACTCAAGCTCAAGCTCAAACTCAAACTCAAACCCAAACTAAAAACTCAAGAACAGCCTTGGTAGATAATTTCAATTTCGATTGCTGAGCGAACACAATCGAATATTGAGAATACCTATCACCACCACCGACTGTCAACCACAACAGACTTGCTTTTTTCTTTTGTATGTACTATATATATATATATATGAATCGACTACTCGTATGTATATCGTAAGACCTGTGTATCGTAAACCGTAAACCGTAAATCGTATATCGTATATCGTATGCCTAGATAACTGTCTATCAATCTAATCAACTATCCAAAACTATCGAAGAAACAAACAACGCTCTACGCTCTATATTCCTTTCTATCTATTCAATCATTGTACAAAAACTATCGCGCATACTCGTTCTGTCCGGTCCCGTCCGTCCTCGAGAGCCTGCCAGGACTTCTGCCAGTAGATAATGAATAGAACTGCTTCCAAGAAACATACATACTCGTACTCGTACTCGTACTCGTACTCGTAAATCACAAATCATTTGGCTTTGAATGAACTTTGAACTTTCCTTTCACTCTGGCATTCCAGTCTCTGGCAATCGGGCTTCCCAGCTTTCGCTCTATCCCCATCGTTCTGTCTCTATCTCTCTATATCTGACACCCTCTTTCTATAAATATAACTATAAATATACATATACATATATATTTATCCTTATATATAATACACCTAGGAGATATATATACATACATACATATATCCTTATGATTTTAGTGCACAATTAGTTTCGATCCAAACACTAACAATGAATAACGAATAAGGAAGAACAAAAGAAAAAATCAAATTACTCACAACTTATACCTACTATATATATCTATATATACATGTATACATGTAATAAGATCCCTTGAAACCCAACCCCACCCCACCCAACCCAACCCTTCCTCGTGAGCCCAGCACAGCACTTTAGTTTATTATTTCTTCGCTCTATCTCATATGTGTACTATATATATCGCATCAATGTACAGTAGTTTCTGCCTTTATTTTTCTACCAAACACTCATCCAAGACCCAGCCCCAGCCCCAGCCCCAACCCCAGCTCCAGTACCAGTACCAGCTCCCATCCCCGAATATGGAAACATTTAATGATCAAATCTTTTGATATGCGATCCGCACATGTGTGTGTGTCTGTCTGTGTCTGTGTTATAGGAAGCCGAGGAAGCGGCCGCCGCCAAAGCAGCCAAGCTGGAGGAGCGCGCCAATGCGCAGGCCCAGGCCGCCGCCGATGCAGCTGCCGCCGAAGAGGCGGCCCTACATCCGGAGATGGCCAAGAGTCCGACGTATTCGTGCATCAGCTATGAGTTGTTCGTGGGCGGCGAGAAAGGCAACGATGACAACAACAAGGAGAAAATGTCCATACGCAGCGTTGAGGTGGAGTCGGAGTCGGTGAGCGTTATACAAAGACAACCAGCACCTACCACAGCACACCAAGCTACCAAAGTTCGTAAAGTGAGCACGGTAAGTATTCCGAGCGCAGGCGCAGCATTTTCCTTTCTCCTTAGTTCCTCTCTATTTTCAGTTGTTTCAATGGTTATTTACTCTCTTGTTTCCGTATCCGTATCCGTATCCGTTGTTTCTGTTTCCGTTTCCGTTGTTTCTTTTTCTGTTTCTCTGTTTCGTTTTCCATGTTGCGGATCCTGATTCGATTTTGTATCGAATTTTCAGTTCCGTTCTGTTCCCTTATGGTTTTCGGCTTTTGCGTTGAGATCTACTGTATCCATATCTAGATATACTCGTACTCGTACCCGTACTGAATTGAATTGAATTTGATTATTGATTATTGATTTAAACGATTGATTCCGATTAATCCCATGTGCTCAGTATGTGTATCGTGTATTTGTTTGCCTTGAGTTGCTTTGGCCTTTGGCTAGGTGGATATTTTTTTGTTACGTTTTCCAATTGGCGGCCCACTGTGTGCCCATCGATATTCGCTATTGGAAAGTGCTCGGCTCCAGCTTCATCCAGATTCAAGATTCCAGATTTCAGATTCCAGATTTCAGTTCCAGATTTCACTTTCCAGTTTCCAGCTTCAGTCCATGAGCTCATGAGCCATCCTATCCATAACTTGCGCAGCAGTTACAGCCTACAGTTAGAGCTACAGTAACAGTTACCGTTACATTGCCATTGCATTGTTATCGATCCTGATTTCCCCAGTTATCGCCGTTATCATTTGTTATCGATTCTTAGTGTTGTGTTACTTTTGAGTACATTTGAGTTTTGTCGTTGGATCTATTTTATTTGGATTGGATCGTACATATTCTATATAACGTAATGTATAATCATGCAACTAGATATTGATTGACTCCTTACCTCCTATATATGGATATAGTGATAGTGCGTGTCAATGTATGTATGTATGTATTAGCTAGCTCATCTATCTGTACAACAAGGTCTATCGACCCTAGAGGGCTCTCTCTCTCTCTCCCTCTCTCTCTATATATATATCTAACTTTTTATAATTCTTTCCTTTTCGGTGCCTTTTCAGTTTCCTTTTCCTTTCAGTTGTCCGTTTTTCATGCGTTTTCTTTTTCGTTTAACTTTTCTGAGTGCATGCGTATGTCTGTGTGTCTTTTCGTGTGTGTGTGTGTGTGTGTGCGCGTGTGTGCGGGATCGTTTGTAGTCCTTTCGTAGGAGCTTTTGAAAATGTTTATTGATATTTGATTTTGATTCGTTTGGAGTTTGAGTTCCTTATGATTTCATAGTTCTGCTTTCGGTTGGGTCATTGCTCGGAATGCTTGAGGTGACATCAGAAACGAAGATGAAGAAGGAGATGAAGAAGAAAAAGGCAAAATTCATTTTCATTTACATTTTCAATTTTCAATTTTCAATCCGGCTATTGGCTAGCAACAAACTGCATTCAGCATTCTGCATTCCGCTTCGCTGTTAAAAAGAAAACCCGTGGAAAGGCTTGAGATTCGTCCGGCTTGCTGGACCATTGGGACCGACGCTTGAAGGCTTTTGCCCGTACACCGAAAAAACACCTTTATATCTCGATATCTTGATATCCACTCGCATTTTCATTTCGATTTAGATTTTGATTTTGATTTGATTGAATTTTGATAGAACTGTGATCGAAGCAAGTGAGCAAGTGTTTTCTTTGAGTTACGGTTGAGTTCCAAGTTCTTGCTATTGTTCCAGTTGATGTTGTGCGGGAAAGAGGATTTGTGGATGATTTAAGATTTGATTAAGATTTCTTTGGCTGCATTAACCATTGCATGCATTGATTGAACCGTATTGAACCAAATTGAACAACTATAGCATATAGATACTTACATATGTATATCTGGATATCTGTATTGTAGCCGTATGCGTATGACATTAATAACAGTTGACACACCAAAACGAATTCTTAAACATGAATCTATCGATTGGAAAATATTCCCACTCAAGCGAAGTTATCGGGCATGTGCGCGAGCGATAACCAATTGCGATAACTTCTGCCCTCTCTAGCTCTCTCGCTCTCGCTCTCTCTCTCTCTCTCTTACCATATACATATATAGTTTTTTCTCTCACACGAACACACACAACACATCTATTTCGTATATGGCAAGCGTTTGCTTCTGCGCACTGGCTCTAAGACACTACTACAACCACAACCACACGGACACCCAATGGCAATGGCAGGCTGCGTAGCTTATAGTCGAAAAACGATTGACGATAATCGATAATCGATATTCGATATTCGATAACCGATAGCCGATAACCGATTACGGAACCACTTTCCACCGAATATCGGAATATGTTTTCTGTTTCTTGTTCGATTCAGTTGTGTTCAGTTGATTTGAATCGCCGATCTGCCTTGAAAATGCCCACAATAGCAATACAATACCATCTATACCCACCTTATACACATAATAATACATCAATACATATACCTATAGTATATGCCAGATACTCGTATATATATATATATATTGGAATCTTGCTCTCGCTATCGCTGTCTCGCTCTCGCTCTCGCTCGCTAGTTCATTCTAACCTAACTGTCCACAAACTTTGCTCAGGGCAGCCTTCGATAGTTTTCGATGAGAGCAGAAACTATTTGAGACTGACCGCAATCGACCCCGCGTTGCCTAAGGTAGGTGGCTCTCCTCTCTCTCTCTCTCTCTCTCTCTCCCACACACACTCTCTATCTCTCTCTATATATTTCTTTCTCTGTCAAAATAATAATGGAAACCACACTCAATATGAACTACAGACATGAGTACTCGTACACCCAAACAAATCAGATCACAGGATCAATCAGGGCTTTAGCGGCCATAAGCAAAAGCAACAGCCAGCAGCCATAACATACTATATATATAGATATATTTCTTTGATTCTATACGTGCCCCTGCCCCTTGCCCTTGCCCTTGCCCCTGAAAGAGATCGTAGCTGCATAAAGATAGCGGCATCCTAGACATGTTATTTGAACCTAGAAATGCATCCGTAAGACAGTGTTGAAAAGACTGCTGATCTAGAGTTGATTGTAGAACTTATCGATTAACACTTGATTCTGATTTCGATTAATTTCGGCCTTTAATTTCGATTCGACTCGACTTGATTCCTTCGATTACGTTTTATCGCCGACAGCACTGTGCAGCACTGGAAGGGCAAATATTACTCTTTCGTTTCGTTTTCAAAGTGTTTTCCCTTTTCGTTTGACCAACCCAACGAGTGTTTAAGTATTACGTATAATCCTGTATAGAACAAATTTTGATTTTGTGCCCCGAACGCCCCACAACCCGCCCCTTAAACATTTCGTAAATTAAATCCAATCTCTAAACAAACGCTACGCCAAAGTAGAGAGACACCTACACCTACACCCACACACACACACACTGAAACACCCAAATACAAATACACAAACACTCACACAGAACAACAAACAACTCTCTCCACAGTATTTTGCTGAAACAAAATCGAAAAAGTTTCTAATTAATCATAATGCAATTAAAAAAGTTGCCCCTAGGGGACACACAAATACACACACACAGATACTATGAACACACCAACACTCTCTCACATACAACTCATACAATTAAACGCTCCAAGTAATAATTTTTCCTTTAAACCGTAGTCAGCAAAACCAATAAATTAACAAAAACCAAAAACCAAAAAACAAAAAACCAAAAAATTGTACAAAAGGAATATATTTATACATTTATCCATAGATAATAAAACCAAATCAAATCGAGGAATATATATATTTTATTTGATTCATTTTTTCCTTTTTCTTCTTCTATTTAATTTTATTTGTACAACAAATGAAAACGAAAAAAAAAAAAAAACAAAACTTAGACATCCTTATCCTTACCTGGTTCACCGTTTAACATACGCAGGGGATCACGTAGTTCTCACAAGGTAAGCGCCCAACACTCACACACACACACACACACACACACACACACAAACACACATAAGACACAACCAAACACAGATACACCCACACAGCCACACACACAGATACTGCCACTGAACAAGAAATTGCGTTGCAAACATTTGATCATCTGGCAAATTGCATAACATAACAATCAAATATGTATCGAGACTCTGTCTCCGATATAGACCATCATCCCAGACCATTACACAGACCTAGTGTTAGCCAGTACTGTAAACCGTAACCAGTAACCAGTAACCCGTAAACCATAAACCGTAACGTATATCGAATAAATCGTAGGCAGTTGCTACCGTACAGCATTTAGATTAGTTTTTGAAATGGCTTCAATCGAACACCAATCGATCAGCTATTTGGATCATCGTCATCATCGAATATAGTACAATACAGAATAGCATAGCATAGCATAGCATAGCATAGCATACATCTGTAGGTATTCTCTATTCTCTCACCCATTACCCCATTCGCCATTCACCATTGAACATTGCATTTTTAAGAACTCGTTTGGTCCAAAAATAAAAAACAAATAAAAAATAGAAATAGAAATAAAAATAAAAATATGAAAGTAAAAACACACTCACACAATTAGATTGAAGAGACTCGTGTACTTGTGGCACTGAACCGTACTCATAGCCATTTATCATACTCACCTAATCGCCTATAACTGTTATGTGTTTTATGGTTTATTCTCTTGTTTTCAATTTCAATGGATATACTTTGGTCTTGTGTTTTGTGTGAAAATTGTATCTTCATATTCCTATTTATGTATGTATATTGCTATATATACGATACTATCGTGCATACTCATTTATATACTATCGTACATATTACCATATCCATAACCATAATCATAACTCTAAATAGAACTAACTGTACTGCTCTGTACTGTACTCGGTTGTAAGTGTGTCTGTTTCCTGTTTCCTGTTTCCTGTTTCTGTCTCTGTCTCGTCTCTATGTGCCTGTCACTGTCGCTCGCACTGTCCCTCGATTGTGGAGGGCGTGCACGCGTGTGTACACATGCTTAAGAACTGCATAAATATTTATCCCAATGGGGATGGATGGAATGGAATGGAACAAAACGAAACGAAACCGTTCTCACCCGACACGGTTCACATACATACATCATTCTCACTGTTTCATGTTTCACTGTCATGTTTCGATGTGCATTATTTTGATCGTTTTTGATTTGAGTTTGGTGGATTTCTTGTCATTCTTATTGTTATAATTCTCGAATTATTTGATTGATTTCTTATGACTTCTGTTCTCTGTAAGTATCTGTGTGATCATGTCTATATATTATTATGTATGTATTCCGTTTTGGTATTACTTTTGTACCCCACATCAAAACAGACCAAAGAAACGAACTCAAAAACGTATGAAAAGGATCCGCAAAATGTTTTCGTTATCCGATCGCTAATGAAAGATTGCACAGAAAGTGTACCACCCAGTGCCACCCAGTCTTGAATCAGATCGGAAATCACAAGTTATATTTTACGTATCTACATACATATATCTGAGCAGATCTGATCACGATTCTAGCTCATTCCAGCTTGATTTGTTCTTCCCAATATAAATTCCACGTTGCAAGATTCCAAGCGGAGATTCTTGCATCATAAATCACCATTTTCGGCTAATACTACCTACCTAACAACCTACCTACCTACCTACCTACCTACTACTGCTCTCTACTATAACCCTATAGAATATATATCGTATATGTATATTGCCTATCACTAAAAGTGTGCAAGTGTGTCTGTGTGTGCGTGTGTGTGTCATGTGTTGTGGCCCAGAGCATGTACTAACCGAAATAAATCATGTCCACGATCCAGTACACGATACGGAACGGACGTGGACGCTTTGGTATACCCGGTAGCGATCGCAAGCCGTTGGTATTGTCAACATATCAGGATGCTCAGCAGCACTTGCCCTATGCCGATGATTCGAACGCCGTTACGCCCATGTCCGAGGAGAACGGTGCCATTATAGTGCCCGTTTATTATGGCAATCTAGGTAGGATATGCCATACATACGATTCGTTTATACACCATTTAACGCATTCGATTGCAGGCTCCAGACATTCATCGTATACCTCGCATCAGTCCAGAATATCGTATACCTCACATGGCGATCTACTGGGCGGCATGGCCGTCATGGGCGTCAGCACAATGACCAAGGAGAGCAAATTGCGGAATCGCAACACACGCAATCAATCAGTGGGCGCCACAAATGGCGCCACCACCACCTGCCTGGACCCCAATCACAAGGTCGAGCATCGTGACTTCGTAAGAGCCAGTCCCTGTTCCTGTCCCTCACAGTTCCCGACCACACTCGTCGATCGATATCATCTATCTATCGATAATTTCAGGAAATCGGTCTGGAGTGCACGGACGAAGCTGGAAAGATTAAACATCATGACAATCCTTTTATCGAGCCCGTCCAGACACAAACGGTAGTCGACATGAAAGGTAAATGATTGATCCTATCGGCAAGGACGCATATAAGCATATCCTAAGCATATCTCTCCCTCAGATGTGATGGTGCTGAATGACATAATCGAACAGGCCGCTGGTCGGCACAGTCGGGCTAGTGATCGCGGCGGTAAGTGGATCGATCCTTCTGCTATCGTTTACTGCGCCTACATACTCGTATGCATACTATCTACCTACCTACCATCTATACGATCTATCTAACTATTGCTGTTAACCTCCATCCCCCTCCCATTCTGTTCATTCTGTACATTACTGCATCTGCATCTGCATTGCATCCAAGAATCGTCGTCTATTTTGTGTTTCCCCTACATGTGCATTGTTCAATTCGATTACCGTTTCCGTTCCGTTCCGTTCCGTTTTCATTTTCATTTCCGTCTCTGTTTATCGTTTATCGTTAACCAAAAACAAAAATATCATGTAAATACAAAGGACATAAACCAGTAAATGGAGAGTTGAGTGAAATGGGAAATGGGAAATCAAAACAATGCTGACAATTCGATTTCCCTGCGGCTCTCCATCAGCTGTTAATTTCTATTTTTGGCTATACAAATACGTAGTTTAAGATCATCATTGTCGTTATGTCATTACGTGCTCCGACTGCCTGGGCCCAGCTTCTGGGCCGGACAGTTCCATTGACCTCGCCTCGACCATTCTGAAATTGAATTTAATTTCCCCTCATCATTTATGCATTTCATTTTGCATTTTGCATATTGCATATTGCATTTTGATTTTCATTTTGATTTTATCGGCTCGTTGTGGGCATTGCGCATGCATTTTGGCCCTGCCCTCCTGCCGCCCTGCCCCGCCCTGCCCGGCCAGCCAAATGGATTGATTGATTGATGAGCCGAATAGGCGATGGAATGGAATGGAATGGTTGGTTAATCCACGGTCCGTGAACCCTCTCCCAGAGCGCTGCATGTGGCGAGACCCGCATCCTGTGCCCGCTCCTGTGCCTGTGCCTGTGCCTATGCCTATGCCTGTGCATCGATTAATATAGCCCTCGAACGAATCCTGAACGATATATAAGATGTTTTTGTTTGGTTTCACCCATGCTCTTTTCTGTTCGGTTCGATTTACATAATCTCTGTGAATACATATATATATATATACCTACCTTTGATTCTCATTTTTGTTTCCACCACTTTTGAACTCTGCCAAGAACTAAAAGGCGTACAAGAACATATTTTTATATATACATATGCATATATATCTACATATATATATATCCAATGAATGACTTCTTTGACTCGTCCATTTTATTTAATGCCGTTGATGCTAACAGAAGAAAGCGAACAAACAAAAACTTATGCAACAAATGTTAAAAAAAAGAAAACAACAACAAAAAGAACATCTACAACAGCAACAGCAAGCAAGCCAAAACCACTCACACTCACACACAGACACACAGACACACACACAAATAAACACACTCACCGATAGCTGATAAAGATACATATGTTTTGCCTCTGCCCACCCACACCCACACCCACACTCTCACACAGCCAGCGACTCTGTGTCTTGCTTGCCGCCTAGAGCCTGGTTCCACTGAGACTTGACCTGTCGCTTGACGTTTACGTGTGAGTGGCAATTTGCCATTCGCATGCGAGTGTCGCCGAATGAAGCCTGGTGGAGCCAGGCCATTGGAGAGAGTCTTGCTGCTCTCTCTCACTCTTTCTCTCTCCCGCAGCAGCTTCTCTTTGGACGCTTCCGCAATTCGTAACCGCTGCTTCAGAGCACGCTCTCACTCCTGCCAACACACACACACACAAACTACCACACAGACACACACACACAAACTACCACCACCAATACAAGGAGCACCTGGCCATTGAGGTTCCGCTGCTCTCTCGCAGGGTGAGCGGGGTGAGCAGGGATAGATATTTCTGCTCTGCTCTGCTCTGCTCTCCTCTCACTCCTGGCGCCTCTTTGGCCAGGCTGCTCATGGCCAGAACCAGAAGAGAGGCTCGACTTGACACAACTTTCTAAAATGTTCAGAGATCGGTATTGGGTCTCCTCCTATGTCGATTTGTTTTGTTACTTTGAATATTTGTTAATACTTAGTGCATGATCTAGATTCTAGATTCTAGATAGAACTTGTTTTTTTCTACTACTATTCGCATTCGATGATGATTTTCTCCCCCAATTAGATGATTTCATTTGCGTACAATATATTTCGTAGTTATTTTGAATTTTGAATTGAGTTGAATTGAATTGACTTAAATTGAACATTACTATCCAAACAAATTTCAAATACTCGTATATAAGTATAATTAATTAATATTTAGAGCATGCTTCCGTTGAAAAATTTGTAGAGCATTTTTTTTAGTCCAATCACATCACCGTTATCTAATGATTTTCATGAAAATATGTAAGCAAATCTAAATCTAAAACTAACATACATACAAAAACAATATAGTATATTCTTAGAAATATGTCATTTAACTTGTAATTGAAGCGAAGAACAACGATTGTATTGGAATATGATTCGCGTAGTAGTTAGCCGCCGCGCCGGGGACACCTACCAACCCTCGCCTCCCCCTTTGGAGGGGCTTCTAGTCCGAACTAGTTCCGAGTGAATCCACAGGCACTCCTCCACTTCCAGAGAAGAACCAGCATTAGTCGCATATTCTCATAGAAGTAACCAAATCTGCTTTTAGTCGAACAAATATGTACTGTACTGTATCAAAAGTACAAACAGCTGAATACGAAATCCGGACGGATACTGAAGGGGGGGACACGGACAGGAAACGCTTGCCGCAGCAGTATATCGATAGGTCTGTCTGGTCTGCAGGTGCATCGATATATCGATCGATCCGAACCGATCCGAACCGAGCCGAACCCGTACGTAGTTGCCCACCTATCGTATTTCAATTTGAGCTTAAATTTGAAACAAATCTCTTGTAAACCACATACTATATATTTTTGGTTTTCGTAATATGCAAAGTTCTCAAAACAAAAGCAAAGCAATAACAATAGCAATCAATTGAAAATAAGTAAAACATTTTTTAAAGCCAAAGCCTCTCTCACACAAGACACGAACTTTGAACCGTTTGCTTAACGAATAATATCCAATGCAATGAAGCTTCAACCAACAAAAAAGAAAACAAAAAACAAAAGAAAAGAAAACAATAAAGAAATTAAATGAAATGAAATGAAATGAAATCGAAAGTAACAAGAAATCTGGCTGAGTCAAAGTTGGTCAAATCACCACTAATAACAAATTTTTGTATGGTTCAGTCTCCGTTTACTATTTCCCAACAGAGGACGATGATGAGGATGGGCCGACGTTCAAGGACAAGGCCCTCGAGGTGTTAATGAAGGGCATCGAAGTGTTTTGTGTGTGGGACTGCTGCTGGGCTTGGTTGAAATTGCAGGAGTGGATATCGCTGATCGTCTTCGATCCCTTTGTCGAGCTCTTCATCACGCTGTGCATTGTGGTCAACACGATGTTCATGGCCATGGACCATCACGACATGAACAAGGAGATGGAGCGCATCCTCAAGAGCGGCAATTATGTGAGTATCCCCCTGTCCCCCCTGTCATCTGCTGCACGATCGATCTCTGATCCCAATTCGTATTTCAGTTCTTCACGGCAACATTCGCCATTGAGGCAACCATGAAACTGTGTGCCATGAGCCCCAAGTACTATTTCCAGGAGGGCTGGAACATCTTCGACTTCATCATTGTGGCCCTCTCATTGCTGGAGCTGGGCCTCGAGGGCGTTCAAGGCCTCTCCGTCTTGCGTTCGTTTCGTTTGGTAAGCCTCAAGCTGGAGCCGAGATTCTTACAAATATTATGTGATATTTACATACTATACATACTATACATACATACATACACACATACACACATACATATGTGTGTATGTATGTATGTGTGCTCTCTCCACTAGCTTAGACCAAGGTTCAAATCTTAGTCATACGATCTTGAGATTCTTGTTATCCCTAGCTAACGTCTAACCTCTAACCTCTAACTTAACTCGAAGGCAACTGTAACCGTACTAACGTGATATTCTCGTATTGAACCCGAATCCGAATCCGTATCCGTATCCGATTCCCATATACATACATTGTACATACCTACTATGTTTAAATCCCATTTCCTGCCAATTTGCAGCTGCGTGTTTTCAAATTAGCCAAGTCATGGCCAACGCTAAATTTGCTCATATCGATTATGGGTCGCACTGTCGGCGCTCTGGGCAATCTGACTTTCGTCCTATGCATTATAATCTTCATATTTGCGGTTATGGGCATGCAGCTATTTGGCAAAAACTACACAGGTACTATAGGAGAAACCAATCGAATATCCCCCAGACCCCAGACCCCACTATCCCTTTCCTGTTCCTGTTCCTGTGTCGATATCCCATTCCGTTTCCCAATCGAATTGAGACCTCAAATTGAAAGCAAAGTTCTAGCGTGCAATGAACCAATTTTCTTAGTGCAATTTACTTAACTTTTTACCTCAACCTTTTTCTACTTACAATATATACAAATATCTTTTAACTCAATATTCCTACTTTTAATGTATGTATACTCGTACTCCTACAATACGCATTAGCCATTAGCCATAGCCTTGACAACCAACACACTTGCGTAATAAATATCGAATGTATATCGAATGTATATCGAATTTGCCTAATCCGAACTTTGAACTCAAAGAGAGAGCCACGCTTTGGGCACGGTTTCGGTTTCGGTTTTCTTTTCTTTTCTGTTCTGTTCTATTCTATTCTTTTCCTTTATAGCTTTTATAGATTTTAATTAAGAATCTTCGCTTTACTGCCAATTCGCCGACCACTGAAAATTGTACTGGAAAATCCTGAAATTTTTGTATATTTCTTTAGAGAGAAAACTGTACGGCATTTTGAGCGATTGTGTGACACATTTCTTCTTAGGTCCAGTCATAACCTAGGCATCTAATGAACCTATAACTAGGAATGATATATGTATATATAATACTATATGTACTGTCTGTTATGTATACCCGTCGTATGGATCGGGCACAGCATTCGGATCGATTATTATCTATCAGATTGCTGTGCTGAGCTGTGCTGCGGCTGCGTAGGCAGCAAATATTTCACATTTAAATTTTAAATCGTTTCTTGTGAATAATGCTACATAACCTATATACAACTTTTTTTCAATATATTTTTCTAACGCTTTGCCCGGCTTAAAAATCAAATCAAACCGAATCCCAATAAAAAATAATAAACCTGATCGATCAAAACAAAAATCGACCATAAATCGACCTTCCATACAATACTCGCAACAATCGCAAATCGAACCATGAATGATCAATGATCAATGATCAATGAAACCCCAAAACGATACCAAAACGATACCAAAACGAATTCGCAAAATGCAGCTGCGTGTATTCAAATTGGCCAAGTCCTGGCCAACACTTAATTTACTCATTTCGATTATGGGACGCACCATGGGCGCTTTGGGTAATCTGACATTTGTACTTTGCATTATCATCTTCATCTTTGCGGTGATGGGAATGCAACTGTTCGGAAAGAATTATCATGGTAAGTCCAACCCAAACACACATCCATCCATCCATCCATCCATCCAACCAGATCTCTCTCTCTCTCTCTCTCTCTGCCCCATACATGAGTTTATATATATTCGATTTGTGTGTGTTCGTGTTTTGTTCCTTTTCTGTTCACTTCACCGTAATCTCTGTTATCTGTAATCGTGTCTACACATTTATGTATGTCTATGTGTCTGTTGGATCAGTGTATCCCTAAAAAATACCTCTACAAATCTCTAACTCCTAAGTATCCACAATTGTATCTGTCTGTTGTTTTGTGTTCACCAATACTTGTACTCACCAGTACTCACTTTTTCGTTTCTTTTTACCACAAACACATTTATGAATCCAATGAATCAGAGGACTCTTCTTAAAGGCGTTCCCTGAAAAATACCAATGATTTGGTTCAGAGTTCGGAGAACTACCAATACCACAGTCCGATATTTGTACAGCCCCAAAAGTGTAGAAGGTGGCCCAATGACTGATCATTTCCTTGGGCCGGGGGAAAAGTTCTATTCTATTCTATTCTGTTCTGTTCTTTGGTGATCTTTTCCCTTAATGTTTTATTTTCTATCGAAAAGAGTTCAGTGTCCCCCCAACCCCGTCTGCGTCCCCACCTCTGTAAGTACTGGCCTGCACGCCAAGCAGCAGCAACTAACTTTTCTCCTAACTCTCATAATTTTTAGTCAAAGCTCGATTACCTGATATTCCTTTCCTAACTACGTTTTTGTTTTCGGTTTTTGAATTTTGGTTATTGTTTTTGAGAACGCAATCCTAACTTAGCTACACACTTTCGTAGCTCTAGCCTGTGAGATCGTGATAATATTACATACCATATGATGATGGGCGTGCGATACTTTGTTCGACTTTTTTTCGATTATATTTTTGGGTTTTTTTCCTTCCGCCATTTGAAACACTGTTTTTTGTGAGTGCCCGCTACGCTGAACACTTTTTTGCACACGCTTTTGTATGTGGCTTGACACGAAACCAGAAAACCAATAGAATCAAAATATCAAACAAAAAACACCAAAGATACCCCAAATATAAAGATACCCCCACGATGAAGCCGAGTGAAAACGACAACGATCGTTCATTTGATCGTTGATCGTTGATCGGTAATCGATAATCGACAATGACGTTAACTAACACTGATCTCATCTCTGTTGGGCCACAGATCACAAGGATCGCTTCCCGGACGGCGACCTGCCACGCTGGAACTTCACCGATTTCATGCACAGCTTCATGATCGTGTTTCGGGTGCTATGCGGCGAGTGGATCGAGTCCATGTGGGACTGCATGTACGTGGGCGATGTATCGTGCATTCCATTCTTCTTGGCCACCGTTGTCATCGGCAATCTAGTGGTGAGTAGCGATAGGCCGATAGACCGACAAGGCGGTATGAAAATCGATGCCAGATGGAAGCGGTGGCACTTCTAATCGATCTAATGCACTTTCTTTGCAGGTTCTTAACCTTTTCTTAGCCCTGCTTTTGTCCAATTTTGGCTCATCTAGCTTATCAGCGCCGACGGCCGATAACGATACCAATAAAATAGCCGAGGCCTTCAATCGAATTGGCCGATTTAAAAGTTGGGTTAAGCGTAATATTGCTGATTGTTTCAAGTTAATACGTAACAAATTGACAAATCAAATAAGTGATCAACCATCAGGTGAGAGGACCAACCAGATCAGTTGGATTTGGAGCGAAGGTTTTTATCCACTTGTTTTCCAATTAATAACTACTTTTAATTATATGATAATACGTATACTACCAGCGATATAATTGCGTATACCGTTAACGTTAACTTCAACTTCACCATTGGCCAGTAATTGAATTGCGTAATCGATATTAAATCAATATCAATATATCAATATCAGTATATCAGTATCAGTAAATGTATCTGTATCTGTATCAAACTCAAATTCAAACCCAATTCGTTTTCTGTAAACAGTAAACAGTTCTTTCTGTAAAGTAAATCCAAAAAGTAACCAAAACAAAACAAAACAAAAAAGAACGTTCTTAGCTGACAATTTGCAATTTCTCCTTAGTTAGTTCAACGTGTTCTTACATATGTACCGTACCTCTCCCCCCAAAAGCCCAGCCATCCGTATCAGCCATACATGTATCTATACTCAATATTCAATATTCAATATTCAATATAAAAATATTAAAGTATTCTAAAATATTCTAAAATATTCGTACAACCAAATACAGCCACAGCTTCATCCCGATACCCATATCGATAGCGATATCGATATCGATATTTATGCCATTTTCGTATTTCGTGTATTTGTGTATTTCTGCATTCGTATCCGGTTTCCGTTCGATTTGAACCCAATTGTTGTTGTTCAACTGGTCAGTGATTCCCCGCAACCGTAACCGCAACCGCAACCGATCGACCTCACCTCAGAGCTCCTTTGAGCTGAGCTCCAAGAGAGGGACTTGCGATCATACCATGATCTCATACCTGCCACCCAACAAACAACCAGACAAATCGCAACAATTGCCCATACTTTCTCAGCATTACTTAGATCTATAGTCTGTATTTAGATGAAACGACTGTAAAACCGTAAAACCGTATAACCGTATAACCGTAAATACAAATAACAACTACTCGTATTATACATATATTTTCCTTAGATACCTATTATTAAAGTTTCTTCAAACATTTTGTACACTAGTTTGATCCTCCTCGTCGACGATATTGCTAGCTGTTGAAACTTTAGTTCATTCCTTTGAAACTAGCTAAAAGTTAGTTGGCCTTGTTTGTACCCGCCCCCGCCCCCGCCCCCCTCCTCATTCTCGTGTCATGTTTTGGTTTCCCTCTCCCCACATCCTGTACAAAACATTTTTGCATTTTCAATAGTCCAGACCTCTGGCCAGACCAAAACATATCGATTCCCGATTGAAAATCCCGATCGATGGATGGCAAATTGCAGACGTTTTGAATTGAATTGAATTGAATTGAATTGAATTGTGTGGCTAGCTAGCTGTCATTACTGAAACATTGCGAAACGAAAAGTAAACGATGCGAAAAAAAAACAACAACAATATTAGAGTCTCCCATTTGTAACAAGAAATTATATAAATTGAAAGTAAAACAGTGGATCTTATCCTTCATAGTGTTACGAACTTTTCTTATTCTCCTTCTAAATCTTGTGTTTTATTTTTCGTTCGATTTACTGTCTGTGTTTTAGTAATATGTATGGAGTTTTATTTGAATCGTAGCTACTCAAATCACTCACCCACCCAATCACTCACACACCCACCCACCCACCCACCCACTCAATCAGTCAATCAGTCAATCACTACCTCTTCCACTAGCCCCCGTTCCACTTCCTCTTCCAACAGTTGCTTGGCGCCAGGTCGGTGGGAGCTTCTCTTCCCCGCAAAAGCGCCAACTGGTGGAGGGAAGCACTCATCAAAGTTTTGTTTACCAACTCATTTTTAGTTCGTTCACCAAAGCTCTCCATTAATCTGCATCTGTATCGGCATCTGATCTGCCGTGGTGGAAGCCAAGCTGAAAAGTGAAACGGAAACTGATGCTGACTGGTGGAAACGCTTTCGTTTAGTCTTGCTCACTTGCTCACTTCATTCAATTCATCGAAACACTGATGCTGATTGGTGGAGCCGCATTGATAGTTGCATAGTTCATTTAGTTCATCATTTAGTTAATCATTTAGTTCATTCACATTTAGTTCACTTCACCGACTTCACCGATAGAAAATCGATCATTCCATCTATCATTTTGCGATTTGCGTTGTTCGCTGTTGTGTTGTGAGCGTTTCTCCTCCTGCTTCCAAGCCACAGAACTAAAAACTGAAAAAAAAACAAAACACTAAACACGAACCACACGAGACACGAGCCATGAACCATGAACCATGAACCATGAACCATCGTGACACCCCCAGAAAACACCAGAAAAACACGAACTGCGGAGACGCTGACTAAATGTGTGTTTGTGTTCCTTTTTGTGTGTCGTTATCGATTTGAAGATTTGAATCCAAATATTGAGAATTAACCGTACTATCTATCTATATTCTTTTTCATTTATTATGGCCTAATTCACAAAATGATTTCCCAAAAAAAAAAAAAAAAATAAATAAATTTCCAAAAACGCATTGCATTGCATTGGCCAACGTATCCAAACAACGCGCAAAACAAATCGAATCGTATCGAATCTCGTCTCATCTCAAATCGAATCAAAATCGAATCCAAATCAACCAAATGATCGACAAACAACCAACAACCAACAACAACAACAACTTTAATGCGAACGGCAACTGCTTGTATGAATTATAAATTCGTTTCGCTTTTTGATTTCGCAACAAAAAACCAACCAACCAATCGTCATTGCCCATCCGTACAACTCTGTATATGTATATGCCATACCTCTGTTACGTTACATATATGTATATATCGAACCAATTATGTAAACATATATACATATAAATATATACCTATAAACAAAAAACAAAAAACAAAACAATCGAACATGGGATACGAAAGGCAAAGGCGTTTGTCGTTGTATATCTGCAGAGCACGGCGACAACGAGCTGGAGCTGGGCCATGACGAGATACTCGCCGACGGCCTCATCAAGAAGGGCATCAAGGAGGCGACGCAGCTGGAGGTGGCCATCGGCGATGGCATGGAGTTCACGATACACGGCGACATGAAGAACAACAAGCCGAAGAAATCCAAATATCTAAATAACGCAACGGTAAATACAATCGATTCCAAGAAATCAGTTCGCAAACACACGAATCTGAAACCTTAAATCTCAATCTCAATCTCAATTTGAGTTCAAATTGGTATTTGAATTTGAATTGGATTCCAATTCCGATTCGGACTGCGATCTCAATTCAAAATCAAAGCCCAACTTGAATCTCTGGCTCGATACGAGTCTGTTTTAACCTGTGATAGTACCTACCTTACCACCCCCACCTAGCCCATTTCCCCATTCCTTCCCCGCCAACCCACCCCCCCACCAATACTATTTATAACTACTACTACAACAGCTACTACTCCTCCCAAATACCTGAATATACCTGAATACCTGAAACCAGAATTCCTTATTCCTTATTATTATATACAAATAATTTTCGTAACGACAAGAAATTGATTTACTTTATTTGTTCGTTTCTCTTTTTCGTTCATTAAATTGCCACCTTTTTTTCTTATAACACATAACTGTCAACATGTGTACCGTTATGTGTGTGTATTCCACAACCCAATCAATCGAAAAAACAAAACACAAAAAACAAATACCGAAACTAAACCAACAAAATCCAAACAACAAACCAACGAACTAAAACCAAACCACCACCACTAAACCACTCAACCACTCAACCACTACCACCACCCAACAACTGAAACTGAAACACATGAACTGAAACCGTTGAGAAAAAAATACAAAAAAAATATATATACATATGTACTAAAATACAAACAATACAAAACAAAAACAAAAACCAAACCAAAAAAAAAAAACAAAACAAAACAAAACAAAAAATACCAAAATATGTCAATATATATAAATATAAATATATATATATATAACTATAACTATACAGATGATTGGCAACTCAATTAACCACCAAGACAATAGACTGGAACACGAGCTAAACCATAGAGGTTTGTCCTTACAGGACGACGACACTGCCAGCATTAACTCATATGGTAGCCATAAGAATCGACCATTCAAGGACGAGAGCCACAAGGGCAGCGCCGAGACGATGGAGGGCGAGGAGAAGCGGGACGCCAGCAAGGAGGATTTAGGTCTCGACGAGGAGCTCGACGAGGAGGGCGAACTGGAGGAGGGCCCGCTCGATGGCGACATCATCATACATGCACACGATGAGGACATACTCGATGAATATCCAGCTGATTGCTGCCCCGATTCGTACTATAAGAAATTTCCGATCTTAGCCGGTGATGATGACTCGCCATTCTGGCAAGGATGGGGCAATTTACGACTGAAAACTTTTCAATTAATTGAAAATAAATATTTTGAAACAGCTGTTATCACTATGATTTTAATGAGTAGCTTAGCTTTGGTAAGTCAACTACAACAATCAAAACTAATCAAAAACCAACCAAAAAAAAAATTAATATATATCAAAAATCTGAACAAAAAAACAATTTCAAAAAGAGCAAAGAGAACAAAAAATCAAATTTAAAATTAAAAATTGTTGCAAGTTTGTGTCATTTGCTTCTTTACATGCTAAAAACGCAAATCACAGCTTGCAACAGTTGCTCGAATCAGATATCAGAAATCAGATCGATCAGATCCCATATCCAATTAAATTCAGTAAAAATCAAGAAACAAAAAATGAACAAATGAACAAATGAAAATGTAGTTAATCGAGCCTTGCTTAAACTTTACCAAAGTTGATTGCTTCATTTCCAAACTCCTATCCCAAAGAACTCTTTTGTTTGATCCCAGCGTTAGAACAGTTCAGCATAGTTTAGCCTAGACTTATTTACAATCAATTGGTTCGCAGTTTTATGTTTGCTCTGCTAATGGCAGAGGCAGAGGCAGAGAGGCCTCCGCCATTAGCAGTTGGCCCTCGAAATTTCGTTGGTTCGTTTTGATTTTTATTTGAAACTTTAGATCGAATCGAGTTTGCCTCTTAGGCCTAGGCACACTCCAGTCAAACGGCTTGTGTCTCTGCCTAAGCTGGCCAAGCTCCAGGACTAACAGCGTAGAACACTTTGTGTTAGACATAGCCATATATAGACCATAGCATATAGACCTAGATGTAGACGCTTTGTGCGTATTATTTCAAGAATTTTGTCTTCAATTTCTTTGAAAATTTTTCTTTAATTGCGTTTGACTTTGTTTTGTCCGTGAACAACGAAGAACAGACACCAAAAAGTTGCCATTTTTCTTGCGCCCAAGAAGATCAGAAAAAACCATACAAAAAAAAAACAAAAAAAATAATTAAAATTGTTATACAGTAAAGCAGTACAGTAAAGCTTTGACTGCCAGCAAAGTGGCAGCGTTGCAGCACTTAACATTTCAATAATCATTAATGTAATATACTAGCTTCTTAAACTGCTTCTAGATAATTGTTAAACACGTCTAATGTCTAATGTAACCTACCTCATACTCCCCCAACAACCTCTATAATGCCAATGTAAATGTCAATGTATTTCTTCTATGAATATGAATATGCCAACTGTGAACTACTACGAAACGCCTGATAATCGGTAACCGATAACCGATAACCGATAACCGATACGATACAACACACACAATCACAACAGGCATTAGAAGATGTACATCTGCCACAAAGACCCATACTGCAGGATATTTTATACTATATGGACAGAATATTTACGGTTATATTCTTCTTGGAAATGTTAATCAAGTGGTTGGCGCTCGGCTTCAAAGTGTACTTCACGAACGCGTGGTGCTGGCTCGATTTCGTCATTGTCATGGTAAGTCCAACGGTTACCCATGTACCACGATCTCCCTCTGCTTTCGACAATATATCTATCTCTCTTTTATGTTTTGGACGAACCTTAACTTAAACTTTAACTTCAACTTCAACTCGAACTCGAACTGTAACCCAATCTCGAACTGAGGATTCGGGATGAAATGACTTACATTTGACCTTGGAGACATAGCTAATTGAAACATTCTCGCACTTAAACTTTTGGACGCTTTAAGAATTTTCAGTTCAGCCTCTATTACACCCCCAACCGCCCCCCCCCCCCCTAACCCCTCTCTCAAACTGTGTGTGCTGCATAGGACAGTATAACAGTTTGTATCTGCAAATGTATATTTGAGCCATAGATCCGATATAGAACCCCCTGTATGATAAACCAGTCGACACTGTAACAAAGAGTAAACCCATGTACCATAGAATAAAACAGCTCTAGAATAGATAATCATGATTAGCTTAGTTCGATAAGACCCTACAGTTATGTACTGTACTGTACTTGATCATCCGTAGTCATACAAAGCCCATGCCGCGACCATTTCCATTTCGATTTCGATTTCCATGCAATTTTTAGTTCCTATTTGAGTTTCCGATTCGCTAAACCTCTGTCCTATAATGTGGTCCTATAGCTGTCCCTAATTAATTTGGCTGCGGTGTGGTCCGGGGCCGACGATGTGCCCGCCTTCCGCTCGATGCGTACGCTGCGAGCCCTGCGACCGCTGCGAGCCGTTTCGCGCTGGGAGGGCATGAAAGTAAGTAGAGTCCAAAACGCATCCACATTATTCGCTGTCTGTCTCTGTCGCTGTCGCTGTTGCTGTCTTTGTCTCGATGGATCTCTCTCTATCTCTCTCTCTCTCTTTCTCTCTCTTTCTCTCTGTGTGTCTTTCTCTCTCTCTCTCTGTACAACTCTCTGTCACTTCCTCTCTGTGTCTCTCTCTATCAATCTCTCTCTGTGTGTGTGTGTATATCGTGGTCACTCGCATTCTCTGTTGCTGTCGGTGTATATTTGTAATACCTTTGTATGCGCGAGTGTGCGGGCTAAATATGTATGTGTGCTAACTAACCTAATACTCGTACTACTATCTATATACTCGTATATCCGTTAAATGTTGTTCGATCACCAAACCAAAATCAAAACCAAAACCAAACCAATACAAAAGCTTACCCCTGACCTTCTATTGCTATTGAACCTGTGCGGTTGATACTGCTCTTGTCACTTTACAACACTGGGTACTGAGTAGTGTTATACATACCCTTCGGAATGGCAGCAACAACCGCACAGCACACCTCTCGATGGCCAAGTACCAACGAAATTCTGCCAACCAAACCTATTGCTAGAGACAGTACTATATGACCCTATTAATCGCATATCCCAATCGATGATCGATGATCGATGATCGATAATCGATAAATGTATATTCCATCAGTGTGTGTGTGTGTATGTTTTCTTATGCATACATACCAGCTCGTACATACGCCAATATGACTGCCCCAAAAGGACATCCCTTACACTGTGCTTCGGACAGTGCTAACTGCTAACTGTTATACCGCCCAGTTCTGTACATTCTCTGTTCCATTTAAATGTTTACTTTAATCAGCTATCTATCATATCCATCTACATATATCTACCTATCTACCATAATACCCGTATCTTATTACATATTGTATGTACCTACTGTTGCCTAATTGTAGCTTAAACTCTTTGAAGAGCGCGCAAAAGCCCATTATCTGTGCAGAACAGATGCTTTCGTAGGCAGCTCCAGGCTTCAATATATCAATATACAATCAATCAATATACATTGTAACACTCGTATTTATTACTCATACTCCAGTTGCTGCCATCGCGTGCTTCAGCTGTGTTACATACATATATTTACATATACCTATACATACCGTACATAATACCATAAGCTAGTCATTTAGGATCAGAGATCAGATCAGATCAGATCAGACGAGTAGACTAGTCCTAGCCATAAAGTTGTATCATATCTACATATATGTAACATACGTATTACCGTAACTAGAACTAAGTAAACAATAACGAATATATATTATACGAACAGGTGTACAAGTAGTTTGGTTCAAGATCTAGACCTTAGCCATAGCTAGAGGTAGCTCTAACCCCAAACGGCCCTTCCCCCGTTCTCCCGCGTATTCTCCCAAGTTGATTAATGTCCCTATCCCCCCCCCCCCTTCGTTGCTTGTCTTAGACTTCAGATAGTTAGATATCCCCATCTCCTTCAGAACCCCACATGAAGACACGAATTCCGAGCCGGAAACCGGTTCACCCCTTCACCCACCCCTCAAACTTAGCGGCACCGATATATATAATTATATATGTATATCCAACCCTATATAATCGAGAACCAAGTGAACTATCCTTGCCATAAGGACCACTGCAACTGCACTGCATTGTACAATACAGCAAATACAAAATAAAAACCTTCGCGACGCGTATGCGTCGTTAGTGTATAGAACCAAGAATATCGTTTGCTCGTATATGTATATATATATATATATAGCTACTGTATATTGAAACCAGTACCACAATCAGTACAATCAGAACAACCAGAACCGAACGACAATCGAGTGCGATTGTCGCTCATACGCAGTGGTGGCAGTGTTTTACTTAAAAGTAAGCCGCAATCGACAGTCGCGTGGCACGTGCTTCGGACGTGTCCCGTCCCACTCCACTCCACTCCACACTCCCAAAATAATATCGCTTGGTCTAGGCTAACTCTCCGGGTTGCTCTCAACCCAATCAACCCAATTCCAATTCCAATTCTAATTCTAATTCTCCACAATACCCAATCGAGTCCGGCAGCAAAGTTTGAGCAAAAATGTGTCATTATAAAGACAAATCAAGAGGAAAATAATAATGAAACTAAACCGAAAGCCATTTCAATGAAAGAACCTAGTGATGAGGTCGCACGACTGCACAATGGACGCCTGGAGGAACATGCATGCGCCCCGCAGTAAATTGTTGTGCCCTACCAGCCGCCCAATCGAATCCAATCAAATCAAATAAGATCAGATCAGATCAGATTTATTCTGAATCAGTTTTGTATATATTAGTGCTTTGCCAATCTAACGATCGCTGGCCGCACCTAGCCCACCGTCTATAGGCAATCAGTAATCATTGACCGATCTGACAGTCAATTCATTCCATTCCATTCCAGTACATTCCAGTCCTTTATTCCAGTCTCCATTCCAGTTCGGGGCGTGTGTATGCCGAATTCGTCCATTGTGGAGTGCGGTGCGGCTGATGGTGCGAAATCAACGATCAGTGATCAATATGTGTATCAGTGGGCAATGTTAGGCAGAGCAGATCTCACCAGTCATCTATCTCTGTGCGTGTGTCGTCCCGTCAGGCCCCCAGATCGATCAGTAGTCCTGTGTGTGTCCCTATTATTGCTAGGCCCACCGCCCCCCTTCCCACCCACCCGATCCCGCTCAGACAACACAACTCGTATACCAAAACCATACCCCTGTCTTGTTGAGCCCGCCCCCTCCCTCCGTTTGACGAATGCTCCTCCTCCAGTCCAGGAGCATTATCGTATTATCGTAGGCGTTCCATTAGAATTCCATTTTGGATTGAACCGAAACTACTTCCAGTACACAACTAAACCGAATCGAACCAAACCCATATACTCGTGCTCGTATATGCAAATGTATGTGTTGACCTGTTGACCTGTTAACCTGTTATGTGTCTATATGTCTACGTCTACTACTACTGTATCTGTAACCACAACTATCTATACTATATATGTATTTGCCAGAAGATCTACTACACCTATCTACATACATATATATGGTATAATAACTACTCGTATATAATACTATATCTAATATCGTACATTAGGCTATCATTAAGAACCCTAAGTCAGTACAGCTCAGAGGTAATGCAAGTAAGTTCTCCGTATCCGTATACGTATCCAAAACAACATAGGGCAGGGCCCCCAATCGACCCCAGACCCCCTGGCGTACCCTTCGAGCAGCAAATGAAACTCGTACTGAATTCTTTATAAATCTTATTATTCAGTTATTCAGTTAGACAGACAGACAGAACCAAAAAAAAGAAACCCATCACCCAACAGAACAGAACAGAAATTCCCCAACAGAAACTACAGAAAAATGTCCAAAAAGAACAGAAACAGAAAAAACAGAAAAAACAGAAAAACAGAAAGAAGAACAGAGAGAAACGTTTTTATGCTTTATGTAAACTGATAATTTTGTTGAAAGAAATCTATCACTCTCTCTCTATATGTGTATATGCAACTCTGTTAAACTTGGCACTATTCGAAACTATATCGAAACTAGGTATCGCTTATCAACTTCGTTGCTTCACTTGTTGGAGCTGGTGGTATTCAAGCCTTCAAGACTATGCGAACGTTAAGAGCACTGAGACCACTACGTGCCATGTCCCGTATGCAGGGCATGAGGGTACGTACTTTCCATACATAAACCACCAACCCACCAAATACCACAATACCAAACAATCCACAAAACAAAAAACAAAAAACAAAAACAAAAACAAAAAACAAACCAAAACAAACAACCAACAACTTCATCAATATCAGTCTATCAGTATCAACCAATCAGCATATCGTATATCCTATATCGTATATCGTATATCGTATATCGTAATATCAATCGAGCTAACAGCGCGCCAACCAACTCTACCCAACTCTCATCACAATTAATACAATGGCAACTCGCCTTTACGCTCGCCTCCTCGCTGTACTACCCCTACCCCCTCTCTCTACTCGTACTTACACCAGCCACCATTCATGCCACCAAAACCAAACCAAACCCAACCAAAGAAACTAACAAAAAACACCTAAGAATTATGCCATCAAATTATGTTTTTAATGAAATTTAAGCATACATACTAGCCCACTATGGACCCATGAATTTCATACTTAACTTATCCGTACAAGTGCAGCAGTTGATTTCATGTGTTTACCCATCAACTTTGATAACTTTGATGCATCCGTTATCCGTTATCCGCTATCCGTAATCCGTAATCCATAATCCGTAAAGCGTTATCCGTAATCCGTAATCCGTAATTGATTGACTGATACTTACTTACTTAAACTAACTCTCTCTATATACTCCCCTACCTCTCTCATTATTCAGCCGAACATGAACACAAGCCAACTATTAGAGTTACTCTTAGCTATCGTTAATCGTAATCGTAATCGTAATCGTTACTCATAACTAGACAACAATTATGCCTTGCCACATCTGCTCTCTTTCTCTCTCTCTCTCTCTCTCTCCGTCTATCCCTCACACAAGTTAAGCAACTTTGCTCGCTCTCTTTCTGACTCTGTCTCTCTTTCCCCGTCTATGTCTCTACTCATCGCTCGCTCTTAGTACTCGTACAATTGGCTCATCCGAAACATCCGAAACTTAACCAATTCAATTCAGTTCAGTTCAGAAAATTGCTTTACATTCGCTTGATTCAACAATCAATCGAAACTCTTGCCTGACCAGCACCGTAGTACATAGTCGATCGAATTTAGAACTAGCATTATCATACATACTATATCTACTATATAATATCTAAACTTTGCATTTCTTGCACTGTACTGTACTGTACTGTACCGTACTGTACTGTACAACTGCGTGTACTTAATCATTCAACCATCAGCATATTTAGTTATTAGGTTAAGTTAAGTTTTAGCTAAATTTCGACTTGATCTTGTGCTTGCTTGCACTCTGACAAATGTATCGTTATTTGTTATCGTTATCACCGCTAATTTTACTGTTACTGTTACTGTTACCGTTCTAAACGATCTTCTTTTAGTGTTGTAAAGTGTTCTGCTAAATCTTCTGCTGCATAGACCTAACTCAGTGTTGAGCAACGCACGCTGCCTGTCACTATAGTGTTAGTTAACCAAACCACCAAACACACCCACACACACGCACACACACAAAACCGCTTACTGCACACTCCACACACACACGTCCCGCTCTCATTCCATCGCGCCTTACCATCCCGTACGTACGTACCCGTGCCCGTACCCGTACCCGCTCTATAAATAACCAGGCTGCCATTAACCCACACACCCAAACACACACACAACACACCGCTCATCCACATAAACACATACACATATATATATATATGAACATATACACATACATTTATAGTACATAAGTCTAACATTCAAATTGAACTAAGTATTTAACTGCCTATATTTATATATCTACTATATTCAAAAACTGACTAAATAACTCTCTGCATTTATTGTATTATATTCTATCCCCGTACCCACCGCCCTCACATCACCCACACACCCAAACAACCCCATCATGTATCCCAACAACAACTTCAACAACAACAACAACAACCAAAAACCCAACCAAAATCATCATCGACGTTGCCAACGACGACCAAATCGTGATCGGTTATATCAAAAATCGAAAAAAATCAAATCAACACACTGAAAAAAAAAACACAAAAATGAAAAATAAAAAATAAAAAATACAAAATAAATACCAAATTCAGGTCGTCGTTAATGCGCTGGTACAAGCTATACCGTCCATCTTCAATGTGCTATTGGTGTGTCTAATATTTTGGCTAATTTTTGCCATAATGGGTGTACAGCTTTTTGCTGGAAAATATTTTAAGGTACGTGCCAAACGTTTCAAACTAAAAAACAAAACAAAAAACCAGAAACAAAACCAAAAACCAAAAACTGAAAAAAACCAGAAACCAAAACCAAATACCAAAACAAGATAATACGAATACGATACGAAGCCAAGCCAAGGATCATTTGGAGGCGAAATGAATGCAAACAGTTGACGTGTGTACTCATTTATCCTCTCCTGGCAATTGTGGCTCCAAGTCCAAATCCGAATCCAAATCAAATCAAAATCCAAGCAGCATTCAATAATTAGCAATTATCCAATTGAATAGAATCGAATCGAATCTCGAATGAAATGCGTATCTTTGCATCTATTTTTCGTAAATAGTTGAGTTTTAAACATGAATTGAAATGCAAAGTTCAAAGTTCACGAAACAAGAGTTTGTCGAATCGATCTAACAAGGGAGTCCTCCGACCTCCGACCTCCGAAGACAAACTCTTGCAGTATATTGTATATAATATCGAATCGAATTCATTCCGAATCAGCTGCAGTTCCAGTATCAAAATCAGAATCAGATTCAGATTCAGAATCAGCTTCAGCTTAGGCAACAGCATGAATATGTATATCAAAAATAAAACTATATAGCTATACGAGTATGCGACCATGCGAAAGTTGCTGCACTGAACAACTACTGTTTGTCCTTAGTACACTCCCTAGTACTAGACTTAGTCTATTCTTTGCCTTTTGCACAGAACCAAAATCAGAAACCAAAAAAAAACCAATCCAAACCGAAAACAGAGCAAACCAACCGATCCCAGCCAAGCCAAGCAAAAAACAAAAGCTTTGATCAACTAATTATCGTTTAGATCAAGAGGTTTAAGCCAAGCTAATTAGCTGCTCGAACACTGACACTCACACACTTAAAACCTAGTCAGCATTCTAGCTAGTGCCCTATACTATAACCGACTCTACTTATATATATTACTATATCTATCTATATACATATATATATATATATATTATCCCGCATAACTGAAATACATTTTTCCATAATCGAATCAAATTAAAACAAACCCAAACTCATCGCCGACCAATGAACGAATGAACCGATCAACTGATGAACCAATGAACCAATGAACCAATGAACCAATGAACCAACCATCGAATGCACCGATAACCACCAACAGTGCGAGGACATGAATGGCACGAAGCTCAGCCACGAGATCATACCAAATCGCAATGCCTGCGAGAGCGAGAACTACACGTGGGTGAATTCAGCAATGAATTTCGATCATGTAGGTAACGCGTATCTGTGCCTTTTCCAAGTGGCGACCTTCAAAGGCTGGATACAAATAATGAACGATGCTATCGATTCACGAGAGGTAATGTACACCCCTAATACAGTTGACACCGTTCTCACATACATAATCACACCTAAACACACATGCGTAAATCGAACTGCATTTGTATTTGTCTATGCGCTTTGCCCACACACACACACACACAAACACACACACACACAGACACACAAACAAACACATACACACAAGCAAAGAAGAACACACACGAAACGCTGGAATAAAAACTGCAGTGCAAATACATAGCTATAAATACATACTCTTTATGTATACCGATACGATAATGATATAATCGCAAACTAAGTCAGATCTATGATACTTTTTATTAATCAAACAATTTTATCTATATACTTTTTTCTCTTTTTTATATATGATCAACCCTTCAACTACAACAACAACAACAACAACTCAACGACACTCGACACACAAAACAACAACAAACAACATCTAAAACGAAACATGGTCACATCACAACAACATCTACAACGAAACATGGTCACACCTCAACAACTACACCATGGCCACACCAAACACACCAACACAACTCCAACACAACTCCAACAACAACAACTCCAACACACGAAAAACACTAAAAATGATCCATTCACCGAAACGAAATGAAACGAATCGAATCGAAATTCCGAAACCTTCAACTGAAACCAAACCAAACCAAACCAAACCGATGATGCCATGCCACAAAATTTGCCACAATACCCGAAACGAAACGATACAAAATTCACCAACGATAACTGCTGCCATCGATTGCACTGGTAATCGCACACAAAATCGATAACAGGTGGACAAGCAGCCAATTCGTGAAACGAACATCTACATGTATTTATATTTCGTATTCTTCATCATATTTGGATCATTTTTCACACTCAATCTGTTCATTGGTGTTATCATTGATAATTTTAATGAGCAAAAGAAAAAAGCAGGTGGATCATTAGAAATGTTCATGACAGAAGATCAGAAAAAGTACTATAATGCTATGAAAAAGATGGGCTCTAAAAAACCATTAAAAGCCATTCCAAGACCAAGGGTAAGACAACAACAAAATACAAAAAAAATACAAAAAAAAAAACTATAAGCTAAAAACTAAACAAAAACTAACAAAAACAAAAAACCTATTAATAAAATAAAACAAGAAAAAAAACTATTCCTAAAAAGCAAAACTGAAACAATAACAAATATAAGATCACTTTAACCCAACTAACAAGAAATCATTTCGATCAAAATTAACCGTATAACAATACCGAAAAAATACCAAATCACATCCAGGCCCTTTTGAGCAGACATCATGTGGTGTTCCGATACTTGTTCAGTCCTCAAAACCCATCACAATGTTTTCTGTCAATTTTCAATATTCTCAAGTATGTATGTACTTTCAACGAATTCCATTTCCACTACTTCCACCACTTGATGTTCTATAACAAAACAACAAACTAAAGCTCCGTATAACTGTCAAGAAATATGTCAATCCATATGCCTAAAAAGTACTAAAAGAAAAAAAGAAAAACAAAGACCAAAAATAAGAAACCTTAAAATGAATAAGAGAATAGAAAAATACAGAACCAAAGAATCAAGATTTCGATCGCGTAATCTGTGCCAATCGTATCCGTATTGTATATATAACATTTTGTATATATATATATGTAATAAACTTTTTTCTATGTTAAATTGTATTGAAAGAACACAGAACTGTTCTACCAACCGCCATTTGTACTTTGAACTTTGACTTCGACATTCATACAAAATATATATCCTTACAAACTGTTCCACCAAGATGGTTTAGAGTTCAATTAAATTATGGACTGTTACTGCTATACCGATTCGAACCGAGAATACGAATAACTTTTATCCAAAGACTACAACCTGCTTTTAAAGCATAGAAAATCAGGAAAATCAGGTTCAAGCTTAATCTGGTATGAAAATTATAGCAAGAAAATTCCAGGAACGAATCCAAGTCAGAGATATGCAACCCTTGTGCAGAAACCCTGCCCATGGGGTGACCATGATGTGACCCAAAATTTGACATGACCATTGACGAGGACATATGTACAGCTGAAGAAGAACGAATCGAATCGAATACCCTTGCAATCCGTTGTTGAGTATATGTACAATATGTACATACATACGTGCGTATGTATGTATGATAAAGGCCCCATTCTCTAGCAATATTTTGATCAAGTTAATGAAATAATGAATGGATCTTTGACACATGAGAAACAAAAACGACAAGAAGCAGATGATAAATAAGCACCGAAGTCGAGTCTCTGGAATAGCGGCAGTGGTGTGCGTGGATGCAGCGTGTGGCATGCTGCTGTTGCCATTGAGTGACTCCTGAGCGTGCGTGGAAAATGTTTCGCAACATACCGTTTTCTTAATCTCTACTCTAATACTTAATTTCCAAATATCAACATTTAAGTATTGTGTCCGTTTGGTTCGTCTGTACTTAAACATTTTTATGTCTGCCATTTATCAGCTGGACGATCGATCAAATTTAAAATTCCAAAAGCAAAAGCAAAACTACAATCTCTATCTATATGTATATATCTACAATATATATGAATACTCGTATACCCCCTCCCCCCCACTCGTAACACTCTTTAACTTAGATATGGCAACCAAATGCATGTTTCTTTACTATTTAATATTGGATGTGCACTTAGTGTACATCCTGGCACGTCTCTAAAAATACTCTCTCTCTCTCTTTAAACTACTCAATTCTACTCTCAACTGTACTCTGGGCATGTTTAGTGTTAGTCACCGAACGATCGAATCGAAATGAGAGCAATGCGAAATGCGAAATGCCAAATGCTAAATGCAAGAGGCATCAGATCTAGTATCTGGCCGTAAGAGATTTAACCACTGACTGCCAACGAACCTACATACATACATACATATTTACTGACTGCACGTTACCCACTCATTGCGAATGATCTCTACTCTACTCTACTCTACTCTACTCTAACTATATATCTCTCAATCTATCTACATACAATATCGCTCGAGTAGTGTACTCTATATACTTTCTATAGCCTTTAACCTAACCTAATCAATGCAATATGAATATCTTATTAGCACTTTGAGTCACTGTTAAACAAACATCTTACCTAATTGTTATACCGTTCTACCGTTTCTACTGTTCTACTGTTTACTGTTATACGCCTACTCTGTACGTCTGCAGGTGCGCGGCGCAACGCTCCACAGAACCACACACCATGGAAAAAAGTTTGCAATTGGCACAGATCTACAAACGAAATGAAAATGAAAATGAAATCAACTAGAACTAGAACTAGAACAACCACAAAACATATAATATAAATCAATAAAAAATACATATACTATATATATGTATAACTAACTAAACCAATGCGATCACTATCAACTGAACGATCAACTCTTATATAGTAATCGTGCATATATAACTATTGTATAATGAATTTATAAGCAAATGGGACGATGATTAACCAAATGTACTTATACGAAACTCTTCTATTCCTTTTCTCTCTTCTCTCTTCAATGTGTTTTGTCGGTGTCCAACGATTGATTCTCCGTTTCTTTTCCGTTTATCGATTAATTATCGTTTCGACTTTTCTGTTTCTATTTCCGTTGATGTTTCCATTATGATTTCGATTTATGATTTCGTGTTGTTCTTTGGTTGAATTCTTCTACAATTCCAGTGGCGTCCACAAGCAATAGTCTTTGAAATAGTAACCGATAAGAAATTCGATATAATCATAATGTTATTCATTGGTCTGAACATGTTCACCATGACACTCGATCGTTACGATGCGTCGGACACGTACAACGCGGTCCTTGACTATCTCAATGCGATATTCGTAGTTATTTTCAGTTCCGAATGTCTATTAAAAATATTCGCTTTACGATATCACTATTTTATTGAGCCATGGAATTTATTTGATGTAGTAGTTGTCATTTTATCCATCTTAGGTAAGTAAAACCAAAAGCAAATTACAATTACCACCAAAAATACCCAAGCCCAATTATCGAAAAATCCCCCTTCTAGCCCCACAGCCCCGCAGCCCCTTAGCCCCTTAGCCAAAGTATGCAAATTGATCCAACACAGAACCACAATCAAAAAATCTTTCAATTCAATTATCCAATTATCCCCAGTCAATCGAACGCTCTCTATGGGTATACTCTACGGGTATCACTCTCTCTCCCACTCCCACCCACCATGCATACTGTGCATATGCGTGTGTGTAAATCTGTTTGATGTATACAAATATGTCTGTCCAATCTCTCTCTCTCTCTCTGTCTCTCTGTCTCTCTGTCTCCCTCTATATATGTATATGTATACTATATATTTCTGTAATTTATGTACACACAGTACTGCTTCTCTTTAAGCATACTTTTTGATAATTGATAATTGTTACTAACTTGCTGTCGTATACGTAATGCGTAATTCCATTGTTCCATGTTGATTCGTAATTACTCGTAATAAACTCTTAAGACCCCGACCCCCACCCCCACCCCCAATAAGCTCCCACCATAATTAATCCCATCCCAGCCTGTTTGTTGTGTACAAAATGTATGTATTGCGAGAGCTCATATATGTGATGCAGTGGTCCCCAAACTTTCCTACATATTTACATACATGTGTACATTCATGCATATGTATGTATGTACTATGTACATATGGGGTACTACGATCACTGTATGAGCAGCTCAATGTTGTTGTGCTTAACGTATTCCAAAACGATGTTGTTTTTTTTCTGTTTTCGCTTTTGATGCTTTTGCCGTTTGTACAGTTACAATTACTTCTCGGTGGTAAAAACTGTTCTACAGTTGCCTGTATGTATGGCTGTTTGTATGCTTGATTGTGGTATAACATTTATATAACTGTGCTACAGCTGTTATACAAATGTCATACAACTATTTAATGCAGTATTTTGATACAGTTACAAAACTGTTGTACAGCATTCATTCATGCCACGATGCCTAACGATGCAAACGTGCAAATCCATCAGATAATCAAATTAATGTTATAATTTTTCCTCGTTGTTGTTATTGTTATCGTTGCCGAATTTGCGTGTAAATTAAGTAAATCGATGTCTATATTTTCTGAATATTTTGAATACATATTTTGATTTTAGTTTGAGCTAAAGAGTAAACCTAAAATGTTGAATTATTGGTGTTTATTTAAATGTACAAGTACTTAAAACCCCTCTGTAATTGTTGTCGTTGTGTTGCTGGCGTTAAATTCTAAATATTCCAAATATTCTAAACATACAATTATAAATTTGAAAATTCAATACATATTTCTTTTGTTTAAAAAAAAGAATTAAATCAATTTCAAGAACGGCCGGATTTCAATGTGTGCGATTATTTTAATTTTACTGCATATTTTCAACATGATAAATCCTGATTGATCAAAAATAGGTGTATCATTTGTTTGTTGAGTAACCGTTTTATTTTGTTAATTCCTTGAACCATATTTAAGAGCTTAAAATTGAGCATACGTAAGCACAAAGAAAGAACTAACAAATGGAAGAGCAGGCTCCCCCAAATCGAATCACTCTCAGCTAAACTTGGGAATTGGCTATTGGAGCAAACAACAAGAGACCTTAAAACAAAAGAAAACACAGAAACCAGTACCAATACCAATACCAATACCAATACCAGTACCAGAAACTATACAAAAGATGGCTTAAAATATGCTTTACTACATTGACAACTGCAACAGAGAGCTTCCTTTTTATCCAGCATTTTCGAATAGATTTGCGAAGCATAAAAAGGATGCTTCTGATTATTCTGCTGCTATCCGGAATGTTTCCACAAATTGAATTGTGCCCAAAAAAATATTTTGTCCAGCGAACAGACAATATCCCCGGGCCCCAAAACAACACCAACCCGCCCCCACCCGTAAAACCAAAACCAAAACCAAAACCAAGCCCAAGACCCCTCTTCTGAACCTGAACCAGAACCAGAACCAGAACCAGTGCAAAGCCAGCCCTTGCTGTCATTGATGTTTTCCTTAAGAACTTTATCGTTTCAATTTTGAAAACAATACTCGGTATTGTGTTTGAGAGGAGCTTCCAGTAAACCCTTACTATTTAAGAGCTGCGATATCCTACTGTTGCTTTTGCTTCCTTTACGTACTCGTATATGTATCATATGTTACTATGAGACTCACCCGCCCCAAAAACCTGTTCTCGAACGCACACCTTCCAAACATCCAAATATTTAATTATCAGAAAAAACAAAAACAAAAACAAAAACCAATACAAAAACGCTTTCAATTTTGTTGAGCGCCTCAATGTTTGCTTAATTATTTGGCTTCGATGTTAAGGCAGACGCGCAGAGTGATATCCGCATCGAATAATTTAATACACGCTTCCAGGCAATCCTGAAAACAATCCACAAGACAAGCAAATCAAGAAGAGTTTGAACGGATCTCAATGAATCTCAATACTACGCTTTTGTAAATGCATATATTTCATAAATAACAACAAATAACATGAATAACAATGAAAAAAACCAAAAAAAAATCTATAATAATTTTTAAACAATTGCTAAAGACACACACACGTACACACACACACACCAACTCTCACACCAATGGCTTGCACAAAACGCATAAAAAATATATGAAATGAAAGAACAAATGAAACGAAACGAAACAAAAGTTAAGAAAAGAAACAATAAGAAACGAAAAGAAAAGAAAAGAAAAACTCAAACAAACAAACAAAGAGGAGAAAAATATACGAAAAAAGATTCAATCAGAGTTAGGTGTCAATGGGCATTCCACAAGACTCTCTGTGCGATTGTCGGTTGCATAACTCTGTGCGCTAGCTGTCCGCCGGTATCCCCATCCCAGCAATACGATCCCAACGATCGGCACATATATGTACTATATATAGTACAAGGATATGATAATTACAATAATTATCTGAGGGCGGGGCCCCAGCCAGCACAACGGCCATGCGGACTGTCTTAGCGTGCAGCATCCGGCAAGGCCGCTGAACTGGAGCCGGGCCCCCGAAAGGTCCGGACCCCAATGGCCGCCATCCAGTCCAATCCGAACCTAGAACCAAGAGCTCCCAGCCCAGCCCCTCGATAGTGTGTAGCCCCTAGCCGGAGGGTTCCGCCAGTTGTCCACAAATTATCCGAAAGAGATTTAATCATGTGTGGGGGATGCCGCGGCACTAGCCTGAATCTTCTTAATGGTTTTGGTCCAATCTACGATGGAGATTATGTACTTTACTATGAACGTAGTAAAAAGCATATAAATGTGTTAATAATATATAGTATAACCAAATCAATATCCCCACAGCTGATCCCTAGTGCGGGACTTTTAAACCACCCCTCCCACCCCACCAACCACACCCCCCACCCCTCTCTACCTATCTCTCTCTCTCTCTCTCTAAATATATATATCTCCTTTTTTATCCTCTATCACTCTCTCTCTCTCTCTCTACCTTTAAATACTAATAAGAAGCTTCAATTTTGTATACTTCCAAAATTTTTTTTTCGCCGATCCTTACTTCGATCGCTGTTAATTCGCTCTGCCAACCCCCCGCCCGCCCTTAGGTATAGGAAAAGTCCTGCAAATAGTTCGTTCGTTATCCCACCAGCCTCCCAATCCACCCGTAACCGAATTCCGCTCATTCCATGCTAGAGCGCATTTCGTTAACATAACAAAAAAAAAAAAAAAAAAAAAAAAAGTACAACCAATGAACATTTTGATTGGCCTCCGATATGGGCGGCGAACGAACTTTGCAGTCGTGATAGTATTTGGCACTTTTAAAATATGCTGCGGATTATCGCTTAAGAAAAGAAATGTAATTGTATCGAGCCAGCATAACCAACCAAAAAAAAAAAAAAAAAAAAAAAAAAAATTTTATATTATCGAAAAGGGATATAGAAAAGCTATGTTTTGCCGCTGTTGCTGTTTCTGCTTTCTCTACGCCAACGCCAACGCCAACGCCTGCTCCTGCTCCTGCGCTCCAGCTGCTAGCCAACAGCCCGAAGGATATCGACCACCGAGCGTTGCTGCTTTCTCTCGTTAACCATTAACAATTTACCGTTTACCGTTCACCGTTCAACTGCCGTTTATCGTTATTAAACAACAACTTAACATTTATTCTATATTTATCTTGTAAGCGTTTTCCGTTTGAATTTTGAATAACTTTTGAGTTGAGAATTTTTCGGTTGTTTGTTCAGTTCCGTTTTGCTTTTGTTTTCCAATCGATTCAGGCCAGCTGTCTACTCTCTCTATCCCATAGCTGTATATCTGTATATCTGTATAGCTAAACCGTTCATCTCAATCATACATACATATATTGCGTTAACTGTACTTGTGCTACTTCTAACTGTTACCCGTATATGTACCTACTTATGCCGTAATTGTAATTTAACTGTACCTATTTATATTTGTGTGTGTATTTTTCAGTTGTATGTGTTGTGTATCCTGCCATTAATATTGTATGTATATATGTATATGTATATTCGCGATCCTGCGGGATCCTTTTTTTGCCGACTTGCTATCGATTCGATTCGAGTGGATATCGATATCGATTGCAATTGCAATTTCGATTGCGATCGTTTGCCTTTTTGTATCTGATCTGCGACTTACTTTTTAATATTTCTTCTTTGATATTTCATTTTCGATCATTGATCAATTTTCCTTGAATCGTTGATCTGGGATTTGATCCTTTCACTTCAATCTTGGATCTTAGTTAGTTCATCTTAGATCCTTTGGTCTTTGATCATCCTTCTCCTTCGAACTTCGATCCACCTAGTTAGCCGCTTCATCATGGATCTTTTGATCTTGGCTGTTCCATCGCAGAGCAGATATTTTCGTCTGTGGTCTTCTATCGCAGATCTTGGATGGCTTGGACCTCCTTTTGGGGGCTTCCGTTTTTTTTGTGTTCGGCCTGCTTTCGTTTTGTAGGAACTGTACTTGTACCATAATTGCATCACTTGGTCACACTGTACATAAATATGTATCTGTATCTGTTCCCGTTATATTTTCGTGTGTATTTGTGCGTATATGTATGTAATTACTAACGTTGGAGGTAATTGGAGGAGCGAAGCGTGTCGACAACCTAATGCTTTCCATATTTCAGCTATGTTAAATGTGTGTTGATTCTCTTGATTCGCCACGCCCTCGCCCTCGAACTCGCCCACGCCCATGTCCACGCCCTTGATTGCGTTACTGTTCTGTGCAATCATTCGTGATTGTCTCCTTACCAGTCCCTTTCCCGTGATCTCCTAGTCCCAGTCTGTGTCTCTAGCTAATGACTGAACTCTGAACCATCTGATTTCTCACCATCAACTAACTCTCTTCACACCCCTCCCACACACCTGCTGCTGCGCTTGCTGCGTTTGCACCGATGATGATAATGATGATGATGATGATGATCGCAGGTCTCGTACTTAGCGATATTATCGAGAAATACTTCGTATCGCCGACACTGCTCCGAGTGGTGCGCGTGGCCAAAGTGGGTCGCGTGCTGCGTCTGGTGAAGGGCGCCAAGGGTATACGAACGCTGCTGTTCGCCCTGGCGATGTCGCTGCCGGCGCTGTTCAACATCTGCCTGCTGCTGTTCCTGGTCATGTTCATCTTCGCGATCTTCGGCATGTCGTTCTTCATGCACGTGAAGGAGAAGAGCGGCATCAACGACGTCTACAACTTCAAGACGTTCGGACAGAGCATGATCCTGCTCTTTCAGGTAAGACCACCAACCACAATTCCGTTAACGGTTTATGTTGTCTATTGTTGTTGTCGTTGGGTGATGTTGCCACGACCCCACACTGAATCCACACCCATTTCACACAACGGTGGCTCACGGATGGGAGATCGGCGGCTAACGATCGACGGCTATCGATAGACGGCCACCGATCGATACCAATTCGGTGCAAAGTCCATTACCAACTGGAACTGGAACCAGAACCAGAACCGGACCCAGAACTGCTGTCCGTGACCGCCATTTTCAGTTCAGTGGCAACATCACAATGTTGATTGAAGCTGCGGTAGTTGTTGGTAAAAGCTAAATTAGTGCGATTTTTTGATTAATCCCCGATTATTTGATCGATTTTTGTTTCATTTATTTATCCATTTATCTGCATATCTGTCTGTCCATCTATATTATTTTCATTTTTCATTTCATTTTTTTCCTTTTCTTTAAGCGTTCATTCGGTGTAAAAAGTAAGCACAAAAATGCAAACGACTTGTTTGCTTTTTTTCTGCTGGGATGATCTAATGATCGGATGATCGGATGTTCCGATGATCTGATGATCTGATGCCATCCAGCACCGATTGAAATGTGAAAAGCTTCCCAATATTTTTACGCTTGTTTTGAACCATTTGATTTCCGAGTATCTGCTTCTCTGTAAATGCATCATTTTTCGTAAATTGTACAAAAAACAAATCTAATTCAGCTCTTTCAACAAACACCAATCAAATGTTGAGCTTTCCTCATGACACCCCAGCTAAATGCGAACCGAAAAGAAAGAAAGAAAGAAAAGAATGGATCGTCACTTGAGATCCGATATTCGATATTCGATATCCGAGAACGGCCTTCGGGCTCGTTCTCCTCGCAAAGGAACACGAAACTTACGCAACTATCTCCCCCCCCTACCCACCAAATCCAATCCAATTAATACATCTCTCTAACTATCTTTTCACCCGGCTGTATCTGTTCCCTGTCCCCAACTCCACTCCAACCCTCTCTCTGTCTCTCTCATTCTGTCTCTCTCTCTCTCTCTCTCTGTTGGAGTCCAGTCACTCTTTGAGCCCTTTTTTCACGAGCATATGCTTTGATTCATTCGGCGGGGTGCCAAAGTGTGCCACCGTCCAGCCGCCAGCCGCCAGCCGCCAGCCACCCAAATGGCCTTGAAAAGCGCCCCAAGGCAAGGGGCGGCCAAGGCAATCATCGGGCTCCAGGCTTACAAGTAGTTTCCATTCCATTGGAGCATTGAGCTTCCAATACGACTATCACTGCGCCCCAGACCTTGGCCCAGGGCCAGGCACATGCCCGAAACAGTTTAGAGAGCCGTTTAGAGAGCCAACATTGTACCTCAACTGTATATGCTAAATACACACCCAATGTATGATTACTATAACTATTTATACATGTACTAACTATATACGTATGCCATAACTAGTTTGCTTAACCAAGTGATCCATTACCTAACTGAATTTGACTAATGACTCTTCTTGTATTGTATCTTCTGTCTTAAACTTCTCTTTCACTGCCCACACAACCAACCAATCAACCAACCAACCAACCAACCAACACACAAACAAACACACGAACGACGACCTGACCTGTATCGATATATACGACACATATATCGATTTATCGAACAAAAACCATCACCAAACCAACCGCACAACTGCCGTGCTACCACTACCACTCCCATTCCTCCCGTCCCATCAATCCTACAATGCGTTGCGCTGCCCCAACCTCCGAAACCGAATACACAACCAAATCCGTATCCGTATCCCTGTCCGTATCCCTATCCGTATCCACATTCGATGATGGAATCGATAACTCTTGTATATCCGTATCCGTATCCAAATCAACTTACCCCAACTTCCGCATTCGCGTTCACGCACGCACACACCTGGCACCTGGCAGATGTCTACCTCAGCCGGTTGGGATGGTGTACTCGACGCCATTATCAATGAGGAAGCATGCGATCCACCCGACAACGACAAAGGCTATCCGGGCAATTGTGGTTCAGCGACCGTTGGAATAACGTTTCTCCTCTCATACCTAGTTATAAGCTTTTTGATAGTTATTAATATGTACATTGCTGTCATTCTCGAGAACTATAGTCAGGCCACCGAGGATGTGCAGGAGGGTCTCACCGACGACGATTACGATATGTACTACGAGATCTGGCAACAGTTCGACCCGGAGGGCACCCAGTACATACGATACGATCAGCTGTCCGAGTTCCTCGACGTGCTGGAGCCTCCGCTCCAGATCCACAAGCCCAACAAGTACAAAATCATATCGATGGACATACCCATCTGTCGCGGTGACCTCATGTACTGTGTGGACATACTGGACGCACTGACCAAAGACTTTTTCGCGCGCAAAGGCAATCCCATTGAGGAGACGGGCGAGATCGGCGAGATCGCCGCCAGGCCGGACACTGAGGGCTACGAGCCCGTCTCCTCCACCCTCTGGCGCCAGCGGGAGGAGTACTGTGCCCGCCTCATCCAACATGCCTGGCGCAAGCATAAAACGCGCGCCGAGGCCGGTGGTGCACCGTCCGACGCGGAAGGCGGTGGACCCGATGATGGCGACGGTGGCGGTGGTGGTAGCGGTGATGCGGGTGATCTGGATGATCCAGATGCTCCAGTCGATTCTGCAGCACCCACAGGCCCCCATGATGGGGCGGCTGTGGCACTCGATCCCGAAAACGATCCATCGGGAGCCCAACAGCCGGCCGGTGACGGCGGCGAGGGACCGGAAGGAGGAGCAGCAGCCGATCCGCACGAGAGCAATGTAAATAGTCCGACGATGGATGGTGCCGCGGCGACGGCGGCGGGCAGCCCGGGCGCAGGGAGCGCCGGCAGCACCGGCCGACAGACGGCCGTCCTCGTGGAGAGCGATGGGTTTGTGACCAAGAACGGGCACAAGGTTGTAATACACTCGCGTTCGCCGAGCATAACGTCGCGCACGGCGGATGTCTGAGCCAGGCCTCGCCCCCCCCTCCAAGATGCACGCGAGTATTAGGTGCAGTGCAATGGTGGCGCACCAACAACAACAACAACTGGTGCCACATGCAACTGCAACTGCAACAACAGCAACAGGAAGAAGAATAAGAACAACAACAACAACAGCATCAACAACAACAACAACAACAGTGAGCTAACAACAACAAGCATAATTTTCTGCTATAAAAAGTACAACAACAACAACAACAAGAAAACACCAACAAACATCAGCTAAAATTTGAGTTCCATCAGTTCCGAGTCAACAACCAACAACAACAACCAACAACAACCCAAACAACAATCATATTTAAGCTAAACCAAAATGTCTAAATATTATGTAAGCAGCTCGTAGTTATTCATTAGGCAATTTCCCTCTAATATAAAAAACACCACAAATCAAATACTTATAACCCCATTGGCCCAAGTAGAACCAAAAACAAAAAACAAAAACAAGAATCCAACCAATAAGACGAATAAGAATGGAAATGGAAAGGAAAATGTATTGGAAACAAGCAAACCACTTAAGTTTAAAACAGACCCCGAATATAGGATAGTATAGTACCCAAGTCCCATTCCGATTCCCATAGAAACGAGCTATCGGATACAGAGAAGCAAACGAGAGGCGAACAATCTCCAAGAATTGTTTTGCTGGTAGTGGTAGGAGAAAACAGTACAGTGAAAGCACTCTCGAGGGCCGGAGATCGATTCAAGGGAGTGCCTTCACTTTCGCTTTCAATCCTAGACAAATTTCACACGCTTGATTTATGTAACTGAAGGAAAACAAACCAAACCCCACAAACACACAACACAAAGTATGAAGAACAGAGCCAGAGTAACGAGTAAAGAGTAAAGTGTAACGAATATGAGTGACATGTGCGAAAGGAGAAAAAGGCAGCAGAAGGAGGATAGAAAAGTAGAAGCAATAGGAAACATGCCCCAACAAACACAACAACAACAGCCCCCCCTCCACGACACAAGAGCAACGTTTACATGAACATACATGAACTTTGTTAACTAATTCTAATAAGAGAGAGGACAGGACACCCAATTACTTGCATAACTGCATACTTTTTTTATGTATTATACATTTTATCCAATTAACGAAAACACCAAATGAATTAAACCAAAACGGGATTCAATCGAAAGCAAAACGAAAAGCGAAACACCCAAAAGAAAAAAAAACAACAACAACAACAACTACTAAAGTTCAAATAAAGAAGAAAACACCAAATGAAGAAAAAACAACCGCCTGAACTGCCATCAAAAGCAATACGAAATAAAACAAAAATAAATACTAATATATAGCGACAAAAAGTAGATCCAAAACTCACATACACACACACACACACACACACACACAGACACAGACGCAGAAACAGAGAGTATAAGAGAGAGTTGACATTTCGTGGCAACGATTGAAAAAGCACGCAATGCGATCGTGCGCCTATCGATTACACATTTCGTTTGCAGTTCGGTTACGATATCTATCGCCCAATAATCAGTAGGAGAGTTACGGAAATTAGCAAAGAAAAATCACAAAAGTTTAAAGCATACATTTCACATACCACACACACACACACAGCTACACAAACCACCCACCCACCCACATCACTCACACAGAACACATGCACAACATAGAAATACGAATGTGGAAAGCAGGAGACAAGTTGGCATTGCTGCATTGTTGAGGTTATGTCCGGCACACACACCCACCCACAAACACGCATTGACACACACACACACATACTGACACACAACAAGAACAATACCAATGAATATCTTGGAGTTGGGGCGCATGGAGCCAATGGAAGTGGAAGAAAACCAAAACCCTAGACGAAAAACGAAAAACGAAAAACGCAAAAACCAAAAACCGATAAAAGATAAGAAAACCCCAACATTCTGAAATTCAGATTTGAGTAACGAACAAAAACAATTAAGCGAACGATGATGCAGGAGCAAGAGTATGGAAGATATGTAGTGGATGATCAGAGGATCCCCGAAAAGTGCTTCAAACGAAACGAACAATACCAGGTGGTACGGAGTGGTGTGTGAAAGTGAGTGAAATTCCGTCTGGGGAAGGAACAAAGTGAGCAAAAAGTGTGTACAAAACACGGGACAAAGGCACACAAAAAGCAAAAAAGAACAAAAAAAAACAAACGCAAAAAACTGAAAAGCAACAAAACAAATAAAATAAATGTTAAGAGGTTTTATTTTCAAAGTGCTCTATTTTTCACATTCTTCTTTTTTACTTCCTAATCTAAAAGTAAACAAAAAAAAAAACGAAAATCGTCAAAAACCAGAAAAGAAAAGAAAAGAAAAAAACAAAACAAAAAGCGAAATTAAAACAAAATCAAAGCCAGTAAATACGAAACGAAAATATATATTATTATTATGTGTAATTGTAACATAACTAATTTTAAATACAATACGATTACGATTATGATATTGAATTCAAACAAAGTTTTAGCCCCGAAACTTCAGCGGCATTCGCATTCGCTTCCCCTGCTTCCCCCCTTTTTCATAATATTTGCCACACAATGCGGCACAGCAACCAATTCTGAGGAGCGAAGGAAAATCTTAAATGGAATCTGAAAAACGAAAGCTGGAAAAACCAAACCAAAACCAAACCAAAAACCAAACGATACAGTAGGAAATGTAACCTTCATTTGCGCCAAATTATGCCAAGCTAAGCTTTGTTTGAATCAGCTTTACCGCCTTTGGTTTTTTTTTTTTTTTTGGTTTCTCTCTCTCTCTACCTCTCCGTCTCGTTTTATTTACCAGCCATGCCTTTTGGTTCTTGTTCTGTATTTGGTTCTCAATTAAAAAGCAAACGATAGGCGATTACGATTACGATTACGATTATAATAGCAATAACGATGAACTATCGAAATGTAGCCTGCCATATGCCATGGATGGGCATGGGGAGGACGGGTCACATTCTGACTCGAGTAATGCCACAAAATAAAGTTCATGTGAGGTTCCATTGCGCACATACACACACATGCACCCACACTTACACACATATATACACTCGAACACAAACACACACATGTAAATGCTTTGCTTTTGCTTCGAATTTGCTAAGGGAAAAGTGGAAACGAACTTTGGAGAAAATGCGCTTTTTTCGGTTTAGACACCCCGAGATATATGTACACACACACCTTCAGATATACACAGATAGATTTCTCACCACCCACCCCGGAGATAGAAAATGTATCTGGAGAAACACCCTACTTCGAATGGCGACTCTCTTCTCGCTGACTTACTCTCAATCGATGTCCGTCACATATTGAAGCAACTATACCAACCATGCTTTTGACACACTGCCTGACTTCGAACTATGTATCTGATCTGTTGAATCGAATACCAAATACGAATGCGGATCTTGTTCTAATTCCCACACCCAAGACACCCAAAACACCCCAAACACCCAATCACCCAATGAAACAGATTCTAGTTTAGAAAGCGAACAAGCAACATCGGGAACAGTATTGAAAAAATCACAAAAATCACCATCGAATACGAAATTCTGAGCTTCAATAGTCTGTTTTGCTGCAAGAGACATTGATTTGCATATGTATTTCCCTATACTTCTCACATAGTTATCATTAATAGTTCGACCGATTCCATCATACATCATACTTGTGCAGCAGACACTTTTTGAGCCGCCATTTTGAAGTGTATAACAGTTGTATGACTGTACCTATAGCTACAGTCATTTGGTAGGCCATTTGGTATCGAATCAACTGTCGCAGACTACCGGTCGGTTGTATGATGGAAAAAATACAAACCACGCAACACTTTACCAACACTGGAGCGTTCTATAATTGAAAAAAAAACAAAAAACAAAAACAAAAAACACCGTAAATCAAAGAGTTCAAAAGCAAAACCAAACCTAACCTAACCTAACCCAAATGCAAACGTAACGCTAATGCAGACAGGAAAGTAAAAGAAATTAACCTATGTACATTATGGGGACCAGTTTAAGCATTGAATTAAAGTCCAAAAATTATGTATTTTTTTTGTTTTGCGCACGCTTTTAAAAGAGCTTTTTCAATGAAGTCCAATGAACCCAAGAACCGAGCTCACACCCACACCCGAACCCCAATCCAAACCCGACTCGAACAGACTCCTCCTTTGATTTAAATATTGCGGATTTTTGTTTGGCGCCTTCATGATCGTCCGTATTCCGTATCCCGTATCCCCAGTCCCCATTACCCCCCATCTCTAGGCCCCATTCCCCAGTGTCCAAGAGTCCCTCCCCGCCACCCACCACCCACCACATTGAGTTGATGCTTGATGCCAATTGCCAATTTTGTAACGACTTCAATGTAGCTTCATTATTATACATTTTGTTGGCTGTTTGACTAATAATACGAATGAATACCCACAACGATAACTAATAGAACACATGAAAGAAAGAAAGAAACGCAAACGATAACGATAACGAAATCAACTGATAACAGAAAATTAAGTTTGGCAATTCCGAGCAAACAGCATAAGCTAAAGGAAAACCTAATGATAATGAAACAAATGCAAATAATATTTCTACTTATACTGAGTGCACTGTTATAAACGAGGGGCGGGGCGAGATTAAATAAAACAAAAAACGAAACAAATCAAACGAAAACTATAATAATAATGATGAAAAAAAAAAAAACCAACATCTATTATAATAATGATATATACATACTTCGAGATATTGTTCTATAAATGTGTGAAGAACATCATCTGCAATAAAAGCGACAGCAGGCCACCAATGAAGCTTATGCAAACCACAAAAACCACAAAAAGAAACGATGCGAAAGGAAGATGAGATAGTGAGATAGTGAGAAACTATCATATATAATAATCTTGTAAATTTACATTAATAAAAAGCTGAGGAGGACGAACGCTTGAGAATGTGAAAGAAAGAAATATGAATTTTTAGCAAAATGGAAGTTCAAGCCAAGCGGAAAGGGCAACGGAAACGGAAATCGAAAAGTTCGAAAAGTACAAGTCGAGTTATAAACAACAGGCGTTGAGCTGAGAATGAGAATATATAGAAGAATATAGATGATCTATTTCATATTTTTAGCATACGTGTAAACATATTTTTTGTGCCGAGGTTACGTTCGAAGCAACACGCGCATCATTGCCATTAGACAGAATAAAGTTATTATACACATATACAATATGCCTATGAAAGAAAAAACTCAAAAAAAAAAACAACAAAAAACACGATGACAAACGAAAAACTAAGAACTAATAATTATAATACAAATCAACTGCATATTTTGTGCTGCTGAAGAAAGTCACAACGCAACAAACAAAAAAAACATGATTACAATAAAGCGTATATAAATTTCTAACAAATTTTAGAGCAATACCACAAATACCACACACACACACAGAAACACAGAAACACACACACACAGACACTGTCACACACCGGAGGCATGAATGCAGACACGTATTTTGCGCCGTCAATCGCTTGAATGCGATCGAAATCGATTGAAATCGATCGCGGCAATCGAAGGGAAGGGCCATGGTGGCCCCTGGCCCGCAGCGAGTGCTGACTCGTTGCTGTAGCCGCACAGTGTCGTCGCAAAGTTAGCAGACAGACAGACAGATTCGAAATGCGTAATGCGTAATGCGAAATGCAACAAGCTAAGAGAACACAAACACAAAAATAAACATTAGAACGATAAAACATTTTTTTTAGATACACCTCAAAAATCAAAGCGTGGAAATTTCTATATTAGTTATATATAATAAAATACTTTTTTTGTTAACTCACTAAATATAAAAAACCAAAACCAAGATGGACAACAACTTTAGCTTTATACTCGTACATTTGTAATATATTACATAAGTCTAGTTAATTACATAATAAAAACGGAAAATAGAAAATATATTACAATTATAATTATACAAAAGCGAAACCAAAAAATTTTACAAATAAAAGAAAATCGCAAAAAACCTTTAAAAAAAATATAAAACAAAATCAAACGAAGCATAGCAAATGAAATTCAAAGTAAATAAAAAATAGAAAAAGAAATTTAACAAACAAACAAACAAAAAAAATGAGAAAACCGAAAACGAACTGTAAAAAAAAAACAACCAAAAAAACATTTAAATGTAAATCAGCCAGTTATTATGCATAGCTATTGAAATTCAAATAAAAAAAGATGCAGGCGAGTGAGTAGGAGGTAAACCAAGAAAAATACGAACAATTACTGCAATTAGATATTCAACATAAAAAATTCGAAATCTTTAGTCGAGCATAGAGTGCATACACACATACATACATACATCCATATATATAGACAGACAGACAGACACACGCACAGAGAGACACGAATCCAACAACACAGCATAAATATGTACATATGATTTTATTGATTTCTTGACACTGGGTACGGTTTTCTTTTGCTCATAATTGTGTAGATTATATATGTTATATGTTGCATAAACATACAGATACAGATACAGATACAGACACACACACACACATACTGATACTGATACTAATACTGAGACAGAGACAGACAACCAGCCAAGCAGCAGAGAAACAGAAATGGAGCCAAGCCTAAACCAAAACCAAACCAAAAAAAAAGAAAACAACAAAAAACAAAAACAAAAACACAAGAACACAATTATGAAAGTTGCCATCCAGCGAAGTATTTGCAATTTTTATTGAGAGCAAGAGTTAATAGCAATTTATATATGAAGCCTGTTGAGAACACGAAAAATACAAGAGAAATAAAACAAAAAAAATATTAAAAAACAAAACCAGAAAAACCAAAAACAGACTGAAGAAAATGAGAATTATTTAACAAAGAAAATTTACATATACGAGTATATAATGATAGCCAATAATGACAATTGCATCCGAAGCTATTGTATAAACAGAGCCACAAATTGCCATGCTGCTTTTACATGCGTCCCCAGCAGATCCCCCCAGGCCCCCAAGCCAGGCATATATGTATGTGCATGTGTACATACATATGTATGTGCATATGTGTGTATCTAACCCCCTACCGAACACATAGCAAGACACCAAGCCATGCCAAGAGGTCCTGCGGCTTGTATTGTAAAAAAATTAAAGCGAATCCCACAATAGACTCGAGAAATGGTAGAGACAAATTGTATTTATATTTATACACCAAAATGCGCATCGCAAGCAAGCTAGGAAAGAATGGATAAGGATACATACATAATACTAAAAAAGTAATTTAAATATAAATTTTGAAGCAAGTCTTAACTAGAGCAATAGCTAAACCAGAAAACCAGAAAGCCAGAAAACCAAAGAGCAAGTTAAAAAGATAATGACGACGATAAGGATAAAGATTAATATAAAGATGATTATGATGATTATTATGAAGATGAAGCGACACAGGCACCGTTAGCATATTTTTTTTATACAAATACAATTTAAGCAAACGAGCAAAACAAAAAAATATGAAATTAATAAATTGTCGTAAATTATTAGTGAGAAACCGAAGCAACTGATGATGTCTTTGTAAAGACTTTATACATGCCTGCCATATGCCTACATCTGCCTAGCTGTCTGACTCTATCACACACACACACACACACACACACACAAACAAGGACACAAACACAGTCACACATAACTTTCTATCTCTCTCTCGCTTTTGCGGACAGGACACGCCCACGCAGGCAAGCAGACCACGCTCCGCTCATGCGAGCGGTTTGAGAAGCGCATAGAGAGGCGCACCAGCGCCCTCCACGTGTGACGTGACGTGTGTGCGGGCTTATTCATTTATTTGTGACGTTCAATTAAAATAATATACTTTCTTGAAGTGCATTTTGGCTACCCAGCGCTACTTCTTCATTGACCCCAAAACTGACAAGTGCAAGCCCAAAAGTCCAGCCGTTGTCGAGCAACTATTTGATAGCAACTTCCCCGGCTACAAATTCTTAGTGGTTCAGAACTGGCTGTAGAACAAAACAACCAAACCAAACCCATTCGTACACCCACGAACAGACACACTCATTCACAGGATGATTTATATATGTATATATATATATATACATAGTAAAGGTTATATATGTATGTGCGATAAAGTAAATGCAGCTAAAACGAAAAAGCAAAGATTACAGAAATGCTACAAGAAATTATGACACCCGCCACATTTCTACTAAAAAAAAAAAAAAACAACAGATCGACTGTATATATACATATACAAAAATATATGTGCATATATGTATATCTATATATGTATGTGTATATGAGTATATTTATGTAGCCGTATAACAGTATATGGTAGTATAACACTTTGTCCATTTGCTTGACCAACAGACAAACATATACATACACTGAAAACACACACACAAGAACACATACACATGCCGAGACACGATGTGCATTTTGTTTTTCTGTTTTTTTTTTTAATGGAAAATTAACTTGTATTTGATATATTCTTAACAACAATAATTCTTGCAAAATAATACAAAAAAAAACAAAATATGAATGAAAAATGCTGTCATACATCTAAATGTTTTCGTGGCCACCACACATTCGATAGCGTTCGATCAAAGCTAAGCCTCTTGTTATCGATTTTTCGACGGAATACGAGTATTTACAAAAACTACACAAAATACCACAGTCTTTTTTTGTTTTTTTTTTTATAAGAAAAATGAGAGTTGAGTCGATAAATGAAACAAAACAACAATTTTTGTATGTATTCATTTTATTGAAGTAAAAAAACCAATGACGAAAAACACTCGAAACACACACACACAGACAGACAGAGATTGTTTTTATAATGATATATATGTATATGTATATATATATACATATATGGCATATATATATATATATATGTATGTGTGTATTAGATATATTCGATTAATGTATTTAAAAAAGAGAAAACCAAATAAAACAAACGCCTGAATTAGTTTATTACGCAAAAAAAATTAAATTATAATAAGTTAATTCGAAATTAAAAAAAAAAAACTACGAAGCCGGTACCCGACGACAAAACAAAAATCAAGAAAGGAGGAAACCAAAACTGCACAATAACATCTAAATGTAAAAATATTAACTAATACATAACAGAAGCAAGGAAAAAAAACAAGAGAAACCCAGAAGAAAAAAAACAAAAAGCCCAAATAAACAGGGCTAAAAGATAAACAATTTTTATTTTCATTAAATATAAATAATTAACGCTTTTTTAGTTCTCCAAACAAGTTGCATATTAATGGATAATTTATACCAAAGGGATAACGACAAAAATCAATTTATAATAAAGCAAACCGAAAGTAAACTTAATTAATAAATGGGAAACCAAAAAATATTGTAATGTAATAAATGAAAAAAAGAAAGAGAACAAAACCAAAAACGATATATATATATATATACAAATATATATATATATATATATACATAAATTAAAGCGAAATTTTTTCACACTTTAGCTTAATAAATTGTAAAAAAAAAAATACAAAAAAAACAAACAAACAAACAAAACTGAAATAAAATGAGATTTAATTGAATTTGTTATGCAAATGAAAAATTGATTTGTGTTTTTATTCACAAGTTCCGTTGTGTTCCACCCCTCCCTCACGCTCTCCTTCAGCGATAATGCCCTTGGCGATAGACAAAACAAAGGAAAGGGTTAAGAAAGCTTCGACTGCCCTTTACACATCCAAGATGGCCATTGTTCGATGAGTACATCACGCGAAGCCCCACGCATCATCTGGGAAAAGTGAGCTAGTACATATGAAGTATATGGATACCCCTTCAATATACTCATGCCTCAGAGAAATGATTGTGTATGGTATATATCATTACCATTTCCATTACCATTACCATCACATGTAAATATTTAATGTAAATCAATAAACAAGTATTTAATTGAAATTATCTTGAATTCTTTAATTAATTGATATGACTGCCGACTCCATATTTGATCTATGGTATGACTGTGGCACGGGGTTCCGGGTGCAATGCCGACTTCCAGTATGTTGTGGAGGCCATGAACAAAGAAAGTTCCTTCCAGAATGTCCCACGAAATGGTCCCAAAGAGTTTTAGAACTATCCAGTCTTCTGCAAAATCTTGTAAGCTAGCTCATTGGTATTTGATATGAGATTTGTTGTGTTCGTCGAACAGCCCGACGAAAAGCAACGCTTATGTAAATGAAGATATGGAATGATAGTGATGATGATGATGATCAAAGGACAAAGCTATGCTGTGACAGTTCTAGAAATAGTTTTGTGGGTACATAGTGTATGTATGTATTTCCAGTAACTACCCTCCTGTACTGGGCACTGGTTCGAAGGTGGTGAAATTACTAAACACTAACAGACCGCCAGTACTTCCTGGACAAACCCTAAGCAACGCTTTTCATCATATATATTTCTACCAGCGATACCATATCGTTCACCGCGAACTGATGATACTCTAGTGGGTCGTCTTCCGGTACGATTGACGATATGGCTACACATCGAATGGTGGTTAGTGAAAAGGTTACCCGTCTGGTACATAAACATATGTACTTATTCGGAGCTCTAGATTTTGCCAATACTGTAGTTGCAGGTTCAATCCTGTATGTACTACTTATTGGTACTACTTATAGCTACCGATTCGCATTTCGATTGAATTGGTTTGGTTTTCTTTGTTGTATTATAATTTCTTTTATTTGTTAATTTATTTAGTTGTATATATATATATATATTTATGTATATATATACGTATCGTATCGTACAAAATGTTCAAACAACAAAAAATATATATATATATATATGTATATATATATATGTTTATCTGTATGTATATATATTCGTTATCATATGGTGTATTGGTTGGTGAATTGGTTTATACTTTGCTTAGAGTTCGTTTTGTTTTTGTGTTATTTTTTTTCTTTGTGTTTTTATGATTTCCTAATTATGTTGCATGTTGATTCTCTTTGACTTTGTTGACATGTTGTTGTTAATTATTTATATAAGTTGCTGTTATGTAAGTTACTTATTTAGTTGGTGTTGTTGGTAATTGGTAAAAATTTGTTTTGCCTACGATTTGTTTTAGTTTGAGGTCTAGTTTTATAATTGCTTGGTAATTTATAGCTTAGTGTTTTTTTTGTTTAATTTGTTTTTTTTTTTTCTTTCCTCGTTTATATTCAAAAAAGTTTTGTGTGTTTGTTAAGAAGTAGAATTGCTATTTATTGTTGTTTGCTTGTTGATTTTTTGTTTTTTTTTTTTGTTTAATCGATCAGCCCTGCCATTAACCATAGCGTATATTTTGTATATATATCATCTATATAGATTTGTTACTCGTATAACGTAGGTTAATGCCTAACTCTTGCTCTGTATAAATTCTTGTTTTAGTTTTGGTTTCGCGTTAATCGTAATTTAAACAATTCTTTGTCTTTCTGGGCGTTAAAAATGCATATCAAAGTCCTTAATTAGGTTCTAGGCTGCGTTAAGTAAGTTTTTGTTTTCATCTATGATCATCTATGCTTTTTGCTTTGCTTTTGCTTGCTTTGCTTTGCTTTGCTTGATTCTTGATTCTCATTTACTCGGAACTACAAATATTGCTGTTCATTTTCGTATAGTATATAGTAAATCTTTGACTGCTTACGGTATTAGTGCTAAAAGTTAGGTGTATAAATTGTATTAGCTTTACTTTTACTTTTACTTTTTACGTTTTACTTTTAATTGTATATTTAACTTTAATTTATTTTGTATAACTATTTCCATTTGCTTGCCGCGGTTAACTCTGGTTTAGCTTGCTTTTCAAGTCGGGTTTTGCTTGTTGCAGTTTGGTGTATTGCATGGTAGCTCTGTATGGTAGTATGACACTGATACGCGCAGCTTGGGACACAGATCAAAACCAAAACCAAAACGAAAATAACAAACAAAATACATATCAACGAAGAGCCATCGAAATTTGATTAACTTCCTGTTTTTTGTTTATGTTTTTTTTTTCTTGTATGTACAACGATTCTCGAGCTGGTTTCCTCAGCTGCACTCCAAAATCGAACTCAACTCCAAACGCACTGAAAGGACAAAAAAACACCACGATGAACAGAGTGCTAGGGCTGCTTGATGCATTTCTTATGTAAATGTTTTTTGCTTTATTCTCAAATTAATTTACAACTCACGCGTATCATCAGCTCTTGCAAAATAAAAATTAAAAAACACATACGTAGATATATGTGTATTAAAAAAAGAAACCAACAGAGTAAAAAAACAAGCAAAAAAAAAATGGGGAGAAGTTTCAAAAATAAAAGAAAAACGCCTCTCACTTGCAGGTATTCGCCAAAGAAAATCGATGGATGGTGCCAGGAAAACTCAAAATACAGTCAGAACACTTTTCCACGCTTTACAGAGATTATCTACAAACAACTAGACAGAATTTCACTGGTCTCCAAATGATAAGAAACTGTGAAGAAGGGGCGATAATGAGAAAAATGGAAAAACACAAAGAACCAAACACTCAAGTTGAAAAATGTTGCATGCATGCATGATTGTGGTTTCTGGATTGTGGATTATGTATTATGTATTACGGGGGTGGTCCAGGGATGGTATAAAATGGGGTTTCTAATCGGACATTTCTTGCTTCAATTACATACATCTCTATATGTATGTATATATGTAGTCTGCTGTTGCTGTATATATATATGTATGTATATATATATATGAGGTTGTTTTATTGCTGTTAATGTTGCTAATTATCCTCGATTTGCTCGTTCTCCTCGCTGATCGCGTACGTACGTGCTGCCTCTCGTGCCGTACTCTCAGTTGGTGTTCTGTTTTGTTCTGCATCACTGCTTCTGTTTCGTTTATTCGATTTTTTACTGCTGCTGGCTGGCTGGCTGGCTGCTGCTGTTTCTCCTTCTACTTCTGCTGTTCTCTTCCATATATATAACTTTAATTATTCGTTTCGTTCATTTGTTGTTTGTTTTGTTTTATTTTTTGTTGTTTTTTTTTTGCCATATAAACTGTGTATAAATTGCCTGCCTGCGCTACGCTGAACGTTTTGTCATTAAAGGGTTTTTGTTTTCGATTTTTGTTTGGTTTTGTTTTTCGAGTTTTTTTGTTGTTTTCTTTTGTTTTTTTTTGTTTCTTTTGTTTCTGTTTTTCGTTTACTGTTTTATGCCTTAATGGTAGAATTTGGGTTTCTTTTTTGTTATTTTGTTGTTGTTGTTTTTGTTGTTGTTGTTTATATATGCTTTACTTAACTAACAAATAGAAGCGTGCACATGGCGGGTATCATGCATATATACTGCATATACTGTATATATACATACCCGCCATATGCACGGGACTAAACTTTATCTCTTAAGACTAACATTTATAGACGTTGTTGCTTGCTGATCTTGTTGCTGCTGTTGCTGCTGCGGCTGCGGCTGCTGCTGCCATGCATTAGAAAAGTTTAAGGGTTCTTCTTGGTTGCTGTCGTTTTTGCTGTACTCATTTCCGGTTTGTTGTGTTTTGTTTTGTTTCGTTTCGTTTGTAGTGAAGTTGATCCGCTGCTCCGCTCACCATCTTGCAATTTAGTACATAGCTTGTTGTGTGTATAATAGTTGTGTAGCGTAGAATTATGAATTAAAGTATGTGTTTATATACGGCATGCTGCTGCTGCTGCTGCTGCTGCAGCTGCTGCTGATGCTGCTAATCCTCCTCCTGTTCAGCGATGACGCTGACGCATATACGCTTCGCTCCTCCTTCCCATCTCCATCTCCCTCTTCTGTCGTTCTCTCTCTCTCTCTCTCTCTCTCTCTGTCTGTCTCACTCTCACTAGCAAAATATCATATCAGGCTTTATTGCGGATCGATTCCCTGCACTTTAGATGTCGCCATTGTGAGAGACATTCTGCTCCAGCTCCTTCAATTTCTCCTCGCGCGGCTTGGCATTGCCGAAAATGGATGCCGACTGTTTGGTTTCGGCCACCGCATTGATTGGCGCAGCAATGGTCCGTGGCTTCAGCTGCAGGCGTGGCCTCTCCGTGTCGTCTGCAATCAAAGAATACCAAAATAATAAAACTGTTGCACACATCAAGAAGCAAAATATCCCTTGGCACTTACCGATGGCGCCAATCGATGCACCGCCGCCGAGGTTGCCGCTGCCTCCAAGACCGCCGCTGCCGCCAAGGCCGCCGCCGCCTCCACCAAGGCCGCCGCTAGGACGTTCACTCTGCTGGTTGGGATTGTAGTGGGTACGCTCGCGGTCGCGGTGCCTGCTGAAGTTGTTGTAGCGGTCACCGTCGCGCGACTGATTGCCATAACTTCCCTCGCGCTGCCCCCGGTCACGGTCCTGGTTCCGCTCAAATCGGTCATCATTGTTGAAGTTTCCATACCGACCACGATTCGCCGGCCGATCTGAAAATGGGTGGACACGACACATGTCAAACGAGACGTGGCACAATCAACTAACTGGGCGTGGGGTCGGGTGTGTTTTTGGGAGGATCCTCTTGTTATTGGATAAGCTAAGGCTAAGGCTCGACATGCTAGCTAGATGGCTATTGATGCTAGTAAAAAGCGTGCGGGAAAATCTATTCAAATCTATCGCAGCTGATACTGTGCGCTTGAGGCACTTCAGAAGGGATATGGCTGATCGGGTAATGGGATATAGGATAAAGAATACAGGATAAGCAAATCAAATATAGAACCAAAAACCAACAGAAGTGGAGCGGTAGAATACAGATGAAAGTAACTATAACTTAAGGCCAGTGCAGTGGGAGATTGTGCAACAGGGAGGGTGGGTGTGGTAGGGAGTGGGGGAGTAGGTTGGGGGCTAGAGGGAAAAGAGTAGGGTGGTAACACTTTCGGAGACTGCAGCGTGGATGTATTAGTCCCATGCGTTTTTCGGTTCGAATCAGAATCAGTCAGAGTCAGAGACTGCTACTTTTGGCAGCACTACGAGGGATGCAGCTACGTGTTGATTGGTTGATTGATTGATTGATTGATTGGTTGGTTGGTTGGTTGAAAGCCAGATAAAAATGCTTTACCATTGTATCCTCTATTCATGCCACTGCCGGAGCCTGCGCCGCCGCCGCCTCGACTTCTATCACTGTGACCACCATAATTATCATTGTACGAACCTCTACTATCGGCGCGATTACCAGAGCCGCCGCCACCCTCGCGACCACCGCCGCCGTTGCCGCCAGTCCCGGGACCGCCCCGGCTATAGGATTGGCTCGTACCGCCCTGACGGGGCGGTCCACGCTTCTGGAAACCGTCTCTTCCACCATCACGGGTCATGCCTCCATTGCCACCGCCAATGCCGCCACCGGGCCTGTGGGACGAGGCGGAAAAAAGAACATAAATTAGTGTGATTACCGATTGAAAGGCTGAGAGAATCGGCAATCCTGGGGGGGATTGACCTTACCGATCATTTTTCCTGCGGTCAGCTATATCGATGCGCAGTGGCGCCGACAGATCGTCCAGTTTGATACGTCCATCGAACTCAAGAGCCCGTTCCAGATTCTCCAGCGTTTCGAATTCCACGTAGCAGAAGCCTTTGAACATGTCCGTCTCCCGATCCTTAACCAGTCGCACGTTCTTCACCTCAAAGTCTTGAAATATTTTCATTACATCGCCCTGGACGAGGCCCTGGGGCAGGTTGCCCACAAAGGCGATAAAGGGCGGTTCCGTTGGCAGTACCTTCATCTGGCGTTCACCGCCAAATCCCCCCCTGCAAAACAAAATGGATTGGAATGATAATAATTAGAGGGATTCTTTAAAGTTTAAACTATATACCCCCAACTCCTCCCCGCCCACCGGTACGGGACTAGCTTTATTCTACCCTCCCGCACGCACACGCACACACCAACACAGAACACACACACGCCCATACGCAGAGGCGAAGCTAAAGGCAAGCACATAGCGCACATGGGAGGAAAAGCGAATCGGGAAAACAAAAGGAAGCCCGAACCCGATACCGGGTCAAAGACAACAACAAATAATATCGAAACAATTGCCGCATATCCATCCATTATACATAAACAAAAAACCAGTGTCCCCTACCCGATGGAGGAGCAAAAGCGCGCGCTTTTACCATTTAGCAAATAAGAAGTTTTTCCCACGAAATATGCTTCTATTTTGGGCGTTTGGATCCCATTGCTGGGACCTGACCCGGCCCGGCCCCGGCGCTACGGCTGCCGTAGGCTCGTATTAGTACTAGGACCAGTACTTTCTAGTACTTTCGGGCTGTTTTCGGAATGGTCAGCGACAGTGTTGGAGCAGTGATGCCGCCAAGCCGTGTCGCTGAAAAAACACGGCCCTACAGCAGTAGAAAATACAAAAAAAGAATGTAGAAAAAAACACGCACACTGTCGCACACACAAACACCATATATACATACATATATATAACGACGGCGACCAACGACCGACACGTACATGACACGGTGTGCGCGTATGGGTGCGTAATCGTGCGCCAGTGTTGGTGGTATGGTATGGTTTTGCCTTTCTGCCCAAACCGCGTGCATTATTACACATTTGGGTAAACGTCTGCCCCGAGGAAAACACGCGCGTGCGACACACTTGAACCACAAAACACGTACACCATTTCGACGAGATTGCACCGACAATTATTGAATATTGTTAATAATATTTACCTAGCGTGTTCATAACCACCTCTTCCAGCCATGTTTTATTTTTTTCAAATGAGCGAATTCGCTGCAATCCGCAGACTGACCTGACAACCCAAGTTGTCGCCCCGCCAGTGTGTACACACCAGATCATCTGCTAAGCGTGCCGCCAACTTTGGCGATTCACATTGCAAGTGCGTTAGGTAAATCGATACAGAGCTTAGCATGCACATAAATCATTTAACGCCTAATTGTTTGCATCATAAAAAGTTGATTTAATTCCTATCCAGGTGTTGTCGCAATAATTCATTCACAAGCAACACTTCTCAATTCGCTGCGGAAAACATTTTGCAACACTAGTGATGACAATATCGATAGATATGCAAGCAAAAACTCACCTGAAACTCAAAGGAAACGTTCTAAAAATATTTCGTTAAATTTATATCGCGAAAAATAATGTACCCATTGTACATGTCCTCAATTGAATTCACATATCGGCACATCGATGACATCGATACGACAGTGCTGGTAAGCGTTGGGTCCCGTGAATTCGCCGAAAATCGGCTGCCTGCCAGTTTACAACACCAAGGTTGCTCTTGCTTCTTCTTACGCCCAGTTTCGGCAAAATTGTACACGTTTTTTTTTCTGGCGGCCGCTGAGTGAATTTTCTCTTTTATTTCTGCTTGAATTCCACACCATTGTCGTTATTCGAACACTGCAAACATGGCTCTAACGTCGCGGTTTTACAACGAGCGGTATCCCGAAATCGAGGATGTCGTCATGGTGAACGTGCTCTCCATTGCCGAAATGGGCGCTTACGTACATCTGCTGGAGTACAACAACATTGAGGGCATGATATTATTGTCGGAGCTGTCACGTCGCCGTATTCGCTCCATTAACAAACTGATCCGCGTGGGAAAAACCGAACCGGTGGTCGTCATTCGTGTGGACAAGGAGAAGGGCTACATAGATCTGTCCAAGCGTCGCGTTTCGCCCGAGGATGTGGAAAAGTGCACCGAACGTTTTGCCAAAGCAAAGGCCATCAACTCTCTGTTGCGGCATGTGGCCGACATTCTCGGCTACGAGGGTAACGAGAAGCTGGAGGAGCTCTATCAGAAGACCGCCTGGTATTTTGAAAAGAAGTACAACAGCAAGACGGTGGCCTACGACATCTTCAAGCAATCGGTGACGGACCCATCCGTTTTTGACGAATGCAACCTGGACCCGGAAACCAAGGAGGTGCTCCTTAGCAACATCAAGCGCAAACTCGTCTCGCCCACAGTGAAAATACGCGCAGATATCGAATGCTCGTGCTACGGCTACGAGGGCATCGACGCCGTCAAGGCATCCCTCACCAAGGGCCTGGAGCTGAGCACCGAAGAGCTCCCGATTCGCATTAACCTCATAGCACCACCGCTGTAAGTTGAAAGAAACATTCCAAAATAAAACTTCTATCCACTTCGATCCACTGAATTAATTTCTCCACATATATTTTTCCAGATATGTGATGACCACAGCCACCACAAAGAAGACAGACGGCCTCAAGGCCCTGGAAGTGGCCATCGAGAACATACGCGCCAAGATACTCGAGTATGAGGGCGAGTTTAAGGTGATAATGGCACCCAAACTGGTGACGGCCATCGATGAGGCCGATCTGGCACGGCGCCTGGAGCGTGCCGAGGCTGAAAATGCCCAAGTCGCTGGCGATGATGATGAGGAGGATGCCGCCGATCAAGAGGGCATGCAGTTCGATCCCGAGAAGGAGTTCAATCACAAAAACTCAACGGCGGATGCCAAATCTGATGATGAGGAAGACGACGAGGAAGAGGATTAAAAAGTGAAACTATGTCGCTGTTTCGACGGGGGTTGCGTGTGGTGTGCTGCATGCGTGTGAACAATAGAATCAGATTTTTGTATAATTTATATTTCTAAATATATAAATAATTAACGAAAGTTATTCAAAACCAACCACAAACAAAAGAACTAGCATTTAAATAAGAATAAATCAGCCTCAGCCGATGGTAAGGATGGTCAAGAAAATTATGGCAATAAATCAAATGCAAATTGGTTTGTTCCATCTTTTTTTCCGTTTATCCAAATCCAAAAACAATTCTCGACTCTTTTATTTATAAAAAATCCATCATTTCACATTTGCTTTGCCCCTTAACATGATCTCGTCCCAACTAATAGAGCGTCCATCTTAATACTAGATCAAATTTGTATATAATGTTTAAATATATATATATAAATGTGTGTGTGTGTGTAATGTGTATATATACTATATATGTGTATATATATATATAGTCAGGCATATTTTCGGTATATTTTCTGTTCTTTTTTTCTTTTTTTTGCTGCACTTCAATATTTTGTTTCAGTTTCGTTGCTGTGGTTCCATTATCCCCATCATCTCTCTCAAACATAGAAAAGAATCCCTTCTTAAATATTTTCTCTTAAAAAACCACACACACACCCCCCAGCCAACAAGTTGGTTTTTTTTTTGGAGGAGGTGTCCGTGTAGCAGTCGCGTCACCCAAATGCATTCTCATCCTACTATTTAGCTATTGTGTATAACGATTCATATAAAAAAGGAGGCATATTAGTTTACAAAAATTTCCCTAAATTACAAATTTAATTTTAATCCATTTTCCATTTTTGTTTTGGTATTGGTATTGCTCGGAGTATTGTATTTCGTTGAAACGGAATCTAGTGGCTGTCTGTCTGTCTGGCTGGCTGGCTGTGATTGTTCGTTCGTCAGCACATATCCTTGGCTATCCTGCAATGTTGCTTTTCATGATGCTGTTACGATTGATCCCAGAGGAGTGAACTGTGTTGCGTAGGAGGTGGCTGTGGCTATCGCTGTGTCTGTGGCGTTTGTCGTGGGGTAGGCAGAGCACGGGTATGGGGTGAAGGTGGGGGGTGGGGATGCTGGGGCTTCAGCCCGAGTTCAGCTAAGTCCGCCACCGGCTGCCTCGTTGCGGCTAAGCAACAGGGAGCTGGCCACCTGCTTGTTGCCGCCACACTGCCTCAACACAATTAGAACGTCGCCGCGCGGATAGCCGAGGGCCATAAGATCGCTGACATCCTGCTCGGTAAACCGATCCATTGGCTGGATGGTATTCGCCCCGTACCCTGCCGATGTGGAGGTGGAGGCACCACCGCCGCCCTCTTTCCGACTCTGCTCCATGGCCTCGGCAATCGCCTGCTGTTCGGCCTGCTCCTCTGGATTGCCCGTGAGCCGGGCACCAACCGGCAGCTCGCTTTCGGGTAAGAATGGTGTCGTCGTTCCGGTGGTGCCAATGATCAGCAGATTCCTCTGCAGATCGATGAGGCACTGCAGCAATTATAGAGTGAGAGAGGGAGAGTTAGATGCTTGAATTCGAATGATGGAAAACAAAAAAAGGAGCAGGAAATGCTTTACCTGATGACGCTTCAGCATGTCCAGGCCCAGCAACATGTCCATGGGCTGCTGGCCGAGAACGGTGAAGCTGGACGTCAAATGATCGTTCTCGATCTGCAGCTGAACCATGTGGATTCTGCCCAGAATGGGCTGGGTGCCGACGCCCTTGGCGACACCGTTCCAGCGCGTGTCAATCAGCCGGTTCACGTGACACCTCTCGGCACAGTCCTTGCTCATGATTGTCGTCTGGGCTCCAGAGTCCACGAAGGCCTTCACCGGCACACCGTTGACCTTGCAATTGATGTAGCTGTGGGTGGGCAGAGGGGGAGGAAACGGATGGATTCAGTTTGAGCAGGCCCGGCGTGCACTTATGCACTTATGCACTGATGACTCACAGCATCGTGACCATTCCAAAGATCTCCGGATTGTATTCAATGGCCGCTGCCATATTGTCCTGGATGTTCTTCTGCTTGATCTCCTCGGCAATCAGACGCTGCGTTTCCTCATCGAACGGATCCGCGGTCAGCATTCGCACACGCTGATCGTTGCGACGCTTCCGCTCCGTCACATGCTCCCTCAGGGCCCGGGCGAACGTGTCCGGATCCCCCGAGTCGAGGGCCTCCGCCAGCCGCGTATTATACTCCCGCAGCAGGGCCAGTGTGTCCGGATTGGACAGCAACAACTGCCTCACCGTCGCGGGATCGTCATCGAAGTTCACATTGAAATCGTCCGTCATGGGGATGTCTGTTATGTTCTGCATCTGCTGCTGTGGCTGCTGCTGATGCTGCTGCAGACTATTGCTGGCGATGCCTCCTCTCAGTCCTGCCAATCCGCCCAGGCTGTGGTTGGGGTTGGTCGAGGGTGGGCTGCCGCCACTGCTCGTTGCACTGGTTCCCGGCACAGCGATGCTGCTAAAGTCCAGTCCACTTATCACCGGATTGTTGGCACCCCCTGGTGGCGGAAGGTGAATCATTTCATCAGCGATTACTAACCCATCTAATGCATCGCCCACACACAGCATACTCGTGCACACATATGCGCCATATCTATCATGATCTGATCTGCATGGGGGACTCGACTCGGATGGGGGGGATGGGGGTATACGGACAGACAAGGCCAACCACGCACGATGGGGTCAAGTAAACAGCCAGACAAAAAAAACAGACAGAGACACAGACACAGACGGAGATCAGAGCACACCTGCTTTTGGCCTTCTCCATCTGTGGACGGAGGATGTACATATGTACATGCACACACGTACACATGGACATGGACATGTACATTTGTATATATGTACATATGCATGTGTGATTGCGCCATTGCCGCCGCGCACCTTCCACTTTCCACGCCGTTGCAATGGAATCAAATCCACCTTCTTTCCAGTGCTCTGTATGTGTGTGTGTGTGCATTTGTCTCTGTCTCTGTATGCGTGTGCGTGGTCCCATTTGTTTTTTTTTTGTCTTCAATTTCTTTCGGAATGTGCACAAAAATGAATGGGGAAAACAAAAGAAAATCACAAAAAACAAATAAACAGCAATGGCGAACAAAAAACGCGTTTATTTTTAAAATTAACTGCGACGCAAAGGCGGCCGGCGGTAGCAAAGATCTTTTCCAAAAAAATGCATGAAGGCGATCTTCACGGCTCCTGCCGAATTATGTATACCCTTTGCACACCCACACCCCCCATTAGCACATATTGGTTAGGTTAGTTAAGCTACTTCTCAACAGATGGCGCATAGACTGTAGACCTTAAAGCTGAACTAGCAACAGCCTTATGGGAAAACCACGCAGTGAGAGCGAGAAAGATATATGCGTCCAGTTGGTTTTCCAGTTGAGCTGGGAGCAGTGCTGCGGCAGAGATTATGGATTTTTGCAATTTTCAAAACCAATTTTGCTGGCTGGCTGGCTAGGCTGTGTGTGTTGAAAACATCATTTTGTCACAAATAGTGACTCAGTTATTCCACTGATAGCCGGCAGACGTGCTAAGAGACGACTACGAACACTAATTTTGGGTTTCTACCTCTTCACAGCAAATTTGGCAAAGTCTTATATCATATCAGCTTTAATAACCGAAAAATTGTACTAATTTTATGTCAAAGAAACTGAGCTTCGTTTGATAATACGAATTGATCCCAATTCGCAAATTGGAATCAAGACATCGTTGTTTCCAGCATTACGAGATGCGAATGATTGTTTGCCGGAAATTGAGCCTCTCCTATTCGAATTACTTCTTTTGTTTATTTACAAACATCTGCCAAAAATATGGATACCGCCTCTAAAAGGGTATACCAACACTCCAACACACACACACACACACTTATAGGTCTATGAGTGCCGATCATTCCACGTCTCAAGCTGGATTCAAATTTCACAACTTCTAGAAACATTCTTTGACCATGCTATCCATGCTATCTCCTACGGGGTGGTGCAGTCACTGGGTTCAGTTCAGCAGGCCACAGGCGTGGCGGCGCGTGCAATGACCCAGTTATACAGTTCGCGCGCTATAGACCTCGCCTCCCCCCCGGCACCCACAACTCACCTGCGCGATTGTTGGGCCTTCGTCGCTCCAGCATGATAAAGTCCCCATCGTTGACGCCGCACTGCTGCAGCGAGTGCTTGTTGTTCGTCAGCTCCTGGCCATTGAAAAGGACGACAATTTGATCGACTTCGGCACCGATCTCCATCGCACAGAGGGCTTTGAGGTTCTCCAGCTCGAGATCTTGGGACACGTCCAAGCAGAATAGCCGATCATCGGACGCAGTCACTGTGATTTTCATAATTCGAGAGACCGCTGGCGCTTGGGTGTGTGGTGTATGGTTTATGGTGTATGGTGTATGGTGTGGGGTTTCACTTAACTCCGTGGGTCTGGTCTGGGTCGATTGGTTGCGCACAAACACTGTTTTGGGAGGATTCTCTTTTGGTGGACGACTGGCTGCTTGGAACGGACCGCAATAATTTATAAATGCTCTCGCTGGCGGTTTCTTTGATTGCGTTTTCTCTTTCGGTTTTGCCTCGAGAGTATGTGTGTGCTATTGCTTTGTTGTTTTGGTACCCAACATAAACGCCGCTGCGATGTCATGGGTTGCATTCGGATTGATATCGATGTATTACTACAGTACTACTCGCAAAAGTATCCTCGAGAGCATGCTTTTTCGGGAACTCTCTGGGCTCAAGGGCCAAACCGATACGGAATTTTGAGGGGGTTGACAAATATTGAAAATACATTTGACATTTCAAGAAAAGCAGCACTTCAGTGCTAGAAAAATGAACTGGTTCACGAGCGGGTGCAGTGCTGCCAACTGCGGTTCATTTATCGATATCCATCGGTGCAATGATTCACGGTTACTATCAGAATTATCAGAAAAAAATTTTTGTATTTACCTTTATTCGATTGGGTCAACTGGCAGAGTGTAGACGCGGGGGCCAGAGTTGTTTTCTTCAGTTGTTTTCTTTCGTATAATCAGCACATCATCAGGCACCATGTCCATGCGACAAGGGGAAGGGGAGGCGGATGTAGCCCCAAAGTCTAAGCGACCTTCAGGTGAGAGATTTTGTTTGGACACAGCACAGTAAAGACACACACACACACCTATACATACGCCCTCACGACGCACATTCACGCACTCACGAAACGCACACACACATAGTATAACTGTAACCAGTTGCTTAAGTGATAAGAACCGCCCCCCGCTTCCATGCAATGAGTAATGGAATGGATAATTCCCGGGCACCTGGATTCACTCTCCCATTCCCTTGCTTCCCTTCACAGGGCAGGGATAGGGATAGGGACTTAGATGATGTCATGGTTAACCTTTAAGGAAAATTGATATTTGAAAACCCTCCTACTCCTCCCGCCCAATAGACTCGGCCTTCAAGCAACAGCGACTGCCCGCCTGGCAACCCGTACTCACAGCGCGCACGGTATTGCCGACATTCTTTGTGATTGGAGTGCTCTTCGTACCGATTGGCGTGGTGCTGCTGCACTTCTCCAATACCGCCAACGAGCTGGTCATTGACTACACCCGCTGCACCTCATCGGATGCCGCCAATGCAGGCATCAGCTGTGCGGACTACCTGCAGGCGAACACGGGCAAGCAGTGCAACTGCAACATCAATTTCACTCTGACCTCCGACTTTAGCGTGAGTAGAAAACAGCAACACGGCAACAAAGCAACCACCGGACACGGACACGGCCGGGCACCGCACCGCCTCTCAAACCTGACACTAATTGTCCTTTAATCGGTTTTTTTTTCGTTTGTTTGTATTCTATAACCCCGCCTCCAATTGACCGACTTTTAGGGCGATGTGTACATGTACTATGGTTTGACAAACTACTATCAAAACCATCGGCGCTATGTGAAGTCCCGCGATGACCTGCAGCTGCTCGGACAACTGTCTCAGACGCCCAGCACGGATTGTGCCCCCTTTGCCTATAACCCCGAGAATCAGTTGCCCATCGCGCCATGTGGTGCGATAGCCAACTCTTTGTTCAACGGTACGGTCGGTGGTCAATTCCCTGTACACAAAATGCCTTGGACACAGGCTAAACAATTCCCACTGTGGTTCCTCCTTTTCTTTTTCTTATTCCTTTTTGTTTTCTTGTTTGTTTTCGCCCCAACAGACACCCTCAAACTGACGCAGGGCGGGGTGAATATCAAACTTTTGAACACGGGCATTGCATGGCCCTCCGATAAGCGGGTCAAGTTCCACAATCCCGATGGCAATCTCACAGAGGCCCTCAGGGGCTTCTCCAAGCCAATCTTCTGGCAGCACGGGCTGGAAGATCTGGACAAGGAGAATCCGGAGAATAATGGTTTCCAGAACGAGGACCTGATTGTGTGGATGCGCACAGCGGCCTTGCCCAGCTTCCGGAAGCTCTATCGTCGCCTCGACCAGACGAATAACAATTATGCCAAAGGCCTAATGGCCGGAGACTATACCCTGAATGTCGAATACCGTATGTTCTGTGAAATCATCCTGATCTTCTCCGATTAATCAATCTATTTTCTAGGATATCCGGTGGCCTCGTTTGATGGCACAAAGCGCATGATTCTATCCACCACATCTGTGCTGGGTGGCAAGAATCCATTCCTGGGCATTGCCTACATCGTTGTTGGCGCCATTTGCATAACCCTGGGTCTGGGCCTACTCCTGATCCATATGCGCTGCAGTCGCAGGTAAGAAACGAGTCCTTGGCGGACTTTGACCCATTCCCGCTCAATCACTCACCCCACCGCATCCCATCCCATGCCAAGCCATAACCAAACCCAAACCCAACCTAACCTAACCCTCTGCACTCACTCATGATACCCACTACTCCTGCTCCATTCAACAGCGTTGGCTTAGAGTAGGAGGAGCTCTTGTACATACCCACAACCATCATCCATAACCATTTGAAGCCTCATATCTTGACCCTGGGAGTGCGCGATAAGTATTAAGTAATAATCTTTCGACTAATGATTGACGCATACCGATACCCATGTGTATGTACTACTCCTACTACTACTACTACTGACTCCTTTCCTACCAATCCAAATTGCACTTGAACTAATCAAAGTCCGTAATTGTTTCCACTCCACAGCAGCAACATGGAGATGATCAACGTGAATCCACATACGCAGTACTCCTAGATGCATCGATGACATCATTTCCGGCTGCCTCACTTAGCTTTAGACCAATCTGCTGCTTAAGCCTTATAAGCATAAAGTCATATCTATTTATCAATTTACTTTTTGTGTATTCTGCGATTTTTGTTTTTGTTTTTCTGTTTCTGTTTTCTTCTTTATTCGGCCATCCACTGAAGAACCCTTTCCGAGTGTGCGTGCGCAGGAGAAGCCATCATCCAAAGAATTGGCTCTGGCCATTTGTTCTATTTTATTTATTATCTGTACGAGCTTTTGTGATGTTTGTTAATGTCTTCTACCGAATGAATCCAAATGCTATATTTTCACCCCACCCCCAATTACTGCCAAGTATTATCTTATTCGCTTGTGCTCTGATCTGATCTGTAATAAAAAAGAAAACAACAAAATGGAATGTACTATGGGACATCCATGTTCGGAAAACATTCCTATTCCTTCGCCCGAGAGTCGAATCGAGTGGTTGCGTTGCGTTATCCGGCGGTTGTTCGTATTCTGATAAGCCCCAGGGCCTTATCAAATGGTTCCAGAAGTATACACCTGTTGTGTGTGTGGTTACCATACCCAAGACCCAATTGAGCAAAAAACTACAGATTGTATATTGATTTTTATGTGTATTATATATATATTTTTTTTATAATTTACTTCTTTTTGGTTCCTTAACTTTCCAGAGGGACAAAACGACAGCTTTTCAACTATTTTGCATTTTTGTTTTAATGGATTTGTATTTGCTTTTTTGTACGTGAATAAGTATCGTATTTAGGTCAATATCTTACAAGCTAATTTTACATATAATGTCTGTGTGTATGGGATTCGTATATTTATATGTATTTTGTCGAGCATGGGGCAGCGGGTGCGCTGTGTGGTATTCGGTAGTGGGTAGTGGGTAATGTGTAATGTATAATGCAAATGGGATGGTGAGTGTGCTTCTTAATCGTGTACTATTGCGCTGCTTGGAACAACATTATTTCCTTTGCAAAGGAAATAATCCGTTGATCCACAAACTCTTCATTCAATTGAAAATCGGAAAGTGTGCGTTCAAATGTGTACAGCTCAGAATTCAATTCATCACAGCGATGATCAATGGAAATGGTTGAAAACGGCCATGGCCAGTTTTTCAATTTGTGTGCCCAAGTTCACGTTCAAGTTCAAGGTTAAGGTTAGGTTACATATGCATCATTTTGTGTCTGCCCTTACAGCTGCATAACCGCAACGATTAAAATTGTAATTGTTGAGTGTATGAATCGTCCCGTTTTTGCAGCTGTATTTCGGAATGTCGAATTTGTGTTTGTGTTTAAAAGAATGTGTTTTGTGTTTTATATTTAAGCCGAAAGTTTTGGGGTCGAAAGGGGGTGCTCTGGTCATACTATAACCGATTTTAGAATTTTGAAAAGTATTTCATATCCAATACGCGGAGAAAATTAATTAATTAATTAATTCTGTAATTCTGTGGGTCTGTGCATTGGGTAATGAATCCTTATCCAGTAATTAATTGTGGAAACAAGTTCGGAATAAAAGTAAGTCGAATTTGTGTTTAAAAAAAAGTGTTTTGTGTTCTATATTTAAGCCAAAAGTTTTGGGGTCGAAAGGGGGTGCTGGTTATACCATAACCGATTTTAGAATTTTGAAAAGTATTTTATATTTTACATCAAGAGTTTGCTGGTCATCCAAATCTGTAATTCTGTGGTTCTGTGCATTGGGTAATGAAAGGTAATTGTTTCTTTTTTCTGTTTTTTGAACCACTTGCAAAAACGGAACAATTCAAAGCAAAGCTAAGGCCAGTATCGTGGTGAAATCTTTTGCAATTCCGGTAGTGCTCTGTAACGATGATCTTATGATTTAAGAACCTTATGTATCTTCAGTTTGGGTTTCTATGGACTGACTATCGCCGAGTTGCTGAACAATGTAAGACAAGAGATACAATGACCGTCTTGCACATTCAAGATCCTTCAGATCCACTGCCTGCATCTGCATACCCCTCTGGGGAATTGCAGCAGTTTGCACTTTTCCGGCATTATTTATATTGTATAAAGGTAGGATTTTGGATGGAAGATGAGGGGAAAATCCTCCCTATTCTCAACAAAATTCCCAGCCACAATTATCGGCTTAAAATGGAAAAGGACGGCTTGAAGAAGTTACCATTATTTGATCAAATTTGCGGTATTATATGGCATTGCATGGGTTTCGTCATTAAATCAAATAGAATTTCATGCTTGTAAAATGCATCTAGCCATTGAAAGATCTGGTTGTTTCAAAAACAAAAAAATAAATAAAATGAAATAAAATTACGTCTTCCTCACATTTGAATATGTATTGTATATTTTTGTGTGCATAATCTTACGCTTCTAGATCCAATAAATCCTAAGTAAATGGTTTAAACAAATATTTCAGGTAGAAGTTTCATGGCCCCTAAAGCCTCTCTTAAAAAAATATTCGGACAAAAAAATATATATTAAAAAAAAATTATATTCCCAAATAAATTCATTTTTGTGTGATGCTCTGTTTTCTGGGCTGTTCATTTAAAAAAAGTGATGGAAATTATATATACATATAATATATTCTTCCACAATGCAGCCTAGCGAAGAAAGAAATACCACTAAGAATACAGCGTCCCCATGAACCATATTATATTCAACCAATGCTAGCAAAAAGAAGAAACCAAACACAAGGCACCACATTAAGAGAAGGGCCGTCAAAGTTTCGCAGTCGTTATACAGCACTGGGTTATAAATGGCACTGGAAATGGCTTTTGACATAGATCACGGTAAAGCTGGGCTATGACGATCGGTCGCCAGGCCCTCTTGCGCCGCTCATCAGTTGAATGCGAATTGGATGTGGTCGTGGATGTTGATTCGCTCTCTGACGATGAGGTGAGGCCGATGATGTGGCCCCCCACTCTGCTAATGTTTCACCAGTGCTGTACAACGACTGGCTCTGCTGTTAATGTCCTCTTTTGTTTTTGGTTGAACATTGAACATAGCTCATTGGGACCCGGCAATCTTAGGGGATCTTTCTTTTCTAGGCTTCAGTGTGCCAGAATATATTATATATATATAAATATATATATGTATATCGCTTGAGATGGAGAGTTTGGGCAGAATAAGTAGGTCGGATTATAGTTTTTTCGGAACAAAATCTAAATTCTCTCGCAAATAGGACCTTAATAAATAAGTCTTGAATTCCAATCGACTCTAATTGAAGATTGGGAAATTGTTTTTGTATTATTTGTGAAGGCTTTGTTTCCGAGATAGTTTAGGTTACGCTCCGAAAAAACTTTGTGAGGTCAGACTAACTATTTCTCCTCACATCCGTCATGACAACAGTAGTCTGCTTTTCGATTTTTGTGTGGTTGGTGTGTGGTTTTGTGTGTGTGGTTTTTGTTTGGGTTTTTATGTTTTGTGTTCCTTTGGTGACGTCATAAACGTTTGCTTAATAATTGAGGTGTGTTCGTACGTACTTCCTACATAGATGCTTATATAAGTACGCTATATATTTGATATATATAGGTTATCTAAGCAAAAACCTTAGGCCTAAAATATGCCCCCCAGTGCTCACATCATTCTTATTTCGTGTGTGTGTGTTTGTGGTGTGTGGTGTGTGTGGTGTGTGTGCGTGCGTGCGTGCGTAAAAACTAATTTAACATTGTAAAAAAAATCTTATATATCTTATATAGTTTACGGATGATATATGCATATATAATATATAGTATAAGGTATGCCTTAAGACTAGAAGCAAGAAGAAACTCTACTATATGTGGCACACACGCACGCAGTCCCCCATTCCCCGCCCCTTCTCCTACTTTCTCTATACATAAATGTTATTGTGGCTGCTGATGCTGATGCTACTGCTGCTGCTGCTGCTTGTTGAATGCATGGAATGCGTTTTCTGATGATCATTTTGCATGTGTGCTGGTGGTCGATGGTGGTGGATGGTGGATGGTGGATGGTGGAGGGTCTGGGTCTGGGTCTGGGGGTCTGTCTTTTGGCGAATGAGTCGATGTTTGGGCTGGCTTTGTACAAGTTGTTTCAAGTGTGAATGCTGACGTGGATGATTGTGGACAAGGACTTGACTGTGATAATACGAGTACCCAATATGATCCACTCAATTGCTGCTGCTACCGCTGGCCCCCTTTTCTGCGCCGACGGCACTTCTCTGACGGTTGCTGTTGGCGGCTGCAGCTGCTGCTGGAGAGAGCTTCGAGGATTTGGTCGACGCATTGCTGTTACAATTGCTGGAGACAGTCGTCGCCGTCGCTGTTGCCGTCGTCGTTGCCGTTGCTGTTGCTGTTGCATTGCTTGCTGCTTGTGAGGCAGTGATTTTTGGACCATTGAGGAAATGGCTTTTGATGTGAGACTGGAGAAGCTCCTGGGAATCGAAACAAAGTTGACATAGATCACAGGTAAAGCTGGGTTTTGACGACTGGTCGCCAGCCTTCTTACGCCGCTCACCAGTTGAATGCGAATTGGATGTGGTCGTAGATGTCGATTCGCTCTCTGACGATGAGGCCGACGATGTGGCCCCCCCATCGACATTCTGCTCATCATCCACATCATCCGCATCATCGTCGTCGACCTCTTCGATAACATCATCGGGATCTGGATGATGGACTGCACCATCGTCCATCTCCTCCACATCATCGTCTTCATCATATTCTTCTTCAATAATGTCTTCAATGGCCAGCGTATGGCCCTCAGAATTGCCATCCTCATCCTCTTCGTCGTCGTCGGAGCTGGGCAATATCTCTTCGATTTGCTGCTGATGCTCTTTCGACTTGCCATTCATCAGGGGCTGCGAACCCGGTCCCTGTCCCTGCTGTTGTTCCTCTTCCTCCTCGTCATCGTCGTCTTCATCGTCATCTTCGTCATCGTCCTCATCGCTTTGACTTTCGCTCTCGACTTCGCCCCCATCCTCCGGCTCCTCATCAGAGCTGATCACTTCTTCTACGAGATCTTCATCCTTGTCAATATTTGCTTTGTGTTTATGTTGCTGTTGCTGCTGCTGTTGCGGTTGCAGCAGTTGTGTCGCAGGTGTTGGTGGGGGCACACCCTCCTCGTCTTCGCCCTCACCTTCATCATCGTCTTCATCGTCATCGTCATCATCGTCGTCGTCGCCGTCATCGTCATCATCGTCGTCGTCGTCATCCCCTGTGCCAGAGCTTTCTTCATCGCCGTCCGAACTGTCGGCATCCTCCATTTCGCTATCATCCTCCTCAGGCTTTGCCGTCGCCTCCGCCGACTCCAGTCCCCCATTTTCCTCCGTTTTCTTCTGCAATGCTGCGCTGGTTGGCTGCGCCAGTACGGATGACGCCTTCGCTTTGGATGTTGTTGCCTCGGAGGCTGATGATGATGAGGACGATGCTGTCGATGCCCGTTGTTCTCTGTCGAGGGCCCCCTGTGTGGACACTGGCACAATAACATCCTCCTTCAAATGATTGTTGATGTGATTCATGAGCTTCTCCTTGCGCGACAAGTACTCGCCGCACATGTCGCAGCCCCATTGGAAGGGACAGAATGGTCGCACCACCTTCGCATCGGCCAGCTTGTGCTCGATCCACAGTTCTTTCGTCGCGAATTTGATGTTGCCACAACGTCGGCAGCTCAGCGGGTCATCTACCACAATCACGGGCGGTGCTGGCAGGCTGCTCACCTCGTGCTTGTGCAGTTCGTACATGTGACGTCGCAGGTTGTTGTTGCTGATGAATGTCGAGGGGCAGTATTCGCATTTCAATTCACGTTTACGTTTCATTGATTTGCTCTTGCTGCTGCTGCTGTTGTTGTTGTTGTTGTTGCTGCTGCTGCTGTTGTTGTTGTTCGCCGTGGACGTGGAGTTCTGCTGTTGGCTCTGCTGCTGCTGTTGCTTCTGCTGTTGGTTGGGCGTCAGACCCACTGCATGCAGCTCCCGTAGCATCGATGTGGAATTGTTGTTGTTGTTGTTGTTGATATTCGTCGTTTCGCTGTCGATGTGGTTCTACATTTCGGATTGATCGGGCAGATTTGGGGAGAGGAGAAGGTGGAGGAGGAGAGAGAAAACAAAAGATTAATATTGATTGATCAAGCAAAGAGATATGAATGTTGATTGTGTTTTTTGCGACTGGTGCGGAGGCATCTCTCTCATCATCATCATCATCAGCAACATCCACGCTTTGGTTGGTTCTTTTTCGTTCTCCTCGCTGCACAAGCCGAAAAACGCTCACCTGCTTGCTATCACCTCTGAAATGCCACTTGCGATGCACTTTGAGTGCAATCACTTGGGGGAATGTCTTCGTGCACATATCGCACGCATATTCCCCGTTCTCGTTCTGGCCCTCCACCTTAAATTGGGCCGCATCCGCTGGCCCATCGTCGAACATCGCTGCCAGCGGATTGTCCACATACAGATCCTGTTCATGCTTCTGTATGTGCTTGGTGAAGTGCTCCTGGTCGGTGAATCGGGCGCCGCAAATTGTACAGGCCACCTCCGGTATGCGCATCTTTTTGGTACTGCCAGCACTCGATGTGGCCACTGGTGGTACTACTCCTCCATCGCCAGCATCCTCCTGATGGTTACCCTGCTGCTGTTGCTGCTGCTGCTGTTGCTCTTCCTCTTCATCATCGTCGCCAGTCTTGTGCCTGAATACGGCCCGACCCAGCGCCGGATTTGACTGCGTCTGCAGCTCCTGCTGATGCGCTCCCGTGGCGGTAATCGGCTTTCGGTTGCAGGTCGGCGTATGGTTGTCCAGCATCTGATGGTCGAAGAATACCTTGCGGCACAGCGTGCACTCGATTGGGTCGGGCACCTGCGGATGCTTTTTGTAGCGATGAACCTGCCGCGAGGAGGGGAGAGCGAGGTCAAGTCAAACAATCAATTCCGCTTTAGAGCAGAGCTCAAGACTCACCCATAGACTCTTGCGGCCGCTGTAGACATTGCCGCAGTCCTTGCACGAATAATCGTTCGAGTCGAACTCGTCGTGCGAGTTGATGTGGATGGCCAGCTTCTTGTTGGTGTTAAAGTTGGAGGGACAGTACTTGCACTGGTACCAGTACAACGGCGTCGTTGTGGCAGTGGCGGTGGCGGTGGCAGCCACCGCGGAGATGATGGACTGATCGGCCAGATCGCCAGTTGCCTTGCTGTGATGCTGCTGATGATGGTGACGGCTTCTATTGCCACCGATCTCCTCGATCATCAGCGAATCGTCATCGATTTTCGAGGATGTGGATGCCGAGGCTGAGGCAGAAGCCGATGCCGAGGCGGAGGCAGACACCGACACGGTTGTCAGCTTGTGGACACTCTTCTTGTGCTGCTTCAGTTCCAGCTCTGAGCTGTACACAATCGAACAGACATCGCACTCGAACTGCTTCACAATCATCTCGTCCTTTATGGCCCGTCCGTGCACCTTGAAAAGATGCACCTTCAGACCCTTCTCGTAGGCGAACTCTGCATTGCACAGCTTGCATTTGATGAACTGCACATTCTGCACGTGGTGGTCGGTGAGCATGTGGTAGCGGTACGATTTCTTTGAGCTAAAACGCCGCTGACAGATGCGGCAGCGCATCCGGCGGAACCGACGATCTGCCGCCTGATCCAGGCTGCGACGGAAGACTGCCTGCTCTTGGGGTGTCTGATTGACCATGGCAGGAGGGACAGCACCACCAGCTGCAGCAGCAGCAGCAGCAGCTGCTGTGACACCCCTAGCAGCACTGAGGCTGGCCATAAGATTACCCGTTTCGAGCGTTATAACGCCCTCATCGTCGTCGACATCCACCGAGGTCGATGATGTGACCGTCTCTGTGGCCGGGGCGGCGGTTATGGTCAGGGATTTGGGTGTCATACGATTGGCCGCCACCAGAGCAGCGTTCACGGTACTGGAGGCCGTGTAGTGCGAGCGCATGTGATTGGACAAGCCGATATTGTTGCTGAACAGCGCGTTGCAGATGGGGCACTCCTTTTGCTGGCTGGCCACGCCGCCCACAAGACTGCTGTTGTTGCTGCTATCGTCCAGGCGTATCTTCTTGGCCACGCTGCCGGTCTCCTCGTCGTCATCATCTGGAATTGGCACAACACACGGACATTGAATTGGGCTTTGGTTCGATATTAAGCATTAACACGAGATTGACACGAGAAGGCATTAAATTAAGGTGAAATGTTATGGGGAGAGATTAACAGAGAGCTGAGCAGGCTACGGAGGTACAGGAGGACGTCTACACACTAAGCCTAATTACCGAGTGTCCCACCATTTGTTATTGACATCAGATCCTTCATCACATAGTCGTAGCGACCCGTGGACACGTTCGGTGTACTGCCATCGGCCAGCTTCACGGCATCCGCGTTCACAATGTACTCGAAGCCGCCCGAATGGCGATTCTTGTCCACGCCATGCAAGTTGATCATGTGCTCTCGGAGATACGAGATTCTCGGATAGCCCAGGCCGCAGCGCACACATTTGTACGTCTCCGGGAGCTTGTTCGGATGCTTCGATTCCATGTGACGCAGCACGTTGTTGTAGTTGTTGTACTGTTGGCCACAGATGGGGCACACCTGCGGCATTCGGGAGAAATACTGCGACTTCGGTGCACCACCAGCATCGCGATTCAGGGAGCCAGGTGCCCCACCACCACCACCCGATGTTGGCTTTGGTGTAGAGGTTTGATTGGGTGCTGCCGCTGAAGCCGCTGCACCGCCGCCGCTGCGTGACTCGTCGGCGGGGGAGCCAACCCCAATGCCGAGAGCACCGAGTAGACTCCGCTTCCCGGGCGAGTTCTCAATACTGCTGTTGCTCCTGCCACCGCCACCGCCACCCATACCACTCACAGTGGAGGCATTGTCGCTGCTTATGCCCCCGAGATGGTCCTGATAGACATGATCGAGGAAGCGCTGATGCGTCTCCACCTTGGCATCGCATGTCATGCAGCGCAGGCGAACAATGCAGTCCATATTGTTGTAGTGGCGGCGCCTGTCCACGGGATCGGCAAAGTCCAGCCCGCAGAAGCTGCACTGAATCGAATTGTTGTCCTTGCGCTGCACATCCGCATGCTTGTCGTACACATGGGTGCGGAACTCGTGCTTGGTGCGGAAGCCCTTCGGGCAGAGCTTGCACTCGTAAAGCTTGTTCACCAGCAGCTCCTTGGCGCGCAGCTTCTCCGGCCGCTCGCCGCTCGAGCTGTTATCCAGCAGCAGCGGTGCAGCGACAGTGGGACTGGCGATGGTGGTCTCTCCGCCAAACGACGACGAGCCCATGTCCGACGATGGGGGATGGAAGTTGGGCTGCTTGCCGCGCAGGGCGTTCAGCACGCGAAACAGATTGATGCAGTTGCGCTTCTTGAGATGCGAAATGAACAGGGCCTTCGACTCGTTCATCTTGAGGCAGTTGAAGCAGAGATTGCGCGGCAGCAGCGGATACTTTTTGCGCACGTGCGCCATAAAGTTCTTGTACGTACTGAAGAATTTGTCGCAGCAGCGGCAGGTCATCGTCTGGTACTGCTCCAGGAACTCGTAATTCTGCTCGATGAACTCCACCTTGTCGCGGGTGAGCAGCGGCTGGTATTGCTCGGGAGTATCATAGTTGAAGCCCCCGCCCTCGCACTTGATGAAGGCATTCATCACCACCTGACGATACTTTTGGGTCGATATATTACCCCCGGCAGCGCCCGCAGCTTTGCTGGCCTCCTCGGTGGCCGCCTCGGCGGCGGCACGCTGAATCTCCAATGCAGCCGCCAGCGCTGGCGTGGGCTTTGTGATTGGCGTATTGTTGGGCGAGTCCGTCGACAGTTGGAACAGATTTGGGTGCAGATTTCGCTCGTGGCGTCGGGCATTGGCACGTGTCGAAAACTGAAGGCTGCATGCCCGGCAGCTGGCCACCTTCGAGTCCCCGGCGGCGGCCACATTAGCCACGGCATTTGGCGGCAGAGAGGCGGCCGCTGTCTCTGCGTTTACACCATGCTGCGCCGTATAATCATAGTCGGAGGTCTGCATGGGCAGAGAGAGAGAGAGAGAGAGAGAGAGAATATAGGATGTAGAAAATATAGACTGGAAATTTCCATTTACCATTAATGGTATATCGCCCTCGTGCTCGGAGCGTTCTAGGAACATTGTGGGATCGACCATGTCGTCGGACTCGTCCAGCGATTTCATTTGATAGTCATCATCTGTGTCAATGGGCTCATCCTTGATGGGAATAGCGGGCAGTGGCTAAAGGGACATAAATAATACAAAGAAAAGGAAGGAGAAAATCAATTAGAGGATCCATCGGCCGGCAAACGAATCAAATACGATAACAATGAAATATATAGCCGGGCTTTTGAGCTGCGACTATCGATATACCCGATACCCGTTGGCCCCAGAGATCACATTTATGGAATATATCGGGAATATAAAGAATATAAGGTGCAAAAGCAAAACAAAAACGAAATCATCTCCTGTAAAAATTCTGGTAGGAAGAGGAAGGGAAGGGTTGGTGCGGTAATGGGAATGGGCATAGGCAGGGGCAGGGGCATGGAAAGGGAAAGGGAAAGGAGGTGACGGGAGACGAAAGGAATCGTTTCGAATGCACGATACAATTACATTATAGGAGTAGCGTCTGAAAAATCGCAATTGCTGTGCGGCACTCTGCAGAGTCACCGGCATTAGGAGCGGTGCTGTCGCATGTTGGTGCATGGAGACGGCCGAGATGCCGGTGGCAGATGCAGATGCAGATGCCGCCTGAGCTATGGTGCTGCTATGGCTGTACGTGGATGTGGACGGTAAGACGTTCTTGCTGCTACTTTGGCTGAAATCAAGTGGCAGCGACAACGGCAGATTCCCCCCCACCACAGTGGCAGCAGCCGGTGGCAGTATTTCAGCAGCATGGAGAACCGGATGGGAAGCCGGAGCAGCAGCGGGAGCCCCAATCGTTACTGGTCCTGGCCCTGGCCCAGGTCCAGGTCCAGGTGCAGGTGCTGGAGCTGGAGCAGCAGCAGTACCAACAGCAGTGGTTGTGGTTGTCGGTGCTGGAAGAGGCGGCAATGGTGGCACTGCTATATCCAAGGGTAAATACACTCTTGGCTTAAATTTACGCTGTCCAGGCAGACCAGAAGGTTGAGAAGCAAGACGTCGCCCCGTTTGCCGCTGGCGTCTCTTCTGCTGCAGATGCTGATGATGTTGCAGCTGTTGATGATGTTGCTGCTGTTGCTGCTGGTGCATCATCTGTTTGCCCCTCTGCTGTTGCTGTTGCTGATATTTACGATACTGATGCTGGCGTTGCTGCTGCTGAGATACTGCTGCGGCTGCCGCTGCTGCTGTTGCCGCTGCTGCTGCTGCTGCTGCTGTGGCTGCTGCTGATCCACCACCAGATGCTGGTGTGGTGGAGGAGGCGCTGACCGTTATCGTTGGAACCTGCAATAGAAGGGTCTGCAGGGTTTGCTGCTGTGACGAGGTTGTTGTCGCCGTCGCCGTCAATCTGGCCGGTTGCTGCGGCTGCTGTTGCTGCTGCTGCTGCAGCTGTTGTTGTTGTTGTTGTTGTTGCGGTTTAGGACTCACATAAACTGTTAGAGATTTGCGTTTCTTCAGCGAGGGTATGCCGTCCAATATTTGGGCGGCCGATGGCTTATCCAAATCAATCTCATTCTCCGAATGATGGTGCTGCGGCTGCTGCTGCTGGTGGTGACCTCCTCCTCCTCCTGCTCCATTCTCGGCGGCACTGTTCAAATCCAAATAGCTGAGCAGCTTACTCTTGTTGGCCTCCAGCCACTGGCGCTGTTTGCTCTGTGCGCTAACCGAGCGATTCTTGAAGCTCTGCCACGAGTTCAGGTAACTGATGCAGGCGTGGCAGATCTGAAGTGACAGCCGATCTTGCGGCGTTATCTGTAAATACACAAACAAATAATACAAATTACTTTTCGGTTCAAGCCTGACAATTACAATTACATCCCTTATCCCTCCCCATCCCCATCCCTACCGACTATATTTTTCCTGCCCGTGTGTCCAGTCAGGCGGAGAGCTTGAATGCAGGTAGGCGCATTCGCATTCGCATTTGCATCAGCATCAGCATCCTCCTGCTATCACAGCCACCCCCCATTAATGTCAATGACCTGCTTATAATTATATGCAAGCAAAACTGCTGCAGCATACCCCCCACCCACCCTTTCAGAGTGTACATTTACACAAACACACACAATGCGCCGCCAATCATATGAAATGTCCTTCTGCCCGATAACACTGTTTGCGTGCGCATGTTTGTGTGCGTGTGTGTGTGCCTTCTATATGTAACAACAATACTCCCCCTGCCCTCCCATGTACTATGTAAATATCGCTCATATGTACACATGTATGTATATGTATGTACATTCTTGTCTTACATCCAGCCTTGGCCTCGGCCCTTTAATTACCAAAAATCATAATGATGGGGGGGGGGGGGGGGGGTCTGCCTATCGACACCATCACTAGGTGTCACATTTCGGTTATCGCTATCGACATCATTGGTTGTCGAGTTGGCGGCCTGCCATTGGTATCGGTATCGGTATTCGTACAAAATTGATCAAAACAAATTTTCAATTATGCATTTACTTGTTACTTAAGGCATTTGTGTCTGTGTGCATAAAGAATTAAATAAGTAGCAACCCCCCTCCCCCCTCCTCCACACCACATTCTACTCTTTCTCAAGCCGGCGGCGGTGATGGCGATTCCTTGCGGCCACCCAAGCCAGGCCTCAATACACAAGAATTTGAAGCAACCCCCCACCCCCCGCATACCTTCCCTCATCTTGCTTATATACCACCATCTCCTCTTCTTGTGTGTGTGTGTGTGTGCGAAATCTTATGTATGCAAGTACTTCTCTCACTCCGTGTTCCATCCCATCCCATCTCATCCCATCCCCAACAAGTAGCAAGACTTGTATGTATTTTGACTTGAGGAGGAACCAGGGGGGGAGGGGGGAATTGGGTGCTTCTTCTTCTTCCGATAATATGTTTGTTCATTCACCTTATACACCCCACACCCCATAACTGGACTGTGTGTGTGTGTGTGTGTCGCCACATTCGTGCCATGTTTCCGCACATCTCTTTCTCCAAATTCTGATGGATTGCAGTTGGATGCAGGCCCCAGGATCCCAGTCCCCCCGTTTCCACTTACACCCCCACCCCCTGCTATGCATTTAAGCTTGAAACTGCACTTTAATAGGGAATTGGGGGGACTGACTTGCCTATTAACCAGACATAACCACAATCACACGCCGAACACCCACACACACACACACACACACAAATTTTCGCTTTGAGGTCGGGAATACACATATACAAATACATATATATTCATATATACATATAGGTATTTGTGAGATGTACAACAATATTTTGGAAACATTTTTAGCCTTTTAGACCTTATTTTCGAAAGTCGTGCAAATAAAGGCTGATATTGATATGTCATCCAAATAACTGTGCAGCAACCCGACCATTTTTATGTGTGTGTGTGTGTGTGTGTGTGTGTCTTCACCAGAAACGAAAGCAACAGAAGAAGAAGAAGATGAACTGCAGCAGCAGCTGCCGCCAACATGGTGTCAGTGCAGTCCACCAGCTGCTGCTGCTGCTGCTTCTGCTGCTGGCGGACCAGGTGCAATCATCATCATCATCATCAGCGGCCAACCAAGCCAGCGGCTGCAGGACAGACTAGGGCGACGGCTGCTGCTGCTGCTCCTCCAGCTCATCCAGTCCAGTCCAGTCCAGTCCATCCCAGCCACCAGCCAGGCCGCCACGAACGGGTTTTGCTGTGCGCTTCCTCTCCTCCTTTTGTGTCCTTATTCGTTTGCTGGTGTGTATGTGTAAGGCAAAGAGAGCGCGCGTCCTGTTCACACACACACACACACACAAGAGGTGAAGACGCAGAAGAATGTAATGCAAGACAAAAGTAACCCTCATATTGTAGCAGGACAAGGAGCAGGAGCGAGAGCGGGAGCAGGAGCAGGAGATCGGAGAGAGTGAGTGAGCGAACGAGCGGAAGGGAGGAGAAGGAGGATTGAAATGAATATTTCAACAATAAATAGTAGCAATCACCACGAAAAAAACAAATAAACAAGTGACAGCGGAATCATATTCGATCGTTTGGGATATGTTCCCTTTCCCTAGCTGTTATATTATGGGTACTCTCTAAGGATATTCTTCTATGTTGGGGCTATTCCTACTCTTCCATTCCATTCCATGGAATGCTGCTAGGGAGGAGCAAGTGAATCCAACGGCCATCTTGGATTTGGATGAGCCGTGCCACATACACACATACACATAGAATCACTTGCATGTTCCAGTGTGTGTGTGTGTCTGTGTGTGTGCCTGTAGTGGAATCTCTGTGCATCCTCCTTTTATTTTTATCAGAATCTCATCATCTTACGAGGGCACTGCTGCCGCTGCTGCTGCTGCCTGGAGTTTGGAGCTGTGGCCGAGGCTGAGGCTTGAAGAAGCTGGAACAGATGCGAGACCGAAGCATGCGCACGTAACCGCTTGGTCACGCTGTGCCCCCCGTCTGGCACTGGCACTGGCACTGGCACTACCTCTGGGTCTGGGCAGAGAAAGTTTTCCACCTGGGGATCATCATCAGCAGCAGCAGCAGAAATATGTGTACCAACCAACGCAACAACAAAATGGTGGAGAGATGGCCTGATGATGATGCAAACGAAATTCGATGCGGGATGCAGGCGGTAGACGACAACGGGCACCCAGGCATCGGGCTTCGGGCATCAGGCAGGAATAAGAGAAGCCAACCAGGCCGCCAGCAACAACAACAACAACAACTGAAGCACTGAAGCAACAGCAGCAGCGGCTTCTTCTTGTGTGTATGCTGCCCATGCCCATCAGGTAATCTGCGTGAAGAGCCAAGTGCCATAGCCATAGCCATAGCCAGAGTTTCGTTTGCCCAAGGTGAAACCACTCGAATTGTACCCGGTCCGGCCTGGGCCTGCCTTTGTCTTCTCTCTCTCTGTGTGTGTGTGTATGTGTGTTTCCCTTTTTCCCTGCCACTTCCACTGCCCATGTTCCCTATATGCCTCTGCCTCTGCCTGTGCCTGTGCCTCTGTCTGTGTACGTGTATTTGTGCGGAGAGCATGTGGTCCGCCTCCAGATAACGAGAACAGAGCAAGAGTCAGCCAGCCAGCCAGCCCAGCCCGCAGCCACAGCCACAGCCAGCAGAAGCAGTCGAGCTAGCGATGACGCCAACCCAAATGCTCGGTCGGTCGGTTCGTCGTCGTCACCATCATCGTCGTCGTCGGGTTCGGTTCTGCTGTGCTGTGCTGTGCTGTGCTCTGCATCTGCTGTTGCCTGTGCCTGTACGAGAGTGCCTCTGCCTCTGCCTGTGCCTGTGGCTGTGCTTGCGTCTGTGTATGTGTACATGAAGAGCAATTGCCATGAAATCGAGCCCAAAGCAGACTAAGCCACCAGAGCCCATAGCCATACCCAGAGCAGGGTAGAGTACACGCAGCAGCAACGTGCACTGAGTGCGGGCGATGGTGATGGCGATGGCGACAACGATGTCGATGCCGGGGGCGCAGGCCACAGTCGGGGGGCAACCATTTTGTGTGTGCTGCCGAGCGACCGAAAACAGAAAAAGTGGATGACGATGAGGGCCACACAAACTGGGCCCAGGGGCAGAAACAGAACCAGTGCCGGGTTGGGCACGGGCACGGGCACTGGCACTGGCACGGGCATGGTCCGAACCGGCTCTGGAAAAAATCAATAAACGAAGCTAGTGAAGCCAACAGAAAATCTGGTTTTGGTTCTGGCACATGTTTCCATTTACAGGGGCCCCATCGGAGGAGGAAGTGTGTCCTCCACCACCATCGTCGTCGTCGTCATCCAAATGGAAGCCATCCAAAGGACGCACGCGCGCAAAGAGAGAGCAGAGCCAGCGGGAGAGTCGAGAGCGAGAGAGAGCAGGGCAGGGAGCAAGCCAAAGGTGGGGAGGGGGGTATAAGCGGATGGATGGATGGATTGTGGACTGGATACCTATGCACGAGAGGACCGAGCACGAGCACGACCTGGGCCGTGAGGAGCAGCAGCAGGAGGAGGAATAGCACAGCGGCGGCAGCAGCAGATATGAATCTAGCTACCGGCAGCGGCAGCAGCAGCTGCTTATGCTTCCAAGATTTCCTTGAGCCCATCCATGCTCTCTAAAATTCCAGGGAATGCGAGAAGGAAGGAAAGGAAGCATCCACAAGCAACAACAAAAATTATATGTAATTGCCGTTGGTTTGCCTGGGCGAGCGTGCTCGCCGCCTTCGCCTGTCTGTGCCTGTCCAGGCAGAGCCATACACACACATACGCATAGGCATCCATACGTCAAATCTCCAGTACGCATATACACACATACATACATGGCGGCGGCGGCGGCAGCAGCAGCAGCAGCAGCGACGCTCGGCCTCGACCAGTGCGCCGCACATTGTGCTTTATGCTTTGTGCTGGCCATTCGCTTCGCATATTTTCCTTCTGTTTAGCTGGAGCCAAGAACAGATACAACAAAAACAACAACAACAACTAGCAGCAGCAGCCGCAGCAGCAGAAGTAGAAGTGGGGTAAAAGCAAAAGTAAAGGAAGAAGAGAAAGAAGAAGCGAGTGCTAAATATTTTGGTAAATAGAAAGAATAAACAAAAATAAAAGCTAGAAAACAAGATGCAATAGATGGATGATGCCTTCATCTACCACAAGGAGGCAGGATCAATCATAACCTCACAAAACACTGGAAGAATCGATTGCCAGCAGGGCAGCGCAGACCGGGCCATGCCATGCCATGCCGGGTCGGGGCAGGCAGGCAGGGAGTGGAGTTCGTTCAAGTTGATTATGATGAAGCAGCCAGCCAGCGGCGGCAGAGCGGCGGGACAGCGTACAAAAGCAGATTGTGGTCGGGTTGTGTGCACCAATACCAATGAATGCCCCTCTAGCCAATCCACTCCAGTCCATACCATTCCATTCCATTCGGTCGGTCGCCGCTGCTGTCGCGTCATCGAGGCATCGTGACTTGGCAGTGAGTGAAACAGAAACCCCAGGCCCTGGCCTGGCGTGGCGTGGCCAGACCAGACCAGACCCAGAGACCCAACCCGACACGGACCATGCGGTGAAGCACAGCATGGACAGCACCGCACACACACACAAATACACACGACGCACACACAGCGAGTTCGACGGATGAGGAGGAAGAGGAGCCAGAGAAGCAAAAGGTAGGCGGGGTTGGCTGGTTGCTTTTTTTTTGTTGTTTTTGGTTGGTGGCCATCGGTTCGTTCGCTCATCGTTGTCGTCGTCGGCGGCGTCGCCAGCGCTTGCACAACGGTGTGGCTGTGGCTGTGGCTGCGGCCGTTGCCTGTGGTTGGGCTTCATCCGTAACCTCACTTTTCGGATGCTTTTCGGAACGAAACTCCAGCCAACCATGGCTGGACGACGCTGACGCCGTCGATTTGATGATGACGCGGGACGCTATCCCGTAACACTCACATACACACACACACTCACAAACACGCATGGAGACATACGCACATACCGAGAAAAAAAGCGAAATGGCAACCCAAAAATTTTTCCACGAAAGCTACAAAAATCCGGCACAACCTCAAGAAATCTCATCATGCTGGCCTCGGGTGTGGCTGTGCCTGGAACAGGGCCTATGATCCGCCTACCGCTCCGATGGGTTTGAGGGGAATTATGTGTGTACATATTGTGCCATACAACTGGGTTCGGGAACTTGGGGTAGATGTGGATGTGGGATGACGACAGCAGCAGCGACCGATTACGTGTGCACTGGATGACGACCCATTCTTTGGGGTAAATCTCGTCGCCCCCCACCTAAAAATACTCTTACACTTTTCCTCCACTCACCTTGATGTTCACACAGTTGTGGATTTTTGTCGAGAGCGGCTCCTTGTCGGCCGCATAGCTATTGATGATCGAAATGCATTCCGTGGCCGGAGCAATGCAGAGGCGGCAGCAGTTTTGTCGCGCCCGCTGTTGCTCGGGTTTCGCTGTGGTTGTAGCTGGCGGTGTGGCTCCTGCTGTTGTCGCTGTAGCCGCTGCCGTTCCCTGGCTCGTTCCAGTGCCAGACACCGACGACGCTACCACCGTCGTGGCCATTGTTGTAGCTGCTGTTGCCGCCGTGTCGCACATTTTGTCCCAAGTTTAGTTTGTTGTTTTTTTTTCGCTATGCCTTTTGCACGTTTTCACTTTTACTTCGCGTTGTTTTCGTTCTCTTGAGCTCGAGAGAACGACGCGACAAAATGGGAATCAAATCTGTTTCTCGGTATCACTCGCGCCCACTTTTCGTTGCGCTGAGCACATTCGCCTTGTCGTCACGCTTCATTTCGACATTCGGTCGACTTGAGCCGATCGGACTTGCTCCTGCTCCTCAGTTGGGTCGCTGCGTTTGGCAGGCAGAACGAAATCGCACAGAAAAAAATAAACCTGACAAAATTCTGCGATCTCGACGTCGACGTCCGAGCGCTGCAAAAATTTTTCCGAAAAAACTCCGTTTTGCGCAGTGTGGCCATGGACTTCTCAATAACATATACGGTCTGACCCTCAGGAATATACCAAAATATACCGTCACACTTGTGAAATATACCGTAAATATACCGATGAAAAAATCAACTCTGATCAGATGTGCGCGAACAATGGCCAATTTAAAAATGTGACATTTTGCACATAACAATGAATGTAATTAATTGAAGTGCAGGAAATGTTGTGCTCAATTTATAATTTGCAATTATATTCATTCGTCTGTATGCTCCCTATACTCCCTTTTAAAGGTTTGTGTCTAAAATAAGGTTTAAAGCCTAGCACTCAATTGCGAAGAAATGGCTATCGAGCAGAATCAGGGTTGATATTCGTATGAAACCGATAAAAATATTCTGCCATCAGAATGATTCTGCTAGGGTCATTGATTCGGGGGTACTCAGTTCGACAAAATGAATTGCCGATATATGCTGAAAAGTATTTGTATTTGTGGTTTTCTGCTAGGCACGAAACATGTATTTGCCCGGTCAAAAGCCTAGTACTCAGATCAGCAAAAGTTCTGCTGGCAGAATGTGCAATATAAAAATACGAGCGACCGAGTGTAACCAGGTGTGCATGCCCTACGGTTACACTGTGTACAAATAAAATCAGGTAAGAATTCAAATTATGTATAAAAACAAGCAGAAATGTATTATTTGTGGGCGCTGTGGTGCTAGAGAACGACAATGCACGGACAAAGCACCGAAATATTGGATAAATCCGTTTTTGAGGAACAGAAATGCAAACAACTATTTTCTATTCCCTATTTATCATTTACATTTCATCCCTCAACGATTTTCAAGATTTTTTGCACGTATCACCTGTACTCTCTATTCATCTCTGCAGCGCTGGGAAATTGCTGAGGAACTGAGAAAAATCGGGTATGGACAACAGGCAAAATGGCCCAGAAAATGCGACGCATGCAAGGTAAAATCAACCCCATTTGCCTAACATACCATGAGGACAGCCGTGGCATACGGTTGTATGCACCGAATGCCCTGTGCGCATCCCATACGCACAAGGCACTTTCGTTCAAACAAGCGAAATATTTCGTTGAGACAATTTCTGCATTAATGGGAGCGATGACAAACATTTTATTAATTCTATCATAACTTTTTCCAAGGGGTATGAAAAATGTTGCTCATTCCGTGCCCATGTTGAGGGACAGTGTTGCTCATTTCGCGGCACATGTTGCTGGCCCATGCTGCCAACGGTAAAAACGTAAGTGACAGTCGATGTTATTGCGATGATGTTGTGAACATAACATAGAAATACATCGCAAATACATCGAAAACATAACATATTCGTCAATTTTTATATTCCGTCTAAAAATACTAGCTAGCCAGGACCCTACCCACTAACCACATAATTTTATCTGATAAACTAATTAATTTTTAACAAGAATTGCACAATTCCAATTGGATGGTTTCTAAAATTTGCTTTAAAAATGGATAAAAAGGAAATTGTTGGGATGCTGCGACCAAAAATCTACTGCGATCCAAATAAATGTTTTCGTTTGTTTCCCAAATGATTGCCATTGATTGGCTATTTGCCCACTGCGAAATAAAAAGGAAATGAACCTGGCTGTCTACTATAACAAAAACAATGCTGCTGTAGCTCATCCATAAACTTTATAGCAGAAAGCGAATGCTCTCCAGTGTTGGTTAATTCTATTTAGTGGGCAAGTCCAAATCTTACTATGACATCAAATGTTTTTGTTGTTTGTTTGACATATGTCACAAATTAATATTTTTCCATATAAATGTAAAAACATGCAAACAGCTTGGAGTTGGAAATAATTATGTAACAGATGTACACTTACCCTTTCAATTCCACTTCGTAGCTTCTTATCCCGGTACCAAGCGGATTGTATACCCGACTAGTATACTTTCAATTGGTACCGGGATAAGAAGCTACGAGTAGCTATATTTTCATAGTTATAGCTTCTTATCCTTGGGCGTTAACCGGCGCTTGTACCAGGTTCATGTGGGATGCCGTTCACTTTTGTAAAATTTCGAGTTCGATTCGTAATTTGTTTTGTTCACTTTTATTAATTTCCGAATTTTGTATTAAATTTTTTGAGCTACGTTTGATGTTGCCTCGACAAAATCAGAATCCCTAACTAAAAATTATGGGATATTTCGTAAATTTTTAATTTTTTTAAACTTTTTCACTTGTATTAAATTTAAAACTTTTTATACGAGCTCCGTTTAGATGTTGCCTCGACAAAATCCGAATCACTAACTAAATATTATGGAATATTTCGTTGAATTTTGAATTTAAATTTTTTTCAAACTTTTTCGCTGTTAATAAATTTAAAACTTTTTATACGAGCTCCGTTTAGATGTTTCCTCGTCGAAGTCCGAATCACTGACTAAATACTTCCCAAATTCAGGACTAAGGTAAACACGTTTGTGGCTCAGGGCCTACTATATTTGTAAAAATTTTTCTAAACGCTACAAAAATATATTCTTATAAAGTAGTCGTTTTTGAATTTGAATAATCTGAATGATGTACTCTGAAAAAAAACTCGGCTTAATACTAAAGTATTAATAGTGCCATAATCTGTTCTGTTAGAGGTTCATCATATCGGTGTTGAATTGTAAAAGGCTATATGCTTTCCTTATCAATGGACCGTTGTACAAATATGCTAATAAATCTTACTCCAATTAATTAAAGAGCAATTTCAATTTGAAATCGAGACCAAAATAGAAAGAATTACAATTCATTCGACAAATAGGGTCATGACTGGCAGCGATAAGAGCCTGTCTCTGTCTAGGCCTCCTGGATTTCGGCAAAGTCATGGCCCTCCTTGCCGATAGTGCAGATCAGACTGAAGAATTGCCCTGGAGGTCAGGTCAAAGCTGATACAGCGGCAGCATCCTTAACCAGGCGACAATGTGACTTGCTGGATGGCTTGGATGCGAATTTATCGCCCATGTTATCACGGGCTGAGCGGAAATATAGGATTCTGGCAATGAAAACTTGTACAATAACTACTATAATTAAAACTGCCTCGTGGCTTATCATCCACTCCCACATACGGCAGAAATGTGTGCAGTTTTGCATTCTTTTTGAAATCTGGCTCTGGCTATTACAGAAATGCCATTTCATTGAGTGCGATGCGATAATAAATATTTATGTACATATGCAGAAAAAATCGTTCTTCCAACAGCTCCATTTGCACTTGCTTCATGTCTTATCTGGCTCTTTGGGGCCTGGGTTTCGTACTCTTCTCTGGCTACTGACCAGGCAACAGCCCGCTCTCCTCCTCCTCCTCCTCCTCCTCCAATATTGTCGCTTCTTATCAATCCATATTGTGTTTTTGCTGTTTTCCGTATATCACGCTAAAGCCGGCTGCCGGCTGCCAATTGCCGGCTGGCTATAAAAAGGTTTCGGTCGGATCGCATTAACTTCAGTGTGAGCGCGTTATTCGACGGAGTAGTGCTCAAGGAATTGTTCTAATCTGCAAGACCCAGAAATCATCGTTTATTAAAAGGTATGTACGATCCTGTGGACCCCAAAACCAGCAACGGTCCTTGAGCTGCCCCTTTTTTTTTTGTTGCATACTTTTTCTGTGAGTGAGAGCTTTAATGTGCAAGTATTCAGAGATTTTGTAATTAGTTAATGGAAGATGTTTGTTTTGTTTTGTCTTGCCTTGAACCGTTATGGGCACACAGACAAGACAGCTGTTGCATTTACAAGAGTGCATTTTCAGTATCTATCGATAGCAATGCACTTTAAGTACTGTCTAAACGAGACGAAAACGAAACTGTTCCGGTTCAGTGCATGCACCAAAACTGAGCAGGCCTTTTTTGTTAATTGCTGCCGCTGTGTGGGCACAATAATCAATTCAATCAAGAGCGGCACCAACTGCCTGCTCGTTTAGCCAGTAGCAGCAGCGGAGCAGCAGCAGCAGCAGCAGCATCAACCGCAACAACAACAACAACCACACCAGGCGAGGCGCTTGAACATCGAAAGTCAATTAAAAAAACAAAAAGGTAAACGCAATCAAAGTTAATCGCAACGCCACTGCTGCTTCTGCTGCTAAGTAAGTGAAGGGCATGACGTCAAAGGTGCGCAGCTGCAGCATCTGAGAAAAACATGAAAATAAACGGAGACTCAGAGGCTCGGACTCGGGCTCGGATTTGTGTTCCGCGGTTTGGTTCCGCTAATCTCAGACGTTTAATCAATAAAAACCCTCCCATCGGGCGGCAGCAGATTCAGTTGCCAGACACAGCTCGATTCGCCCAGAGCCCGTGCAAGATGCTGGCTTCCATCAGATTTCTCCCACTGACCATCGCCCTGATGGGCGCTCTCATTGGCTTGACGGTATATTCCGGGGGAAGGAGGCGGCGTGCGGGTTTTGCCCGAATTTGCATTCAAATTCTCACAATCTCGTCCTCGTCTCCTTGCAGATGTCCTACAAAGTTGAACCACTGCCTGACTCGTATGCCGGCCTAGGAGAGGGTCCCCACTGGGATGTGGCCACCCAGAGCTTGTACTACGTGGACTTGGAGGCTGGCAAACTGCTTCGTTACGACTTCCAGCAGAACAAGATATACAAGACGCAGATTGAAGGCGAGAGCTTCGCCGCCTTTGTCCTGCCGATTGAGGGCAAGCCGCAAGAGTTTGCCGTTGGCTGTGCTCGTCGCGTGGTCATTGTCAACTGGGATGGAGTCTCGCCAGTGGCCAAGGTGGTGCGCACCCTGTTCGAGGTGCAGCCGGAGTTCGAGAAGAACCGCTTGAATGACGCCAAGGCCGATCCCCGTGGTCGCTTCTTTGGCGGCACCATGCGCTACATTGGCGATGAGTTTGAGTTCCGTCACGGTGAGCTCTACAAGTGGGAGGCTGGCGGCCAGGTGTCCATTGTGAAGGGTGATGTGGGCATCTCCAATGGCTTGGCCTGGGACGAGAAGGCCAAGAAGTTCTACTACATCGACACCACCGACTACGAGGTGAAGTCATACGACTATGACTTCGAGACGGGCGTCTCCAGCAACCCCAAGGTGGTCTTCAACCTGCGCAAGACCAGCCCCAAGGATCATCTGCTGCCCGACGGTCTAACCATCGACACCGAGGGTAATCTCTATGTGGCCACATTCAACGGTGCCACCATCTTCAAAGTCAACCCAAAGTGAGTCCCTGCGAAAGCCATTCAATTATTTCCGCCTGCTCTAACTCCTGGTCTTCCCACAGCACTGGCAAGATCCTGCTGGAGATCAAGTTTCCTACCAAGCAGATCACCTCGGCTGCCTTCGGTGGCCCCAACCTGGACATTCTCTATGTGACTACAGCGGCCAAGTTCGACCAGCCGGCCCCAGCGGGCACCACCTATAAGGTGACCGGCCTGAATGCCACTGGCTACCCAGGCGTCTATCTAAAGGCCTAGGCAATCCCAAATCCCAAATCCTAAATCATAATGTTTTGCAACTGTATAAAAAGCGCATCACAAATCGTATCCAAGTGCAATAATATGCTAAAATTATTCTTTAAAAAATGCAAACGTCTTTCGATCACTGAATGAATTAATGACTGGCCTGGATCAAGTCCAGGCCACGATCCCCTTCGTGGCCCAGTAATTGTTTCCTTATAAAAATCGCAGTAAGAGAGAGAGAGAGAGGATTGAAGTACAGCCATGCCATACAATTTTCAAGTAAAGGACATAGTGTTAAGGATCGATTATTTCAGAAACTCGGTATTTTTAGCTGCACTTTGGCTTCTTTATAGATATTTATTTCTTCTTACGGATATATAGTATTTCTTACTCATATAGAGTACATTTGGAGACTTACAAAAAATGGAACTTAATTGTACATAGAATCTGTAGAGTAAATTAATCACGGCATAATTAAACGATCAGTAATTGGCAATAGGCGTAGAGTAGGAGGGGTCGGTCGATGATGTGAGGATCATCATTCATCCGACTCGGACTCAGATTCGGATTCAGAATCATCATCGTCATCATCGCTGGTGGCACCGGACCGATTTAGTCGTAGCATCTCCTGGAATGTGTGCACACGTATCTTCTCTGGAACTATTTGCAAAAGGAACTCGAGATTCGAACTCTTGTTCACCAGCTGCGCGAGATGCTCATACTTGAGGGTGTCACTTGTCTCCTTGGAACAAGAGGCCGCGTAGGCTTCTCGCGCCAAATGCTGCACAAAGAGCTCACTGCATTTGGTCATCAGGAACAGCACTTCGTTCGTAATTAAGCCGGTGTCCATCGAGCTCTTCATGATTGTCCGCACCCGGCTGAGGGGGAGAACGGTCTCTGCCGTGGGCGTCCGTTGGTGCGGGGCTGTTGTTCTCGGCTCGACCATGTTCGCTGGATTTAATACTTAACTTAAAGGCGCACAAACTAAACTGCATCCAAGCCGAAGATCTGATCTGTATATAAAATATATTAATCGATATCGATATTTAATATTGCTATTTAGTTGGAAAACTGTGACCTGACCTCCATGAGAATTCCATCCCTGTGTAGTTGCCATGTGAAAAAATTAATTCAATTTTGTAAACATTTTTTGACCTCTATTGCCTAGACATATTTTAATAATAGTCCAAAAAGGAGCCAATCTTGTAAAAAATTGATTCATTTTTTGGATAAAATTAAGTGTTTACTTCTGAGGGTCCTAGCCAGCTGGTAATACTAAACCGAATATCAAAATCGGAAATAGTCACTTCCCAATCATGAATAAAAAAGGACGACAGGGTGAACTTATTTGGTTAGTTCATTGCAGTGAATAGTTCTTTTTTTTTTCTTCGTTCATGAACTACTTTCGGTTCTCTGGTTGGGCTGCAAGACCATCGATATATCGGAATTGTCTTCCGTTATTTTGTGGTTGGAGGCTTCTCATAGAAAACATTGGTTTTCCACATCCTTTTTAACTGCGCTTAATTCATTTTATAGGCGATATAATATTTTTCTTTTCTCTCAAACGCATAGCGGTGGTCTACAAAAAGCAGCACTTATCGCAAAATTCAACGAATTTATCGATAGTGCCATCGATGGTTGTGCAGCCCTCCTCTCTTGTTCGTGTGTTGACCAAACACTTTTTCGCATAATTTCCATTTTCTCAATTACAAAACAAAAAAACACGTATTTAAGATCAACTGTACGCTTGAGCTCCATATAGATCAAGAGTTTTTGGTCAACGCACCTGTTCGTTTTAAGCGGAAAGATTAAAACGCAGCGATTAGAAAATCACTTCTATGAAGCGACAACTACGCTAGAGGCAGAAACAGAAACGTGAATGTGAAAGCCAGTCCCGCGGCGGCAAACACGGCAACATCAAAACGAAGACCAGAAGTAACAGAGCCGTGTATAGGAAACAGCAACAAAACGCTTACGTCCATCAACCAGCTCCACACCACACAGCGTCGATGTTGTAAACAACAACAAGATATCCTCAACGTTCGCATGGTTTAATTGAATTTTGTTTGATTTGAGATATTAATTGTTGTTTTGCATCACATCACAAACTCACATACTACGTGTTCAGAGTTGTTGAAACAATCGGAACGCACAGAAGCCAGACAACAATTCGGTCAGCCCGCGCACAGTACATCCGTAGCGAAGCTCTGCTAGATAAAAAGCTGCCCTGCTCCACCAACGCGAGTCCAGGCCAGGCGCCCAGGTCGAATCCACTCCACTCCGTTCTCCAAGTCAAGTCTACCAATTAAAGATGGCCGCTGCCACTGCAACCGGCGGCAATGCAGTGAACGACTGCTTCAACATTGGATCCACAGTGATGTGCACGACCTGTTTCAACGAGGAGGTGGAGGGCGAGGTTCTCGCATTCGATCATAACACAAAGATGCTTATCTTGAGTATCCTTTTTTATTGTCAAAAACCCAATTTGTATTGTTTTAACGTGTGAGGTTTGTTCTGTTGTGGGCAATCCCACCGATGCTTTTATATAATAGTTAAGACATCCAGCATTTGGTTCTCCGTACATCGCGCCAAAAATATTTTCTCCCCCCTCCCTCCCGCCACCTTCCCACCTTTTTCTGCTCTTGCCTTTTTGCCCCAAAAACAGAATGTCGATCGAAGACAACGGAGGACCTGAGTGATATCTATGCGTTGAATCTTTCGCTATGCAGCAACGTTCAGGTGATCAAGGAGTGCAACGGCAACTTTGTCGATGATCCGCAAAAGCTAAATCTGGAACAGGTGAGCAGCAACGTAGGCCGCAACGCAAGATGTGCGATAGGTTGTGAACCTTTTGAATCTATTGGCAGGTTAAAATGCGGTTAAGGAAAACAGTGGAACGGCGTCAGGACTATCTCAAGTCCCAGAACGCTGACGTGAGCTCAGAAGCACAAGAACTTTATAGAGCGATAGCCAAACAATATGGGGTAAGCGGCGGAGCACATTACAGTTTCAACATAATCTCATCTTGGTATCTCTTATTCCCATGCATGCATATTCGGCGCACAGTACAATGAAGTATCCTGGCAGGGACTGAACATACAGATCCTTAACGAAGTCACCATCTCGCCGCCGTACCGAGTGGACAACGTAGTATCGAGTTCAAACAACGAAACCTCGTGCAACTACATTAAGCGCATCGTAAGCCATTGCAGTTACAACCTCTGTTAGAGGCATTTCAAAAGTGTTCGTTCCGCTCGCTTACCTCCGTGTTTAACTCCACTCCCGACAGATCAAACAGTTCTTCAACTCCAGACTTTCGGGGGCACAGGATAGTGCTTCCAATGCTGCGGCCAGCACTTCGTCAGCGTCGGTCTCCCCAACATCTTCATCTCTGTCATCGAGTAATGCTGCTTCTGGGTCGCCGGTTCCCGCTAACTAAAAATAAAAAACAAGACAAAACGAAACGAAATGAGCAATTTCTTCAAAGATTCGGAATTTTTTCGAATTTCAGTGGGTGTCGGGGGGTGTTGAGCCACCAGCTCGACTTTACACTAGCATAACGACTGGCGTCTGATTTATGTATCTGAAAAGATATTAAGAAATAATATGGACGAAAATTACGTTTAAAATATAATTTGTTTGATTTGATCGCAATGGTCTGAAACGATAGACCGAGTCCGATAACAGATTTCAGCCATTCAAGCGAATGTGCGTGGTTGCGTTCCGTGGTGAATGACAGTTTTGTCGGCTAGCAAAGAAGCCGCATTTTTGTTTTGTTTAGCTCAAATACATTCAATTTTTCAATGGAGGACGTGCAAAAGCACAGCGTGCACACGCTTATATTCCGCTCTCTGAAGCGCACACACGACCTGTTCGTCTCCAATCAAGGAAACCTGCCAGATGTCGACGAGCGACTGTGAGTACCGTCCCCTACCCTGGATCGGATCCATCCGCATTAACAAACCGAGCTTGATACCATACCCACTTTCGTTACCACACAGGGACAAACAGCGGCGTTCGATCAAGGCCAAAGATACGTATGGCTCGTTACTGGACCGGGTCGCGACAGCCAATGAGCCCCGGAGGACACCATCAGGACATGCCGTGGAAAGACCATTGGCTATCACAGACGGGAGCACAGACACTGTCAACAGCATGGTGAAATTCAATGCCGATGCGCGTCGGCCGGACACGGTGCTATCCATGCAGGGTAGCAATAGCACATCCCTGGTGCGGGCCTCCATGCCCAACACGGGATCCGGATCGAATGGTGCTAGCAATCTGCAGCTCATACCAAAGAAGGCGCCCACCATACCGAAGCCCAAGTGGCATGCACCCTGGAAACTGTCCCGCGTCATATCCGGCCATTTGGGTTGGGTCCGTTGCATAGCCGTGGAGCCGGGCAACGAGTGGTTCGCCACCGGTGCCGGGGATCGAGTCATCAAAATCTGGGATTTGGCCAGCGGTAAGCTGAAACTCTCGCTCACCGGCCACGTGAGCACTGTGCGGGGAGTGGCAGTCAGCACCAAGCATCCGTATCTGTTCAGCTGCGGCGAGGATCGTCAGGTGAAGTGCTGGGATCTGGAGTACAACAAAGTGATCCGACACTATCACGGCCATTTGTCGGCAGTCTACTCGCTGGCCCTCCATCCGACCATCGATGTGCTGGCCACCTCTGGGCGCGATTCCACGGCTCGCATCTGGGACATGAGGACCAAGGCCAATGTGCACACGCTGACCGGGCACACAAATACGGTGGCTAGTGTGGTGGCCCAGGCCACCAATCCACAGATCATTACTGGCTCCCATGACTCGACCGTGCGCCTGTGGGATCTGGCTGCCGGCAAGAGCGTCTGCACCCTGACCAACCACAAGAAGTCTGTGCGCAGCGTTGTGCTGCATCCATCGCTGTACATGTTCGCCTCCGCCTCGCCCGACAACATCAAGCAGTGGCGCTGTCCCGAGGGCAACTTTGTGCAGAACATCTCCGGCCACACGGCCATCGTCAACTGTATGGCGGCCAATAACGATGGCGTGCTCGTCTCTGGCGGCGACAACGGCACCATGTTCTTCTGGGACTGGCGCACCGGCTATAATTTCCAGCGATTCCAGGCCCCCGTCCAGCCCGGCTCCATGGACAGCGAGGCGGGCATATTTGCCATGTGCTTCGATCATTCGGGCACGCGTCTTATCACCGCTGAGGCGGACAAGACAATCAAGGTGTACAAGGAGGATGAGGAGGCCAGCGAGGAGACGCATCCAGTCAACTGGCGGCCAGATCTGCTCAAGCGTCGCAAGTTCTAAGTTTTATCACCGCTAGTTGCACCGCTAGTCCAAAAAAATAACGTATAATTTAAGCGAGAATTTCCCCCGAAACAGATGCGATTAAATGAAATCGAATTCTACATCAAATATAATTTATTTTCAATTTTAAACAGTTTTAAGCTCCCACACATTGTCAATCGAAGGATGGGATGGGGGCGTGTGTGAGGGGGGATTGCGAGTATGGAATACAACTCTGAGGTTGTTTTCGGTTGGTGATCGGTAATCGTTAATCGGTGATCGCCCCCCACATAACCTTAAACCTAAAGGAGTGGGAGGGGACTAAGCTTGGCTGGAACAAGGATTCATAGATATTCTTCCCGTTATTCTTATGGGATATTTGTGTTAACGGCTGTTTAATCTTTTATATACACACATAAATATATAGATATAGTATATATGTATACTATATCATCAACACATGGGGAATATTGAATTGATATATTTTTTGAATTTGTGGTTTCTTTGTTTGTTTGTTTTTTTTATTATTTTACACATAAATAATTTCAATTATTTTTGTTGCATAAATAATAGCATAGCATAATAATGTAATATTTGTTTTGCTATTGCCTTGTCATGATGCCATGATTTTTGCTTGTTTTCTGTGTGTTCTTTCGGATCATCCTCCGGGTACGGTACGGATACGGCACTCTTTGCTGTATAATTTAACAAAGACACAAAAAAAAGCATTCAACCTGGTTATATTATGGTACATACGTATGTTTTTTGTCTGTTTGTTTATTGTTGTTTTTATTAATTTAAGATTATTATGTTGTCTAGTCCTTTGCATACACTGTTATCATTTCATGTTTTTAAATCACAAATAATTGTTGTTTGAAACAAATCTTCTTATTTTCCTCCCTCCTCTCTCTCTCTTTCTCGCTCTTTCTGATCGTCTTGTATCCATCTGTCGCTTTCCATTTCACATCTGTTTGTTTTTGTTTTTACCGTTAGTTAGAATCTATCTCTATCTATCGCTCTGTCTCGCTCTCTCTCGTGTCACGAGCGGTTGGTGCTGCCAAAACATCTGCGACTCTTCTTTCGTCGCTTACTAGCACTGCTTTCCTGCTCACTGCTTATCTTTATATCTTTATCTCTTCTTGTTTTCACTTCTCCGTTGTTTTTGTGAGGTGCATGAGCTGTTTTTCGGCGTTTTTTTCCCTAGGAGAAACGCACAAAAAAAAGCTTATATTTACAATTGCCAAGGCCAAGGGCCGGTATTTCAAACGAATCAATTGGATGCGAGACTTCAATTAAAATTCGGTTCATCCCGGATTCAAAACAATTACCGCCTTTAGGAATATCGTATTTAGAAAATTAAAAAAAAAAACAACTAAAAAAATAAACACTCTTAAATGCCTTAGCCTAGATTTTGAAGTCACTAATGCAAGCGCACAAAGTCAGTAAAATTATAAACTTCTTTTTTGTTTTTCTCATCGACTTCGTGTCGTGGCTGGGCCCGGATCGGATCGGGGCGGGGTGGGGCGGAGACAAACCCTGGAGCGGAAAAGCATATTAAAAATTGACCGGAGACGATTAATAAATAAATTTTATGACTAAGAAATAATATTATTTAAAAAATCCACGTCAATTTCTACTTTGGGTTCAGGAGGAGGAGGAGGGTGGGGGGAAAAGAGCCTGTTCTGAGTGACATACAATTTGTAGTTTAATTGTGTGGCTTGGCTTCGGCTTCGAGCTGAATTCTTGCTTCGCTTAAAATTTATATTTTCGAGCAACGGTGTGCCGGTGCCGGTGTGTCGATGGATGTCGTGTCGCTCCTTTCCGTCTCGTCGAATTTTCTTCCCAGTCTCTGTCCCAGCAGCAGCCTCCTCGACTCTACTCGCAGAACCATCCTGCATCTGGTGTGCTCCTTAGTCCCCCCTTTGTTGTTTGTGTGTTTACATATTAATTGTATATCTTGATCGCCTTTTCAGAGAAATTCAGCGAACTGCGCTTGCGTGACTTGTTGATGTGATCGAGGCCAAGGAAGGGCAACTGACCGCTGTTCGAGGTGCGGAAATTCTCCAAATTGATGACATCGTTGTCGTTTACCTCGGTGGTCAGGCCCGTATTGATCACGGTGAACTTGTAGTTCTCCCATTCCTTGTCGGGGACATTCAGACGCTTCTGGATGCGCTGCTTGAGGGCCCCATAGGGCTCTCCGTGACGCGCCTTGGTGAGGAAGGGTACGCCAAACGAGTTGTACAACTCCTTGCTGAAATGGGCCACCGGCAGGAGATATTCATTCTCGGCCAGCTGCATCTCATCCGAGGGCACCTCCTCGACACGGTAGACTTTCTGTGCACTCTGTGCGGTGGTGATCGCCGAGTCGTTCGCCTTGAGCAGCGTGTCCAGCGGTATATCGTCCTTGCAGTGGGCCACAATCTTATGATTGCTAACCTTCATCAGGCGCAGCTTCTTGCGGCTATTCTCCAGGAAGGTTATCTTCTTGGCCGCCTCCTCCAGCAGCCCCTTAACGTTGTCATTCTTGTTCGGATAGAGCACAAGCTCCTTCTCCTCCTTCAGATCGTTGGACACCCAAATGCACTTGAACTGCTTCTTGTTGTCCAGCTCATGGATGCTCAACGACAGACGCTGATAGAAGATACGCTTCGGTGTGCTCTGCTTGGTGTACGACACAAGATCCTTGACCGTTCCCTAAGCCAGAAGAAAGATAAAACGATTTAGCGGGGGGATCGTCGAGAGTCGATCGGCAGATACTACATACCTTGAATGTGTAGGGCACTGCGTTGCCCGCCGTCTCCTTGTAGTTGTTGATGCACATGAAGAACTGCAGCTTCTGTGGATCCGTATTGAGGCGCTCGGCCACCGCATTGGTAAGCTGATCGTAGTTATAGCGATTCGACAATTCCAAGACAAAGTCCGGCTCATTCGGATTACACTTGTCGCTGAATATGATCTCAATGCGATAGACCAGGTCCAGAAAGTAGTCCTCGACCGTGGGCAGATCCAGTTTCATGTCAATTATCTCACGCTCAAAGATGAGTATCTGCCCCTGCAGATTATCGGGCGGCAGATAGAGCACACTCTCGATGGGATCGTTCAGATTGGCGATTTTCTTGTCGCCGTACTCATCAAAGACGGTCAGCTCGGTGTCCCGGTCAAAGCCCAGCTTGCGGTTCACTTCCGGACACAGATCGATAAGGCGGCGGCTCTGCGGCTGCTGTGTGCATCCAATATAGTTCAGACGCTGGTTCTTGGCATCATAATACTTGAGGAAGAGCAGAACGTCTGACTTGGGATTGAAGGGTGCCAGCGGTTCGTTGCTGTCCTGGGGCGCCAGCTCGAGAAAGATCACCCATGGCTTCTGTGATGTGGGTATCTGTTCGATGGTGCGCGATCCCTCCGCCTCAAAGTCGAAGTAGAGAAACTTTTGCGTCTGGGCGGTGCACATGTTCCAGATGCGCATGCGATCGCGCGATACGCCGAAGCCCTTGACAAACATTTCGACCAGCTCGTCGACGGTCTGGTTCTGCTTGAGCTTGAACGGACGCTGATGGGTCTTCTCCAGGTCGAAGAGACGGCGCTTCTGTTGGCCCTCAAAGTACTCCTCGAGTATGACGTGGACCGAAACATACAGATTGGCCTCGCTGCGCTCCTTGCGACGCGCCATCTCGATGCGTTTCTCCAGATCGAGACGCTCCACCAGATCACTGGATATCTCGCTCTCCGGTATATCGCCCAGGACACGGTCCAGTTCCGATTGCCTGATGTACACCAGCATATAGGCATTGCTGCATTTGGCATGGAACGAGATCTCATCGTCCATGCCGCCATAATTCAGCTCAATGGCCTCCTGTTTGCGGCAGCTGGAGACCACATCGTCATCAAACTTGAACCAGCGACCATCGGCCTTTGGATTGATAAAGACCACATAGTGTCCGCCATGATTGTCGCCCGAATGCACCAAGACGGCATGCAGGACATAGTCCGCCGATGTCTTCTCGCCCTCGGCCAGATAGTGATCGAGATTGATCTGTTCGTAGAACTCGAAGCGATCGTTGTACTTGATCGAGCTGTCCGTAATGGGATCGTATTGGAAACGCATCAAATGCAAGTGCAGAACGGGCGGGAATGACGTGAAGATGACACCCTTACTGGCCTCCTACAAAAGAAAACAATGAGACACGAATGAGAATCGGAAGAAATGGACTGGCAGACTCTGGCAGACCCAGACTGAGTCTTTGGGGCACTCACCTGTAAGCCATGGACGCCAGCATCGTATTTGTTGTCCCCCTCGAGGGTCTCGGAGGCGACATAGTCCTGAAATGATTCGTAAATGTTCTTTTTGTCTTTGATATTTAGCTGGATATCGTAGAAGGTCTCATAGCGTGTGCTGTTATAGTCCACATTCTTGCATTTGATATACGATGACATTTTCCCCTCGAACAGGCCGGGTATGGTGCCCTCGAGGCAGGTGCCCTTCATCTTCGACTCGAGCTTGTCGAGCAGAACGCGTAGGAACTCCTGGACATCGTGCTGCATGAAGGAGTCGAGTGTCTCCCAGCCAAAGGATTTGGTTAGCTTCTTGGTGCCCACCGGACGATCGCCGAACTGCAGCTCGTGGAATACGCGCTGCAGGGAGAGGCCCACCGATTTGGTGCTATCGTCGGCCTCAGTGGGTATACGATAGACGGCCAGGCGCAGGGAATTGGTAAAGTAGAGCGTCTGCAGCAGGCTGTTCATGTAGCAGGTGGCCCCCTGGTTCTTTAGGCCCACATAGCCGGTGTGCTTCTTCGAGTCCCAGAGTACGCCATGCGGGGCATCTGCTATGACATGCACCTCCAGTGTAATGCTGTTGTTGTGTATATAGCTCTTCTCCGCGTCCTGCAGCTCCTGCCAAGTGATAAAGTTCGAGTACCCATAGTCGTTCTCCTTCGAGTAGAACAGATGCTTGATGCGGGCACGTGTGAACGGCTGCGACTCGGCCTTGTGGCACTTGAGACGCAATTCGGCGATGGCATTGCACGACCAGGTGGGCGAATCATTCTCCCCGTTGCACTGCAGAAAGAAGCCCAATGCGCGGTCGTTCGGTATGACCATTATCTTCCATGGCAGCATCCGTACATAAACTGGCGGCGACAGACGCTGTGATTTCAATTGTGCCACATTGTCCACCGTATAGGAGAATGTGGTCTCCGAGCGGAACTGGTCCTCCTTGTTCTCGTCGTCCAACGACATCGTGTCCTGTTCGTTGGCAAACGATGAGGAGCTGCTGTCGGCCAGCAGCTGTTGGGGCGGCACGTTGCCGTTCTCGCTGGGCAGCTGGGTGACTGCACCGACCGCGTGCAGTTGTGGCTGTATTAGATTCTTGAATTTGGGCAGCTGTGGGGGCGAATTCTGCTGTTGGTTTTGATTCTGGAGCTGTTGCTGCTGTTGTTGCTGCTGCTGGTGAAGATCGCTAGTGATTATCTCGACCTCTTGGGTGTCCTGGGTGTCCATTGCTTCGATGGATTGTTCTGTTTCAATTTCCATCTTATTCGGGACTTGAATGGTGCTGGAAACAGGCGGTATCGCCTCTCTGTTTCGACGGTATCGCACTGTTTCTCCGCTTCCTCCTGCTTCCCCCTGTATGGTTTGTTCGAGTTTGCGCTGCTATTTGTATGTCCTGTATGGCCCCTTTGGGCTGGGGTCCTTGGAGATGGAGAGAGCAGAGCCCTTGCGCCGTTGCAGTTGTTCGATCGAAAAGGGTTTTCTGTTTTCTGCAATAAATGGGTAAATGTCAAAATAACACAAACATCAAACCGCATACGCACGCACACAAATACACGCCGACACTCACACACACACGCACGCACCCAGAAGCTTCTGCTTGCGCCGACACCACATGGGCCCACACACAAACGCAAATGCAAACGCAATACAAGCACACACACACACATACAAATGCAAATGAAAATGAATATGTTCAAATATGCAGACACCCATACACACATGCATAAATCATGTATAAGCTTTTTTTTGTGCAGTGCATTCTTGTGCTTTGGCAATGACTCGGTTAAAAATTTCACACTGCATTTTATGCGGCTTTTTTTGATTATTTCGCAATTGCTTATTTGCTACACAAAGGCAGGAGGAGAAGAAGAAGAAGCAGCAGCACCAGAACCAGCACCAGCTGACCAATACACACAATTAATGCGTCGGCCCGTCGCCGCTGTGTTGCTGCCTCTAATTTCTGCCTGCCACCCTCTGCTTTAGAGACATATGCACGTACATATGCATTTTATTTCTTATTTTATTTGTCGCAGAACTTACCTCCTTTGCTGGTTATAGAAATTTTAATCTGTTGTATTGAAATTTAACAATTTTTTTTTTGTGCCTCGCGCTCGTGGTCCGCACGCTCGCTGCGTGTGTGTCGGATTGAAGGGGTTTTGGGTCTGGGCCGGGGGCGGGGGGTGTTGGACAGCCGCAAGATAAACTTGCAGATTTTCGCATATAACAATATATGTGTGTATGTTGTGTGCTTTCTTTTCAGCCAGCCTACACACTTCTTCAATGCACGGCGTACGCTCTTTCACATGTGTGTGAGAGACTTTTGAGTGTGTGCGTTGCACGTCGCCTTTTGGTAGAAAAAAGTTTTTGCCGAAAACCTATAATTTTGTATTGCCGTACAATGTAGTACTTGAATTTGAATGTTCTAACCTCGGACGTATTTCACTCGGCACTGTTATATACTATTCGTTACACAAATGATTTAACCAAATAAAAAACTAGCTCATCTGGCCATTGGTTTTTTGTTTCTGCCTTGTGCCCACAGGCTTTTACAACGAAGCCTATATTTTTGCACACACCTATACCTAGACGAGCGTGATTAGGGTAGATTGTGAACGAAATCGAATGCTATCGATACTGCGATACATATCGCCACAGAATTTCAACTATCAGCACTTCCGCGAGAATGGCTGGCTATCGCCGCAGCTTATTGTTATCGCAACAGAATGTCAACTATCGGCACTTCCGCGAGAATGGCTGGCTATCGCCGCAGTTTATTTACCAAATTTGTTTAGATGTTTTTTCTGTTAACCGCTGTGCTGCTTTGTTGTTAACCGGTGTGCAGATTATAGCTACGCCCTTTGAGGGACCATACTCCAATGTAATATGCGTGTCTGTCAGCTCGCCGTGGCCGTTGGCTGCCTGCACGTGCTCCTCAGCTGCTCGGCCAGCAATCATTGGGTGCTGAAGGAAGACGAAATTACCCAAAAGCTAGACTCGCCCTTTCACATGCGCGAGCCACAGAACCTAATTGCCTTTCTGGAGCAGATACGCTACAATGAGTACGTTGAGCGCTCCTACCTGGACCTGTTGCGAAAGCGGGAACAGATTGTCGAGCATTTGCGCTTCTCCATGCGCTTCGGGGAAGACCTGGCCGAGCAGGCCAAGTGCGCGATGGACTACTACATGCTAGAGAAGCGAATGTCCTATCTGAAGATCACACCCGATCAACTGAAACGCATTAATCTTCCAGAGCAGAGCGACGTGAATCAACCGCTGGGCAAGTCGGGCACGGGCACTGCCACTGGCACGAAACAACGTACCCTGGAGCCCATCTGCAGCAACTATCATAAGCTGAGTGTTGGCCCGGCCACCTACGACCACCTCGAAAGCTTCCAGCCCAAGGTTATGGACTCGGCATATGTGGAGCGGGAGCATGACACCAATATCGGGACAGCTACGGTCGAACTGACGCGACGGTTCGCCGTTGACGGACTGCAGCATCATCCGGCGTCATGGAAATTCCACACGCTTAGCTCCTATTACTGGCGAATGCGGGGCAATGCTCGCGAGGCTCTACCCTGCGCCCGTCTAGCCACACTGCTGGCCCCGCCCATCTTCAAAGACATACCGCTGCTCAGTCTGGGCACAATACTCTTTCGGATGGGTCGCCTGATCGATGCTGATCTAATACTGACGGCTGCCGTCGAGCACGCCCCCAAGGTGGCGGAGAATCATGTGGTACTCGCCTCAGCGCTGGCCATGAAGCATGACTTCAATCGCTCCCTGCAACATTTCGATGAGGCCGAGCGCCTCGATCCCAGCACCCTGCCGCGCACCCAGCAGGTGCGCAACTTCATCAGCTGCCTGGAGAATCTCACGAAGAAGACCTCCAAGATGTACAGCTACGTGAAGTACATGAAGAACGAGGTAAAGGAGTTCAAGAAGCTCAAGTTTCATATATCGCAGAACCATGAGCGACTCGTACAGCAGCAGCTGCCGTTGGGTGCGCGGCGCTTCCTCGACTCGAAGTCCAGCAACGACGATCTGCATCGCCGGGGCCAATACTGCAGTACGCGCACCCCAAACGGTTCCGATGAGCCGGTGCTCTTCTGTGATTTCTATTCGGACATGCAGATGCGGCTGGAGAGCAAGGACGTGGACATTGATGTGCTCGAGCGCGATCTGAAGGCCAACACGGATGCGGTCATCCGGCAGGTGTCGACGGAAATACGCAAGCAATTCAATCTCGAACAGCTAAAGGCAGCCAAGGCCCAAATGCCCGCCAAGGCCACAAAGTCAACGTAGAACCCGAAACCGAAAACGTGGTAGCAGAAGGAGGACGAAGAAGAGGAGGAGGGAGAGGAGAACCACCAAATGCATTCCCTAACAAACAAATTTTTATATTTCGGGTCACAAATTAGTTTTTAATCTGTTCAATAGTATTTAGGACCGTGTGTGCGTCTGTCCCAGCCCCCAAGGCTGGAACCATTTAATGTGTACATATATATTATACTGACAAAGATATTCAATAAGTCATCAGGTAATAGCTTAATCGGCACCTAAGGCTAGGCATGTAAGATGAGTCTGAATTTTTCACATCCCCAATACTCGTGTGGCATCGCATCGAGCATTTAGCATTCGATCAACGCAGAACCGTGACTAAGTATCCGCGTATTATGTTAAGACTAGGCCTAGATAATGCATTACACATATAAAGATATACATGTATATTTGTTTCGTTTCGTTTTATAATTTTTGTAAACATAAGAGCAGCCTGTAAGTTATGCATTAAACAAAGAGGCGAAAGAATAACCAGTGAGTCGCGTCACCATACAATCTCTTGGGTCTCGAGGGCGTTCAGAAGGGTGGCCAGGCTGGCATATGAGTGTTTGTCGCCTTGGTTGTTTCCCTTTAACGGCTGCACCAGTAATCCGCTCCAGCCACTGTTGCGGGCGCCAGCATAGTCCATGTCGAACTTGTTGCCAATATGCAGGGCCTGGTCTGGTGCGATTTTCAAACGCTCTAGGGGCATATTAAAGATGCGCGCGTCGGGTTTCATAACGCCAGCCTCGTAGGAGGTCAGAATGAAGTCGAACTTGCCGTCGAAACCCATGGCCTGGAGTACTTGTGGTAGGGATGGATCGAAATTGGATATGATGCCCACGCATTTGCCAGCATCGCGGACACGCTGAACCAATTCGGCTGCTCCCTCGACATGCCGCCAACCGGCGCTGGTGCGGAAAACCTTTACGAGCTGTTGCCCAATCGTGGCCAGCTTGTCGGCCGGCAGGCTGGCATCCACGCACCTAAACGTACCCGATACCAGCTGCAGCCACCAGGATTGCCAGTCAAGATTCGGTGAAGAGCGACCAAAATTTGGATATTCTTTGCTCATGATTTTGAACTGTTGCCGGAAGCAGCGCTCCAGCTGCTGCCTGTCGAGGCCAGTCACTCCGCATTCGGCTGCTATTCTTTGGTATTGCTTTGGGGGATCTTCAAGCTTCAGCAGCGTGTCCGTTACATCAAATGTAACCAGTCGAAATCGTCGCAGATTTTGCATAAATTGACATTTCAACGACATTTTGCTCCAGTGTGACCAGGTTCTGAACTGCTCTAAATACCGGATTGATCGATATTCTCAATTTCTCCGGATGACAACAAAACAATAGTATCTCAATTGCCTCAAAGGAACAAGCCATTGCATAATATATTATAATAATATGACAACTGTAAAGCTTCGGTCCTCTGATGGAATAATTTTTGAAATTGACTTCGATTGTATCACCAGGTGTTCAAGAACAATAAAAAGGATTCTGGAGGGCTTGGATGATGATGAGGATGCCGATCTGACGTTGGACAATATAAATTCGGTAATTTTGAGGATGGTGCGAGAGTGGGCAGAGTATCATTTCAAGGCGGATTGGCCTCGGGATGAAATTTACCGATGGGAACAACGTTTCGTCAGGGTGGACCCGCCCACTCTCTTTGGTTTGATAAAAGCCGCCAACTATCTGGACATCAAGAACCTGCACGATTTGAGTTGCAAGACTGTGGCCGACATGATACGAGGCCAGAAACCCGAGAAAATGCGCAAAATTCTCCACATTGCGAATGACAACAACTCTCCTGAAGAGAACAGCGCTGGGCCTGATTCCCGTTGGTAATAAAAAAAAAATTCAGTGTTTATGATCAACACCAAGAATTCAATTTGGGTGCATACATTGTTATAGAATTTGTAAATATTTGTGTTTATATCGATTGCCTAGGGCTGCATAACAGGGACCGAAAATAATTAAAATCAAATAATTATTATTTTGGAGTTTAATTTTTTTTATCAAAAATAATGATTAAGTCTAAGTTTTATAATATTACTCAAAAATAAGCATTATTTTTGAAGAAAAACGTAAAAATGGAAATATAATCATTATCATGTAATTTTATATTACAACTTATATTGATTTGCAAAGTGCTGCAAAACCATCGATGTTCGTTCGAAATTTTTTAAAATAAAATAAAAAAAAACGTACAAAATGAAATAAACTTCCAATATCGGAGCTGTATCCTATAACTTATATTTAATTTTCCAGACAAAAGTTCGTTTTTCACGAAACGATACATCGACGGTCGAAAAATTATATCGATCCATCGCATGCCATTGTGCCATCGATGGTCTGGCAGCTCTAACAAAAACTGCAGATTCACGCATTTACCATCGAGTTTTGTAAAACTTTTTCTTGAAACGAGTATAAATATTTTGCCTGCAACATGACTGTGACTGCGACTCCAATGCCCGATAATATGCGGGTTAAATCACTGTCCGACTACAGAAAGAAACTGCTGGAGCACAAGGAAATCGAAGGGCGTCTCAAAGAAAGTACTGTCCGACGTTTTCCCAATCCCGGCAACGCAAGCATCATTTAACATTATTTTCCCTTTGTTGCAGAACGTGATGAGATCAAGGAACTTACCAAAATGTATGACAAGTCGGAGAATGATCTGAAGGCACTGCAAAGTGTGGGACAAATCGTGGGTGAAGTCCTGAAGCAGCTAACCGAAGATAAATGTAATATTTACGCTTTACACTTGGACGTGTAAGGATTTTTCATCATCATTTTCTTTACCCCTTTTCAGTCATTGTGAAGGCTACCAACGGGCCCCGCTATGTGGTCGGCTGCCGTCGCCAGCTGGACAAAGCGAAGCTGAAGTCGGGCACTCGTGTGGCACTGGATATGACCACCCTGACCATAATGCGTTATCTGCCCCGAGAAGTGGATCCCTTGGTGTACAATATGTCGCATGAGGATCCCGGAGATGTTACATATTCGGCTATCGGTGGCCTTACCGAGCAGATTCGTGAGCTGCGCGAGGTGATTGAGCTACCGCTACTCAATCCGGAGCTTTTCCTGCGTGTCGGTATCACTCCGCCCAAGGGTTGTCTGCTCTATGGACCGCCTGGCACGGGCAAAACACTCTTGGCCCGTGCCGTTGCCTCCCAGCTGGATGCCAACTTCCTCAAGGTCGTGTCATCGGCTATTGTCGACAAGTATATTGGCGAGAGTGCTCGTCTCATTCGAGAGATGTTCAACTATGCCCGCGACCATCAGCCCTGCATCATATTCATGGACGAAATCGATGCCATTGGCGGTCGTCGCTTCTCTGAGGGCACGTCGGCGGATCGCGAGATCCAGCGCACGTTGATGGAGCTGCTTAACCAAATGGATGGCTTTGACTCCCTGGGACAGGTGAAAATGATCATGGCCACAAATCGGCCCGACACCCTCGATCCGGCCCTGTTGCGTCCTGGTCGCTTGGATCGTAAAATTGAAATCCCACTGCCCAATGAGCAGGCACGGTAAGTTGTTTGGATCCCATACCAATATACCACTCTATACTCTATATTGTTGTCTGTGTGCCATATTTAGACTGGAGATTCTCAAGATTCATGCTCTGACAATTGCCAAGCACGGGGAGATCGACTATGAAGCCATTGTCAAGTTGTCGGATAACTTTAACGGCGCCGATTTGCGTAATGTGTGCACAGAGGCTGGTCTCTTTGCCATCAGGTTAGTACCCCCTATTATGCCCTACCCCATCGAATATCGAATTATTATTTTGTGTTTTTGTGCAGGGCCGAGCGCGAGTATGTCATCCAGGAGGACTTTATGAAGGCCGTGCGCAAGGTATCGGAAAACAAGAAGCTGGAAAGCAAGTTAGATTATAAGCCAGTCTAATGGCATCAAATGATCCTTTAATAAAGATTAAATTACACACATCTACCACACACATAAATATTTATATATATATATGTATATGTTCATGTAACAGATTTGTCAAACATAGTCCGTTAATTTTGTCCGATAAACTAATTAAATGCTATGTAAAGATAAGAAGTATGTAAATTATCCACATTTTTGCTGCTTCTGTTCCTCGATGCGACGCTTCTTGCGCTCCAAGTAATCGCTGACATTGTCGAATCGTTTCTTAAACCAAACGGACAAGTCCTCGGGCATGAATGCGGCCACATCTAGATTGTCTAATACCATCTTCAACCAACCCTCTGGCAGGCTAGAGGCCCTCTCGCCATTCCTGCTATCGTACACCCGCAGCGCTAAGCGGTCATTCTCTGATCCAGTCACATAGATCCGGTCATCGGTCAATGCGAAACTGCATACATTCCAGGTACCCGCTTCGGCACGCACCATTTGGGTGGAGGTGATGCTCCAACTCTCTCTGATTGTCTGCTCCAGTCGATACACGCCAATCGCATCCACATAGTCATAGAAGAGCACGGCCACCTCGTATGTCTTTTCGGGCTCCAGTTGACGCACCAGCATCCGGACAGCTGGTGCGGGAAGCTCGTGGAGCAGCAGCTCCTTGCCGCAAGTGTAGTTCCAGACACGCAGCGTCTTGTCGCCGGAGGCCGAGATGATGTGCTGTTCCGTGAGCATGGCCAGGCCAGACACGAACTCCTTGTGACCCAAGCAATAGCTGTGTATGTCGAACGTTGCCGGGTAGTTGGTGACCCGTATCTTGTCATCGCGGTCACATGTGATAATATACTGCTGGTCCTCCGACCACAGGATGTCATACACAATGCTCAAATGTCCCAGTAGCAAACGTGGCGAGGCATCCACCTCAACACAGTCGTATTGATAGCAATCACCTGTTTTGTCCGTGACCAGAACGGAGCTGCCATCGCTGCAGAACCGTAGGGCGCTTGACGCACGAGCGAGTGGGCGTATTGAGAGGAGCTGGGCGTTCTCAGGACGACTCTTGTAGAGCAGCACTGCCTTCTGGCCAACTGTGGTCAGGGCCAACAGTTGCCGATCTGGAGAGTAGGTCACATTTTGTATCGATACCTCGACCTTGGCGGATCCTGTTGCTTCCTTCAAGGCTGCAGGCTGTTGCTTTGAACTGCTGGCCGGGTGGCTCGCCCCTGGGCCAGGCGCGGGGACTGGCTCGACCACTTTCAATCCACACGTGGTTAAATCCGGTGGCAATTCGATTTCCTTGAAAATCTGTAAGTCGCCCGGATTCAGGAATAGCACCTTTCGGCCGTGGCCAATAACCAGCTCGGGCTCAGCGAAAAAAATTGTTGCCATGTTTACGCCTACGTTCCGAATCTTTCTTGTGCGCTATTTGCTGGAGGCATGGCATGGAGGTAGGTAGGGATGTTAAATGTATTTGAAGTATATATATCGATATATTTCTTGTTTGTATGTTTGTGGGTAGGTGATGTTGTTGAGTTATATATCATCAAAGAAACTGATATTCTGAATTTTGGCAAATTGACACTATTTCTCTGTTGTATCAGGTCTTAAGATCATATATCCACGACTTTTGATTCTACTTATCGATGCACAGGCTAGTGTTATCGGTATTTTTGTGCGATAGGCGTAACTTATCGGCGTTTTAATTTGAAAATAAAAATATTACAGCCAAGCTATGGTTAAAAATGACCGCCGTCTTCTGCTTTGAATGCAGAAACTATATCTATGAGCAATATAAGCGATCTCTATGACGATCAGAAAGACGGGGACTGGTCAGACAGCGGAAATGAGTAGTCAAGAAATTTTTAAACCGATTCAGAAGTGATAACACGAATGTTCAAACTGCTCGAAATCATTTACAGGAACTTAATATCTTAAAAAACACACACTTAATAGTCGCACGCAGAACGAAAGTCAAGTTTTTCAATAGTTCTTCCATGTATTTCTAGTAAAGAAAACTATTGAAACTTTTGAAATAATGGTTCCAGACGTTTACTAACTTTCTATACCAAAAGCATGCATGCATATGCAGTTCATTATACTTTAAACAATCTTCATTTGATTAATAGTGCTCTAGTATGGTTTTTCTTTATCGAATTGGTTGCAATTGGTTGCTTAAAAGAAACCCATCCCTTCGAGAAGTCCTGGATAGGCCCTTGTTTATAGGAAATTTCGTTACACCAATCATCTCATCAAATTTAAGTCAGTGCAGCATAAAACGGAAGTGGGCTCATGCTCATACTACTTGCATGTTGCTGGTAGTTTGAACACTTGTTGCTTGCCAACCGTTATTTGCTGTAGACACCGGGTGGTCGGCACACATTCATACACACCTGATCATATTAATAGGTACACACATCAACTCTGACTTTAAGGTAACAGAAAACAGTTTTATTCATTGTTTCAAACTTAAAATTTGTTCTCATTTGTTCTTAAACTATTTGTTTTTAAGAAAATGAACTTAATTGTAACATAGGATAATAATATAACATAAAGGAGATCATTTTGTCTTTCAGATACGTTTTCAGTCTGATCATAATAATGTGTTGGTAAGAAAACAATTTTAATTTCCATTTTGTGTTCTTTTTTTAGGTAAATTAGTATTCACTAACTAAGTATCCAGTGTATCCACCTCTATTTTTGGCCACTACTGCTATTCTTTTTGGCATACTTTTAATAAGAGCCTGGCAGGTCTCTACTTGTGTCTCATACCACAATTTTTGAACACCTTCCCATAATTTTTGTTTGTTTGAAAATGAATGCTTTGACAATTTCTTTTTTAAGTCTCCCCACAAGTTTTCAATGGGGTTAAGGTCAGGGGATTGGCTTGGCCACTTTAAAACGTCAACTTTTCGGTCCTTGAAAAATTTAGATAACAGCCTTGATGTGTGTTTAGGATCGTTATCTTGCTGAAATACCCAACGTAATGGCATCTTTTTTTCAGCATACGGTACCATAACTGTTTTCAATATGAATTTGTACTCCACAGCATTCATTTTGTTCGTAGTCTGATAAATTGGACCTACGCCGTACCAGGAGAAGCAACCCCATACCATTATATTGCCACCTCCATGTTTGACTGTTTTTTTTGTAAACCGTGGATGGAATTCCTTTCCACTAGGGCGTCGAACATTCCTTTCACAGTAATTTCCAAACAAATTAATCTTGGTTTCATCGCTCCATAATATATTTCTCCATTTTTTCTCCCCGGTGAATCCTACCCAGTCTTTGTGGTCCCTTGCAAAAGTTTGCCTCATGGTGATATTTTTTTTGCGCATAAGTGGGACTTTTCTGGCAATTCTTCCTGATAGGTTGGCATCTTGTAGTCGTCTTCGGATAGTTGGAGCACTAACTGAACTCCCAATTTCGGCAGCAATAGCCTTCGATGACTTAAACGGGTCCTTTTTGCTTAAAGATACTATGTAGTGGTCAAGGGTTTCTGTTGTTTTTTGTGGCCTTCCACGGGTTTCCTGTCTTGGTTTTCTCTCTAATGCATTTTTAACAAAATTATGAGACCTGTTCATTAATTTGGCGATGGCTCGTAAAGATTTGCCTTCTTTTTTCAGATTAACTGTGGTATGAGACACCAGTAGAGACCTGCCAGGCTCTTATTAAAAGTATGCCAAAAAGAATAGCAGTAGTGGCCAAAAATAGAGGTGGATACACTGGATACTGAGTTAGGGAATACTAATTTACCTAAAAAAAGAACACAAAATGGAAATTAAAATTGTTTTCTTACCAACACATGAAGTGTACCTATTATTATGATCAGACTGAAAACGTATCTGAAAGACATTATACTGGTGCAGAACACTTTCCAATGGCCGTGGGATAGATCCATGCCGACCGCTGATCTAGACCAAAATGAAAGACTATTTCCCCCGTTACGAAAAAAAACGTACTTTTTGGTTTTTTACACATCTTTAATGTTAAATTTAGTTTTTGTGTCTCTTCGCTTCTATTACAATATAAATTATTATTTATATTTAATAATACATTATTAGAGTTCATTCCCTTCCTAACACATTTCTTTATTATTATTTATACTGCATAATATCGAAGCACTCATTATTCAGTTTGTTTGTTTAATTCGTATTAACATTGTTTTAAAAACTCGCATTTGGTGAATTACAAAGAAAAACTCTTCTCATCGTTCAGACAGTAAGTAGCAGAGGGAATTCTGCAGTAAAGTGCTCTGGAAAAATTGCATTAATAGACAAAAAAAAAATGTATAAAAGGCTTTGAATTGTTTTAAACCTTTGTGGGAGGAGAAGCACGTGAGTATTGATGTTCATTAGTCGTTTCGTTTTCGTTTCTTTTTTTGTGTGTGTTTAAGGCTAAGGTGTGGTGTTTGTTTTTTGTGTGTTCCATTCTTGTTCGTTCTTGTTTGGTTGTCTACAAGTAAGAAATGCAAGCAGTGCAAGCAGTGCCAGAAGTGCAAGCATTGCAAGCAGTGCCTGGAAATCTGTGGTTTGGTTATGTTCCTGTTTTTGTCATTCGTTATCCTTTTTAGTCGTGTAAAATTAGTTAAATATATGTAATAAATATTAGTACAAAATGAAATGCAAAATTCAAATTTCTCAAAATCAAATGAGCAACGCAAATATGTGCATTCTAAATTCTTCGCACAACACACTTAAAAAAAAAAAATATATGTAATAATTAAAAATAAATGAAGACAGCGAATAAATGGAAAATTCAACATAGGCTAAATATTTCTCAGGCAATGAATATAAATCAGTTTGAAGACAAAATGAATTCATACACATATGTATAGTAAATATATATATATAAAAAGATCATTAAGGTTAAAGTAATGGGGGGAGGAGGGGAGCTTAGGAGGAATACGCTTGTAAATTGGTATTGGTGCTGTAGTAGTGGTAGTATTCTCCATAAATTAATACAAATTAAATACAGTTTTGTGGCCTTTAAATAATTACAAATACTATACGCAACTAATCCATAATAGTAAAATGTCATTGATTTGTGCCGTGGCGCTACAGAGAGGCAGGCAGGCAGGACTCTCCAATCAATCAATCAATCAAAAAGAACAAAAAAAAAAAAATGTGTAGACTTCTTTATAAGGTAATTTATAATGTAAATGGAATCTCATAATAGTAAGTTGTAGTATAGTATGTAAATGTCTTTTTCTTTTACAAAATTATCGTATAAATCAATGAGAACCGAACAGAAAGGGTGTGCTGGTTGGTGTTTTTGGGGGTTTATTGTGTGGTTTAACTGTTGTTACTATTCGGTATTGTGTTTCTTGTTTAATCGATATTTATCGGGCGATATCGATCGGGTTTATTTGAAAAAAAACTGTCAATCGCTCCAGCCTCTACCGCGGCCTTCCCGTTTTCCCTTCCATTCAACACAACATCCAATTGAATGAACGGTAAAACTTAATAAGATACAGACTGCTCTCACGAGAGAGCAAGCCGCTCAAAAGGAGTAGGCTGGGACAGCTGGCTGTTAGTGCGTTCAGAGAGCGAGATGGGATGTGTCGACTGAATGCTGGATGAGTGGATGGGATGAACGAATCTTTTGAACTGAGATGTGACGCCGCTTCTTTTGTCTTTCGAAAAATAATGAATTCATGAAATCGTTTAACAATATAGGGAATTTTTATTTAAACGCTAAACGTTACAAAATCCTTGAACTGCGCAAAAAAAAAAAGAGTCAACAACAATAGATTCTGCGAGCGGGTGTATATCTGCTCCTCGGTGTGTGGTGTGTGTTCTCGCCCTTTCCCCTGCGTGGGTAAACACAGAAACCCCATCCGCAGGAGCCTTCAGTTCAGTTTTGCAACGTTTTCATTTGGAATTCACATAGAATAGACCATAGCATAGACCATAGATAGTAGGAGTGTTTTTGCCTTCTGGGATCACATTTATATCGGGCAGAGAGGGTTGGGGTAAAGGATGGAAAATAAAATTGGAAAATTGGACAACATACATATGTATTCTCATGTGGCGGCCAGTGAGTGTGTGTGTGTGTGTGTGTGTGTGTGTGTGATGAAAACAAATCAAAAATTTAGTTGATGATAGTTGGTTAGTAGTGTATGGAGGGGGGGGATGCGTGGAGTTTGAGGGGGATGGATGCTTATTGCTAGCATGTGTTCTAGCGCTGGCTGTTTGGACTGTATTTACAAGAAAGCATCTCTTCTTTGGCCAACTTGATGCGATATTCGGCCATCATGTCCCGGCACTGGGTGGCGATCTCCATCAGTTGGGCAAACATCAGTTCACCGCGCTTACAATAGTCCTCCTGATCATAGTTCACATAGTTCGTTTGCGTATATAGGGTCTTTGATTCGTTCAGGAAGGTCTCCAGTGTGGCATTCACCGATCGATGGAATTCGACAACCATTTCTTCAGTTTGCTGTAGATCTTCGATGGCCTCATGCTGTGTGATCAGCTCCTGTGACATTTCGTGTTCCTGCAAAATGACAAAAGATGACGAATTAGAGTCGAGTCTGTGCCATAGCTAAATTATTACTTTTGTGCAAAAGGATCTAGAAAGATGAGCAAGAATTTACATAAAAATATATCTCCCACACACACACACATGCACGCACATCAACTAATCGACTAATCAACTGTGTATTGGGGACAAACTGAAAACTTATCGCTTGTTTATTCAGTTTAGATCTTGGCCAGGCTCTTCTTTCGTCTCCACCGTCGAGATGATGTGGGGCAAGCGATTGATATAGTCGAACAGAACCCCGTTGAAGCCACTGTCGCGTAGAGTGAAAATCATTTGGGTCTTGCTGCGCACCAGCTTGGGCCTTTCACCGAACTTCTTGATCAGTTCTTCTTGGACGCGAGGTATCATCTCGGCCAACTCATTGACAGCCGGATAGTCCTTGGGCTGATGTGGCTGGTGTGTCTTATCCAGCCCAATATCCTCAATGTTGCGCGCCTTCTTCTGGCTTGCCACAGCTTTGGCGTACGGCGATCTATGCTTTTCTATATAGAAACCCGACTTCTTGGCCATATTTGCCATCGGAGACTTCTTCACCGAATCTACCACCGCCCTGGTGGCAATCGGAATTCTGGTTTCCACGTGTGCGTACATATTGTATCTTCCGGTTAAGTCCAGCTTCGGAGTGGACTTCGGTCTGTTCTCTTCGGAGCTGTCAGTTGGCGGCTTCTTTGGGGTGTCCCCCATTGTGGTCTTGCTGTGCGAGAACATTCCTAGCTTGATTCTAAATCAAGTTTCTCGTGCTACTGCTAGACTGGCTTCAATGTTTAGTACGGCTGGCTAAAGCTAAACTCAAAGGCTACCTAAATGTGGGAAATTAAAAATATGTACATATGCCTGTGCCTGTGCCTACAGGATTCTCTATAGAAACACCCTGATCGACCCACTACAAGTATACATAGCCCTGTTCCACTCGCTGTACAAAATGACACTTCATATTGGTATTGTATCCGTATCCATAATATTCACATGATTTACTAGATTAAACCGGGGGGCGTGTGTGTTATCTCTGACTATTGGTCTGACTATTTTGAAAAATAAAGAAGTTTTTCATAGAACAACAGCTTCATATAGATATAGATATCCGATCTGCCCCATTCTAACAAGTGTTTGACAAAGTCGTAAAATAAGGCTGTATGACAAATTTTGTTGAGATAGTTCTAGATGCTCTAGATGCTGATCAAGAATATATATACTTTATGGTGTCGGAAACACGCTTCCTTCCGGGTGTTGCACACACATCCACTTTCACCACAAATCTAAAATAAACCTAACCATATATCCTTTGAGTATCGGATTGAGTAGAATTGATCTTGATATGTTCAAGGGGAAATTACAATTTGAACGGCATTAATCCGGGGAGACCTATTTGAACCATGAACCATGAACCATGTGGTACGTGTTATGTATGTCCATAAACATGTACTGAAAAATCTCTAATACTATCTCAATGAAATAGCCATGCTTATTTATCTAAAACCATACCAAAAACAAGAAGATGAAAGCCAATTAAAAGGAATTACTTCTGTTTTTTTTCCCCAATGTTTTCATTCCTTTCTAAGCAAAACGGAAAAGGATTATATGTTTTTCCCCCAATGTTTTCATTCCTTTCTAAGCAAAACGGAAAAGGATTATATGTTTTCCATTTGCATGCATTTCTATATGTTACTAGATATTATCGAATCGCAAGGGAACAAAAAAAACAATTCGTTATGGGGAAAATTCGTTATATAGAATTCGTAAAATGAAATTGTTTTTAAGTTTATTTTACTTTGTTTTGGTGGGAAACCATAATCAAAATAATTGAATAGAAAAATTCGTTATAGCGAGATCGAAAACGTATAAGATCTCGAGTTAGGTGCGTGGAAAAAATTCGTAATATAGAAATATTCGCTATAAGGAGATCAAAACGTAATGAAAATGGAACGAAAATGCAGTGTTCCGGAAATAAATTCGCTGTATAGAAAACTTCGTTGTAGGGAAATTCGTTATAGAGAAGTTCGACTGTACTGGGATCATATTACTATTTCTATGAACATTATGAGCTTTATGAAAACTATTCTCACATTCTGTATTTGCATTACCATTTCTTCCATATACATATACATATGAACTTATATGATTTCTCTTCTCTTTTCGATCGAATGGCTTTATAATATATCTAAGATGTTTGGCCTGTAGCCAATAAAGTCTAAATCGTATACTGATCATCCAACTGCAGAGGTTAGCTATGGTTCTAGATGGGTTGTTTGTTTTCAATATAGTTTCTGAATTTGTATCTTCTATGTACTAGATGGGATTGGGAGTAGGTGGGATAATAAATATGGTTTGTACTCACGCTCAGCGAACTCAAAAGTGCCAGATCCGTGTTTCCGGCATTCCCATTCCCGTTCTTGTTGTTGTTGTTATTATTGTTATGAATGCCCGCAGAAATTGGAACATTCCGCTGATTGTGTGAACGGATGTCTGGCTTGCGGACCGGATTGTTTTCCTGCTCCTCCTCATCGTCATCCTCCATGACTTCGATAACATTGTCATCCATTGGATCATTGCCATCGCCACACGGGCCCATCTCCTGGACATTGTTGGGGGCCACCAGCTCCTTGACACGATCCGCATAGCGCAGCGTGTTGAGCGTATGCTCACAGGAATTGTTGCACGGCGAGATCATGGCTATCATGCAAGTCTTGCTCTTCTCTCCAATGAACGAGTCGCGCAGCACCTGCGTGAGCTTCGAGACACGGAAGGGCAAGTGGGCCGACTGTTTGCCCAATGCCCGGATGCACTCTTTGAGTGCCAGCAGCGACTTGTTGATCTCGGCCCCCTCCATGCGCGTCTGCCGATCGGCCGACGAGGTGTCCACACCTCGCTCATTGCCCGCCAAATCAATGAACGAAAATTTACCATGGATCTTTGTCGTGCCCATCGGACGCAGGACAATCTGGAAGACTGCATGCGATCGCGACGAGTTCGCATTGGCCGAGGTCTGGCCCGAGGTGCGCGCCGCATTACCCAGCTGGATGATCTTTAGCACCTCCTCGACGCTGTCCACAACCTTTTCGGTGAGGCCAACCACCTGGACCTGCTGGTTGCCGTCCTCCAGCACGCGCAGCTTCTGCTTATCAGCCAGCAGATCGAATACCTGTTCGAGCAGGAAAACAGGAGCAGAATAGCTGATTAGCTGAATGGACGGAAATTGATAGCGAGCCGAGTCCTTACCTTGCCACTGTAAATTTCAAAGAACGAGGCCGAGACGACTAGATTCATGGTGCGATAGCGGACTGTATTGAGTGTCGCGAACACATCCTTGGCGGCCATGGCATAGAGGCCGTTCTTGCAGTCCTGTATTTTGCCAGTAAACTCCCCGCCCATGGTATGGGTCTTGCCGGATCCAGTCTGGCCGTACGCGAAACACGTCGCCATTCCGCCCTCGAAGATAGTCTTCACCAGGGGCTTGGCTGTGTATCTGATAAGGATCAGAATCGGAGAAGCAGAGCAGAAGCATGAGTATCGGAATGTATTAGAGGGTGTATTGGAATGAATCGGGCAATCTAATTAAAGCTACTACCTATCGATCTACTAAAAGTGATTCAGAATGTTATCTCCGTTATCTGATTCTTTCATTTTTTGTTTGTAAGAAATTTCATGCCATTTCAACCGAAATATTGGTATGCCTCATCAGTAGAGGGAGGAAGGGGCTAGGCTAGCTTAACGTTTCACGTAGTGTCGTTCGTCTGGCATTACGTGACGCATCCGAAACAGTACGGCAGCCATTGACTCATGCGCCGGTAAGAAAAGAGCGAGAGAGCGAGTGAGCAAGCGAAAGGGTTATGGGGAGAGAAGAGAGCCGAGCCCCGCTATGACAAAAGGTAAACAATTTTTAATGGACGCTTAATGGCGGTTACTTTTCGAAAGAGGCGCTAAGTAAAATTTAGAGAGTCAAAACCTGAACGTAAATGAAATCAAATCAAGCGGCGTCGGCAGAGTTCCGACAGCAAGACCATGAATGAATGGAACGCAAGTGGCAGAGGGAGAGGGGGGGATAGCCAGAGGCTTGTGTGAAATTAGTCATAAGCCTCAAAAAAAAAAACAAAACAAAAACAACAGCAACAGCAACGAAAAAACCAAACAAAACTTTGCTATTTCGGGAGCGACTGCCTCTCCATGTGTATGTATATCTGCATGTTTCTGTGTGTGTGTGGGTTTGTTTGCTTGTGTGCAATCGAATGAGTCGCTCTGCTAGTGATGGCCCCCAAGCCATTGTCGTGTCTGCTAGAGATGGCCCCCAACTCAACTGTCGAGTCACGATAACAGCTGTTGAAAAAACCAATTGGGAATTTATATTTGTTGGAATTGTGGCCGATCCTTTACAAGTATACAAATGCTGCCTGCTGCTGGCTTACAAATTATAGACGAGTATGACGAGTATACCCTGACAATCGTCGAATACCGTGTGCATACATATATGTATGCTACATGAGAGCATGAGAGAGGTTGAGGATAGATAGATGGGCGATACATATATGGTAACGACTAAAAAGCGAGTTTGCCACTTCGTAAACACTGGGGTGCTGTTTCAATACTCACTTGTACACCATGGCATTGTCACATAGTTCGTTGAAAGCATAGTCGAAACGAAATTTGTGATGTTCAAGGAACTTGGTGAGATCGACCTTGGTCCGCGGCTCATGGACAATCATCAAGTCCTTGCGGGGCACCGATATGACATCGACCTCTTTGCGATTGACCTCCTTGCGGCTTGGTGGACGCTTGCGCACACAGACGGTGATCTGGTGATCGTCAACCGCCTGACCATCGAGCAGTGGTATGAACTCCAGTGTGTTCTGATAATCGCGTATCATATTCGCTAGCTCCCAGTTGGGGTTACCAGGGTCCTGATTCTGGAGAGCCTTTTGCTCCTCCTTAAGTTCGGCTTGACGTGCCCGACGCTTCTCGCGGTTCTCCTTCAGACGCTCCACTTCCTTGAGGGCATGCGAGCGACGCGCACCTCCTGCGCCACCTCCTCCGGCTCCAATGCTGCTCTGTGTGCTATTGTTGACCACTGGATTATTTATTAATTGGCTAGATTGCCCAGCAACGCTCACTTGGGCGGACGACGCTGTGATGGCCGCCGTGGCACTGCGCGTCTGCTGCTGTCTACCCGTGGCCTGTGTGAACCGTGGCCGCTGCAGCCCCGAAATTGTCGCTGCAGCGGTGCCACCCGTAGTGGCATTCGAGTTCGCATTGCCCGTGCTGATGGTGGGATGCGTCTCGTGTATCTTGTTCAGTTGATTGCCGGCCATGGTCAGTCGGCTGGTGAGGTTGCCAGAGATATTCGATTGTGTGGGATTGCGGGCCAGATTCACCGGGGCAGTGGCCTGCTTCTTTGGCTCCGGGGCCGCATGCTGCTCAACAGCCTCCTGCGTCAGCTCGGGATTCAGTGTGAGTATGGCCTCTATTTCCACCTCCTTGCCTTTGGTTTCTCCACGCTCGTACCACTCGACTGTTATGCACTTACCGGACGCATTGATATTGGCCACAACGGCCGCATGAACGCGTCCATCAGTGCGTTTGATTTTAACGCTCTGTCCAATTGAAATCATATCCATTTTAATCACTTTAACCCGTTCCGTTCCGCTCCGCTCCGTTCTGATCTGATCTGTTCCACAAATGGCTATCACTTGGTGTACAAAAATACCCAATATCACTTTTTGCCAATCTATCGAAGGTTCGCCTGGTCTGTTCTGGTCAGGTCAGGTCAGCGCAGCGCTGCGATTCCGCTTGCGAATCCAATAGTTGTGGCCACAGTTTTCTCACTGCAGCTGTAGCGGACAATCCAAAATGTATTCTGATTGAAAGAAATATTGGGCGTGTAAATTAGTACTATTATTATTGATACGCGATAGAGTTGCTTGTCAATCAATTAATTTCTGATTTACACTGATAGGAATAGGATCAACAGACAGCAGAGTCAGTGATAGATTTTAGAGCAAATTTTTTTTTTAACGCTTCTGCTTCTTCTATGTCGAGGTCGCCGACAGCGTCTGTTTCGGTGTGGCTATGGGTGTGCGTGTTTCCATGCATACATGTACATTTGGTTGATTGTGTGTGTGTTAGTGTGTGGTTGTGTTCACAGGAAAATTCAAATGCCAACTGTCGCTTCGGTCGCGTCTGGCAACGAATAACAAAGTTAGCACACACATGGAAATGCAAATGGAAAATGGGAGGAAAGCAGAGTGGCCAAGCCGAATCGTCCATTCCATCCAGGTGGGTTCGGGACTCTTGGGAGACCTGGAGTTGGCCCTGGGACAGACCGCTGGCCAATTGTGATTATTTTTTGTTGTGCGCCCATTTTGCATGCATCGTTTACGACACTGTGCAACACTGCTCGCCTATGCGGCACATAGCGACACATTGCACATCTGCATATGCGGCACGGCACCAAGTCTGCCAAAAATCAGAAGAAACGAACGGCGATTGCAAGGCAACTAATCAATGCTTGGCGGTGTTAATTATATGCAAGCGCAGCATACAAACGCACGGCGTTACGTTATCGTTTTACGTCATACATTGGCTCCCACACAAACGGCTCACACACACACACGCACACAAATGCATCGGACAGACGGAGTCGCGGAAATGTAATTGAATTTTTTTGCAATCTACGTTTACGCTCACCTTGTTTCAGGTCCGAAACACTTTTATTTCCCTAAATCGTGTATTTGATTTTGTATTACCAATCACAACAAAATAAATAGAATAGTAAACTGCGTTAACACAATTTTTACAAAATCGACCAGATGTCAACAACGAGAGTTTTATAGTTTCACAGTTTCTTCGCCATTGTTTTTCGCCACACTGTCATGACGATGGCGCGGCGCTGTGCAGCACTTATTTGGCTGGGCTAGTGCTGAAAAGTAGTCGTTTAATTTGAATTGCAGCAGTAGTGGCGTCCAAAAGTTAACCTCTTTGGCAAGTAAATGTAATTCCCAAAGCTTTAATGGCCAATTCTCGGCCATAAAATATTCTCGGCTTTTTCCAATAGAGAAATCAGACTGTGTTTTTATTGATGTTGAATTATTTCGTATCCGAACACTTTCCAGCACTGTCGCTGCCAGCTGTTTTCCAATAATGTTGTTGGAAAAAGATAAAGTCTCAAATAAATAAGAAATACATTTAATTGAGCAAACAGGTGAGATCCAGGCCTATCTAATAATCAGAGAATGTTCCAAAAGAACGAGTACAAAATTCTAAAATTAAACAGTCTGGTATGTTTTGGTATTTTGTGCTGTCTCCTTGCGGTATTTACATCCATCTGCCCACACTGACAACACTGTAACTGTTCTTTACTGTGTATGAGTTGTGTGCGTGTGTGTGTGTGCGTGCATGTTTGTGGTGGTTGCAATAGATTTGTTTGTGCGTAGAAAGGAAAGCGTAAATTATTGCAACGAAAATTGGACATAGACACCAGAGAAGCGTTTGCAAACTGCCAAAGAATATTCGGTAAGCAAGCCCCGCACACCTATTTATCCGGAAATAACGATAACGATCCGCCTGGTGTGCAGCCCACGAAGCCCACGGAGCAGCATGGACATCATGGACATACAGGCTGTCGAATCCAAGCTGAGTGACGTCACAGTGACACCAATACCACGCTCGCAAGTGCAAAACTTTTACAACTACCAGCAGCAGCGTGAACAGCGCGAACAGCAGCCCCAAATCCAAATATCTGCCATCCATCATTCGCGTGGCAATTCGGGCAACAGCGGCTCGGCCGGCAGCTCCGGCAACAACAGCGGCATGGGTGCCACGGACTACTCCACCACCAGCGGCAACGCCAACAGTAATAAGCGCGACCGTTCCGCCGACTACAGCACATCCAGCAAACAGAATTCGGCGGCAGCCAATGCTGCTGCTGCAGCCGCCGTTGCCGCCTTGCAATATTCACCGCAGTTCCTGCAGGCGCAGCTGGCCATGCTGCAACAACAATCGAACACTACGGCCACGCCGGCAGCTGCTGCTGCAGCGGCCCTCTCGCTCGCGAATATTGCGGCAGCCACCAATGGGGCACGCAACTCCGGCAACAGCAATGGTAATAATCTGGGCCTGAATCTGACGCAGTCACAGCTTAAGTACCCGCCCCCATCCACATCGCCGGTGGTGGTGACCACCCAGACATCGGCAAACATAACCACACCCCTCACATCCACAGCCAACCTGCCGACCGTGGGCAGCCTGAGCACCGGCAATGGCCTGACCAAATACGCCCAGCTATTGGCCGTCATCGAGGAGATGGGCCGCGACATAAGGCCCACATACACGGGGTCGCGCAGCTCCACTGAGCGTCTGAAGCGAGGCATTGTCCATGCCCGCATTCTGGTGCGTGAATGTCTGATGGAGACGGAGCGGGCGGCGCGTCAATGAGAAGAGGAGTTCAGTGGCGATTTGACGCCACAGCTCCTGTCGCCGAACTGAGTGTCGGTCGATCGTGGGGCGTGGGGCGTGGGGGAGGGTCTAGGCTCTTAGGCTAGGGGATAAGTTTAAAGTAAATTGGGTTTGCCTTTTGTTTTATTGATCGATTTGTATGTATGTATATCTCAGTCCGCATGATCTAAAATGAAACGAGAAGCAATTTTTGTAGTCCGTAGTCCTTTCACTTGGTAGGGCTTTCCGTTTTGCTTAATATTTTCCATATAAATGGCAATCTGTGCCACTGGACCATAGTTAAAGAATGTTTAGACTAGCTCAGGTTATACATATATATATATATACAGTTAATAGAATACTAAATCTATGTATATGGCGGATTATTGAACGGAATCGAATCGGCACGTTCACCAAAGCCAAATGCATTCGATCCGACCCACAGAGATCGTGCCGTGTAACGAAGAGATCGTAATTATGACACTGCCCCCTGGGGTCTCTGATATTCTGTGAAATTTAAGCTGAGTGCCCCCCATTATTTTAGAGAACTATACAATGATATATGATGTATATACAATACAAAAGAAAGAGCGATACGAGATATATATATATGTATATATATATAGAGAGAGAGAATATATACACATATATACTTGTTATGCCTAAAGCACAAGTGCGCGATCAAGATGACGTGAAAGAAAACCCCTACAAATTTAGTGGCAATTGACACACTCATATTTATATGTATGTATGTACTTATATACCTAGGATCCATTTGAGATATATATATATATATATACCATGAGCGTATATTGACATAAGTTCAAGCATGTATACCAAACCGAATAAATGAACAATTTTTTGGTCTTTGCAAGTGATTTTAAAATCCAAATTTATTGCAATCAACATTCAAATTTGGGACAACACTCGGGATATGGTTTCGTTACATCGCCAACCAGCTTGCACGGCTTCAGACTGGCCTCCAGAGCGCAGCTATGCGAGAGAGTGAGTTGGACATCCGCCTTGTTATGTGTACTATATGTATGTATTGTATGTAAATTCACTTACGTCTGGCCCACCAACTGTTTGGGTCCCTTGCAGGTGTACAGCATGCATCGACCTTCTGGTTTGTACGATTCGCCCGCATTCAACTTGTGACCACTAATCTCACAGTCCACTGCCAAGAAATTGGAATCCATGCATGCATGATTCGAGGATGAAGTATAGTGCGAGTATTAGCCACACTTACCGGCCAGTACCAGCAGCGAGTGGGCGGCCAGCACCACGAGGCACAGCACAAAAGTAAGCGACTTCATTATTCTGATCGAACTGATCCGAACCTCGATCTGCGGCTGGCAATATATAGTTTTACTCTAGCTTCGAGGAGGAGAGTAGATTATATTCCCCCAGTATGCTGGTCGAGGGGGTCAATAAGTGTATCAAAAGGTGTATCAAAGCTGATTTCGCTCAAAAATAATATATATATTTCAAGGCTTAATTACTTAAGAAACCAAGTAAATATGCGGAGAAACGACAATCGACTATGTACGACTGGGACACTCTAGCTGCGGACAGCAGTCGGGGAACTGTACCGCATAGTTTCCGGACGAAAGTTGGCATCCAGGCAGCGGAAAGGGGTGCGGCTCACAGCTGTTGATGCAAATCCAATATTAACTCTATTCACAACTCTATGCACAACATCCAGCACTTACTGTTTGATCATCAGCAGGTAATCATCGGCACAGAGCACCTTGACACAGTAGTCCTCGTGATTGACCGGCAGGATTTCGCCATTGAGCGGAACAGCCAGATCCAGCTCCTCGTAGTAGCAATGCTCGGCCAGTGTGGGATGTTGTGTGTGTCCCCGATACTGAGTGCTGAACCCATTGCCATGGACATTGACCACCGCCAGCTGGAGCAGGACGAGCACCGAGACGATCAGCACAAGCAGCACATTCATGGTTCTCCTCTGGTTTTTTTTGGCTCTCCAACGGCCGATCGGCCGCTTATAAGGGCAGCCACATCGGACAGGGCTCTGTTATCAGCATCAGGCTTATATATATTTATAGTACTCGTACATATGTATGTATATGCCTATGTGCTTGGCAATCATATAAGGTTTTCTATTGTCGTTGTCAAGTGATTTGTTTTAGGTTTGACTTGCTCTCGAATCGATATGGCTGCAGGAAGTCAGTAACAATATCAATATAAATCAAAAGGAAATGAACTCGTTTTTAATGAGTGGAAGGCCAATAATCAACTGACAGGAAGCACCTACTGGAATGGAATGGAAGAACCGTTAAAATATATTTCCCAATTAATACAAAAGTTTAATCAAAATGGTCTATCGATCTGCTCTGTGATCGAAAGTACTTCCTAAACCGTGCCTTGGCAGCATTGTCGTGAAAGTGCGTGGGCAGTTAGATATCATTATATCCTGAGATCCAAACACTCGGCTATCAGTCGAAGAACTGAGGCACTAGTTACCAGCCAGCCAGTAAAATTGAATCTGAAAAGTGTAACAAGCGATCATTACTGCCGCAGCGCTGCTCCCAGCTCAACTGGAAAGCTCTCTTGCTCTCTGCTCTCTTTCCAGGACCATCCGTTTGTCAAGTGACGCGTCGTCGAAACAGCCTGTGTAGCACGTGTAGAACGAATAATGAAAAGTATTTGTATGTACTATATGTACTATGCTATTCGTTTAATTTATTAGCGAAAATATGTTTCTTTCTGTCAGCTGAAACAATAACAAATGAAGAGTGAAGAAACGTTTGCTATCTCTTACTGGCGCTTGCCTCTCTTAGAGCCCAGAGTGAGCGAGCCGAGAGTTGAAAAAGTGGATGGTCCTCACGACAGCGGACGACGTCAGCTTATTACTAATTTGGCGATGGCCAAGCTGACGCTCATACATATATCTCGCTCGCTCGCACTGCCTGCTTTTCCCCATAAGGCTGTCTCTATTTTTGCTGTTAGTCCGCTGGCAAAGTCTAATGTCGTACAGCTAATAGCCAGGCCAGTGCTGAGCGAGTTCATTTGCTCAATTAGAGGCACATGCTCTCGCTGTCGCTCTCCCACTCTCTCGCTATCTTCACTCGATTACAGTTAATTAATGCAAATGCAGGCTAAACTAAATCGTCTAGAATGCACTTGCACACCGTAAATTTACATAAATATATGCATTTGCATGAGTGTTTGCGTGTGTGTGTGTGGGAATGTCATTCCCAGATGGCCGAAATTCAAATAATCAAAGTCCCATATATATTTTAATGCCTTTGGAGAAAGGATAATAATAATAAATTATTGGCGGGTCGGGGTAAAAAAAAATAATAGCAAAAATAAAAAAAAAAATCAATTCTTTCTAGATCGCGGGTGAGTTTTCCCAAGCATTCTATTTTTTTTTTTTTTGTAAACCTTCTCCTGGCAAATACGAATAACTGAATACAATTTTGAGTACAATCGGCCCAGCCGTTCTCACCATTTTTATATACATATATGATCATCATCTATATGAAAATGAAAAATAAAACGATGTAAACATTCTTCATGTGATTGCAGTGTATGCATATATACATAACATATATTTACAAATAAGACAAAAGCCGGAAAGAGTATCAAAAACTTCGACTGGGCCTTCATTTCGTTGTGTGTATTGTATTTTGTCAGGCATTGTGCTTGTATTTTGTATGTTTGGATCATTTTTAGCGGCGCAGCAACCTTGCCACAGTTTCTCGAACCGTGTCACTTAACTGTCGCTGTCGCCTGCCGCTCCACCTCCCACACCACCCCCTCGCAGGCAAGCAGTTCAACGGTACCGTACCGTGCTGCCCCTCCCACCCGCGCACTCTCGCTTTCAGGGCCTGGGCCTGGGGCTGGGGCTGGCTGGCTTAATTAATTTAAACTAGAGCTAGAGCGAGCGGAGGACGCCTTAAGTCGCCGGACAAACAAAAGCCACAGCCAGCGCTACAGATGCTATCTACACACACACACACAGCCACACACATACAGTATACAATGTTTAATATTAATTTTATATAAAAGCAACAACAATTAATTGTAATTGACTCAGTCGCACGGGCAGCGTACAAGAGCCCAGGTCGGGAAATTCTTTTGATTTCCATTCCATTTGTTTCGCTTTTGCGCTGACTGCAAATACAATAACTGATGATGCGAGCCGGAGGACTCCGCTCTCATATTCTGCTCCTGCTCCTAACCATTTGCGGCGTGGCCTGGGGCGATGTGACATACCGCGGCAATGCCGTGCATCCAGGTTAGCATGGCATCCGATCGGGATCCCCTAGTATCCCCCATTCGACTCAATTATCCCCCTCGCAGACTATCCTGGACAGTGCTACTACGAAGAACTGAATCAGGCGATACCCAAGAAGCAGTCCTACAAGCCGATCAATCGCGAGGGCTACTGCCAGTCCATCTACTGTCGGCCGGACTATGTCCTCGTAATTGGATAGTAAGTATTACCCAAGAATATATCTGCATATGCATATAACATTTATTCGCTTTCAGCTGCGGCCGCCATAATCTGGTGCCCAACGATAGGTGTAAAATCGCCAGCGAAATGCGACGCACATTCCCCGACTGCTGTCCGAAGCTGATCTGCCAGGAGCAGGAGCCGGAGAGCAACTACATCTAGGCCGGATCTGGATGAGCGCCCCCCCCCCCGTTAAACAATAGGTTGTGTGCTCCAGCAATGGATCGTATTTAGTAGTATTATCGTTGTTTTCTATATATGATACAACAAGGTACACGTACATATGTATCTTAGGGAATAAAATTCGATTTACGACTGTAGTTTGAGTTGAGAGTTTTTAATTGTACAAATCTGAACAATAGCGTTGCACAATCTGAACAATTATACAATTAGGAAGCCTGGCATGGGGTCGGATCTCGTCTCGTCTCGCTTCTGAAATTTGCTCGGTTTGCAGTCGACCCCCCCTCCTCCCACTGGGGGCCAATCATCATACGATGATCGTAGAGCCGCTGCGAATATGCAAATGGCAGTTTCTAGTTCTACAAACTATAAATAGGAAACTGGTTGCCTCGCCATCGTTTCAGTCTCGCTTCCACATTCCCAAGATGCGTACCAGCGCCGTTTCGATGTTTCTGGGCTCCTCCGCCGTGGTGGTGCTGCTGCTGGTGATGCTACTCCCCTCCAGCATAGATGCGGGTGAGAATCAGTGAAACTATTATTCTCGCTTGCAATGCCATCATCCAATCCAATCCGATCAGCCAGCGAGCCGGTGTGCACATATCGCAACTCAGAGGACGAGACCATATTCCTCAAGTATCTGCCGCTGCTGAAGCGTGGCCAGGACTATGTGGACTTTGGCAAGGAGGGCAAGTGCCTGAAGCGTGCCATCTGTACGGATACCTTCAAGACACTGGTGGAGGAGTGAGTGATTGGACTCAGCCAAATACTATGCCGAGTACCATAAAACTCTTTTTTTTCTTTCAGCTGCGCCCAGCACAAGATCAACTGTGGCAACAAGGATCGCTTTACGGGTGTCTTTCCGGCCTGTTGTCTCAAGTGTCCGTAGATCTAGAGCAGCAAATGGGAGCACAAAATATTTATGATTATTTCCTTGGTCTTTTCCCAATTCTAAAAGTGCCAATACTCACTCGAATATATCCTAAAGAAACGAATCTGTTTGCGACAATAATAATTATGTAATGAATAAATTGCAATCAAACGCTAGCTAAGGCTTTTTGACAGGACGATATCTCAATGTAAACGACCCAAAAACATATTCAGCCCGATATAAGCAATTCAATTTTGAAATTAAAGCCTTTAGTAATTCTCTAATTTTCCACTGTACCGAAATATTGTGACCTATTTCTATATTTCGCTTTTTTCTTTGGATTCTGCTAGCATCTCTCGCAGATTCTTTTTCCATGGGCCATCGGGCATTCAGTTCGGCAATATTATTAATCTACATATATAATATATAGCCCTGTATGAATCGTTTCGTTCACTTCATTCAATCCGGTTCATTCATTCGTTCGTTCGATTCAGCTTTCACATAACTACGAATCGCTCGCCCAAAACGGACTCGTCATTTCCTCGAACACTTTCAATTTTCTGGTAGAGAGAACGACCCACAAATTTGTGGAATCCTTGCTGAATGCCAGGTGGAGTATCCAACGTTAGTCGACCGCTAAAACTGCGCATAATACGGAACAACAGACTGTACGAGTACATACGTGGCTAGTAAAAAAGCGTAACCACTTGGCAATCCCAATAATAATATTATTATTATGAATAGTACTGTCTATCTTTTCTCTGCAACATACCAAGGACTGTTAATGGGCCTTCATCCTTCATCCTTGTACAACTTGTGTCCTGTGCTATGTCTCAACTCTCTCTCTCTCTCTCACGCAGTACCGTAGGGACTAGGACTAGTTGCCCCAATTTTAATCCTGTAAAATCTGGAAATATAGATATACCTACTATAAAATTATGCCAAATAATATCTCATTTCCCCTCACCCTAATGAAAATTCCGTTTCAATTGTGGCGTTGCTCTTCCTTTATTTTCTCATCTTTTTCCATACAATACCAAAACGTTTTTTTTTCAAGTTTTTTTTTTGTTGTTGTTTGAAGGTTTTTGTGTTTTATTTTTCATAGTTTCTTAGATTAATAACATGTGGAGAGGATTAAGCGGGCGACTCTGGCTCTCTTCTCTTCTCTTTCATTTCGACTCAGTTCTTTACCCAGCGCCTACGCCGACATCTACGGTCTACTACAACTACTACTACGGCGCTGCCCTGCTCTGCTCTCTCGCTCGTTTCCATGCAGGCGCGCCGTTCTTTCTTCTGTGTTCTCTCTCTCTCTCTCTCTCCCTTACACTCTTTCTGTTTGTCCATCATTTACATTGATATAGAAGACGACTATACCTTGAATGTGTTTTTGTTTTTGGGCTGTGGTTTTCGAAATTATATTATTGGATAGTATTACGATATAGCATTGGATTGGTTGTAGTAGTGGTACACAGGCACACTCACACACACACATAATCATAAATTTGTGTTTCTTTATTTTTGTTTACAAAAATCTTCCTTTTGTCTCGTGTTTTCTTCTGTTTTTGTGTGTTTCAATTACTCGCTCCAGCTCCAGGGCGAAACAAATTTCAATCATTAAACAAAAACAAACAAAAAAAAAACAAACTATGGACTTATCTTTATAGAGCGACTAACTGGAAAGCGGGAAGGGGTAGTGTGTGGCTGGTGGTGGGTGGAAGAAACCACCAAGAGTGGTGTTTCCAATCGTTTGGCAGCTTCTGCTGTTATGCTGCGGCTGCCAAACGATGCATCACTGGTGGCTAGACTGCTGCTGATCCTGGAACCACTGTTGTGGACGCATCACTGGGTGGAGCTGCTATTCAGGATGTTGTTTTATTTGCTTCTGTTCGGGTAGTTGTTGCCAGATTCGATGCGGCTGCAGTTGCTCTGGCCATGCGGTGTATGCTTTTCAGTATTCTTTGTTTCTCTGGCACTCCACAGCCTATAGCCGTCTTCTGTGTGTTGTGTGTGTGATTGTGATTGTGTGGTTGGTACGTGAATATGTATATGTTGTGTGTGTGGGTAGGCCGGCCGTCTCTCAGTTAACTATTTTAAAATACGCTCCTCGCTTAAAGATCCTCATCCTCATCGGGCAAGGCGGTCGCCTGGGCCTCCTGCAAGTCACGCTCGATCTGCAACTGCCAGTCCTTGTCCATCTTGACCTCTGGCGGCAGCAGTGCCGGCATGGCAACGAACTCTAGGTTGGGATCGCCAACCAATTTGCGCGCCAGCCAGAGGAATGGTTTCTCGAAGTTGTAGTTGGACTTGGCCGAAATGTCATAATACTGTGTGCGTGCGCGTGTGTGTGGAGTAGAAGAGCAAGGATAAAACCATGAGTTAGTGACATCGCGCTGAGAGGGTCAGTGGCGAGTGCTTACCTGCAGATTCTTTTTGCGATGAAATACAATACTTTTAGCTTTGACTTTGCGGTCCTTGATATCCACCTTGTTGCCGCAGAGAACGATGGGAATGTTCTCGCACACACGCACCAAATCGCGATGCCAGTTGGGCACATTCTTGTATGTAACGCGCGAGGTCACATCGAACATAACAACGGCGCATTGTCCTTGAATGTAGTAGCCATCACGCAGACCGCCGAACTTCTCCTGTCCGGCTGTATCCCACACGTTGAAACGGATAGCACCGCGATTGGTGTGGAAGATCAGAGGATGGACTTCCACGCCAAGTGTGGCCACATATTTCTTCTCAAACTCGCCAGTCATGTGGCGTTTGACGAACGTAGTCTTGCCAGTACCGCCATCGCCCACCAGCACGCACTTAAAGGTTGGTATGTCCTGACCTTCTTGAGCCATTTCGCAGTACGTTACTCTTTTAACGCTTTAACTGGTTTCGTGAATAGTCTCGCAATTCTTTTCCTCGCAACTCGAGCGGCGATAGGCTGTAAGCGGGGCAGAGGGAAATATATTACTGTAGAGCACTTATTTAAAATCGTTTTGGTTTGTTGTTGCTTTAATAATTTAATTATTATTATTTTTATTTGGTAGTTTGTGGAGAGTGGAGTTGTGTTCGTAGCTTGCCGAGCGCGCTGCGACTGATTGCGAGGGTCCTGATGTGGGTCCGAGCAAAAAATATGACGCAGTAGCGCAGCCAGCGAATGCGAGCAAAGCCCGCCAAGGACAGCAAACAGCTGTTGCTAAGCCAGCATGCGAGTGTGTGTGCGAGAGGGAGCCCGATAGATTGCAACAGCAGGGCACAGCACATATTCCTTAGAGCAGAGGGAGAGACAGAAAGAGAACGAGATACTGCAGGCAGCTGCTGCCGCTGCTGCTCTTGTCCCTGAGAGAGGAGAGGAGAGGGCAGGGCAGGCAGGTATACACCACCAAATAACTGTTGTAAGCCAAAAATTCCATTACGCACAAGAACAAAAATACTCACACAGTCACGCATACGCAACGCATGACCGTATGCCCAAATACGGAAGAAAATATTTGGCAAATTGAAATCCTACGTACGCATGCACACGTAATCACACACGCACGCAAAAACATACGCAGGAGATTTGAATTTCGCAAGTAAATGCATGCCTGGATGGACACACACGCACACGCACACATGGGGACATACGTTAGTCAAATTCAGAACATCATCGCTGAAAATACTCCCAGCAGCCCATCAACAAAATAAGAAAACAAAAATCGCATTTGAAAAGGACCAAAATTGACATTTTTACATTTCGTTTACTGGAGAGACGCTGCATGCCGCATATTCTCTTCCTCCCCCATCCAAACTCTCACAAACATGCCGCAAGCACAGCTAGAGACGCAAATAAAGCGCGCCAAAATTTAGGCCGGCAGAAAAAAAAATATCTTCATATATTGAAATAATGCTACTGTGGTTTCCACAAGATTTTCGACTATTCATTCCACTAAAAACTACAAAACACGGACGCGCATTTGATATGTTCACAATAAAAAAATCAACGAAATAACAAATGTTAGCGCACACACACGAACAGACTCAAACACAGACGGACGAACGGGCCGGCCAGACGCCGCCGCTGTCGACGCTCTTGCTGCTGCCGACACATGCGCCAGCTTCGGGTCTCAAATATGACGCAAATTTCTACTTTTTTTTTTTTTTGCGAATTCATGTTTAACCTCACAAAAATCTTGGGAGCGATGAATAGCAGTTGCCAATGCGGCGGGGCGGAAGGAAAAAAGTGCTCTTTATACTTGTCTATGCACATGGGACTATATGCCGGGCAGGGCAGTGGTGTAGCTTCTTTTTTGGTGACCGGGTCCGACCCGGACGCACATGCAGACACACATTTTGATGCCAACACGCGGCTCTAAAGGCGGCACCACGTCGCCTGACCTGACGCCGGGCCAGCGGAGCACCCTAAATGAGCAGAGGGATAGGGGAAGAAGAACGAGTACGAGGATGACAAAAAACTAATCTAGGCAACTGAAAGCCGGTGCGTTATCATTCGCAAGAATTATTTTACCAAATAAATGCCAAATCCCACCGAAACACCGAATGAAACCGACGCGTCGCCATCACCAGATTTGCACAGATTTGCAGGCCATGCCATGCGCCTCAGCTCTTTTATCACAAGCTTCTCGCGTTAAAAAAAAAAGCAGCTTAAATTTTGTACTTACATTTTTATTTCGGATTGAAATAATTTTGTACCACCAGCAAAAAAATTTCACTGCACGCACTCAACGTTTGACTGACTACTAGGGCTGGCAAAAAAATCTATAGAAGTAACGATACTATTGTTTGAGATATTGCATTACCAGTGTGACCGAGAACGTATCCATAAAATATAACGTCTAACTCTCAGAATATATTTGAAAAAAAGGGATTCAAAATACCAAACAGACAATACCCATATACCATAAATATACCTTCATCTCAATTGCGACGACAAAATATACCGAAACGTATATAAAACCCCTTCCCCATGTATTGCAACAGGTGAACAGAGGAAAAAAAACTGTTTATAAATTCTTCTTGTAGATCTTTACTTACAGCATAGTATCAACTAATGTACAAAATTGTTTAGTCTTTTCTATTAATCAGAGCAACTAAGTTTCCTATGGACAAAAAGGGCCATATATCTCTCTCGGGGAGTGTAATTAGAGGTGCATGCGTACGGTTACACTGTTATATTTGTTTACAAACACAAAATCAGGAGAGAATCTAGCAACAGTGCTGGAAAATTCCATTCGTCTTTTTCAGATTTTATGCTGGTATAATGGCATTATCAGATAATATTATATATAATAATAATAATAATATATATATATTATATTTCAAATAAAAGTATGTAGCCGCCGAATGTGTTCCACTTATCGAACAAAAATACCGATACCTGTACATCGATAAGTAGAATCAAAAGTCGCGGGTGTGATCAAAGCCGTATGACACTAGACTTTGAAGGGAGACTAGCTGCAGGAACAGAAACAGCCTTATGGGAAAAGCATGCAGTGAGAGCGAGAGATATATGCGTTAAGCAGTTTTTCCAGTTGAGCTGATAGTAGTACTGCTGCTCGAAATATTTCTAATGCCGAGTTTTACCGTAAATTCCGTTACCCGGAATATGACCGTTTTCTTTTATTACAAAAAATACCAACAATTTGTATTTGTAGCAGTCTTTAACGATAAAATGGCATTTTTGAAGGTACCGAACGGAGTTTAACGGCAAAATTTGGCATTAGAAGGTTATGATCTAAAAAAATATACCGCAAATTAGTATCAAACTGAAGCTGGAAGTGATGGAATCCGATTTATAGCTCCATTTATCAGCCAGATTTAAGAGATATAAGAGATATAAGAGCACTAGCTCTGAAAAAGAACATTAAAATAAAATACCAGATTTTAAAAATGTCTACGCCTTGAAAAAGACCATAATTCCTTTAGAATTTTTAGTACTAAATCTATCAGAAAAAGTCGGTTTGGTTTTCACCGGAAATGTGGTGTTGCATAGTGTTATCAAAGAAATGACCATGAAAAGGTTTGGTCCTGGCGTTGCACAGGACAGGAGCTTCACACAGTGGGGCTTTCGGTCATTTCAGCTTGCTATATTAAAACTACAATGGAATATCTAGAAATTTGACAATAGATTGTGATAGTAGAACTTTGTTGGATTTGATCCTATCTTGCTTCTAAGGAGGATGGTTGAAGAGGAGGAGGAGGATGTGTATTTGTTTCAAGCTTATACTTCTAGCTTTGTATTACTATTTCCCGCTATTTATTCTATCTAAAACTAATGGATTTCGTGTTTACACTTGCAAAAAAGTGATAGCGAGAGTTAAGAGCTGATGCATACTCATATGTACATGCGTGCGTGTGTTTCTATAAATCAACCATCTTATTAAAATGGTTGATCTAATGATAAAATTAGGTTAAAGCTTTTGCTTTATGGAATATATGAACATATACATATGTCGGGTAATAAATATTTTGGATAACTTGCCTGAGTTGCGCGCTCCATTTGAATTGCGCGCGCATAGTGTGACCAGTGTAAGAGTTGATCGTGGTATCAACCTCTCCACTTTTGATTGAACGAACCGCTTGGCTATGGAAAGTTATGGTCAACAGGCAAAATAAGCTAAGGAAAATTGGCAAGGTTCGTACGAACCTCACCTAGCCGTGTTTAAACATATGCTATGCTATGAGAACGGTGGTCGTCTTCATGGTATGTAAGGCAAAAAGGGTGGATCTTACCTTGCAGGCGTTTCATTTTCTGGGCCGTTTTGCATGTTGTCCATACCCTTTTACTCAGCAATTTATAAAGTGCCTTCCATGGAAGGGCATAAATTACCGATTTAATGAACTTTTTTTTTTATATATAAGTCTTTAAATTTTAAAGCTATCTCAGCGAAATGTTCTATGGGCTGCTTACAGACACCGAGAATAAGTATCGGGATCGAAATAAATATATGGAAATCAAACTAAACTGCATTTAGTTATGGGTCAAAACATGTCAATCGGAGAAAGTCTTTAATATTTCAAAGCAGTTTGGAAAACAGAATTTCAACACTAATTCAGAAATAAGGTACACAAATTTCCATGCTCCATGCTAGCACATGTGTAGTTACCGTATAGGTCTAGCTGCCATGTAAAGGAAGGACATTTTTGTTGATCTTTTTTGCTTAAACCTAATTTCATAAACAATTCAATAAAGATGAGTTCTTGAATTAGCCAGTCTTGTAGGAAAGTGATTCGCTTATCGGATAAAATTATAAATTCAGAGCTAAGGGTCATAGCTAGCTAGTAATATTCAATCGAATATCAAAATCGAGGAATATGATGCAATCTGAATACAAATAATTCGTCAGTATATTTGAGGTATATTTTGAAAATGAGATGGTATATCTCGGTATATTTCTAAGTGTTGATAAATATTAATATATTTTTTCGATAATAACAACATTCTTTCTCGGTCCTCAAAATACCAATTATTGGTATTTATCCGGAAATCCAATGAATCCCCGTCCGGGCTGTTGAGTAGGCCGATCCAGATCCACCACCCCCGTTTAACCATCACGCGTCGACCCAATCATCTGGTTATTGTTAAGTGTTCTTTCTATTCAAACCCCAATGAAATCCCACAAGTGAGTCGGATTTTTGTCGTCGTTTGTCGTTTTTCGTTTTCGTTTTGCGATATACTTCACCACAAAAATCATGGAAAACCAGGACAGCAAAAATGGCGACATGACCGCCAAGGAGATGGCCCAGTTTCGCTACTACGTGGAGAAGTGGTACCTGCCGCCACTGGATCTCAAGAATGATATTGTTTATTGCCAGCGGGCACTGCGTGACTTTATCAAGGTGCATGCGGTGAGTAGAGAGAGAGTAGAAGCAGTTGGAGCACCAGCCACAGCCACCAGACCAGCTACTGCCACTGCCACTGCGGCAGCGGTGGCAGGCAGCGCGTGCGAGGGATGCGTCGATTGTTAATACATTTTTATATTTTTCCCTTGCTTTAGCTGGTCTCGGAGGTGTTCTCGCAGCAGGAGGATGCGGTGAGTTTCTCGAGTTCCGTATGCTCCGTTTAGGGTTCGGAACAGTAGCAGCAGTGGAGTGGAGTAGTGTGGTGTGGAGTGGAGTGGAGTGGAGGCAAGGCAGCAGCAGAGGCAGTGCAGCAGAACCAGGGCTGGCAACGATTGCAAAAATTAAAAAAAAAAAGAAAAAGAAAAGATAATTAACACTATGGCCCGCACTTTGCCCCGTCGCCTCCGCGCACCCCTCTCACCTGTTAACCTGGTTTTGAATTCGAATTTTGTATTTTTAATTATGGTATCGTGCCGTTCTCTTGCTCTTGCTCTTGCATAACAGGATCCCGTGGCGATGCGTCGCATCTTGGACGAGCTGGAGGAGGAGATGTACGAGATCAATGCCGAGTGCCAATTCCTAATGCTGCGCCTCGATGAGGATGTCCTTAGTTTCCTTAAGAAACTGCAGGCGAGCAACATCAAAACCGATCTGAAGGAGGCCAATGCGCATGTCTCCACAATGTTAGTGCCTTTAATTTCAAACGAAGACTATATAATCATTCCCAGAAATGTGGGTACTCGCGACACCGAAGAGACGCTCATCCGCAAGCATTTTCTCCTGGCGCAGGAGGGCGAGAACCCACCCATGAATCTGAGCGACCTCGATGATAATATCGCCCTTATGCTCGGTCCAACTGATACGACCATACAAATAGAGCTGGAAAATGGAAGCGGTGAGCAGCAGGAGCAGCTGGAATTGTCCCAAGAGAAGCAGTCGCAGTCGCAGCTTTCTGTACCGCCGCCCATGCTCCGTTGTCTGCCGGACACTGTGATCAAGACGGTAGTGGAGCCCCCGCCACTGCTCATGGCACCTATGCAGAAGTGTCAGCGTTCGCTCTTAATACCACGAAAGCAAGAATCGTTTGTCATGAAGCGGAAGCGCATATCCAGTACCTCCCCGCCGCCATTGGCGCCCATCACGATTGAGTTTCATCAGGCTCAGAGTCACGTTAAGTTGCAGGATGCATCGCAGGCTGAGCTGGACTTTGAGCAGGTGGAGGCGAGCCGCGGCAATCTGCGCCAGGTGCTGAAGCGGTCCAGGAAGACCAAGCAGATGCCGCGTCTCTGCTACGAGGACAACGTGGAGCTGACAACCATAGAGACTGATATAAAGCGGAAAGCGGGGAAGGTTACTCAGATGACTGCTGCCAAAGCTGTAACAAACACTGCATCATCCAACGCTGAGAAGCCGGAAAAGGCACCACCAACGCCACCGCCGCTGCCATCACCACCACTGCCGAAGCAGAAACAGGGCCCTGGAGTGGCCGCTGGGGCAAACAAGGCGTCCAAGATACGCAAAAACCTACGCAAATCATCACCAGAGGCACAGCCATCCACGGGGGTGGCCGGTTCGCCATCAGCATCTTCAGATGACTCCACCATTCAGGAGCTGCAGCAGGAACAGCAGCGTCTGTCCGCCTCGGCGGCTCAGTGGTGCGACGAGCCGCGCGAGACTCGTGTCCTGCCCGCCGAATACGGCCAGGAGCCATTCCTCCGTATCTTTGGCCTGTACACGCCCGAGGTGATCACGAAACTCAGCCAGCGCCACTCGAAGCGCAAGCGTCGCAATGTCCAGAATGCCAGCGGCGTTGACTTTCACTATGGCCAGCAGTTGAATGCCACACTGGACACGCCGATGGGGCGCCAAAAGAAGGTGAAGAACAAACCGGAGTTCCTGCTCTCGCCCAAGGAGAAGCGACTGCAGGCCAAGAAGGCCGACGTCCGCAAGAGCAAGACTCCGGACAAGGCCGCTGCCGAGGCGTCGCTCACTGTTGTCGGGCAGAGCGTCAGCATTCAGGGTGATTGCCGCAAGTGTCGCGGAGAATGCCAGCATTGTCGGCAGTGCAAGCGTCTCGTAGGTGAGTTCCAAGCTTCCATCGATCGATCCAACCACGATCGAAAGGAGAACCCCATTCCTAAACCCATATTTCATCCATTCTGTAGGTAAAGACGATGGTGTTTGCGAGCAGTGTGACGGGGTCTTCCACAGAGACTGCCACCAGCCCACTAAGAGTCGTCTACTGGCCCAGACCCAAAAGAAACGCTGCCCCCCCTGCTGTCGCGTGATGCGGGAGAATCTGCTGTCAATCCACGGCAGCAGCAGCACCAGCAGCAGCACCTCCACCAGCACTACCAAAAAGGCAGCCGGTGTCCCGACCGTTTAACTTTACAATGTCTTCTTTTTTTCCTAACCAATACCCCATCCCCCTCCCCCCCACACTAGTTTTTAAAACTAAAAAAAGTGAGAAAAATCAAGCTTTGTCCGCAACGCCAGATCCCGAGAGATCCGATCCAATCTAATCCGATCCGATCTGCATTGGCGTTGCGTTGCGTTGCCGTTTGCTGTTTTTGTTTAATGTTGCATGGCAGTGGCGTCTGTGACCGCTTGCTTCCACGATCATGTGTTTTACGGGTTTTTTTTTTCTATTTTACTTTAACTGTTTATTTCGAGCTACATTTTCACACATACCTAAAGAAGAGAAGAAATGTATGTGCATGCATGTGCATATGGCGGGAGAAGAGATAATTTCAATATTAATAAATACTGTACGGACAGCGCAGGATTGTTTTCGATGATAAAACCAATGGCATTTCTTTGTTTCGAAAAATGTTTATGCATATGAATGATTGGAGGGCAGGGCATGTGCTTGGCTTGTGCTTGCAGAAGACGGAATGCGTCATATTATTAAATGGAGTTTTGCGTTGACCCACATAGTACAACTGTAAGTTAATTTGTTGGAGATTATAGTAGTTATAACTATATAGTTAGTTTGGTTATTTTCGCCTAATCAGCATATACTCGTATGTACATACATATGTGTGTACATATATCAAATTCTGTTTCTATATTTTGGTGACATTTTGCATACCTTATGAATGCCATTTTTACATTTAGTTTTTGCCCTAAGCTGCAATATGTGTTTAGTGTGAAATATAGCCTCGACTACAAATATGCATGCGTATAGCGAGATATTTGCCATTTTCTTATAATTTCTTTATATTTTATGTGCAGAGCAGCCCTGGTTGTATCTGGATTTCCGCTGATCTGGCAGCTCTGTCCGCAGCTATGGGCGCAAAATATTTAATTTAATTAAAAACTTCAATTTACTCACAAACTGCCTAGTACGAGCAGAAACCCCCAAAGGATTTTTCAGATCAAAGACCAAAGGGCCAAAAGAAAACCAAGATAAATGCGTGTTTTATCATTTCATAATAAAGTAGTAAAACAATATGTATATTTCTCTAGACTAAAGGCTAATTTATTGCATCAGATTGGGCGACAGATAGGCAGAAGGACGGCCAGAAGAGGAAAGAGGAGCACCAGCCGGCTCGAAAGCTGAGTCCAGCTGTGCCCCTTGTTGCAAAGATCACCCTGGCAGAAACACATGTAGACCTTCTTGTAATTGTAGATGGTGTCGGCGCAGCGGTCCATGTTGTCGTCGGGGCCGCGCTGGACGCACATGCGCTGGATGGCAAGGTCGTAGTCGTCGATGGCATAGGTGCCGCCGCCCTCGATTACCTTTCCACACCAGCCGCTGGCGCAGGGTATGGCGGCTAGGCCGGGCTCGTGGTCCACGTCGGTGGCATTAAAGTTGAAGGGATCCTTGCAGCTTCCCAACTCGCCGCGGGATCGGCACTGGTAACAGCGACGCAGAAGACCTGCAGTGGCAGAAAACAAAAAAAAAGTGAAATTGCAGCAGAAACCACACACACGTAAACAAAGGCACTGCAACAAGCACACATACACACACATGAAAACAGGTGACAAAAGACTTGAACGGAGCACAAACTTGGCAGAGGACTCACCATGGATCTTGCCAAAAAGGAAGCTGCAACTAAAGAGGAATATCACAGCCAGGCATAAGCTAATATATTTCATGGTTCCCTATTGTTTAAAGTCTTGTCGGCAGTGATAGTTGGTAACTAATTAAGATTATTTTATTGTCCAGGCCAGGTAACTGTGAGCTGCGAATTTCTGTAAAGGTGGCAACTTTCGACTGTAAGCGATGGTTTTCTTTTCTATTGCCGAACTATCGATTATAATGTATTAAATATCTATTGAAAATTTGTGAATATTTGCAAGTTTAAGCCATTTTGCTATTGCCATTAAACCAGTCAGAGCATGTATGTTTGTAATTAATATCTTTCTTTGCGATACAATACGTGGACAGTGGTCTCACAAAGCAGCTCATCACTAGCTAAAGCAACCCTGGGCATGTGTTTTTCGATGTTTTTGCGTGTAGAGCAACACTTGTGTACTGTATGTGTACACACTGTGCCTCGTTCGTCGTACAATATATCATAGCGAAAAAATTCATTATTATATCGCCCCCACTTCTGTACATATCTTTTTGTTATTTTTTTTTGAACCAAACAATAACCAAGATTCAGCCCGACGCGACAGAAAAGTGCCAGTGCAGCTGGGAGAGTTTGTGGAGAGTTAGCAAAGCTGAGAAACTGCCAAGGAAGCGCTGCGTACGTACAAAAAAAATTGCCCCAAAAGAGAAACAGACACAAATTTGCAAATTGGTTAGCAGCAGCAGTAGCAGCAGAAGTATCAGCAGCTGTGCGTCGTAACACACACAAAAGTGAGGAAAGAAGTGGAAACAGACAGACGGATAGTAGTGCCCAGGCGGTGCATAAACAAATGAAATATTTAAATAGACATAATCATTCGTTGACGCTGACAGCGACGTCGACTGCACAGTGACACCTTGCAATCTGCAATCGACCCCCGCCCGATACCCCTTGCCGTTTGTGTTTTGTTTGCCAACTGTTTCATTTCTCCGCAGCAGTTGCATCTGATTTGGAATTCGAATTCAAATTGGAATTGAAATCGGACCAGAAGTGAGCGCACCAGAAACACCAGCAACAGCAAGAATGGCTTTGGAAAGCGGTACACAAACGGGCAGCAATGCGCTGACATCATCCTTAACAACAAAAAAGAAGGATGCCGCCGCGGAAAAGGAGAACCTGTGGTGAGTGCACAAGAAAATAAACTCTTAATTACAAGTAGATGGTCGATTTTGTCCCAGTCCCTCTCTCTCTCTCTCTCGTTTGTTCCTCTCTCGCTGTGAGCGCCCACCGCTACTCTCTCCCCTGTGATAAGTTTTCAACTTTCTTTAGCTGACGTTTGCAGTAGATTTGTGCTAACTGTTAACTGCCCCTTGCCGGCACACCCACAAGGCCAGCCGCCCTCTAGACCACCCCACCCCACCCCACCCCGCCCGCTCTCGCTCTGCCGCACTCGAGTGAGTGGCCGACCGACCAGCTGATTGCTATGCATGTTGTCATTTTCCTCTTTCGTTCCGTTCCGTTCCCTTCCGTTCTTTCTTTCTTTCGCTACTGCCTTTTTCTAGTTAACCTCAAACGTGGGTTGGCAACGTTTTTCCTCAATGATTTGTTGCTTGTGGCAAATATTTAAAAGCATTAATTATTAAATAAAATGCGTCAAATAAATGGCAGAGAGGGCGAAATAGAGAGAGAGAGAGCCATGGGTTGTCAGAGAGGGACACAGCGAAAGAGAGCAACAATGTGGGGATGGATGATTCACTTAGGCAGCGCCAGCGCCAGCGGCAGCGGCAGCTACAGCAACGCTGGCAGCGCTTACCTTTTTCGCTTTATCAATTTTGTTGTTGTTTTTTTCTGTCTAAGACGCACACTCTCTCACTTGCACACACACACACACACAGTGGAGCTTAGCTTAGTGCGTATTTCCTATCAATACTGAATCCAATTGGAATTCGGACAAACTTGGCCTGAAGCCAGGGCCGTGTGTGTGTGTTTTGCGATGATGCTGTCATCGCTGAAATATGCATGTATGTGTGTCGGTCGTCTTTGGGCTTTGGGTTACACTGGTCGTCACAAGAAATGAAACACCTCCTGAGAATGGGGAATTCCATTTTCATTGCTGAGGGTTTGCTTGTAAACTAGGAACGGAATTCTGCTGGAACTCATTTACATACTAGGGATTATCATTTCAGATTAACTGTGAGATTATCTGGGCTTTTCTGCCCACAGCATTTATCCCTTTTCCCTTAAATATAATTTCGATTAAATGTTTGTTTCTTCTGCTTACTAATTAATCAACTTCTGTTGCTTAGTGCTGTTTTTCAAATATGTTTTATTGGCTTCGGATTACGAGTATGTTGCTATTAAAGATATTGATGGATTCGAAGTGCCAGAGACTATGGTGCGGGTGGCATTTCCTCGATGAATACATCGGCATCGTTATCGTCATCGTTATCGGTGCATTGCCTACATTTCCTCGATGAATACATCGCTATCGTCATCGTTATCGGTGCGCACAACCGATGGCGGCTGCTGCTGCCTATCGAAGTTGTTCTGGATACGCTCCAGCAGGTCGGTGGCCACCAGAGCAAAGTCCTCCCACAGAGCATCGTGATCTGCATCCGTCTCCTTTTGCGTTTCCGTCTGCGTGCTCTCCAACTCGTGCTCATCATCGCCGGTCTGCTCGTCGTCATCATCGCCAGCGTTCAGGCGGTCTTCGTCGAGGTAGTCGGCCAGCAGGTCGCTCACCTCGTCCAGAATGCTGCCGCTTCGGCACAGATTGGCCGCACACTGGCCGTCGATGAGGAGATTCCACAGGGCCTGGCACACGATGTTGGCCAGGAACCAGTCTTCCTGCTCCAGCGAACCACGCAGCAGCAGCGACAGCAGCTCGGCGCCGCGCAGCTGCAGGAAGGGAGCCCGTTGCTCGCCATCGCCCAGCAGATTGACGAGGACACCGATGGCGCAGGTGCGCAGCTCGTAGTCCTGCCCGGCCGACTGGCGGGTCAACTGCTGGACCATCAGCGGCAGTCCGCCGGCCGCACAGAAGCAGCGACGAGCCCGCTCGTTACGCGTCAGATTTCCCAGCACCCGGACCAGCTCCACCTTGGTGGCAGCCGTCTGGCACTGGGCCAGCACTTCGGCCAGCGACGCGGACAGCTCATCGATGAGACTCTGCAGGGAGCCGGCGGCAGGGGCGGCCATGCTGTCCGGCGTCTGTTTATCCTGATAGAAGCACAGATTGTGCAGAGCCCCCAGTGTGGCGTGCAGCAGCTCCTGCTGCTCCGCAGACTGCAAAGAACGAGAGCATAAGCGAGGCTCGAAAGGAGCTGAATGCAGATGATGCCCTCACCTTCTTCTTCAGCAGCGAGGCGCTGGTGTGGCTGAGCAGCTTCAGCAGCACCGAGCCCAGGCAACGGACATTGCCCAGGCCGGCGCCCACCTCGGGATTCACGCTCATGTTGGCCACCACGCGAATCATCTTGATCTGGGCATCCAGGAGGGACACACTGCTCGGCGAGCGTTCGCCCAGCTGTTCGAGCACGTTCAGCAGATACTCCATGGCCACATCGTTGTGAAAGTACTGCAAATAAATGAAATATATGTATGTTCGACTGATTGTAGATTACATGGAGTGGCGGCGCACCTGGATTCTGGCTGACTCGTGCTTCGCCAGGATATTGCCCAGCATATAGCCCAGGCGACTGAGAACGGCCAGAAGACGTTCGCTGGCGCCAGCACTGGAGCAGGCGGGACCCAGCAGCAGGCCGATTCTGGCGGCATAATTGTGCAAGGTCTCACAGCACTCTGAGTCCTCAGAGAGGACGCTGCAAAAGAGGGAGAAGAGACTGAAGTCATGCGGCAAGGATTGTCTTTGGCTATCGCTACCTCAAAGTCCGCACAACATTGGCCTGGACCTCCAGCTCACCCATGGACACCTCTGCGGCCCGTATCAGATGCGGACACGCCAGCTGCAGCTGCAACTGAAGCCGCTGCTGCTGTTGGGAGACATCTGCCAGGGCACGCATCGCCGCCGACAGCTGGTAGAGCGTATGCAGCGGCGGACCGGTCAATCGTTTGGTGGCCCCCGCCTCATTGAGCATCTGCAGGTGGAGGATCATCAGCTCCACGGCGCCATGGCGGGCGAGACGTGCCACCAGTGTCTGCTGTCCCGTCAATTTGCGCGGACACAACACTGCCGCAGGCATTGCGGAAAGCGGAGCGGAAACGGGAGCAGCAAGGGGAGTCTTTATGGCCTCGCCCAAGCCAATCCAATTGCGATTTAGGGCATCATCCCGGTCCTGGGCACTGCTGGCGGTGAGGAAACGTATGCAGCCATAGGCATAGATGCAAGCCTCGGGCTCGTCGAGGGGCGAGGCATGGCCCAGGCCGTCGATCAACAGCTCCAGCACGTCGTGGTCATGGAACAGGCCGTCGTTCTGCTCATGCCGGGCCACCTTGAAGATGAGCTTGCAGGCGCCCGTCAAATTGCTGCCCGTTACCCGCAGCTGTAAAGCGAGCGGGGGAAGATTAAAAAGGGGAGGATGTTGGAGAGGATGCACTACTTACAGCTAGCACCACTCTGGCCACAGCCAGGAGAACACGCGGCGATGTGCACTCCACGAGGCCATAGAGACCGCCCAAGATGAAGCCACGCTTAAAGCTGCGCTCCTGCTTTCTCACGCGGACGTACAGCTCCTGCAAGATCTAGGGCAGAGATGAAGCAGTGTTAAATGGAGTCCTGGAGATGGCCACCGCCTGCTTACTGCCACTTACTGCATTTATATGCTGCACTGTCTCATTGGTGCACTCCTTGAGGCCGCTATGCTGCTTCAGCAACTCAATCAGCGTCTCTGTGGTGGACTGGCCGAGCAGTGCCCCGTTCCGGGTGGGCATGGGGGTGGTCGGCCCCGTGCCAGAGAGAGCGGGAAGTTGTCGTGGCGCTGGCTTCTCATTCTGTAGATACCGCATTCTGCAATGGACAACCCAAGTGTGGAATGATAAGCCTTGAACGAATGGAATACACTTACGAAAATGCGCTGGGTGGACGTCCGGCCAGGGCCACCTTTCCGTAGAGCACTCGACCGGGTTCGCGCGGTGTGATCGGTCTTCGAGTGCTTACCAGACGTGCCCCGCCACTGGCCATCATTTGCAAGGCTGGGCCACCAGCAGCACCTCCTCCTCCTCCACCGACACCTGCCACCGTTTCGCCAAGAAAAAGCTTGGCCTCGCTGATCAGCTCCGCAGAGGTCTTGCGTCTGCCCATACCGCCCGCAATCGTGAAGGTGCTGGATTGTTGTTGCTGATGATGGGCCATTCCCAATCTGTTGAGACTCTGCTCACTGGAATGCGGCTTGCCACGGATCTGTTGTGGCCTCTCCTGCAGCTCATGCTTCTCCTGGTGCTTCTCCAGCGGCTTCTGCTGTGATTGCTGTTTGGAATTATCTGCAACATCTGTGGCACGCGTTTCGCTGCGCGAGCGTCGCTTCAGCAGCACACTCATCTTGGAGCTTCTCCCTGCTTCCGGCTCCTGGCGACTATTGTGGGGTCTTCCAATTCGATGGCAATCCTCAGCAGCTGGACGGCAGCCAAGAAACACACGCGCTCAACTGGCACGGCCAACAGCCTTAAGTGTACTCAAAACGGCGATAAATGCCTGGAAAAATGTATTTTTCGTTTGGGCCCTTTCGTGCACCATGCCAACCGGTGGCCCACGCCCCACTCCACTCCACTTCACCACCTCGCTCCGTTCAACCGACCCGACCCGACCCGGCCACAACCCGAACACGAACCCGAACTTGGGTCGGCATGACTGTCAAGTGTGAAGCGAGTCATCGGGCCAGCCACCAGGAAGAGAGCCAGTCCCCACACTAACCGGGGAGCCACGCCACCCGCCACCCGCCACCAAATGTTGGAACGTTAAAAGTTTCGCTTACTATTACCAGCAGTGGCGGGGCACAGTGGGAAGATATCTACATATAAATAAAGGAGAAAATTAATGGAAATAAGTGGGAAACTTCTTGGAATAGCAGGGGATATGAAAATTAATAGGATCAAATTAAAGAAATAAAACTATTAAATGCCATTCAAATAGCATTCTCTGAAATTAAATCAAAATTGAGTCAAATTAAGTCCAAAAAGATGTTTGAATTGCTTCGAAATGGATTCAAATGCCAAAAAGTGTTGCAAGAAAATTTCAATGAAAAAAAATAGAGGAAAATTAATGGTTTAAAAATGATGACGGATTCGCGACCTGGACTGTATCGTTAAATAATTAAATCAAGTTTGCTAGACTTATGTATGTCTTGTTATTGCGAGAGTAGTAGTAAAGCAGTAAAAAAAATGCTCACGAGAAGTATTTCGTTTATGCAAGCCACACCAAGACCGAGTGCCATTACCGAGTGCCGAGTGCCAGTACCGAGTACCAGTACCGAGTACCAGTCACTAGTCGAGCATCATGCAAGTGCGCCTCATCATGCACAGGACCTATAATTTGTTCTATGACTTTTGGGCATAGCGAACCGACTGGTAATGGGAGGAAAACAAAAAATTGCCGAAAATGATTTAAAAAATACACCTTGGCACCACGGTGGGTGCAGCACACACATTCATAGGCAAATGAAGGAACACCAAAAATACAATTGAAAAGAGCTGGAAAAGCGGGAGCTTGCAATCGATATTCCTGCTAGTTGGCTGTCGGCCACTAATCGAGGAAGCAGAGCCCAGAGTCAGAGCGCCACAGTCGCAGTCACAGACAGAGCAAGAGCCCAGAGCCAGAGCCATTGCCATAGTCAAAGCAAGAGCCGGACGGGCGAGGTCAATTTGCATGTCCGGGCAGTCTAGTCCAGTCTAGTCCAGTCCAGTTGCGGCTGTCAGTCGGAAGGATGGATGTTAATACCACAAGTATTTCACGTCAATTGAAAAATATTTAATTGCTCTAATTGAATTGCAGGCAAAAGCTACGACGTTTGAAAATCGCATGCAAGACCATATCAAATATTGACGCCACCACCCAGCACCCACCACCCCTCCCTCAAGCGCTGAATTGAGCACGATGGAGGGGAGGGGGAGGGGCCATGGTGGGCAGCAGTAAATGTAAATTTGACTATGGTTCGAGGGGAACCAATTAACTTGATGGTGGATGGTGGAATGCTTTGCAAAATGAAGGGAAATACTGATGAATGATGGAATTGACCTGAATTTACGATTGTGAGCGCCATTTCCCGCCATGTTCGTGTGCTCCTCAGGCAGTGGAAAGTTGAACCAGTTCCGGGTATTGGTAGTAGTCCGTAAAAAGTGTATGAATTCTAGATCTAGATATAGGAATTGTTGAGTGGATTATGGCAAAGTTTGAGTCCAACAAATAATAACTTTAAGAACATTTATATGTAAAAGGAAGATTCGTCTAACAAAAGATTGCATTGGATTGGTTCTTGGATCGTTATGTATAAACCAGATGATCTATGAATCATTTATGATTTATACACCCCCTTTTTCATTTGTTTTCCTATCTGTAATCGTTGCAGGTCGGCGATATTGAATGAAGTACAAACACAGGGCAGCACAAAACTTCCATCAAATAAATCTGTACTAGTATTAGGCGATAATGCCACCGGCAAGACGACCCTCATTGCCAAACTCCAGGGTGTGGAGGATCCCAAAAAGGGTTCCGGCCTGGAGTATGCCTACATTGATGTCAAAGACGAGTACAGAGACGGTGGGTGGAATGCCGGCCGAAGAATGCCTTTATTTCTTTATGATTATTCGTCTTTTCTTTGCAGACATGACGCGTTTGGGTGTTTGGGTCCTGGACGGTGATCCAGGACACACAAATCTGCTGCACTTCGCGCTCAACGAAACGAACTATGCACACACACTCGTCATACTCACAGTGTCGATGACCCAGCCATGGGGCTGGCTGGAGCAGCTCAATCATTGGATCAAAGTCCTGGGCCAGCATATCGAGAGCCTGCCACTGGAGGCAAAGGAGAAGGAGGTGGCACGCCAGCGATTGGCAACGACGTGGCAGAGCTATTGCGAGGTCGGCGATGATCTGGATCCTGGCTCGCCCGTCAAGCGGACCATGCGCAACAATTCGATCGATGAGGATGATCTGTTGCCGCTGACGGAGGACGCACTAATTACAAATCTGGGTCTCGATATAGTCGTTGTGGTCACAAAGGTAGCCAGCCCGCCCAAAAGATTCTCTCCATCTCTGATTGAATATCTGAATAATAAAAATATCCTTGTCTCAGACGGACTACATGACCACATTGGAGAAGGAGTACGAGTACCGGGATGAGCATTTCGATTTTATCCAGCAATGGATACGCAGCTTCTGCCTACGAACCGGCGCCTCGCTCTTCTATACAAGCGTCAAAGAAGATAAAAACTGTGATCTCCTCTACAAATATCTAACGCATCGAATTTATGGCCTACCATTCCGTACGCCAGCGCTAGTCGTTGAAAAGGATGCGGTACTCATGTGAGTGTTTATCCCCGAAAACGCGAATCCCAATTTGGTTTCTTATATTTCTCTGCTTTCTCTGTTTTTTGTTTTTTGTTTATTTATTGCAGTCCGGCTGGCTGGGATAGCCTGAAGAAGATTAGTATTTTGTACGAGAATATGCATGGGATCAAGGCCGAAAGCCCCTACCCAGATGTCATCAAGGCGCCGCCCACACGAAAGGTTCGTAGATTGCACCCTCTACCCCCATTTCGATCGGTTGCTGTGCTAACAGCGCATATCAAGTCACCCAAGAAACATTCCCCCAGAAACCCAAGACTAAGTTTGGAACAGTGAAGTTTGAAATTCATTTGAAATTTGTTCGTTCAGGCTGTGATTTAATGTAATTCATCCTACAAATAATAATAATAATAATGATAATAATAAAGATCCCATCAAGCAATCGGATCGATCAGAGAGTTCCAATAGTCCATTTACACTCCCCCCACTAATTATTGCAATTGCCATTATTATTATTGTTCTTAAGGCGGTGTCCAATCGCGAGGTGGAAGTGCAAACGGAGGACGAACAGACCTTTCTGGCCCGCCAACAGGAGATACTCAAACAGGCTGGACAGGATCGCGGGGAATCACCGCTGCGCTCGCAGGGCGGGGGTGGTGTTGGTGGCAATAAGAGTGTGCCCCGCACACCCGGCAGCACCGGCCAGAGCTCACCCAAGAAGGTTCTCAATCTTTTTGTTAATTACGAATAGAATCCCATTGAAAGAGAAATCATGTTTTAATCCGTTTTCTTCTGCAGATTGATCCCAAACTGACGCCAGCCACGCCCGGCGGCGAGGGTGTCCTGGCCAATTTCTTCAACTCACTGCTACACAAAAAGTCGGGCAGCCCGGGTGGCGGTGGAGGTCCACCGGGCGCCGGCACACCCACAGGCACAACGCGCACCTCCAATGGCACCGACAGCCTCATGACGCCCGAGAAGTTGGCTGTCCGCTCAGACGCGGCCGCCGAGCTGGATCGGCTGTCGCGCAGCGTCAAGAAGGAGATTGATCTGTCACAGAGTGAGTGTTGAAACACAACACCCGCCCACAGCAGCAGCAGCAGCAGCAGCAGCTACCACCAACAGCAACAACAACAACAACAGAACCAGAACAACATTATAAGACATCTGTAAGCAAAAAGTGGAATGCAGAGAGGCTCGTAATATAAGGGAGAAAGATGTGCTGAAGAGCAAAAGAAGAGGACAACAGCTTCTTGGATCATTCAATGGCCAAATAGTTGTGCAAAGCGGTTTTGATCATTGTGTTTTATACATTAGAAATGATAAAAATCAAAGTTCTTGTATGTTTTAAGCTTGGTTTTGTTTCAATTAAAATTTTAACAATTTAATTCTGCAATTAAAATTACATTATTTTATTAGCAATTAATGAAAATGTTTAATCAAAAGCAGAAATAGCTGAAACCTGAGAAAATCATTTGATTAAAGTGTGAGTCGGATTTTTATCAATCGCTCGAAAGTGTAGCTCCAAATTAATTTTTAACAAATGAGAACAAAAAGTCAAGCATAACGAAAATCATTAAAGGGAAGCGACAGTCAATAAGAGCGTCGCTTCCATTCTCATCAAATGATCAAAACCACTGAAAACTATGTTTAAAATGAAGCACCATAGACTCCTTAAACTTTAGAGGAACTCATTTGATGAGTTTCATGACCAATTTCGGATTTCCATCAGGCCCTCTAAAATGGGTTTTTCTTACGAGCCTCTCTTGCGACTCATACTCAAACACGTTCGATAGGAAATGAAAAAAAAAAATAAATAGAGAGAGATATACAATACGGAAAATATTTGGCACGTAAGGGTTCGGCTTAGCGAAAAATGTATGCTATATTTTAAGGAATATTGTCTGCGAGGCATATTGATTCCTTCGCTCGCGGATCCATTTGGGCCAGCGCGGGGAAAGATGATGATAATGATGAAGGAATACGATTAATAATACAAATCACATAAGTAATACGTTTTTTTTTTGCGGGTCCACACACGTTTGTATAATAACTTATTTAAATGCTGTAAAATGTAATTACCGAAACGAAGAGAAAGAGTGTGAAGCAATGAGAGATTCTAAAAGTGTAAGAGCCCCCAGAGAAATCGTGATAGTGGGGGCCCACACAGATACACACAGACACACACACGCGCCTAACTGTAGCTCGATAGCTTGTATGTATTTTTTAATTATATTAATTAATTAATTAATTACACTTACACACACACACTCGCTTATTTACACCATACAGACACTGTAATTGTATTAGTTTCCTTTCGTAAAACCGTAAATCCGTAAGAAAAAACAGTTTCTAACATTATTTATAAAACAACAACAATGAGTGTAATTTGCTTTCATAAAATCGCAAGGCAAATTGTATGCCAACAAACAAAAAATATTTATATAAATCGATGAGAAACTGGAATATCCCTCTGGCGTATATGTAAATGATCAGTTACCTGCCTTCATACCCTTCATTAGTTTCGTTCTTCTCCTCTGTAATTAATTTTAAACCTAAACCCTTGATTTTAATTTAGATTCCAAGCCGAATCCGTCAGGAAATGCTAAGAGAACGACACTTTTAAAATATGTTTTATTGAAGAATTTTAAACGAGATCTACTGGATCCACGCTGAATCGATCAGATATGTTTCTTCATTGATATTCCGTTCAAATTCCGTGTTCAAACCCAAAATCTATTAAGATACAATCAAGCGAATAGAGCAAGATGCCAAGAGAGGTGTTCCGAGCCGGGTTTATCCAATTTTCAAGATTGTTATTTTGTTTGGCAAACAAATTTCGTTTTATTCTTTGCCATATAGAAAAATTACCAAGTATTCGTCGTATATTTTCCCTCCCTTTCTATCCTCTAAGGGCATATCTTGGCATCTCGCTCTATGCCGTGTGTCGTCGGAAGCAACCACAAAAAACAACAAGATTTGTGCTACAGAAACTATATTTATGTATAAATAAAAAAAAAAATTAATTATATGAAATATATTGTATAACATTATATACTATATGGAAAAGCAAAAGCGAGATAAAATTACTGTGCAAGCTTATTATTTAAACAAATTGAATGGCATTCGTAAGCATGGTACGTGAACTAAACGACAAATTGTGTAAATTCGTTAAAAAACAACTACGCATCAAAACTGCGTTAAGAATAATGCAAACAAAAACTAAAATAATTTAAATAAAATTTTCCAAAAATACAAAAAATATTAATATAAATACCACAATGGCTTTTCTTTGTTGTGCATATCAATTGAAACTGGGCAAAAGTTGCGAATCTCTGTGTAACTAGAGACCATTTTGAATGCAATATCGTCCACCAGTGTTTTAATCACTGGAGTATAATACAACTAATAATAAGAAAAAAAGAGATGAGCGTAAACTTAAGGGATTTACGGGAATGCTTAGCATTCTCACAACATTCAAACTAGAGCCCGATAGAGTCAGCGATTCGGTTTTCCCAAAGATTCGAAACTCTTGAATCATGTCAAAACTATACGCATAATATTTGGTTTTACTCAATTGATTAAAACGACTGTCATTAAACGAATGTAAACCGTAAAAATCAAAGGGAACAGAACATTAATAGAAACTGGGTTGGCTGGGTTCAATTGTATCTTCGATATCCGGAACTTTTATTAATGATGAACCGCTTCTCAGATGATAATCGCACTTAATGGGGGCAGGAGGAGCCACAGCCCCATATATATGTATGTACATGTTTCACATATCATTGATATTTTCATTTCGATAGTGATTTTCCCATACGTTTCCCATTTCCCCTTTCACACTCACGCCTTTGGACATCTAGCACTCCCTGCCTCCCTCCCGCTGTGAGGCTGTCCGAAGGTCTGAGAGGAACAGCTTGCTCTCTTCCTCACCGGCAGCCTTGATGGCTCCAAGGATAACACTTTGCTTGACCTTTCTCTCTGTGCGGCAGTGTGCGGCAGTGTGTGTTGTGTGTGCTGTGTGTGTGTGCGTGGGTTTGAGTTTGGGAGTGCGCGCGTGATAAATGATGACGCCAGTCTACCTCAGCCGCTGCCTTCTGTCAGCTTGCTCCACCCGCTTGATACTTATTGTTTCAGCCCGCATGCTTTGAGCCAGGCGACAGTTTGCCAAGTTTGTTTCAGCCACTCCCCGCCTCCGCTTCCGCCTCCTTTTGCACGTGCTCATTTCGCTTATTGCCAGACCCAAAGCCAGTAGGGCCCGAACTGACTTAGCGCCTTTTCTGCCAGCCTCGATTTGGCTCACAATATATTGACATTGATTTTGATTCCCTTTTTGATTTTGATGTGCCCGCCTGGCTGCCTTCCTTTGCACGTAGCTGCTGCAGCAGCAGCTGGCACTGCCTCAAGGGTTGCATGTATCCTTATACCACTTTCTTATACCATTTTTTTTCTCCGGATTTTGATTGATTCTGCAATGCCAAAGCTTGTCGGGGATTGGGCGGAACTTTTTTTTACAATTAAATATACATACGTACACACGGAAGCTGCGACTTTGAGTGCACACAATCTAGAGGAGATAATATTAAATAAAACCTTTGTAAGTCTACCTCTTATAATCTGATCTTGCAAGTTTTGTATCCCATCCCATTGGGATTATATCATTTAGCTGCCATAGGAATTTATTACTTTTCATTGAAAATATATCTACATTTTCTTGAAATTTATTTAAATCTCTGAAATATTTTATTATACACATTCAGTTCTTAGCGCATCGAAAAATACTTTACTATTTTTTAATATACTTAGGGGCAGACTTTTTTAAGTAATAGAGGTATGTGTTTAATTTATTTTATTTATACACAAATTTTTGAATTAGTATTGGTTTAAGATCTATTTAATTTTATTCATATTTGCACTTTACTTTAATTTTTTATTGTGTGTATTTAATTTGATTACAATTTTTTGTATGGATATTAATTTGAGCTTTTTTCTTGCTTTGATTTTGATAGACAATGAATTTAATTGGAAAATAATTTATGCACACACACACTGACAGCAGCAGCAGAAAAATTGAAAAAAAAATATGTACGCCGTATAAATGTTACAGCAAATCAAATTTTATGCAATGTAATTAAGATTCTTTTTCGTTGCCGCCAGCTCTGTCGGACACAAATCTAATATTAATTAGGTATTCCAGTGAATTCGGATGGCTTCTCTGTTGGAAATAAATCGAACTAATTGAATTTGCATTTATTTTCCGCAGCAGCAGGACAGAGAGCGAAAAATAAATAATGAATATCCATAAAATGCGGAAAAATGCTGGGACAAGTACTGGGCCTCATGCATGAATTATTTATAGAGAATCTCCTCTAGGTTTGATGACTAGAGCTGTGTTGCCTTAGGCTCCGAGGAAAAGGTGCCATTGCCATTATTCAATCAATTTGTTAGCAAATTAATCAACAATTTGCGGCCAATAAGCAACATAAAGGCGAGAATATCAAAAGCTTTTATAGTAATATTCTAATTCCAGCTCCAGCCAGATTTTGCCGCAAACGAACAAGTTTTTCTGTTTCATTTCTATAATGACAGCCTAATTGGAATTGGCATTAGATGGGATGTGTAAATGGAATCTCTATGAGTGGAATGGGGGGAGGGATGTGTGTGCGGGGAAGTGGGAAGTGAGTGTAAAACTTTTGACAGCTTGCGGCCTTGCGGGTGCCGTCAAAACAACTTTCTGATGTGGAACCAGAATAGACAAATAAAAGAAGCGAAAAGAAAACAAGCGGAAACAAATAACGACAGAGCAAGATGGGAAGGAATCATACAATATAGAAGTGAAATTTATCAATCTCAGAGGGCGAAAGAAAAACCAAAAGTTAAAATGAATGCGGAAAAATATATATATATACATGTAGGAGTCATGGATCCAAAGGATGGTTAGGGGAATCTGTGAACTTGGCAATAAATTGTATTGTAATATCAGCGAATTAAACTGATGGATATAATCGGAATATATTTGAGTGGTTTCATATCAAAGCCTGGCAAATATTTATTTAATTCTGTCAAGCTGTCTGTCCATCCCCTTATGTGATCCTTCTTCCACAACACCGGCTTGATTTTTGTCCTTTTTTGGCGAATAAATCGTGGTGGACCTTATTCTAGGTCCTTAGATCTCTATCTATCCAAAAGCCTTCCCAACTCCACACTCTACCCTACTTTCTCCTCTCTTTTTTGGGCACAAATAAATGTTTGTGTCCCTCCCCAAGATCCCTGCAGCTGTGCCATTCAGATAGTTTTGGTTTTAAGTGAAGTAAAAATGAAAATACTCGTAGAATACAAATACTAGTATCCGGAACGAGTTTCCACAAAATGGGCAGCAGGCAACTAATTGCCGTTGGCCTTAATGGCTTTAATTGACAATTTTTGTTGGCCAACTGGCAAATGGCTTTCGCCCGGACATGAAGCGAAGAAACAATTGAAATTTTACACAGAAAAGCCGAACGAGCGAGCTAGGGGTGCGGGTGGAGGATGGGGGTGGCTTGAGAATAGATAAATGAATTTCTTTCTGTGGTCAAAGAGTGTCATGTGCATTTGGGGTGGAACACTGCTGGCAATAACTTTGTACAGTCCAAGCACAAGAAAACCAAATCATTAGTGTGTCCTGCTGTTCTTCTATACTGGCATCCTTTGAAGCTGTCTGGCTGATGGCTCCTGGCTCCTGGCACCACATTTGATTTTATTTGAGCTTTTTCCGAGTCCTTGTCTGTCCGTCCGGAAACTCAATTTGTTAGACAAATGCGAGTGAACAGAAGCAAGCAGCGCACAAAGGCAAGACACAGCTTCAAGGACAAAGGCACATCCGCACTGGCATACATCCTTGGTCATGTCTATTAAAGCTACATCAACACTTTCCCTCAATGAACTCTCCAGCTGCAGCTCCAATTGATTTCAATCAAAAGATGACCGCACCCAATAAAGAAATGAACTATAATTTCCGCATAAGAAATGCCTGCCAGAAGGAAAAGTGCACTTCATTTAATGGAATTGGAATAGGTCCTTCAACATGAAAAACTTGGTTAATCGATTTTTATTATCAATCAAGTTGGGCCACTAAAATTTGTTTTATAACCAATATTCCTAAGAGGAATTTTCTATAGAAGTTTTATGACATAGTCAGAGGATCTTAACTCAAGGTAAAATTTAAGATAGCCCTCCTTGTGGATAAACGGACAAAGGAACGATGATTTGAAGATTTTTCGGTGTCATTAGAATAAAATATTAAATGCAATTCGAGTGTATCCAAATCCCCTAAATATATAGTAGTTTGTATTTCTGGCCATATTCATCAGTATATATATCTGAGTTCCAACAGATACTGCGGTCTAGCAGATTGGTCGGATAGACTCGTCTGCTGATTCTCCCCGGTTCTATATCATGGAACTCCCAAAATAAATAGATATGTAAGTGATTGAAACTCTACAAAATAATAAGGTTGAGTTTGTAGACCAATCCTTTTGATACAACGAGAGCTTCAAGGCTTGGGAAATAATTTGAAAGATTACTATCGATTCTGCTGTTGCTTTAAACAGAACATTTTCGACCCATGCGTGAACCATAATAAAACCGAATCGGGGTTCTATTTCCAAGAATTGATTTCAATTTGGTGCTAGATAGTTCCTATTTTATTCTGCAGAAAAGTGAGAAAAAATTCCACGAAGATGTAAACAAAAACTACAGAAAAATAACACACAAAATATCTTAGAATCTACGAAAAAATTCGCAAAAAAAAGATTAAAAGAATAAAAAAAAAGGAAACGTATTCTACATGGTCTCGCCAATGGGTTTGATGATTATCTCATGTACTTGGACATGTGGGGGTGTGGCAACGGCATAGAGGACCGCCTGGGAAATGTCCTCCGAGTGAAGCCTGCGTGTGCTGCTGGCCTCCTTTATGCTATCTGATAGAATCTCCGTGTCCACCACGCCAGGACTGATGCTCTATAAGAGGAAGAAAGTAGAACGAATGAGTTTTCGGAGAAGGAAATGGATATGATAAGGAAATGGACCCACAGTAATTTTGATGCGTGTGCCCAGGGCCATGAACTCCTGGCGATATCCCTCTGTCAAGGCAGTAACCGCATGCTTGCTGGGCGGATAGATATTCAAATCGGGCAGGACGCCCTCCACGGCGGACACGGTCTTGTGGCCCAGGATGCTGTTGATGATCACCACATGGCCATCGAATTTGCGTTCCCGCATCGAGCGGACAGCGCGCTGTGTGCACAGGACAATGCCCATGATATTCGTCTGGATAACCTGCTGCATAATCGCCGGATTCATGTCCACCAACTGGCCCGCCTGCAGAGTGCCGGCATTGTTCACGAGGATGTCGATAGAGCCGAACTTCTGGATTATCCAGTCAAAGGCCTCGGTCACCGAGCTCTCGTTGCCCACATCGCAGTACAGGGCTACCAGCTTGTCCTTTCGGCCAGCGGGCAGGCGCTGCTGCAGCTCCTTGACGCGTTCAACGCGACGCGCCAGTCCAACGACCGTGAGTCCCGCCTTGACCAGGTCCACGGCAATGGCCGATCCGATGCCCGAGCTGGCACCCGTTACGACGGCCACGCAATTCTGCCAGCGATCCATGTTGTTCCCGATTGGCGACTATTTCTGATCTGATCGGATCGGCTGGTAGATGCGTTTCCTTTTATAACCCTCTCAGATTGAGTTTGCGTGTACTCCGCACCAAGCAATCTCTCTGTCTAAACGGGTTCTACCCCCCATACCACTCCAAGTTATAATTACGACGGGGTCTCGGTCTCGGTCTGGGTCTAGCGTGTCTAGTCGATTAGAATCTGCCAATCTGCCGGCTCTGGCTCTGGCTCTGGCTATGGGCAATTAGATTCACGCCCCCTACTTGGGGACACATGCACGGTGCTGGGCTGGCAGTGAAACGAGTACCAGACCTGATTAAAACTTGACATTTGCTGGAGCCGTTCTGTTCTGGGGTGATCTTATGAATGAATGTATGAATGTACGAATAGTTATAAGAGGCTGCATGACTGACCGACCTAATTTCATTCAGTAATTGTTGTAGTAATCTCATTGGACTCATCCCCAGGCATATATACTTACGAGTACTTGGTTTGACATACATATGCATATTTTGTGTATAATGAATACGAATTTATATCAACTGAATATCTTATAATTTGTTTAATTTCCATGGAATTATTCTGAAATCTGTCAACTGTCAGCACGCTCTTTGAGTGTTGGAGATTACTATTGTCAGGCCTTGATCTAAACATCAGAAAACTGGCATAATATAGATATACATATCAATTACCCAGACATTCCATAATCAGAAATTATATATATCAAGCGACCAAAGCTTGGAGTCAACCATTCCCATACCCCCTCTAATCGGAACAGCCAGAGAGGCCAGGAATGTTGTTAGAAAAAATAAAGGGGATTGTTTGTTCCTTGTTATAGCTTTTTATTTTAGTGACTTTCCAATTTGGTGGTGGCTGCCATCGTACAGCATCTACATCTAGGGGCCGAGGTCTACCAGAAGCCACCTTTGGCGCCGCCCTGTCCTTGCATGCCACCGCCGTAGCTCATGCTCATATCCATCCCGTTGTAGGCACAGAAGGCCTCGCCGTTCTCGATGCAAGGCTCGTACGATCCCTGAGCCGGGTTCTGGGAGAAGAACGTGTTCGGTACCGGACACGTGAGAGGGGAGCTTATATGGCTGTAGTCTCCCATGCCCATCATGTTCTGCATGGGCAGAGCAGTGGCTCCCATGCCAGGATACGACTGCTGATGCTGCTGCTGCTGCTGCTGCGACTGTATGCCTCCTCCGCCAAGGGCCTGCGAGGGGGCCTGGCTCGGGCCGGCAGCCTGGGCCTGGGTGTGGGCGTGGGTCTGGGTCTGCATGGGAGTGCCCTGGGAGGGCCACTGTCCACCGTTGTAGCAAGATGCGTTGGGCTGTATCAGGTCCCCCACTTGGGGGTACAGGGGCGCGTTCACAGGTTGTCCGTTCCAAAATGAGTAGTTTGCCATATTTTTATGTGCTGCACGAAAGTTTTCTAGAATTTTCGTTACAAAATTTTATTTTAGACAATTCTTTTTTGTTTTTTTGGAAATTTATATTTTGGTTTTTATGCAAAAATTTTGTTCAGCCGAATGATGTGAACAGTTCGAAAGTAAGTCGAAAACTGAGTAAAACTTCAGGAAAATTTCCCTACAAACATGACGTCTGCCTTTTGGGGCAGCTTCAAGGCCGACTTTATGCATGACATTTTGAAATACTTTTAGGCCGGGTATGTACTACTCGTACAATCAAGGCGTGCGTTTGAATAGATCCAAAGCAGAGCCTATTACTGATCGAAACAATTCGCTTTGGAGCTCAGTCGGCACGGACCCAGTCCTAAGAATGAACCGGGTGGCCAAAATCCATTTTTCAAAAGTAGCTATAACTATATATGTATTTTAACACGCCATATATCAGAAAAACATTGATCTTTAATGTTATGCAGTTCAAAACTTAACAGAGCGAACCACTGTTAATTTGTTCGCTGTTTAACAGAGCGATCCACTGTTGAGTTGTCAGCTGTTTAACAGAGCTGTTCGTTAGCCAGAAGAATGTGCTGTTAACATTCTTACAACTTTAAAGTTTAAAATTAACCAATTTAAGTGAAAGTTGCACAATTGAAATTCCCCTCATATTTTGTGTGCACATTGTACATATTGCATCCCATAATGGGCATAAAGTTTCTCGCTTTGCTCTGCGTTTTAATTCAGGTCATTCCATGTTATTTAGCATACAATTTTATACAGTGATAAATGACATTTCTTTTCATTTTCATTTTCATCTTATTCGTTGTCTTGGGCCGCGCTGCTGCTTAGCCTTGCCTTGTCCGAATATGTGGGGCGGTGCGGTGCGGTGCGGGCGTGTGCCTGGCGTTTGTGTTAATTTTTAAAAAGGACGCCAACTGTCATGGATGCAGATGTTAATGATGAAGACGTGGCAAGAAACGTTTCTCCCATCCGAGGGTAGCCTTCGGGCATAACAGTCTCCTGCAGCAGCTTGAGGAATTGATTTCACTCTCTGACCATTAAGTATGTCAACACCTTTAAGCAGTTGGTCAGATTAGTTTCGAGTTCAAAGATAACATTTATACAGGGTACTTGTATGGTCTAACCGTGCACTTACAAAAAAAAAAAGACTATTGTTCCCAGTAGATATGCGCATGGGCCACCCCATTTCCCACCGTATAAAAACGCCATTTGAAATTATTCAAGTTTGGATGGAATATTTTCAAAATAAAAACGGCTACGACCGATTGATTGCTCCGATGAGTTCCTGGCTTTTATTTAGGATTGACTAGCTGTGTGTAATGGCGGTGATTCCTCTTTGTTATCAAAATCTTCAAGGTCACAAACAGAGGGCCATAATGAAAAGGTTTGCCATGAAATGGGCTCGGGCTTTTGGACCGTGCCATAACAGTCGTAACAGTGCCCGCGTTCTAGGGCATCTCTAGGGCATAAAGCATAATATCAAAACACTTGAACTGAGTGGAAACGAAGGCGAGAGGCAAAGAAAAGCCGGCAACAGAACAACGGCTAACAGCTAGAAGAACGGACAGAAGCAGCGGCACTAGCTGATGATGGGCAGGGAAGGGAGGTGGGACGGAGCCAGAGCCAGAGCCAGAGCTGGAGGAAGACAAAAAGAAAAGAAAAAAGAAAAAAAAACGAAAAAATGAGCGCCACATGGCAGCAGGTGGGGGGTGTTGATAATGATAGCAAAGACAAAAGCCCCACCCATGCCAAATGGGTGGGTGGCTATCCGGCTGTCATGCCCATGTCCTTGACGCGGATTGCAGTGGCGACGCCTCCGCCTCCGTCTCCGTCTCCGCGCCCGCCTCCATCTCCATCTCCATCTCCGTTGTCGTCGTCGTAGTTAAATTGCCTGTCCTCGGCCGGCGTCAACATTGTGTCATTGCTAGTATTAAATCAGACCCAAACAAATGATGATGCATAAGTACGACAGAAGTACATTTCGTACATATGTTGATACATATGTATTTATGTATGGATGTATGTATGTAAAAGCCCTCTAGAAGAAGCACACGGAAAAGATTAACTGGAGGAGGGGGTGGTGCTTCGGAGGAGAAGTGCGCGACAAAAAAGACAAAAATCAGAAACTAAATGCCAAATATACAAAATCTGAAGGAGAAATCGGCTTATGGCGCTATCTTCTATTAGAAGATATCTTACATACATATTGTATACCATATTTACATATGTACCTGTGTGTGCATTCCAAAAATATTACAACATTTTTATTGTCATTTGTACCACCAGAACCACCTCATAGAAAAACAAGTAATATCACGGAATGTTACCGATGCAGTCGTTTACAGAGGCATGTTAACTTAGCAGTGGGCTAACAGCGAATGAAAACGAGAGTACAATTTTTTCTCTGTGATCTATAAGGCGATGGGTACAAAACCAACAACTGTGTGTTGTTTATACTAAATCACTTGTTCCACATTTGGAACATATTTGGAGCCAACCAAAAGTAACGGTACCATATGAGTGAAAAGAATATTCAAAGGAACAACAACATCAAGAGCAACATGCAATAAAAGGTCTCAGTGTGCGTGTGTGATAATTCATATTTTAATTAGTTCTTTTAAGTGTTTATGTGTGTGCGAAAAACACAAAACAGAACATAAAACAATATTCAACGCTACGGCATTATGGGAACAGGTGAGTCTTTCTGTCTTGCATTACTCTTTATACTGATTTTCTCTTTCATTTTCCTTAGTACTTCATTTAAATATTTTATTAATTTTTATAAGGAAAATTTATTTTTCCATAAATACCCTGTCTATCTAATATTATCAATCTAATATTATGTCTTTTATGCAAAAGTATCTTGATTATGCAACAAGATTTCCAATTTGCTAAAGTTGTATCCATAAGTTGATCAAATATTCAACAGTATTTCGAAGACGCAAAATTAAACATGCCTCATGAATTGAACATGAATTATGCAAAAATACCTCTTAGTTTTAAGATATATACTAATGTATCTGAAACATGTAAAGCTGTTTATAGCATTCAAAAAATTCTGAATTACGCAAAATGGATTCAAAGTCTTAACAAGTATTTGCATCTTAGATAAATATCTAGCACATTCTAATAAATCCTAGAGCTGCAAAGTATCCCAAAAGTATCTCCACTACGACGTTTGCGTCAGAACTATCAGAAAGCTATACCGACGATTTAAATCTACGTAGACAAAGTATTCCAAAATTAATCTTATACGAAACATGCGCTTTATTTGTTTCTTCATGTGTTATTCATACAACCACAATGTGCCGCAACGAAGCGAGGTAGACCCTGCTGATAGCGGTATGATCCAATTCTACTCAAGGGATAAGTCTCCGAGTAGTTCCAAGATCTCAGCTGGAATTATGACCGATGGAATCATTACTTCCGACATCCCAAGCTGTAAATAGAACATAACTTTTTATTTCGGAGCTTGTAAATTGATTAAGCACCTATGTACCTGTTTTTGGATAGCTTCCACGCCTATGGAATTGAAGACAAGAGATTTTATCAGGGTGTCGCGTACCGGAGTGGCACGTTCGATCTTGGAGGCCCGGTTAGCGCGCTCAATCAGGGAAGAATACATCGCTGCAATGTTGCATTGGAAATAGATTAGACAATATATTTGTGAGCTCCAAAACCTACAAATTTGCAATTTGGAAACATTGTGGGGCTGGGCTGGCTTACGTTTCAAGTAATTGTCAATTGTAATGCACTTCTTGAGGGCTGCTTCGAAATTATCGGCAGCTGCGCGAAATGCCGGGTCCGATTCGTATACATCTTCTAAGGATTCCCATATGGATGGGTATGTGCTCTGTGCCCCTGCTGTTAAATTTTCCTGAAACGCGCAAATACCTCAAATAAACTAAGGAATATTGAAACCATTGGGTTGGCTTACCTCGCTCTCTTTTTTAACATTGGCTTGTTCGCGTTTATCAGTGAGGTCGAGTGGACCACTATTTTCATCATTGGGTGGGTCCATTTTAAAGAATTTAAGATTTATTTACCGAAAGCCACGGGCAACGCAACTGATAGATTTACATTAGCTAGTGCTGGCAGAAGCGTGGTATCGCGACTGGCTAAAACCTATCGACAGCTAACATCTATCGATACTAGTGATGTAAGTCTGCTGGGACCACAAATTTTGATGTTTCTATATAAATTGTATACTACAAAATTATTTAAACGACACAAACGTACGTTAGTCGCTTGAAAACCATTCTGATACGAAAATGGTCAAATATTCTGCAAGTGTGACCATCGTGTGACATTATCCAGGAAGAAAATTTGGGATTTGTGGGATTAGAGCGGATATGGTATACTAATTTTATTGTAGGATGGGCGGCTTAGGTTTTGGCTGGGGAGAAGTATGATGAACCAATATTGGTGTAATGAATTAGTTAGATGAACAAAGAGGATCGACAAGAACATGGCGAGAACTATTCTTGCTGGTTGAGTACGACCATGCACTATTTAGGGTCAGCTTTCATTGGACAACGAGAATGACTAGCGATAGCGAGAGGAAGCAGACTACCGCATTTTCTCATAAATGGTGGGGCTGATCTGCTATAGCTTGCATATGGCTGTATGTATATCAATGTATCACAAGACATATATCGACTTATGTAAATATAGTTGGAGATTTCTTCAAATATTTAATCCACATCAAAATTCATATTTAAGATCTATTTCCGTTTGCATTGGCTCCCAAATGAGTACTTTCACGCTGCAATTTCTTCATAATCATATGCTGCAGACACAATTCCTCCTCTATGTTTCGAGTGTCCTCTACAATATTACTTGAATGGTTTATAGGCTTATAGGCATTCTGAAAGCACACATTTATCTGATGAAGAAAACAAGAATGGAATTTATTTTCGGCTTACCCAGTCGTTGGTCAGTTGCGCCATTGAATCGTAGCACTCTTGGACCTTGCTTCTTAATATATTCACATCCATATTTAGTTGAGCTCGGCTTTTCTTAACTCTAGCAAGGACGTCACGCGTACCTGCAGTATTTAGATTAGCCGACTCGCTGGCCTCCATTTCGCCTTCAGCTGACTCCGCACTTTATATGTCAAAGTTGAACGAGAGTAATACGGAACTTAAAGATTCATTTAAAGTGACTTTCTTACCGAAGGCCAAAGGGTTTGTTGTTGTTTTCTTTTAGGGCTGGGCTGCCAAAATATTATATTAGAAAATTAACGAAAGGTAACCCAAGGTAATCCAATTGTTATAGATTCTTCAGCCTGTTATCCAGAGCAACAAAGTAATCTGCTGGCAAAATTATTATGCAAGCGAAACAGTGTGACCAGGCCGGCAACCACCAGTAGTATGTTCCAGCGAGCGGTTACACTGATCGGTCAGCTGTGTTTTGTTTACAAATTAACTTGGCGAAGTGATTAATTTAAAATCAATTTCGAGAAGGGATTTCAATTGCTACGGCGAGTCGAGAGGTCTTTCGCCAGACTCCGATTTCATAAGACAACGAGTATGATTAGCGAGAGGAAACAGGCTTTTACCGATGCATTGATAAGTAGACCACCCCAAAAACGATTGCTTCTGCGACCAACACTTTGCGAGCGAGAACGATTCGAATAGTTCTTCTTAGCGAGTCTTCAGCAGCGACAGTCTTTGTCACATTCAAAAGGGATGCCATGGAGTGCGTTGGCCTATGACAGGTCGCCCATCTCTGGTGAGCACTTAAATTCATTCAAATCGATGTTTCCTCTGTCTGTTTAATATCTCAATGCCTTTCCAGGTGAGATCTGCCGCAGATCCGGTATACCGTGTGGCAACGAGACTCATTCCGAATATGAAATTTGTGAAACGATATAGTTGAGATTGCTTTCTTCTCCAAATACTGATATGCATTAGTAAAGTGCACCTGCCACCTACAACTATTATTTTTCTGCAGGTTAATACTGCAATTATTACTTACCTTTGTACGTCTCATGGTCGTTGATTAGGGCGAAAATCCTTACCTGAAGCTGCTTCTGGTTGCCAGTACGTCAGACTGCAGCTCGAGATCAGACCCTTCAGACACTTTCTTCTTTAATTTGATGTACCTTTGTTCAGTTGCTACTTGGAGGGATTAATTTGGTGGGATGTTCGTTTACTTTTGAGCTGGCTTAGCTCGCTTAAGCCTCTCGCTATCATAACCAAAGTTCAGGCGATCAACTGGAGTCCGGACTCTGCTTCGGCTTGGCCTAATCACTCCGCTTCACAGAACTTTATCGGAAGTAGAGTGCGGCGGGGGCGTGTTCTGCTTGGGCAATGTCCTGGCCGCAGGCCGAGCTAAAAAGAGAGGGACTGGCCGTCTTACCGCATCACATAGTCCTGCCAATTTATTTAATATGCCGTACGTGAGCTTCCGTCGCTTCGTTTATGGGGCTCGGTTCGGCTCTGCCACTCCACCGACTCAGATTCATCCTCTCCGGCCGCTGCCCAGTATGCTCTGGCCTCTGGCCTTGTGTCTGCCGCTGTAGGAGGCTGTATGTGTGTGTGTATGTGTATGTTTTTGCACTTTCTCGCATTTCATTTCATTTCATTTCACTTTACTGGACGTTTTCAAATTTTTCACTTGAGTAAGCTTTCGCAGGCGGTTTCACATCTTTAACGATGTGAAACAGAACTCAAATAAAGCGCAGAGAAATTGCAGGAGCTGTAGTAGGCGGAACAGGAAGAGGAGAGTGGAACTGTACGACCATTTGTAATAAGCAAAAGCCCCCCAAACAGAGAGAGAGAGAGAGAGAGAGAGAGAGAGAGAGAGAGAGAGGGGGAGAGAGAGAGTGAGAGCGAGTTCTGACGTGGAGATGGAGGTGGAGCAGCCGACATGTGAGGTCCTCCTCACTGACCGAAGGCCTCTGACATTTTTTTTGCACAAAAACAGCATGTAACGGATATTAGTTGGCCAAAAGAATAGGTTTATGCGAATGCTATACCCCGCATAGGGCTACAAAAAGGTAAAGAAAATTAAATCTTTTGATAGGGGAAAAAAGAAAGAATGTTAGGAATTTGTTAAAAACGTTACTATAACAATTCAAAACAGTCCTTAAAGAATCTCGAGTCTGCATAGACATAGCCATAGCCATAGGAAAACGTAAACAGCTGTTGGGGCTTGCTGTCCGCTTAGAGTTAAGCATGCGTCAAGGACAGCGAGCCGGCATATTACGTATACGCATGTACTATATGTTCCACCCATTGTCTGTGCAAGTGCAAGTGCGAGCTCATCCGCAGTCCCAGCCCATTCGTCCTCATTGCCATCAGTCTTGATGGTCCACGCGAAGCCAAGCCACGCCAAGCCAAGCCACGCCACACTGAGCCAACCCAAGCCCAGGCCCGGGCCCAGGCCCAGGACCAAGCCCGACCTCGTCCCGTGTGCGATTCTTTGTGTTTGCGCATTCGAGTGACGTGATGCGGCAGCTGCGCCGTGTCCTTTTATCCTCGTTTCTGTCTCGTCTCCTAGCTGGGCTTACATCCGTTTTATGCCCGTTACTCGCAGCATTCAAGGATATATCGAATTCGTAGTCAGAAATGTAACCGTTTCAGAGCTACAAAAATACATATATATGTATGCCTGTTCATATGTATGTTTCTTGTAGGATTATTCAATGATGAATTTACAATATTGCAGAATCGTCAGAGTTTATTCAATTAAGAAAATAATTAAAAATGCGCCTATGCTCATGTAGCACTCTCGTAAAAACCGAAAAAAAGTATCCAGAACTAATCATTAATCTTGGGAAATTCTGCACTTATAATTGACAGGGTATCCCCCAGTCCAAATACGCAGCATAGCCTTGGTACTTGCTTTTTCCCCGTCGTCGTTGTTGGCTCTTTTTTTCCATCCATTGCGGTATTCCAAAGTGAGTATTTCCATATTTATAGTTTTCGAAATAGCTCCTAACTAGCTTAGTCCTGGCAAAGGGTCCAATGTGGAAGGGTGGATTGGGACTGGGACTTGGTCTTGAGCTTGGAGTCCACTTGAAATTGAATATCCTTTGGTCACTTTTGCATAGAAATTGCTCGATTTTCGCCATGACCATCGCCAATGAGATGAAGTGGATGATAGTTTCTTGCCAAGTTATTCAGTTTTTGATCTTACAAAGCCAGAAACTGTTTTTACTCGCATATTCTTGCTTATATTACATTTTAGTGATGTTGAAAGTGGAATTTGAAAACGGATACCGCCACGAGGATAGGGCAAAAGATCGAAGCAAGAATGTCTTATGTTAAAGATGTTCTTCTCTAGATATTTCTACAGATTTAATTTGCCATGCCCCCCTATATGAATCTATTTATGTCTTTATGAGGAGTCGAGGAAAACAAAGCCATTTCGGCTGACCATCGGACCATCATCGGACCATTTAGTCAGAGGCTTTCCCAGCCACCCTTCCTCCCCCCCTCTGATTTTTTTTTGTAGTTCAAATTTACAAGAATGGAAATGTTTAGGTCTGCCTGGATGACCTTCAGCAGTTTACTGACATTTATAAATTTTTATAAGGTTCAAGGGCTCACTAACGCAGCATGACAAAATTTATTGCCACAACGTGTTCATAGCACACCCACACACCCACACACATGCACACAGATACACTCACGCATACTGGACAGCGCGCGACCCACACAATCAACGCACAAATGTATGCCGCGGGGGGAGGGGCAGGGCAGGGCAGGGCAGAGGGAAAGTCGAATATTGATGGCAAAACTTCATGAAGCATAGCCAACTTTTGTATTCGTCCATTTTGTTTGTGTTTATGTGTTTGTGTTTTTTTTTGCAGTGCGTAAATGTCAGATAAGACGCACACAAGCACAGGCCGGCAGATATGCTGTTTCTGGGCTGATAAACGACGTCCTGGTGCCCTGTAATGATTGCGACAGTCTCTGTTATACTTAAGAAAAAGACGAATTGGAAGTCATCGATGGTCAGGCCTTACAGGCCATAAGAGAAACATAGAGCAAATGCCATTCGGGTTCGGAGATGGATTGAGGATCAATTATCAAGGATCAAGGATCAAGATAGAAAACAAGGATTATTTGTTGATATAGGAAATATTTAATAAAGAAATGTCACCTAATGAATGTAGTGTGGGTGGAGCTGCTATATTAGCTGAACTTCATCAGAATGTTATGGCAGGTATGAAATTGAATGAACCCTTATTAATTAATAATCTTCTAAATAATTTGTACATTCTCCTTCCCCCATTGGGGCCGGGTCGCAAGCTGTGGCCCCAACGGAAACTCCCAGTAATTTGTTGCCACACACTTGGTGCTGTTGCTGGTGCGTGCAATTTCAGCTTACAGCTGTCAGCTGACTAACCAACGCACACAAACACAAACACACACACATACAGAGAGAGAGAGAGAGAGAGAGAGACAGGGGAAAACTAAACGAACCAAACAATTTTGGTGGACTGCAAACGAATCGAAAGGACAGCAGCAGCAGCGAAGGAAGACAAAACTAAGGCTTCCACGGACGAGCCTGAATAAAAAGGAAGCAGCGGCTCCCGCTTGTTGCCTATGCATGAGGCTCCGCCGTTGGAGGAGAAAAACCAGGAAACTCCGGGTTGTCCTGGGCCTGGGCTGGGCCTGGGCCTCGGCCTGCTTCCGTGCCACTGTCGATTGCCAAATGAATTTTGTCAGGCAGCGAAGGTTGAAATTGGCTTTTGGCTTTTGGCTTTTTGGCGAACGTATTTTGAATTTTAATGCGCGGCCCTCACGAGGCTCAGGACCACCACAAGATGAAGAACACAGGCAGCAGCATCATCAGAAGAAGAACCCTTTTTCGGTGTTGTTTGGCTTTTTGTTTGTGATGTCTTAAAAACAAACAAACGCACAGACAGACAGACAAAGAGACAGAGAGACAGAGAGAGCGACGCGTAGGACTATTTTATTAGCAAAAGGAGCTTCAGACGATTGTCGGTCAGGATTTGGAGGAGGCCTCTCTCTTTGGGTTTTTTTGTCTTGCTAAAAATCAACACATCCTTTGGCAGGAGCACACACACCACGCACTACAAAGCAACCGCAATAGGATTGGATTAAGATTCCCAACAGAATCCAAGGCATACTCGTACTTACTTGTGTGGTTGTGGGCTATGGGTTGTGGGTTGCGGGTTGTCGGTTGTGTGGGCGGGGAGAAAGCCGCTCCAGGAGAGCAGAGAAAGCAGCTACCGGATGATAGAAATGAGAGCTGGATGAGAGACCTAAGTGCCATCTTAGCTGCGGTTCAACACTTGCTGGGGGGTACGAAGTCATTGATGGAGGAAATAGGCAGCATATTTGAATATTTGATTTCATTTATTATGTACGAATGTCTGGCCCTCGCCCTCCCTTTATGAGGGCGTGTGTGTGTGTCTGCATCAATCACCCAATCACCCAATCGAATTCGAGCACACACAATCTATCTGCAACGTATCTTTATTTAACCTCTGGACCGAATTTAATTAAATATCCTTTGGCTTTTGAAGTGAAAAGTCATCCGTGTTGGGATTCGTTTATTAATTATTTGTTTTTCTTGGGGTGTTCATGTTTGCGCTTAAATATCCTTTGATAATTGAGTTGAATGCCACACGAATTTCTTGAAATTTATTCCAATGTCTATTCAATTATTTATTGAGACTGTTAGAATTTACTAATTAAGGAAAATACTTTTTATAGCAATAATAATCGAATGGATAATGCCCAGAAGAAATGCGCTTTCAAGCTATTCCAGAAAAAAGGATCTGAGCTCTCTGTTAACTGAAATTTTCAATCAGTTTTTCCTGTGTCGTCGCCACAGCTCTCCTCCAGGTTCTGTATTTTTCCTTTCTCTTTGTCAGCCTTGAAAAAATGTTGATTTTTCCACCCCAGCTGTCCTTCTCCCGTCTCCGAATAGCAAAGATTTCTGCTTATGATTGAAGCCAAAGCGAAAGGCTAAAACAGAGAACAGAGAACAAAGAACAAGGATAGACACATAGATAGATAGATAGATAGATGGGATATATGTGTGTATGGGACCAAGACCACCGCCGTCAATCGAGTAGCAAAAGTGTGGCAATTACAAGACAGAAATTGTCAATTGATTGCCACTTAACACGTGCGCTCACTTCAAACCCGAATAGACAATGGAAGGGAAAAGCAATGCCAAGCAAACGAAAGGCAAGGAAGGGATGGGAAGCGGAAGCAAAGGATGGTAGGGAAAGGATGCTGTCAACTGTCAATTGCCTGAGAAAACGCCTGGCCAGAACATATTCAATCCGTTCGATTGTCCCTCCCCCCCCACCCCCCACCCACCACCAACAAGTACAAATCTGGGACTTGAGAACTGTCGAGTGGCTGAGCCTTCGCATGATTTCATCTATGCAAAAGTCATTTGGCTTTAATCGGACGTGAAATTGTTTAGTGCATTAACGGCCCGTGCAAATATTATACACATATGTGCATACGATTATTAACCGAATCATAATATATATATCTCCATCAAATATTGACAGATTGCCCTGCGTGCCGCCCTTATCCGCATATCGACGATAATAAGTCACAGCCAATTGGGTGCCATTAGGCCATAGCCGATATTTTCATCCCAGCCACGAATAAAAGGCAAAAACGAAGGCAGCCACCAATTCGGTTAGTTGACAGCCCCCGCCCCTTCCCAGCCGTTCCCTACCCTGCTCTGCCCTTTCCTTTTCATCCTTGATCGATGCGAACGGAAATGTCAATATTTATTTTCAGTTTTCTTCCTATTTGTGATGCTATTTATTATAAACTGATTTATGTGACAATGACTTTTATTCAAGTTCATTTTGGTGTGGAAATAAATCTGGTATTGTATTTAAAATTAAAACATTCCCTGGGATCTACTCCTGCGATTTAAATACTACTTTTATTTCGAGAGAAATATGATATTAATTTAAATAGTGAATTAATAATTTCCTAAGAACTGCCTAAGGACTGGCTAGGAACTGGCTAAGAACTGCCTAAGAACTGGCTAAGAACTGCCTAAGAACTGCCCAAGGACTGGCTAGGAACTGGCTAAAAACTGGCATAATTAGTTGTGCAATTAACCGAAACCAAATGCTGACTGAGACTGTCATTGAGCGCGTCAGAACCATTTTATGGTTCGAAAAAAACCATCATATTTATCATCATCATTTCAGATTGAAATTCAGAGATTTTTGAGGCTTGGGGCAAAAAGCGATTCCGATTACGAACCCGGGCAGAAGCAGTAAAAACAGCCAGATAAATTAAGATGAAAAAAAAAATATATATGTATATATAAAATACAAAAAATGAGCGCTGACTCGTTGAAAATTCGAAGACAATTAATTACAGTTACGCGCGAGGCGTGAAAATGGCCAAAAAGCAGAAGACGAAACGGGACGAGACGCGATGAGACGCGGCAGAGCAGCAACTGCGAAAAATAAGGCATAAATAAGCGTCAGCAAATTATAAATTAATTCAAACGCATTTAATGAAGAAAAACACCAGAGCAAACAGAAGCCCGAGCAGATCCGAAGCGGAGCAGTGCCACGCGGAGAAGGACACACCGCCATGCAAATGCCGACCAAACTAAACAACGGACCCCGGGACCCAGGACGAGGCGCCATCACCATCACCAGCACCAGCAGCAGGGACTGAAGCCAGCACAGAGCGCACAACTCAGTCAGACGTTTGAATTAAATAAATGAAATACATAAATAACCGGGCCAGGCAGCCATGGCCACGATACCCCGACTAAAGGATACCCGCTTAAGATCAGGAAAACGACCTCAATATGGCCACAAGCAATATACCTAGGTACATATGTATGTATCTATGTATATAGGCCTTGCCGAATAAGTACTAGAAGAATATCTTTAGGATTATGCTTGGCAATGATATTTCTTAGAAGTCTACTCCAACATTCCAAGTGCGGTTACTGTCTCCTGATTCGCCAAAGAGCTGCCTTCAGACTGTTGCCAAGAACTGTACGAATCCCGCATACCCCTTTGTACCCTAGCCAACCAGTTCAAGGGTATAAGAACGGATGAGCTGTTGCTGTCGCAGTTTGGAGCAGTCGTTGGAGCGTTGAAGGAGGCAACCGCAAACCCAAACCCAGCCCCAGTCCCAGCCCCAAAATAAACAGCAACAGCAGAGTCGAAACAGAAGCCGAGAGTGGGAGTCGAGTGAATCGCTTGACCCACAGGGATTCGATTCCATGTTACCCTGCAGAAATACCACCACAGCGATGACCACACCAGTGTCTGTCTCTGTCGCCAGCCGATGCACACACGTCCAGCCGGGAGTCCAGGTCCAGGTCCATGTCAGGACAGCTGACCACACCTGTATCTCTGTCCGTGTGATGTGCAGCCTGAGGTTAGAGGCAGACGACATAAGCCCAAGGTCGACTGGGCAGTGGGGAGGAGAGTGGGAGGGGGAGGGGGCACGAGTGAATCAATGCGAATCAAACGACCTTGGCCATGGCTAGATATTCGTAGCTGTTTCGACCCATTTGTTTACCTGCTTGGCAGGAACATAACTAAAATTGTATTCTATATCCTATTCCAAGTCTAATCAGTCCCCAGATTATCTGATTTTAATTTGTTTATGTTTATGTTTGTTTATGCACGGAATCTGTCATTTGGCAATGTCTCTAGCCTGATATGCCCTCAGTTTCCGCAGAGAACGTCTGTCTGGCAATACATAAAATAACCAAAATAATAAACAGGAGGAAAAGGGGAGTCGCAGAAACAGAAACAGAAACGGAAACAGCGGAGGCAGGAAACAGCAAGTTGGAGGTAAAGGCTACCCCCCAGCAATTAATCAGTGAAATTGCAGGCGGAACATAATAAGAAAAGAGCCGAAAAAGACTTTAAAAAGTCAAAGCCACAGACAAGTGGAAATTTACTTATCTTATACGCCACCCTTAAAAATAAAGCAAAGTCAGTGAAACATTTTTGAGAATTAAAAGTGTGATAAAATCCATGCCAAAAGGAACTCTGGGAAATGATAATAAACTATCTTTTTGGCATAGTTGAAATAGTTGAATTTATATCTCTATGTGGGCTTCCCCTCCATTCCCTGTAATTATGCTGAGACATCCGGAGATTAAAGTCGAATTAAACCAGAAATGATTCGAATGCAAATAATCAGATAAATTTCAATATGGTCCGTGAACAAAATACACATGGAATTCATTGAAGAAGCCCCAATATTTACATAGAATAAAAATGCACAATTTTCGCATAGCAGACGACAAAAGCCGAAAACAATCGAACTGGAAGCGATAATGAAAATGCGGAAAATTTAACTGCATTTAAATCGATATATGCTCGAATGTATACCGATGCCGTGAAGGCAGTGAATGCTCCCTTGGCTGCCCTTGGACCCCTGCCAGCCATCTTTGTCCGTCAAGATATTCGTGCCAGTGCGTCAAATGTGGCCTTCACTGTACCCACATACTATATAGAAATGTGTTGTGATGTGGCTATACTCGTAGTTCCTGTCCGATAACTGGGCACTGGGTCTCGACCGTAAATCGTTTTTGCCTGTCCCCCCTAGCCGCAGACCTGTTCCGTTCCGTTCCGCCGTGTCAGGCCGCCTCACCCGATGGATTCGCACAGCCCGTGGATTTATGATACTAGTGAGAATCTCTGTGAGAATCTCTGTGGAATCTCTGCCTCTCGTCCGGACGGGCGGGCGTGTGTCCGGGCGGTCATATTTGTCAATTATAAAATGGCTGCGAGATGGCAGCTCTAACGCTCTTTACGGCTGTCAGTCGTCGTCGTTGTTTTTGCTGTAACATTTCAACACAATTTTGACAATGTCAGCAAACGACGGACGACGGACGACGGATGGGGAACATCGGACAGGGGGAGAGGATATGCCCCCAGGGGCGTTTTATGTGGGCATGAGTATTATGTGTGTGTGTGTGTCTGTGTGTGTGATTGTTTCAACTTGAACGCCTTTTGCGTTTTGGGCATTTCCTTTCGACTCGTCGCACTCAACGGCTTCATCCGCCCACTCACAGCCGATTTCCATTTACATTTTCCATAGCGAAATGGTTGAAAATATGCTCTCGACCCTCCCACTCCGTCCGAGCAATGGAAATTGTTAAATACTTTTGGCTTAATTGCAAAAACATCTGACAACCACGAGTATGTCCAACCAATTGGCAATTGCCAGTCATTGACTTGTGGGATACTCTTTAAGCTTTTTCTCTGAAGAGATTAAGGTAGGCTTACAGCTTTGCTTCATGTTTGTTTGTGGTTGAACCACAAGAAGAGGGCTATAAAGCCCTTTGGGTGGACGGACGCAGTACTCGCCTCTGCCAGGAGAACTGGCAACACTCAGCCACATTGAATCAAGAGTGACACAGCAACGGATATACCCTGCGAGGGTATATGAAAAGATGAAATTGAATAGCGAACATTAATCAAGTTTTTACTTGGCCTGAAATTGCTCTCTGCCAGCTGGCAGAGCCCGGAGTCCTGCTCTTCGATCCGTAAAGGAAACAAACTGTCAGCACGACAACCCTTCCTTCATTCCACCATGGAAGGATGGCCCTCCGGGCCCAGTCGGCCCAGTCGGCCCAGTCAGGTGTAAAGCGACAGCAGTCTGGACAAATGTTTGTGGCCAGGGCCATTAACTGCTGCCCCTGCTGCCCCTGCTACCGTGCCCCGTCCTCCTGCAGATGCATCTGCCAGGTTTCGGTTTCTGGAAGAGCCCAGCGGAAGGGAAGGGCTGCATCGGCAACAGTTTAATTATAGCAAAATATTTGCGGAACCTTCTCTCCGCGTGTCTCTGGGTCTGGCTCTGGGTCCGGATCTCTCTGAGCCACGCAAATCAATTAAGACTGAGAAATGACAGTTGCCGCAGGGCGATGTCCACAGAAATGAGAATTGCAGAAATATGACTCCCATCGAGTCTCGTATTGAATCGGTTTCAGCTCCAATTGGATGCCATATTTACTAGGGACACAAAGGAAACTCGCATATGGAATATCACTTAAGGATAACATTTCCTCGCACTCAAAAAAAAAGCGACAATCGAAAATCGAAATCGCCAAAAGCCTCCAATGGCCGGGCAGAAATACCGACGGACATCGGACATTCCCTTGCCCTCGGACATTAATGCCCATTTCCAGTCGATTGTTTGGCACAAAAGCCCTCACAATTCGCAATGCAAAATGCACAGTGCTCCCTGCTCCCTGCTCCCTGGGTCTGCACTCGGTCCTGGCCAAAGGAATTATTGGGCAGGGGACAGGCCATGGAATGTGGGGAAGCATATTGCCAAAATTCCGCCATTGGCATGGCACTCTGTCCAGCTGCTTCTCCTTCTCCAGGATATTGCCACCTGAACCTGACCTTGCGTCTGAGCCTGGGCTATACTTGAGTTTCCTTCATTGTCAGTAAATGCCTTCCCGACTGGCGGATTCTTCGTATTTTCCCCAGAAGGGAAATCGTATACAAATAGCAGACTTAAAGCAGATTCATTGGAATGGTGCCTAGGAGGCTCTTTCTAGAGTTCTTTTCGCAGCAGAGGTAATTGGTATTGTGGGGTACATTCTAAAGAATGATCTTCGAAGAATGTATCTATCTTCAAATAGGAAAACGTTCTCCTCATATACAAGGCAAAAATTATATTTCTAGAAATGACATATCCTGTATTTTTAACAATTGAACAAAAATGTACAAATATTCAATATTTTATGAAGAAGAACTGAAGCATCAACAGGTTGAATTTGTTCCAAAATCATTACCACATTTTGCACGTTCTTAAGTTAAGGATCTCTGTACCTGTACTGTATATTGTGGCGCAGCATTGCAGACCAGGTCGATATGGTCTTGTTTTTATGCAAATTACAGATGTACTCGTTCGAGCCGTGACCACTGGGCCAGGTGGGCAGATGTGGGGCATCATTAGGCCTCTGTTTGTTTGCCTCAGGCCAGGCTCTGAGGCCACAATAGAAATGATTGACAAGGCAGAGGACTAGGCCTGGACGCGGCCATGTTAACCTGTGACCGGGCCGGCGGGGCTGTGACCGCACTGATCCCGAAACCATTGTGGGCTCTACTTTTGTTTGAATTTCGTTTGGCCGAATTGGGCATTTCTGGCAATGTTAAGGATCATCGGCTTGGCCAATAGTTGGAAAATTATGGATACGTGTCTTTCCATCGCTTATGGCCATATCTGTTTTCGCCATTTGTGTGGCACCTCAAACCGCTGATTCCTGCTGTCAGCTGTCTGCCGTCTGCCGACTCCCCATCCTTAACCCTCTGCTATGCTCTGATATCTCTGCATCCTTATCGCATGCTCCCATTGCTGCCACTACCCTCTGCCGTCTATGTCCTGTCCCCGGGCCTGTCATCATGGCTGCCATTGTTGTTGGTGGTGGATGCTGCTGCTGCTGCTGCTGGAGTACCCACTAATTTATGCGCATTCAAGTTTAAATTGCAAATGCGAATGCGTGCCACGTGTGTGTGCGTGTGTGTGTGTATGTGGCAGGGTTCTGTGGGCATATGGGAGACATTTTAGGCAGAAGAGAGGGAGAGCGGGCAATGGCGAGTGCCGTGCGGCGTGTGGCGGGGTCGCAGAACGCTTTCGTTGACCAAATTGGGCATTTTGTTCCATGGTTAAAGTGGCGGCTGGGGGAGCGCTGATGATGTGGCAGCTTCTGCAATCACGCACTCACGCACACACCCAAAAAAGACCCAAACACAGATACAGACACACTGGGAGACAACAACAACGGCTGAAATGCATTTCATGTTTATTGTATTGAATTTTGCTGTCGTCGCTGGCATATGGCATATGGTGGCACATGTATGTATGTATGTGTGTGTGTGTGTGTGTGTGTGTGCATACCCCTATTCCCAGACTCCCTCCCTCATCTGACCCCACTTTCTTCCTGCTGCTGCTGCTGCCCCCCCACACAATTGAAATGCAAATGCACTGGACATGTCTCTGGATATATTCCCACTTGTTTTGTGTGTTTATGTTTTTCCAGTACGATTATACCTCACATCCGTGTGGCATGTGCCCCGTACATATTCCAGATTTCTTGCAGAGCCTTTCTTGCAGACTTTCACTGGAACAAAGAGAAACAAATGCGTTGCAATCGGAAGAGTTTTTCTAATTGAATGAAATTAAAGTGCACACTAAATATTAATATTATATAGGTCATATATAATCAGGGGGTATCCCTTAGTCGAAGTATCGGCCAAATGCGTACTGCTCCTTGTTTCGTTTTTATCCTGCTCTTAGGGGTTTTCTTTCCTGCTTTTACTGCTCGCCGTCGTCCTCGTCCTCGTCCTCCCACTGGCTCGACTGTAATTACATGGCCTAATTGTTGTTGCCGTTGCCATTGCCATTGCCATTGCCGTTGGTATTGCTGTGGGTCGTGTCCATTACTAAGTGCTTTCTCCCTCTCTCTCTCTCTGTTTCGTCCTGCATCGTCCTGCGTTGAGTTAAGCACTCGGACTGCAATTGTGCCCCGACGCGTCGCCCATTTTCCTGCTTGCCAGAATTTTAATTGCGGCCTAACGATTTGCACATCAATTTGCGTTACATATTTTCGTTGTTTTTGGACAACTCGGGCCAATAAGTTCACGTAAACATTTAAGTGCTTAAATTACTCAAAATCATCCATCAATTTGTGTGCAAGGAGAGGGCAAATATGAGTCCTTCTACAATGAAAGCAAGCAAACAGCTTCCTTTTTTTCGGAGATGATTTCAGTGGATTATCGAAACGAAAAACCAAGGAATGGCATATATATTGTATACTGTATATTGTATATTATATGTAGCTTTCCCCATTGTTATTGCATGGCTGTCGCACCTTGATTGCCATGCCATGCCATGCTGCCCATGCTTAAGCCATAAACATATTCTTTTTACGGTCTCAAAAATTGTTTTCTATCCCATCCATAATAAATAACAAAAACTGTCAAACTTCTGCCGTTCGTTGCTGCTGTAAAATGTTAAACATGAAATACGAAACAAGCCCCCAAGCCCAAGCCCCCCGCCCCTCCCCCCAACAACAGCTCTATGGATGGGCTGACATATGAGTGCCGCTGTCAAATGTCGTCAGAGGCAGGAAGATTTATGTTCCGTCTAGTTTTGTCCATGGTAAACCATCCGAGTAAGTACGTGCCGCTCTCAGTCCACCAGCATAGACCAGTATCCGCCCAGGATCCACCCAGTATCCGTCCAGTATCACCCAGTATGGGCATACCGAATAATTGGATGGGTTCCGTTTTTCGATTTCGCGGGCAAATCGCTAATGAAAACTTTTGATCGATTTGCCCCATCTTTCGATTGACCCAAAATGTTGGTTGGTTGGTTGGTTGGTTGTTGGTTGGTTGTTGTGGAGAACGTACGAGTATTTCCCCGAAATGAATTTCATTCGTTTTTCATTCGGGGTTTTTTTGTTGGTTTTCCTATTTTGTTGGTTTTTGTTCTTTGCGATTTGGCAAGTGGCAAGGCGACATATGGCACTGCGTGATTGATGTGATATCCTTTGACAGGCTTGCACTCAAATCCTTTCCAAGCCATGCCCCATCCCACCATTTTAGTCCTATCCTATCCCATTCCATTCCCTTCCCTTCCCTTCCATTCCTTGCCCTGGCCGCTGGAGCTTGCGTTTCCATTTGCCAGGGCCGTGCAGGCGGTGCTTCATCAATGCGACAATGTCCCGACAGTTGCTTCGACAGTCGCAAGTGCAAGATAAACAAACTGCACTTTTCGCACAACTGCGTCCTGTCCGCCTCCTCCGTTCCGTTCCTTTCCTTTCCCGTCCTTTCCTTTCGAGCAATCATCTCACGCATGGGGAACATATGCAAATGCAGGATACTCGTTCTTGTACAGTGGTGCCAGGTTGCAGGCTCTTGGACATAGCTAGATCCTCGGATATTCCCACTCCGGATACCTACATAAATTCAAAGCTTTACTCTGCAGAAAATCATAGTTAATTGAATTAATTATAGTTTCAGTTGGGTCTTAAATTACAATATTTTCTGAAATCTAAAGATCTCCTTTGCCCAGTCAACTTTTATGTCGCATCCTGAGATACTGTACGTGTGGCCAGGAAGGGTCTCGTCCCGTCTCGCAACCAGGAATCGGGAAAACATGTGCCCCGTCAATATGCCAACAGGCAAATGCAGCGGAATGAAAGAAGAAGGGATTGTGGCAGACAATTTTCCACTTACTCGTACAAGCACTGTTCAGACACAGGCACAGACACAGGTACAGACACTGCCTCCTGCCCCGGGAACAGACGCCTTCTTCCTGGCTCCTCCTCTTCCTTCCATTTCCATTTCCATTTGCATTTCCCTTTTTACGTGGCAGTAATAATTATCGACAAGAGTCGGTCGGCAACGGTCGGAGTCATCCCATGTGCTGGCATCCCACAACAACCAAACTCATATTTCAGCCACCTCCAATCTCAACATTTTCGCAGGCAATTTCAAAAATTGAATGTTCAGGCCGCAGTCGTGGCAGTTAGCATAAATTTTAGCCCCCACCTTCCATTCCGCATTCCGCATCCCGCATCCCGCATCTCCCATCCTGGCCAAGTGGCAATCAAACCTGTGCTCTAAAACGGAGGTCCTGTCGCCGCGGCCTCCGTCTGGCGCTGCTACCGGTCCTGGTCCTGGGCTTGGTCCAGTGCCTCGGCCTCCGTCTGGTCCTTTGCCTGCTGCTGGCTTTGATTAATAGCTAGGGCCATAAATCAGGGTAGGGTAGAGTAGGGGGGATGGGAGGGGGCTGGGGGTTAGTGGGGGCTCAGGTAAGTAACTTGCATAAGTTAGCCGAATGGTCAATGGCCAAGCGTCCAGCCATCGGGTCGGCTACTTGTTATGGCCGCCACGCTAATGAGCGGAAAGTGCAGAGCGGTCGCAGGGATGAGAAATTGAGAGGGGTGGGAGCAGGCAGACCTGTCCTGTTCCTTCCTTCCTTCCTGTTCTGTCCTGTCCTGGCCTGTCTGTCATGTCAGTTACGCGGTGGCGCCTGTCATTTTTCAGAGCCCAAAAAACAAATGACACTAATAATTTGAGCGTGCAGCCAGCAGGATAGCGGAAGGGCCCAAGGAGTCCGCAGAGCGGAGCGGAGTGGTGGCTGGCATGAGGGGAGGACTCCAGGCAGGAGTCACAATGGCAGCACAATATTTTCCAATTACCAAAGAAATATCCCCACCACCCCACCCCATTCATGGCGCTCGATAAAAGGCAATTAAAAATGACTTATGCCATTGTTTTGGCTCTCACTTACGTTCCCGATCAAAGTTTAATGGGGGTCATGAGGGGGTCACACCACACCACCCCCGACATGTGCATGTGTGTCCACTTACGAGTGCACTGCGAGTAGTTGCTGTGCAATGGGCAAAGTTTCTGCTGGAACTTTTGCACTTGTTTGTGGGTGGGAAGGGAGGCTGGAAATAAATTAAATCTGCCAGGCACCCGGCAGGACATGGTTCTATTTTTAGCCATTTTTTACACATACGAGTGTGTCTGCATATTGAATCTCGTTTCAAGTTAAACAGTCAACGCGATGAAGGGAATTTTATTAAATATTTGTAAAAAGGGGCAAAATGAAAATGCTGCCTCGTGTCCAAGCTGTGCCCAAGCAGGGCCAGGTGGGGCCCATAGTTGGGGCCATAAATACATACCACACACCCCCCATAAAAGCCCAACGGCATCGGTATGCAAAATGCATTTCGCAGAACAAGAGAATAAAAATAGAAAACTTGAGAGCAAGGAGTGATCGGGGGAGCAGGTCAGGACTGTGCCATAAACATTTGCATTTGATGGCACTGGACAACAACAAAAAATGAAGGCGAATGGTGAAGAGTTGACATAAACCAAAATAATATTTGCCATCAAACAGGGTTGAGAGCCAGAGCCAGATCCTGAGCCAGAGCTAGCCATAAATTGGAGCCTGGCAACTAAAACGGGTGTCAAAGGGTCAGAAAACCCTCCATCAGGACGTTCCAATATCATCCTTTGACAACAGACAACAGACAAAAGAAATTCAATCAAACAATGACTTTGGTGAGAAAACTACTGGATCTATCAGAAGTCACCTTGCCCCTTTAGCCTGATCCTGGCCGAGCCATTAGTTCCACAGTCTCCCATCGGCATTGCATTCTGCATGGGCATGGCACTCCATGTCTAGCTCCTCCGACGGAATATTGCAGCTGCATTCCTCCTCTGGGACTCTGGAACTGACCGTGAGTCCTTGAGTCTAGGCCACAACCTGTGCCTGGGCCTGGGCGTGGGCGTGGGTCGAACTACCTACCTGCATTCCAATGTAGCCTGCATACCACCGGCAATTTGTGGATAAACTCCCTCTTCCAGAAATTGGCCTTACCAGAATGAGAAGGAACTCGACATTTTTCTGAAGTATTGCATTTTTTTTTTCAAATACCTCTGAAGCTTTTTCCAAACTTTTTTATAGTTTCAAAGTATTCATTCGTTCATTTCATATATGTTTTCCCTAAAAAAGAAAAATATACAGACAGTCTTCCAACACTGGAGATTATTTGAAATTAAGGTATCCGATGTAATCAATTTATTTGATAGAATTGGGAATATAGAGTAGTATTTTTTTCAGACTCCTTGCTGCCATCGAATTTCGCCAGCATTTGCCTTGGATTATCCCCGTCATGCATGTAATCCATCCACGTTTTTCCACTTCCACTGACTGCCGGGCGCCAACTGAGAATGTTAATTAGCTGTTGGCCGAGCACATTCCGTATTTGGACGCCTCTGGCCGGGCCATCTGCTGTTGGCCATGCCGCCCGATGGCCTGATGGCAGTCAATTAGCTGATATCAATAGACACGCCCAAGAACATGGCCCCACGCTGCCCGCACTGCCCCCACTGCCCCCACTGCCCGGATCAATCGGTTGCTGTTGCATGCATTTAATGCGCATTAATTGCGCATAATTAAATTCTCTACAATTTTATTATGCACTTTACATGGCATGTGTTCAACATTAAAACCAGATTAAAGCAGAATGGACTTGGGCTCAGTATACAATAATGGCTTTCTGATTGGGGGTGTTTTTCCTTTTTCTTTTTTTGAGATCTCGCATTTAGGCATCTTCATAATGCACGAAAATCTGTTTTCCAATGAATAATTTGTGTTGGTAAATGTCCCCTGGCCGCCATTTTGCTTAACGCAGCTGTCAGTCAGTCGCCTTCGCTTTCCGTCTCTCTCTCTCTCGTTCGTTACTCTTTCGCTGTCATAATTTTTATTTCTCTTTTTATCTGTCATTGAAGTGAAATCGTGTCCGTTACGCTGTCATTGTTGTCAATATTATTATTATTATTATTATTATTCTTATTATTGCAATTGCTATTGTTGTTGCTGTCGATTCTGCTGCTCTTTTCATGTCCTCCCCCACTGCTCTTCAGTTTCCTCTCTTCGCTTTTCCTCTTTTTCAGTTAAATCTCTGAATGAATATTGAATTTCATTTTAATGCGGTTTAAATGATCTGAAACACGAGCACATATACATTTACGCTACGTTTCATAGCTGTGAGACTGTCTTGGAGGAGCCATTAAGGAGCCCTGCATACTCGAAGATATCCCAGTTGTGTGGATGATGATCTTATATTAATAAAACGCACTGTACTATCACTTGCCAAGTGTCCTCGCCATTGACTGATGCTGTTTAATTAGCTCTACAAGAGGGAAAGACTGGCTCCAAAATATGCACTTGAATTATTATTTTTTAATTATTTGCTCTTTATGCTAGTGCTACAAGATTAACTTGGGTATATTTATAATTATATTCACAAAATTATTTTTATATTATTCTATATATTCTATATATTCTAAACATTTTTATAATCGTGTTTGATGTAATTTTAATTTTTTTACCTATTTTTATAGTAAAATCTTTCGATTTAAATTGTTTAGTTAGTGCCAAAAAATCTGGTCTTGATTTTATATTTAGTTACGCAGCATAGGAATGGGAATGCAAGAAATACTAGCATAAATAAAATTTCCATAATTTCATTATGCACTTCTTCGCGTTCTAAAGTTTGCACAGTTTCTAGTGGTATAAGTTGAAGACTAAACCTTAATTTGCTTTCTTGATTTGCTTTCAATTAATTCAGTTTTTCTCTTGAATTTTCTTCTTCGTTTCAACTCCCGCCTGACCGCAGAGGGACTACGCGAATGTGTCAGCGGGACACATTTATCGCATGCAATAAAATATATGTACTACAATCTTAATTATTCAATTAGTTGACCTTTGTGGCTGGGGATTGTTCAATATTTTCCCCGTCCTAGAATAAATAATACGGGTAGGATATTTAACAATTTTATTGTGTGTTTTCAAAAAAATTAATCCATTTCAACTAAAAACAAAAAGGTTTTTTTTTATCTTCGCATATTCGTTTGCTGCATTTGTTTCCCAATAAAAGTTATTGTTCAAGATTTGGCACTAAACAATAATAAATATTTTATCAATCCTTAAATATTTGATATCTCGAACTTCTTTCTGGATCCTAAATGGCTAACCCCAAGCCTGCGAATATGTCAGGGGACACATTTATCGCATGCAACTAAGCCGAACTCTCGCTCTGAGGGCAATTCTCTCTTCCGCTCTCTCGCACAGAGGAAAAGTCCCAGGCGCAGGATATTTCCCGTATGCCCCCTATGCCCCGTGTGTCTAATGCAGTGCCTAGAGCAGCTGTGTGGCTGGTGAACGACGAACGGGGAGAAGGGGAAGTGGTGGTTGGTGGTTGCTGGTTGCTGGATGGGACGTAATGAGGGTGGGAGACAGTGAGGTAGGTGATGGTTTGGGTGGGAAGAGATGGGGGGGGGGGGGGGGGGGTGTGGGTGCGGTGGCGTGTGGGAAATGTTGCTCGACTGAAGCTTTTTACGCATATTTTTGGCGCCGGTAAAATGTTCCTCTGTCTTTGTGTAAGTGTGTGTGTGCGTGTGTGTGTGTGCGTGTGTGTGTGTGTGTGTGTGGGTGTGGGTGTGTGTGTGTGTGCATTGTCTATTCCTTCATTTCGCTGGCCTCCGCGAACGGGTTATGTTCGTTCGGCTAATTAAACATTTGACAATTATTAATACATTCCAAATGCTTCTTGCAAAGCCAAAAAACAAAAAGAACTAAGCAAATATTTAACAGCTGCTCAGCACACACACACACACACACGCACACACACCCAAACATATGTATAGTAGATATATGTATGTACGTATAAAACCCCTGACCGAAATTCCCCGCTGAGCCAAGTGGGTCGACGCCTTCCGAGTGTTTGCTGCTGCGTCATTAAAAGCGCCTGTCGCCATTTATTTCCCTCCAAGAGGGTGTTCCGTGGGAGGGGGGAGGGGCTAAGGGGCTAAGGGGGTAGCCCAGAAAGAGGTACACGGACTAGGGAAGGATGGAGGATGGAGGATGGTTGGAGTCTCAGGGAGAAGATGGGTCCCTGGAGGTGGATGGGTGGCAGAGATGGAGAATGGACGCGGCTTCTAACTTTCGCTTTTATTTTTATCCCATTCGTATTTGTATTTTTTGTTGCCACTCTTTTTTAATTACTACTATTTTTGTTTTGTTTTTGCTTCTTTTGCTTCCCATTTTCCTTTTTCGACCTTTTTCGTGTATAATTTTTCTATTATTATCTTAGATGTTCCGTATCCGTTTCCTCCATTTAAAGGAAACCCAAATAATATGTGTTCCTAATCCGTTGTCTTTTATAGGGAAATTCAGTTGAACAATTTCTCCACAGCGAATCAACTCAACTAAGTTAAACTTCTTGTTCCTAAAATATTTTGTAGATATTTCACAAAAATAGAGTACCTTTTCCCCGGATATTTGTATAATTCTTGATCAGAATATATATATAGAGTAGACATGAATATATGTACCAGAGTAATTGGAAATGAAAACCATAATATTGTAGATACTCGTATGTATGTGTCCTGTTTAGTGTGTATTTCCATGGTTTTCTATAAGTTTTCTTGTTCACGTTCGAGGGTGTACGAGTATTGGTTACAGCTAATAAATATAATTAATTGGCTAATATTCAGGCACTGGTGGACGGGGGAAGGGGCCATGGCTGCTGCAAAAATTATCAGCAATCTGCTGGGACACGGACACCCACTCGCACACTTATTGTTTTATCTTGTCGTTTCTATTTCTGATCCCATTTCCGAGGCACTTTTATGGTCGCGCTCTTCTGCTTGACTTGACTTGACTTGGCCCCGGTCCAAGTCCGGGCCAACTGCAAGGTCATCCACACACACACACACACACACACACACGGAGATAAGTGGGGGTCTAATCAAGCCCAAAAGCAAAACAACAAAGACCATGGAATGGGCACTGGACCCCGTTGTTGGAGGTGCCTGGGACAGGGGCTTGAGCCAGAAGACAGGTCGCTCCTCTTTGTCAAATGTGTGTCATGACCTTACGCACAAACACACAGAAAAACCCACACAGCCACAATGCCAGCCGGAAAGTGAAAAAGGAGGCGACTGCCAAGAGAAGCTTAAACATTAAATTGTTCCCATAGAAAGTATATTCTATATATTTGATGTATGCCCATTGTATGTACCATCCTTAGATGGGAAATGATTCAAATGCATTTAATCTTAGGCACTTTCCTGCAATGAATGTTCGACTGCTAAGACTAGTGCTAGTGGATCACGGAATGTGCTGGCATGCTCTCAAAGATCCCGAAATTCCGGAAGATCGGAATATACCAAAACAGCCAATATTTGTGCGAAAGTACCTGATTATTCCGATGGAATGGAACTAGTAGGCAGCTCCTGCTACAGGCAAAAATATATCTCTGTGCACGAGCATTTCTTTGATCCATTTCCTCTTAAAACATTACTCATTCAGGCACTCTCTCCTCATCTATGGCACTCTCTTTGACACTTTCTCTGGCCATTAAGTGGGTGGTCCACCCAGCAGCCTCATTTTGAACATCAATCAGTGTGGCAGGATGGCATTTTGTTCCACTTCCACTTCTACTTCTACTTCTACTCGTATTTCTATTTCTATTTCTATTTAAAATCGCAATTTGGATTCCAATTCCAATTGAATATCCAATTTGCTGGCCCGAATAGGCGCTGCCATTTAACTGAATGTTTCATTTATATCTATAAATACGCGGCGCGCAGTTAATTAAACATAAATGAATCAACATAATTATATTGTGTACACTCCCTAGCACACACACACACACATGTAAAGACATACATTTCCAGTATATTTGTGTGTGTGTGTGTGTATTTGGGGTCCTGCTCTGTATGATGATTTTATGCAATTTGCTTATGTAAATTTTATTTGCGTAATTTCGCGTATTTTGCCAAGTACATTTCACATTTTCCCCTTCTGGATGGTGTCCTGTTTTATTCCGCCTATGTACATATATATATATGGGAAACGGGGAGTGTGGGTATCTGTATCTGTGATCTGGGATCCGTGTGTGTGTTTGTGTGTGTGTGTGTGTGTGGACAAGGTCTAAAAATTATGCAGAAGCAAATTCGCGGCCTGTTTAGTCAGACATTTGCTGGTAGTTGCTGCTTGGATTCGCCTCTTCTCCGTCTCCGTACAGTGCGTTGCATGAAACATACATACATACAAGGTGTGTATGTGTGGGTGTGTGTGTGTGTGTTGCCAGACCCCAGAGAGTGGTGGAAGTTCAGTGGAAGATTCAGTGGAAACATATAGTGCAGTGCAAGAATTCTCCCAAGTGCTGAATAATATATTGTGTATAAGACATTTAAGTACGAGTATATCCCAAAAAAAATATTTCAGTTTTTTACAAAGTAACTCTTACTCATTGCTGGAGGCCAGCACTACTTATGCATGAGCTTCAGGGTTCCGGAAAACTTTGTATGTATATCCGTCTACAGGAATTCGTTTGACATAGAGGCCGATCCCTTGTTAACTTTTCACTGGGGGAAGTTGGGGGAAAACCAACAGCCAAAGTCTTCTATAAATTATGCCATACAGAAAGGAGACCATAATTAACCCACAGAAACGTATCGATGGGAAATACACACATATATTTCTCTGATGGCACGATCGCATCAATTCCCGCCGGCCAACAGAGGGGAATAGGAAATAGGAAATCCGATAGCCGAAGGCCCGACAACCCGACAACCCGAAAACCCGAAAACCGGAGAACTCTCTTTAGACTTTAAGCCGGTGACGCTTTAATGCACTAAACTGTAGTTGGGGAATTGGCGCTGGATGAGCCCCAGGCCGGAGATGGACATGGAAAAGTTCACGCACACAGCTGCCATGCCATACCATTGCTCCGCCGGCGAAACGGTTTCGATGAAATAATAATAAAAAGAAAAATGAGTGGATTGGCCATCGGGAAGAACGAACGGTTGATACCTTAGACTTTATACAGAATATTATATTAGCTTTTACGAGTACGGGTACGGGTACGGGTACGGGTACTTGTTGTTTACTGAATTTTCATTCGGATGTTATGAGTAATCCAAAGAGCCATATCTGACAAAATTTAAAAAAAATTATGTGTAGGCTACAATTTAAATTGATTTTTAATTTTATAGATTTTTTATAATTGTGTTTGATTTTTTTTTAAATTTTTGTACAGTATAATCTTTAAATTTTAATGGGAATATATTGGTTTGTTTTTATTTTATTTCGTTTTATTTATTGATATTTATATTTATTTTTGTTTTATATTCTGATATTTATTAGTTATTTCTAGGTGTGTGCAAAGTTGAATTTTAAATTAAATTATAGTACATTAAGAATACTCTGGAAATGAATATCAACAGCCACTTGAAGCCCACCCAAAATGCACAGCACAGCACAGTACAGGGTATTTCCAGGATGAACAAACTTGAACGTTAGCTAAAACTTTTCATTAGGAGGTTAGGTTAGGTTAGGTTATGTCAAAGGTGGCCAAGTGGTGGGCAAGTACTGGCCGAAGGGAAAATGCTGAAAATGCGGACGAGAGAAATTCATTTCTCCCTAGAGCTAGACCCAAAAGCACTCACACACACGCTGCCGCCTACATGGATAGAAGAACAAAAATACTTGCAGCTATTTTCATAAATTTTTCCACAGTTCGTTCCCAAATACTTGCCGCAAGTGAGTGGCGGGGGGTCGAGTCTTTGTTGTCTGGCAAATTATATCATTAAAACTTTATCCAGAATAACAACAAGTTAAGCCAACAGCAGATAAAATTCTGACAAATTCCACAAAAATAAGGGACGAGAAGGAATAGAGGGCAGCATACACATACATACATATATGTGCATACATTTCTATCTATGTATAGTGGAAGCGCCAAGTGAGGGTCAAGGATTGCTACGAGTCTATACCATACTTAGACTTGGGGGTCCCTAAAAAGTGTGCCAGTAGAGGTTAATGTTCCGCCCGATGGATCTATTCGCTCTGCTTCTGTATGGATAAAGATGCGGATACAACTGAAGCCACAGAAGGAGTAAACATAGTAGTATGTACTTTGTGCTACAGATACAATTGCACTTTTGAATGATATTTATCCAGCAGGAGGTGAATGCTGAAGGTGAGGTGTTTGAGTGTTTCAGTTGGCGGAAATGGAGCAGGAGTCAGATAAGAGAAATGAAGCGAAGTGAAGTGTCCTTAAAAGCTTTGCCCAAAATTCCATTCGTGCACAACATGACAAATTAGAGTATATCCAGGCAATAGTGCGTTTCGCAATTGTAAGGCAGGTGGCAGTTAACGATTTGTGTGTACTCTCTAATCGGAGTTTGATTTCACTGACTTAAAAGTGCATTGCATACGAGTATGTGATTCTATTGATTGGGTTTTAATTGAGCAAAATTAGATTATTCACATTTGCCACAGCCATCCATCCACTTGCGAGAGGCACTGTAGCTACCACAGCACTTGGAGGCGGATGGCTTGGGGCAACAACAAACTACTTCCATAGGAGCTTGAAGGCGTCAGACAAAGCGCGAGAGTCGCAGATGTACAGATACAGAGCGAGAGAGAGACAGACTCCCACAGCCACACAGCTGGCACAGACATTCGCATTGAACGGGGGCAGGGGCAGGGGCAGGGTCAGGGGAATTTCAGAAATGGCGTCAAGTGGATTCCATCTGATAAAGAAACGCCTTAAATCAACTTTCAGCTATTCAAGATTCAGAGAAAATCGGAGCAGAGAGTTTCCATGGAAATGAACTCCGCAAGGCCGATGGCTGGCCGAAGATATGGTCCGGTCCTGATTTTTATGGGCTGTGAAGTGAAGTTCTTGTGGAAGAGAGCTCAAGGGGAGCGACCGTGCTTCCCCCCCCCCACCATGTGGATGGTATATAGATATGGGCATTTCCCTCAGTCTAAATGTGGGGGAAGCCTGTACATAGATATATTCACTCACTTGAGATGGGCACCCACTTGAGATCCAAGTCATTCCGATAGCTTGAATAGTTTCAACCGAAACTATACGAAAAGTCAAGCAACAATGTCCGTACTTTAACGTATCCGGAACATTCATGTGTGCCTGCGTGTGTCCAAGGTGAGTATGTGTGAATATTATTGAAATTATTTAATACCATAAACACGCAAACTTTTGGCGACACATAAAATCCGATGAGGAGGTGGTCTGTCGACTACTCCCCTCTCTCAGGCCTCCAAAAAACGTGACAAAACCCAGGCACACCTACAACACACACACAGGGCACACCACCACACGTGGCAACACACACACACATACACACATACACATATGAATATTTTATATGGCATACGGAAGGGTGTTGCCGCATTTGGACGAGTACATATAGAAAAAGCTGAAAACAAAAAGAGGCAACAGCCCGAAGAAGGGCAAAAGCAAAAGCAAAAGCAAACAATTTCACTTAGTTGAGGCTAATAAATGTCAACGATAATGTTGGACATTATTTTTTCTTTCCCGCCTTTTTTTTGTGGCTGTTGTTCTCCTTCTTGGGCCTTCGAACATGTACGCAAAGGTGTATAGTACTTGGATATTGTAGGGTATCAAAGGAGTGTGTCAAAGGAGCCTAATTGGTGGCGATGGCTTCGAGTAGGTCAAAATATGCCTTTCATTGATGACTTTGGTGATTTCTTGAATATTTCTATCAGATACTAATAGATAAATTCTGCAAAAGGGCATCTGTATTATTATCTATGGAATGTGCATTTACCATAGTTTTCTAAAAATGTCACATGTAGAAAACTGTGTTGAATGGCACTCAAAATAGTTTTTATGACTCGATTAAATAGCAAAAATATATACGGTGTCTAATTGATACCTAAACATAATATTTTCATTATTCTATCCTCTTATAACACGAACGATTAACTATTTATGTGGAAGCCATTAGCTAGATATATGTATGTAGATAAAAGTGCAAGGAATTCTACGGAACATGGAATTATGCTGATTTTGGCATTGAAATAGCTTATTTTTCATGGACTCAAACACATCCTTTTTAATCCCTGGATCTGGCACAGGGTAACCCAGCCGCCCATCAGCTACAGCTATGTGCTGCACGCAGATGGATAGCTGGGGATGTCAGTCTCCGATGAACAGCCGGCAGCGACCTTGCCATAGTTTCGCTTCTTGTTGCGTCCTGTCAACATTTCCGCTTGGCAAATGAATTTCTCTTGAAGATTACTTCTCCATCGCGACGGGGGAGTTTGGGGCGGGAGGAGAGGAGGGGTTGGAAGGGGGGGGGGCAGCTGTAATTAAATTAATTACAGTTGTCAGACCCAGGCGCAGATAGGACACACATGGAATATGGCGGAGCCGCAATAAACTTATGCTGGCATATACATAATCCAAACAGAGGCTGTTGGATCCTGGATCCTGGAGCCTGGCCAAGCACCCGTCTCGTCTTGCCTCGTGCGGGAAGCTTCTGCTGCCCGCCGACCGGTTGCGAGGGGCGAACATGTGGAGACATCCCCTGGGTAGGCACCAAGGAGGTCGCCTACTGGTTTATGACAGGTCAGGCAGGCAGTGAACAATTTTTGGCCAAGGAGCAGGCCAGTTGGCTTAGCTGGAAAACTCATCAATCTAATCCCCCAGTTATTTCCGTGACATTTTCTTTGTTAACGCCAGGATGACAAGGACGAAGTCGACAGACGCCGGCAAATCCGCACCCATTTAACCCTACATGGGGGGGTGGAGTGGGGTGGTGTGTGGTGGCATAGACGACGATTTCATTTACATTTTAGTTTACGTCTTAGTCCTGTCCTGCCCTGACCTGTCCAGACCTGTCCCACCCTAGTCTGTGCTTTGCCTGACAACGTTTCCGGGTTTATGTTAGCCCCCCCCCCCCCCCCCCACCGGTGATGCCATAAAAAATACGTCAATTTTTGTTTGGCCAACTTCATGAGCGAAACTGAGTGAGTGACAGGGGGAGAGAGGGGCAAAAAAGGAGAGAGAGAGAGGAGACTGGACTCGGCAATCTATTCAACATTCCGCGCGATCCTCCCGAGCCTCAACTTCAGTTCCATTCTGTGGCTGCAGAAAGAGTAAACATTAATGATAATTCATATTTTCTGCCAATTTTGCTCAAATGCTTGCTTTAAAATGATTACCTTCGGGTTTCAGCGGCGCACTGCACTGCTTCCAGGCTGATTTTAATGCAAAACGAACAGAAGCTTCAGGTTTCAGAGGAACTGCACTGCTTCCAGGCTGATTTCAATGCAAAACGAACAGAAGCTTCAGGTCTCAGAGGAACTGCACTGCTTCCAGACTGATTGCAAGGGAAAACAAACCAAGCCTTCAGGTTTTAGCGGCGCACTGCACTGCTTCCAGGCTGATTTCAACGGAAAACGAACAGAAGCTTCAGGTTTCAGAGGAACTGCACTGCTTCCAGACTGATTGCAAGGGAAAACGAACAGAAGCTTCAGGTTTCAGAGAAACTGCACTGCTTCCAGGCTGATTTCAATGCAAAACGAACCGAACGTTCAGGTTTTAGCGTCGCACTGCTTGATCCCCTGATTGCGAATTGATAATGAACCAAGGATTCAGGTTTCGATGCTTCGGTCTATGCTATAATTTAATTTTTATTTAGTTGTACCATGGCCTCACTCAGCTCATGCAACAACAATGTCCCGGCTGGGTGAATGAGTGAGGGAGCTGTTTATGTTAGTTGTTAACTTTATAAAATTCTCTCTCTCTCTCTCTTCCACTCAGTATGCTCACTTTCCACTTTATTTGCTCCTCTTTCTCATTCTCTTGAGCGGCAATTCATTAAATGCATCAGATTGACAGTTGGCGTTATCCGGGAGACTGACTTCTCTCAGCAAGAGCCCCTTACAATGTGATAGCCATAAAATATGATCGGAATGAGTGGCCTCAGGGGTCGGAAATGCCGGAATTGGCCCAAAGTTTAGTAACGGGAAAATTTCAGCTTGGAGATATTTAGTTTCTTGCAGATCGGAGCACTTTCGGAACGACCGAGCAAATCTCAAATCCTGAGCAAAAGTTAATCTTTAAGTACTGGATACATGGAATTCGTGTACGTGTGTGTAAAAGCCAGATGGAAGCGTTTATCAGGTTGCAATTTCCCGTGGCTAACTGTGTTGAATTGGGTCTCTATCTCTAGAGAGACTCGTACTTAATTACCCCTCCCCCCATCCAAGCATTGCACTTTGGATAAGTGCGCGTTTCGATAAAGATAACCCATATTGAATTTTAAATATTTGATATATTTTTTGCTATTGGCCAATACCCCAGACTGCCCCTTCCAATTGCTGTGACTTTCCGTTAAATCGTGGATGCTCACTAGAAGGTTGTCCCAATCGAATGAAGTCAATTAGAGTTCTGTTTGTTTCTGGCCAACAAGGGAAAGTGGTTAATTAACATGCCTGATCGGATGCCCGACAGTGACAAGAGAAATGCAAATCGTCTTGCGATTGGCTTGGGCCTCCAGACCAAACAAATAATTCGCCTCGATTTGCATCTTTAGCTGTTCACACTCCATTCCGAGTCTGAGTATTTCCCTTTTGCTCCGACGATGTTTTGGGTTAACTTTGAAGGTTTTTTTGTGTTTTCCTTTTGCCAACCGCAGCCGCAGTGTTCATTTATTTATTGATGCTTCGATGGGTGTGCGAGGCGAGAGAAATTTAGAGACAGGGAAGTGGACTCGAGGCTGGGCTCGTGATTTCACCACTCGCCAGCCGCCTCTCTCCCAGGGCTTTGTTTGCCCGGCTCCATTTTTGTCGGGGCCCGGCACTAAATTATCGTTTTCAGTTCCTTGCTGGTCGGGCCCTGCCATTTGCTGATTGCTACCGAGCCGAGCCACATATTCCCTTACATACAGAAATACTTTCGGTAAGTATATAAACCTACTCTTACATACATATGTACATGTATGTACATACCCGCAGATACATTTTGGGGTCTGGCAAATAAATTGCCTGACAGCAGACCCTCATCCTCGGGTCGCTTTTAACTTGGCTTGTGTGCGCTCTGATTTGGATTTCAATTCAATTGCATCGAATGTCCTGGACTTGAACTTGGGCCTGGATTTTGAGTAGGAGTGGGAGTTGGAATCGGAGTTGGAGTTGGATGGCGAGTGTTTGTAATCCTATCGAGGCTTAGGCCTAAGCTCTGCCTGCTCTCCCGTCTCTACCCGTCTCCCCCGTCGCTTCTTCTCGACCTCTAGCTGCTCCTTGTTGACCATTTGCGTTAGTCGTTGACTTTTTACTGTCTACATGTGGGCGCCTAATTGATGCAATGCATTTGAGCTCGCAGCCGGAGCCGGAGCCGGAGCCGGAGCCTGACATAACTTTGCTTTTAAGCCCCCTCCTTTCGTCTAGCCCCTGGCCATCTTCCTGAGGCGGCACAAAGCTCTGCAAAAGGGAGAAAGAAAGTAGCAGCCACATAGCGACCCTGTTGGCGTAGATCGAAAAGGGACCAAAGCGAAGGCTGCTCTTCACTTCAGGTTGCTTACACGCCCCGTTGGACCGCAGTCGGGCTTTTGGCTTAGTGGCAGAGGTCCTTCAGTTCTGGCAGCACTCTGTTAATTTGGTCCTCAGCGTTGGATATGCTTCCATTTTAGCCAAAGTCGTTCCATTCCTACAAATTGATTTTTTCTGATTTCTTCTTTTAGTACAATTTGTTTAATGCTTTCACTTATATGGGTTTTACATATGAGGCGACTAGAAAAAATAACAAATATACATATAAAATATACACTATATATATAAGTGTTTATAGTCGATATATCAGGTACGAATGTGGCCATAAGCTTATCTCAGAAGTATTTCCCCATTTTGGCTGCGCTCTCTTATTTTTGCAAATTTATTTTAGCAGCTTTCAGTTTCACTCCTTTTGTAATATTATATTTCTATAATTCGTACACACTTTTCTTCTGTAATCTGCTGGAAAGTGTCTACTGCTTTTCATTATCTCGTACTAATCCATTTAATTTCATCCATTGCTCGCATATAGCGCGAGGTTCCGCCAACCGTTTGGAATCTATTCTAGTTTCTCTACAGGCGTCAGCTTGAGCTCAGTTAAAGTTTTAAACTGCAGCATTATGCTCCTGAAAATGCATTCTAAATTATCTCCAGCTGCAGGAAACTAATTTATTACCCATGGGATCCATTATCCCTGGAAGAACCGCCATAAATGAGCACAATTAACAGTGGAAACGAATGCGGAAACTGTAAATGTTTATGGGAATCGTCAACTGCAGAGCGGGTGCTCCATACATGGAACTAATGCTATTCTGCATTTGGTTTTGCTTTGTGTTTCATGGCTAAGCCGCAGTGGCTGAAGTTTGCGAATTGCATTCCAACCGCAGGCATCCCCACACATCCCCCCGGTGGGTGGGTGGCTGGCATTATGCAATGCATGGACATTTATTTAAATATAAATATAAACCTGATGAAATGCGACATGTGTTCACGAGTACTACTACTACTACTACTACTACTATTATGTCAGTTCTTGTCCGAGGAGCGGACACGGCAGTCTCCGACACGTCAAGGGTTTCATTGGACCCATCAAATTTAAAAACATTTATCTAGCTAAAAGTTAGAAAAAAGTTTATGGTTTCATCTCTCATTTTCATGATGGATGTTTCGCTCTATTTACCTTCATTAGGATCCTCCTTGTGTATAAGCTGCCATCTGTAGTCTCATTTGTATGCAACTTCAACCATTTTTCGGAGCACGAAAAGTTGGAGTTGTTCCTGCCAGCACATGTACTATATAAATATAAGTACTCTAGGTTTTATCTACGCATATTCAAAGGATAAGCTCAAAGAAAAATCTGCATAGTCCGAGATATCTTGATTAAAGAGAACAACGTTCGTTTATTAAATAATTAGAGCAAATTTAGTAATATTAACTACTCTATCTATTTTAATCTACTACAAAGTACGAGTACTAGTCGCATACATCAATACATATTTCTATCGGATATAACTTATTTATATGTGTGTCCTTATCAACCTCTCACTATGCCCGTCATCACATCCATGCCTTATCCATTTTCCTTAAACAATTTATATCCCTTTCCCTCTAGTATCTGTAACTGCACTATCTTTAGCAATGTAAAATACAAATAATAAATATATACAAATATATTCTAATATGTTGGTGTATCGGCTCCATGTAGACTTCAGCAAATCTTAATTTGTCCATTCATCTTTTTGTAAATTTTTTCTTGATTTGTAATTATTTTTTGTACCCGGTATTCAAAGAGCTTAGGGATATAGTATTATTTCATTTTATTACTTCAAAGGCAAGAACTAATTATTTTAAGAATTGACGTATCGGTAATTTGTATCTATGAGATACATTTGCATCTGTTTAAATTTAATTTCGGGCGACGGCAACGACTCACGACGATAATTACGATAGAAGATAGTTTTGAGATACTTATGGATACACACTCAAAAGATACTTTGGTCTAATTGGGAGATCTGAAAGTATCTTAGAGATGCACACCCAAAAGATACCTGTTGGGTTGATCAAAAGATAAGAAAGTATCTTAGAGATATACAGCCAAAAGATCCCTATTGGGCCAAAAGATCATCAAAAAGATAAAATATCTTAAAATCGTAAAATTCAAATCAAATACGTCATTAGATGGAAAGTTCTATTCTCCGAAGTGCAAAAAAATGAATATTAAAATATAGCTTGTGGTCGAGGCTCCTTTCCTTCTTCCCTTCTTCCTTCTTTTTTAAGATCAGCAATATCAAAAGATGGAGAGAGAGCGACAATTCGTCTATCGTCGGTTACGATACCAATAGCGGGGCTTATGTATAATTACGTATAAAATATATTCCAGTATAAGATACATACATAAATAATTAACTCACTTATGCATATATACATATATTGACTGATTACCGGGTATAAAAGTAGAGCCGCGGCCCTTGCTGTGGCTCGTTTTTTTCGGTGGTTCAACGTCTTGTCTATAGCTTGTGTCCGTATATATTATATATTATAACATTATGCGGCCCTAATGGTTTTGATTGCATATTTTTTGGGTGAGTTATGTGCGGCTCAAGCAAATAACATATGTGCATAAATTACCCAAGGCCACAGCCCCACCCCCACCCCCACCCCTACATAGTGTACATGGAACTCCTCTTTGGGACTCTTATTCATTCTCGGAAATTATGGCCTCCGAGTATAATGTGGCGTAATTAGAGGTGCAGCTGGTAAATGACAGGAGGTGCTGCCCGACCTGACCCCTGCCCGGGGCCGGGGCCGGGGCCCGGACCCCGGACCCTGGCGACAATTAAGGAACAAGATAATAGTGCGTGACAGTTCCTGTTCCGATTGAGGACCATTCAAGAACCACACCCACATACAATATGTATGTGGGCATTCTCTATATCTCCCTCTGATGTTAATGTCACTCAATCCTCGGTGCTCACTTCAAGTTTCATGACAATTGTGTATTAAATTCTCGTCGGCCCTATACAAATTATGATCTCAATGGAGCTCTGCAGTGCCCGGAGGGATTATATGGCAGTCAGTGGCACATTACCTGGCTACAACTGGCATCGGCATCGGCATCGAGATTGCAATAGCCTGGGGGCGGGCAGAAGCAACACCCGCTATTCATGTGCGATACAGTTGCAGAATCACAATTGCATTCACAGCCCAGCCCTGCCCAGCCCCGACACCGGAAAACCCCAGCCCCAAGGCTTCAGCGGAACTCAGCCTCAAGCGGAACTCAGCCCCGCCCCCGTTGTCATTATGAAGCCATTATGAAGGGTCCGGGTTCTGGGGTTCCGGGGTTCCGGGGTTCTGGGGTTCCTCACGCTCTCCTTTGGTTATTAAGCATAATAACTTTCTGCAATTTGGCATTTTGGTATTTCAATTTAGCAGCTGACAAAGATGTTCGTGTACCCAAAGAGATGGAGCAGAAGCAGCAGAGCGAGAAAGTATTGTAGAGAGAGGGAGAGAGAGGTAGCGATGTCATGGGTCCATTGCTTTTGATGGCTCGACTCTACTGCTGCTCCTCTTGACCAATGTTAATGGCTGTCTGCCCAATTATCCGATAGGGTGTGCATTTTCGCATGGTAAGTAAGATAGGTACATACAGAAAATATACATAAATACATATATATACAAATCTTATTGACTTTTCGGTTCCCTCTTGACCTACCCGTACTCTTCGCCTATCCGCTTAGCCTTTTGCAGGTCAAACTACGCCCAGCATGAACCTTTTAGGGTTTTATGCCATAATTTTCTGAACATTCACCTGAATTTAGACAATTTGTAAATTTTCTTCTCTCTATCTATCATTTACTTATCGGTAATTCTTTTCAATATTAATTCATTATTAGCAGATAATTGTTTATTAAATTGCAATATTCGATCGTTCGGTTTTAAAGATATAAGCTAAAATATGACTTGACGTTATGTTACCAAAAAGCAAAGTAATTTATGAGCTGGGGTTACAAAATTAAATGGGATAATGGGATTTTTTCTTAGATATTTCGATATGTTGGACAGGTTTTGTGGAAGAATATTTATCAAGAATCATCTCTCTTATAGGAAAGAATATAACGACTAAGAAATACAAAAAAAATTTCAAAATATAAGTCAATCGGTTTTTCAATAAAGTTAGAAAATAATTTGGGGACAGAATTATATGGAAATTATGTATGGCATGTTAAATATTTTGTGCGGAAATGCTCATAACGATATATGTACACATGCAAGTACAAGGATGTTTAAAACATAGAACTCAAGTAAGATATCAGGCATTCAACACGCGAAATTGTTCTTTGGAATACAATCTTGCAGCACCAACACGAGTACACTCATATCCCAGGCAACCCATTCGAAAGCATTCAATAAGTGGGGTGACTCCCAACGGGTAGCGGGTAAAAAGCCAGCGAAAGACTGCATACAATCCCAATCAAAGCGGAATCGGTGGACTTTCCATCCTTTTGTTCGACTGCTGTCTGGGTACATTGACCCCCGTTCATTGTGAGCACTCTCGAGTCTGCATTCGAATGCGAATGTGAATGTGAGTGAATGCGGTGGAATGTTGATGATGATCATCATCATCAAGCCATCAGTTCAGTCATTGCCCTGGCACATAATCTAATTTGCAATAAATATCAAATTTAGATAGCTCCAGTTTCGTTTTTTCTTGGCTTTCCCTTGCGGTATGTGTGTATGTCTCTATGCCCCCTCCTTCTGGATTCTATGGCATTTTCCTTTCGGGCAATAAAAAACAAAATCAGCAGAGAGTATCTAAGAGCTTAGCCCCTCACCACACACACACACACATACACACAGCACACACAACCACACAGGAATTTTAATAATCATAAAAAAAGTTGAGGCAAGAAGTAAAACAAAACCAGTTTGAGGGAAGAAAGGAGCAGAAATGGGCTATGGCAAAGGTCAGGGGTTAGGGGTCTGGGCTCAGGGCTCAGGGCTCAGGGGTATAGGAAAAATTAGAGATGGGGCACAGAGATGGGCGTCTACATGGAGGTGGCAGGCAGCATTCCAGCGGCGCAGACACTCCCACGCGAAAATAGTAGATCAGCTTGAAATGCAATTGAAAAGATATGCTAAAGAGCTGGTAAATGGGAAAGGGAAGAAAGGGAAGAAAGGGAAGGGGGAGCCACAAGAAATGTCATAAATGTTTACCCATTGTCCTACCAGTCTGCTTCTGACTCTCTTCTCTGTGTGTGTGTGTGTGTGTGTGGCTGTATTTGTAAGAGAATTCTCCGCTTAATTCATATGTAAAACTTTACTAATGCCAGACCCAAAAGCAGGAGCGTGGACCAAGGAGCGGGGACCAAGAACCGAAGAGCTGCAACTGCAAAGCTAACAAATTTGCTGCCTGGATAAGGGTACGGTTCGGATGGTTGGCCTGGGGATGGGGATGGGAATGTGGGGGGTGGGGTGCATAGAAACTTTCGTGCAACCGGACAAGTTTAACAAAAGTCTTAACATATTTTCGTAATCCAAAAGTTTACTACAAATGCGACTTAATTGTTGGTGAGCGTTGCCATCTTTTTCTGCCTCTGCACCACTGCTCTCCCCCCTATCCTCTATCCTCTTCCTGGCCACTGGGCCACGCCCCCTTTTTGGATCCTGTCGCCAGGGATAAACAAAAGACCGGAGAATGCCAAGGAGAAAACCCGAAAGGAATGTTGCTGTTGATGATGTTCAGCGCGCTTTTTATTAAGTGATTAAAACAGAAAGTACGAAAAGCAAAAAAAAAACAAGCAGCGCAGAAAAGAAAGTTTCCGCTGAAGCTAAGAGGAAAACGAACAGGGAAAAAGGGCAAGGAAAAGACTAGCAGACCCATTTGTGTGTGGGTTGCATAGGGACGAAGGGCTGGCAGAAGGAGTGTATCCATCAGGGGCGGGGGCGAAATAAAAGGTAAAATGGGTGAAGCAAAACAAAAAAGGCAAAGTAAAACCAACAATAACCTCTTAGGAGAACACGAGTTATGTCAAGTTTTTGTTGCATAAAATAACCAAGCACATTCCCCATTCCCCCTTGGCATAGGGAGGGGCAGTGGGAGCGGGAGCATTTCCCAGGGGGAACTTTCCATAGTTCTCAGAGTGCTGGAACACCTTCTGATTATCGTGTTTTGTATTCAATTTGGATTGGAATGCCCCATTCAAATTCTTAAGCTGCTGGAGGACCCAATACCTAATGTTTGCTTTGATGTCGCGGCTGTTCCTAACTCTCAAGTGTGGAAATTTGGCAAAAAGAAATCTAGTTAATTTTCTGGAGTGTCTTTGAAATCAATTCAGATTGAGATTCTAATTCCGTTTTGCCATTTCCGATTTGCAGGATATTCAGAGATTCTCAAAGACTTTCCTTTGCCCACAAAAGGAGCGTGTAAATTGCAATCTCCCCCACACACATACGGATACATGGCCACCTTGGACAATGTGTTTGTGGTCTGACCCATCTGCCCCCCTCACCCTCACCCTCACCATCTTCGTATTCGTATTCGTCTTCCTGTTCCACTTCCTCCCCATCTTCAGCTCCTTCTGCACAGAAAGTGTTTGATTACAGTTTTGGTTTTTCGGTTTTCGGTTACGGCCTTTCAATTTTGGCTGCGACTTTGGCCCTAAGTTGACTCGAGATGTAAGTGGTTTGCTCAACTTCATCGCCCCACCCTCACCCCGCCGACAGTCTCTTCCTCCTCCTGCAGTGGATGGGACGTGGATGTGGATGTGGATGTGAATGCGAATGTGAGAACTGAAATCAATAAGTGTGTGTGACATTTGTGTCACATTTATGTCGGAATTTTGTGGCATTAATGTGCTTCGGTTTATGGCCCTGGCCCTGGCCAGCATAGTTCGTGTTCTGGCCTGGCGCTGGCCACCCATAATGTCCGTATTTATTACAACATCTCGATGGAATAGAACATTGTTAATGCCCCCCAAAACTGGGGACATTCCTGCACCCGGACAGATAGAGACATTCTCATCTGTCTGCGGACTCTGATTTCCAGCCAACACACCACATGAAGACATAAAATCTTGGTTGATTATGGGTCGTTTTCGTTTGTGAATAAATAGATGGATATAATGATGAGAGAGTGTGTGTCGACTGAGAGTGGGATTGAAGAATGTGGAAGTCGGAATGAATGCAATACGAGTAGTTTTGTGTATGAATCGGTGGCACTATGCTGTGCCATGCTCTGCTCTTCGACCAAAACTGATTTCATTATTGGTTAGTCCAATCGTTTTATGGCCAACTTTACGCCTTGAGGTATGCGGAAAATACTTACAAGTAATTGAACGCTTTCGAATGGCCATCGGGCCAATGCTGGACGTCGGAGTGACGGCACCTGGGACTGTGTTCCATGCTCCATGCTCCATGGTCGATGGTGCCTGGCTCTGGCTGGCTTCGATTGGCTTTGCCTGGCGGCATTCAACTTGTCCCAGCAATCCACTTTAATCGTTGTCAATGTCTGCGCCAACAGTTGGGATAATCCCGTAAATATTTATGCGCAGTTTGCGCCCAAAAACGGTTTGTGGGCGGCGCTGGAGCGGCAGCAGCTGATGACATAACAAAGGCATAAATGCCTTTACTGTTAACTCAACTCGAAAACTTGTCTAGGGCCCGGCCCGGGCAATCGATAACTGTCAACCGCTAAGGATGGCTAAGAATGGCTAAGGATGCTGAGGAAGAGCAAGGAGCCAAGTGGGGCTGGGATAAGTCTTCACTGAATTTAATGCTGATGTTCTGCTAACTTCTTTGTAATCTTTGGACCAAGAGCACTTCATGGTGCTGCAGAAACGAGCTTGGAAACTAGCTCTTAATAGCTGCAGATCAGATCAGATCAGATCAGATTTGAATGCCTGAGCTCATAGGTGGCTCCACCAATTGGTCTGTGATTTATAGTTTAGGTCCTGGCCATAACCTAGGTATAAGTTGGATGCTTTTTCTTTACCTCATTCAGACACTCATCATTGGAATGAACGGTCGACAAGGTATGGGATATGCCAGAGACGAGAGCCGCTAGGCTCCAGGGTCCAGAACGCCTGCCTTCCTCTCTCTCTCTCTCTCTCTTGCTGTCTGTTGGGGCATTGGCCAAATGAACGCCTGAACGCATGTACGCGTGCGGCTGACCATCCGGCATTTGCGGACATTTTCTGTGTGGCTGCCGCTGGCCGCTGGCCTCCTGGATTGTGCCGGACTGTGTCCACGGTTTGGCATTGAAAATAAAATGAAATGTTGCGTTTGTCCATGAAATGCTGTGTGGTGCGATAGGGAGACGGATGTGCGGATGGATGGGTGGTGCAAGAGGAGGGAGGATAAGGCAACTCTTTAATGGAACATGAAAGCGATACACATGTTTGGCAATTAGACCTCGCCGCTCACAGGGGACTTGGCCATGGGCTTGGCCAGACGACCTGTTCTAGCGGGCACTTATGCCTGTCAATAACTTCATTTCCGCTACAGCGTGATTTAATTAACGATTACCAGCCGTGCCTCCAGTTCCTCCTGCCCCTCATGTGCGTGCTCTGGTCCTCCCTTTGCCTGTTTTCTTTTTCTCTTCTTTTCATACCCTGTACTCGAAGAGTAAAGGGGTATATTAGATTTGTGCAAAAAATTGATGTGTGTAAGGAAGGAAGAAGGAAGCGTTTCCGACCCCATAAAGTATATATATTCTTGATCAGCATCAATAGCCGAGTCGATATAGCTATGTCTGTCTGTCCGTCCGTCTGTCCGTCTTCATTAGCGCCTATAGCTCAAAGGCCATAAAAGCTAGAGGAACACAATTTTGTATCCAGACTCCTGTCCTATCGCACTGTTACAAGCGTATTTCAAAATTTCGCCCCGCCCCCTTCCGCCCACTCCAAGGACGAAAATCTGTGGCATGCACAATTTTAAGGATACGAGAAAACCAAAAACGCAGAATCATAGAAAATGACTATATCTATCAGAGTATTGAATTTGGATCAGATCGGATCATAAATATAGTCAGAAGGAACAAATGAAATTTCAGTGGCCTCCCAAGCGCAGACTCATTCCCTCTCTCTCTCGCACACAGCCGTGTATGTATATGTAGGAAGTAGATAAAGACATGTAGAAAAGGCAGATGTAAAAAATGTATGTAAACAAATATGGAAACATCTAATAGATCAAAATCTCCGAAAAGGTTCGACTTAAATTTTTTTTTTTTTGACTAAATTTTTCCCTTTTGCGAACATGTAATAAATTACAACAAGCTCACATACATATATACTGACTGAGTACCGGGTATAAAGTAGAGCCGCGGCGTAGACGCGGCTCACAAAGTTCCCCCTCGTTTTTGTGTAACAATTAAGTGAGTATTCTTGTTTTCTTTTCCTTCGCTCTCACTTTCTCTCTCGCTCCCTAGATTCTGACCCTGTTCGTGTGCGTGCTTTCAACGTAACCGCATTATAATTTCAGGACGTGGCTGGTCAAGGGACTTGGCCCTGGCTGCAGACTTGGCTCCATCTACGTCTTCATCTCCGCTAGTTGGGACTGACACAGCCACAGCGTCACGCATACGCCCCCGTGCCCACACGGGGATGGGTGAGAGTGGTTTTCCTCTTCGATCCGCTCACAAAATATGCTCCCATTCATTTACCGCTCTGGTGCACTCTGAATGCCAGACACACGCATATTTTGCAACCCATTTCTGCTGCTCTTGCAACCGACAAAAGCCCCCGTAAATTCCGTTGGCAGTAATCATAGGCGCATTTTGGGGCACAAGCATCGAGGCGGTGGCGCCAGTCCGTGAGGCAATGGTAATCACGTATGCATTCATTGTGGAGCTGCATAGGCTCTGCCCTCTCGATGGACCTCTGCTTGTGCGCCATTAATGGGGCTATTTTGTAGAATTTTTCGGAGAAAAAAAAACAATACCACTTACCAGATCCACTTACAGATACAGCAGCGATGATATCGGTCATCGATCATAGCTCGCAAAATAATTGAAAAATAACTCCTGCTGCTGGTATTTTGTTTTTGTATAATTCTTTGGTTTTTATTTTCTTTATACATATTTTAACTTCACAAAAAAAATATTTGTTTTCATTTAATTAAGTTTTTTCCGTAGTATTTTCTGTTTTTGTTTTTGTTTTTGTTTTTGTTTTGGTTCATGCAGTTTGCATTTAAACAATGTTTTTTGGTTTTTTGTTTTCTTAGTTTTGAAACATTTAGTTTGTTCTTATTGCATGGAAAGTTGTTTGGTTTGTTTGTTTTTTGGTTTTCTCATTTAAAATTTACACCAAAAAGATCAGCTATGTTTACAACTAGTATTCTGCGTATATATGTATGTGTATATACTCGTAATTATCAATTTTCAATTTTTAATTGTGTTTATAACATTTACTTTACTCAATTGTTTCATTTCGTTCGTTTCGGTTCGCCTCGGTTCGGTTCGTTTCGCTCAGTTGTGAACCGAGTCAACTGATGGTCAAACTCAGTGATGGATAGTCTCTCTCTGGCCATGGGCTAACATCTAACATCTGGCATCGGATCGGCCTCCACTTCCATCTTTGAAGATTACGTGGGAGCGGCGTCCGAAGACTTTGTTCACCGATCATCGATCAATTGATAAAACTTGAAATTCTCTTTTGGTTTGACTCATTGGCTAAAAACGTTTGCTTCTGCTTTTGCTTTTGCTCGTTTGCGTTTGATAACAATTCGGATTTTGATATACTCCCCGCGCACCATATCTGTTTGTCCTGTCCGTCTGTCCATAGCTGCATTCCGGACCCACTCTTGGACAATTCAGAGCTGTTGGGCTCCAATGCTCGTTTATCGCTAGTTTTTTCTTTTTTTTTTTAATTGTTTCTTAGGCCTATGCTATTGTATGACATGTATTTTCTGCTTTTGTTTCTTTAATACAATACACATATACATATATACATATATGTATATATGTAGATGTACAAATACAGTTTTTACAGCAATAACTGAAAATATTTAAATATTTCTCTAAAACGAGACATTTTTTTTGTTTTGTTTTGTTTATTTGTTAATTTATTTTTTTTTGTATTTAGTACATATTTCATCGAGTTTTCGTTTATTCTGGTAATCCTTTTAAATGACTTTCTTGGCTTTGTTCAATACTTAATTTTGTTTAGTAAAATTTGATTTTAACAGCTTATAAATTAGGAAAAAAAGCCACACGCCGCGCGCCCTCCAAGGAGCTCTCTCTATACAATAACGTTTATCTCTCATTACGATTCTTCTAATTCAAGTTTCTTGGTTTACACATTTAAGGCTTAGGCCTGGAAAATACTTGCAACTTGGTTGGCAATCCTCCAATTGTTTCCTTCATTATTCTTTCTTCTTCTTCTGCTTTTTTTTGTTTTTGTTTGCCATCTTTTTCGTTTTCTTTGAATTTTTGTTTTGTTTTTGTTGTTGTTGAAAATTTGACACATTATTTTTGCTTGAAATATAGTTTGCATTTAAGATTTTATTGCTAATTCACACACAGACTAACACAGAAAAAGACTGAGAGCTAGAGAGAGAAAGGGAGAGAGAGAGATAGAGAGAGAGTGAGGAAGAGAGCGAGAGAGAAGAACTTTAACTGTGTTGTAGGACTGATTTTCCATCAACTGAGAATTGTGTGCGTGTGTTTTCTCAAGATCTCATGATATCAAGATTGAAATCGGTCTGGGGGGGGGGGGGGGGGCTTCGTTCTGGGGTGGGTACGGACTGAACGTGGGTGAGTATCGTATTGCATAGGCTTATCGGTTAATCGGTTTATCGGTTTATCGGCTAATCGGTTTGTGGGGTTCGTGTTCTCGAGTGTTTTCGGGTTCTGTATTGTCGTGGATGCCTGGGATTAGATCAGATCGGATCCCGCTTAGCTTACATATGTACATATGCAATAGGAAACCAATGGTTTGAAGGACTTTACTTTGAATAACCATGGGAGCGTTTCCAGGGGTGGGGGGGGGGGGATTCGAATAGTTTTGGGCTGAGTTTGCAATAGAGGTTGCTAGGTTTGCTTAAGACTCCGACTCCATTGATAACATTTATCTAAAAATAATATCATTTCTCATATTGTATGTATGTACATATACTCCTATCCCATTATGATATTGAACGCTTTCTATTTCGACAGCAACACATTTATTGTTTAAGAGATTTTCGCTTTTTTTTTTATATTTTGGGCACGATTTCTCGACTATTTAGAAGTTTTATTGTTTTACAATTTGTATTCCGGTTGGTTTTTCACTTGTAAGGTCTTTGTTAAATTTAAATTTAAATTAAGTTGTAGATTTAGTTTTAGTTTTTGAAAGCTTTCGAGGTGTTTCAGCTAAGGTACAATTTTGCTACAGGTTATCATCTACGTGGAATAGAGTAGGTTTCGGTTTCGGTTTCGTTTTCGTTTTCTGTATCAGTTTCTGGTTCTGTTTTCTGTTTCTGTATCAGTTTCAGTATCAGTTTCAGTATCAGTTTGAGTTTAATTTGCTGTTTCGATTACTCCTGGAAGACTACAGCTAAAGTACACAGCTATATGTATTGTATTGTAAATATAGGGGTTTTAAAATGCAACAATTACTTTGAGTTTAGAGCTAGTATAGAGAAGGATTCTTTAGTAGGTTTAACTGCGAGCTGCAAGCAAATGAAAACCAAAAACCATTTCCACACTATATACATCTGGGAATTCATTTTCAACTTCTCCTCTTCTATTTCTAATAGTTTCATCTTTCACTATCGTTTGTTTGACTGTTAGTGTTTCGTGTCACTTATATCTAGCTACAAAAAAGTACATTTACACACCAATTCACTTGATAAATACTCGTCTACAATATACGATGCATGGATATCGGTTAATGCTAATCGATTTGTTGAAGTTTTAGTTGCTACAACTTCTTGCCCCATGCATTTGTTGTTGTGGTCCAATTTCTGATTCAAACATTTGTTTTATATTTGATTTGCTTTCAGCTTCCAATACTCGCACACACACACACTCACGTGTGCGTTTGCACAGACTGGACACATACTATATGTACATATCTATGTACATATATCTCTCAGTATATACAGGCAGACTAGAAGACATTCCCATCCCATCCCCCATGTGATCCGATCCCTATACGAGTTAATTTGGTAATGGATATTTACCCACTATACAAAGACAACAACCAAATGGAATAAATTCAACAATATGCTCAAGGGAACACTATATACATACATATGTACATATGTACTGGTACTGTTACTGTTACTGCTACTGTGTCCTTCTCCATGGGTTTTGTTATCATTATTTTGATTAAGACAGCACAAAGTTCACATTTATTTATCTACACATAGATCTGGGTTTTCTTTCTCATATTTATATTGTATTTTAAATAGAAAGTCAAAATATTTCCAATTATTTTTCAATTATGTTGAAATTCATTTATATATTTCTCTTTGCTAGTTCCTGTTTTTCTTTTTGTTTGGTTTTGGTTTTTCTCCTTCGTATAAATATAGTTTTTCTGTCATTCAATTTTCTCAATATACTTTCTTTTCTTTTAATTATTTAGAGTAAGGTTTTAGTTTTAGTTTTCATTGTATAAAGCTTTCGTTTGGTATGCCATAGACATAGACATATACATATACATTTTCAATGGGCCATTTCATTGGTGACGGGTTGGGGGAGGGGGTGCGGCGTACTTACATGCTGACCATGGTCTAAAACATTTGCCTTGCCTTGACTTTTGCTTCAAAAAATTGAACGAACGAAACTGCTTGCTTGGGTCCATCAGATGGTCAAGCAGCAGAAGCAGCTTGCACTTGCACTGCAGTGCACTGGCACTGGCATGACGCGAATGTACTTACAGTGTTCGAACTGCTTGCAAGCAGTGCTTGTTCGGTCTTTACGGTGTGGGTGGGGGCACCTATGCAGCACCTGTGCAGCCAATGGTGTGTGGTCATACTATAGCTGTAGCTGTTGTTGTTGTTCTGACTGGACTGTGGACTGTGGCGTAGTTGCTGCAGGTTTTTGTTGCACTTATACAGTTATGTAGTCGCTGCATAGTCCCACACTCTTGACCATAATTGCATATTTATGGACATTTGGCAGCTATGTATGTATATTCTTTTTTTTCTTTTTTTTTTTTGGTTTTTTTCTGTCTTCTATTTGTTAGAATCGCGTTGCTTTTTCTCGTTGCACATTTCATTTTGTTTTTATGCAAATTTCTGCTTGTATGCGTATGTATTTGAGTATGCATGTATGCGTTTGTGTGTGTGTGTGTGTGTGCGTGTGTACAGGGCCAGCAGCAATAAGCAGTAAGAGAAAAAGAGAAAGAGAAAGAGAGAGAGAGAGAGAGAGAAAGAGAGAAATAAAGCAGATATTTTAATTGCCATACACGAATTTCAATTCCCATGCGTTTGTATCCTTGTTTGCTTTGTCTTTTCTGTCTGTGTCTGTGTGTCTGTGTCTGTGTGTGTAATGCGTGTGTCCGTGTGCATTCCGTGTGTTCAAGTGTGTGTGTGTGTGTGTGTGTGTTTCCTTGTTGTGTCCAATGTGGCATTATGAAAACAACAACAACCAAAAGCATACCAAGCAATAACAGTTAGCAAAAAAAGAAACGTTAACGCTTAGCAAACTTTGCCCCAGTACGCATCGTCCCTGTGCTCCTCGAACAAAGTTCGAAAAGAGTTTGCCACACACACACACACACACATACGAATTCGTTAATAATACATATAGATCATGACAGGGGGCGTCGCACTGCATCCAATTAAATTAGCCCAATAAAATAGAAGAAAAATCTACCTAAATGCAACTCAAACATCCTTTATCCCGCAAAAGGAATTTCACATTTTCAATCATTTCTACGAGTATCTTTCGTATCTCTTCCTGTTTCGAGTTGGCGCGAAATACCATTTAATTTGCATTTCAATGACAGCGATTTTTTCTACTGTCAAACGACGACATTTTATTTGCTGAAAGTTTCTGCGCTGCTCTGCTCTGCTCTGCTCTGTCCATTTAATCTGCATACTCGTTGCGTTGCGTTTCGCTCCGTTTCATTCAATAAGCAATAATAATATTACCACACATTTTTTCACAGTTCTGTATCAGTTTTTATCGTGTGGGTTTTTCGATTAATATCCGTTCGACATTGAAAAGTGCTCTGCTGAAATATAATTAAAGAATAAACCTCAATTTTATTTCGTGGAATTTCTTTGAAGAGTGCAAAATTGTTGCATTTCGATGCAGATCAGGCGGCCTCCCTACTCTGCCAAGTGGCCACTCCATTTGGTATATAGTGAATGAATTTTGTTCAGGAATGTCTCTGGTTCTTCCTCCACGCACACACTCACACTCGCACTCACACATCTACACCCACACCCATAGTGAGAATCAATTGGATTCTGCTTACGCTTAGAATAGTTATAGTTTCTTGAGCAATACATGTCCTGCCTCGAGTTTTACCCAGTTTTGTATATTATATTATTATACATATATACATGTATATGTATTGTGTTTCTTGTGGTTTCGGTTTTGTTTTTCCATCACAGCTAACGTCAATTCGTAACTCTAGGGACATCTAACAACATTTATGTATATGAATATTAAAGGTGGAATAGTGGAAAGTAATTAAAAAGAATTAAAAAGAAACGAAAATCAAACAAAACGGGATACAATTTGTAAATTTATTCGGACTCTTCCGTTATGCAATTCATCAACCTATACATATGTATATAATTTCCATAGATATCTATATTTAAGACTATAACACATTTGACAGTTTGCAACATCGATCATACACAGAGAGAACAACGAACTCTGATAACTTAATTTAGCTAAGAAAAAAGACAAACAAAAACAAATAATAATAATAATAATAATTATAATAGTAACAAAAATACACATATAAACAATAGGTATATATATATATATATATGTATGTATATATACGAGTATGTTTGGTATATATTAATTATATCTAGAAACGAACAACAACAACAACTCGACCGATTCAAAAGATGAACTGAATTGGCGTATGGCGAATGGCGAATGGCGGAGAGAGCGTTTGGCATTCGGCTTTGACTAGATTACTTTTCGAGACTCAGGGTCTCTGGGACTCAGGGATCGGCGAGGCTACGGATACGGATACGGATACTCACTGCACAGATCAGCAGGAGACACCTTGTTTGGCCACCGTGTACCAAGTGCTGACCGTCACCAGCGAAGGCGAGTCCGGCGTGCGGGGTAGCTGCTGCTGCTGCTCCTGCTCCTGCTCCTCTCCCTCTCTCTCTCCCGGCCCACCCACAATCACGTGCAGTGGGGGCAAGGGCAGCTGAGCTACCTGTACGCCACCCCCGGCTGCCATTCCAGCCGCCCTTGATTGGAATCGGGCTGTGGCTGGACTTCGAGTGGACTCTGTTCCTTCTGGAGGCTGTGCGTCCCTTTGATGCTGCTGCTGCTGACGTTGTCGGGATTTTCTTTTGCTTTTCTTTGATCCAGCAGCCGCCTTGGGCTGCATCACAAACTGCTGCGGCACCTGCAACTGCAACTGCGACTGCGACTGCAGCTGGGGCTGCGACTGCGACTGCGGATGGTGGAAGTGCATGGGCTGCGGTGTGTGCAGGTCGCGACCCACCTGCGGCCCCACCTGCGGGCAGCGGAAGCGAATGGCCTGCTCGTTGGCCACGTTCAGCTCCGGCCAGCGCGGCGTCGGATACTGATGCGGAGGCGGATGCGCAGGCGGATGCGGATGCTGATGCTGTGGATGGTGTTGCCTCGTCCTCTGATGGTTTTGGTGGCGCTTCCTGCTCTTGCTGCGCTTGCGCGACTTGGACGTGGACTTGGAACGGGATACGCATTGGCGCATTGGACGCTGAAGGACCTCGCATTGTGGCCGTTGGCAGTGCCGGCAAATGGCCGTGCGACTAATGCCGTCTTCATCTTCATCATCATCCTCATCATCATCGTCAGTTTGGTCATCCTCCTCATCATCGTACTCGTCGTACTCCTCCTGCTGGTGGTGCTGCTGGTGGTGGTGCTGCTGCTGGTGGTGGTGGTGCTGCTGCTGCTGCTGGTGGTGGATGTTGCAGTTCATTGTGCTGGCCGTGGCCGCTGATGTGGTTGTGGTTGTGGTGCTGCTGCTGCCGCTGCCACCGTCCATGTCGATGATGTGGCAGCCTATGGCTGCCGCTTGGTGTCTAGTGCTATGTTGTTGCTGTTGTTTTTTCTGTTGCCTGTTCTTCGTCTTGTGGTTGGACTTACGTTTCTCTGGCTCCTGCTGTCGCTGCTGCTGGCTCCGACTGCGACTGCGTCGCGGCCGTCGCACCGTGTACTCATCACCCTTGTCGGTCGGATATGGTCAGAATGATGTATCAAATACGGACATGGATCTGGAAATGGCATCGTCGTTGCGACAGGCCTCCAGGAACTCCTCTAGCGTCACAACGCCATCGCGATTGATATCCATTTTCTGTGGAAAAGTGGGAAATGGTTCAATTGCTAATGGTATACCGACTCCATATGCTCTATATATCATTCAATGACAGTTTGAGATCTTGTTGAAGGACTTGTTGGATGGTGAATGATTTCGAGGGTCATCTATCAGTCTATCAGTCTATCAGTCTATCATTCTATCATTCTATCA